>OX104028.1:71597114-74097114 GCA_944470205.2 Schistosoma margrebowiei | reverse complement strand
GTTTCTATAAATGTGATTGTTGAGGCACTTTAATTTTTAATTATAAACATTTAGGAATATTGTATAAACCTAGATTCAACAAATATCATGTGTTGGTTGATTAACTTTTTTATAGTTATATAGCGATGGACAAGCAAATCGCAGATTAAATGATAGCTTTTAAGAATACAAGACTAAAGGATTTTTCATTAAAAATATTTCAACCAGAAGTATATGCTAAATGTTTAAAATTAGAACACTGTTCTGATGATTATCCGAAAATGTACTCGTCAAATATCTAATATTTTGACTGGCATATAATAGATTACAAAAAGGTTTCACAGGACGGTAGATATTTTCTCTACTTATCTGTGAGAAAATCAGTCCAACTATGATACAACAATTGTCAGCCCTTCATTTTATCAGTCAGTGTACTTTCATGAACAGAAATTTCGGTAGAATTATGTTATAATGGTGACCTTGAGTTCTTCTCAACATTTACTCATTTATCAGGCAATCCGAGTTTGCATGACACATATAAATAAGCTAATATAGAAAGACCAAGTATATATATATATATATATATATATATATATATATATATATATATATATATATATATTTCACATTATTGGTAAACATATTTGGGTTCATCAGAGACTCATCAATATTAAACTCAACGTGGGTGGGACAAAAATGTTCAGCCTTTAAGAGGTCAAAGATAGTCTCTTAATCGTGATTGTAACTCTCTAAAATTATAAATGGAAAGACCAATTGAAAGGTCGAAGAATTGACACTCATGAATGATAACGTGATTATTCCAAGGATATCTTTGAAGACGCAGATACACTGACCAGTCATCCAAATAAATCGGTTCCACGCTCATCACATAAATATGGACTTTCTCCATTTCAATTGGGTCATAATACAGAGCAACTTTGAAAGACCTCAGAAACACCCTTAAATATGCATCAAATCCACCTTTTACACTATATTACACTTACTATAGGGATGGGTAAAATATTTGTATGCCAGGCCTAAGAGTTTGCCAGTATATTTTAATTTAACCCAAATATTCGACTGATTATGAGGTCTAGATAAGTGGAAAATTGTGTGAAACGAATTATGACAAGAAAACTTTCTATCTACCTCAATGAAACTGAGGGATAATCAAAAACGTCTGCAATGTATGGTCCAAGAGTGAATACAATTAATGTATCATTTACAATTGGGCTATTTTAAAAATCTATAATGTTATATTAGTTAACTGGCAGGATCGGCAAAGCAAGAGACGCATTCCTACAATTGAAGAACAACTAAAGAACAAAGGTACAAGTGTTTGTAAACAGTTGTCTACGCAAGATACTCAATATCCGTTGGCCAGATACCAAAAGCAACATCCTAATGTGAGAAACGACAAACCAGCTTCCAGATGAAGAGGAAATTTGTAAAAGATGTTGGAAATGGATAGGATATGCATTACGTAAATCACCAAACTGAATCACGAGGCAAGTGATAACTTGGAATCGTGGAGGGAAACGGAAAACTGGAAGGCCAGAGAACAATAAGTCGGGAACTTGAAGCAGATATGAAAAGGATCAATAGCACTTGGAAAGAACTGAGAAAGATTGCCCATGACAGAGTTAGATGGATGCTACTCTACGATGAGCAACAGGTGTAATTAAGTAAGCTAACTGCAACGATTTGATCGTATTCAAAAGTAAAGAATTTGTTAAATGATGCTCATCAACATAAGTTAAGAAAAGAGATAAAGTTTGGCAATTAACAGTAATATACAAAAAACCCACTTAAATTGACTTGTCATATTAGATCGTTACGCTGGATATGGAAAGATAAATTTAACTGGAAAGATCCCAGATAGATATGTTTTATAACTGATAAATATTTAGACAGCTAAAATTGACATGGTTGATCTGATAATGACTGCCAACAAAATACTTAAAAGTTCTTTAACAACAACTTCGGCCTATAAAATAACACTTTCTGTAATGAAATGAGAAACGCTAAAGAGTCGTATTAATTTGAGTAGATTGCCAACATATTTAGCAGACCATTGAAATTAGTAAAAACATTCGCAAACAGATTAACAATAGGTAAATTTAATAATGTGAAACATAGAATAGAGCAAACCTTATTAGAATGTAGTATTTTGTTTAAGGGTAACCAAACAACGCCTAACAGCTTATCTTTTAATAAACCTTTTGAATGTAATTCAATCAGGAGGCCGCCATCCATACGTTCCGTTTCGCTAAATAAATAAACAAAAAAACTTAAGATTAAGGAACAAATTGAAAATATAAGCATCAATACATATTATTTGATAAATTAAACTACCTTACTCTTAAGTATCATCATGATTCTGTTATTATATGCTTAATTTGGCTTTCTTGCGGTAACTATGAACTATATACTAACGATAGTCGGTGACAATTTTTCTTATTGCTACCATACTCGTCAATAAACTATTAACGAAAATAAACACTGAATGATAGTTATACTTATATCAAGGTCATAAGATAATATTGCAAAAATAATTTTGTTATAAAACTGATATCACTTGGGGAATTGATCAAAACAAGAGAGCAGTAAATAGCCATTTCGTCTGTGACTTAACAAATTCAGAAGTACATATGCACAATAATATGCATGATTGAACTCCAACTTTTAGTTTTTGCAGTCAATGTAGTGCATTTATACAACTGGTCTATATTCTTAGTCATAGTCAATGTGATATGACGCGATTTTTATGGGATACTGCCACCTAGTTATTGTTTCACCCCTGACCTATTAAAATTCACAGGTCACCTTTCCTACTGGAACTACATGAAATCCATCTCAAAGCTAGTCACTAGTGGGTACACGCCTGAACTTATCGATAAAATTACTTATTATTAAGACATAATACACTTGGTTTTTTTCGACAGCAACGCTATTTATAACATTTTTTATGCTAAAAGGCGGTTTAAAAACATTTCAGATAGCCAGCTTGAATCACCAACATTATAAACATGAATCTATGAACTTTCTTAAAGATTTGAAAATAAGTTATACTTGTCTGACTTTTGGTAAAAAGCTGTTAAATAACTAGTCATGTTTAAAGACTAGTAAAAGGTGGAATACTACTTTACTTCACATCAATAAAAAAACAATCGATCAATTAAACTACTGCAATAAATAACTTAGTAATTAATCACAGTTAAAATGTCTTCTTTTTCATCCACAGGATATAACACATATGTTTACAAGACGCTATGAAATTCACAGAGTACTCATCCATTGTTTTCAATAAACTATTTACATCATAACAAATATATTTCTTCTATAATTATTAGGAAAAATAGAATAACTTGTCCATTAGTTCCACGCATATGAATGAAAT
Organism: Schistosoma margrebowiei; assembly: GCA_944470205.2. Lineage (NCBI taxonomy): Eukaryota > Metazoa > Platyhelminthes > Trematoda > Strigeidida > Schistosomatidae > Schistosoma > Schistosoma margrebowiei. The sequence continues at coordinate 74,093,735 of OX104028.1, read as the reverse complement.
ACAGTTCAGTGATTTTTAATAGCTATATATACATATAATCTTTCGCTCAATTACCCAGGATAAAAGGCATTCGGTTGAGTATGAAATTCATTAACTTAAGGCTAACGTATTGTAGCCAACTTCCCAACTAAATTTGTGATCTGTAATTCATTTCCCGTAGGAAAAACGAGAAGTCGATTATATTTACTTGCTTTATTTTGCATTAAATGATTTGGTTACTTGTATGAATAGGGGGAGATACGTTTTCTATGGGTATTCTCAAAAGCTTAGGATAAGTGATCGATAGATTTTCAGATAGAATGAAATGAATGACTTAAAACGTCACCACAATATAGTTATTCCTACTATACCAGTGACTATGTTTAGCCATCTCGACCTCCATGTGACATTTTTGCCTTGGAAATATACTAGAGAATAGGCGACTTAGTTGTTGTAATCAGAACTTAGCACAGTTTTTCGTACTGTATATTATCCATACAAATAATTAGCTCTAAATAAGCAGTGAATCTAATCGACACTAAAATATCAACTGGTGCATAGAGAATCTGGTTTGTTATTTGACATTTCAGTAGTCAGTTTAGAACGGATAACTAGTCATACAAACTCAGCTGATTAATTCATGAAAATGAATAGTAGAAACTTACAATATAAATTCTTCGTTCCATTTTGGTGCAGTTCCTTTTAGTGATTGAGTTGAGGAAAGTGCTTGTCTTAATTTAACGCTAATATACGTATTTAGCGATGAATCCGAACTTTCTAAACGTGCTTCAATGACTATAACAACAAATTTCAAAACCAGTAATAACAATAAATTTTGTGAAACTTCATATAAATATATCATATCTTTCCAATTATCATTATTACTACATTTCCTTCTATATAGAATTATTGTTTTTACTTTAGCATTAAGCCAGTATGTCAAACCGTAAGAGAATGTGAATTAAACAATTTTTGAATAAGGAATTAACCTGCATAGGATGACAACAACATAAATATACCATTCAAGAGCTTATTTACCATTGTACTCAAATCACTACAATGCCATTGAACCTATTGCAGATCACAAAAGTCCAAACCGACTGCAGTTGTAGAATCACCGAATTCTTCATGTGTGACCTAAACGTTTTTAAATCTAATCACTTAGGAACAAAACGTGTAGCTCATTAAAGACATTTTATTAAAGAAGTGTTACAAAAAAATTAGAAAACTCAATTTTTTGAAACATGGTAAGTTTTTATCTACATCAGCATGAATAATGACAGGTCCATTTTTGTTTGCAGGATATGCTTTTTATCAATTTATCAGAGTTGTGGATGTCTGCAATTTTGATAAAAATTATCAACCTTATATAACAAGGTTGATTATAAGCAAGTTTTAAAACCGATACACCGATTTACATAGGCCAACATCTCTACAATCACAAATTTTTAAAACTTTTAGGTTTCCATAACCACTAGATACTATGAATCCCATTTAACAAACAGAAATTTGTTTACAGACGTTTTTCAGAAAAGCGATGTATATCCAAAAATACATAATCACTAAACGAATTGGTAGTAAACTTGGACAGATTAGCATGGGTTTTTATTCAGAGGCTTTTTAAGCAAAAAGTGCAATTTTAGACATGATAAAAATTTTTGAACTCAATATTAAATGCTACGGTTAAAAAAGCTAAGGAATAAAGCGTTCAAAAAGAAGGATTCTACAACCGTTGGCTTTGAAAATTAAAGATACATAATCCTTGTCTATATATAGTTGCTCCTTACTAGCTAACTGTGATGAACAGACAAGAACTGCTGAACAACAACTGCTGTATAAATGCTACTTGGTATTTTACAAACGACAATTTATTATGAAATTATATATATATATATATATATATATATATATATATACATCTTCGTTGAAAACAATTTAAAACTGCACTCGCAATTTATTATGGAATAAATGTCTCCAAAAGGTGAATGAACCTTTTAGCAACAGAATTGTGCGATAGGTTCATAATCTAAGCTTATATTTGTCCGATTGAAAAGTAAAGTATTTTTAACCATGGATATAACCCAGTTGTAAGATCAACATTTAAACGTTTTGTGCTACTTAAAACCAAACAGATGATGTGATTATTACAAAAGGTACTTAAGATTCACTTTCCATAGCTGCCAACTCTATATGATGTCATTAACAACAATATCGTTTATTTACTTTATCAAACACTACATTCGTTTGATATACCAAACTTTTTCAAACGAAATCAAAATGTTGGTTTATTTATTATACTGGCATCTAAATACACGCATCTTAAAGAACTAAAGGCAATGGAGCTACAAATTCCGTTGTCTACTTAGATCAAATTACTCTACAATTCAATGTTGAGAAGTGGGCAGAATACGAAACCAAATTAACCAATGACACTTTTGTATCAACATAAAGGGTGAAAATATACATGTATATTATAAATAACTGTAACTGGCTAAGACATAATCTTTTGCCCTCACAAAACTCTTTTCATGTGGTTGGAAGTAAAATGATATGTGAAGAAAAACATGCCAAAAACTTGTTACTCAAGTTCGTTATACTTTATAATAGCACTGAAATCGTAGCCAATGAAACCGTGAGGATTCACATTGTAGAAGAAAGAAATAATAATCATTGGTTGGTCAGTTGTCTTCAATAAAGTTCCTATCACATGTATGGGATGGCGAAAGTTGTCATTCTATATGGGCACAACAAGATAAAGCTAACAATATGAATATAAGAGAGGATCAAAGTAATCGGGTAGCGATTTCAACAAGAAATTGTAGGCTTTGGGAACACGGCTTGAGGAAACAGAGTGAAAAGGTATAAATGAGAGAGAACTGGAGCTTAAGGTTTAGAAAAGACAAGGGGCAAGTGCCTTCTGATCCATATCACCCAAAACATCCAAACACAAGTTTCTGTTGCCATCTAGATCTTGATCGATAATGTTTTGAAGCTACCTATTGGTAAACCCTTGTTGTCCATCTATATACACTATACACAAGTGGTAAAGGCCAACACCAACATAGAGAAATACAGTTATTTGGAATACATGATAAAAATTTTGTAGATATAAAAAACTGGATTAATTAAAATAAAAACAGATTTGCTTAAAAGTTTTGATCAGGAGTAAAGTATAAGCTTTTAAAAAGCTGGAAGACCTTCAAAGAAAAAGTTTGGAAGGTTTTGATAAACTCTTAAACGAAAGAAATCACTTATTAAATATCGAGTAATTAATGTGGCGAATTGGTCGAACAAAAAATTGAAGACTGGTGAACAATTAGTTACATACAACCTTTTTTGTGATGCAGTTGATACCAAGTTAACCAATATGGTAAATAAACATGTTAGAAAGATCACCTATATCTATATCACTAAAACATCAAACTATAAAGTTTGTGCTTTTCGTGAAACTTCGTCCACCAAATGGGTTTGCCTTGGAAGTTGGACCGGTCAATAACGTAGAACTAGAAACATTTGACTGAAGTATTATGGGTATACCTAACAAATGTTTACTAGTTTTACTCCTAGACAGTGCAATTTCAACTTCAAAATGTGTCAACAGACTTTCTCAACGTGATAGCTTTCACAGGCACATCATCAAATATCAAGTTACTACCAAATTTCTCCAAATAACTTGCCCAATAATTTGAATTTACCAAGTGATGAGTTATGGTGAAAAAAATAACATAAAGCAAATCTGATTAACACTTTGACGCATGAAAGTTGCAAATCAATTATTCACTAGAACTGTTAAAAGATCACAGCATAAATAAGAGCAACTATGGCTAATTATGTGCTTGTAACAACTCAGGGATAATGCTTATCTACAGAGTAAGTTACATTAAGCATTTGGCAGACTTCATGACGCGTTCTGAAGACTGCAACTGAATATCCTAAATAAACATTTCGTAAATTGAACAGGAAATGTTTTGAGTATTAACATGTATAAAAATAATAATTTATAATGGTATGAGGTGGTTTTGAATATAAATACAATAGAGAACTGTCGAAATAATAATCAAACCCTCAAAATATCTAAGCGCATTTTTAAAAGACCTTCATTGCAGTCTATGTACCTATCATAACATACTGAGAAATGAAGTAAAATGTTCTAACAAAATGAAGGGATTAATGAAAAACGGGTAATTTGCGCACAGACTCCAAGTTGAACGATAACTTCATCACAATTAAAAATTCTACGGCGCAAAAGTACCACGACAAAATCAATCTAAATTTCTGATAGATATGACTAGATTATGACAGTGAACGATGAGAAAACGTTAGGTACGACATACTCGTTTGAAGTTGAACTTTTTCATCAGCCAACAAAACTGACTGCTGATGAAAAAACATTTATTTTCATCCATAATGTAAACTTAAGTCCAAATGATAACGATGATAATATAAACGATAGTCTGTACTTCTATTTGGTATCATTCATTTCGATTAAAACAAAACACATTTTAAAGGTGTGGTTTAGTGGCATCCATATACTTGAGAAACTTACTTTTAATGCAAAGGAGCGGCATAAGTCGGTATTAAAAACTTCACCATCCCGCTGAAGCAAAATGACCTAGCCTCCGTTACAACCTTAGTAGTTCATATAAATGAAAGATTAAAACAATCATGTCTTCAGTCTTCAGTATTAAGGATAGGAGGTCTGTCGACCTATATTAATCCTTGCAGTTTGTGATACTGTGGAGGTTCGATCTCGTTTTGAATATATTAAAAGATGGTGCTGATATTACGTGTTCCGGTAGAGAATCCCACTAATTCACTACTCGGTGCGAGAAACGGAACTCCAGACGTAAACGGTTTGATCTCGGTTTCTGAACTTTCTTCGGATGCTCTCTCAAATGATCGGTTCTAGACGGAAGCAAAAGATAAGACACGTTAATACCAAGGTCATCGTTCAGTATACGATAGGCCAATTTTAGATCACCCCTTATTCTACGGTAAGATAACGGAAATAAGTTAAGGTGTCTCAATCTGTCTTCATAAGATAGGCCAGATAGACCTCGTACCATCTTAGTAGCTCGTCTTTGGACTCTTTCTGGCATATTTGTTTCATATTTGAAACAAGGACACGCTGCTTGAATCCCGTATTCTAAATGTGGTCGCACATAAATCGGGTATAGTAATCTAAACATTTCATCATCTAAATACTGGAAAGACCTGCGAATTGACCATAATACTCTATAGCCTTTCGCAGCAGCAGCCTTACAGTGACTAGTCGTTTTGAGATCATTGCTTAATATGACTCCTAAATCTTTATAGTTTCTTACTTTGGGTAGCACGAGTCCACATAGTGTATAGTCATACGATTCATCAGAGTTATTTAACTGCACCACTACACTCTTATTAGGATTTACTTCTAGTGACCACCTATCTAACCATGCCACCAATGAGCTAAGATCGTCCTGTAATACTATCCTATCCGACATACTATGTATGGGTCTCCAAATCTTTATGTCATCAGCGAGGTGTAGAACGGATGATTTTGCTACAGTTGGCAATTCATTTACATCAAGTAAAAAGAGAAGAGGACTCAGGATTGTACCTTGGGGAACCCCACTTTTTACAGGTTCCCACGAGGAGAAAGTCCCATTAACCCTTACCCTTTGTCTCCTGTCATGGAGAAAGTTACTTATCCAATCGACGACTGTATAATGGATTCCAAAACGTTTCAGTTTGAATTTAAAACCAGAGTGGGAAACCTTATCAAAGGCTTTACTTAGATCTATGAAAATCACATCCACAGGAGCATTCCGATCCTTTGCCGCAGCCCAATCTTCTCGTGCAATGAGAAGATTTGTCAAGTAAGATAGGCCTTTCCGAAAACCATGTTGTTCCCTGGAGAAAAGATTTTGCCCTTCAACATAGCTATCCGAATGATTTTCTCCATCAGTTTTACAACCGCACTAGTTAAGCTAACGGGTCTATAGTTACTAACTAAATCCCTACCCCCAGCCTTATACACCGGACTTATTATGGCGTCTTTCCAGTCTCTAGGAAGTCTGGACTGTCTCAGAGACATGTCTAATAGTATCGCTAATGGTTCAGCAATTTCATCTGATATGGCTTTCATAATCCTAGGATGAGTATCATCAAGACCACTGGACTTATCAGGTTTGAGATGCTGGAGTAGCCTTAAAACAGTATCTTTCTCAATGACTACAGGATCCATCAGCGAGCCGTCACGGTCACGACGAATCATTGGTGTTTCCTCATTACCGATAGAAAACGCTTTACTAAAGTATTCCGATAAAGCTTCAGCTTTTTCGGCATCATTCTCTGTGATAATGCAAAAATGTGGAGAACAAAAATGGCTAAAAATTGAATTTTTACTGTAGACGATTTTCATCCATTAGGTCGCGAACTTAATTACGTAGAGTGTATGGCGTTCATTATTTCGTGGTAATGTTATTGTGAATGTGTTTCTGAAGAAGTCGAAAATGTGCACTTCTTACTGGAATTCCAAGTCAGATAGCATTGAAATGTTGATACCTTATGATAGGAATCCAGAAGAGCAGTAATAGAGCTGCTGACAAGTCAACATAAATTTCTGTTTGTAGTTGTTAACAATACATTCACTTTTTTTAAGGATTCAAGGGAAGATGCTATACCACAATCGTTGGTAGACAAATTAAAAAACAGACTATTCGTAATCAGCAGGTGTACGTAGAGAACAGTTTATCACATTATGCACTTATTTTTGGTTCATTCTCCTATGATTTATGCTAGAACTAAAATTATATGTCTTCTAGAAAATATCCAAGGATGTTCAAAATGCCGTAATTCAGTAATAGACCATCTAGGTGTACCCTTTATATTAAAAACTAAAGATCAAGTGATCCATATCGTATTTTTAATCTCTTGAATTTACGTGCACGAACTGATTTTATGAATAACCTACCATCTTATAAAATTCGACAGTGATTGTAACCTTAGTAGTTCTGGTGGTGTAAATCAGACTTCTCTCCTCTCCTAAACTTTCAGCTTAGTAGACAATCACACACAGTTTAGTGCCACGATTCAAATATAGTACTGACTTCTCGTTCGTGGTATTCTGATTTCGATATGTGAAAGATGTTGGCAACGACATCAACTGATTCTAGTGTATTAGGAGTACATAGCTTGTTAAGAGGCCTCTTTGGAATATTTACTGTCTCGTGATTATTTATCATGTGTTTTATGCAATCATTTAATCCTTCTTCCTTTCCTAGTTTATAAATATCTACTTTAAGCTTGATGAGTCTAAACACACTCTGAAATCGTTTTGATTTGCTTAAATATTCTGATAAATAAAATAATTTAAAGAGAAATTTTGCCAAAAATTAAGAAAGTCATCGATTACGGAGTGTTCAGCGAAGGACTTTCACGATAATTGATGTTCCTCCGAGCAGTCAGTTTTTGTTTGGTTTCAAAATAGCAACGTTAGTGTTACATCTGTCATTGTTATGTCTGTGGAACACGTGACTAGTATGTGGGTGACACTATAACCATAATTTGATTACCCTCACGTATATATATCACCTACTTCCTCACTAAAACGGCCGTGTAGTTACGTATTTTCGAAGTTTATTCAATACTGATATTATCAAGTAGCTTTCATTCTTGGTTATATTTCGTTCTGTTGGTACGGCAGCTGTCATTTCTTCTCAAGATAGGTATTAGTTTGAAAGTATTGGTGTGGATATGTGTTTAAAATGAGAAATAAAAACGCCTTTTTAGATGTAATACAAATCTATCTATATTAAATTTAATACTTTACTCCTTTAACTCTATAAATATGAGGCTGTGCATCATCTACATAACTTCGTATTACTAGTCAGTGTGTTTTCATTGCATGTAGATATAGGATTTTGTGAACCAAGCTTAAAGTAATTGGGCACTCCGCAGATATGACATCAGTGTAACGGAAAGAAAACACTGAGAGTACTTCCAAGGCATTTTATTGGAAAGTATTGAGGTTTATTTGTTTTTTCCCATGTCTTATATTCTGACCTTCATTCAGATCTCGTTCAACCACGCTTTATGTTATTCACTCTCACTTACCTGAGCTCTTGTTATTTGACCTTGATTAAATATTTACCTATTATTACCTAATTTTACTGTTGCACGTTTCCGAATCATTGACCGTAAAGTCGTGCCTGACTAAACTCAAAGTCATGGCGTGAGTCAGTGTAACTGTTCACCTTTGACTATTTGCTTGGAAATCCCTCTGGAATGCTTACACATAGATATCTAATCCATTCTTGTTGGAAATAATTGAGTTGATCCTCAGGTGTCGAACCTTAACCTTCCAACTATTCATTTTGTTGCTTGGCATGTTAGCATGTCCTAGAAACCTGCTTGACTGCATAGCACAGGCTGTATCGTTAGGAGTATTTTGTACTGTTGATGAACAATGTTCTGTTTCTTAAATTAAGATTGCTTTAAATTAGACACAATGTAGATCACTGACATGGGTGAAGTGCGCGGAACGATTGGGAGCCCATTTAAGTCAGGCGGGAATGGAGTGTCCAGCCAGCTGACGTGGACATCACTCCTCGCAGTTAACGCTTAACGTGGAGTGTCCTTTCGTCGTATCCGGATAGTATGGCCGCTTTGATGACTGTACAACACAAATGACGTTATTACAGAAATTTACTAGAAAGCGTGTGTATGAGTAACAGAATGTGACCGCTGATGCATAGACCAGTTTATAGCGTGCGATTCACTAATGTGCGTCGGTTGTCCTTGACCATAATAGTTCAAAGAAACATGCGAATTGTTACTGTTCTAGCAACATTGGCTGTTGAGTTAATAGAAGGGCTTAACCAAAACTAACCGCAATCGAAAATGATTGTGGGAGATTTGTTATATGAAAAACGTTCGCTATCCCATCGACACTAGCTCAGAAGTAAGGTTCTTTGCTCTACTTCTCACAATCATCCAGAAGAACCGGTTTTTAACTTACAGGCAGCAAACATAAAGGCGATTGCTGCATAAGCTAACCTATGTGTTTGTATGTACGATGATTTACTCAAACCCATTTATTATTATTATTAATGGCTTTATTCGATATTATATTTTGGTACAATATAGAATTCTCAGCACAGGTTATTTCAACAAGTTATTTACGCAACAACGACAAAAAACAGTAACAAATACAAAAAAATGAAAAAGGTTTTTCAAAAAAACCGGAAAACTGTACAACTTTTAAATTTAAGGTCATGTTGAGGATGCAAGTTATTGACTAGGTCAACTCTAACAACCTGTTCGTCACAGAGTATATTTGCTAGGCAAGATATTATAGAACTTTTATACTTTTGCTTGCGTGCATAGATTTTAATGTAATTACGTCTCGTTCTACCAGGAGCTATACAAGGAGAAAGATGAGAGTGAAGGAGATGGCTGGTATGTGATAAAATAACACCTGTCAGGAGTTTGCATGATTTTAAATGTCTATTCACAACCATATTAATTATGACCTCGAAAGATTCACCACACATCTTGCTAACTGCCTTCAGCACTATCCACAATACAGCAAAGTCTTTCCTCAAAAGCCCGGGAAAGAATAATGGAGAACAGTAAAGAATAATAGGTAATATGCAAGAATTCACAAATTGTAAGAGTAGATGACGAGTTATTCCAAGAGCATGCAATCTCTACATGTAGTAGGTCAAACGGAAAACCTTCTTTGATAACAATAAAACGTGGGACGACCAAGAGAGATCAGAGGAAAAGGTGACACCAAGATAATTGACCTTCGACACTGTGTTTATCAAAGAGTCTCCGATGGAACAAGCATTATGGAACATCAAAATGGTGTTTATATTCCGTTCATGTCTCATGCTAAAGTTAACAACCTGACATCTAGACGGATTAAGTGTGATACCATTGTCAACAGACCAACAATCAATACGAGACAAAATCTCATTTATTTCTATGGGATGTAAAGAGGAAGAGATAGGCATACATACAGTGAGATCATCCGCGTATTTCACAAAAGTGTTTTCTATGGAAAATGGCAGATCATGCAGAAAAAAAGAGAAAAGACGAGGTGAAAGAACAGCTCCTTGTGGTGCACCTTCATGAGACAGTAGAAACTCTGAACACTTTCCTACAAACACAATGTACTGTTCCCTTCCAGAGAGGTAGGAACATAGCCAGTTGGTTATCCAGCTATCAGTGCTGACGCTGATTAACTTGTTAATTAAACGTTGTCTTGGTATAGAATCAAAAGCTGGAGTATGGTCCAGAAAGGCACATTGAACATACTTCTGACCCTTTTCTAAGTTTAACACTATGTTGTGATGCAGGACAGCAACAGCATCCAAAGTGCTTCTTTTACGTCTGTAAGTAAATTGATATGGATAAATATGCTCTTTTATCCCAGGCTGAAGTGGAAGTATTAATAATTTTTCCATTGTTTTGAGGAAGGGTGAAGTTATTGTAATAGGTTTACATTTTACATTCTTATCACCAGATGCTTCCTTGGGTACAGGAATTATCTTCATCTTTCTCCACCTTTTCGGTATGAGATTAGATGAGAAGGATCTGTTAAAGATAGCTGTGAACGGATAACATAGGACGTCAGCACATTTTTTAAAAGAATGTTTGGGATACCATCAGATCCCAAAAATCGAGATCAATTCAGAGTCTAAATGAGCATCCAAACGGGTAGGAAAATCTACTACATTTTGGTGACCTAGTGACGTAAGAAAGCTACAGTCACATGAATTGAAATCACCACATACAACTGAAAGTGAATCACTAAAAACAGTAAAAGCGAACTCAGTGAATTCATCAGCGAAAACAAATAGTGCAGATGATGTGCAATCTGGAGTCACGTAGATATTGGTAACATAAACATATTTGTATTTATTCAGATGTTTTGGACGACATCTTAGAGTTAGACAGTCGATAAAGTCATTTGAAAACTTAAAACTCCTCAACGGGGAACAAACAATTTGGTTTCCCACATTTGTGAGTCTTACCAACCATTGTAATTCGATTTAAAAGTTTTAAAAACACAAAATGATCACAATATGAACATAAATGTTAGTCAAGGAGTAAAAAAGGTACTCAGGACAAAATTTAGTAAAAATATTCAAACTTTAACCAAAGTACTTTTAGTTAAAGTAGACCAAGAATGCATTTTGGTGCAATAAGTATCCGAAGCAAGTATAATCACAACAAGTACAAAAATCACTGCTCTTTTTGAAACGAGCACGGTAGCAAATACATAGTGATGATAAAAACAAGTGCTTACTTTTCAAGGACATTACTGGTGAAATGGTGGTCCAAGCCATAGTTCAGCAGCAGACTTCTTCTGTCCTTCATCTATCATTACAAACCGTGGATGCCAGTTCGAATCTAGGCTTTAACGTTATCTTATTACAGTGCTAGTAAACACGCGATCACAAACGGACATACACAAGCCAGCATGTTAGTAGAACGATTTTACCAACAACGAAAAGCTTTACTTTCAGCTGCGGATTTTTCACGGTAGTTTAATGCTTTTCCGATCGTGCTGCTCTGTATTTGCAATGCAGTAAAGGCTGACATACACTCTAGCACAACTCCTATACACAAAAGCACTGACTTTCAGGAGAATTTGTGGATCCATTTTTTTCTTCAATGAATAATGATCTAAATTCCTACACAAGCAGGCTTACAAACGTTAAACGTTCAGTTAAACCTGTCTCCACTTGATCGTAATCAACTGATGTTTTCGTTCAACAGGGGTTACAACATAATACACTTGTTTTCGTACGTCGTGATTCTTTACGATGACCTCTCGATATCGCATGTGAAAGATGCTTCAGCGTACTAAATACTACATCCCTTATAAAAACAAAACTAAAAATAAAGTTAGCACTGACCATCTTAAATCTGAGCATTTAGAAGGAAACCCCAATAATGTTGATTTCGTTCCGGTACACTGGAATGACAAGAACCTCACGATCACGAACCCCACTCGATAATCATCCATCATGACGAAACTTCTCTATCGCCTGACATCCGGCCAAAAACAACGCGCTCTGAAAGAATTACAATATTTCAGGAATACTTAAGCGAGTACTGCTCACAGAACACTGCATACCATTTTGTTTTATCTGATTTATGAAATGTTTATCTCAAGGAAAACAAAAACATACATTTTTTCCTAGTATTCTCATATATATGTGTATAGTTTTTTTCCCGAAAAAAAATCGTTGTGCAAAAATGATTTAATACTATCTCATTTTAACGACATGCATGTTCATCAGTTTATTCCTCTTTTTTCTCACGTTTTACGTCCTTACATGCGTACGAGCGAAATTTTGAAATCTACTTACAATTACTTTTTTTCCTTTCCAGGACGTATGGTAAAGATGAGTAAACGAAGAAGATTACCAAGGATTGAAGTTTTTGCAGTGTTTGTTTTTCATTACCATATTGTACCACATGACTCCTTACGATATGAAGAGACGACTAGATCCTGATGGACATAGCAAATTGATAGTGTTCACTGACGACAAGCTTGCTGGGTCTAAAATTCTGGCTAGCCATGTTTTAGGATCATGACAACCTCACTAGGGAAGGGTGGGCTGCAGCGGGGAATGTATCCACAAAATAAATATTTCTCTGTGTCTTCAACATTGAAGCTGGCCTTGTTTGTTTTACTGGACACGTCTAACTGAAGGCACTTTGTCACTCATCCGCACCAGATCACGAGTGGGTACGCCGTGTTACGCATCCGTTGGAACAGTCGACCAGCTAATACAGAACGCCCCTCAAGATATTGACAGTTTTCTAAATATATCGTTGATCCCCTTTATTTCTAACTTCTGATTTGACTTGGTTGTCATACTTCGATTGCAAAAGTGGTACTTGAAAAGTTTTCGAACTTCGAATACCTGTGGTATCTTAACGGGTAAACTTTTTAAATACGTCCTTCGTAATGTATCTTTCCACGAACATTTTGTTCCAAAGAATAATGTGTAAAGTGGTCATATTAAAGTAATGACAACTTTGGAAATAGGTAGATTAACAATAAAATGAGATTGCTGGAATAGAAGACCATCAAGGTCAGTAGAAATGTAAAGGCTAGGAAATTGACCCATCAGTTGTTTAGTGCTATACTAAATAAGAAAACGTTATATTCAATTGTTTTAAGCTGCGAGGTAACTCTGAATCATTGAAACACTTGTTTCGACTCCGTTTGAGCGTGTCGTAATGTAACCAGATGATTGGAAAAATGGCTGCAGGTAGACTACGGATCTGATCAAACTCCAGGTTCTGCATTAGCTGAGTGAGAACTAAGTCAGAGGTGGTATGTACACGAGGTTCATTATAAGCCACAATTACAAGCGCAAATATACTGGAAGTAAAGCTAGTGAATACAAACAAAGAGTCATTCGTCTAATAAAGGATATGTGCAAATTAAATAAGTTTTCATGTTGAAATATATTACAGAGAACTGTCTATAAACGAAGTTTTTATGATCATAACAAAGTACTGGTGCTACTGCGCAATCATTAAGTGTGGCGTTACATAGTCGTGGAAACTTTAGAGGTTGGCGTACTTTCCAGTTTTTTACAATTTTTGGGTTGTCACAAAGAAATGGGCCAATTCTTGACTTGAGATGTTTTTAGGGTCTTATTGCAGGTTGGGTGTCCGAAATCGATGTCAGCCTTTGGTTAACCAAATGTAATTATTTCATGTCATTATAGTTAACCCTTTTTTGTTTAATGTAATTACATTGGAAATCCCTTATTAAAAACGTATTCTCATCCCTATGGACTTCTAAATAGTCGCAATTCGACTCATTCAATGTAAGACAAGTTGTTTTCCGATAACTACCATCTCTTAGCCTAATAAAACGAGCCTGATATTCGCTCCTGTTTGACTTTGTAGTGGTATCTGACATAGTATATAACGTAGCCCAATATTATCGACCCGTCAAGTAGTCAGTATTTGTTACTACTTTGTGTAGCTCCCGACAAAGATCAAGATTTGTGCACATTTAGTTATGTGCAACATAATCTTACCATATCTGACAAATATCTCCACATTCGTGATTCGGCGAAACTCTAATTTAGCGACGACCTTTGAACGAATCTTAAATGACTTTGACAATTATTAGCCAATCAGAAGACAATATAAAGTGAAAATATATTGTAAGTAATGAATTACTTACTTACGCCTGTTACTCCTCGTAAAGGAGCATAGGCCGCTCACCAGCATTCTCCATCCAACCCTGTCCTGGGCAATCCTTTCTAGTTCCTATTCATCCTTTTCATATCTGCTTCTATTATCCGACGTAATGTGTTCTTAGACCTTCCTCTTTTCCGTTTCCCTTCAGGATTCCAAGTTAGGGCTTGCCTCGTGATGCAGTTTGATGATTTGCGTAATGAATGTCCTATCCATTTCCATCGTCTTTTCTTAATTTCCTCTTCAGCTGGAAGCTGGTTTGTTCTCTTCCACAAAAGGCTGTTGTTGATGGTATCCGGCCAATGGATGTTGAGTATCTTGCGTAGACAGCTATTTATAAATACTTGTACATGTTTGATGATGGTTGTAGTAGTTCTTCAAGTTTCATCTCCGTACAGTAGAACTGCCTTGACGTTCGTATTGAAGATTCTCACTTTGATATTGGTTGAAAGTTGTTTTGGGTTCCATATGTTCTTTAATTGTAGGAATGCGACTCTTGCTTTGCCAATCCTTGCCTTTACGTCTGCATCTGAGCCTCCTTGTTCATCGATGATGCTTCCTAGATATGTGAAGGATTCTACATCTTCCGGAGTTTCGCCGTCTAGTGTGATTGAATTGGTGTTCTCCGTGTTGTATTTGAGGACCTTGGTTTTCCCTTTGTGTATGTTGAGGCCTACTGATGCAGAGACTGCTGCCACACTGGCTGTCTTTATCTATATTTGTTCATGTGTATGATTTAGGACAGCTAGGTCATCCAAATCGTCTAATTGGTTCTGAACTGTCCATTGTATCCCGTGTTTTCCTTCAGATGTCGAGGTCCTCATAATCCAGTCGATCACCAGGAGAAAAAGGAAAGGAGAGAGTAAACAACTTTGTCTTACTCCGGTCCTTACTTGGAATGCATCTGTCAGCTGTCCTCCATGCACTACTTTGCATTGTAGTCCGTCGTATGAGTTCCGGATAATATTGACAATCTCAGGAACTCCGTAGTGTCGTAAAAGTTTCCATAACGTCCTCCTATCTACACTGTCAAATGCCTTTTCATAATCAATGAAGTTGATATATGGTGACGAGTTCCACTCAACTGATTGTTCGACGATGATCCGTAGTGTTGCAATTTGGTCTGTGCATAATCGATCCTTATGGAATCCAGCTTGTTGATCTCGAAGTTGGGCGTCTACTATATCTTGCATCCGGTCCAGCAACACTCTGTTGAAGACCTTCCCTGGTATTGACAGTAGTGTAATGCCTCTGTAGTTTTCACATTTGCTCAGATCTCCTTTCTTTGGAATCTTGATGAGGTGTCCTTCTTTCCAGTCCATCGGCACTTGTTCCTCCTCCCAAATCTTTTTGAATAGAAGGTAAAGCATGTTTGTAGTCACTTCGATGTCTGACTTCAGTGCTTCAACTGGTATGTTGTCCGGTCCCGCTGCTTTCCTGCTCTTGATTTATCTGACGGCCATTCTGATTTCTTCCTTCGTTGGTGGGTCGACGTCTATGGGAAGATCTGTGTGTGCCGCTTCAATGTCCGGTGGATTCATTGGAGCCGGCTTATTCAGGAGTTCCTCGAAGTACTCTACCCATCTGTTCCGCTGTTGTTGAATTTGGGTGATTGGCTTGCCTTCTTTGTCTTTGACCGGTCTCTCTGGTTTACTGTATTTCCCTGCTAGTTTCTTCGTTGTATCGTGAAGCTGCTTCATATTTCCTTCTCTAGCAGCTTTTTCCGCCGTCGTTGCTAGTTCTTCCACGTATTTCTTCTTGTCGGCTCTAATGCTCCTCTTCACTTGTTTTTTGCTTCTGTGTATTCAGCTTGTGCTTGGACTTACTCCGCTTGTATTCGGCTGTTGTTAATTGCTGCCTTCTTGTTCTTCCTTTCTTTGATCTTGTCCAGTGTTTCTATAGAGATCCACTCCTTATGATGGTGTTTCTTTAGGTCCAGAACCTCTTGACACGTTGAAGTTAATGCTTCTTTGATACCTTTCCCGTTGTCCTCCATAGTAGTTTCTCCCTTCAGTAGATCTTGTAAGGCTTGGAACCTGTTGTTGAGAGCTATCTTGAATTCATTGAGTTTGTCAGTATCTCGAAGGAAGGCTGTAGTGAACCTTTGTATTGCTGTTTGTCCAGTTTTAAATTGACTACAACTAGGTAGTGATCTGAAGCTATGTCAGCTCCTCTCCTGGTTCTCACATCTTCCATTGTCCTTCGGAATTTTTTGTTGATGCAAATATGATCCATCTGGTTCGCTGTAGTGTGGTCCGGTGAGATCCGTGTAGCCTTGTGTATACGCTTGTGTGGAAATATTGTGCCCCCTATGACCAATTTCTTGAATGCACATAGATTTGCAAATCTTTCTCCATTTTCGTTTCTCTCTCCCAGTCAATCCATGTCGTCCCATAATATCTTCATATCCGGTGTTGTCTATTCCGACTTTGGCATTTAGATCTCCCATTAGAATGGTGAGGTCCTTTCTTGGACATTTCTCTATGATTGACTGCAGCCGCTCGTAGAATTGATCTTTAATGTCGTCGTTGCTATCATTTGTGGGTGCATAACATTGGATAATATTAATTGTGATCCCCTCCTTCTTTGTTTTGAACGATGCTTTGATGATTCTGGATCCGTGAGATTCCCATCCTACAAGTGCATTCCGTGCTACTTTGGACAGCATTAGAGCGACTCCCTGAGTGTGTGGAGCATTTTCCTTTTCGTGACCGGGGTATAGCAGCATCTCTCCCGTAGCTAGCCTTTTCTGTCCAGTTTGGGTCCAGTGGGTTTCGCTGATTCCTAGTATTGCCAAATTGTATCTCATTTCCGTTGCTATTTGACTGGTTTTCCCGGTCTCCCACATTGTTCGAACGTTCCATGTACCTACAAAATTTTTGCTCTGGTTGTTAGAAGGGGCATCGGCCTCGTGGCTTCCGAAGGAACTCGGCTTTCACCATGAAGCGTCATAATTCTTCTAAAAGAAGACCTTATAACTCACAGGGCAGAGTTAAAATGGTTTTAATAGTTTTTTCTGGTAAGCGTTTTTTACCGAGTTAGTTTTCTACGGGATGTGGACGCTAACCCCATGCCCAACCCTCCTCCTTTACCCGGCCTTGGGACCGGCAGTAACTCTAGAAGAGCTACAGGCGGAGTTAAGTAATGAATTACAGTGGATATTCTTCTTTTACATGATTCAAAAACTTGTTAAGGTTTGATAAAGGTTCAGAGGTTCTGAATTCATAATCCATATGGTATAGAAACTCGTCCATAGGGTTGGGGTTGTAGCCTCTCAATAAACACCTCTTCTCTAAAATCCCATGTAAACCGATCGCATGTTAGCACCCTAACTCTAACTTTAAACCCTAACCCCTAACCTAACCTTATGGACGAGTTTCTATACCATATGGATTATGAATTCAGAACTTCTGAGCCTTTATCAAACCTTAACAAGTTTTTAAATCATGTAAAAGAATATCCACTGTAATTCATTACTTTCTTGTAATATATTTTTACTTTATACTGTCTTCTGATTGGCTAATAATTGAAATTACTCAAACGCTTCTGATTGGCTCGTCCCTAAATTAGAGTCTCGCCGTCCCATCTGTTGAAGCCTCTCATCAATCACCTCCTCGTATGTTAGCAACGCGTGTTGAACTTGGCTCTATGACCTTGAAATTGCTCAAACGCTTCTGATTGGGTCGTCGCTAAATTAGAGTCTCGCCCAATTTTGCTTTTCTGAATTTTAAACATAAACTTCTCTGTCTCGCGTAACAAACCTGATCACATATTTCCATTTATAATTAATAACCTCCAGATGTTCATGTTCCTACTTGCCTTTGATGGTGTCGATCGGCTAATTTCTTGTAATAATTAGAAGTATTTAAATTATGGTACAAACTAGGAACCCCAGAAATAACGCAATTTAACCAAGTATTAGATTAGCACAAACGAACGTATTGTATTTGGAATTCAAAACCAAGCAGTCATCGAAATCAAAGCGATCATTAGTTCATACAAACACCACATCCGCCACGTCCTTAATCGGAGTCTGAGTTTCTGTAATCGATTGTACGTCTCCCTAATTTGATACTGTCTCTCCAACAATGTATTGGATGTACACTATTTTCTTGCTCCTGGAACTGTATACAATCATCATGTCGGTTGTGTAGTCAGTCAGTCAGTTAGCTACAACGTAGGACCAGGCACATATATGCATCGGTCCAAGTTGCCTTACTTCATTAACACAACAAGATGAACATCGGATTCATAAGTGGTTAATTCAGTGGTGGTAATATATAAAGGAAAGATTGCATATAAAGAAAATAGTACAGGATGAAAGAGTTAGTTCGTAGAAAGAAAGATATGAAGTGATTTTAATCTCTTAGTTTAATGGAAGATAGAGAGTATATACACCTATGCCATTGGGATCGATTCTGAATCATGTCACCAACAGTCTCCGATCATTGGTTATGATATTCACGCGGACCCCAACCAAGTAGTCTGCATCTACCAACATGGCTCAGACTAGAAGTTAGTGACTTCAATCACCGATACCACATTTTCGTTTGGCCGCCCCTAACTTTCTTCCAACCATCTCCAACACCGGTTAGCATTGCACATCGTGGTAATCGGTGTTCAGGCATACGTAACACGTGGCCCAACCATCTCAGTCGATGAAGATTTACAACTGCATCAACTGGTTTACCATCGTTCCGTAATACCCAACGTCTGACTTCAATATTACTTACCCGGTTATCCTAGCAGATACGAGCAATATTTCTAAGGCATCTGTGATCAAATACTAGTAGCTTACGAGTGCCTTTTACTCTTAATGGCCATGTTTCGCTACTGAAAATGAAAATAATTAATCTCACACTTCGATTATTATATGTGAGTATTCGGAGATTCACATTGACACATAATATGAGGCATTCCATCATGTGACTTTGAGTTGCATAAAACTATGATACATATTCCTTTTGCTTTTCATATTATAATACACACGTAAATATGCATTGGTATGTGTAATTAAACATGTGATTCATCTAGGCCTGTGTCAATTGCAAAACAGTCAGTCAGCTACAACGTAGGACCAGGCACGTTGCCATACCGCATTAGCACAACAAGATGAACACAGGATCCATAAATTCTTCTTAATTTTTATTAAGAGTGAAGTGTTTGCTTCTATTATCCAATAAGACAAATACATAAATTCTTATCATAATTAATGGTCAATGGGATCATTTCAAATTTACCCTATTTAAAATTCATGTTACAGTAAAAGCTCTCTATTTAAAACCTGATTCATTGGTAAAAACATATTCAAATAAAAATTAGTTTAACTAATATCAAACATACAACTAATTAGTATGAATGCTCAATTCATTAATTTGTTAAGACGAAATAATTGTAAATTGTTTACAAAATAATTTAGAAATGAAAAAATAAAATCAAAAGTATAGATAGACAATTTTTTATTGCATTTGTATTTGTTAACTATTCTTTCACTTAACAATTTTATAAATTTAAAGCAATTAGTCCGCTTTGATAAATTTTGATAATGTAATAAAAAGACCAAGATTATCAGAACCATGTAATATAAAGGAAAGATTGCATATAAAGAAAATAGTACAGGAAGAAAGAATTAGTTCGTAGAAAGAAAGATATGAAGTGATTTTAATCTCTTAGTTTAATGGAAGATAGAGAGTATATACACCTACTCCATTGGGATCGATTCTGAATCATGTCACCAACAGTCTCCGATCATTGGTTATGATATTCACGCGGACCCCAACCAAGTAGTCTGCATCTACCAACATGGCTCAGACTAGAAGTTAGTGACTTCAATCACCGATACCACATTTTCGTTTGGCCGCCCCTAACTTTCTTCCAACCATCTCCAACACCGGTTAGCATTGCACATCGTGGTAATCGGTGTTCAGGCATACGTAACACGTGGCCCAACCATCTCAGTCGATGAAGATTTACAACTGCATCAACTGGTTTACCATCGTTCCGTAATACCCAACGTCTGACTTCAATATTACTTACCCGGTTATCCTAGCAGATACGAGCAATATTTCTAAGGCATCTGTGATCAAATACTAGTAGCTTACGAGTGCCTTTTACTCTTAATGGCCATGTTTCGCTACTGAAAATGAAAATAATTAATCTCACACTTCGATTATTATATGTGAGTATTCGGAGATTCACATTGACACATAATATGAGGCATTCCATCATGTGACTTTGAGTTGCATAAAACTATGATACATATTCCTTTTGCTTTTCATATTATAATACACACGTAAATATGCATTGGTATGTGTAATTAAACATGTGATTCATCTAGGCCTGTGTCAATTGCAAAACAGTCAGTCAGCTACAACGTAGGACCAGGCACGTTGCCATACCGCATTAGCACAACAAGATGAACACAGGATCCATAAATTCTTCTTAATTTTTATTAAGAGTGAAGTGTTTGCTTCTATTATCCAATAAGACAAATACATAAATTCTTATCATAATTAATGGTCAATGGGATCATTTCAAATTTACCCTATTTAAAATTCATGTTACAGTAAAAGCTCTCTATTTAAAACCTGATTCATTGGTAAAAACATATTCAAATAAAAATTAGTTTAACTAATATCAAACATACAACTAATTAGTATGAATGCTCAATTCATTAATTTGTTAAGACGAAATAATTGTAAATTGTTTACAAAATAATTTAGAAATGAAAAAATAAAATCAAAAGTATAGATAGACAATTTTTTATTGCATTTGTATTTGTTAACTATTCTTTCACTTAACAATTTTATAAATTTAAAGCAATTAGTCCGCTTTGATAAATTTTGATAATGTAATAAAAAGACCAAGATTATCAGAACCATGTAATATAAAGGAAAGATTGCATATAAAGAAAATAGTACAGGAAGAAAGAATTAGTTCGTAGAAAGAAAGATATGAAGTGATTTTAATCTCTTAGTTTAATGGAAGATAGAGAGTATATACACCTACTCCATTGGGATCGATTCTGAATCATGTCACCAACAGTCTCCGATCATTGGTTATGATATTCACGCGGACCCCAACCAAGTAGTCTGCATCTACCAACATGGCTCAGACTAGAAGTTAGTGACTTCAATCACCGATACCACATTTTCGTTTGGCCGCCCCTAACTTTCTTCCAACCATCTCCAACACCGGTTAGCATTGCACATCGTGGTAATCGGTGTTCAGGCATACGTAACACGTGGCCCAACCATCTCAGTCGATGAAGATTTACAACTGCATCAACTGGTTTACCATCGTTCCGTAATACCCAACGTCTGACTTCAATATTACTTACCCGGTTATCCTAGCAGATACGAGCAATATTTCTAAGGCATCTGTGATCAAATACTAGTAGCTTACGAGTGCCTTTTACTCTTAATGGCCATGTTTCGCTACTGAAAATGAAAATAATTAATCTCACACTTCGATTATTATATGTGAGTATTCGGAGATTCACATTGACACATAATATGAGGCATTCCATCATGTGACTTTGAGTTGCATAAAACTATGATACATATTCCTTTTGCTTTTCATATTATAATACACACGTAAATATGCATTGGTATGTGTAATTAAACATGTGATTCATCTAGGCCTGTGTCAATTGCAAAACAGTCAGTCAGCTACAACGTAGGACCAGGCACGTTGCCATACCGCATTAGCACAACAAGATGAACACAGGATCCATAAATTCTTCTTAATTTTTATTAAGAGTGAAGTGTTTGCTTCTATTATCCAATAAGACAAATACATAAATTCTTATCATAATTAATGGTCAATGGGATCATTTCAAATTTACCCTATTTAAAATTCATGTTACAGTAAAAGCTCTCTATTTAAAACCTGATTCATTGGTAAAAACATATTCAAATAAAAATTAGTTTAACTAATATCAAACATACAACTAATTAGTATGAATGCTCAATTCATTAATTTGTTAAGACGAAATAATTGTAAATTGTTTACAAAATAATTTAGAAATGAAAAAATAAAATCAAAAGTATAGATAGACAATTTTTTATTGCATTTGTATTTGTTAACTATTCTTTCACTTAACAATTTTATAAATTTAAAGCAATTAGTCCGCTTTGATAAATTTTGATAATGTAATAAAAAGACCAAGATTATCAGAACCATGTAATATAAAGGAAAGATTGCATATAAAGAAAATAGTACAGGAAGAAAGAATTAGTTCGTAGAAAGAAAGATATGAAGTGATTTTAATCTCTTAGTTTAATGGAAGATAGAGAGTATATACACCTACTCCATTGGGATCGATTCTGAATCATGTCACCAACAGTCTTCGATCATTGGTTACGATAGTCACGCGGACCCCAACCAAGTAGTCTGCATCTACCAACATGGCTCAGACTAGAAGTTAGTGACTTCAATCACCGATACCACATTTTCGTTTGGCCGCCCCTAACTTTCTTCCAACCATCTCCAACACCGGTTAGCATTGCACATCGTGGTAATCGGTGTTCAGGCATACGTAACACGTGGCCCAACCATCTCAGTCGATGAAGATTTACAACTGCATCAACTGGTTTACCATCGTTCCGTAATACCCAACGTCTGACTTCAATATTACTTACCCGGTTATCCTAGCAGATACGAGCAATATTTCTAAGGCATCTGTGATCAAATACTAGTAGCTTACGAGTGCCTTTTACCCTTAATGACCACATTTCACAGCCGTGAAGCAGAACAGAACGAACTGCCGCTCAGTATGCTCGTCCTCTGATTGATAGACGGATATCTCGCCTTCGCCATAGATGCCGTAAGTTGGCGAAAGCCAAACGAGCTTTCCGAGTCCGTGCTGAGATTTCGTCAGACACCGACCCATTAGGGCTGAGCAGACTTCCAAGATAAGTGAAGTTGTCAACGCGTTCGACTACTTCACTCCCTATCCTTAGTCCAGGTGTTGACGCAGACCAGTCTTGAAGCAGCTACTTGCATTTAGAGGGAGAGAAGCGCGTTCCAAACATTCTGGCATTGTTGCTTAGGGCTACCAAAAGACTGCATTTTGTCAGCGTCTTCACCAATCAAGACTATGTCATCTGCGTATTCTAAGTCGATAAGTGTACCTCCTGGAAGGAGATCAATACACGAGAATTCAGTCGACGAGAGTGTTATTTCCATCAATAGGTCTATGATGAAGTTAAACATAAATGGAGAAAGTGGACAGCCTTGATGGACATCACTTAAGGTTGCAAAAGCAGATGACAGTTCGCAGTAAGCTCTGACTAGACTAGTAGTGTTCGAGTAAAGAGCCTTTACAAGGTTTATGTACTTCTGGGTTACGCCTTTCAATGACAGACACTGCCACAGAATCTCGCGGTCTACCGAGTCAAATGCTGCTTTTAAGTCAAGAAAGACCACCATTGTCGGACGCCAATAAGTATGCCTGTGTTCTAGATCCTGACGAATGGTGAATATGTGGTCGATGCAGCCACGACCAGGTCTAAAGCCAGCTCGGTTCTCTCGTGTTTGCAGTTCACGAGTCTTAGTTAGGCGTTTGATAATTATCGAGGCCAGTATTTTAGATAATATATTTGTTAAACTAATCCCTCTGTGGTTGTCACAGGATGATTTTGACCCTTTCTTATATATTGGGACGATAAGTTATTGCGACCAGTCAGATGGGATAACGTCTAACTCCCAGATCTTAGCTAAAATATTAGTCAACCTAATAGCTAAAATTGGACCACCATCCTTAAAGACTTCTGGAGCCAATCCGTCTGGACCAGCTGCCCTTCCTCGTTTCAGATTAGCTATAGCCTTATGAACTTCAGCCAGAGTCGGGAGACCTACTTCAATGTTCCAATCACACAGTCTGGGAACGGTGGGTAGTTGTAGAGTAGCTGAAGGCCAGCTGAACTGCTCCTTAAAATGTTCCACCCATCGTTCTAAACGTCTGGACTTGGAGCAGATGAGAGTATCGTCCTTTTCCAAAATAATCTCACTTACACTTGACTTCTTAATTCCACTTTCTTTTATTAGTCTGAAGAGCTGTCTTGTGTTACCTACAGCCGCCGCCTTTTCCATCTCTTTTGCTTTCGATGCCCACCACTGCTCACGGTCGTTTCTTAGACTTTTGCTTAACCTAGATCTGATTTTCTTTCGCTCATCTTCGTGTTCAGAGCCTGATGGAACGAGTTTACGAGAATCCATTTGTGCAATAGACCTAGAAGAAATTCATTGGTTTTTTGTAACCCTGTGTTTCAAATCACTAATAGATGTCACTGCTGTTTACACAGCTGTTTTTATATCTTTCCAAGCAACATCTGGGTCAGCCTCGTTTTCAGAACTACCTAAGTATGACCTCAGTTGTTCCTGGAATCTATTTTCGGTTTTCTCATCACTTAATTCAATTTTAATAGGTCTTCTTGGTGCGCCCGTATAAGAGCATGATCAGAGTCCAAACAGGTATTCCAGAACGAGCGATAATCTATCGATACTCTCCAACGATGACTGATGACAATATGATCTGTTTGAGTCCATCGTTGGTTTGATGCAGGGGGTCGCCATATTAGACGATGTCTCTCCTTATGTTTAAAGTTAGTGTTTGCTAAAAATAAGCCATTGTTTGAAGACAAATGCAGCAGACGATCACCATTATCTGTTCGCTGAGCCGGGATACCAAAATACTCACCAAAATGCCTTTCTGTTTGGTTTAAGCTACCTACTTGGACATTAAAGTCACCTGCTACGAGTACTATGTCTAAGCGTTTAGCTTTCTGAAGTTCAGAGAGCTTTCTGTGAAATTCATCTTTCACTTCATCCGAGCTGCAGTCAGTGGGAGCTTAGGCAGAAACGACAAAAAGGCAACGGCGTGTGTCCCTATCCTTCCGAGTTCTTACTGAGCCGTTTAGCCGAACAGCACATAGACGACTGTTGACGGGGATCCACTCTAGCAGTGCTTGTTCCGCCCTCATGCTTAGTGCTATGCCTACACCTGCCAGTTCACGAAAACTGGCCATCGGATCACCAAATACACGGAGGGTGTATCTCGTCGGCTCTCCGTTTCGCTGAGGTGAGGTCAAGTGAATGACCACACTAGGATCCTGTATGGGTGTTTTGGAGAAACAGCATACATCACTGGTATAAGGTTTTAGGGTTTTAGTCAAGGAGGCCTGCTGTTTGATCAGACATAGTGTGCGTACGTTGAAGGCTCCAATGTGTAGTTTGGAGCGAGGTTTCAATAGACCTGGGACAGTGTTTTGCGCACTAGAATCGTTGGTCATGGTGATACGTGAGGAGGAAGCCGAAATAGGAAGTTTAGAGTTGATTACAGTGGTCTTGAGTGCTGTTAGAGGTATGAGGACGATTATCACTTCCCGGTTTCGCACACCGTGGAAGGGTTCTTCTGGAGGTACCTGAGAACGAAATTGGATTAGGGTTGGTCTTAGTGACCTGATAGCGTGGCCGCAGTGCCTAAGAGACAAGTGCTAGAGGTCGGTCACATACGACCATTTTGTGGGTAATTTTTGTGTTAGCTCCATACATGTTGAGAACTTACTTCCGGAGACGGATATATGTGAGATAACCTCACATCTGGGTTAACTGGCTCTCTGATTGCTTCGGGAAAACTTGCTACTCCCTCTGATTCATCATACCACTGACTAGGGATTCTACTCAACATACATTGGTTGTGAAAATATCCAACATCTGATACAATAACTTCAGAAATGTGACTAGAATTCGATTCATAGGGAAAATATTTGTCACCTTCATTAGGAATATCACTAGGGATAAATCCATTGTGAGAACAATTAACATTTGATTCTTCTGAAATATTTTCCTCAAATTTATTAAGAATTTCATTAAAGAATAATGGATCACTAGAAAAAACCAGCATCTATCAGGACTGCGTCGAATTTTCGATCACGATATGATTTATTTAATATGTTTTCCTCAGATTTATAAGAAATCCCATCAGAAATATGTGAATCATTAGGACAAATCACAACCCACAGAAAAACATGAGAAATCCGATAAGAAGTTGGTTGACTAGGAACTTTTGTCTCACGATTATTCTGAGTGTCATTTAATTCTGAACTGCTATGTGACTCTGTACTGCTCCTTAAAATCATGGATAAAGATAAATGACCATTACAAATACTCAACTTAATATGATGAAAATTACAAAATTTAATATTAGTTGCAGAGAAATGAACAACATTATTATAAACTGATTGTGTCCAATCTCACCACATTTAAAGAATTTGGAATTACGAAATACACATGAATTAAATGAGTGAAACTTGCCATAGGACAAACATTAACCAAACTTGTGTCCATCTTCGTGACCTGCATCGCAACTCCTTAGTGAACTGTCATATGAATAACCTTGACTAGGATGACGTAGTAAAATAGTGGAATTCCTGATGATCTGACGAATCATTTTATGAAGTCTTCCTCCTTTACCGCATTTGAAATTTGTACACTTTACATTGGTCTAGTAGCAGTTGCTCGAGAGTTGCATGAGGGAGTGAAATCGGCTTGTCTGGAAATGCCAGTCTTTATTAATCTTTATGCTTCTTTTCCGATGAATGTAAAGAAATGAGTCACAATATTAACATTTTCAACATCGTCCTTGGTCATAGTCCAGATTTCAAACCTTTCCATGTAATCCTCAAAAGCGTCGAAGTTCAAATGTATGTCCAGCCGTTCCATCACAGGCTCCATCGCGATGTCAACGTGATAATTAGGAGTATTTGAATTATGGGTCCCTATATGCCTTGGTACGGCCGAGAGTGGGGAGAGTTCTCTCTCGAAATGCTCTGACATGGTCACGCGTATATAGCCTCTGCCAGGGAAGTCCTACTCACTGCCTTCTCGTAGCGGGGGTGTTGTTCACCAAATTGAAAGGACGAAAAGCGAATGTTCGGTGGATACGGAGAGTCCAGCTTGGGGAGTTGGAAAACCCTGATTCCAAACCAATGGTGCGCAAGGGCTCCAGGGTCCTGAGGGAACAAATGGCGTACGAACCAACTGTTGGTCACCGGCTACCATGGGACTGCATGTCCTTATGATGCTCCAATGCCTTGTGGATCAGATCTTTAGGTCGAAGGCTCCGGGTGTGGCCCCCTAAGGAAACCACCTGCTTCAGTTTGGGCACCCAGGCAGTATCATAGCTCTCACACATATCAAATGAGATCTGTGTGGCGCACATGTATTTGGTGCCTACTTGTACCAATATCTATGTGTTCAAATAATAATGATAATTTGAATTATGGTACAAACTAAGAATACCAGAATGAATGAGCTACAAACCCGTCTTTCAATCGGTAATATATTAATCCAGAAGTGGGAAAATTACATCTTGTAGCAACTACTATATATATATATATATATATATATATATATATATATATATATATATATATATATATATATAACATTTGGTATTGCAGTGACTAACAAGAGACTTCGCTAGTTATGATATCACATTGGCTATTATTATTCAGATTAGTTCATGATTAGGTTCAGATCTCATTTAATAAGGTTTGCAAACCTATTAGGTTAATCTTCAGAAACCATACAGGAATTGGTACACATATGTATTGGCTTGACTAGATTTCTTTACAAAACGATTTTAATTCCTCAGTAAATTTACAATATGCTTTCTTTTTGTAATTCCAGATGCTTGTTTATTCCTATTAAAAACAGTCTATTTTACTCAGAAAATATCTGCTACGGCAGACTAGACACTTGAGATTTATACTTTCAAAACGGTTTCTAAAATGAATGGATTTGCAAGACAAGGTGTCATTCGTGATGACAACGGTAAAGTTTTATTTACTATTAGTTTAAGTCTTGTCATATAGGTAATTTGATAATCCCCCCAACCCAACGACCCGATGGTACATGGAGAAAAGCCGTTCGTGTTAAAGAGGGCTACATTCCTCAGGAAGAAATTCCACTGTAGGTTATGTTGCTTTCCTTTGTTTTTACCAAATCTTATAAATTGTTTTAGTACTTGTTAATTTTACGACTCAAATATTTGGTGCATCTAGACTACCACAATTTCTCTCCGTAAAATGATAAAAATGAAGACCTTTAAAATTAAAAAAAGAATAAAGCACGATTTCACTGGTAAATTAAATTTTGTTAGCATTAAAATACTACC
This sequence comes from Schistosoma margrebowiei, assembly GCA_944470205.2. NCBI lineage: Eukaryota > Metazoa > Platyhelminthes > Trematoda > Strigeidida > Schistosomatidae > Schistosoma > Schistosoma margrebowiei. Next base: position 74,065,348 of record OX104028.1, on the reverse strand, counting down.
CATTAACTGAAACTTACGTAAATCTGATCATGTTATAACGCTCTGAAGTACATGATCTGTCAATCTTAACCTAAATGAGTTTCTATACATCAGTGCTAACTGCTGAAGTCTATGAGCATTTTTAAATGGACATTCGAAAAATTATTCGTCTGTTGAAGATAAATTAATCTAGTCAATGAGTTTTCGGATCGTCGATCGAAGTATTCGAGGTTTCGCAAAGGTTTGTGGAAATCTCAATGCTCTAGTTAGCCATCGATGAAATGTGAATAGGTATATTCACAGCGAACACGCACTTGTTATTCCATGATAGACTAGTATAGGTTATCTATAACTAAGTAGAAGTTGATACCTACTTACAATTAACAACCGTCTGTGTTGTTACTTCGTATCCGTTCTTTGTTATTCAGAAACCAATCATGCGTCAATGACGTGAATATACACACAAGATTACTGTTCTATCTGGAAACGAAATATGCTTTATGTGTCGATCTCATTTCGGTAGGGAGAACAATAGATATCCAATTCGCTTTGTCGTTGGCAGCTTATGTGCTTGTACTCACAAAATGATTTCTTAAACGAGTTCCTCACATACGAATTCTTCATATTCTTGCTTCGCCTGTTGGCGTTAGCTTTGAGATCAATTCATTTATTGGCTAGTCAAAAGATTTTGCATCATATACGTTACGCTTTTATTTTGAATATCCAGTTACCGATCTGCTGGTGTACAAATCCTTGAGAAGAAATCACAGTTCGTCATCCCAGGTTTGACAAAATACGATGCGGAAAAGCTAAAGCTAGAACGACAAAAACAGTCACAATCTGATACGCCAGCATTAAACCCAGTCCTTAAAAAGAAAAAATCTAAGAAATCAAAATGCAAACAAACTGATGTCCAATCTCCAGGTTAGTGCAACAATCCGTCAACTTACAATCTAGTCCAGTTAATAATTTTAGTGCCTTTTATTATATATATATATATATATATATATATATATATATATATATATATATATATATATATAATAAAAGGCACTAAAATTATATATATATATATATATATATATATATATATATATATATATATATATATATCTTCATGTAGAAGTAAGATTTCCCATATCCAACAGACGTATTTTATATAACATATGTTTCCCATACGTATCATCAACTTGTATGAAAATATTACCTGGGTCTCGAAATAATAAGAATGTAAATCAAAGCTACAGTAAAATCGTTGTATAGATATACATTTAAACAAATGAACCGGCTTCAAATGAATAAATAAGATATTTCTGATAAATTAAAAATGCTTGATTATCAACCAACTGTTTTTTCTTATTTTGAAGATCAATATTCTTTTCTGCTAGTAGGATAATAACTTCATACAGGATGAAATAACTACGTTGTAAAAAGCTAGGAAATAAAAATCCGCAAAACCTTGCAAAATATTAAAGAGAAAAATTAAAATGGGGTTATAGTTAAAGCGAATATCCATTTTCTTAAGATTAGATTTTGATATTGATAGCACATAGGAAAACTCCGTCATCATTATAGCTGCTGATATAAATGTCATAATCAAATTTTTGAATCTTTATAATTCCACTCACAGTTCTGATGAGCTGTATAATTGTCCTTCATTCGACGATATCATAATTCGTGTATATTATATGCAATACGTTACTTACAATAATACTTCATGCCTGATTTCACTGATAATCTGCAATATAAATTGCTCATATCATTTCTGTGCAGTCGGCTCTTCATAGTTATCGTCACCGCTAGTTACGTGTAGCAAGGTCTTATATAAATACTCCACAAAGTCATCATTCATATGAGTCTACTCAAAAAAGGTGTTTTGATGTAATTCGAAACTGCTTCAATTTGATTTTTAGGAACATCAGAACAAACAGAACTGGATTCAACAAAACTTACAAAATGCAGTACTACTTCACCAAATTACTCTGATAAAGTGAACATTGAAATTCCAACTGATGCAACCGTGACTAACACTGAAAATATTGATCGACAGCTTAAACGTGAACATAAACGATTACTCCAAATAGAAGAGATAGAGAAAAAGAAACAAGCTGGAGAGAATTTAAACAAAGATCAATTGATAAAGTTAGGCCACAAACAAGCTGTTGAACAGCTCATTGAACAGCTGACGTTACTTAAAACTAAATGACGTTGTCCTGACATTTTTTTCGACAGCAGAATCGATTTCGTTTTTTTACTTTTTCTGTCCCATCCCACTTTGTTCCAAGTGTTTTTAAATCGAATATAACAGAACCAAACTAGACAAGATTAAGAATATACTGATGAATTTATCAAATAATTGATCCACTACCAATAAACATATGTTATTAGTTACCAATACTGAGTTCAACAAACTAATGTGATGCAAGGGCATTTGTGCATGTTCAATGTAGATATATATTTTTTTCATTAGCGTTTTATAAACTTTAATTTTTATATGGAAAACCATGGTACTTTTAATATTTTTTACATGTTTGTATAATCAATGTAATATATAAATTATAATCACACTTATTTTGTTGTATAAAAAGTACTGTTGCTGGTTGAAACAAAATTTGATAAATGTACCCCTATTTAACTCCAAGCTTAATGATGATTATAAAAACAATCTCAATAACGAATCATGTAACAGGATGCAGTTATTTTGTGCAATACTAATTGTATTTATGATAACAAAATAACTTCAAATTAATAGTTAATATGTAGTTTGCAAACAGTAGTTTGAAATATTTTAATACTATTCTTATCATGGATTATTCATATTGTGATATGCGAATTTTGTTATAAATAAAATTATTGTAAGCATAGTGAATTATATCGTGGCGAATTTTATACATTTTCCGCGAATTCAATATGAAGCATTTGAACATCAATGGTAAGTCAAACAAAATGATTGCGAATGAATAGATGCTTGTTGACAAAGATTAAAAAACAAAATATCCTAAGTGTTTTTGTTCCACTGTTAAGTCTTGGTAAAGGCTACTTAACATTATAACTCTTGTCAGTTTTAACATGACAGGATAAAAAGGCGACAATATTTTCTTGTGTCAACTGATCAACTTTGTTCAATATGATAAGTGTCAAATTTCGTTCTATGTAACATATTTTGTGTGTTATAACTTAAGCCCCGGTCGACTAACAAGTGACGAAATCGCCAATCAGAATATCGACGTCTATGACCTTGTCCGTGTACTAAACCAGCACTAGCAGCCCTGAGTTAGCTCCGAATCTTTATTGGTCCTCAAATATAGTAGCTTCGCCTTGTCTTTCTCATTGAGTCCAGAACACAATATCGGCCTCCATTGTGTGAATGATATACTTCAGAAATACGTAATTTATATACAAGCAGACCAGACCGAATTTCATTATAAAGTAAAGAATAAGAATTATACAAGATCAAGCCAAAAAAAGACTGTAAATGATAGATTGAGAACAAATTAAGACTAGTAAGTCGTACAATAGTGACTAATAGGTCAAATGAAAGCTTATGATAAAGGGAATATAAATATATATAATCTAGCAACTTAATAATTATCCAGTAAGAATATATGTAATAATAGTCCATAAATAATTCCTAACAGGCGAACTATATTCAGTGTGTTTTTACAGTAACTGTGTTCCCCCTTGTACTATTTTGTGTTAAAATTAGTACATAAATAATTGTATTTTATGCCTGAGGACAAAGTTTTTGAAGAGTCAATAAATCTTTATTGCACTAGTCTTTCGTGTTCTCATTTTGCGTTGTGGGAATCGTAGTGTTTCCCAGTAAAAACAATAAGATTGGGGAAGTCCATTAGTTACCGACTGTCAAGCAATGGCAGTAATACTGCAGACACAACATGTTCAGTATGTACGTAACGGTGACGATACGCCAGACATAACGGTTTTAGTTCATCCACTTTTCAGAAGTACATAAAAATAAAAGATGGTGTGTGCTACTGATGTCGATAGATATAAGTAGTATGCACCATCAAATGAAATACCTGACAACAAATGTGAAGAAGAGCGAAGAAAAGAGAACAAGAACAAAGAATGAATGTTATGGAAATGAAGGAACAGTGAAGCCTGAGACGATTGACTTGTATTTGCAAAGTAACAGTCAAGTTTTAGACAATTGATTGACATTTCGCGAATTATTTATTGTATGGATCTCAGATTTTCCTAAGTTCTGTAATTTTGTTTTCAAATGCATTCGATCGTACCCATTTGTGTCCTCGTTCATTGCAATAGACCTAAAATATAGTTAGTCAGTCAGCTGCAACGTAGGACCAGGCACATATGTGCAACGGTCCAGGTTGCCATACCGTATCAGCACAACAAGATGAACACCGGATTCATAACAGTGGTTAGGTAAAAGGTGGTAATATATGAGAGAAGATTGCATATAGAGATATAGTACAAGAAGAAAGAATTGGTTCGTAGAAAGAAAGATATGAAGCGATTTTAATCTCTTAGTTTAAGGGAAGACAGGGAGTGTATACACCGACGCCATTGTGATCGATTCTGAATCATGTCACCAACAGTCTCCAACCATTGGTTACGATAGTCACGCGGACCCCAACCAAGTAGTCTGCATCTACCAACATGGCTCAGACTAGAAGTTAGTGACTTCAAGCACTGGTGCCACGTTTTGGTTTGGCCGCCCCTAACTTTCTTCCAACCATTTCCAATACCGGTTAGCATTGCACATCGTGGTAATCGGTGTTCAGGCATACGTAACACGTGGCCCAACCATCTCAGTCGATGAAGATTCATAACCTCATCAACTGATTTACCATCCTTTCCTAATACCCTGCGTCTAACCTCACTATTACTTACCTAGTTATACCAGCAGACGCCCGCAATATTTCTAAGGCATCTGTGGTCAAATACTAATAGCTTACGAGTGTCTTCTACTCTTAATGGCCATGTTTCGCTGCCATAAATTAAAACAGAACGGACTGCCGCGCAGTATACTCATCCTCTGATTGATAGACGGATATCTCGCCTTCGCCATAGGTGACGTAAGTTGGCAAAAGCCAAACGAGCTTTTCGAATCCGTGCTGAGATTTCGTCCGATACCAACCCATTAGGGTTGATCAGACTTCCAAGATAAGTGAAGTTGTCAACGCGTTCGACTACTTCACTCCCTGTTCTTAGTTCAGGTGTTGGCGCAGACCAATCCTGAAGCAACAACTTGCATTTAGAGGGAGAGAAGCGCATTCCAAACATTCTGGCATTGTTGCTCAGTGCTACCAAAAGACTCTGCATTTTATCAGCGTCTTCACCAAACAGGACTATGTCATCTGCGTATTCTAAGTCGATTAGTGGACCTCCTGGATGGAGATCAATACCCGAGAACTCAGTCGACGAGAAAGTTATTTCCGTCAGTAGATCTATGATGAAGTTAAACAAAAATGGGGAAAGTGGACATCCTTGACGGACACCACTTGAGGTTGCAAAAGTAGATGACAGTTCGCCATAATCTCTGACTCGACTAGTAGTGTTCGAGTAAAGAGCCTTTACAAGGTTTATGTACTTCTGGGTTACGCCTTTCAATGACAGACACTGCCACAGAATCTCGCGGTCTACCGAGTCAAATGCTGCTTTTAAGTCAAGAAAGACCACCATTGTCGGACGCCAATAAGTATGCCTGTGTTCTAGATCCTGACGAATGGTGAATATGTGGTCGATGCAGCCACGACCAGGTCTGAAGCCAGCTTGGTTTTCTCGTGTTTGCAGTTCACGAGTCTTAGTTAGGCGTCTAATTATTATTGAGGCTAGTATTTTAGATATTATATTAGTTAAACTAATCCCTCTGTGGTTGTCACAGGATGATTTTGACCCTTTCTTATATATTGGGACGATAAGTGATTGTGACCAGTCAGATGGAATAACGTCTAACTCCCAGATCTTAGCTAAAATAATAGTCAACCTAATCGCTAAAATTGGACCGCCATCCTTAAAGACTTCTGTAACCAGTCCATCTGGACCAGTTGCCCTTCCTCGTTTCAGATTATCTATAGCCTTTTGAACTTCAGCAAGAGTTGGGGGACCTACTTCAATGTTCCATTCACGCTGTCTGGGAATGGAGGGTAGTTGTAGAGTAGCTGAAGGCCAGCTGAACTGCTCCTTAAAATGTTCCACCCATCGTTCTAAACGTCTGGACTCGGAATAGATGAGAGTATCGTCTTTTTCTGATATAATCTCACTTACACTTGACTTATTAATTCCAGTTTCTTTTATTAGTCTGTAAAGCTGTCTTGTGTTCCCTATAGTCGCCGCCTTTTCCATCTCTTTTGCTTTCGTTGCCCACCACTGCTCACGGTCGTTTCTTAGACTTTTGCTTAACCTAGATCTGATTTGTCGCTCTTCATCATGTTTGGAACCTGATGGGACGAGTTTGCGAGAATCCATCAGTGTGATAGACTTTGAAGAAATCCACTGGTCCTTTGAAACTCTTTGGTTTAAGTTGCTAATAGATGTCACTGCTGCTTGTATGTCCTTCCAAGCAACATCTGGGTCAGCATCGTCTTCAGAACTACCTAAGTGTGAACTCAGTTGTTCTTGGAACCTATTTTTGGTTATCTCGTTACTCAATTCAGTTCTAATTGGTCTTTTTAATGTGGCTTTTTTGCGTCCGGTGAGGCGCAAGCAGATGCGTGCCCGTCTTAGGGCGTGGTCGGGGTCCAAGCAGGTACTCCAGAATGAGCGACAATCTTCTACCGACCCTCTCCAACGATGACTGATGGCAATATGGTCTATTTGAGTCCATCGTTGGTTTGGTGTAGGGAGTCGCCACGTTAGACGATGTGTTTGCTAAAAATAAATGATTGTCTGAGCACAGTTGCAGCAGATGATCACCATTATCTGTTCGCTGTGTCGGAATACTAAACTATCCACCTAAATGCCTTTTTGTTTGGTTTAAACTACCTATCTGAGCATTAAAGTCACTCCCTACGAGTACTATGTCTGAGCGTTTAGCTTTCTGAAGAAGTTCAGAAAGCTTTCTGTAAAATTCATCCTTCACTTCATCTGAGCTGCAGTCAGTGGGAGCGTAGGCAGAAACGACAAAAAGGCAACGACGTGTGTCCCTATCCTTCCGAGTTCTTATGGAGCCGTTTAGCCGAACAGCACATAGACGACTGTTGACGAGGATCCACTCTAGCAGTGCTTGTTCCGCCTTCATGCTTAGTGCTATGCCTACACCTGCCAGTCCATGAGAACTGGCCATCGGGTCACCAAATACACGTAGGGTGTATCTCGTTGGCTCTCCGTTTTGCCGAGGTGAGGTCAAGTGAATGATCACACTGGAATCCTGTATGCGTGTTTCGGAGACACAGCATACATCAATGGAAAGAGACTCTAGGGTTTTAACCAAGGAAGCCTGCTGACCGATTTGACATAGAGTGCGTACGTTGAAAGCTCCAATGTGTAGTTTGGAGCGAAGTTTCAGTAGACCTGGGACAGAGTTTTGAGCACTAGAATCGTTGGCTATGGTGACACTTGAGGAAGAAGCCGAAGGAGGAAGTTTAGGGTTGAAAGTCGATGTAGGAGGAATAATAGGAATTGAAGAGGAATTTTGATTATGAATACAGTGGTCTTGAGTGCTGTTAGAGGTATGAGGGCGGTTATCACTTCCCGGTTGCCCACACCGTGGGAGGGTTCTTCTGGAGGTACGTGAAAAGGAAATTGGATTAAAGGCGGTCCCAGCGACCTGAGAGCGTGACCGCAGTGCCCAAGGGACAACTGCTTGAGGCCAGTCGCGCACGGCCTTTTCGTGGAAGTTTTTTGATAACTGATAACTTATTACTGAAAATGACAGCAGTCATGAACTATGTATAATGTTAATAAATCCACTACTGATATTGCCAGTTTAGTGATAGTACATAATGTGAAGTGGGTGATTTGTCTGTGAATCCCTCTTTGTCTTACTAAACATTATTATCAGCACAAGTGGTTGTTATCTAGTTGATGTGTAATGTGTTGCTCTGTTACTTTGATTATGTGTGTTTCCCTACTTTTTGGTTAGTGGCTGTTATTTCTATAGGCTGATATATCCAATCCATCGACATGTATATCGATAACCACACTACTTTTAAACACATTTTGTTAACTTACTTGCTCACTAAAGTTTCGACTCAGACATTCGATAAATAAACCAACTGGCCAGAAAAAAGCTATACGTTATCAAACTAATAACTGTGAGCTACGAATCTTCACCATCTCATCATCTTATGGTATACAACTGAATATATTTCACTGCAAAAATAACTAAAACTAGCAGGCCTATTACGTATTCTGTATACAAAAACTTTTTAGAAATTCAAACACAACAAAAATGATATATTCACATGTACTTTTTTAATTGTGAGCATAATGGTTTTAGAAACGAAGTCGAATGTCAAGCAGTTATATTCAAATGGAGTGAATTTATGGGTTACTGGTGTAAATTTGAATAAACACTTTTTAAAAAAAAGATTTCGAGAGGTGTACATTTAGTTAAATAAATTGTTATGATGGTATTTTGTTTTATTAACCGATAGATATAATCAAATATTATTATAAGAGAAAAATAGGAGAGGATGCGATACATATACATATTTGTTATATAATAATAATATCAGGATCGTCACAACATAGAGAGATTATTTAATCGTGTAGTAGGATGTAGAAGAAATATGTTTATAAAACAATAAGATTGCACCAACTAACACTACTACACATAAACAACTATCTTGAGAATGGAGAAGGAAGAAAATGCTCTGACAATTTTCATTAGTTTTTGTGTAAAAAAAAAAGTGAAACCAACTTGTTGGTGGTGACAGCAACGCTTATCTTTTGAATGTTTCACTGGTTTATATATATGTATATATTGCCTACCCATTATCTTCTCATTAAGACAGCAACAAAAAAAAGAAATAAATTGAGGAAAATGCATACAACAAATAAATGTGAACAGAAATTTTAAAAAATAAGAACAAACAAAAGCCACATTAGTTCGAAATGACAATATGCACACGTACATAAGTTAAACTAAAAATTTGTGTTGAAAGACAACCAAAATTTATAAAAAGAACTTTGAGCAATATTAATAAGTAAGAACAATAAATGGAATAGAAATGGGCAAATATTACATTGTTATAAAAAGCATGCATACTATATATATATATACTAAACACTAATAATTTGTATTAATGTTCCTTGTGAAGCAGAAATTCTTTGTAATTCAACAAATGATTTATACGTGTGAATTACTATACACAAATGCAATTCGTTTGTCTGTCAGTTGAAGAAGTAAATTGAGATCAATTAGATTACAAAATTTATGTATATGAGACACTGGAGAGTTTGGTGTGCATGTACTTTTAAAAAAAATTAGTCAATAATGATGTTATTAATAGAATAAAACGATAGAATAGTAAGGTAGGACGGATATTAGGAGGTCTGAAAGTACATGCCGAAAATGGTAAATAAAACCAGTCAATAATTAAATTGTCACGTTAATGCAGAATGTAAAAAAAAACAAATCCGATTGATACAGCTATTTCAAGATATAATGGCACGTCGAAATGAAGGTGAAGATGTTAAGCTATCCAAACTACCCCATTTTTTCTTGGTAAGACATTTTTGAACAATATCATAAAATTGATCGTCCATTACTCGTGAAAATGCCTAAATATAAGTTAATAATCAGATACTTTCAGAAAAGTAGTTGTGTAATCATAAATTTATATAATAATTCTCATTTCTACTCATTTTATTCCCGTTATACATTTATCAACACACTTTGAAGTCCGAATGCTCAGAATGTTGATAATTTAGTGAGATATTTAAGGTCTAATCGTCTTTTAAATTTTTGTAAAGGTCTTAAAGAATCTAGGACAGTTGATGGCATACTCGAACTTTTATTGTACAATAACACGTATGTCATAGACGGATTACATCAAAATTTATTACGTGGATTTATTTATTTATTCTTCCCGAAATACTTTCATAACACCGTGATTATATAGTACGTAACAGAAATCGTATACGGGTATTCGTTCATCAGAGTACTATTTTACGTAGTTGAACTCAAGTATCACGGATTGGGTTGAAAAACTCAGGCATCTTGACAAGAGATTAACAACATAACAGGTACTTCGGTTGAATGTTTGAAAGATACTCGCTTTGGGAAAGATTACTGGACAGTAGTATCAGTTTTTTGACAAATTATAATATGAAACAATAAAATATGAGCTTGATTCTATCTAACTTTAAATCCGAATAATTACAGAGGTTAACCATCATAATCAATATAGTACGACATAATAGAAACAAACAAGCCCTAGTATCTTGATACTATGATTTATTTATCATGTGCTTTGAAAAATGTCATATTTTATAGATATCAAAATGAAACAATATCTTACTAAAACTTTATGTTTCGATAGCATTGTGATAAAAAAAACTGGACCTTACGTATAAATTAAGACTACCGTCATATAGCTATTCGAACATATGAGTGTTATTTATTAGTCTCACAAAAAAACTTCTAAAACCTTTACTAGTTCTTATTTCACTATTTAACTTTTTTGTCATAGGAAATGGGATAGATATCTGTCATAGTGATTCCAAGTCAGTATACTATCCCTATAAAGTCGTAAATAATAAGAATTGTAAACGGAATCGAGAAAGTTCATATTTATATAATACCTCAAGTTTATAGGCACGATCGGTAGATAATAAAGTTGGTTGATAACTAGGTCCACATAATGATCTAATATCAAAATAATATTTCGCATAAACTGAACTAGGTACATTAATATTGAATTGAATTATTTCCAAAAATCGTCTTTCTAATTCATTTCTAAAAATAAAAAAAGAAAGTAATTTTTACAATAACAAAAAAAAGTTATCAATAAGTAGTCAAATGGATTTTTCTAAAAAAAAAAAAAGAATTTAACCAAACAAAAAATACGAACACAATAAACTTAGAAATATTTTGAGAAAATGTTTTATTAAAAGCAACAATGAATCAAAATATAAACGGTACGTTTACAAATCAATTTAGAATGTTTTTCATAGATGTCTAGAAAAAGAAAATAAGTAATTTTAGTCATTTGAATGAAAGAAGAAAAAACCTACACGTTTTCATTTCTGTAGACAATTCAATTTTTTTTAGATTTATCCATTATGAGATATTTTTTTGAATTCCCGTGTATAACAGTCAAAATAGAAAGTTGGAAAATAAAATATATGGATCATGTACAATTCAACGACACCATATATACAATATACACACATAATATCTTAAAGTTATAAGTCAGATGAAAGTATAAGTGGATAGGTTTTTGATAAAACAGTTTCATAGACAGTTTTGTCTCTGTACCCTCTGTCTAGTTTAGCTGTCTAGGTATGTGAACAGTATCTTTACAGAACTACAAATGAGAAGAGTATACCAAAGTTAAAACTGCTACGTGTGGTATGATGCCTGAATCTTTGAAATACAAATACAGATTGTATCGTAGAATCTCCTGCTTTGTTTTGGGCACCCGAGCAGTATTACAGCCTACACACAAATCAAGAGACTTGTGTGGCGCGTATTTATTCGGTGCCCCTTCGTACCAATTTTTATGTGTTCAAATAAATCATAGAATCTTGAACAAAAAGAGTATAGGTTCAAGTTCTCAAGTGAATCACTGTGATAGATCTTGTGCCTCTCCACAAAGTTGGCTAATTATATATGTGCGCTTGAAATAATAGCTTCTATCGAATTAAGGGCTCCAATCAAGACATTTGACCAACAGTAATTGGTCTTGTAGAAAATTGGTATGTTTTAATCTCATTATTTTTAGTTTATTTTCCAACCTAATCCTTAATTCAGTCGGTACATGAAGCTTTGAATACCGTAGAAAGAAATTAGATATCAAAAGGCATTGAGTTAAGGGAAATTTCATGTGCATATATCAACTCTACTGTACCTAAACAAAGTCATTAAAAATTTTGAAAAAAATATACATATAGAGAGAAACCCTATCAGATATTACATGGTATATCATTTTTTTATTGAGTGAAGTCAGGTGCTTGCAGCTTACATAAATTCACTTTACTTCATGATGTCAATAATGGTAAAAAAAAGCGTTAACAATCAGTAGTACATATTTTCATAGTCATTATTTTTTAATTAGGTGAACGAAAATATTACAGAATAATAAAAATTACAAGTTATAAAATTCGCTTTTAATTTATACGTGCGTGCACTGTGTTGATAGGACATAGTGGTTGGTAGTCGACAGGAAATTATGAAACAAGATATTGTACTGTTCGGTACTCGTCAGCAAAGTGTACCTGTAATTTTGAGGGAACTGATGCTCTCTGAAGGACCCGATCCCGCGTCACCCAGCTTTACAGTTAGAGACGTTATCACTAAGCTATACAGGCCGCGACTGACCTTCTGTAGGCCTGGAACGTATTTAAAATTCATTGATCACTGGATAGTGATCGACTACCTCAAACCAAAATAACACTTCTAGTTTAATCGGTTTGTCACATAAAACACTACTGACTTTGATAGCGTAAACTAATCTCAGTCAGTCAGTCATCTAAAACGTAGAAACAGGTATATATATGCATCGATCCAAGTTGCCATATCTCATTAGCACAGGAGAACACCAAATTCATAGAAGCAGTTACTTCAATGGTAGTAATATATATAAAAAAAGATTGCATATAGAGATATGATACAGGGTGAAAGAATCGGTTCGTGGAAAGAAAGGTATAAAGTCATTTTAATCGCACGGTTTAAGGGAAGACAAAGAGTGTATATAAACTACTTTAAATGTCCTTAGTCATTGATCATTACACACAGAATTCTTGTTTCATAATAATGAACAAACTGCAACGTAAATTTTTAGCCTTTTTTGTGATTTATTGTTCAGCAATGACGAATAGTACGAATGTAAAAGTTTTATAAATTTTATGTGATGTTTAGTATTCAATTCTAGTCATCCATACACACTCAAAAGTCACTATTTTGTTTACCATTCTAATAAAAATAAATACACAATCGCACCATATACCAAATAATTAGTATCTATGAGGATTTTATCAGTGTCACAGATGAAACAATGTAATTAAAAATTTGAACCTGTACACGTATGATATATAATTAACATTCTGATAACAACGTACGTTATCAACATTTTTTACTAAACGTAAGTTGAACAATTAAGAGTTTGAACTAAACAGCTGGTATTTTTTTCAATTATATACGTGAAGAATTAAGTTTCAACAACTAAGTTTTCATTTTGAATCTGACTGTATCTATTACAGTTTGAGAAGTCAATAATTAGTATCACTTATTCCTGTGTAACAAATGTGACTCAAGGTGAAAACAATGACCTATATTTTTTGTCACTGGTACTCATCATCTAAGAGATATATAAAAGTCAGAAAGAAATTACTGTTTTGTTTACAGATTGATGATAATAAGTTCAAAACAACATGGAATTTACAAACGATTTGATGAAGAAATGTACATATATACAGCGAGAGAATCAATCAATAAATCACAAAAATGTTTAATTAATCATCATAAAGAAACGAAAGTGAAATGTATTTTTATTATCTACTTAATGAAAGTTATTGCACAGTATGCGTGCTTCATCTCTATTTCATAAGATCAACTTTCATGGCAAGTGTTTATTTTGAAGAAGAAGAAAGTAACATTTATTTTCAAATAAAAGTTTTATTTGAAAACATTGTGGTTAAAATAAATTTAAACTATTAAAAATATGATCCATATACATTATTATACGTAGGCTGACATATCCGTTTTATTAGATAGTATGGTTGTGTATAGGTTAGTAGTTAAAATTAACTCCCATCTATAGGGTATATAATCTGACCAATATGAAAACTGAAGTCACATAAACGTTAATCTACAAATTCTACAGAACATTAAACTTATTCTATTAAAAATTCATACTTTTGATAATACATATGTCATCTGTATCGTTTAAACCATCTCTGGAAGTTCTCAGAAGTCAGATTCTTCAGTTATCACATTGTCTCATACAATTTTCTCAATTCCAAATAATTTGATAAATTCGTGTGCACAAACCATTTCTTGAACATTCAGTCGATCAGTGGCGATTAAAACACACAAGAGACTGTAAGGATTCAGTTTCATTAAAACCAGAGATCGACGGTTGTGTTTTGTGTTGAAAAAGTCATGACCCCTGATGAAACCTTAAGTTTACTTGAGTACCGTTGTTGTATATAATGTATTATTTGAGTAAAAATAATAATGATTTCCTCATGAATTTGCATTGTTTTCCGAGTTCTTTTTCGGGCACTCATTGGACAGGGAATGTAAGTTAGCTGGTCATCATAATTCATTAAAAATGAGTTGACATAAAAATATTAACTTCAAACAAGCTGTTGTTGTGTTATATATTCAATTCAATACAGTTAAAAAAAGAACTACTATTTATTTAAAATATTCAGCATTTAGTTTAATACCCTGGTAACAAAATAATTTCGATAACTTTAGAGATTGAAATTAACAGTTCTCATTAAAAAATTTACGAACAAAGAATATTACAGAGAACGATCGTTAGCGATAACTTCTTTATCAGGCTCTAAAACTATCAATCCAAAATTATTATTATTATTATTGTGTTACAATAGAAATAATCCGTCTTCTCATTGTTCCACCGAAATGGGAGATGGTTGTGTAGTATCGCGAATTGGTTGAAGTTAGCTATCTAAATCATTGGATACACGCTTCTTGATCTAAATGCTAGGCATTTGCCTTGAGGCCGGAATATCCTAGGATGCATCATCGGCGAAGTCAGTAATCGGTACTGTTGAGGGGTCTTACAGTAAGAGTAGGAAATTGAAAGCCGATTTATAATTACTATCAATTGTGCATGTATTCAAACAAACAAAAAAAGCTATTATTTGGCCAAATAAAACCACCTGTCTATTAAATGTAGATTTGTAAATACTAAGATGGGATTAGGTTTGATACTGACCAAAGTAGTCAACTATTCATACAGAATTATTTTGAAAAAAAATCTATTCACTTTACAAATTCTTATATTGAGAGATAGGGACACAAAGAGAGCAACGAGATGTACAGTTTAGGAATTAACATATTCCATTAAACTCGTTCAAATCTACTGTTTCAGATCTGTGTGTACACACGTACACGCACAGAAAACAGGCGAAATCAACAAATTAGGCGAAGGGAAATAAAATGAATGGAAAACTGCAAAACAATAAAAAATCATTAGGTTTTAAATAATACCAAATTTGGTTTACAAAAATAATCCGCTTGTCTTTGCTGTTTGAATCATCCCATTAATGTTTAGAACTGAATCTGATCAGTTTCTTATTGGTAAATATGCATCCTGTGTGGATTGCCCGCATATTGTCATTAAGTCACAAGTATTTTGGGCAGAGATGGATGGTATTTAGTAGTGGAATCCAGGACACATGTTTTGACCTATTTGGGACGCAAGAGTTTGATGTACTTGCATCCCAGAGTTGATGTTCACTCCGAGATTCCGGAACTCAGTAGCTAAGTGTACAACGGGATGACGTTTGAACCGAATAGTACTCACATTGAGTCCCAAAGTGAACCTCAATCCCAGGACCCCGGTACGCCCAGCCGAAGAGTCCCAAATAAGTCGAAACTCGTGGCCTGGATTCCACTGCTAGCCACTATCAATCTCTGCCTATACAAACAAAAATAGATTATATAAGATATTATCACTGCTATTATTACTACTTAAAAGTTTTAATTTCAAGTTATATGATTACGAAATTTTAAATAATTAAAAACTCTCTCTGCTTTTGAAAACAATAGAAACTGTGTTAAATTTTATTAATGGATAATTGATTCTACTATTATTATTAGTAGTAGTAGCAGTATTAGTAAAAACCCAAACATTGCTTATCCATCGGTCACTGCAGAGCACCGTATAGTGACAATAATTCAAAGGTACATTAGTTAATATATTAAATTCATTTATTATAAAGTTTTTTTCTTTTTCCGTTCGATGTTTTTCATTGTTCCATTTATATGAATCTAAATGACAAATTTAACCAAATATGAAAACACTTGGATATGTAGCAGACCAAAACTAAATGAAATTGGAATAATTTATATTTGATATAAGGATGTGAGTATGTGTTTGTGTATTTCTGTTTCGGTCAATAATAACAAAGGAACAAATATACATACATATAATTACTACCAGTGACCGGTATTATTGTTTTCTTTAAATAAGATTTGACATTGCCAATTTCTCATCATGAAAACAATACCATAATACTCCACTGCTTATGTAATACACATACGAAACAATTTTCATTACAAGATAACCACTTTATTCTCTCTCTCTCTCTCTCTCATTTCCTTCTCTTGCATACGCATAAACAGAGAAATCCAACTCATCTGTCTAAAGGATTTCTACCTGAACAAAGGAGTTATCTTTTGAAAGTAAAGCGCACTAAATTAAAAAGCTCAATTTTTTAAACAATTGTAAAGGAAACAAAAAAGAGATGTGAAAGAAAAGGATAGTTAACGTTATTTTGATTTATTGAATATTAATGGAAAGAAATATTTAAGCCCTTAAGTAATTATTTCTAAGTTATAAAAATTGGAATTTCGATGATTAATAATGGAAAAATAAGGTGAAAATAATATTGATGGAAAGGCTTACGTCGTTACATTATATCGTTCATAATTCAATATAACGTATAGGAAAAATAATGTCGAATTGTGTTTAAGTTGAAAGTGACATTTACATATTTCACTAAACACTAAGTAAATTTCAGTGGTGAATTTTTAGAGTGGTATATGACATAAACATAAGATTTCATATCAAATGGTTTGAGACAACTGATATAAGGCTTGAAACTTCATTTACATATCGACAAGTACTTATTATCAAAATGTATAGGCAATGTTTAAGGAAATAACCCGCTTCCTGTTAGGCCCCAACCCGGGTCATTCAATATAGTCAGTCAGTCAGCTACAACGTAGGACCAGGCACATATATGCATCGGTCCAAGTTGCCATACCTCGTTAGCACAGCAAGATGAACACCGGATTCATAGGAGTGGTTAGGTTAAAGGTGGTAATATATAGGAGAAAGATTGCATATAAGGATACAGTACCGGAATAAATAATTAGTTCGTAGAAAGAAAGATATGAAGCGATTTTAATCTCTTAGTTCAAGGGAAGACAGGGAGTGTATACACCGACGCCATTGTGATCGATTCTGAGCCATGTCACCAAGAGTCTCCAACCATTGGTTACGGAAGTCACGTGGACCCCAACCAAGTAGTCTGCATCTACCAACATGGCTCAGACTAGAGGTTAGTGACTTCAAGCACTGATGCCACGTTTTGGTTTGGCCGCCCCTAATTCTCTTCCAACCATCTCTAACACCCGTTGACATTGCACGTCGTGATAATCGGTGTTCAGGCATACGTAGCACGTGGCCCAACCATCTCAGTCGATGAAGATTAACAACCTCATCAACTGATTTACCATCATTCCCTAATACCCTACACGTCTAACTTCACTATTACGTACCCGGTGATCCCAACAGACGCTAGCAATATTTGTAAGACATCTGTGGTCAAATACTAGTAGCTTACGAGTATCTTCTACTCTTGGTGGCCATGTTTCGCTGCCGTAAATTAGAACAGAACGAACTGCCGCGCAGTATACTCATCCTCTGTTTGATAGACGGATATCTCGCCTTTGCCATAGGTGACGTAAGTTGGCGAAAGCCAAACGAGCTTTTCGAATCCGTGCAGAGACTTCGTCAGACACCGACCCATTAGGGTTGATCAGACTTCCAAGGTAAGTGAAGTTGTCAACGCGTTCGACTACTTCACTCCCTATTCTTAGTTCAGGTGTTGACGCAGACCAATCCTGAAGCAACAACTTGCATTTAGAGGGAGAGAAGCGCATTCCAAACATTCTGGCGTTGTTGCTCAGTGCTACCAAAAGACTCTGCATTTTATCAGCGTCTTCACCAAACAGGACTATGTCATCTGCGTATTCTAAGTCGATAAGTGGACCTCCTGGAAGGAGATCATTCAATATAACAACCACTAAAACGTTTGGCTCGAAAATGATCTCCTGTAGGATTGAGAGGATTAAAGCAGTGAAACGGATGTGAACGTAATGTAGTGTAGAGGAAACAAAATATATGTATATTAAACCAACAGAGTACATAGTCCGAAACTTACACATCATCAACTTGCATATCTTTTAAAATTTGACAATAGTCTACATTCCAAACAGCTTGGTCATCCCATACTTTACTAGCCAGTACTATAGCGCACAAAACTATTCTTTTCCAAGAACTTGGTGTCAATTCTGTCTCGGCACTAGTCAAAAGACGTTCCAAGTAAACCTATATAATAAATGAGATTTCAAAAAGTAAAATAGACTTCACTGATTAGCATTATTTGTACATGGTGATCTTCAAAATTTAGCAAATATCTGTATCGAAAGCAATAACTAGGCTTCATGAAAAACGAACTACAAACGTTAAACATTTTCTAATATTGACGATAGAATGTATTACAAATTTAAGGAAACAGATAGAAACTTAAGTGTTTTACAAGTTCAGTAATCATTCTTGGACGTGATTACAACATGAAGAGCCCGATCAGACTTAACTGTCATTTCCACGTTACTAACTAAATTGATCAGTAAATTTTACTTTCAGCTTTAACCGGAGAGTAATTGAACTTCGAATGCTAAGTGTACGATAAGGGGACAGCAAATGATAACCGGTATCATTGACGACATCACTTTGCCAAAAAGGATAGGTAAAATAACCATAGATGCAAAAATAGTATGCTTTATTCATCCACAGAGAGTGGTCACTGACGTAAAATAGCTATCACTTGGGCTTTATACAAACCAACAAAACGAATCTGTATTCTTCGAATTTCATAATGACATACCTTCATAGCGCATCAATCGTCGATATACTTCAAACAGCACATTAGTAGATTTTGTTATTCTTCTATACTTTTTCATGTTCCCTAGATTTTTATCTCTTTTGATTAACAAAAACTTCTCATCAATGTAATCTCCTCTTGGATGTATAAGTTGTCATAACGATCCAACATTACGAAATGTTATTCCTAGTCTTTTAAAATCTCATGATCCCGCGACATGCACGGTGTCCTTCTTAATACCATATACAGAACATCAGCCTAGTTGTTCACATGAACTTAAATAGTCAACGTTATGAACCCACATGATTTTACTCTTCAGACAACTAGAGAACAAATAGCAAATCATGGTTTAACATACGTACAGCACTAAGTTTGAAAGTGGAATTATTAGTAGTTGAATTTAAAATGTTTCAACTGATGAGCTTTGTTGCCCCGATTAAGTACTTAATTATATGAAAATGTTTGAAATAATGTGAAATGGAGACGGAACGTTAAAGTTTTGAAGTCTACACATATGTATATTTACTTCAGCATATTCAATAAAAAATATTTTTCTTAATTATATTTTAAAAATCAGATATATGTATATATGCTTTTAATTCGCTAATCTTTTCTTCTCTATTGAAATAAATGCATATATTTATTATTCACATAAATACAAAAATATTTTTACTAAGTAATCATTCAAACTGATATATGACATACCATAGTAACAATTGCACATTCTGGAGAAAGCTGGGCCATTTGAAATAAATTACGAATGAACCGATATACTGTTTTCAAATCTGGATCACGTGTAGCATAATCGAAAGGAACTGGCTCATTCTATACAATAAAAAACAATTATTTTTAAATGAAATGAAACTAACATGAAATATTTCAAATAGTTAAGTTTTAATCAGCTATTATATATATAGTAAAATAAAATTAAGGGTATCATCTTATGAAATTGCATACAATGATGTAACCATTATAATTGCAAGTGTACAAACTGAAAAGAATTATTTATAAGGATAAAGTTGAAAGTACTGATAAATTTTTCAAAGTGAAATAAAATAAAATATTTTGTATGACATGGTCTAGTCATCGAGACCTAACGATTCTAATCTCCAAACTAACTTCCAGATTTACAGTCTATGGAATCTGGAATATATTTACTGACATATACACTTTGGTGGGATCATGCGTTCTGCGATAGGTGATTTAAATGCAAAATGTTACCAGAATTGTTGACCACAAGTAGTGTTCATCAGGGTTACCCTTTATCCCCTTTTATTTAACTCCGTTATTGATATCCTCCTGGAAATGATATTTTCATCCTCTAACTTTCACAGAATAATTTCCCACAACGAAATTTACTTGTCAATTTAGAGTAGTAAATTATGTAGTGTGGTTTCGGGAAAACCATGAAAAAGTCCAGTCTTCTGAGTATATTAAGCAACAATGCAAGCAAACTTGAGACGTGTTTCTCCCCCTCTAAATGCGAAATGTTGCTTCAGGACTGGTATGAGTCAAAGCCTGAACTAATAATGGGGAGTGAATTAAGTTGTTAACTACTTCACTTATAATGAAAGTTTAATAGACCTCGATGGATTGGTGTCTGAAAAAATCTCAGCAACGATTCAAAAATTTTTATTAGCTTTAGCTAATTTATATCACCTTTCTATCAGTTAACCAAATGGTGAGTTAACTGAGTAGCATTCCGCTGTTTTACGTCATTGGTGTGACAAATACCCATTAAGAAAAGAGGATATTTGTAGGCTGCTACAAGTCCATCAAATGTGTCTTCCAAGCTTTGGTCGCGTAGTGGAGAATAATCGAGTGAGTAATACTAATATGTTAGCCGTAGGATATAAGTTGAAAATTAGACACCAGTGAATTAGGTTATGAGTCTTCACCAACTGAAGTGCTTGAGACACATATTACGTATGTAGGACCACCATCTGCCTTAATGGGTGATGTTTGCATATGTAAGAGGAGGCTAGAAGAAAGTTGGAGTTGATCAAATCAAAACGTGGCACCAGTCCACAAAGTCAATGACAATTAAACTGAGTCATGTTAATAAATGCAGGAAACCTGACTTGGTTGGTAACCGAGTGATTTTTGTAGCCAATGTTTTGAGATTTTGGATGATGAGGTTTAAAATTGGTTAGAATGACCCAGGTTCGTCCACTCCTTATCTTTCCTTAGATCTCGAGTCCCAATATTCCTCCATACTTATCTTTTCATTCTTTCTTGTCGAACAACATTATCTATGTGTAATCTTCCATATTGGTATTTCTAATACATCATTTAAACTCCTTTGCAATTTATTGTGCTTATTTCTTCTTGTTGTGTAACTTGGACCAGGTTTCCCAATCAATCAGTCAGTCAGTCAGCTACAACGTAGGACCAGGCACATATGTGCATTGGTCGAAGTTGTCATACCTCATTAGTACAATAAGATGAACACCGGATTGATAGAAGTAGTGGTAGTAATTTATAAAGGAACGATTGTATATAAGGATATAGTACAGGAGAGAGATTTTGGATTATGTGGTTTGAAATCGGTTAGAATGACCCATGTTCATCCACTCTTTTCCTCCATTGGGTCCTAATTTTTTCTAAATTATCTTAAAATTGTATTTTATTTCATGAATTCCTATTTTCTCGAAACGTATATTCTATGCCTAGTCTTTCCTATCACGACTAATACTTACAATTTCTATTACTCTGAGATTCATCATGACAGTTTTACCTTGCCAAGTTAATGTGGTGTGACAATTTGAACCGAAGCACATATGCGTCAGGTCCCATGTTGGATTTGACTCTCAGTAAGGTTAATCCTAGTATACGGACTGTAATTGTTAGTCTTTATCTGGTAAAAAAAAAGCTTAAATCGGTAAGTGTAAACTAATCTCTAACTTTTGACATTTAATGCATATAGTTTAAATGAGGTTTCTCGCCACAAAAAACACACACTCCATAAAAACACTTAGTTTAAAAACAGAATATTAAAATGTTTATGACCAAGACGATAACTAAAGAAGTGACACGTGTAAAATGGACGTTTAATGCAAACGAAAACCACTTCTTCATAAACGTATATCAAGTATGAATTTTTTTTAATTTAATTAGATACCTTTCATCACGAAATAAAGTCATTTAAGTTTATATAAAAGACAATATTGAATAGATGTTTTACACTTAGTTTTAAACAATTATATAAGTGTTTTGAAATCTCTCAAAATTATCTTTAAAGAATCGAATTTATTATTATTATTTTAAAGTGCCACCTTTAAAAACCAAGTAAGCCTTCGTCTCATTCATGGAGTCCCATAGAGAAATGAACTTTTACCCTGTTACAGTTCCATTATTTCCAGGATTATTGTATGGCTATTAAATGGGCCTGTTAGCATATTTCATCATCTTTTCTTGAAATATAAAGCTGTTATAAAGTTAAGTCTTCGTTCTTAGTACTTGTGTATACATGCCATCGTTGAAGGGTTATTATTTACCAATTGTTTGATCTACCCAGCCACATTACATTCGTCTTTGTATTGTTAGTGTCTCTTTGGTCGTTTTAGCAGATCCGCAAACG
Organism: Schistosoma margrebowiei; assembly: GCA_944470205.2. Taxonomy (NCBI): domain Eukaryota; kingdom Metazoa; phylum Platyhelminthes; class Trematoda; order Strigeidida; family Schistosomatidae; genus Schistosoma; species Schistosoma margrebowiei. Next base: position 74,042,769 of record OX104028.1, on the reverse strand, counting down.
AAATACAGTAAAATCGAACACATCAGGTCTTATAGGAAATGTATTATCATTGACCCACTGAAGAGAAGTATGATGGTATGTATTTTACAACTTCTGTTAATTTTAAAATTGGATAAGTAAAACAATTCTCAAAAAGTGGAAAAAACAAATATTATTAATTTCTCATGCAGTGACTCAATAGCAACTCTACTGATGACCAAGAATATGAAACTAGATTTGGAGAACGTGACGTTTATAAGTTTCGAATAACAAAGAAGCAATTGGTTAGTGTACCCCACTTTTCAGTAGTTCTTCAATTATGTCAAATTTCGACTGAGACTCAGAACTACACGATTACAGGTTAAAAAAACCTTTAGCTTAGGCGGCCGGATAAAATAATTAGCTCTTATCCAAATATGCGCATTTCCGTAGTCAAGAGCACTGACCTGTACATGACTATTGAGTTACATTAATTAAATACCTTTAAATCAGAATAAGATAAATTTATTTACAAACTAAAGATAATGAAAGATCACCTGTATAGGATGTAAAGATTCATCGAATATTTCAATCATAGGATCACAAGCAATTTTATGATTTCTATGCTTAATCTGTAAATAAATTGCCTGAGCTAATGCGCGAACAGTGGATTTAGGATCTGGTCTAGTTACAGTTGAATCATGCAGCCATATAGTTGATGTAGAACTGGAACGATAAAGTAAAGGAATGGTATTTTGACGAGTTCGTGGAACCTGTAATACACATAACGAAGAATACATATATATATAATATCAAATATTTTGGAAATTATTTATCACACTCAAATGATAACGTCAATTTGGAGGAGAGAAGTAGTAGTAGTTGTTGTTGTAAGTAATATTGAGAATAGTTTAGTCTTTATATCGGCATGTCAGTGTATGAACTATTTTGAATAACTGAATTATTTACACGGGCTGATAAAGTAATGTAACAGTTTTAAAGCATCAAAGCTTGGAATGGTACTTTGATTGAGAAGTTATAAAATTGGTTGGAATGAGGAAATTGAATAAGTATCGTATAAAGATAAAAGACCAAATATATTTGGACCGAAACGAAGTCAATATGGTGAGCAGTTTGAGCCAAAACATACACAGCCGCAAATTTATCCAAATATATACCCAATTCGACAGTTCAATGTTCGTCATCACTACTAACAAATATGAGTCTTTACAACCAAGCATATATTTTTGAAGACTGCTATGAGCTACACTTTATTTAGAGGGTTAGTGATAATAACTAGGTGTTTGAGGCATACTGAACAGGTATCAGATAAGTAACTTCAAAGTTAATATTCGGACGTTTTAATCACTAACTTAGTAACTGATTCATACGAAACTCAGACTAGGATGATACAACTTGAAACCTTTCACCTTCCAAACCTATTCTTACTTCAGGTAACCTAAATCGTTTAGATTAGAAAAAAATACACATAATTTGACTTAGCAGACACACCCATACAATAAAGATAAACAGCAATACGCATCTGTGACGGACGTGTTCACCGTTCCTAATATTATAACTTACAGCCTACTAAATCTATAAGTGCCGTTACAGTCCCACATTTTTTGTTCTCATGCAGAATTATTGAGGAGTATAGAAAGAAAGTACTTTTTTATTCATAAACAAGTTCATTTTGACAAAAATAAATATAGAACAACATATATAAGCGAACAATATTGTTTTCGATTAGATCCTCATCAGGCTTTACTCTAATATACAGTAATATCTATATGCATATACGAAATTATTAAACCAATCAAGGTAGTTTATAAGTCAATGATTTCGTATATGCATATAAATATTACTGTATATTTAGGATGCAGTTAGACGATCTAGACTTCGCAGATGATCTGGCCCCTCTATCCCAAACGCAACAACAAATGCAGGAGAAGACAAACAGTGTAGCAGCAGCCTCAGCAGCAATAGGTCTCAATATACACAAAGGGAAAAGCAAGATTCTCCGATACAACACAGCATGCACCAATCCAGTCACAATTGACGGAGATTTGAAAGATGTAAAAACCTTTACATATCTGGGCAGCATCATTGATGAACAGGGTGGATCTGATGCAGATGTGAAGGCGCGGATCGGCAAAGCAAGAGCAGCACATTTACAAATGAGGAACGTCTGGAACTCAAAGCAACTATCAACCAACACCAAGGTCAGGATTTTCAATACAAATGTCAAGACAGTTCTACTGTATGGGGCGGAAACCTGGAGTACTACGAAAGCCATCATCCAGAAAATACAGGTGTTTATTAACAGTTGTCTACGCAAAATACTTCGGATCCGTTGGCTGGACACTATTAGCAACAACCTACTGTGGGAGAGAACAAACCAGATCCCAGCGGAGGAAGAAATCAGGATGAAGCGCTGGAAGTGGATAGGACACACATTGAAGAAAGCACTCAACTGCGTCACAAGAAAAGCCCTCACATGGAATCCTCAAGGCCAAAGGGAAAGAGGAAGACCAAAGAACACATTACGCCGGGAAATGGAAACAGACATGAGAAAAATGAACAAGAATTGGATGGAATTAGAAAAGAAGGCCCAAGACATAGTAGGTTGGAGAATGCTGGTCGGCGGCCTATGTTCCATTAGGAGTAACAAGCGTAAATAAGTAAGTAATTACTGTATATTAGAGTAAAGTCTGATAAGGATCTAATCGAAAACAATATTGTTCGCTTATATATGTTGTTCTAAATTTACAATATGGGAATATTTCAAAAATAAATATCATAGATTGAAATCATGAGTCAGTTGAAGCTAGACCACCATGGAAAATCTGGAAGCACTGGACTACCGTCTCGTTCTAGTATGGGACTCCTCAGCAGTGTGCATCCACGGTCCTGCACCCCGCGAGATCGGAACCCGGGACCTATCAGTCTCGCGCCAAGCGCTTAACCAACTGGACCACTGAGCCGGCACCCAGTGTTGTTAATGTCTAACTTAAACCAATCCACGAAGTTGCGCCACCGTACACTATTGCCTTCAGTGAGCTGATATCTCACAACAGACCCGGTTGAACTCCACTGGTAACGGTTTCTCACTAGAACTCCAGGAGTATTTCATGAAGTCAATCACTAGTGAGTAGATGATTATTATCAAAAGGGGTTTGTGGAGATTTTAGAAATTTCATAGATTGAAATCATGAGTCAGTTGAAGCTAGACCACCGTGGAAAACCTGCAGGCATTGGCGCGAGACTGATAGGTCCTGGGTTCCGATCTCGCGGGGTGCAGGACCGTGGATGCACACTGCTGAAGAGTCCCATACTAGAACGAGACGGTCGTCCAGTGCTTCCAGATTTTCCATGGTGGTCTAGCTTCAACTGACTCATGATTTCAATCTGTGAAATTTCTAAAATCTCCACAAACCCCTCCTGATAAAAACAAATATCCCATTGAAAAATTTATTATTATGCATACAACATAAATATACATAAGAATTAATGAACAAATAAAATATTACATTGTAAAAATCATCAAATACATATTCAATCATCAACTTACATTACGATCATATTTAGTTCGAATTTCACGAAGTTCTATGGAAATAAAAGAGAAATAATTAAAACAAAAGTCAAAACCATTTTCTACTGAATTTGAAAAGTAATATGTAAACAATGATATTACCAAGTGGCATTACCAAGTTTTGACTTGATGATTTCATATAAATTGAGCATTGAGTAGAGTACTATCAATAAAAATAATCTAGTTGTAATATTCTATTGAGTAGAAAAATTAAATTTTTAAATTGCCTGACATTTCGTAACTTAGTGTAGGCCACTTCTTCAAAGAATAAAAAACAAATTAAATTAACCCAGATCTAAATAATACAAAGGAATAAACTAAGAATATTTGGTGGAAAAAATTAAGAAATCCCTAAAATTGTGCTTAGATACAACCTTGTTTACTTTTAACTGGACATTATACAACTAAACAAACGGAGTAGCAATGGGATCTCATGTGTCCCCGATTGTAGCCTACCTGTTTATGTCACATATAGAATCAAATATTTTCGTCAAAGACATTAAACCACGAATTTAGTTCACATATATAGATGATACTTCTGTTACCATAAAAAGGACTCACCTAAAATCTTTCTCTAAACTGATCAATACTCTCTCGTTGCACATTAAATTTATGATCGAGAATCAAAGTGAACACAGTGAGCTGCAATGTTTAGATTGTTCAGTTAAAAGAAATCTAAGTGGAGCTCTAAATTTAACCATCTTCCGAAAACCAATACACTTAAATCGTTATATCGACTTTAATTCAGAACATCCATTCAATGCAAAAATCTCTCTAGCCCTAAGCCTCTTTAAAAAAGTAAACAAGATTACTATATCTGAAGAGTATAAACAAAAAGAACGAAAGGATATTATTAACAGCTTACGACTCAATAACTTTCCTATGGAGATTATTAAAAGTGCGATATAACGAGACGTCTTATTGTTAAATAATAATTCGAATGAAATACCATAGATTGGTACCGTAGTTTTACCATACCACCATAGTATAACAGAACTCCAGTCTTAAAGCAACACAATTAAAGTATATTACAAAACAATGAACACCCTTCGAAATGCTTTAGTTCGCATAAAGGAAAGAATCCCCTTTATTTCAACACAAAATTATATCTACAAATTAGGATGTGTCGATTGTGGTGCCTTCTATATTGGAGAGTCATCTCGTGAAATCTTGACTCGAACCAAAAAACACCTTAGGTAAACAAAGAAACCGTTGAACTGGAAAGAAACAAATTAAATGGGCAATGGCAATCCATACCATTTTCAATAACCATCAAGTAGCTATCAAAAACACCAAAATAATACAAAAAAGGCTTTTCCAACTGCAAAGAAGAGCGAGTAGCAGAAGCTTTCCATATGCTGCTTAATTTTACTGTCCTCAATAGAAAAGGAGACCTCACTACCCCCCCCCCGACTTCGACCATCTCTTCGAGCTACCATGTCTGATTCTATTCACACCTCACACTATTATCGTGCATACAAGCTCAACTTTCGTTTCACATCACAAATGTCGCATTTTTCACCCTTTAACATACATACACAGAAATATGTAAATATACCTCACACAAATCATCTTGACCGGAATAACATGACATTGACTTGATCAGACATGCTTTGATTGATTGCACCAAATATTCTTACTTTGTTCCTTTGTAATATTTAAACTTAGGTTAAATCAATTTGTTTATATATTCTTTGAAGAAGTGGCTTGATGATACTAACAATTTAAGAAAAATTACAATTACAGATTCCAAGCATGAAATTAAAAAAAACTAAACACTTTCAATAAAAATGATTGAAGAGAGTAACATTTTTAAAGTGAGTTGTATACTTGATTAAGTTCGTAATAATCTCCACCTTCACAAACCAATAACTCGGATTTGAATAACTAATCCAACACAGGGTAACACCTTTTTTGAAATAGAGGTTATAGAGAAAAGGTGTAGTGCTCCGTAAATATATCAATCTAGTATTTGTGTCATTAAACAATAATTGAATAGGTAGGCACTCATTTTAAAAAGATCTTTTCATAACACAAAGATGACTAAACTAGTTTATGTGATCCACGCTTGTATTCGTCCTCTACTACAGGAAGTGTTGCACAGTCTATGCTTCGTAAAGTCTGTATATTTTTATGAGTGCAGATGACTATAATGAAATTTCTCTGAAATCTAACAGTAATAATGTCTTAAGTCTTTTCCGTTCTCTGTAAACTAGGTTATTGAAAATATAATGGATTCCGGGGTTCATTTGTTTCAATGATAAATATATTACACTAAAATATGTCGATTTTCAATGTCGATTCAGGTTTTAGTCAAGTTATCATGAGTACGATAGAAATGGACTAATTTCTTGATATGCTGTATGTTTATTGGGGAAAATTTTTTTATAAAAAAGCGGTAAATTATATAAGAAGTTACTAAGTAATTAATTACTGTATTCATAATTACATGTAATCAATCGTGAAATTAAATCCAAATATACTAAAGCTTGTAACAAAAAGTTAATATCAAACTAATCACTCAAGTTGTTCTAAAAAATGACCGATCAAATTTCAGTTTTAAATATCAAATCTGAAGTGGAACAAGCTCCTACGAATGGATAAACAATGAAATAAAGGAATAGAAAGTATGCGATGAAATTAAGGTCTAGGAAAATTAAAAAACCAATGCATCTGCCCTACTAGAAAATATTTGGATTCATCTTAACTACAGCCTCCAACCCCATCTATAAAGACAGTTCACACCAATATTCAATGACCTTATTAAGTGGATTGAATTACTCATAACTAATTCCTTATCGAATTGTATAGTTTCTGTTCAAATAGCTAAGTAGTTGTTTACTGAAAGATATTAATATCTGATCGATTTAGTGACACATTTACTTAAACATCATGTACCAAGTAACTAAAACAGATGCGGGTTTTACGATAGAGTATAAGTGTATGTTACTTGCAATTCAATAAGTTAACCTTAAATTGAGCATTAAACATTTAGTACAAATCAATTATTTTTTGGTTACTGAAATGGAATATATCACCGACAAGTAACCGAATCTCATTATACTGAGGATATAATTAGGTTTTTATTCTAAGGTTACAACGAATACACGCAATGTACTACTTGGTAAATAACCTATGGAGGGAAACGAATCCATTGGCATTATACTTACTGCCAAGTAGTGTCTAGAATTGGTGGGGAAGATTTGTAGCTCAGATGGATGATTTTGGTAGAGTGCCTAGAGTCTGAGGAGGAACGTGAACTACATTGTGAGTAGTCTAAACCAGTAAACAATTACTGAAAATTGCTGTTAATTTAATCCTGCTGTAACTTACTTCATATAGGTATTTCACTGAATAAAAAGTAAAAACTGGAAGAATTATACATCAGACATTCAATACGGTCTCTACTATTCCAATTATTCTTAAGTAGCGATATCTCTAGTCAATCAAGATAGACAAATAAAAATGATAAATTATTGACAGATAGAGATGGGTATAATCAAGTGCACGAGATAATTGCTTTGGATGAACAGTGTTGCACCGTAGATTATGAAATATGGCATTTGTGATAGAGATAATGATCATGAAACTGACTGATTCCATAAAGGTAGGTGAGGCAATATTTTGACTTCTGATCGTTAGTCAATGCATGGATCTCTGAATTGCGACGCTATACAGAATGTGCATTTTATATAACAATTCTACTTGGGTGATAAACTAGGCAAGAGGTGAACGAAATGCACATGACTGACACATAATTATTCTAGCGACCTTACTCAGACGACACGAGAAGAAATGAATTCCCATTCATGAAATCTGTCCATTTCTAGTAATTTATAACACCATGCAAATACGCTCCATCAACAAACTATTCCATCAGGGAGTGTCCTTATAACAGATTTACTCGATAAAGCGTTTCATACATACATACAAACAGCGTAAACATTAAACCTGAAATTAATCATGTAAGTATTTCGCGATACGGGCTACGATGTAGATTTAATAATAAGATGTTACGTTTTTAAAATGGAGATTTTGTGGATGAAAGAAAAAACTTAGTAAAACCAGTGCTTCTGTGTTTTTTTTACAAATCTAAAAAGATAATGAATAATTACGATGTTAAGGCTTTTTCAATTAATTAGTTAATACAGAACAAAAGTTCGATAAAAATAATACATTGTGCTAAATGATAATACAACAAGAATACAGAAAATCAATAAACAGCATGAATGATCACTACAGTCTTTTTTTAAATAAATGATAAACTTTTAAGCTTGGAGTTTAAAACATTGTTTCTTTATCAATCTCTTTACTCATATAATTAATATACACCTGAAACTTTGTAAATATTACATTGAAACATACAGGTTATGTGAAGGCTAAAGATATTTTAAACATAAGTAGGTGGGAGCTGAAATCAAAACCTTAATCTAAAAATTTAATTCAATTGAGTTACGGTAACACGTTGGTCTGCTTAATAATTCTAGGTTTTCCTTTTCCTTTCGGATATCCATTATTATTACCGCCCATCTATATGAATAATCACAATGCAAACGCGTAGCATATTTAAGTTTCACTTATTTTCATTCTTTTTATGTATTGATTGGTTCTTGTTAAGCTTTTTATGACTCAATGGCTTTTGAAAAAATAACTTGACATAGGTTGTTCGCTCACAAGTGGATGCTTTAAAGTGATACTTTCATGAGATGAAACTGTTGACCAATACTGAGTCCACACAGAAAAATCCATCATTGACGTTTTGAAACAATATACACTAAAGAGGCTAAGTAACCAATGACTATAAACCAGTATTAAGTCTTGTGAACCTTTTCAGGAGGAGGACTCATCAAAGTCTGTCACAATCATTCAAAGATGGGTCACATTTGAATAAATGGAAGAAAACGAGAGTGATAGGATAAAACGAAATGATGTTTATTAACCAGTACACCAACTGAAGTTAGACATTAGAGAAATATCTTACTCTTCATTGATAAAGACAAAATTATACTAATAATAAAATTTATCAGTATTAATCAATGGAATGTTTTGCAATAAACTAAGTACATAACATACTTCTTTCAATGTCTTTACTTGAACGTTGCATAAATAATGTTCTTTTAGTTGGATTTAAAGATGGATCAGCCTCAGTATCTAAAAAATGGATTAGGACAAGAACACTGTGAGTAAGCTGTTAAATATATGACACGGTGTAGCACAATCTTGTGAATATTCACGACTCAACAAGTACAAAATTTATTTCTAAATAAACAGCAATAAATTAAGCATAAATAAAAAACGCTTAAATGAGTATTAAGTGTTCGGAAATAGTCAAAAGGAGGCCATGAACTTATGTTTCATAACTAAAGGGACACCATAATTTTAAGAATAAAACGTCCATTAGGTTGGTATTACTGTTGCTTGGGGCTGGAACCATATCATTCATTGCTATAGTCGGAAAAATTTTAAGTACTAGATCCCATCATTGGATAGGTCAGTCAGTCGTAAACAGCGCAGAATGTGGGACAAATGTGTACTGGGTCAAGATGTCCGCATGACTATCGTAACCAATGGTTGGAGACTTTGAATGACATGACTCAGAATCAATAAAAATGGCGTAGGTGTATATACTCTATGTCTTCCCTTAAACTAAGAGATTAAAATCACTGTACTATGTCCTTATATGCAGTCGTCCTTTTATAAATTACTACCACTATTTCTCTGAATCCGGTGTTCATCTTGTTGTACTAATGAGGTATGACAACTTCGACCAATGCACATATGTGCCTGGTCCTACGTTGTAGCTGACTGACTGACTGATTGACTGGGAAACCTGGTCCAAGTTACACAACAACAAGAAATAAACACAATAAATTGCAAAGGAGTTTAAATGATGTATTAGAAATACCAATATGGAAGATTACACATAGATAATGTTGTTCGACAAGAAAGAATGAAAAGATAAGTATGGAGGAATATTGGGACTCGAGATCTAAGGAAAGATAAGGAGTGGATCAACCTGGGTCATTCTAACCAATTTTAAACCTCATCATCCAAAATCTCTAAACATTGGTTACAAAAATCACTCGGTTACCAACCAAGTCAGGTTGCCTGCATTTATCAACATGACTCCGTTTAATTGTCATTGACTTTGTGGACTGGTGCCACGTCTTGATTTGATCAACTCCAACTTTTTTCCAGCCTCCTCTTACATATGCAAACATCACCCATTAAGGCAGATGGTGGTCATACATACGTAATATGTGTCTCAACCACTTCGGTTGAAGACTCACAACCTAATTCACTGGTTTCTAATCTTCGCCTAGTATCCTGTTTCGGTCTACGCATCCGGGCAGTATCAAATCCCACGCACAAATCAAATGAAATGAAATGACTTCGCCTAGTGCTCTGTGGCTGAACTCGGCATCACTCACTCAATTATTTCAAAATACATGGCCAACGCTTGGGAGATACTTGTAATCTTTTTTGCACGCTTACACATCAATACTCCGAAATAACAACTGGTCTGTGGGGAGTGGCTCCTTTAGAAATCCACCGAGTAGTATTCCAGCCCTTACAAAACTCGAATGATTTGTGTGGCGCATATATATTTGGTGTCTCGTTGTATCAATGTTTATGTGTTGAAATGAAAAAATACTAGTAATTAATAAAAGTCAGGCCATAATTGATTGAAGAACAAGTGACCTACAAGCTAGTTTCCTTCAATCATCTATGATTGTCAACCACATTTATTTTGTGTTCATATTCAGTATCTAAACGAGTTACTTTATTACGTGAGAAATGAGTTCCTCTGTGTTAATGGTCTTGTCTTTGATTTTAAATCATTTGCAGCCTTAAGTCAATAATACAGTTTCATGAACAGCCATCACTCCGTTATATTTCACAGCATTTAGTTTGTTTATTGAATAGCGTTCTATTCACTTATTTTAGCAATAGGAATGTCAATCATCAAAATCCTTTTTCCATAACAACTTATCACTTTTTCAGACAATCAATCAGTGATATAAAATAACAAAGACGAGTGTTTACTGAAGTTTGAGTAAAAACGAATACGTAACGTGAATGATATTAAAAAGCATATCAGATTATTACTTTAACACATAAAAATGCAAACTACCAGCTTACACACATAATAAAAATAATTCGTAATTAATGTTTAGAACATAAAACGTTATAATAAAACAGCTGTAGTGTCTAGTATTATGTCAGTCCCACAAAGGTTGCTCTAGCTTCCGGACAGGCCGATTTATTTGTCACTAAAGTCACACTTTAACCTTGTCGGTTATTCGCTTACAACCTTGACTGCTTTTATATGAGCGTGTATGTACCGCTCACAACATTCATCACATGTCTTTAGCTTATTTTCGTCTGGTTAGAAATATTGATTTCCGCTTTATCAAATGGAGTTGGTGCGCTTGTCTTTTCGATCTGCTTCTCCATTTCGTTTCTCGGATTGTCCGTGTGGGATGAGTGTATGAAATATACATATCCAAAATTCATGCTCATATTTGCTTTATTTGATTACGCTATTCACTAACGTGAATTAAGTTGATAATTATATACGAGGGTATCCGGGATGTATATTTCAATAACATCATGGTTTGACCAAATTAAAGTCAAATAAGTGGGCCACGAAACATCAACTAACAAATAGCTTGTTGAAGGTTCAAATTAACTTGGTACTTTAATTATGAAAACTTATCATCGACCGAAAGACTTACCATCTGGTTCTCTCTCTGAGATATGCTGCAAGTTTGAAGTGCTTGATTGTGTGTAGACTGAGGAAAGCATGAAGTCTGACGGTTCGACGCTCATACCAAAGTCCCCTTGCGTTCGATAAGAAAAGTCTCTCACCCCTTGCATATCTCCCAGAGGAGCTGGACCATTGTGCCCTGCTCTAGAAATGCGACTATCTGAACGATGATAAGGATGAGAATTATTTAAATGTGAAGGATCATTTGATAAAGAACGATAACCAGATAAACCATCCTTTGCACATTCCGAGTGGCAACTTGATTGTGATTTCCCTACATGGCCAACATGATTAGGAACGGCAGATCCATAATTGATGACATTTGTTTCACTTATCGGTTTGTCATGAGACTTCCAAGCACAACAAGCACAAAAGTTTCCCATTTTTAGTTTGTATTTTGAGCTAAACACATAGAAGTCGAAGGTACTACTAACTCATTGTTCGAACAAAAGACAGGCTGAAATTTTTCAAAATAAAAACATGACTTTATTTATATTTCTGTATTATAAACACATTAAATTCAGCATAAGAATACTGCTACCTTGACGCGGTGGTCGGGCTTGCCTATCGTGATGACCCAACCGAGCTATATTGGCTGGAACATATGTTCCTGTACGTTCTACCATGCCAGGCAGGTCGATTGGTGAACGGTAAGACTAAAAGCAGCAACTCAAGGTCTGAAGGCGAAGTCGTACTGCTGACTGTAGAGGGGTGTGACAGCAGTAAGATGTTTCCCTCAGACAACCAGCATGACAGCGATGCTGCCTTCCCACAAGGAGGGGTGGGGTTAGAAAAAGTCGACCTTAAAAATGTCACACCTCACCTTACCTCACGGATTTCCGTCTCCGGCGGTAAGGCCCTTTGAAGAACGGAGCTAACTCATTAAAAACCTTCCACAAAAGGGCCGTGCGCGACCGGCCTCAAGCAGTTGTTCCTTGGGCTCTGCGGTCACGCTCCCAGGTCTTCAAGACCAACACTAATCCAATTTCCTTTTCAGGTTCCTCAAGAAATACCCTTCCACGGTGTGGGCAGCCTGGAAGTGACATCAGCCCTCATACCCGTAACAACACACGAGGCCAAGTTGGTCACATTCAAATCCTTCCTACACCTCCTAATACCTCTCTTATCTCCATGACTAACTCTCCTCACGTCTCTTTATCACCTCGCACCGCTAGGGCAAACGATTCGAGTACGTGGAACGCTATTCCTGGTCTCCTGAAACCACGCTCTAAACTACACGTAGGAACTTTTAACGTACGAACACTGTGCCAAATAGGACAGCAGGATTCCTTAGCTAGGACTTTAGAATCCCGCGCCATCGATGTGTGCTGCGTCTCCGAAACGCGCATACAGGATCCGAGTAGCGTCATTCATCTGACCTCACGATGTCAAAATAAAGAACCGACTCGATTCACACTTCGTGTATCTGGAAGCCCTGATTCTGCTTCCCGTGGCCTCGCCGGCGTAGGTATATCATTGAGTCCCAGAGCAGAACTAGCTCTCTTAGAGTGGATCCCAGTAGACAGCCGTTTGTGCGCTGTCCGACTAAACGGAACAGTAAGAATCCGGAAAGATAGGGACACTCGTCGTTGCCTCTTCGTCGTCTCTGCCTATTCTCCCACTGACTGCAGCTCAGATGATGTAAAAGATGAGTTTTACAGAAAGCTTTCCGACCTTCTCCGAAAAGCTAGGCGCTCGGATGTAGTAATAGTGGCCGGTGACTTTAACGCTCAAGTAGGTAAACTAAGCGATAGGGAAAGACACCTAGGTGGATCTTATGGTGTCGTGGCGCAGAGAATAGATAATGGCGACCGTCTGTTGCAGCTATGCTCAGATAATCGCCTGTTCCTTGCAAATACTAACTTTAAGCATAAGGAAAAACATCTTTTAACATGGAGACCCCCTAATTCGTCCCAACGTTGGACCCAACTAGATCACATCGCTATCAGCCACCGATGGAGGGGTTCGATAGAAGACTGTCGCTCATTCTGGAGCACATGCTTAGATTCAGATCATGCTCTAGTACGAGCGCGTATTTGCTTGCGTCTTACTGGACGTAGGAAAGACGCTGCAAGGAAACCTCTTAGGGGCCTACTTAATGATAGTCAAGCTAAGAGTATATTTCAGGAACAACTAGGAAAACAGTTAGGCAGCCATGTATGTGATGCCCACCCCGATGCAGCTTGGAATGATATCCGAAAAGCTGTGGAAACAGCAGTGATATCTGCTAGTAAGGTAAATCAGAAGGTTAGGGAGCAACACTGGATCTCAGCAGCATCTATCGCACTGATATATGCTCGGAAACTCATTCCACCTGACTCTGAACATAGTGAAGAGCGGAGTCAGCTTAAGCGCAAGCTGACAAGAAGTCTACACAATGATCGCGAACAGTGGTGGGTAGCGAAAGCAAGAGAGATGGAAAAGGCAGCGGCAATAGGTAATAGCAGACAATTGTTCAGACTCCTTAAGGAAACAGGAATTAGGAACCCGACTGTTAGCGAAACAATCTCAGAGAAAGATGGACATATTATACATTCTCAATCCAGGAGATTGGATCGATGAGCAGAACACTTCAGGGGTCAGTTCAACTGGCCTTCAGCCACACTTCGGTTTCCCACGATCTCTAGTCAACCTGAATGGCAAGTTAATGTAAGTCCTCCGTCCCTTTACGAAGTTGAAAAAGCCATAGGAAATCTGAAGCGAGGGAGAGCAGCAGGCCCTGACAGGTTTACTCCTGAGATTTTTAAGGATGGTGGTCCAGTATTAGCAATGAAATTAACCGAGGTCTTAGGTAGAATTTGGGAACTGGAAGTAATCCCATCTGACTGGTCTCAATCACTGACTGTGCCAGTCTATAAGAAAGGACAAAAGTCCTCTTGTGACAATCACAGAGGAATCAGTTTGAATAATATAGTGTCTAAAATATTAGCCTCAATAATACTTCGACGCCTAATCAAAGTTCGTGAAGAGCAAACTAGAGAAAACCAGGCCGGTTTTCGACCTGGACGTGGTTGTATAGATCAGATATTCACACTACGTCAGGTTCTAGAACACAGACACACACACAGACGCCCCACAATGGTAGTATTTCTCGACCCTAAGGCAGCATTCGACTCTGTTGATCGTGAGGTTCTACGGCAGTGTTTGTCACTGAAAGGAGTACCAAATAAGTACATTAACCTTATTCAGGCTCTCTACTCGAACACAACTGGTAGAGTGAGAGCTTATGGCGAACTGTCATCAGAATTGATGACCTCAAGTAGTGTTCGTCAGGGCTGTCCACTCTCCCCATTCTTGTTCAACTTTGTGGTCGACGTACTTTTAGAGATAACACTCTCATCTAAATTTCCAGGGGTTGAACTTCTACCGGAAGGTTCACTCGTTGACTTAGAATATACCGATGACATAGTTCTATTTGGTGAAGACGCTGAAAAAATGCAGTCTTCTGACCACTCTAAGCAACAATGCAAGCATGTTCGGGATGCGATTCCCTCCCTCGAAATGCAAAATGTTGCTTCAGGATTGGGTTGCATTGACACCCGTACTAATGATAGGGAGTGAAGTAATTGAGTGTGTCGACCGCTTCACTTATCTTGGAAGTCTCATCAGCCCTTGTGGTCTGGTATGTGACGAAATCTCAGCATGGATACAGAAGGCTCGGCTAGCTTTTGCTAACTTGCGTTATTTATGGCGTAGGCGAGATATCCGTCTATCAACCAAAGGACGGGTTTACTGCGCAGCAGTTCGTTCCGTTCTGTTTATGGCAGTGAAACATGGCCGGTAAGAGTAGAGGATATTCGTAGACTACTAGTATTTGATCATAGGTGCCTTCGAAATATTACTCGTATATTCTGGGACCATCGAGTAAGTAATGCAGTTGTTAGGAAACGGGTACTATGTAAGGATGGCAAATCAATTAATGAAGTAGTGAAACTTCATCAGTTGAGATGGCTGGGACACGTGTTACGTATGCCCAACGATCGACTACCTCGACGTGTGTTGTTTTCTGGTTTAGGAGTTGGTTAGAAGAAAGCTAAGGGCGGCCAGACCAAAACATGGCACAAATCCATGAAGTCACTGACAAGTGAACTGAGCCATGTTAGTAGATGTAGACTACGTGGTTGGGGACCGCGTGATGATAGCAACCGATGATTAGAGACCTTGAATGACATGGCTCAAAATCGTTTGCAATGGTGCAGATGCATCCACTCTTTATGTTCTCCCAAATTCTAATCTTCTGAATTCTTCATGTCCCTTCCTTTTTTCCTCTTTGCAAATTTATTTCATTGGATTATGGTCGTTGAATAACATCTTTAAACCCTAATGTTTCCTATTACTGCCTATACTTTTACTACCTCTACCACTACGGGATTTGAATCGACAAGTGCATCTCTGTGCTAATGTGGTGTGGCAACTCGAACTGATGTACGTACGTACGTACGAAGTTCTACGTTTTACTGACTGACTGACTGACTGACTGTCTTAGACCTGAAAGTAAGTCAGTGCACTAGTAAACATTATTTCTTATTCATCAACGGATACTTGTTTATTGGATTGGACCAACTTTAACCAAAGCATACATAGTTAGGAAATTAACTAATTAACAGTTAGTTGTTCAGGTTGTTGTTGCCTTATACCATAATTCACTGACTGTTGTTAATAAATAGATGTTCAGTGGTATAAGAGTAGGTTGGAAGAAAGCTAGGGGCAGCCAGATCAAAACATGGCACAAATCCATGAAGTCACTGACAAGTGGTCTGAGTCATGTTGGTAGGTGTAGACTACCTGGTTGGGGACCGCGAGATGATAGCAACCGATGGTTAGTGCAACTGTTTGATGGGATCGTGTTATCCGGCGGCTTGGAACATTCGCAGTTTAGATCAGTGGTATTTCAAGCTTCAAACTGTTGCATAGACCAGGAGACAGAATAGGGACTTGAAAAAAAGGATTAATATTGAGAAACAAGTAGAACATGTTTTCAAAAGGACCAATTAAGCTAGAACACAATAAAAGACGGGATTAAGAGGAAAATTAGCCACCAATCGACACTTATTTGCTGAACGTTACATGCAAAGCACTACAAGTTCAGTAAAGAGTACAGCCATAAGGACATATGTATCTTTAAATCTAACACGTAGATAAGTCTATTGTGACCTAAGAATGCAGTGCATTTCGGGAATAAAGTGCTAAGCCTGCCGCCCCACACACCTCGTAACTCAGCAGTAAAGCCTTCACCTCTAGTAATTATACAAACCACATGCTTCAGCCGTTGTGTCGATAACCTTGTAATTATGACCACCGTTTAGTATCTACACAAAATGGCACATATAAAAATATTGGCGTACTAAGAATTCGGATTCAAAATGAGCGAGCTTAACAACTAAAAATTCCCTTGTATTAAATACATAAATCAGATTGCAAGTTACCCATGAGCCCGAAGACCTTGAGATTCATAATAGCCAGATTTCGGCGCTAGAAACATAACGCTCAATCTTTTTCTACAGAAAAAAAGTGTAATAAGTCTTCAGGTGTAAGGATAGGAGGTTAGCGGACTTATATCAATCTTATAACCTGCAGTTAGGCAATGTAAATATGTTTAGTCGTGTCAGTCTGTCTTCATATGATAAGCCAGAGACCATTTGCCATTTTGGTCCATCGCCGTTCTAGCCTATCCGCTCCATACTTGAAACAAAGACTCACCACTTGAATCACATATTCCAAATGCGGTTTTGAAAAAGTCGGATACAACACCCTGGACATTCATTTGTCGAAGTAAAAAAATGACTCTAGAATGTCCTATGGGACCCTGAAGCATTTGATGGCAGCAGTCTTGCAGTTACTTGTTGAGTATTATGACTACTTAGTCCTTGTGGTTCATTGCTTTAGGTGACACAGTTTCACTTATTTTGTGGTGATATGAATCAACGCAATTATTTATTTGCAACACCACACTTTTGTTGAACTTAACTTCTAATGATCACCTACACATTCACTTAGCCAGTGAATTTAGGTCATCATGTAATGTTATTCAATTCGACATACTGTGTGTGGGCCTCCAAATATTTATGTAATCTGTAGAGGGTAAAACATATGTTTTTACTACAGTTCATAGGTCATTTACATAAAGTAGAAAAGGGAACGAGGATTGCACCTTGATGAACTTCACAATTTACAAATTCCCACGTTGATAAAGCCCCGTTCACCCATACCTTCCGTCTTCTTTCACTGACAATGTTACTTATCCAGTTTATAGTTTTCATAATGGATCCTAAAACGATCTAGTTTTAACTCAAGACTAAAATGAGAGACCTTGTCAAAAGCTTTACTTACATCTGTGAAAATTACATCTGCTGGACCATTTTTACCTCTAGATGCAACCAAAGTTTCTCTTGCAATGAGCAGATTTGCCAAGCGTAAAATGCCTTTCCTAAAACCATACTGTTCCATGAATAAAAGATTATTCCCATTCACATGGTTTGGAATGGCTATTCGAATAATGTTTTACACACACTTGACAACTAAACTGATTAGAACAACGAATGACTAGTTACTAACTAAGTCTCTACTACCCGCTCTATAAACTGGACCGATGATCGCGTCTTTATAGTCCCTTGAGAGTATTGACTAACGCAAAGACATATCAGGTAGTATTGTCAGAGGTTCGACAATCACATTCGATGGCGTTTTCATAATCATGGGATCAAGACCAACAGGATTACTGACCTTGACTGGTTTAATATGGTAAAGTAATCATAAGGCAGTTCCTTTCTCGATAACCAGAGGATCAATTGACAAGCCTTCACTATCATCATTGTTGGTTAATCATTCACCATCATTGGTAGAGAACACACTACCAGAATCTTCTGATGAAACTCGAGCTTTTAAAACATCATTTTCTGTCAATATTAACGGATTTACTTGCATTAAAAATAGTGGAATTCCATCACTTCTATGATATCCCCTCTTTGTAAACAAGAACAAACTTTCCAAAGTGTTTTCACAATCCTTGACCAATTGTTTCACATACGAAAGTCTAGCCTTATTAATCAGTGCTTTGGATGAATTCCTAATTCTACAATAAGTTGATCTGTACTATCCAGAGCCCTAGTGATAAACATACTCCAATGCTTAACTCTACGTCCAAGAAGTTTAGTGACCTTTTGGTTTTCCATTATAGAGATTGATTACGTCTACAGGGGGATAAGTATGGTATTCACAAGGATGTAACTATGCTAAGTGTACCTTTAAATATGGACCTTGCTTCCTCAGTTGATGAGCTAGTATCTAATGACCAGTCAGCACATTCGCATATGGCTGCTATGCACATTCCCCACCCATTTGGAAGGGGTCTGATGAGAGTTTACATTATATCACAAGCCCTAAGCATGACTGACAAAACAGCATTATCGCTGTTTGTCAACAGTGAAGGAATATTTAAACAGGCAGTACTCTCTGTTGCACGAGTGATTTCTTGGTTTGAAGAAAAAGATCCTTGGTTTGAATTGAAACGTCTGGGTTCAGATTCACTTTGTACCAAAGCATGGCTCATTACAGTCATCAAAAGCTAGTGTTTATTGACCAGTCCGTTGTTGCTAAACATTACTATGTGGTTATTATATTCGCTCTCCATGAATTTATGCGAGATCATGTAAGACAATGCAATGGACAGAAAGAATGTTTTCCATGACCAATTACAAGCTATTTATGTAACGTACATACACAGCCTTCGGTCACTCACTTCCATTTTGTGGTGTTTTCTTCAATCCAAAATGCCTTTTCTTCTGGTTTCCAAATACTCTGCCTATGCCGTGCTTCTGATGCACTAAGACTTTTTTGCTTCTCAAGACTGTGACAGCTTTGATACTACGTTCCGCTACACTGTACTTACAAGCATTCTTGTTATTAGTATCCACCACACTTTCTCACCTCATCAAATTTTAAAGTATGCAGTCATGCTGACCTCCATGAGTTTGTTGTCACCGGTTCCATTCTGTCAATCTTCTCAATTCACTTTGGGATCTTGTTAGGATTTAGGCGTTTCTCGTCGTTACATTTCCTGGTGGTGTACACCGGTCTCTGTAGATCGTTTACCATGCATAATCTTTTCCACTTGGAAGTCGTTTTCGCGAGCCAAATCCGCCTCCTAACACTCACGTTCTCTACATTTCGTCCTATCTCTTAGTGAGGAGATATTCTGTTTCCATCGATGTCACCAGAATCTCTTCACGTCCATCCTTTATTTCTGTCGCACATCTCACACTGCTTGTTCTACTTCATCCTTTTACTCGGTATGACTTCGTTTCTACTGCGATGACTCATTGTTCCCTGACATTGGCAGTGTTCTGCCGTACATCAACTGCAATGACGACCTTCTGGTGGTTTCATGGGATGAGACACGAGGAGCTAGTAGCACCATCGGTGGTTCTGTTTCTCATTTACCCTCTTTTGCTGCCAGCCATTTCTTTAGCGCTCCATTGTTTCGTTCTCTTGGCCGTTGGTCTGTAAACAGTCTGGAGTTGTTGGGATCTCTTTGATTCCCAGCTAACTCATTTTTTCTCAAAATATGGACCTTAATCTCTTAATATCGTATTCGGGACACTGTGGTCTGCCACAATTTGTCGAATTACTGTATTCGTCATTATACTTCCACGTTGGTCAGAATCAGAACTGCCAACGGGTGGGGAGTTGTCAGTACTAAATGATGGACGTCTGAGAAAACCACCACACAGTGTTTTCTGATCACAGATATCCCATGGTTGCCTTGGGAATAGGCTACAGACCCTTGCGGACACACCGACCACTTTTTACTTACTGGCATTAGTTGCAGGCAAGCACTTGCTTTATCACGTCTCCTCTCTGTCCTGGACAGTATATGCTTTTTACTGGTCAGTTGTTCTTGAAACATTCGTATGCATCTATTTCACATCATCTAGCAGCGTAATTGTTTCGGAATTGTAGCTCCCCAGCTTCCATCGTTCCAAGTCACCACTCCCTCAACACTCAGTCTCAACCTACATTTCGAATTCGGAAGTGTAGTTACATCTCTGTTTAGCCTCAGTGCCATGAGTACTGAATCGGGTTCTTGACAGTGAACAAGTGTACTTGGATCCGACTGCTCTGTGTTGACACCGAATAAAACCCAAGATCATTGTCGTTCTTTGATAGTGACAGATAATCTGTAATCATTACTTCACTCCTCAACATAGGACCAATCGCGAAGTTATATTCCTGCGGGTACATCGTCCATCATGATGACTTCTCTGTTTTTACCCGTCGTAGTGGCTTATGATCACTCTCACAGTGAGATAGTTAACAAGATAGATACCCTCCCTATTTGTCTACAGCCCCAAAATTATTTTTCGGTGGATGAGCACTTCTGTTCGGGAGGCTTTAAAACGGGGCCGGCGCATTTCACAACATTTTTCTGTTTCAGCTCCACAACTATTACTCAACAAATTGCGTCCGCGACCTTTGCAAACGATTTGCCAGGGATGAGGAATTGCAGAGTCATGTGTTTGTCACTTGACAGCTGTTTTATTTAGCCAATTGTTCTCTGAACCTCTTCCGTCCATTTAAATATTTCGTTACTCACAAGTCTGTGGAGTGATGCTGCAATTTCACTGAAGTTTGTCACGGAGAGACTATAAAATGCCGTTCTCTCTATGAACTGTCACAAATTCCTTTTAGAGGTGAGCGATGTTATGTCCTTGATCGCGAGCATTTTTTCGAGAGGCATGTTTATTACACCTTCTTCAACCATATATGCTTACAGGTTAAAATTAGTCTTCGGTATCTGAGACTTCTTGTTGATTTTCAGGCTAAACATTAATTCTAAATGGTGGTTGGAGGTAGTCAACAGGAAACCCTGGACCCGGGTCTCATGCACCAGTTCCCTCAAGATTAAAGGTACACCTTGCTGACGAGTGCCAAGTAGCACGAAACCCGGGTCCAGGGTTTCCTGCTGACCACCTCCAACCACCATCTAAATCTCAATACATAGTGCCAGCAGTGTCGACTCACCTAGATTGGTGGCCACATTGCAACATGATCGATAGCATTCGATCTGCACTAATGAGGACTGGACAAGCATGACATTGATCACCACCCAATGATCAATCAATTGTGAAACATTAATTCTTTTTAATATAGCCTACAAATGTCTCTGATGGTCCTTCTTTTTTTGGGTTCACAAAACCAGATAATTTCCGTATACTTCTAAGTTCTTAGGATTTCGAAATAATAGTGTCACTAGTCTTCTGGAAATAAAATGCTCTCCAGCTGATCCATAGGGAATTCGTTTACATTGGTATTGTCTCTGCTCTACGCTGATAGTTGTCAATATTCTAATCGAAAGTCCAATAACACAAACACTTGGGCTTGCTGTAGGTCTAAATTTTTTTTACCACTGTTGGCGTTGTGCACAGCTTCAGTTCAGTTATGTTATCTAGTTCTCGTAAGTCGACACAAAATCATTATGTAACAGCATAGGTTGGTTGGTTAAGAGTTGACCCCAAACAACCAAGCATATGCCAAAACAGTATTGTTCAAGTATTCATTCACTTCCTTATTTTGTATAAGCGTTATATTCCTTATTATCTTATATTGAATGCTGAAAGCCTTTGTTTGTCTGAACAGATAATCCCACGCTCCACTGTGACTGCGCTAAGATCGAAATAAAGATTTCATTCAATTAGTGTCTGACTTCTTCTATCAATAACACGAGGGTTACCTATAGGCACGAAACTGGTGAGCCCTTTTTGAACACAAATTAACCTCATTTTTGTTATTAATATTATTTTTTTTACTCAATCGTAAAAGTAGACCTGATAATCCGTAAACTAAGTTGGGTATATAAATAGTTTATTTTTTTTATTATCTTAAGTTATTCGTGTCATAGAAACCATTTTTTTTTCGTGCTAATTTTGTTGCTATATTTGTCACATACCTCATGTCAGACTTAAAAGAAACCCATAATCTGGAGGATTTGTCACCAGTGGAGATAGACACTGTTATGACTACGAAATCTCGACTTCCAGAATTTGATCGTAGTGATCCTGAGTTGTGGTTTGCTCAACTCGAGCATTATTTCACGAGACACAATATCAAATCTGAAGGGATTCGCTATAGAGATTTGTGTTCTATCCTTCCTCCTTCAGTCGCCAAAGAAGTCCGTGACTTGATTTTAGATCCACCATCACCACAACCGTACACCGTCTTAAGACGAGAGATAATGAACCGTTTATCATTATCAGATAGTCAAAGAATCCAAAGACTTTTTCAAGGTGAAACACTAGGTGATCGGTCGCCGTCACAGTTTCTACGTCACCTCCAAGTCTTAGTGGGTGATAACACAGTGGGTGAAGCAGTCCTAAAACAAGGATGGATACAAGCTCTCCCATGCTACGTCCAACATTGTTTGGATGCACAAGATCCTGAAACCTCATTATCTCATTTAGCGCGTATAGCTGATAGAATAATGGAAAGAGGTCCTCCAACTGGATCAGGCACAATAAATCACACACAGAAAGTAGAATCAGCAAAAGACCCCGTCATAGAAGGACTCATTGCGAGTGTTAAGAGTCTCACTGAGGCTGTCACCAGAATGCAAATGGGTCATACAAACAGGAACAGGTCACCACAACGATCACGATCCAAGTCACAAAATAGGTCACAAATGTCCAGACAATCTGGGCAGTTTTGTTGGTACCACTGGAAGTTTGGTGTCAACTCAACCAAGTGCAGGCAACCATGCGCCTGGCCTAAGCATAATTCCAAGACAGCGGGAAACGAGTAACCCCTCCCCAGGTCGCGACAACTGAGGAGGGGCGCCTAAACAGTCGCTTGTTTTATGTCAGAGACAGAAACTCGGGCTTGAATTTCTTGGTGGACACTGGCGCTGCTCTTAGCATCATCCCTCGAAATAAAACTGAGATTAGTCGAGAAACATCCCCGATTACACTTCAAGCTGCAAATAAAACTACAATCGCGACATTTGGGCAGAAAACGTTAACCCTAGATTTGGGGTTCAGAAGGCAATTCCCTTGGGTTTTCACGGTAGCCGACTTAGATCTGGCAATACTGGGGATGGACTTTCTAGAGAGATACGAATTTCTTGTTGACACCAAGAAACGGCGATTAACACTAAAAGAAACTTCGTTTTACACAAAAGGCAAAGAAAGTCACATCAGCTCTCTTAACTTGATTCAAACCCCTCCAGTAACAACAGCGAAATTCCAAGATATACTCGCGGAATTTCCAAACTTAACCAAACCAAACCCACAGCCTTCCAAAGACAAACTAAAAGTAAGTCACACTATCAAAACCGAAGGTGCACCGGTGTTTGCGAAACCCAGGAGACTAGCACCAGATAAGCTCAAAATCGCTAGAGCCGAGTTTGATTATATGCTACAACTGGGTATTATCCGTCCGTCTGATAGTCAATGGGCATCCCCTTTGCATATGGTCCCAAAGAAGAATGAAGGTGACTGGCGACCGTGCGGGGATTACAGAGCCCTCAACCGTCAAACCGTACCAGATAGGTACCCAATACCGCATATCCAAGATTTCACAAACGGTTTACAGGGTATGAACATATTCACTAAAATTGACTTAGTCAGGGCATATCACAATATCCCGGTGGCTGATGAAGATATCCCTAAGACAGCTATTACAACACTCTTTGGCTTATTCGAGTTTGTACGCATGCCATTCGGCCTGAGAAATGCGGCACAGACATTTCAAAGATTCATAGATAACCTACTTCGAGACATGCCATTTGCGCAGGGGTATATAGACGACTTGTTAATTGCCAGCCCCGATTTGCAATCACACGAAGAGCATGTACGAGCAGTGTTGACAAGATTGAATGAACATGGAATAAACATACA
The DNA here is from genome assembly GCA_944470205.2 of Schistosoma margrebowiei. Lineage (NCBI taxonomy): Eukaryota > Metazoa > Platyhelminthes > Trematoda > Strigeidida > Schistosomatidae > Schistosoma > Schistosoma margrebowiei. The sequence goes on along the minus strand of OX104028.1, from coordinate 74,018,561 downwards.
TCAAAGTAAGTGTGTTTTCGGTGTTCAAACTTTAGAATTTCTTGGTCACACAATAAGCCCAGAAGGGATTAAACCTATAAAAAAAGAAGTGGATACCATCAAACAATACCCGATACCTAGCTCTCTAACACAGATGAGAAGTTTTCTAGGTCTAATTAACTTTTATCGCAGATTCATACCAGGTTGTGCACAATTAATGCAACCTTTAACAGATTTACTTAAAGGAAAATCAAAAGAATTCAAACTGTCTTCTGACGCCGTCGAAGCTATTAAACAGCTTAAAGATAAACTGGCTCAAGCAACTACGTTGATATATCCGAATTCTCTTTCCCCACTTGCTTTGATGGTGGATGCTTCAGATAAAGCAGTAGGCGGTACCCTTAACCAACTGGTTAAAAACGCCTGGAAACCAATTGCTTTCTTCTCGAAAAGACTCGCTCCAGCTGAGACAAGGTATTCTACCTTCGGACGAGAACTTCTTGCAATCTACCTGACTATTAAACACTTCCGACACATGTTAGAAGGTAGGGAATTTATAGTCTTTACGGATCACAAACCACTGACGAATGCATTAAAAGCGAGAGCCGATAAGTACTCACCTCGAGAAGTCCGACACCTTGACTATATATCACAGTTCACAAGCGATATCCGACATGTCAAAGGTCAGGACAATCAGGCGGCAGATGCTTTATCCAGACTAGAAATGAACGTGGTACAGCAGTCTACAGTAAACTTCGAGACGTTGAGACACGAACAAGAGCAGGACCTAGAATTACAAAACCTACTCAAAACAAACAATTCAAGTCTTAATTTAAAACAGTTCCCATCACCTATCGATGGTATTCTAATTTACTGTGACACGACCAAGGCAATGCCGCGACCTTTCGTTCCCAAAAATATGCGAAAGTTGATATATAATAACTTTCATTCTTTGTCTCATCCTGGAGCAAAAGCTTCAACTAAACTAATCAATGCCAGATATATATGGCCGAATTTACAGAAGGATGTACACAAATGGGTTAGAGAGTGTTCAGCATGCCAACAATCAAAGATTAATCGTCACACAAATTCACCCATAGGTGTTTTCTCGCAACCAGATGCACGTTTTGCACATGTGCATATCGACTTGGTAGGTCCTTTACCCCGTTCAAATGGTTTTAATTATCTTTTTACATGCATAGATCGATTTACCAGATTCCCTATAGCCATCCCGATAGCGGACATCACAGCGGAAACAGTAGCCAAAGCTTTCATGCAGAACTGGGTAACCATTTTTGGTACACCCATAACAATAACGACGGATAGAGGAGCGCAATTCGAATCCGAACTATTTAATAACTTGGCTAAACTTCTAGGCTCTAATAGGATACGCTGCACTGCATATCATCTTCAGGCTAATGGGATGGTAGAACGTTTTCACCGTCAGCTAAAAACCGCCCTTATATCTCACTCAAACCCCAATCAGTGGACAGAATTCCTACCTTTAGTTATGTTGGGAATACGAACATCTGTCAAAACTGACGCACAATGTTCAGCTGCGGAACTGGTTTTCGGAACAACTCTGAGACTACCAGGTGAATTTATTAACCCTAATACTAACAGTCAAAAACTTAATTTAGAAAATTACGTAGATCAACTACGGGACCATATGTCCAAACTTAAACCAATTAATACTCGCGAACAATCGCGCGCCGTATATGTACCTAAAGACCTAAGCAATTGCACGCACGTCTGGATAAGATGTGATAAAATAAAATCACCACTCAGTCCTCCATTTGAAGGTCCTTTCAAAGTCGTCTCAAGAAAATCTAAATATTTCGTGATAGAAAAACATGGAAACATCGACACAATAAGTATTGATAGGCTAAAACCGGCTTATCTAGATCATGAACCACCATACGTATTGTTAGATCGTATAACTGACAAATCCATTACGGAATCGAAATGTAAAGATGATAAATCTTTACAAATGACTAAAACGGTCCGCTGGGCACATCCAATTAGTCAGTCAAGGATGTTGACAGTTTCGGCTGCAGGATAAAATCTAACCACGTAGCTAATCAGACCCTGCATCTACTTAGAAATAATTATTTTTCCTCATTCCGCCTCACCTACAACTCCCCAGACCTTTTACCTTTAATATATAAGTATTATGTTAAATATTTTTTTTTAATACTGGACACATAAGCTAGGTATTCCGAAACGATGGCTGAGGATTTTAATCAAACTCATACAACTAACACTGGCAAATACAACGATATCAAAAAGCAATCCAGGCGAGTTTTATAATTTCTTTTCTGGTTAATTAACTATGTTGGCTGTACTTATTATATATCTATATACATTTTTCACGCAGACTGGCTATACATATATACCATATGAACTACTTCTAAAAGTTTTCGGTCGAAGATATGTTTAGTAGCTTGATACGATTAATACTACTATTAATAAGTGGTTTTCTAGACAAAACATTTTGGATTAAACCATGGCCAAGTACTAATTAAAGTTCTCATCATTTTTTTTCATGTTTAGGAAACTTATGTAATGACTTAACCAGTTTTCCTGCAGCATGCTTTTTAGTGTGATCATATAACCCATCTTTATTGGCAATATTCAGATTTTTTTTTAAAATTCTGACATTTAAGAATCAATAACCGTGGAAATATAGTACAGTGCGTTACTGTAAGGTTACTATGTTAGCCGCATTGATTCCGCATACCTAATTTTAAACACAACTTATAAAGGAACTCTTAAGTAATCATAACATTGAACTAACGATATGACTATCATAGCTATGTTAACGTTAAACCAATTATTATTAGTGGTCCTGACAAAACCCTGGAACTCAACACTAGCGTTATAAAAAAGACATGTTATGTCAGTAACTTTTATATATATATATATATACTTTTTCTCTCGGTTTAAGTATAACGTAAAATGGAAATTACAAAACTTGTAGATTTTTTTTTCTCTATAGTATTATTAGTAATCCAAACAAAGAACGTGTACTGTTCCAATATGGCATTCTGATATATCAACCAGTCCTCCTGTTATTTTTCTCTCATCTGAGCAACTTATGGCCAACAAACATCGTATTGAAGGGGGTTTCGATAAACAAAAACGCATGACCCACACGCACTCGAACCTCAGCCCTTCTGAATGCTAGACCGCGTACCTAGCCATTAGGCCACATCAGACCACGAGGGGTGACTGCAATCTTTCCTTTTACCAATTATTCATTCATAATACTAATGAGTAATAGGACTTACACACTTCTAAGGTGCAGACAAGTTCGTTACTTTGATTAATTGACGAAATATTGCCTCAGTATATCATACATATTTAAATCAAACCAGAAAAGAGTATTTGACACAACTGTACTTGATCCTCATACTCTACACAATTTTCTCCCCTCTTTAACCGTATATTCTCTTCCGTTTTATGGAGTAAAATTATGCACCCTTGGTTACGTACCTGGTTAGAAAAGGCGGTTGTCACATTCCCAAGGTCACACATTTGAACGGGTTTGACAATGAGTCCAACTTCTAGCAAGTTTACACTTTTACATTTATACATTATAAAAAAGGATTTTATTTATTTTCATACCTTTTCGTACACAAGATGGCTACACTATGTCTATTTTCTTCCAGAATACCAATCCGTTCTGGAGGCCAATCACTTACGTGGAACCGAACAATTATCAATTATGTTTATGTATTTCCATTTTGTATCTTATTATTTTGATGCAGGCAGTGGAGCGGTTCTTTAGGTTTGATTGGTTTTCACCATTACCTTTGAAGTAGATTCTTCTTTACTTTTTACTTGAGGGCGACTCAAGAGGCAGGTGAGTAAACACCTGATAGCCGGTCTGAGCATGGAAAAATCGTACCTCACCAACATGGTGTTGGGTAGCCCGCTCGCGGCACTTCCTCAGATATTCTTATTCCACAGTTTAACACTCTTTCTCATGAAAGCACTCAGTAAACCGTCAGCTATAGTTGTAGAAGAAATCACATGCTACTAAATAAGATGACAAGCTAGTAAATGAAGAGACATCCATGGACTACCGTTGTCAGCGTTAGTTGCCACTTATTGTAAGTCAAACATTGAGTGAGTTGATAACTTTCCCTTGGAATGAGAAATAGAACTAAGGTGTTTTTGATAGATAGGTTAATCGAACCGACGTTCCTACGGAAGTCGATTCTAGGGGGAAGCTAATGTAACAGCATAGGTTGGTTGGTTAAGAGTTGACCCCAAACAACCAAGCATATGCCAAAACAGTATTGTTCAAGTATTCATTCACTTCCTTATTTTGTATAAGCGTTATATTCCTTATTATCTTATATTGAATGCTGAAAGCCTTTGTTTGTCTGAACAGATAATCCCACGCTCCACTGTGACTGCGCTAAGATCGAAATAAAGATTTCATTCAATTAGTGTCTGACTTCTTCTATCAATAACACGAGGGTTACCTATAGGCACGAAAATTACTTTTCACTGGATCTCTTCACCGGTAGAATGAGTGAATTGTATGTGCTTTATTTCTACAATCATTCCATCCCTTAACATTTCCATCTGAAATTTCGCTTCTTTCTCTAGATGGACAGGAAGCTGACGTGTATAAAATGTCTTTCAGCGACTAATTGTGGTAATTTCAAGCATCACAATGCCCACTAGCTTCGCCATCATCAGAAGCTAGCTATTCTGCTGCCTTTGCATACGTTAAATTGTCCATGCTTAGTGGTCACCCCGTTATTAGTGCCAATTTGTCCCCTTATTTCCTTCAAAAAATCTGCTTCGGTGCAAACTTTGGAAGTGGTAACGTTTTTTTACGTGATTTAGGAATTCTTCGACTTGCTCTTTTGTAGGGTGTATTATACTGTGATTATCATCCTATCCTGTACATCGAATACATCTTACCCCGAAAAATAAGGAAAAAACTTATTTTTTTATTCGACGGACAATTACCAGTTCGTATTGTACCTATTGCGGACTTAAGTCGTAAATAGATCTGCAATTTATTATATACTCATAGTCTCAAATCCTAGTATTAACCAGGTTAATACTTAATAACAACTAATACTCAGATATTATATTTAATTTGACGAGCACTGTGCTCACTTATTTTCATATCATGTCCGATAAATCCAGTAAAAGAGAAATTTCACCAACTTTTAAGCCAAATAAAAGGTTCAAATTTGTAACCCCTACAACTGACGACTCAGTGCTTGACAATGTCGAACCTTTAACTACTGAAAAATATATGTATTGTACACAAATGACTTTATCTTCACCAGATTCTCCATGTCGCAGCCCCTCTATCTCTACGTGCAGTATGCCAACGGTAAGACTGGTTGACATACAAGACACTATACCTACGTGCATCGAAAAGGCAGCATAGCCTGCTAGATAGTATGTTCTACCAAGGCCTAAATCTAAAATTTCAAGAAGTAAAGAGTTCAGTGGTCCATCTCATACACACCAAAATACTGATAGATATAGTAATGACATCCGACAGCTACAAAACTCTCTATCCGAAATTAACGGCAAACTTGGGAAATTAGCACCCCTCACTCATATATGGGGCCTTGACACAGACAGAAATCTTGAGCAGCTCACTAAAGCTGAGTGTATTTTGGAGTTTGTGGCTGAAGAAGTGACAAAGAGAGTGATGTCCTCCTTCAATGCAGTTGTGTATAACCTTCCCGACCGCACACACCCACCTAAGTTAAGAGATATTTGCCTTAGAGCATGCGGTATGCCGAACGTTAACTGCAAAGTCATCCGCCTTAGAAAAACGTCAGACAGATCAACTTGTCCCATCTTGTTTATATTTGGCTGTTGTAACGATGCTAAGCAGTTTATTGATTTGAGCAAAAATATTAGCTAACTAATTCCATACAAAAATATAAAAGTCACTCCAGAACTTACGCCCTGTCAACGTCGTATGAGAAGACGCGAAGCGATAGAATTAAATGGGAGTGTTACAGTTAATAATTAGCCAGAGACAGTTTGCAACACAGCAAATAGTTTAAAACACACGAACAATAAGCATGACACCACTCCACATACGGCTGATCACTTTGTTGATCTAGATGAGTCTACAGATCGGAAACCTTTGGATAAGATACGGACCCTAACTGACACCGGAAACCATAACGACATGACTAATCTCAGCTGTTCGTTCAGTAATGTACTAAAATGTGAGTCGTGTAACAACACACGTGCGACTAAACCTATACACTTGAAAATTTGTCCTTCTAAAAATATTCCCTAAGTAGACTTGAATGAACTTAAGTTTATCTCACAAAGACAACTAAAGACTCCAGCTCTGAAAATTAGGGGTTGGAAGACAAAACTCATGATACCGAATAGGTAAACGCGTAAGATTGAACCCAACTGCTCTATAGATATCCCAAGAACAGTGAACAGGTTCTCCCCGCTGCCATCGTATAACTTTCCTTCAACACCTCCAAGTTGCAAAATGGGTGGTGGGCTTCAACGTAGCAACCCTTCTTACATACAGACTAACGAAAACTACCAGAGAACTGCACACCCAAATCACCCCCTGAAGCCTAAAACCATAAATAAGAATGGTAATAATAGGTTTTTCACTCCACACCCTACCTACATTCCCCAGGATCGCAACTGTAATTACTCTCAGAAAGAAAACTTCTCATACCCTTTAGTAACGACCCATCACATAACAATGGCTTTCATGTATAACAACAGTCGCAACTCCTCCCAGTTACGCGTAGCAGACCCCTCTCACGCTAATGTAAATAGTCATAACAGGGGCTACGAGTCTAACCATCAAGACAATTTTTTAAATAACCATACACTTCACAGTAGGCCTCTACAATATTTTTTGGAATAAGACCCCTAGTGACACCTCTGTTGAAGCATATGGCCCAGGTTATTTCAAACAACGTGCAAACCATAAATTTGTTTCATCCGTACAGTTTTCATCAGAGAGTACTCTCACCCTTTCCTCCTGGGTAAACTTCCCAATCAACTTCACTAGCTCATTGATACATCTCCCTCTAAGTCTAGCTATCAAAATACCGAGCTAATGAAGAACATTCAATCCCTCATTTCAAACTCATCTCACACTCGCAAGGGTTACGACGACTTTATCCGAGATACCCTCACCCATTTCAACTTAGTAGGCCATTTGCTTAATATATGTCTTATCAACGCTCGATCGATCTGCAACAAAAAGACGGATTTAGCCCTGTTTGTATCTATATATCAACCATCACTTATTATGATATCTGAAGCATGGACTAACAGTAATATTTCCGACCGCAGTATATCTCTTAATAACTACTTCTTATATAGAAGCGACAGATTGAATGGACAAGGCGGAGGATGCCTTATTTACACTCACTCTAGCCTAAACTCACTACTATGTGATATGCCTGAACTAAACAAACTGAAGGATTCAGTATGGATAGTATTAAAGCCATCGAATTCCGTTACCTTACTGCTCGGCTGTGTTTATCGTCAACCTAAAACATCAATAGATGAAATAGCAGTTTGATCGGAGGTATCCACACTAGCATCATCCCTCTCATTCACAGGCAAGCTCATTTGTGGTGACTTCAATATGCCCAAAATTTCTTGGCTGCCAGTCAAAGCGCCGAGACGTTATGAATCATTTATTGAATGTTTAGAGCTCGGACAATGGACTCAGTATATTGATAGCCCTACCAGACATCAAAACATCTTGGACTTAGTCTTTACCTGTGACCTCATCCCCAATACTTTGTATATTGGAAAAAAGTTCCCAGGTAGTGATCATAACATTGTCATATGCAGCCTTAATGTAAAAACCACAACCGATAGAAGCAAAACCGTAACACTTCGTAGAAACTATTGCAAGGTTGATTGGAATAACTTCCACAATTACCTAAGAAGCACTGATTGGGGAACTTTCTTTACCTCAAACAATACCGACACATTAACCAATATATTTTATCACAACATCAAAAGTATCATCAACAACATCGCACCTTTAGAATACTGTAAACCTGCGTTCTCCAATGATCTCTACATACCGGTCAGTACAAGAAGACGTCTTTAAAGACATTGTACTCAATTCCACAACTTAAATGACTTTTCCTCTTTAGTAACGATGACAGAAATACTTGTCCGAACAGAGGCAATAAGTAAACAAAAAGCAGTAGCACTGTTGTTATACATGAAAGCCATTGTTATGTGATGGGTCGTTACTAAAGGGTATGAGAAGTTTTCTTTCTGAGAGTAATTACAGTTGCGATCCTGGGGAATGTAGGTAGGGTGTGGAGTGAAAAACCTATTATTACCATTCTTATTTATGGTTTTAGGCTTCAGGGGGTGATTTGGGTGTGCAGTTCTCTGGTAGTTTTCGTTAGTCTGTATGTAAGAAGGGTTGCTACGTTGAAGCCCACCACCCATTTTGCAACTTGGAGGTGTTGAAGGAAAGTTATACGATGGCAGCGGGGAGAACCTGTTCACTGTTCTTGGGATATCTATAGAGCAGTTGGGTTCAATCTTACGCGTTTACCTATTCGGTATCATGAGTTTTGTCTTCCAACCCCTAATTTTCAGAGCTGGAGTCTTTAGTTGTCTTTGTGAGATAAACTTAAGTTCATTCAAGTCTACTTAGGGAATATTTTTAGAAGGACAAATTTTCAAGTGTATAGGTTTAGTCGCACGTGTGTTGTTACACGACTCACATTTTAGTACATTACTGAACGAACAGCTGAGATTAGTCATGTCGTTATGGTTTCCGGTGTCAGTTAGGGTCCGTATCTTATCCAAAGGTTTCCGATCTGTAGACTCATCTAGATCAACAAAGTGATCAGCCGTATGTGGAGTGGTGTCATGCTTCAGTGTTTGCTTGAATGCGCTGTAAAATGTCACTGATATTTGTAGTGTCTAAACTCAATTAATTACAATGTGAGTTCAACAACCCGGGTACAACTGTGAACGCATTCTGGCGATATCGTCCTTAGTAAGCTGTTTATTGAACTTCCAAGAAACCAGATACCGTAAGCTACGAGTTGGTGTATTATTCAGCAGAAACGTTCTTAAATACAAGCGTTCACTTGAGGTCAACTGTCGTTTCGATGGATCGACAGAAATATATCCTTCTGTGCAAGGATGGTTGTGCACGGTTTTAATAGAGGTGAGTTTCAACTCACCATTTACTGCCCGGACCAAAAATCCTGATTGACAGTGGCAATATTTCGACCTGAAGGATAAATTCCTTTGAAGTAAGGCATACGTAGATGACCGACGTCGTCTCCTTTGCCTAGGTTGTGTTGGCGAGTTAGAAATTGTATGCTCTTCAGAAGAATGATTATTACTATCATCATCTACATCCTGAACGCAAGCATCTGACTCTGACGAACTGCGTTTACGTCCATATGTACAGACATATCTCACGAAAAAGTACTTCAGAGTTGGATCATCACTGTTCTTTTTGCATACCGACATAACGTACTTAGTATGCGTATACTAAAAAAATAATTATTAACCAAAGGTCATATTACCTTATGTACTTCTTTCAAACAGGTCTCAGAAGTGCGCATCCACGATCCCGCACCACGCGGGGCTCGAACCCAGGACCTACTGGCTTTGCGCGCGAGCACTTAACCACTAGACCACTGAGCCTCCGAACGCCCTGGTACGGCCGAGAGTGGGGAGAGTCCGCTCTCCCTCTCGAAATACTCTCACATGGCCACGCGTATACAGCCTCTGCCAGGGAAGTCCTACTCACTGCCTTCTCGTGGCGGGGGTGTTGTTTACGAAAATGAGAGGACGAAAAGCGAATGGCCGGCGCTTTAACCGGATTTCAAACCAATGGTGCACATGGGCTCCAGTATCCTGCGGGAACAAATGGCGAATGAACCAATTGTTGGTCACCGGCTTCCATGGGACAGCATCTCCTTACGATGCTCCACTGCCTTGTGGGTTAGACCATTAGGTCAAAGGCTCGGGGTGTGGCCCCCTAAGAAAACCACCTGCTTCGGTTTGGGTACCCGGGCAGTATCACAGACCACACACAAACGATGAACTCTATGACTATGGCAAATACTTTTCTCGCTCCGATAAACAATCAATCGATTCAAATAATTATCATTACTATTATTGTCATTATTAATACTATTATGATTACCATTTTTGTCGTCATTATTATTATTATTATTATTATTATTATTATTATTTTCCACATTATTCACCCTCTTTTATACTTATACAGCGGCTCGTCTTTGGTAGAAATTCGACTGTATCTAAACGTTCTCGAGTCACTGTCCGGTTGAAAATTGTATGTTACCACCGAATACGAGTACTGAAGCAGTTTTTCTGAAACCACGTGCAGCATTCAAACTGGCTGCCTTCAACGTTCGCACACTAGTGCAGGTCGGATAACAGATAGAGCTGGCTATGTCTTTGGAAAGTCTTAATATTGATGTTTGCTGTCTATCCGAGACCCGTATTCAAGACTCTGGCGAAGTACTACAAATTCGATCTCCATCTGTCGCTTCGAAAAGCTTGTTTTACGTGCGCTTATCCGGGGACCCTGTGGCATCTTCGTCTGGTCTTGCTGGCGTTGGTGTCGCACTAAGCGCTAGAGCTGAGGCAGCACTAGTCGATTGGATCCCCATTAACAGTCGGTTATGTGCTGTTAGATTAGAAAGTTCCATCAAAGTGAGAAGAAATCGGTGTGAGAAACGATGTCTTTTCGTCATCTCCGCCTATGCGCCGACAGATTGCAGCCCGGATGCAATCAAGGATGAGTTTTACCACCAGTTATCTGTTCTCCTCCAGAAAGTGCGCTCGACAGATATTGTAGTACTAGCCGGAGACTTGAATGCTCAGGTCGGGCGTCTAGGCACAGAAGAGAGTCGTTTAGGTGGCCGATGGGGACTCGTTGGTCGCAGGTCAGATAACGGGGACCGTCTACTGCAACTTTGCGCAGACCACAACCTGTTTCTGGCTAGCAGTAACTTTCGGCACAGTCATCGCCGATGTGCCGCCTGGCGTCCTCCCTCTGCATCCCAAGCCTGGACTCAGATTGATCACATCGCGATCAGCTTCCGCTGGCGTGGTTGTGTAAAAGACTACCGCTCCTTTTGGAGTACCTATCTGTACTCTGACCATGCCTTGGTCTGCGCCAACGAAGTGACCGCCAGCAAAGGATTGATATTAGCAAGCTGGTTGCAACTTCTGTTGCTAGTACGTATCGAACCGAGCTAGCCTCTAGGCTAGCTACCACTCCACCGAAAAGTATAGATGAGAATTGGTTGCAATTGCATGACGCCATGAAAATGGCGGGAACAGTCAGTTGTGGGTTTGCGAAACGTCCCGCTTATAAGCACTGGGTTTCTGCAGGTTCCTTACAACTCATTGAAGCCCGTCGGTCTACTCCGGGTGACCGTGAGTTTGACCATAAACGAAGGATGTTACGTAAGGAAATTGGGCAAAGCTTGCGTAAGGACCGAGAAGCCTGGTGGTCGAAGCGTGCTAATGAGCTGGAAGCAGCAGTTGCATCTAGTAACTACCGGAAGCTCTTCCAACTCATCCGAGCCACTAGCAGCAAGAAGTCTGTTGTGAGTGAAACAATCTGCGAGGATGATGGGATGCCAGTCACTAACATCCATCGACGTCTTGGACGATGGGCGGAATTTTTCGAAGGACAGTTCAACTGGCCTGTCGCTCCGGCAACATCGGTCAGACTGTCCTGCCCTCCATGGCCGGTGACGACTGATCCACCAAACGAGGAGGAGGTCCGCAAGGAACTCCAACTCTTGAAGCGTTACAAATCACCTGGCCCAGATGACTTACCTCCGGCTCTTTTTAAAGATGGTGGTGACTTTTTGACTAAGGAATTGACGTTGTTTACAAAGGTTAGGGAACTAGAGAGTGTACCAACGTCATGGAATGAGTCGATAGTTGTCCCTATCTTTAAAAAGGGTTCACGTCGTTCCTGTGAAAACTATCGGGGGGTAAGTCTACTTCCGATTGCGTCCAAGCTATTGGCTTCCGTCATACTTCGTAGGTTGTTCAAAACCCGAGAAAGATTGACTCGCGAGGAGCAGGCTGGGTTTCGTTCTGGTCGAGGATGTATTGATCATATCTTCACCCTCCGGCAAATGTTAGAACATCGCCATACTTATCAAAGGCCAACAATCGTAGTGTTTCTTGACATCAGGGCTGCCTTCGATTCGTTGGACAGGACTGTTCTCTGGGATTGTCTATTGAGGAAGGGTGTGCCTGAGAAGTTTATAAACATCCTAAAAGCCCTATATAAAAACACCTCAGGTAGAGTGAGGGCATACAACCACCTCTCTCCATTGTTCCATTCGAGCAGTGGGGTTAGGCACGGTTGCCCAATCTCACCATTCCTCTTCAACTTTGCATTCGATGACATTCTGGAAACAGCTCTGATGGATGTAAGTCATAGTGGTGTGGATCTGTTGCCTGGAGAAAGACTTCTCGACCTTGAGTATGCGGACGATATTGTCTTACTGTGCGATAATGCCCAAGGCATGCAATCCGCACTTAATCAGTTGGCAATCAGTGTCCGAAGGTATGGTATGTGCTTTGCACCTTCGAAGTGCAAATTACTTCTACAAGACTGGCAAGATTCCAATCCTGTACTCACCCTGGATGGTGAGCAGATAGACGTAGTCGAGAAGTTCGTGTATCTGGGTAGCTGCATAAGTGCTGGTGGGGGTGTGAGTGATGAGATCAATGCACGTATAGTGAAAGCCAGAGTGGCTTATGCCAATCTGGGCCATCTTTGGCGCCTTCGTGGTGTTAGTCTGGCTGTAAAAGGTCGGATCTACAACGCGTCGGTGAGAGCAGTTTTGCTCCATGTTTGTGAAACCGGGCCTCTCCGAGTTGAGGACGTTAGACGACTCTCTGTGTTCGATCATTGCTGTCTTCGAAGGATTGCTGATATTCAGTGGCAACACCATGTCAGTAATGCAGAGGTTTGGCATCGTGTGTTCGGGCACAGAGATGATAATTCAATTGGTGTCACCATCTTGAAACACCGACTTCGGTGGCTTGGACATGTTCTACGAATGTCGTCCCAGAGAATTCCACGTCGTGCATTATTTGCCGACTCTGGGACTGGTTGGAAAAAGCGGAGAGGTGGTCAGTGCATGACATGGTGTCGTGGTATGAAAGAAAGCTGCACAGGACTGGCTTCTGTCGGTCCTTCACGACTCCCTGGTTGGGGTCCGAGAGATGGTGCTACACAGTGGCTAGAGACGTTATCAGATATGGCTCAGAATAGAAGCCAGTGGCGATCCTGCTGTGACCCTCTTTTACTTTCTTCATAAAAAGTGGTTGTGTCTCCCTTACTTGAAAGATTTCTTCTGATTGTACCTTTCCGTTCCATCGTTACGACCACACTACCTTACACCATCTCCTCGTTATCGTTCTCTTTTCCTTTTGTGCTTCTTAGTTGTTTTTTCTATCTCTCTTCGAATTTTCATTGTTTTGTGTGGCGCATATATATTGGCGCTCTCTTGTACCAATATTTACGTGTTCAAATAAATAAATAAATAATACAAACAGGTCTCAAAATTGTTCCAACTTGTAAATCTTCGAGATAACATAATATCATTGAAGATTCGTCTTATATCATGCATCATCACAACGGAATCGTGTTCGTTACTTGAAGAATGAACGTTATCAGACATAGTGTGGCTGAACTCAATTCAAATCTAAAAATGTCTTGATTTGACCGCTTCTGAAAATTTTCACGAATTGTCGATGTGACGCACCAATCATTTTGCGACAGTTTGACCTTCAAGTGCTGGCAACCCCCAGCAGTGGACGATACCCTAGGGGCGTTGCCTTGTTTCTCGTTGAGTTAATTAACTGTTTTGATCGTAAATTACGTATCAGAATTACTGTTTACACTTTAACTGCATCTACCCCAGTTAAAGTGATAGTATATTGAGTGTTTCGGTTTTGCTTTTGTGTATTTATTGCATCGAAGCATCATTGGTCGACTTTTACTTGATTTATTTAGTTAAGGTTTGAGAATCCTTTTACATATCCTGTTTTGGTCACCGTTCTAGTTGATTTTCAAGATGGCTAGATCTGCTCTTAAATGTAGACAACCATATTGCTTATTTCCCGTGGAGGAAGGTATGCAATGTGATGAGTGTAATAAGTGGTTCCATAAGATGTGCACCCGATTAAGCCCCACTGCATATAAAAGGTGCTCAAAGCCCAACTCTCATTGGCTTTGTAGTTTTTGTTGCTCGAGCAAAACATTGCTTATCCAGGAAGCAATTAGTCTCCTAGTGTTGGCTAATAAGAAGGTTGTTGAGGGCTGTACTGGCAACATTGGTACTGATGGCAAAGATTGCGTTAGTGTCGTAAATACTGTCACGGCGCTAGCCAGATATCCAACTGTGCAACCCGCTATTAAACCGTCTACCCCGATACAATCAATGAGTGACACCTCATTAGACGTTGGTGGCCATATTGCTACAGCAGCAACCGGTGACCCAGATAAAACAATTACTGTCCCTTTTGGGTCTAATGTGGATGTTACGACTGATGGAATATGGATGGCACGGAAACGCAGAAGAATAAGAAAGACAGCTAAAACTAATGACCGTTTACTTGATAAGTCTTTGGTGGACTCTCAGACCACTCCACCAATGTCCCATAGTAAAGCTTCGTCTAACATTGTGAGTCACTCGCTCGACTCACAGGACTCAGTTACAATAAAAACTAATCAAAAGATACCAGGAGTTAAAATACAGGATCTAATGTCACGGTCAAAAGCTGTGAACACAGTTTCAAAAGAAGCCAAACCCCTCCCTAGTTTAATTATTTGGAATCTAGAGGAGTCGAAAGACAACGACCCTGCTAGAAGACATGCACATGACCTGCAGTTAGTGGAGTCTGTGGTAAGGAATGTACTACCTGAAGAGGTTTCAGGGGTACATATTACAAAAGTAATACGACTTCGTAAATGGGTTGGAGGCGAGACCCAACCAAGAAGAATCCTGAAGCTGGTTCTCGGGAGTTTTGAAGAAAGAGACATATTATTGAAAAACGAACCAAGAACTCGTGACTCAAATATCCATATTCGACCAGATTGGCCGCTTGAGGATCGAATCAAGTGGAATAATGCTCTTACGGAGTTGAGAACTCGCAAATTAAATGGCGAAAATAACCCTACCATTAAGGGTTTTCGGGTAGTCAGGTCTTGGAAGCCAATGCTTCCGAGGCCTGTATGGGTAGAACGATTGATTGCAAAAACACCTTAAGTGTGTGCTACACGAATGCTCGTAGTCTTAGAAATAAAACGTCCGAACTAATTCTGATGGTGGAAGAATTATTTCCCGACATAATCGTTGTTACAGAAACTAGGTTCATAGCAGATATAGACTGTTCTCCTTTCATTGCAGGTTATATCTGTAATAGAAGTGATAGAGTGTCAAGTCGCAAGGGAGGAGGTATAATATTATACGTTAGGAATCACTTTCGTATACAATCAACCATATTGGAGGCCCATATCAGTGGCACATGTGAGGTTGCATGTTGTAAGATTAAATCTAGAAATGGGTTAGTGACTATAGGGGGAATATACCGTTGTCCTTTTTGTCTTACTGACGACTTTATCCTAAGATACATCTGTTCTCGGGGTATGGCAGAATGTTGTCTCATCATTGGGGACTTCAACGCACCGCATATCAACTGGATAGAGCTTACAGCTCCAGGTAGTTTTTTCGATAGCGACCTTTTATCTACCGTTATTCAGTGTGCACTTGTACAATGTATCACAAAACCGACACATATTGATTTGCAACATGATCCGTCACTGCTGGACCTCGCCCTCACCCACCACTATAAGGATGTCTTTGATATTCAGCACCTTCCTCCACTAGTTAACAGTGATCACGTTGTAATTCACTTTAAGTTTAGGACACATGGTATACAATTCGTATCTGCTCCACCCCGTCCCAATATCTGGCGAGTCAATATTCCAGCGATCAGAAACTGTGCTATCTCGACTGATTGGTCGGTCGACGCGGATGGATTGATCGAAGATGAATGGAATAAGTTTAAGGCTACATTCGAGTCCCTAACGTCGCCGTTTATCCCATGGTCAGCACGTAAGCTATCACATTGCCCTCCATGGATTAATAAGGAAACCCGAAAGCTGTTAAAGCGTAGGAAACATTTCTGGGACTTATTCTTGTTGACAGGTCATGCACCATTTAAGCGTGAGTATAAAAAATTCCATAATATCTGCGAGAAAACCATAGACAAATCCCGTATCACTTACGAACGACAGTTAGTGTATAATAGCCGTACTTGTCCGAAACGATTGTTTTCGTACGTGAAACGTCGAATGAAACGTAGTTATGGTATTCCCCCGTTACTGTTACACGAAAATTCAGATTTACTAGCTGAATCAGATCGAGCAAAAGCTGAGACTTTTTCAGACTATTTTAGCGAAGTCTTTTCTACGTTTATTGTAACAAATACTTGTCCCACTCACACCGAGATACCAACCATTGAATCTGTACAGGTGACTGAGGAAAGCATCCTTCCGTTGATAACTAACCTCAAACCTGGTAAGATACCGGGCCCTGACGGGTTACATCCACGGTTGCTGTCATCTCTTGCGGACATTATTTCAAAACCGCTCCCGACACTCTTCAACATGTCTCTTTCACTCGCTCAACACCCTAGAGATTGGAAAGGCGCTATTGTTAGTCCTATATTTAAGGACGGTCAGAAACAGATAGTATCTAACTAACGGCCTGTCAGTCTAACTAGCATAGTCGTTAAGTTACTTGAAAAGATAATTCGGGTTAGATTGCTAAACCACATAGATTTACACAATCTTTTAGCTCCTGAGCAACACGGATTTCGTAACAAGCGTTCATGCTTGACTAACTTGATTATTGCGAGGGAGGATTGGACAGCAGCCCTAGATAACAGTCTGTCTGTCGACGTGATATTCATAGATTTTAACAAAGCATTTGACAAGGTTTCACACGTAGGTCTTATGCAGAAGCTCACGAGCTTCGGAATAATAGGTACTGTATGTGAGTGGATAGGACATTTCTTATGTGACCGCAGACAGAGAGTGAGGGTCAATGGAACGCTATCCGATTGGAAGCCGGTCAAAAGTGGTGTACCCCAAGGCACCATCTTAGGCCCTCTGCTCTTCCTTCTTTACGTTAATGAGTTACCGCTGTTACTCAGGTCGTCGACATTATTGTCTGCGGATGATGTAAAAATCTGGAGAACAATAAAAAGTGCGGCTGATCACCTGGATCTTCAAGCTGACTTGGATGATTTAGTTAGATGGGCTCGAGAGTGGGGCTTAGAAATCAATGCTAGGAAGAGTGTACTAATGCACATCGGTCACGGTAATAGTTACCGTTATACTATTGAGGGTAAACCTCTTCCTTGCGTTCAAGAGCATAAAGACTTTGGAGTAGTATCAAGCCATGATTTAAAAACAACTAAGCATTGCAAAGCATCCGCTTCGTGCGTTATAATCACTTCGCCGAGCGTTCAAATCTTTTGACGAGGAAACGTTTCGAATTTTATATCCCATATATGTTAGACCACATTTAGAGTACTGTATTCAAGCAGCCAGCTCGTGTCTGGTAAAGTATACTAACTCCCTTGAGCGTGTCCAGCGTGTAGGAACGAAATTAGTGAAGGGTCTTTCTGACTCCCTTACGGTGAGCGTTTAAAACGCCTAAATCATTTCCCCTTGTCGTATCGTAGGACACGAGGTGACCTTATACTGGCATTTTGTATCTTTAATTATGATTTGGGTGTTAATATGTCTTATCTTTTTGCTCCCTCTGGCACTAATAATCTCCGAGGTCATAGCAAGAAGGTTCATAAACCACGATCTAATAAACTTAAAGTGTGGTCCCGTTTTTTTCATCGAGTAGTCAATGATTGGAACGCCTTACCCAAACAAGTGGTATCAGCCCCATCAGTGAATACTTTCAAGGAGAAGCTGGAAAGCAATGTGTCAGGATTAATACAGGTTCACCAACCTACTATCCTTATTACTGAAGACTGAATATTGACTAATCTGCGTCTCGTGTTTTCTTTTACTTGCTCCCTCTTTCAGCCCTCTTGAGATGTGGAACGAGTGACTTCGTCCTGCACCATCCTCAAAGCCTTAGACATTCCAAAGGGACATAAGGTTGCGACCTTTAGAAGCTTTCATCTTCAATGGACCTAACCTTGACCATCAGTTGCACATTTGCAACGCGACTTACATGAAGCGCGCCAACTGTGGTGTTGATTTAAACCGTCTACATTCGTATCTTATAAATTATCAACCCAGCTATTTAATTTACTACAGTGGATATTGTATCATTTGTATCAATTTGATCTTGCCTGTAAACTGGCATGCCTCATGTAACAAACTGTTATTTGAGAATAAATTATTATTAGTCTGTCGTATTCTTTTGGTCACGATGAAGGTCTATGGCACTTTACACCCGTTCATTTTGAATCAGCAGTCTGCAACCCATAAACATTTTAGAGCCCGTTTGCTCAACGTTTGTACTGCTAGTATGCACAGTCTGGTCTTTTAGTTGTCTTTTTTGACGATATAGCCGCGTTCGTATGAACTGATCGAACCAAGGTTTTCTCACTCACTCGCATGCTCGTGTGCAATGCATCTCTATGTACTAACGCAAAAACCTCAAGCGTCGTTTTAAGAACGAAAGACGTTACGTTTAAGTGGGTTCTCTTTCAACTTCTTGATGCAATCCCTCCCGTGGTGTTAAACTGTCCCTCACTGAAATCATCCAACATCTCCCTTAGCACTAACACGTATCCCCGCTCCTCCACGGAGACATGTACTACATTCACTCGTCGATGATGGTACAGTCGAATTCACCGGTTGTCTAGCTGCTCTAGCCATCTATTGGCTGTACAACACTTCTTACCTAAAGCGGTTGATCCATCATCCTGCAGGGATTCGACGAAATGAGATATCAGCAGCTGTTCTTTCGCTTCCTTTTTCAGCATGGACAACGCATGTCAAAAAATGTTGGTCAAGGTGTATGAAAATACATGCAGGTCTCCATCTGAAACGAGGCGCCAGACTGCCAGACACCACCATTATATGAAAAGTGAGGACATCCTACGATTCCTTACCGTCCACGAAAGCGACTTCAGCGAATGTGTTCACTGCCCTGCTGCAAAGCATTGTTGAAGACCAGTAGCATAGATTATCTCTGTCGGATTACTGGAGGCCTGCTCGAGTTGGATAGGAACGGTGTAACCAACCAGCTTGCGTCTAAGCCAGCTCTCACAGTTTATACCTAACATGGGTTACCCTTTCCTCATATTCAAGTACGTTGGCCGCTTTCATAACCAAGCGACACGGATGACGTCACTAAAGAAGTTTATTAGTAAGAGTAAGCACAAGGCGCAGAGTGAGACCACTGCTGTATGGACCAGTCCATGATGTGGAATTAACTGATTCGCGTTGGTTGTTCTTGACCTTGACGAAGACCGGTGGAACGTCTTACATTCAGTGATCTGATTGCCGTAGGATTTTCCAAGGGTCGTGACATTTCAGCGGTACTTCTATACTTCCCCAACGGGCGTTTGAATCTGCACTATACACGTTAGGGGTATTCATGAGCTGAAGGTTGCCAAATGATCCATGTATACCCTTCCGGTATTGCTGAGCTGTGAGACAAATGGAAAAGAGGCAGCAGCAGCTGATCGGGAAATAGTGGGTAACAATGATCATGGGAAAGTTAGATTTGTCGCTGTGGTTAAAAGTGTGACATACAAGTTAGTTAAATATCATGCAATCAACAATGACAGTGATAAAATTCTATGACATTTTAAGGTTCTATAAATCCGTATTGAAATGCAATGCGTTGACAAGTGACTGGGTTTCCCAGACAGGCAATGTCGAGTTCGCCGCAAGAGTAATGACGCTACAGAGGTAGTAGGAATAGTGTATTATCAATTGGTGCTGATATTTGTACTGATATTGATCTAAATTAGTGAATAAGTCTGTATTGTTGACTGATTTTTTGTTTGTAGGTGTTAAATTCTAATCATATCTATATTTAGCAGACTAAAGTCATTTTAGATGGTTCAATCAATGACAGCCACACAAATATCTGAACTCTTTCATTTGTTCTGACTCGTGTTGGTGACAAAAAAATCAACAGCACTAATCGTCCTGGAATTAGCTGTCATATAACGTGTTGAATGTGTATGCTTTTGGATCATTACTACTCGTCACAAATGACATTATATACTTCAAATCTATTGAATAACCTAATCTCCATAAATAATCCGGGCAAGTTTAACTATTTTGCTGAATGTTTGTTTACAGACAAAGCATATTAGATTCAAAAATTATTTGACATTCCTTAGTTCTAACAACATTTGCCATATACTTATAATGTCACCAAGCTAATTACAGCAACTTCTTATAAAAAGTCTATATCATAACCAAATCAATGTGCGGAAGCATAACATTCACCCAAGTTGTGAGCAACAAATACGTTAAACTATTAATAAACTAGAATAAAGGTTATGTAATAAGCTCGAACGCTACTAAAATTGACGTGTGATGGAAAAAGTGTCATTGATGGCTGATAAATGACGATATCCAAAATCGTCGACAACGTGTAACAAGCGCGCAAGAACCCGCAGTACGAAGTTATCGATCGTTGAGCAATCAGTGTATGAAAAACTGATGATTATCGGTATAAAAAGTTAAGATATTTTACTACAGAACGGAAGTAAAAGTTGGAAAATGAACTTGGCTTTACAAGAGAAGGTATGGTGCGTATTTGTTCACTATATGAACCAAACAATATCGAAGAGAACTTGAGAAAACAAGGACTGCCACTCTGGACTTATGTCAATGATATTGGTGTGGAAACCCGTTAGTGTTGAGGTAGAGGCAACATTGTCGTTTTCAGCTTGGGGGAGATTTTTTCGATTGATAATTCGCAGGAATGACTGCGTTGTTAAACCACCAATTGAACTGGACAGTTTCTTGATCGTTGAGTATTTGAACAGTCAGTCTAAAGCTTACAAACAATAAGATGTAACTAATATTGTTTTGAGCCTTCTTATGAAGCAATTTTAACGCCCATTTAGCGGTAACTAAATTCCACGAAGACAGAGAAATAGCCCATTTCGAAGGTTTTTTAAACTGTTTGAATCGGTAAAGAACGATCAGTAGCAGGAGAAAACCGATATGGCATAAGTTAACCACTCCCTTCTTTCAAAGGCTCTGAATGGTTCGACATACGGTGACGGTAGCTGCTAAAAAATGACGGCTGTTAATCCTTATTAGTCAACCCCTGATCCCTTTCCAGTTATCTTCTATAGTAGTTTCTTCTTCTTTGGGTAGATCTTATGGCTCTTGGAACGTGTTCTTAAGAGCTACCTTGAATTGGTTGAGAATGGTAGTAGGTCGAAGTAAGGTTGTATTAAACTTTTGTAGTGCTGATTGTCCAGTGCTTCTTTAGCTTCAGTTTCATCTTGGTAATCACTAGGTGATGACTTGACGCTGTATCAGCTCCTCTCTTTATTCTCACGTCGTTCATTGACCTTCTTAAATTGTTAGTGATGCAAATATGATCGATCTGATTCTGTTTAGTGTGATCCGGTCGGAACCATGTAGCTTTGTGTATGCGTTTGTTGGGGAATGTGGTGCCATCTATAACCTTTTTGTTGAATGCACATCAATTTGTAAATATGTCACCATTCTCGTTATCTTCTCCCAGTCAGTCGATGTAATCCCATGTTGTTGTTCACTCCGACCTCGTCGTTTAAGTCATCCATCAGAATGGTCATTTTCTTGCCCTAATGCTTTTCTACGACCGACCACAAACCCTCGTAAAACGGATTTTGTCATTTCCTTTGCTTACAATGGCGAGGGAATAGCACTGGGTGACATTCATTGTAATCCCCTCCTTCTTTGTTTTGAACGATACATTGATGATCCTGAATTGATGAGATTCCTATTCTATGAACGTTTTCCGTGCTTCTTTGGACAATATCATTTGAACTCTTTTTATATGAAGCATTTTCTGCCTCATGACCAGAGTACACTAGCACCTCTTCCGAATCTATTTGTTCTGTGCAACCAGGGCCCAATGAGTTTCATTTTGTCCGAGGACCGCCAGGTTGTGTCTTCCGACTTCTGCAGCTATTTAACTGGTTCTTTCAGTTTCCCACATTGTCCGGACATTTCATTTACCTATGTCGATTGTTGTTCTAGTTGTCTGAATGGACATCAGGCTCATGGCTTCCGAAGAACTCGGGCATCACTACGATTATAATTATATATTCTCAGATAGTGTTACATGAGGCAAGTGCTATAGTATTTCTTTTATTAGGTTAATGACTTATGATGGTATGTTGTTGGGCATATACGCAATATAAACGGGAGATGAATTTCCATGCATTTGGATATTAATGTTAGTATGTCTTATGTCCTGTATGAGAGTCGGCTCGCTCAGTTGGGGTCGCATTTCGGCGAGCAACTGGTGGTCGAGAATGACTACAATTAAAGTCCGGAGCAGTCAATCAAAGAAGTTAAATTATAAATACAGATATACACTATTACCTAAACAAATATTACCACCCAGTTATTCAACCAATAATTATTCAATCAGTGGCTAAATTTAATTTACAATAAGTAAACAAGTTGATAAAGGATGAAATAAAATTACCAAGCGCGACAAATAAACGTTATTCTATCTTTTTTGTACATATCATGTACAGATTTGTTCTAAAGCTAATATTTGTTTGCTTTATAACACAGAGTTCTTCCAATTCTGGAAGAGTGCTTCAATTCACAATCAAAAATGCACAATTCCAGTCAATGCAAAGGAGGGACAAATCAGTATGGCTGACGCCAAGACTAAGTATCAACTAAAAAAACATAAATGCAGTTCAGGATGAAACATCGAGACTCAGTGAAGGCGTAAGAAAAATAAAACTATAATAAAACAAATATTACCAACTCAAATGAAATCAATAAAACTGACAAAATGTGTAACCAAAGGAATCAGTAGGAACAGACTGCAAGTGTATACGTGGAGGGATTTTCACACACAAAACCTTCAAAAAGGTTCTTAAAAGTATGGCTCCTTAGATCCATTACTTTTTGTTAGGTCAGTTTCTAAGCAATCATATTTCATTAGGTTAAATAAAACAAGCTAAAATATAGCATTGAATGAATAAAGGATTAAACAAATGGCAGTCATTTAAAGTGGCTGAAAGTTTAGGATTATGCGTAGTTTTAAAATAGAGCCTCCAGGTACAAACTGGATTTTTTTTGTCAAATGATTATAACTCTTACTTATTGTTATAACGTTTTTAGAATCATGCGCGTTATTATCTGGTCTTACTTGCAATAAGATTACTCGGTAGGAAGTGAAAATAATTTAAAGTCACATACATGAGTCAAAAAGGTGTTTAGCATAAGACGTTGGAGACAATACCGCTGATTCGTGACATCCCACTTGACCATAAGGAACCGTAATTAAACAAAATGTCCTTCTTTACAGACATGCGTGGATTGGAGTTATTTCCCTACCATCATTCTTGGTGTTCAGTAACGTTACCCTCCATCCTCTTGTGATATTATACTCTCTTTAGTTTGTGGTATGTATGAATGTTGCATTAATCTAAGCTCTGAGTTGCACTCCTTTTTAGAATACACCGTCACTACTAGTTCCATGTTACAAGAAAATCAGATTATAGGGACAGATAGCTGATTGATGAATATGAAAGGAAAGTTAAATGTTGCAAAGTTTATGAGTAAAATGATTAGTAGGAAGAAAACAGTGTTTAAATACTAATAATGGTGAGAAATTTTATGCTAGTACAATAAGAGCTAGAAGAAACAGTAATTTGTAATATTTTCTGAGCTTTTTATGATCGGACAGCTTGCGAGCAGTCGCTAGTCGCATTAAGTCTTAGTGAGTCATGGCTCAAGACATTTCTAAGGCCCAACATGCGCAACTACAACAATGGCTGTAGAGCTTGAAAGAAAACTTAAAAAAACATGGTTATTTAGTGACTATAAAGGCAGGATATGAAACATATAACAAAAGAAAACGAATAAAGTACTGTTTGGACTGCAACATGTCAAATGTCAAACTTCAGAGGTTATTCGAGTGTCGAATAATTACAATTTTTGACAAGGCCACTATGCGTTAATTAGCCGGATGTTAGATCGATGATCGTCAGATGCAGCTTTGCTTAGATAAGCTCTATCGAGCATGTGAGAGACTCTGAATAGGTCCATAAAGCAGTTTAGGGAAGATTCAAATTAAAAAAGGATTTTACTTGACCGGATGTTTACTAATAATCTACTCCAGAGAGTTGCATAGCGTGTGGCAAAGAAAATTGACTACGATTTGCTCGGTGTTCTCGATTTATTTAGTACAACATACTGGTTCCGAGGGTTCAAAGCATCACAATTTACTAAGGTTTTATTATATAAAGTTTCGAAAGGTAACGTAAAGTTTGATTCACCGTAATTCTTCTGAATGGAGATCCATCAACTCAGAGGGCAGAGTTTAAATGCTTCAATTTGTCTAATATAATTAACGTTTTTAGAAGCGTTGTCCTCTACGGGATGTGGTTGTTGGCTCCATATCCAACCCTCCTGCTTTATGTGTCCTTGGGACCAGCAGTAATTCTAGGAGAGAGTTGTGATGATGAACGTACATGAGATTAAATAACGTTTAACACCAATTTTATAAAACAAATCTTAAAAAGTACAGATGTCCTTGCGTTTTAATAGGATGTTTAAGTGCTGTGACGTGTATGTGTACACTAATAAATCAGTGTTTTGTTTTTGTAGCTTATATTGATACTAGTGTATCGCTTTTGCAGGACGACTGGCAAGGATGAAAATCTGACGAAGACAACTGTAGACTGAAATTTCCACTGTACACTCCTGTTTTTTAATTTGATGTCATATATCTCGTAATATCGAGCAAAGACGAGCAAATAATACTGGACAGATCAAGCCATCACATCCAGGAAAGATATCTGATTTTTCACAATATGGTATCAGGCTTTGTTTAATAAACTACAGGTACATAGAAATTTTCCCCGAACATAAATATTGATCGGGTGTTGTTTAGTGTACAACTGCAGTAATCCGGCAAAGGTCAAACAAAACTTTAGGGTGAATTTTATGAACAATGTACTTTTATTCGCACTGTTTTTAAGAGGAATTAATACCGACTTTCATGTTTGATCACAATTGCTATACATTTCCAATAATTGCCTTAAAAGGCAGATGATAAACGTAGGTATTGCAGTAACTGACGTTTAATTTTCAAAATTACACATAGAGTTGATAAGCAGAGATTCCAAGAACATATTTTCAACATATAACGGTTTAAAAACGCCTAACAGGTTTAGTCTAAGTTTCTGTACAATTTTAAACTATCGATAAGTTTATATTTTTCCCAAAGACACCGTGTGTGCTGGGGCAGTTTGAGGAGCGAAAGAACCTGGAGAAACGCAGAAGAAAAAGTGAGCCGACGACTCAGTGAGCATCGAAAACTCACTTGGATATACTAAAAACGGTTGACAAAAACTAACAGCAGTAAAAGCGTGAAACTAAAACAGTCTGATATTTGGAAATAGAAGTTAACTACGTAAGGTTTCGAATGTGTGAATTATGTTCTTTTAAACCGTGCGCTATTATCAACTACTGGGGAAATAAAATAAAATGTTCCACATGTTTCCATAATTAAGACAATTCACTTAATGTAATCACCCATATCCCAGGAAACAATCCTTTAGTTTTTCAGCCTGGAAAAGTGTAAATATTAAAAGAACCAAAAAATAAGGTTAAGTGCCGACGAGAAGGACATAAGGTCGTAAATGTGTAGGTGGTGAGACTCCGACAGAGAATGATGCCGAAGTCAACTTTGGTGCAGTACTAGACCATTTAAATGGTCATCGGATTTGTAACACAAATGCCTGAAGCTTATTCAAAAAACTATTGTAGCTAGGTGTACAGATAAACTCTACCAAGTCGGGTGTAATAGCAGTCACGGAAACCCAATCGACAGTCTGTATGAAGCCAAGAACTTGATTTTGAAAGTTTCACATCAGTGAAATCTGACAGGATCCAGAGGTGTAAAGGGTTGATAGTAGCTTTATTCATTAAAAATACTATCCAATTTGAGATTATTGATAACGTATCTCATGAAAGCAGTACGTGTGAATTAGCTGCCGCTTGAAATGCAAAGGACATGGTCTGTTGATTGATTTGGCCTACCGTAGTCCAAACTTGAGGCGGGTTAGGTCTTTCTAGACAGTCTCAACACCTAGTTACAAAGTGATTTTCATACACATACTGAGGGCTAAATTATCAGAAAATGTTTTCGAACAGGAACCACTTGATGCATTTATCACATGTGCTCTAATGTAACGTAAGAAAGAAGCTAATAGGCGCAACTCGGACTCCGAATAATTCCTACTAGATCTCAAATTTATTCATTATGATGATGGAGTCATAAACCCCCATTATATCCCACTCCTTGGAAAAAGTGACCATTCAATTATAGTTTTTTACTTTCGTATAGTTATCAATAATAAGGATATGTCAAACCAAGCCAGACGAAACTTGTGGAGAAAATATATATGATATATTACACACTCAGCATTCTCAGTAGATCGACCGATAGAACTAGAGTCCCCAAATGAAAGGGCTTGGAGTTTATTAAGGATTTGTACATGAAAGTCTATTCACCACACGTTCCTTGGACTAAACCAAGAGTTTTGAGAAACTCCCAATAGTGGTTCAGTAAAGAAGTTCTCACTCTTCTCCGTAAGAAAAAAGTGTGAGAGAGATTTAGGTCACTGGGCAATGACGAGACAAGTCTAGAAAAAATTACTTGTCAGATAACTATCGACTGCGGGCGCTTTTCGAACGGGTATTTTAGTCCTAACGTGATTTGCATTCCTTAAACTTTTGCTGTGTTCTTACGCAACAAAAGTACCATTTCTGAACTATACGTTTGGTAGATTACCTTTTTTAGTTTTACACAACTTAATAGTTAACTACGATTTTGCCTCGGCTTATTATCCGGTTATTTTTTTCAGTTTTTCACGTAAATGCTAGTTTCAGTTTATCCTAACTCGTTTTTATCCATTTTCACCCGTTTTTAGTGTACTGCTTTTTTACCGTCTTAGGCTTTTGCTATCATCTATAAAACAGTTTACGTCGATATAGTCATGAAAAACTCATGTAAGCGACCTGGATGCCGTTTTGTTGTTACATCTGACATGCCGTCGGACAATTGCAAAGGTTGGGTCCATGACACATGCACAGACCTCACAGTAACTGCCTACAACAGACTCAGTAAGTCGTATCATAGGTGAGCATGCGTCATGTGCAACACGAATGCTGAAGTTTTGCTGAGTAACACCATTGTCCTATTAACAGGTTTGCGGGACAAGTTGTCAGCAAACTTGAAAAAAGACAGTCATAAAACAGGTAGACAAACAAGGGCGCTCAACGAAAACAGGAATAGGGATGTCGATAGGTCTACTACCGATGGAGCATGCAATAACACTAGTGATGACGTGCTGAAACCCAGCTCCATCATAACATCGACGGTAATCGACTTCCTCAGCAGACTTGGGTCTCAAAGCACATGGTCCCTATATGTCGCGGTAGTTCCCGAAAATTCTGTAAGTGATTGGACCTCAAAGTAAAAAGAACCAGACGTTACCGCCTAAGAAGCTGATTATCCCATGTATTGTACGAAAATCAACTGGTGCATTGACCGCACAGTCTACCCGCAAGGATGTACGTCTGGTCATCAAAGAGCCTAGGAATCAGACCTCCAGACAACAAGATGCTCAACCTGAACACCGGAAAACCTGAAAAAACATTAACGGTTCGTGACGATTCTCTCATAATCATGGACCTTAAAGACACCCCTCACCTTCCCCTCAGTTTGCAAGACAAACATGACAGGACACTCTGAGAAGAATTAAACAAGAAGCTTGAACTTTGCAGAATAGAGCCTCTGGCGGTCACACAGCTCGCTCGGTGAAAGGACTCTAAGCATCAAAATCATTTCGTGTAACACTCACACTACCGACGTAGAGGATATCCTACAAGCTAGTTACTTACTCAAATCTGATGGGAACGTAAGAATACTGCCTGACACCCAGTATCCTGAGCGCATTCTCATCTGGAACATCCCAAAGGAATATCGCGAGATTTTCCGCGGAAGAAATATCATTGTGCAAGGTTTACCGTAAAACACGTATACTGGTCACACATACTCTGATATTAGGAAACGGAGATTCATCAAGCAATCCTTGAAGCTCACAAACATGCTGACTCAACAAGTGATGAGACTAGTCGAGAAGAATAAATATTCTAGAACACGGCTGCAACTCCGAAAGCCTTTCATGCTAATAGATGTCGGTTACCAACTGGAATCCATATGCATCTGGATAGGCCACACGACTCCAGGACCAAGCACAAAGGCAAGTTGGAAGTGACTGTTCTACTTGTGGACTGCGAATACCATGGAGAAGCCGTGGAAAGGACAGGGGGTACCAGCTCTGAAAACTCTATGTAGGTAAGCTGCCTGTCCAATCACATACGGCCCATACGGATTAACAGGATGAGAAAGCTCAGGCGTTTCAAATCGAGAGCATAAACTGCTTGTATATGAATGCCCCAAGCTTACCGAATAAAATGGATGAGCTGCGTGAACACAGTACTTCTAATAATACTCATCTGATAGGAATATCTTAAATATGGATATCTTCTCAGTTTACAACACAGAAGATAGCAATACCCTGGATGTCATTGTTTCGCAATGACAGAAAAATAGGGATGGAGGCGAAGTAGCTTCATGCATTCTTGTTTGGAAGAACATCAACTGTATAACTAAGAGTTTGTCAATCATGATGAATCCGTATGGTTTTCAGTAAGATTATCTACCTCCTCGAGGTGTCTAGTTATAGTCATCTATAGGAGGCCCACTGCTCACATCGAGTATGACAATCACATGCTGCGAAGATTATTCCGCTCTATTCGCCTCAGATTCACTCATATCCTGCTTCTAGAGGACTTCAAATTTCCTAAAGTCAGTTTTACTGAACGTAGATATATTAAAGGTGAAAGTTCTACTGAAGCTCGGTTCTTCAACTTCATTAACTATCTGCGATTATTCGAAAATTTTAGGTCGCAACTCGTTGGAGAAACAGTCAGACGCCGTCGCGCTTAGACTGTATTTACAAACTAAGAATTTCTAGTTGACAGCCTCTCAATGATAGCTCTACTGGAGAGAAGCGATCACTTTGTCATAGCTTCTAGCTTCATAAGGAAAAGTTGGCTAAGACATCCCACCAACAAAAAGCGCTGGAATTTCAAATGGTTGAATGTGTCATCTTGACTGGACTATCTACAATAGGTGAATTGAGAAATTCACCCTCAACTTGATGTGGTTGCTTATTGGAACTTCTTACTGCACATGATTTTATGTGCTATAAAGCAGTCTGTCCCTCAAATGGTCGCTAAAAGCCACAAGCAACCTACAGTCATCAAGAACCACACTCTTCGTTTGCTAGGCCTCAAAAGGCACTGTTGGGCAGAATACAAACGGCACATACACGCAACGCAAACATGTAAGTAACATATGCACAAAAGCAATAAGAGAAGATGGGCTTCAATAGCAGACAGAGCCTATGGATAAATTTGTCTCCAATCCGAAAAGCTTATTCCGTTATGCAGCCTCTCTTCGTCAAGCCAAAACTGAAGTTCCCCAACTGTTAGGTCCTAATGGACTGACCATTAACTACATTTCTACTGAACCACATCAACTCTAACAATGAAAACTTCAACTGCAACTGCACAGGACGTTCCGAAGTGAACTTGAGCTCTGAATTAGTGTTCCGGAAACTGTGGCGCCTAAGGAAAGACACTTATCTTGGGCCAGATATGTCCATTCTGCCATGCTGAAGGAAGCAGCCTCAATCCTGGCCACGCCGTTTAGCGTGATGTTCTCTTACCCGCTAAGCTGAGGCAAACTACCGGAAATTTTGGGGCTGGTTCACATCACACCAATTTTTGAAGGAGGTCGACGCAGCAAACCTTCAAGTTACCGAACAATGGCTCTCCTCTCTATACCATCGAAAATCATGGATTCCCTGATATACGATGGTATACATGACTATTTACTGTCCTTAAATTTCTTCTCATCACAACAGCATGGCTTCAGGAAGAGTCATTCTTGTATAACCAACGTGCTCACTTTGGTGGACAGATGAACAAGCATCCTTGATCGCAAGGGAAAGGTTGATACCACTTATTTTGATTTCTCAAAAGCTTTTGATAGGGTTAACCATATATGTCTTATCAATAAACTCAAACGATTGGATATCAGACCACCTCTAATTGATTGACTCACTTCATATGTGAAAAATCTACATTTTAAGGTCAGGGTTAACTTCACTTTATCTCAGGCTATGGAATGTCCTAATGGGGTTCTCCAGGGCTCAATACTAGGACCTCTTCTCTTCTTGATTTATATAAATGATCTTCCGCAACAGGAATCGTCAGACTTATTGCTTTTTGCTGATGACGTGAAAGTTTGGAGATACACAAGCAAGCGTATATACAGGCACTTCAGGAGGATCTGACTCGACTTCAAAGTTAGGCAGACGATAGCGGACTTACCTTCTACACTTCAAAGTGTAAAGTAGCCCATCTGCGACATGTCGCAGACTATAGTTAAAACTTAGGAAACTCCTGTCTAGTAGTATCCCAAGTCTTCAACAGTTTCATCCGTCTCCGTTTAGATTACGGAAACATAGTAGTTCCTTCCTCACTCCAAAAGGATAAGGACGCTCTGGATCGTACTCAAAAGAGAGACACGAATTCAGTTCGGGTAATCAAATTCAAGCCTTATGAAGAGCGCCTTCAATCACTAAACCTTTACCCATTAAAATATAGGCGTCTTAAAAGTGAATTTCTAAGGGTTTACAACATCCTAAACACTTCTGGACATCCTCTTAAATACTTAATTAAGTTTAGCTCCAACGCAAACCTTAAGGGTAAAATTCAGAAACTAGAGACATAAAAAAGCAGAACGGACTGTAGAAACAGCTTTTACCCTTAAGAGTTGTTAAATGCTAGGATTCGCTGCCAGCTGAGCTAGACCAAGCGACTTCCCTGGAGTCTTTAAGAGGCAACTAAACCTATTCTTAAGGACTAAGAATAATATCTTACTATGATTTACCATTTTTTTCCACTATATTATCGTTAATATACCTATGTTCTTGCCTGTCGGTATTGTTGATCCAGAGCTACTAGACACAGAAGCCCATTGAGCGAAAGCTTCTATTCCGTCCACAATCATTTCAACCATTTGACTTTCTCATCGAATCATTAACGAATAGAAATAATTGTCTTAAAACGTGATTAGATCTGACCTTCGGTGCTTTCCAAACTGAAACAGTTTGAAATAATGTTCTACTTCTTTTTGTTTTTAGAAATACTGAAAGTGATATTACTTCAAACATCTCTTTATAAGCTACTAACATCAATACATAAAATGGGTAAAAGTGAGTTATTTATCTATTCGACCAAACTTGAAGTTTGAAGGTTACGGACAACTGAAACAAATATGTGCATTTTTGGCGGCTCTTACGAATCACCCGGTGAGTATGACAACTGGGGAGCCGTTGATTCGTCTATCCGAATATGGGAAGTCGTATACATGTTTAAACAGTTGTAGAGATGAATATTATGACCGTTTACAGTTCCGAATTCAGAAACGTAATTCAGAATATTCGCACCACCCGTTTTTATGGGATGATTTGGAATGTCTCAGCTCTTCAACCTCGAACCTTGGTGTACATGAAGACGTCGAAGACGTCAGAAAAGATGTTTCGATCAAAACGCTCTCTGTTTCAGAGGACGGGTAATTGCTTGAATTGCTTCATTACATGTAATGATAGCCACCTAGATAACTTAGCAGAAGTTGAAGGTTTGGATGCGAGTTTGCTGACATAACATCTCTATAGGCCCTCATGATTTTACACATGTAAATAAAAAGGATGACGCCGTTTCAACTACTGAAAGAACAGATGTCGGTACTCAAACTCAAAAACCACATCTAAAGTCTATAGTACAGCCCAAAGCTTTTGTACCTTATGCTATCGGAAGTTCTCCTGGTCCTACCTTGGGGGCTAGAAAAACTTTTAACGTCAAGTCAGACCGAGATGTAAGTGGACATTTTGATCCCTGGGTTCATTATTGCTACCTAAAGGCTGTGGGTGTGCTGTCGTTACTGCCAAGTTTATCTTATCCCAACCCTACTACTAGATCATAAACAATTAGGTCCATAAAATCAAATGCATTCAAAAGTTTATGTTTCTTTTTATTTGTGTGAACTTGCGCAGATATTTTTGGCTTAATGTCAAATTCAGAAACTATATAAATACTACACTTCAATGAGCTAAAATGAAAAGTAATTTCACATCTACAAACCCTAAGCTGTTCGTCATACCAACAACGTCATACATATTGTGCGCTTCGTCTGTAGTGCCGGGTTTCGGTTGTCGAGTTTTCCATTTCTCATTCTGGATTAAATTTTTAAATAATTAGTTGCATTGTAAATCTTGGGTATTGCCTTCCAGCCGTGTATACGTGGGTGGGAAAACTTTATGCAAATACTAAAATGTCACGGGAGTAGTTGGCAAATTAATCTTCCAAGGATTGCTACCTCGTCATTTATGTGCAAAATGTGGTCATTATAATTCTACCATTATGTTCTTCAGTTTGCATGCCGACTTACTGTTTTGCAGTAAATGATTTAGGTAGTGTAGAATCTTGATGAAATATGTATAAGTTTGGATAGTTGTACCACTTCAAGACAGCAAAAGCAGGAAGTACAATAGCCGATGTTAAGTACCTATGAGTACTAATTTTATTTACTTTTTTGCCAGGTTTATCCTTCTGCTATACGTGCTGAGGCTCGCCGTAAAGAAAGGCTGATTAATTTTACGCATGCGAATACTGTAAACTCCAAAGTATGTGAGCCAAAACAGTGTATTGTGAAAAGTAAGGCAATTGAACTAAGTAAAACTGAAAAACCCGTCCCTGCACTCCACAAATCAACTAGAGTTAGCAGTATGCCGCAAACATCTGGGTTGGGTGCTTCATATTCTCGCTCAAATAACAATATTGACTGGAAGCCAAAATACTCGTGGGTTTCGGAATATGTCCAAAAATATCCATCTTATCCAACGTCAGTATATGTTCGCAGCGCATCTGTTGCTGCTGGTCGTTCTCGTCCACTCTGCTTCTCATACAGTCGACCATCATCCTCCTTTCTGGGGAGTTTAGTCCCATCTACACCAGTACTGTTAAGCTGTCGTGGATCGAACTCTACTCTTAGGAGTCGTCGTGAAACCCCCTGTGATATTTGTTCTACATCAAATCTCAGTCAAAAGTGCGCCCGTCCACTTCTTAGCGCTTACTAATAGCAGTCATTTATTTTTGGCTGGCTGGAGTCAGATTGTTAACCTGATTATCGTTTCTGACTGCGTGATACTGCATTCCTTCAATTTCGTTCAATTCAATTAATACATATCATTCCTCCTACGCACGAAGTCATCTTAGTTTTCTTAAAATTATTATTTGGTATCATTATGTCTCAAATAATGTTTTGGTAAATATATACGTTTAATACGTTGTTCGCTTTTGTTTGTAATACCTCATTACCACGATGTATGGTGTATTTGTTTGATATTTGCTAGCTATTGGTCTGATGATTTATGTTTTCTTAAGGATTACTAATACATTTTAAAACAAATCGGGTTAACTAGCTATGAAGTTCGGTACTACTGAAAGGACTTTCGAATTTTTGCTTCCAACTAGATTTTGTTGACTGCCTAATTTATGGACATTTTGTATTACTTTTTATCGCTGATTTCAAGATTGTGTGGTTACTGTCTTTGAGCCAAAGGAATTCATTTTAGGCAAGCATTCATGTCTCAGTCTATAGTTTTCTATAAATACCATACCCGGGTTTAGGTCTTTTCTAATTTTTGTGGCGCATTTGTCCCATCATTTCGTTTTTCAATCTGATGTGTTCTAAACTTTATTTGAATGCTACTTTGTTTCATGGTAGAGCAGTCGCCTAGTGGTTAAGGTGTCCGAAGTTCGATTCTAACCCCATCTATTTCGATCTAGGGAGTTAGATAGCGTCCTTAGCCCCCATACTTGGAGTGTAGTTCATGCCCCTTTATTTATTTTATTATTTATTTCAACACATAGATAATGGTACAAAGAGGCACCAAATACATATGCGCCACACAAATCTCATTCGATATGTGTGAGGGCTGTGATACTGCCCGGGTGCCCAAACCGAAGCAGGTGGTTTTCTTAGGGGGCCACACCCCGAGCCTTCGACCTGAAGGTCTGATCCACAAGGCAGTGGAGCATCGTAAGGAGATGCCGTCTCATGGAAGCCGGTGACCAACAATTGGTTCATTCGCCATTTGTTCCCGCAGGATACTGGAGCCCATGTGCACCATTGGTTTGAAATCCGGTTAAAGCGCCGGACATTCATGCCCCAGTACCTGGTTGATGAGTTTATCCAAATTCTTTAATTTGGTTTCGATTCTAATGATGCGGTTTATCTCATTTATTTATTTGAACACATGAACATTAGTACAATAAGGCATCAAATACGTATGCGCCACATATTCACAATGAGGTTGTGAAAAGATAGAGAATGAGGAGTATGGTAAAAAGTAGAGCAAAAATGAACAGAAGCTAGTGTATGAAAGTGAGTAATAATAATGGGAGCAGTTCATTTAGGAAAAACACAACCAAATGAGTTTCAATTAAAGAAGTTACGTTCACTTTTATGAAAAAAGTAGAAACCATAGCAGGATCGCCACTGGTTTCTATTTTGAGTCATATCTGATAACATCTCTAGCCACCGTGTTGCACCATCTCTTGGACCCCAACTAGGGAGTAGTGAAGGAGCAACAGAAGCCAGTCCTGTACAGTTTTCTTTCACACCATGACATAATATCATACACTGACCACCTCTCCTCTATTTCCAACCAGTCCCAGTGTCGGCAAATAATGCACGACGTGAGATTTACTGGGGCGACATTCGTAAGGCATGTCCAAGCCACCGACGTCAATGCTTCAAAATGGTGAAAGCAATTGGATTATTGTCGCTGTGCCTGAAAGCACGATTCCGAACCTGTGCATTATTAACATGGTGTTGCCACTGGATGTCAGCAATCCTTCAGAGACAACGACGGTCAAACACAGAGAATCGTTTAACATCCCCAACTCAGAACGGCCAGGTTTCATAAGCATAGAGCAAACTTGCTCTCACCAACGCGTTGTAGATCCGACCTTTTACAGCCAGATTAACACCACGAAGATGCCAAAGATGACCCAGATTAGCATGAGCCGCTCTGGCTTTCACTATACGTGAATCGATCTCAGCACTCACGCCACCACCAGCACTTATGCAGCTACCCAAATACTCAAACCTCTTGACTACTACCTGCCCACTACTCAACATGAGTGCAGGTTCAGGGTTTTGCCATCCCTGTAGAACTACTTTGCACTTGGAAGGCTCAAAGCACATACTATACCTACGGACACTGATTGCCTGCTGACTAATTGTGGATTGCACGGCTTAGGTATTATAACACAGTAAGGCAATATCATTCTCATATTCAAGGTCGAAAATTTTCTCCAGGAAACAGATCCACACCACTATTATCTACCGTCATCAGAGCTGTTTCAAGAATGTGATCGATGGCAAAGTTGTAGAGGGATGGTGAGTTGTAAGGAACCTGTAGAAACCTAGTGCTTATAAGCAGGACATTTCGCGAAGCTGTAGGCGACTTCACTTGCCATTTTCATGACGTCATGCAACAACAGCCAATACTCGTTTATGCTGTTCGGTGGGCTGGTAGCTAGAGTTGAACCTAGCTCGTTTTAATATTTAGTCGCAAGAGAACCTGCAACCAATTTACTGTTATCGATCGGTTTAAGATGATGAATTTATTGGCAACTGAAACTTAAGGCAAGATTAGCGCAAATAAGGGGACGATCAGAGTCCAGATAGGTACTCATAGGAACTACAGTTTTGTAGACATCCACGTCTGCGGTAGCTGGTGTTGATGTGACCAAACGGAGTCCGGGCTTGAGATGCAGAGGGAGGACACCAAGTGTCACATCGGCGGTGACTTTGCTGGTAGTTACTGCTACCCAGAAACAGGTTATAGTCTGCGCAAAGTGGCAGTAGATAGTCACTGTTATCTGACCTGCGACCAACAAGTCGTCATCAACTACCTAGATGACTCTCTTCTGTGCCTAGACACCCGATCTAAGCATTCAAGTCTCCGACTGGTACTACAATATCTGTCGAACGTACTTTCTCTAGAAGAACAGTTAACTGGTGGTAAGACTCATCCTTGATCGCATCTGGACCTCAATCGTTTGGAGCGTAGGCGGAGATTGCAAAAAGACGTCGTTTCTCACGCCAATATCCCTTCACTTTAATGGAACTTTCTAATCTAACAGCAAAGAGTAGAAGACACTCGTAAGCTATTAATATTTGACCACAGATGCCTTAGAAATATTGCTGGCGTCTGCTGGGATAACCGGGTAAGTAATAGTGAGGTTAGACGCAGGGTATTAGGAAAGGATGGTAAATCAGTTGATGAGGTTATGAATCTTCATCGACTGAGATGGTTGGGCCACGTGTTACGTATGCCTGAACACCGATTACCACGACGTGCAATGCTATCCGGTATTGGAAATGGTTGGAAGAAAATTAGGGTCGGACAAACCAAAACATGGCATCAGTGTTTGAAGTCATTAACTTCTAGTCTGAGCCATGTTGGTAGATGCAGACTACTTGGTTGGGGTCCGCGTGACTATCGTAATCAATGGTTGGAGACTCTTGGTGACATGGCTCAGAATCGATCACAATGGTGTTGGTGTATACACTCCCTGTCCTCCCTTAAACTAAGAGATTAAAATCGCTTCATATCTTTCTTTCTACGAACCAATTCTTTCTTCTTGTACTATATATCTATATGCAATCTTTCTCTTATATATTACCACCTTTTACCTAACCACTGTTATGAATCCGGTGTTCATTTTGTTGTGCTGATGCGGTATGGCAACCTGGACCGATGCACATATGTGCCTGGTCCTACGTTGTAGCTGACTGACTGACTGAATCTAACAGCAAATAACCGACTGTTAATGCGGTTTAGTCGATCAGTGTTGCCTTATCTCTAGCAAGACCAGACAAAGGTGCCACAGGTTCCCCGGATGAACGCACGTAAAACAAACCTTTTGAAGCGACAAATGGGGAGTGAATTTCCTGCAGTTCACTATAGTCTTGAATACGGTTCTCGGATAGACAACAGACATCTATGTTGAGACTTCTTAAAGACATTACCAACCCTACCTGTTGTTCGATCTGCACTAGTGTGCAAACGTCGAAGGAGCCTAGTTTGAATGGTATACGTGGTTTTAGATGGACTGTTTCAGTATTCGATGTTAGCATTCAACTTTCCATCAGTCAGTGACTTGAAATCGTTTAGATAAAACAGGGCTTCCACTATAGGCGAGCCTCTGTATAAGTTGTAAATAATATAAACAAAAGGGGGAAGATAAGCGACGTAGTATAGAAGAAAGAAAAATGGGTGTTATCATATGATTGTGAATACGATTTGTCCTAATGAGCGTTGAAGCAAGAATAATTATTACAATACTAATAATTTGATTTGCTGGAATACTGCCCGAGTAACCAAACTGAATCTGGTAGTTCTCTTAAAGCGCCATGCATTGAGTTTTTTACTTAAAGGTCTAATCGACAAAGCAATGGAACAGCGTTAGGAGATGTAGCCTCATTTTAACGGGTGAATAACAATAGGTTCGCACACCATTTGTTCCTCCATGATCTTGGAGTCCATGTGCCCCACTGGTATGGAATCAGCTTTCCAACTCCCCTAGGTAGATCCTCCGTATCCACCGAGCCAGTTAAAGCGCCAGACAATCGCTTTTTGTCCTTTTATTTTCGTAGACAATAACGCCATGAGAATGCAGTGAGTAGGACTTCACTGGCAATATACTTGAGGCGATGTGAGAGCATTTTAAAACAGCGAGCTCTCCGCACACTCAGCTGTACCAGGGCGTTTTGAGGTGTGTTATTCAGTTGTCGCTATTACTTAAGCGCCGAAGATCTTTATTGTGTTGTATCTCGAACTTTACAGTTCAGTTTATTGGTAAGGTCTTCCAAATCATTTTGTGATTTCTGTTCAGTTCCCCTCTAGATTTGTATGCATCATGTACCAATTAATTTCAAGCATTAGGATCTAGTGGCATTTTCGGTGCAAAAGTCTTTCCAGTATGTTCACTTGCATTAAGCTCGGTATATGAAACAATAATTTGTGTTTTGATACAATTTACAAGCCCTAGACATCTCATTAATGTGAATAATGGTGTAAATTTTCAATTATAACCAAAGCACAAGCATCAAATTCATAGTCATTAAATAACAGGTTATTCTCACTGTTTAATTTTCTAAATTGATCAGATCTTTTTTTCCTGGAAGATGCTTAGGTTTAAACAATGATTAACAGGAAGCGCTCATACTCATCACGTTCCCGTTCCAGGTCATCAGGATTCTATACACCAAGACGAAAAAATCGATCCAGGTCAGTAATATTTTTCGCTAATGAAATGTTAAGAATTTTCTTATTTACTTTTTCTCCTGCTGGATCCTTTTAATTAAATCATGGGTTGTAACTGCTTATAACAAGCTTCCACCTAGAGTTTTGTTAGTAAGTCAGTAAGATTTACTTGAGTTTCTTGATTATTTCTATCCGGTGCGCATTATGTTCACATTTATCTAACTGTAATTACGCTTCGTTTAATAAGGATAAGTAGAATTGTCTAATGGAATGCGTTTGAACTGCTTTTATAAATAGCTTTAATAATTACTTTTTCAACCACGTACCTACTATCTTAAAGAAGTGTCCTAAAGTCGATCGCACGTAAAATAATCATGATTCCACTGTATATTTTGTGGAAATCCGTTTCCGCCCCGACAGATTTCTAGCGCGATGGTTAAGGCCGGGAATTAAGTAAAATTCCAGATGTTTGAAATAAAACTGACTCAACTCTCTCTATTTTTGTTAATAGATAAATAACATTAGGAACTAGGCGTACTTAATAAATTTTCTATCATGCAAGCGTTTCTGGGTCACGCTTTATTTTTTTAGTGTAATGAGAACTTATTCACAGTAAACCGATGACCAACTCTTTTACGTTTAGTATAGAAATTAAACGATCGAGGTAATAAATTTGAATTTTATTATCACATGCTGTACAAAATGATCTGTAAACTCTAATTTGTGCATCGAAATCCCTTTCTCAAACATTCCTGTCATACTCTTTGAAAAAGTACAAATATGGCAAAGAAGCATTTCTCAATTACGTTTTCGTCATGGCTCCACATTATGTTTTTGCTGGTGAACCACGTTTCATTACTGATATATATATATATATATATATATATATATATATATATATATATATATATATATATATATATATATATATATACATATACATATATATATATACTGTCTTATTTTTATTAACAATATACATCTTCACCAAAAATGGTTAGTTTGCGCTAGTTACATGCATAAAACTTATTTTCAGTCAGTCATAATCAACGTACGATCTGGCCAAAATGTATGTTGACCCAAGTTATCGCAACACGATACCACAAGGAGATAAAATTAACATAACGGACAGTAAAAGAGTTAAGATAATTTAGTTGCACTGATTAAAATGATTAGATCCTGGGAATATGGTTCAACAAGAAATAAAAGATATGTTTGAAGGATTAACATAAGATTGATCACATCGCGATCAGCTACCGCTGGCGTGGTTGTGTACAAGACTGCCGCTCCTTTTGGAGTACCTATCTGTACTCTGACCATGCCTTGGTCTGCGCCAACGAAGTGACCGCCAGCAAAGGATTGATATTAGCAAGCTGGTTGCAACTTCTGTTGCTAGTACGTATCGAACCGAGCTAGCCTCTAGGCTAGCTACCACTCCACCGAAAAGTATAGATGAGAATTGGTTGCAATTGCATGACGCCATGAAAATGGCGGGAACAGTCAGTTGTGGGTTTGCGAAACGTCCCGCTTATAAGCACTGGGTTTCTGCAGGTTCCTTACAACTCATTGAAGCCCGTCGGTCTACTCCGGGTGACCGTGAGTTTGACCATAAACGAAGGATGTTACGTAAGGAAATTGGGCAAAGCTTGCGTAAGGACCGAGAAGCCTGGTGGTCGAAGCGTGCTAATGAGCTGGAAGCAGCAGTTGCATCTAGTAACTACCGGAA
Source organism: Schistosoma margrebowiei (assembly GCA_944470205.2). Lineage (NCBI taxonomy): Eukaryota > Metazoa > Platyhelminthes > Trematoda > Strigeidida > Schistosomatidae > Schistosoma > Schistosoma margrebowiei. Next base: position 73,978,072 of record OX104028.1, on the reverse strand, counting down.
GCTCTTCCAACTCATCCGAGCCACTAGCAGCAAGAAGTCTGTTGTGAGTGAAACAATCTGCGAGGATGATGGGATGCCAGTCACTAACATCCATCGACGTCTTGGACGATGGGCGGAATTTTTCGAAGGACAGTTCAACTGGCCTGTCGCTCCAGCAACATCGGTCAGACTGTCCTGCCCTCCATGGCCGGTGACGACTGATCCACCAAACGAGGAGGAGGTCCGCAAGGAACTCCAACTCTTGAAGCGTTACAAATCACCTGGCCCAGATGACTTACCTCCGGCTCTTTTTAAAGATGGTGGTGACTTTTTGACTAAGGAATTGACGTTGTTTACAAAGGTTAGGGAACTAGAGAGTGTACCAACGTCATGGAATGAGTCGATAGTTGTCCCTATCTTTAAAAAGGGTTCACGTCGTTCCTGTGAAAACTATCGGGGGGTAAGTCTACTTCCGATTGCGTCCAAGCTATTGGCTTCCGTCATACTTCGTAGGTTGTTCAAAACCCGAGAAAGATTGACTCGCGAGGAGCAGGCTGGGTTTCGTTCTGGTCGAGGATGTATTGATCATATCTTCATAAAAAGTGGTTGTGTCTCCCTTACCTGAAAGATTTCTTCGGATTGTACCTTTCCGTTCCCTCGTTACTACCACACTACCTCACACCAATCTCTTCGTTATTGTTCTCTTTTTCTTTTGCGCTCCTTAGTTTCTTTCTATCTCTCTTCGAATTCTCATTGTTTTGTGTGGCGCATATATATTGGTGCTCTCTTGTACCAATATTCATGTGTTCAAATAATAATAATAATAATAATAATAATAATAATAATAATAATAATAATAATAATAATACAACAGTGCCCATCGATGCGGTCGATCTCTAGGAATATGTAACACATGTCTCATCCACCTCACTTAATGAAAGTTCAAAACCCTATCAACCGACTTGCCATTTTTACTTAACATCAGTTCATCCATAGTCCTAACATGCGCGAGCACTGCTTCAAAACCAACTGTGGTCAAATACCAATAACCTACTAATATTGTCTATTTTTAAGAGTCACGTCTCACACCCACGACATAAGTAGCATACATCACACATACATATTTGTAAGAATAACATTATCAAAATTTGATTTTTATGAAAACTAATTCTATTAAAATTGGCATTTTATTAATAATGCTTAACTATTACAAAACATAATCGTTATTTCGTTTTAGATCCAATGAACGCTCTAAGTTCAGTTCTTCGTTGAAAGAAAGGTATGTGTTCGCTAAATAACCTGACTTTTTGCATCAATAGTGTATTCAATCTACTTATTGGTTTGAAATATTTTTTGTTTGTATGGTTTTCTCCATTTTGGGACAGGGTACCTAGTATTTATAAGTAGTGTGAGATGTATAACGCGCTGAATCGTGTCCCTTAGTTCAGACAGATCCTCTATTATATTCATTTGTCACTCTGTTTTCGTGTGCTAATTTATCGTTCTACTCATAGCTGTTTCTCTCCCTTTTCTCGTTCAGTGTCTGTGAACTCACTTCATTTTAAAGCTTTTTATCTAGAAAAACAATTATCATTTTTGTAGTGTATCAGCCAATTTATTTTCGTTAACTACTGATATTCATTCTAGATAAACCATATGCTGTTTCTTGATTTTTTCTGGCGAATTCGTTCTTATTTGTATAAACATAATATAGACATTAGTTTACCTTTCGCATGGATTTAGGCCCAAACTCAACCTTTATTTAAATCTAAACAACCTATTAGTATCACCGCTTGTTGATTGATGCAGACCTTAATTTACATCCGAAAATAAATTTTCCATACTTATTTCCAGAAAATTATGAAAATGGAGTCATCATTGAAAAAAGTGATAGTTAAGTAAAATGAAGTAGTTTAATGTATGTAGATTCAGCATTTTTTAACCCCAAAGTTACTCATTATTTTATCCACCGTTTTCATATCTTTCAGAAATCGACAGAGGTCACATTCAAAAAATCTTGACTACAGTCCTCGACGTTCTTTAAGTCCTGTTGAGCGAAGTAAGAACTTAACATTTACTAGGTCTATCTCATTATTTTCTTTAGAGTCGAAGTTTTCAAGGCTTAGAAAACCTGAAATACAATCAAGTGTTAATCCAGTCGCTGACTTTCAGACTGAAGGTGTACGAAGCACTGCACGTGATTCACATTCTCCTATACCTTTAACAGAACGTTTCACTCGTCTGACAAATTCAGGGACGGCTGTATACAATAAACGCAGGTATGGTCGTTTTGGAGATAACCATCGTCTTCCACATCTTATACTTACCAATAATACAAAGCTCCCCCCAGCAACTCTTATGCGTCAGGCTAAAGAAATTTCAATTGTCATAGAGCGAACATTTCCTCTTAGTAAGTTTTTGTCTCCTGATATCAACTATATGACTAGAAATTGTTTTTGACGGATTTTTTCGTAATAATAGAGTTTTCATCCGATCGATTCAGAATTTTGAGAAAATGAAAATGTAGCAAAATCCTGTTAATAACTTTCTTCATCTAATACATTAACCTTACTTCAAAATAAAGAATATAATCTTTTATTGTGAAGATTTCCCTACTTAAAATTCGATGATGAATCTGTAAAACACTTGTCCAGACATATAATCCGTAACTCATGTGTTACTGAGGTTTAATCGGTCAGGTAGTATTATTAGAGAGTGAAGTATTTGAACGCATCGACCGCTTCACTTATATTGGAAGTCTCAGTTGACTTTTGCTAACTTGTGACTTAGGCGAGAAATCCGTCGTCCAAACAAAAGACGGATTTCATGCGCAGCAGTTCACTCTGTTCTACTTTATGGATGTGAAACGTGATCATTAAGAGTAAATGGTATACGTAGGTTACTGGTATTCGATAATAGGTGACTACAAAAGATTACTAAGGTATTTCGGATCCACGGATTAAGAGATGCCGGGGTTAGGAAAAGGGCTCTAGGTAAGGATGATAGATTGATTGAAGAAGTAGCACATCCTCATTAACTGAGGTGGTTGAGAAGTGTTACGTATATCCCACCACCGTCTACCTCGACGGGCGATGTTTTCTGGTGCAGGCTCAGGCTGGAAGAAAGGTAGGCACGGTCAAACCAAAACATGGCACTAGTCCATGAAATCACTGACAATTGTACTTGGTCATGTAAATAAGTGTAGACTACCTGATTAGGGTCCACGTGATTATCTTAACCAGTGGTTAGAAACTTTGAATGACGACTCAAAATCGTTTGGAACGACTCAGGTGCATCCATTCTTTGTGGTTAACATATGAGCGCATCTTCTTGCTAATGAAGTATGACAACTTGAACCGGAGTACACATGAGCCAGGTTCTACTCTGTGTTTGACTGACTGACTTGTTCCATTTATTAGTATTCTAAAAGAAAACTAATTGATTTCGAGCTCTTCTATCTATTCAGTGATGCAGGAAAACTGATTTTACTTTCAATTTCCCTTTCAATACTATTTGTTAATGTCTGTGGGCGGAAAAAGTTTTACAGATTACAAATGATCTGTAATATTTTATTAACAGATCTCCACATCACTACGTCCTCCCTAAGCAACACAAATTATGTTATTCCCAATGCACAAATCTGATTGATGAAAATGTTTCATTGTTTTAAGAGTCTATCGGTTGATAACTTAATCGATTTCTAGTAACATGACATGCTATGCACGATTGAAATTTCCAGACACAGAGAGAGAACATATTTATACACAATCCATGGATTTACAGATTATGCAACTAGATGACTAAGTCATTTTTCACCAGAATTACTACTGCTCCTACCACGTTATTTGTTTGATTTAATTTAATGCAACGAACATGTAATCTATGCTTTATTATTATTATTATTATTATTATTATTATTATTATTATTATTATTATTATTATTACTATTATTATTATTATTATTAAACATAAATTTATAATCTTTGAAGTTACAATGGCACATTGAATCATTAACAGTATTAGTTATTGCCATCCGACCGTTACTGCTACCTTGACGTGGCGATCAGGCTTCCCTATTGTGATAAACCAATCGAGCTATATTGCTTGGAACAATCGTTTCTCAAGGTCCTACCATGCTAGACAGGTCGGTTGAAGAGCGGTAAGACTAAAGGCAGCAAAACCAAGGTCTGAGGGCGAAGTTTTACTGTTGACTGTACAGAGGTGTGCTAGCAGTATGATGTTTCCTCCACACAACCAGCATAATAGCGATGCTGCACTCCCACAAAGGAAGGATGGGATTAGAAAAGGTTGACTTTAAAAATGCACACCTCATTTTATCTTATATGTATCCGTCTCCGGAAGTAAGTTCTCAACATGTATGGAGCTAACACAAAAGTTACCTACAAAATGGTCGTGTGTGACCGATCTCTAGCACTTGTCTCTTGGGCACTGCGGTCACTCTATCAGGTCACTAAGACCAACACTAACCCAATTTCATTTTTGGGTACCTCTAGAAGAACCCTTCCATGGTGTGCACAATTGGGAAGTGATAACTACCCTCATACTTCTGACAGCACTCAAGATCACTATTTATTGCCGTAAATTGCTTAGCAGTTTGTTTTTAAACTATTAATATTCTTCTGACTCCTTAACAAATTTGGTTTTATTTCACAAGTATGTATTTATTATTTCAATAATAGTTGGCTATTTTTAAAAATATTTTATTCTTGATAGATATGGACTTATCAACACATGAGAAACCTGTGACATTTGATTTTCGTCATAGTCACATTGTAATCCCACGTCGTCCCAATGAAGGTTACAAACCTGTGTTCGATCGTCCTGGAGTAAGTGTTTTGTTAGATTGCTTTATGTTATCATAAGTAAGATGCTTTAATACCATTGTAGTATATATTTAATTTCGTGTCATATTATTAAAAGCGACCGACAAAATGTTGCCATGCTGTCTCATTCTCGTTGACATTTTTTATGGGATCTCAAACATTCTTAGATATTTAGTTTTACCTGATATATCAACACAGTCACATTTTACCACTTAGCTATTCATGTTCCCTATTCTTTCTACATCACTGGTTCGTTATATAATGAATAAGTAAAAACATTGTAAAATCTGTAAGCATCTGATGCATAACCCGAGGGTTCGCTCAACCAGTTATTGTCTATTTATTTATTTATTTCAACACATAGATATTGGTACAAGGAGGCACCAAATACATATGCGCCACACAAATCTCATTTGATATGTGTGAGGGCTGTGATACTGCCCGGGTGCCCAAACCGAAGCAGGTGGTTTTCTTAGGGGGCCACACCCCGAGCCTTCGACCTGAAGGTCTGATCCACAAGGCAGTGGAGCATCGTAAGGAGATGCCGTCCCATGGAAGCCGGTGACCAACAATTGGTTCATTCGCCATTTGTTCCCGCAGGATACTGGAGCCCATGTGCACCATTGGTTTGAAATCCGGTTAAAGCGCCGGCCATTCGCTTTTCGTCCTCTCATTTTCGTAAACAACACCCCCGCCACGAGAAGGCAGTGAGTAGGACTTCCCTGGCAGAGGCTATATACGCGTGGCCATGTGAGAGCATTTCGAGAGGGAGAGCGGACTCTCCCCACTCTCGGCCGTACCATGGCATTTGGGGGCAGTTATTGTCTATAGAGATTTCACAGTCATTGTTGATTAGAGCTAATTCAGTTATTATAACCTCATGTCAACTTTTGTTGCTTTGTGTCTGTGTTAAGAATTTGTGAGATGTTAATAATACAAGAACGAATTTGATACGACTATTACAAAGCGACAAATTGTAATTCAGTGGTGCGTTATCTTATTCAAAAATGGGTAAATAAAACTGGTTTTCAGGGTGAGCTTTGTTTAACTTAGGAAAAAGCGTACACAACACATAAACAAACATTTTTTGATGTGCTATTTATGCCACCTTAAAATAAAGATAATCATATATATAATACAAACACGTTAAAAATACTTAGTGTCAAAAATCTTTTCAGCCATAATGCAGTTTGTTGCGAAAAGTTATTTTAAATAAAAGTATATATATATATATATATATATATAATGGTAGCCTCATCTTTGCTGATTGTTCCATATAGTGTAGTGGAGATTCTGAATACTTCGTACAACTAATTCTTTGCTTACCAGGTGAAATTACTCAAACTTCAATTACGTTTTTTGAAATCAATCGAAACTACTTTTTGTGTTAGGATTTTATCAGTTATATCAGAACTGTTCTAGTTTAACAAGGTTGTTTTTAAATTTAAAATTTATTTACATGATGTGAAAACCACGTATTGGTTTTTCATCTTTTCGCCTGCTGTGTTTAAATACAAACATATTTTTGAATATGAGTACTGCTAACCAGATTTTATGGGGGTTTCTTTATTTCTAACAGTCAACTGATATAAGCTTATATATGTATGGGTATGTAGTACAAATCAAACTTCTATAGATCCCTAAACACAAACTTATTATTTGGCTATCTGGAGAATAGTTCTTAACCTTGTCTGTCGTAAAATCTCATGTTGGTGTTCGATGTTAAAAATATAAATCTGCGAATACATAATGTCACTGAAGGCGCCCCATGCGAAAACCGAAGTATTATCAGTGAATCACAGGTTTTCGTTGGAAGGAACATCCAGAAGGTGTTCTTTCTCAGTTCGTGTCCGATTCCGTTATTAATATGGTTCGAGAGGTGATAGTTACGGTTTCCTGGATGTGGAATCCTGTTCAGAAATCTTTATTGTCTTAGAGTATTCAGACTCCATAAGGAAAGACAGGTTTCTCAACATTTTGCATACGGGGATTAAAATATGTAAACAGTTTACAATCAAATGCGAAGCTCTTTCAGAAATGGTTTGTGTCACTGATTAGTTGAACAACAACGCGGAAACTGGTTTCCAGCGTCGACCACTCTTGTTTATCTTTTTTAGTCGATTTTTGGCTGCCAAAACTCTTCAAAGAAAGAAACAATTTTAATTTATACTAATACTGTAGTGCATATACAGCATACAGTATCTAACTATTCTGGTTTGTTTATTGCTCATTATAGCTATTAGAATACACATATATGGTAACGGTGCTGAATCTCAAATATCTTCAAACTATAATCTGTGTATCATAAAATGTTTTTGGGCTAGTATATATCCGCTCTCACTTCCGGATGTTAGGTATTTATTTAAGAACCTGAATTCCTATTCTATTTAAAAGCGAATATTTATAGTGTTCCTAAAACTGCCGTGTAAATATTTTAGATGGTATTTATCGTCTCCCACCACGTGATAAGCAGGTCAAGTTAGTGTAGTACACAATTTCTTTGTCATTTTTCTCTAATTGTACTGGAAAAAACTTCAGTTATCTTGAACCGTTAAATCATTTTTTCTTTTACAGTTAAAGTTTTACAATACTGAAGCGGATGAAGTTCAGATTTACAAACGTTTAGTGGACACGATTTCCTCCTCAAATACACGGTGTGTTGTAACTATTATTCTACTCATCATTATCCCGATATATCATTTTATGCAGCATTCAGTAATAAAGTTTTACTTGTGCAAATAACAGTAGACGTGTCAATTGGTTGTATTGTATACATAACGTAAAAATAATGTTTTGCCATCTTGAAATGCTGCAGAACCTTTGTATCAGTCAGTCAGTCAGTTACAACGTGGAACTTCGTACATACGTACATCAGTTCGGGTTGCCATACCATACTAACACACAGATACAATTGTCGGTTCAAATCCCGTAGTGGCAGAAGTAGTAAAAGTATAAGCAGTAATCGAAAAGATTAGGGTTTGAAGATGTTATTCAAGGAGTATAATCTAGTGAAATAAATTTGGAAAGAGAAAAAAAGAAAGGAACATGAAGGATTCAAAAGATTAGAATTCAGGAGAACTTTTGTATGAAACATATCGGATCAGCTTTACTAATAAACATGGTCATAGTGCAGCTTCGTGTGTCGTAATTTGTTCATGGGTACTGTATTTTGTGTTTGGTTGTGAATGACTGATATACCTGATAAGCTATTGTATATTTTCGCTTTTAATTATATATGATAGCTTTAAAAGTCAAGCTATACATTTAAACAATCCTTGTTATAATTAATCGAGTTTTATTATACAGAGACTTTTCTATTTATATGTTTAAAAAAAGCATCTCTAGCAGGTCCCCTTATACAAAAAAAGACGTCTTGAGTTCCACTTTGTCCTAAGTTAGCAGTTTGTTAATACAATTCGTTTAATTCATAGTCATACAGTTTTTATCAATTTGTTGTTAGGCAGTTAAAATGTAAACTATTTTCATTCTGTTCTGTTTGGTGATATTAGAAGATCCAATAATATGGACAACAAAAAAGAAAGTGAGTATCACGACATAAGTCATTTTACAGGTCCCGGTCGATTTTATGGCAGTCGAGTAGATGAACGTTTGATGGATTCAAAGCGTAGTGAGTAATTTATTTATTTTAACGTTTTGAATCCTGTGAAACATTTACTTTAAATTTCATTCTCTCAGCCCACTAAACCGTGTTTCATGAAGTATCGCTATAGTGTTAGTTTTTAATTTTCATTAAGTCATAAGAAAGAACCATGTAATCTGAACGCTATCAGTCAACCACTTGCGTTACTCTTTACATCATAGATTTGGCTTAACCTTAATCATATTTACTTGTGATTATGAACGTATATTTTAGCATTTATGTATTCAAATGAATATTTGTACTATATAGTATTGCTGCTTTAATTACTAAGAGTCGATTCCCATCGAGTGGTTAACTACTTTCATTAAATTTTTAGAAGTTCAAACTATTATTTGTAGTCTACGTCAGGTCAGACACATGTTCAGACGCCCCACAATGGTAGTATTTCTCGACCTTAAGGCGGCATTCGACTCTGTTGATCGTAAGGTTCTATGGCAGTGTTTGTCACTGAAAGGAGTACCAAATAAGTACATTAACCTTATACAGGCTCTCTACTCGAACACAACTGGTAGAGTGAGAGCTTATGGCGAACTGTCATCAGAATTGATGACCTCAAGTAGTGTTCGTCAGGGCTGTCCACTCTCCCCATTCTTGTTCAACTTTGTGGTCGACGTACTTTTAGAGATAACACTCTCATCTAAATTTCCAGGGGTTGAACTTCTACCGGAAGGTTCACTCGTTGACTTAGAATATGCCGATGACATAGTTTTATTTGGTGAAGACGCTGAAAAAATGCAGTCTTCTGACCACTCTAAGCAACAATGCAAGCATGTTCAGCATGCGATTCTCCCCCTCGAAATGCAAAACGTTGCTTCAGGATTGGGTTGCATTGACACCCGTACTAATGATAGGGAGTGAAGTAATTGAGTGTGTCGACCGCTTCACTTATCTTGGAAGTCTCATCAGCCCTTGTGGTCTGGTATGTGACGAAATCTCAGCATGGATACAGAAGGCTCGGCTAGCTTTTGCTAACTTGCGTCATTTATGGCGTAGGCGAGATATCCGTCTATCAACCAAAGGACGGGTTTACTGCGCAGCAGTTCGTTCCGTTCTGTTTATGGCAGTGAAACATGGCCGGTAAGAGTAGAGGATATTCGTAGACTACTAGTATTTGATCATAGGTGCCTTCGAAATATTACTCGTATATCCTGGGACCATCGAGTAAGTAATGCAGTTGTTAGGAAACGGGTACTGGGTAAGGATGGCAAATCAATTGATGACGTAGTAAAACTTCAATTGAGATGGCTGGGACACGTTTTACGTATGCCCAACGATCGACTGCCTCAACCTGCGATGTTCAGTGGTATAGAAGTACGCTGGAAGAAAGCTAAGGGCGGCCAGACCAAAACATGGCACAAATCCATGAAGTCACTGACAAGTGGACTGTCCCATGTTAATAGGTATAGACTACCTGGATGGGGATAGCGAGATTATAACAACCGATGGTTAGAGACCCTAAATGAAATGGCTCAAAATCGTTTGCAATGGTGCAGATGCATCCGCTCTTTGTGTTTTCGCGAATTCTAATCTTCTGAATTCTCCATGTCCCTTATTTTCTTTCCAAATTTATTTCACTGGACTATACTCATTAAATAACATCTTCAAACCTTAATATTTCCGATTATGCTTAACTAAGACTCGTGAACTGTAAACACGAGAGAACCAAGCTGGCTTTAGACCTGGTCGTGGCTGCATTGACCACATATTCACCATTCGTCAGGTTCTAGAACACAGGCATACTTATCGACGTCCGACAATGGTGGTCTTTCTTGACTTAAAAGCAGCATTTGACTCGGTAGACCGCGAGATTCTGTGGAAGTGTCTGTCATTGAAAGGCGTAACTCAGAAGTACATAAATCTTGTAAAGGCTCTTTACTCGAACACTACTAGTCGAGTCAGAGATTATGGCGAACTGTCATCTGCTTTTGCAACCTCAAGTGATGTCCATCAAGGCTGTCCACTTTCTCCACTTTTGTTTAACTTCGTCATAGACCTATTGATGGAAATAACATTCTCGTCGGCTGAATTCTCGGGTATTGATCTCTTGCCAAGAGGTCCACTTATCGACTTAGAATACGCAGATGACATAGTCCTGTTTGGTGAAGACGCTGATAAAATGCAGAGTCTTTTGGTAGCACTGAGCAACAACGCCAGAATGTTTGGAATGCGCTTCTCTCCCTCTAAATGCAAGTTGTTGCTTCAGGATTGGTCTGCGTCAACACCTGAACTAAGAATAGGGAGTGAAGTAGTCGAACGCGTTGACAACTTCACTTACCTTGGAAGTCTGATCAACCCTAATGGGTCGGTGTCTGACGAAGTCTCTGCACGGATTCGAAAAGCTCGTTTGGCTTTCGCCAACTTACGTCACCTATGGCAAAGGCGAGATATCCGTCTATCAAACAGAGGATGAGTATACTGCGCGGCAGTTCGTTCTGTTCTAATTTACGGCAGCGAAACATGGCCACCAAGAGTAGAAGATACTCGTAAGCTACTAGTATTTGACCACAGATGTCTTACAAATATTGCTAGCGTCTGTTGGGATCACCGGGTACGTAATAGTGAAGTTAGACGTGTAGGGTATTAGGGAATGATGGTAAATCAGTTGATGAGGTTGTTAATCTTCATCGACTGAGATGGTTGGGCCACGTGTTACGTATGTCTGGACACCGATTACCACGTCGTGCAATGCTAACGGGTGTTAGAAATGGTTGGAAGAAAATTAGGGGCGGCCAAACCAATACGTGGCATCAGTGCTTGAAGACACTAACCTCTAGTCTGAGCCATGTTGGTAGATGCAGACTACTTGGTTGGGGTCCGCCTGACTTTCGTAACCAATGGTTGGAGACTCTTGGTGACATGGCTCAGAATCGATCACAATGGCGTCGGTGCATACACTCCCTGTCTTCCCTTAAACTAAGAGATTAAAATCACTTCATTTCTTTCTTTCTACGAACTAATTCTTTATTCCGGTACTGTATCCTTATATGCAATCTTTCTCCTATATATTACCACCTTTAACCTAACCACTCCTATGAATCCGGTGTTCATCTTGCTGTGCTAACGAGATATGGCAACCTGGACCGATGCATATATGTGCCTGGTCCTACGTTGTAGCTGACTGACTGACTTTCCGATTACTGCTTATACTCTTGCCACCTCTACCACTACGGGATTTGAATCGATCTCTGTGCTAACGTGATGTGGCCACTCGAACTGATGTACGTACGTACGAAGTTCTACGTTGTTACTAACTGACTGATTATTTGTAGTTCTTTTTCATGTATTGATTTCAAATAAAATATTTTGCGGATTTAGTTTAAACTTATCACTTATCAACTTTCCCATTAGTAGTTTTAAAGCTGATGGTATATATTCCTGTCAGTTAGTCAAACACGGTGTAGAACCTGGCTCATGTGGACATCGGTTCAAGTTGTCATACTTCATTAGCACAGAGAGATGAAATTGGTAGGCCAAATCTCAGAATAGTAGAAGTAGTATCAGTATCAGTGGTAATAAGAAAGATTAATCATTGAAAGTACGATTCGAGGAGAAAATATAAATTAATGAAATAATGGGAAAAAATTACAAAGAATTTAAAAACCTAGGATCTAAGGGATAACAAAAACGAGTGTACCTGCGCCATTGCATGTTTTCTTCTACAAACTGGGTATAGGAAGTAACATTTTGTACCACTCATACTTATAAATTTGAATCAGTAAACGCACTCATACTTAGAGAATGATCAGAAGTGTATGTATTCAGTGAGATGAATTGTAGTAGTATTAACTTTGTATTCAGAATGCCAAGACCACTATGCATTACGATAATGAATTGAATTGGAAATTTTGTACTATTTGGTCCCTTTATTAATTAAATTTGGGATATCAGTAAATTTAATGTATGAGGTAAACTTGTAATCGAGTAAATACATTGTGCAGATTTAATGCAGTATGATAGATATTCAAGCAGCAGTCAAAGCGGTACATGGAAGTTCATGGTTATGAGATTAAGTGCACAAAATAACATTGCCATATATACTCACTGGATATTCCTGTTGTGCATTTTGATCTATTCATTCCCCGAATGCATCAGGATTGCTGTACAATGAGCTAGATATTCCTCAGTGATTAACACAATTTCTTAATATAACAGTGAAACGTACTTATTGTTGATCGCTGTATGCTCAACACTGTTTATAAATTTTTTTCCTTTTTCCTTATTAAAGGTCATGTCTTTATAGAAAACAAAGTGGTTTGTTATGAAATTGCATTCAATTATTTCCAGTTTTATATTCTTTTGTCATTGGCGTGATCTCTTTGGAGCTATGCCTGAATAATCTTCTGACAACCATTATCGTTTGTCGCATCAAATCTCATCTTAAATGTTGGGATTGAATTTCTTTGTGTGGCAAATTATCCATAAGATAGTTGAGAACTAGTCATTTAAAATCTTCTTAAATAAGCTATTATCTCAGTATCCATGCAAGCTCCAGAACAACTTTAATTTAGTCCGTAAAAGCGATGGCTTGATATTTAAGCAATTCCAACGACCAGGTTACAAACTGATTCACCCTTTTTTCGGAAGCAATTTCATTTTATTAGGCATCACATAAGTAACATTATTTTGACTCATCTGCGACTCGTCTCGTGCTTATTTGATATGGAAACTTAAGTTAATGCACACATTACCCAGACTCCACGTTGACTATGACTGATAAAAGTAGTGTGGCCCAAACTCAGTTACATGTCTTCACTTGTTAGATGAGTTACACATTCCTTCAAATGTAATTAAGATATATTCAAGTATAAATTTTCTGTTTTTGAAAATGCGAATCACCGCGTAATTGTTGTGAACACTATTAGCCGCCAAAATCTTGTATATACATATATATGTATGAATATTAAAATATTTTTTTTCCAAAAGCTTATCCGTTGGATCCTTCAGAAACTCCGAAAGGACATTCTTATTATCTTGTGAGTTTCCACTGTCTATCATTTGTTTTGTTAATTAAATATTTTTCAATTTTTAGGTCTTACGTTAAAATATCTTCAGCTTTAATTCGTTGATTCTGTAGATAACCTAGTTTTTCCTGAAGTGTAATTAGGTAGTAGCAAATCAACATTCGAGCACATTAAGGAATTGATGGCGTAAGAAGGTAAATAAATCTTAAGCGAACAGTCTTATATGGCAAGAAAAAAACATATAAAGCGACATATCTACACATTCAACACCCCTCAAACAGCATATCCCAAAACGAACCATCTTAAGTCTTCTACGATCTGTCAGACAAGCGAATCGAATTGAGCAACTCACTTATTAGAAACCGATTGAATGAAACGAACAGTTTAATTTTCCCATCCCTAAAGAAAAGCTGTGATGAATTTTTCTGCTGAATTTGTTGTTCGACCTTTCGTTGTCTCTTAATAATCTTTATCAGTATAGGTTGTGGGAGATGTTGGATTTCATTAAAATCACAACTGATGTCGCGCACCACCGTAGAAATGGTTGAAGTCAGAGTTGTACACCGTAGATTGCCGGCTCAGTGGTCTAAACGTTAGACGTTCCCGCACGAGTCCTGTGTTCAATTTCCGGTTGTGGGTGCTCATTACTGAGAAGTCCCGTACTAGGAGAACAGTCGTCCAGTGTTAATAGGCTTTCAATGACTCTCTCACTTGAATCGGTTCGTGATTTCTGTGAAATAATCTTTATGTTTGAAAACTGCAACCAAATACTAGTATTTGTTTATCTGTCCTTTGATTCACTTATTGAATAAATCGGAATTCGATTATGTGGTTCAAACCTTATTCGTTATTATCAGCGGAGAAAGCAAACTCAAACTATGTTTTTAGAGAATTTCTTGTTTAGTCAACCGACTTTACCAACAGTTCTACTTAATAAGTATCTTTCATATCAAGTTCTGTGTAAGTAAAAAGAAACGATTTGTTATATTCATGCAGATCATAACAGTCTTCATTTTTACCTATATGAATAACAAGTAGTCAGCTATCCTAGTTGTATTACCTCATACTTTTTTAATTCAAAATTCTTTTCAGGATAGGTAGATATACTAAGACAACGATTTTTCTGAAGCTTTTGAAAGCGCTTCTTAAATATCATTAAGTCTTGATCGCCTCAGCACTTTTGAAGTCAACGACATATATAATTACATACATGTTGTACTCTACTATTAGGATGGATCCCCGTTAACAGACGTCTATGCGCTGTTTGACTAAAAGGCTCATTAAGAACTCGGAAGGATAGGGACACACGCCGTTGCCTTTTTGTCGTTTCTGCCTAAGCTCCCACTGACTGCAGCTCGGATGAAGTGAAAGATGAATTTTACAGAAAGCTCTCTGAACTTCAGAAGGCTAAACGCTTAGACATAGTACTCGTAGCAGGTGACTTTAATGTCCAAGTAGGTAGCTTAAACCAAACAGAAAGGCATTTTGGTGAGTATTTTGGTATCCCGGCTCAGCGAACAGATAATGGTGATCGTCTGCTGCATTTGTCTTCAAACAATGGCTTATTTTTAGCAAACACGAATTTTAAACATAAGGAGAGACATCGTCTAATATGGCGACCCCCTGCACCAAACCAACGATGGACTCAAACAGATCATATTGTCATCAGTCATCGTTGGAGAGCATCGATAGAAGATTGTCGCTCGTTCTGGAATACCTGTTTGGACTCTGATCATGCTCTTATACGGGCACACCAAGAAGACCTATTAAAATTGAATTAAATGATGAGAAAGCCGAAAATAAATTCTAGGAACAACTGAGGTCATACTTAGGTAGTTTAGAAAATGAGGCTGACCCAGATGCTGCTTGGAAAGATATACAAACAGCTGTGGAAACAGCGGTGACATCTATTAGTGATTTGAAACACGGGGTTACAAAAAACCAATGAATTTCTTCTAGGTCTATTGCACAAATGGATTCTCGTAAACTCGTTCCATCAGGCTCTGAACACGAAGATGAGCGAAAGAAAATCAGATCTAGGTTAAGCAAAAGTCTAAGGAACGACCGTGAGCTGTGATGGGCTAAGATCTGGGAGTTGGATGTCATCCCATCTGACTGGTCACATTCAGTTATCGTCCCAATATATAAAGGTCAAAATCATCCTATGACAACCATAGAGGGATTAGTTTAGCTAATATAGTATCTATAATACTAGCCTCGATAATTATCAAACGCCTAACTAAGACTCGTGAACTGTAAACACGAGAGAACCAAGCTGGCTTTAGACCTGGTCGTGGCTGCATCGACCACATATTCACCATTCGTCAGGTTCTAGAACACAGGCATACTTATCGACGTCCGACAATGGTGGTCTTTCTTGACTTAAAAGCAGCATTTGACTCGGTAGACCGCGAGATTCTGTGGAAGTGTCTGTCATTGAAAGGCGTAACTCAGAAGTACATAAATCTTGTAAAGGCTCTTTACTCGAACACTACTAGTCGAGTCAGAGATTATGGCGAACTGTCATCTGCTTTTGCAACCTCAAGTGATGTCCATCAAGGCTGTCCACTTTCTCCACTTTTGTTTAACTTCGTCATAGACCTATTGATGGAAATAACATTCTCGTCGGCTGAATTCTCGGGTATTGATCTCTTGCCAAGAGGTCCACTTATCGACTTAGAATACGCAGATGACATAGTCCTGTTTGGTGAAGACGCTGATAAAATGCAGAGTCTTTTGGTAGCACTGAGCAACAACGCCAGAATGTTTGGAATGCGCTTCTCTCCCTCTAAATGCAAGTTGTTGCTTCAGGATTGGTCTGCGTCAACACCTGAACTAAGAATAGGGAGTGAAGTAGTCGAACGCGTTGACAACTTCACTTACCTTGGAAGTCTGATCAACCCTAATGGGTCGGTGTCTGACGAAGTCTCTGCACGGATTCGAAAAGCTCGTTTGGCTTTCGCCAACTTACGTCACCTATGGCAAAGGCGAGATATCCGTCTATCAAACAGAGGATGAGTATACTGCGCGGCAGTTCGTTCTGTTCTAATTTACGGCAGCGAAACATGGCCACCAAGAGTAGAAGATACTCGTAAGCTACTAGTATTTGACCACAGATGTCTTACAAATATTGCTAGCGTCTGTTGGGATCACCGGGTACGTAATAGTGAAGTGACATGCCTCAGAATCGATCACAATGGCGTCGGTGCATACACTCCCTGTCTTCCCTTGAACTAAGAGATTAAAATCACTTCATTTCTTTCTTTCTACGAACTAATTCTTTATTCCGGTACTGTATCCTTATATGCAATCTTTCTCCTATATATTACCACCTTTAACCTAACCACTCCTATGAATCCGGTGTTCATCTTGCTGTGCTAACGAGATATGGCAACCTGGACCGATGCATATATGTGCCTGGTCCTACGTTGTAGCTGACTGACTGTTGTACTCTGATATTTTTTCACTGTTTCTACAATTAGGTTCTAGAAGGAATGTAAATTGTTCACAATGAAGTGAGAAAAAGTCATCTCGAAATAGCCTCTTCTGTAGCGAGGCTATGAGCTGTAGTGCATGCTTTCCCTATGTATCATTTTTGTGTCATAGAATCCCTTTTAGATTTTTTTCTAATAAAGATAGTAGTCTGGTAATAGTAATGTAATGTCTTCATTAAATTAAACTTAAAATGGACAATTAACTTGAACGTTTTTTTTTAAATGAAGCATGATGATCGAACAGATGATGGGTATGGTCCGAGGCGCCGATGGAATAATAAATCCGATCGTTTATACTCTTCTAGTAAGTTTCGTTTATACACAGTCGCCCAATAAGTGTTTTTTACATGCATATATTTTTAATGAGCATTCAATAAGGCAGTAGAATGAGTACTGTATTTCACTTAAATTACATGAGATAATAATAATGCATCAAAAAAAGGATAAACGATTAAATTAAATGCATGCCTACCACCGAACTATTAGCCTCAGTAATATCCAGATGATACGAATTAGAAGAATCAGAGCTAGCGAAAATCATTGAAACTTTGAAAAATAAATTATAGGATTTCTAGCATACACTTTTCCTTGGTGCATCTAAACACCTAGCCGTTGCCACAGGTTACAAGCACGGAAGTATATCCCACTTCACTGTTATGTTCTGATAAGCATAATGAATGGTAGCTTTTGGGATCCATTTATGGACCAATACTATTCGTATATTTTTATCGTATAATTGTTAAATAACTAAACTATTCATATCCCTTTTATTATGAGCCTTATTTTTACCTATGAACTATTATTACACATTTTACCATTCTTGAGTTATGCCCTGTCTACTAATTTCTACCTCGCTCATTGATAGCCACATTTGTCCAAATCTTGTACAAATGTTTTTTCCTATTTTAGTGGTACGATGTGGCCTGTCTGGTTGGTATATAAACTGAGTATGTTTGAAATAATTGATTCATATTGCAGAGGCTGAGATTGATGTTCTGGACTTAACTGGCTGGGCTAGGCAGGAAGCAGGACTGATAAGGACTCTAGACTGCTCTCACGGGTTTTACGCGTCCTAGGTCCGGTCGATAATTCACTGCTCTCTAATTGGAAGTATCATTACGCTATACATTAACAGGGCACACAGGCCACAAGTTATGACATTTACTGATTAATTCTACTACATATAGTGTTGTGATTCTAGTTATGGGAATTTCGTAATAATTATCTTACTCCTTTTGAATCGACTACTGTCCACCAAGTTATGACGGTAAACTTAGTAATGCTAGGTAAATTTAAATTTCTAAACTTTGGTTATGCCTTTTAATATGATAGAACGATTCGTACGCCGGTGCTGTAGTTTAGCGTTGTTTAGAATACTTGCCTTTGCAATCTGTTAATTAATATGTAAATTTAGTATACTGAGGAGAAATTGACATTAGTTACAATTTTCATTGTTTCTACATTTATGACATCTTATAAACATTTTATTTCAGGTTACCAACGTGATCGTCGATCTCGCCGCACTTCTCCTTCACCACGATCATCTCGTTCTGAAATTAAACCGAAAAAGTGGCTCCACGACAAATTTGAAGAGATAGAAGGGGACAATAGTTCACAAAAACCGATCCCAATGCCTGTTCCTGCTCCCAAACCTATATTATGGTCTACTATTGGGAAGGAAATCTTGAATGGAAATAAAACTGTTGTAAGTGATGACCAAAATTACAGCCCGAATAGTGCAGCCAATCAATCACCGCTAACAGACAACGAAAATATTACCAATACACTAGAGACAAAAGTACAATCAGTTGTGGCCAATTCAGCTGTTCGTAGTAATGAAAAAGTTTCTACCAAAGAAGAGCATTTTAACAGTGAAGTTTTCCATCTAGATGTTGATCATGTTTTTGACGAAGCCATTGAACGATGATCTATGTCTGATATGTACAGTCAGCATTTTGTTTTGACAATAATCACTTCCTGTCTGTTACATTGCTTGTATATTCAATTTGTTTATATAAGCAACTTACGTTTGCATTCTGAATTTCGTTATTTTTTTATACATATATATATATATATATATATAGTTTTCAGAAAAGATATTTCATTTAACTGGGTTTCTCATTCAAAGGGGTAGTTTCTTTCGATTTAGAAATCGTCAAAATAGTTAAATTTTTATTGCACACCTCGAATATGGTATAAAACTTTACTTCACATTTAAGTCCTATAAACCAATGAGCACTTATCTGAACAAGTTAACGATCAGTATGCATACATAGAATATGTGGCCATAGATAAGAAAGTGTGTACAAGGAACCATATCTAGCGCATAATATTTTCGCAAAATATCTACGCAATTAGATTGCTTTTACCAAAATGTTGAGCATAAAAGGACAATAAACAGTAAAAATTATTTATTACATTATAATCTACAGAGTTGTTTTAAATTATTTACATTATTCGTTTCCAAAGCTTTAAGTTCTTGTCATAAATTTTTAGCTTGAGGAATTATGACTATTTCAAAAGTCACATCGAAGGATATATGCTACAAATAACGGGAAAAAACATTTAGGTAAAAGATTACTAAAAATTGTAGTCAGGATTTTGTTAACAAATACAGCACACGAATTTCTCTAGCTTTGTACTATATTCCTTATCGAAACTGTTCAGTGTTGATTATAGTCGCCCCACACATGAATCTACCACATACATTGACGCTACAATAGGGCATTTCAAATTGAACATTTACAATTATTCGTGGTGTAATATCGATATAGCGAAGTCAAAAAAGATGGAGTTAGGTATATAGGTCGTTCGATGCGTATTTTATCTGAAAGAATTTAAGAACATTACCCGGTGTGGCTAAAGAGAAGTAAACGGCATAATAAGAAGTTCAATAATCGAACACCTTGTGAAGACAGGTCACTCAATCGAGACGTACTCTGCGTTCAAGGTCTTGTACAAGGTAAGTAGAAGTCTTTCAAAAACAATTAGATTGCATCTTCTTTGAATTGCCGAAGCAATAGCCATACATCTGGAAAAACCAGAATTATGTGTGCAAGAAATTGGTACAACCTCTTCTTCTACCATGGTATCAGTTTCTTATATTTTTTTCTCCATACTCTTCTTCCTTTACAGCCATCTGCTTCATCTTCCCCTTAAATTTTCTACCCCCAACTAGTTTATTTCTGTTTCTACGATCATCCTGATTGCATTTTATTTTATCATGCTGAGCCATCCTTTCCCAATGATCGTTTCTCTATCTATCTTTTGATGAATACTTAAGCCATTAACAATCAAACGATTATTAAACCTTCCTTGTTTTATAAAATTTGTTTATTTTGCCTCATTGTCACCATGTTTAAGAGAAGTTTATTATCATCTTGTAAAATGAGTATATATATTTGCGATTGTACAGCTTTGAAAGTGAATTCGCCGAAAAGAGAACTCTTTGCTGAACTGATTTTTCGTATTTAATATCTTAATGGGTGTATTCCGTTTACATACAATTTGATTGATGTGTATTTTATCACTTGAGAAAACTGTTCATCAAGCCAAATAATCTACCTAATGCGTGAATCCATGTTAGTAAAAACCAATCAGAACTGAAACAAATGACATCAAATCTTACCCAATGAGAGTACTATGATATTTCTTACAATGAACTGAAATCCCAAAACAGTCAATCAGTTCAGTAGATGAACAAAAAAGTTACAAACTTTGAAAAAGAAAAAAATTATTTTTCTCTTACCTATACGAATTCTCGTAAAGTGGTAAATATAATTCGGGTGTATCTCTTCCACTAATATACTGACTATTAATATTATGATTAGAATGTTTTCCAGTATATGGGACTTTTATAAAATGTTGTGAAAAAGCTTGTATGCATAGACTTCGCTGTTCGCGGTAAGTATTTAATTCAGTTAAATTTAATATCTCATTCGTTGACAATCGTTTTTGTTCTATATGACTTGTACTAAATAATTTAATTGGTGGTAAACTAGTTACATGACTTATAAGACAATTAAAAAGGATATCTTCACAGTTATTAAATACATTGACAATCTCGTGAAGTTTACGATCCAATAATGTTTGATACAGATGATGATAATAACTATAAAAACGTAGACAAAAGAAAATAAGATTTGTTACACTAGATACCTAAAAACAGTGAGATAGTTTGACCAATATGTGTACAAATCACAAGTTATCAGGTTCAGTATTTTTTCCACATCTATTTGACAAACGCAATAATCAGTACAACTGTATAATGGATGAATCGATTTGATAGTGTGTAGGGGATCAACTAATTGATTACATGGATACAAAATAATAGTCGGGTATGACCAATGTTTGCTTGAAATTAAGACGACAAGTGATGAGGTTAAGCGCGGAATTGCAGGCTCTACATAGCATTATTACATACAGAGTTGTATTGATGACACCATCCTGAGAAATACTTTCGTCATTTGCTCACAGAACAACGCAACCTGAACAGCTGCACTGTACGCTGTAAATATTAAGGTGTCTGCTGGTTTTTAATATTTTGTTTTATCTCCAACTGTGTTCGTTTTTTTTAAAAGAGAAACAAAAAAAGCAACAAACTAACCGATGATAAAATGCCCCATTTAGTAAAACTATTGAAAAATGCTTCACCGATGGATTATCGTCATATTTCCATAGGTTATCTGTAGTATTCCAATAATGTGAACGAGCTTGAAATCCAACTAAACGATTAGGGAATTCTTGCCAAGTTAGATATGCGAAATTTAACTAAAAAAAAGTAGTGTAGAGAGCGTATTGATTCATAGCTTAATCGACTTTCAGTCCAACGTATAAAAAACGAAGCACTTAAACTACACTCAAAACTGTTTTTAGGAATTCGTCAAAACTTCTTTGGATTTCATTATACTTTGTGTTCCAATGTTATCCCAAACGCAGGAGAAGACGACCAGTAGGTCTCAATATACACAAACGGATGAGCAAGGTTCTCCGATACAACACAGCATGCACCAATTCAATCACAATTGACGGAAAAGATTTGGAAGATGTAAAAACCTTTACATATCTGGGCAGCATTATTGATGAACAGGGTAGATCTGATGCAGATGTGAAGGCGCGGATCGGCAAAGCAAGAGCAGCATATTTACAAATGAGGAACGTCTGAAACTCAAAGCAACTGTCAACCAACACCAAGGTCAGGATTTTCAATACAAATGTCAAGACAGATCTACTGTATGGGGCGGAAACCTGGAGAACTACGAAAGCATTCATCCAGAAAATACAGGTGTTTATTAACAGTTGTCTACGCAAAATACTTCGGATCCGTTGGCTGGACACTATTAGCAACAACCTACTGTGGGAGAGAACAAACCAGATCCCAGTGGAGGAAGAAATCAGGATGAAGCGCTGGAAGTGGATAGGACACACATTGAGGAAAGCACTCAACTGCGTCACAAGAAAAGCCCTCACATGGAATCCTCAAGGCCAAAGGGAAAGAGGAAGACCAAAGAAAACATTACGCCGGGAAATGGAAATAGACATGAGAAAAATGAACAAGAATTGGATGGAACTAGAAAAGGAGGCCCAGGACAGAGTGGTTTGGAGAATGCTGGTCGGCGGCCTATGCTCCATTAGGAGTAATAGGCGTAAGTTGTGTTCCAATATATAAAATCAGTTTAATTTTATCACTGGGATTATTTGTTTTGTTATTTTCTAACAAATGTGTAAAAAACTAACGATAATAAAAATGTTGAATATACGATCCAAACACCGATTAATCAACATGAATGAGTATATAATACAGATTTTAAGTGAATATTTTTGGTTTCGATGTTATTTTATCTTTTTATTTGTATTTTATAACATGTCCCTTTATCATAGTCAAATTTTATATCTGGATTGCTTTAAGCGAGTGACCATCTTAACTCTGTAATGATATATTAACAGAATTCAACTGTTTGAAATCTTATGGAGATAAGTACCAATAGTTCTTTCTTCAGTTGTATTACTTAATTTGAGTTAGCTGTTTAGTTTTTCTGCTGATCAGCACATTAAGAACTATTCTGGATTACTGATGTAGGTTCATTGAAGTTTCTAATAAGAAACGTTATAGTTTAAGCTTCTCATTTTTTTACATTAATAAAATCTCTAGTTTCATAGTGCCAATTTTGAGGTGGTGTGTTTGATTTCTGTATTAAAATCAAAATCAACGTTAATCCATGCCATTTGTACTCTGAGGTTCCTATGAGAGAATTTCACTTGATATCCAAATAAATTTAAGAATGCAATTTTACTGCTCATATATTTAGTTCAATACGTTTTTAATGAGTGTAGGAATATTACTATCTTACTGGGATTATTTTAGGAAATGTGTTCGTACAATGAGTAAACTATAATTAACTCACAATCAGTCAACCATAACCAACACAGGACCTGGAACAAGTGTGCACCGGCTTAAGTTGTTACAGCACATTTGTAAAGAAAGGTGAGATTCTTTAGTAAGCGAAGCATCAAATGACTCGGAATTAGGGTAGTAGTAATGATAATAAGATGAGACAAAGAAAGGAATAAAACACGGGAATCCAGCATTTATGTAGAGATCAAGGATGAATGGATCTGTCCCATTACAAACGACTTTAAGATATGCCACTCAGCGTTTTTAACCATTGGCCGCAATTATCCAGCGGATCTGGACCACAAAGTTTACATTTATCAACACGAACCGGTACAGCAGTTAACCTTTATACAATCTAATAACACGTCTTGGTTTGGTCGCTCCTAATTTTTTTCTATCCTATGCCTCTGATATCTAGGACAGCATGTCCAGGTAGACAGTGGCTGAGCAACCATAATACATATCTCAACCATGAATTTAGACAGAGGATTAATGTGCACACCAGCTACCCGTTCCTTGATTTACTTATCAATGCACGGTCAGTATGCATAGCTTCCAGTGACAGATTCCATTCTTCCAATCCCTGGGTGGGTTGAGTGGAGCTGTCGTAGGATGGTTGAACGTGGATTACTAGGAGCCACTACGGGATCGGTGAACATAACGGTCATTTACAATGGACAGAAAATGGTATCGTTGATGACACTGCTTTAATTCATGGTATGTAATATGTGGGGGTCAGCAATATCGAATAAATTTAGATAGTTACTGTAAAATAGGAACATGACGTGTAGTCAACATCTTGAAGAGGTGTCACTGAAATTTGTTCTGTATTCACCAATACCTTGCTCACATGTTTAACTTATATAGAAGCAGAAATGTTACTTTCATCCTCAAGTTTGTGATTGCCCATTAAACGTGATAATGAGATGACCAAAATAGCAGGTCGATTAGTACCTATTGGTGAAATCACAACACAGCAATATTGTAGCTTATAGATGGCTAGCCGAAAACGAATACTTATAATTCCAGAACTTGGACTGAGGCCGAATGCAAATATAGCCAGAAATAAAGAAATGATGACTCATTGTCGCAGAAAATGTGTTGAAGTTTCCAAATCTACGAAAAGTGGGACCACATTTCCGATCATCTCCAGCTGAACCCTAGTCGCATGTACACGTCGATTTTACTAGCCCATTCCATAGTAGTTATATCTTCATATATATTGACTCATATTTTGAATTACCAAAGATAATTCTCATGAACCACATCACCTCACATTCTACAATTGCGAAAATTATATAGCTGCTATGTCGTTTTAGGGTCCCGGATATCCTGATAACAAACAATAATACACAATTTACTTCTACTGCCTTAGATTTTTGTGCTAGATTATTCGTCGGTTCCCAAGCTAAAAGGTTTGTGGATACTTCAAAAAGAGCAAAAAACACAGGCTTATTATACATACGCTCTGATAGGTCATTCACTCTCAGCCTTTTTGGTGGGAAGGTGTTATGACGAGAAGAATTGAGAACAATGAAAGTTGTGTAACCCGTTTTTCGAGACACTACTATACTTTTTGACGTGTAGTTATTAATAGTTAATGCATGTGATTCCTATATTCTCCTAATCACAAGTTATTATACTTTAATCATGGAGTCTGGTATTCAAATGTTTAATTTAAACGCCTAATTTTTGGCATATATACATCGAATTACCTGTTCAACTGTAATGTTCAGGTTTAATGAATATGCAAACACAGCCAAGGTAGGAATTTCGTGAAAAGGTTGAAAACGAACACTTGGAGATATAGAATTAGAAGAATATCTTAGTGTAAAGCGTTCGTCAGGGAGAACGATTTCAACTGGGACTGGAGCATAAGATTTTACTTCATTATTATTTGGTGGAAAATTCTTGCATTGCCAAATCAGAATTATCTAAAAAGAGGATGGAATAACAAAAACATCTGTACACAGATAATTAGTTATCAGTTTCACATGTATGCACAATCGAATATAGTCAAACTATAACTCAATGAATAAAATAATGAACTACTCAACCAAATGCATAATGAGTTGAAATTCAGTCCTAATTACCATATAATGTGATTATGAATATTTCCACTGTTTTCGATCGGGACTTAGTTGAGAATTATTCTTATTGGATATGTCATACGAGCAAGTTGATAACATGTGAGTGCTATCTCATAAATACCTTTCTCGGTAATGTCGCTAACCAACCACCTTAGTTACACACACATTTGTTTATCATCTAGTGTGCTATGTACCAGTTGAAAACTGGAAATACTGGATAAATATCATTGAATTTTCATACTACAGATAGAACACTTCATTTATACGACATCTTGTTTATAGAATATGACGTCATTTTTCAGTTTGTGGTCTAAGTTATCAATGAGACTGTATTTTAATGTTAACTGAACTCCTGTCATTGTAAATAACCAAGTTACTAAATGGAGTAAGCTTTCAGTTTTCCATATCTGTTTCTCAAATACTTGTCAGTCAAATAATTAATAATAATAATAGTAATAATAATAATCGGTCAGCCTCTTTCGAACAGTAGCAGTAGTAATACAAATTTCCAAAACGAAAACCTGTAGCTCCGAACTTAAACTAAATAGATTCAACTTTCTCTTCATCACTATCGAAAATTCAAGATATACATTTTGTCGAAAATCCAAACAGCCTGTAAAAGATTGGGTAAATTCCGTTGTCTATTAATTTGCATATTTGTGTGGAAACACATGCATAGAAAGGAGAAAATGTTACCTCCAAGCAGGGGTGGTTGAGTACATACTTAAGTGGCAACAAAAATATATGAATTTCAATGGTCAAATGAGAGCATAGGAATAGACAAACATCTCTCTGCATTGTGAAACATTTGGTCAAGACGGGTCATAAGAGTGATGTCAAACCAACCTTTGAAGTGACTAAGGGCGTGTACTTAAGTTTACTGAAGCCTTGTCAATACAGAAATCTAAACCTCCTTTGTGTACAAAAAAGTTTGTTCCCACCTTGAATCTATCATGGTAATATTGATTTACTACTCAGAGTCCTCTTACCTATTTATAGATGCCTTATTAAGTAGATATGTGATCAGATTGTTCAAGATGTATTGAGCTAATATATCAAATAGTTCTGATAATCTTGGTGACCTAATGTTCAATGAGTAAATAAGATCAAGCCTATTATAAAATGACTACGACTGACCTGTAGGACTGAGGCATTAATCGCATAGTAGGAATGAATGTCATACTACCTGACTTCCAGAGCTTATCAGATTATATAACTCAAGTTGTAAAGAGACCGCTAATTTATGCAACTCGGAACCATAATGGACTTTGTTTGAAGTTCAATGATTAAAAATAATCAGCATAAAACTCTGACTTTATATATTGTCTTTAAGACTCAGTAAAATCAGTATACGATAGTGAAGATTGTTGAGGTTTTACTGAGATTGTAGTGAACAAGAACACCAATGGGGACAATCAAATGTATTTAACACAAAATTACAGAACTTGTTAATAAAATCTAACAACCATATAGTAAATGCTCAATTCGCAAAATGACCACCAGTTGTCCGAAAATGGCCCAGACTTCATTGTTCTTGTATTTTCATACAAATTCCATTCTGTTTCCATTCTTTACTGTTCGGTTCTCTTGTCTCTCTGCTGCCCAACCTTCTGTTCACGACTAACACCACATAATAATTACGTCAATATAAGTAGCACACACACGACTGATCAATGTTAAACCATCACTGAAAACCCGGAAGCACTGGATGGCTGTTTCATCCTAGTACGGGACTCCTTAGCACTGTATAACTTCAATCAATACACGATAGTGCGCGACCACCTTTCATTGTCTTTGGTGGGTAACTGCCTCAATAAATTTACAGAGCAATCGATAAAAGAACATTATTTCAAATAATATAACTCAGTACTTAAAAGTTTGTGTGGTGAATTGTAAGTGATATTTATTTAATGATGTACTGTTTTTAGGAGGAAATAACTGGAACAGATTTTTAAATATAATCGCTAGTCGAAGCATTAACTTATGGATTATTTTACTGTGTTCGGGAAGAAAAACACTCACTTTCTCTCTCTTGCACATATACATACGAAAGTGAAAACTCGATATGGTAGTATTACTTAATTTGAGGAATAAACTTTCTTTACCTTTCGTAAAAATTCGGAATGGAACAGAATTTTACCGAGAGATTTTAACCGTTCCAAATAAACGGCACAAAGTTCTGCACGTATTGGAATTAACATTGTGAAACCTGACTTGATTTCGGCTATTTAAATAGAAAATACAAAAATGAAAGGTGTTTTAACATAAGAAAACAACTATATATTAATAGGACAAAAATAGAAAAGACATGATAATGGTTTGTCAACAGCTATCGTAAAAATAAGACAGCTATGTTTTAATGACCCACTGATTATTAATGTTATACCTTGAGCTCAGATTCTTAAAATACCACGTATGATTTGAGCACCCGAACGCTAGAATCCTACCAAGTTGCAAATCAGAAGACAAGAGAAAGTGCTTGCTTGTTTAGAACTGAATTTACTCATGTCAGCTGTTATTAACCACCAAAGGGTATTTGGATTATTGATCGGACTTATTCACCTTGTATGATTCAAATCAATGTCATATGATTACTCAGTTAACTACGTTATCACCCAGCGATTCTGGCTGCAACTAACCTCCTGTGAGAGTTATCATTATGCTCGTTGGTGACTGACTAATGAACAGAGCTAAGCTTGTCTAGTCCCTAAGGCTGGCCGGATACATTTAATCACCTCTCGCTATCAAACAACAAGGTCTAAATGAGTTTATGGGTTATGTAAATGAGTGAAATATTACATTTGCTTTTTAAAATTAGGGTACATACAAATAACAATGTTCTCATCGATTGTTCATTGTGAAAAAATGGCTCAAGAATGGTACGCTTTCAGAATCTTCCTAAGAAAAACCTACATTGACAATGCATCGGATATCGTTGGACTGCTACATCACAACTGTCCATAGAATCTACATGCGAAACTATGAGACCACCAGGTAATGTATTCCAAATTTCGTAACTCCGACGACGAAGCGAAACTCTATCTCGTATAATCTGAAATCAGAATAATAACCAAACAAAAGAAAGTGTACGCATACAATTTTGTTAGAAATCACGTGAAATGAAAGTTTCTCAGTCAGTTAGTTACAACGTAGGACCAAACACATATCCATCGGTCCAAGTTGCCACACCGGATTAGCGCAACAAGATGAATACCACATTCACAGAAGCAGTTACTTCAATTGTAGTAAACAAGGCTCCACATAAGGATATGATACAAGAAAAAAAAACTAGTTCGTAGAAAGAAAGATATAAAGTAATTTTAATCTCACGGTTTAAAGGAAGATAGAGAGTGTATACACCTACTCCATTGTGATCGATTCTGAACCATATCACTTAGATTCTCTAGACATTGGGTACGAAATTCGCGCGAACCCCAAGTTGTATGGTTCTCACATTTCTGTAATTTTGTATTAAACAATAATTTGGTTGTCCCCCACTTGAGTGTTGGTTCACTACAATAGCACCCGAGTGCCAAAACCGAATTAGGCGGGATGAGGCTCTAAACCGAATGTCTTAACCGCTAAGCTACCCTCTGACGTTGCTTTACTTATTACCTCATGAGGTTAGACACATAGACAAATGTTCTAGGAGTGTTTTCCCGAAAAAGCCATATGTTTTGATTTAAGCACCTTAGCAGTATATTAACCCTCACAAAAGCACAAACCATGAAAGGTAAACAATCCTGCTGGACTTATTTCCCATCAACGAATGTAACATTCTTGATACAAACGCAACGATGCTTTATATCAACCGTAAAAATCAAACCCTTTTAATTTATTTCATAAAATCAATAGAAATAAATAGACCATTGACAAACTCTCTTATTTGGAGATAAGTTTTCTTACCCTTAAAGAATTTTGTACAACTGGAATAGCAAGCAAAATATGAGCCATACAAAGTAAAGAGATAATATTGGGAAGAAATAAAAGAGAAAAAGGGGGTGTAATCAAAGAAAAATAAGTGAAAGAGAATGGCTTGTAATAAGAGATACACCTCAGTTAAAAGTAGCAGTAAAAGAGAGTTTTCTTACAGTTGACGCACCTCATCTTACTTTTATAAAAATCCAAAAAAACTAATGCACGATAGCCATTGGCTTCTATTCTGAGCCATGTTTGATAGCACCTTAAGCCACTGAGATTTGTCATCTTTAAGATCCCAATCAGGAAGTCGTGATAGGCCAACAGATCCCATTTTTATACAACTTTCTTTCTTACCATCCCCACCCAATTGTCTTAGTACGGCTGATGGTTACAACAATTCGTTATCCCTCTCGAAATGCTATTACACTGTCATGGGAATTTAGTTTCTGCTACGAAAGTTTTACTCACTGCCTCCACAACGTGCAGGTACTGCAAGAGGACGAAAAGCAAGTGTCTGACGGTTAGACTGGACTGTTAAATATGAATGATCGACCTAGGGGACTTGTAAAACTCTCACTGCAAACCAGTGATGTAGATGGGCCCTGTGATTCTAAGAGAAGGAATAACACATAAATTTATTTTGGCCACCGGTCACCATGGTCTGGGGGTCTCCTGGCACTGCTCTGCTGACTGATGGATTAGACCTCTAGATCAAGGGCTCGGGAAGTGATCCTCTAAGGAGAACATTTACTTCAGTTCGAGCGGCCGGGAGTTTTCCAGCACATACAAAAATATTATTGTTATGAATGAAGAAAATGTTCTCGCTTACCTAGCTATCCATACAAACAATATAATGCAAAGAACTAATTACGAGCAAATTTCTTTTACGCTACTTTATCTATACATTCCTTTTTTGTTTTGATTTAAACCTGGGAGTACCCATAACATAATTGAAATATATTTCTTTAACTAACAGCGACTGTACAAACTATATCATACAAATTCAAAAGGAAATATTTACCTCAAGTGTTGTAAGAACAATTGATTCGATTGAAGATAAATACGTATGCCAAAGAAACATTACTTGTTGTCGATATTGAATTATCTGATGAGATGTAATACGTCGTAGATTTAATGGAAGCAATAAAGGTAATCGTTCGTCAGCCCAAATAACTGCTCGATTCCAATCAATCACTTCAGAAAACGGAAGTTCCAAATCATTGCTCAACATAACTGGGATACAACCAGACTGCAAAACTTCTAAGAACCTTAATTAAATAGTACAAACACGAAAAATAAGAAATGGAATGATTAAGAGTACTTTGCTTTGAACGAACAGGGTTCTCATTTCACTAGAATAGTATAATAGGAATTACGAAAATAAAAGGACTCAAGAATTTATTTATTTTTGGGGGTTATAAGCAACAAGGTGAAAATAGTTCACATCACGGAATAATTCAAGCAAAACGACTACTGAGAGCTCAGGAACGTCGGATGGCTTTCTTTTTTCTAGTTGGAGCTCTTTTGATGTTTACACCCACAACCATACTAAGAATTGATTCAAAAATATTCAGATATTGGGGTGAACTCATTACCTTCAAATCACTTAGTCGGAATACAATGATCCACATACCCAAATTCACGCAGTTCGTGATATCCCACAATAACTACCCAGTAGTATTACCGCAATACCTCACACTTTCAACCTAGTTAGTTGAGCGACATCATAGATCGATTGAAGTTAGACATTAACACCGTCGGATACCCCTCAGTGGTTAAGCGTTCGCGCAAGAGACTAAAGGTTCTACGTTCGGGTCCCGTGTGCGGAATTGTGGATGCTGAGGAGTCCCATACTAGGACGAAACGGCCGTCCAGTGCTTCCAGGTCTTCAATGGTGGTCTTGATAAGTCTTCGAACTGAACGCTAGATTCGGTTCCTAAGCTCTTCTAATAACCCCCAGGCTAGATCCACAGAGAGACGTGAACACGAGAGGAAAGGCACGAAAGATGGAAGAAACGCTTTACTCCAAATGTTCGTTTATGTACAAAAAAATTTAGGATTTTTATAGTATTTTAGATGATCTTGGGTTTCCGGAAAATTCTGGGACGCTAATAAACATAGTAGCAGCATAGGTAATCATCCAATCAGAAACTTGACACGTGACGTTTCACTTTCTAGATATTTCTGGCAAGCCTAATGGATGATGGTTGGATAATATGCTTCTCAGCGTTTGCAGAGCCTTTGTTGGCATTTTTCGAGGAGTTTCCTAGACCTCCCCAACAGGTCTAGCTTAGATCGACTCATGAAGCCAACTGTCAAAAATATTAAACTTTTTTATTTTGACAATATTATTAAAATAATTGACCAAAACCGATGTACCAGAAGTAGGGAATAAAATTACAACACAGTGGATGAAAGACTAACACATTAACTACTCAGCTATAGCACCAGGTAGATAGAGAGTATGAGAATTGTGTAACCTAATTATATCCACTATGGGTAACCAGTAATCTATTTCATGATTTCATTGCTCGAATATCCTAGATTAATCAATAGCGAGCCCCTATTTCCTTGGTTGTCGAAGTGATTATTTATTTGATCATAATAAATGGATGATTTATCTCCTTGTCTATATTTAATATTGGCTTTTAATTACCGGTATAATAACGCTGCACGTAAGTTTTTAAATAAACTGATTTTTAATTAATATAGAATCACTTGTATATATCTATATATTCCGAGTTTTATAACTAATTTACCAAGTACAGGTTATTGTATTCGACTTTGAACCACGCTGTTTGTGTAATAATCAGTGATACCAAGAGGCTGTCCAGCCATACGGAACAAGCGGGGTTGGAATTTGTGACCTAATTGTTGGAAGTTGATTGGTTCAAACAATGAACCAGCGCACCATATTAATTGTTGTGTCTTTATGGACTGCTAGTTATCACGTAGTATGCTCGCCAATCAAAATACGACTTATTCGCTCTCATACTGTACTAAACCGATGACGTCCGACCGGTCTGATCAGTCTAGCATCCTATTGGTCCGTTGCTCGCCTAGCCTGTTCAGCTGAGTCCAGAATGCCAACAACAGCCTCCATTATGCGAATTATTTATTTCAGACATACTTGGTTTATATACCAGCCAAACATATCGCATCCCATCACAATAAAGCCAAAAAGTGGCTGTGAACGAGGGAGACAATAATCAATAAACAGTATAATTTCAGAACAGTAAATAGTATAATAATAATTATAGGTCAAAATGAAGATTATAATAAGAGGAATATAGATATACAGTCTAGTTAATGAATATTTATACCATGAGAATATGTAAATAATAGTAGTCCATTAATAGGTCTCAGATGTTACTCGTAATTCAATCTTCACTAGGATATAACATTAAGAGAAATCATACCAGTCTTCTAATTTTATTCAACATCGGTGCGTACGTTATAAAGGTTCTGATACATAAAACATGAGATTTTAATCTACATTTCAGTGAATAGTTCTCGATAACCGTACAAACAGAGACTAAAAATATTAATTAGAAAAAAACATTTGAAAATATTACAGATTTAATGTAACTACAATATTTTACCGATATGAACCTAATCGTCGACCACGAGGAACAAGACAAAACGTGGAATTATACATTAATTCCCAATAATCATATCTAAAAAATAAATAGATAGATTAAATATATCAGTCTATCAAGGTGCATCAATCAATAAACACCATGTAAGATAAAATCAATAGATTTGAAACATGCATGATCTGGTTCATGGGACGTAATAGTTTAAGAGAATGTGAATTACAATTTTTTTAAGATATGAAAAAGAAAACTACGGTATAATTGGGTGATACACTGGTGGTTA
Organism: Schistosoma margrebowiei; assembly: GCA_944470205.2. NCBI lineage: Eukaryota > Metazoa > Platyhelminthes > Trematoda > Strigeidida > Schistosomatidae > Schistosoma > Schistosoma margrebowiei. The sequence continues at coordinate 73,944,849 of OX104028.1, read as the reverse complement.
GAGGTAGTCAACAGGAAACCCTAGACCCGGGTTTCGTGCTACTTGGCACTCGTTAGTAAGGTGTACCTGTACTCTTGAGGGAACTTGCGCTCCCTACACTAAGAAGGACTTGACACACGTGACATTGATCACCATCCAGTGATCGATCAATTGTGAGGTGATACACTAAAACAAGGTTCTTTCGCTACGAAAAGAAATACTGCAAATCAATCTGAAGTTTGAAAGTGCTTAGAAATAAATACTACAATTAATAATAGTAATATGCGATAACTAAATAAACCGTTCAATTTGAATATGATATTAAAAAAATTCAAAATGAATTATTTCCATCTTTTAAGTTGCCAGCACACAGAACATAAAATTAAAACAAAAATCTAAGAAATCATCTTCGCATGCAGAAAAAGAAAATAAAGTGTAATTAATGCTGGAATAACAATATAATTACTTAAGAGTTATAAAATGATTAAGTCAATAATTCACTTAAAACGATAAAATTCATCATGTCAATATCTTTGAACCACTTTGATTTGTATCATTACCATAAAATAGTAAACATAATTGATATTTTTGTAAGCAATCGTGGATAAAGGCTAGCAGTGGAATCTAGGACGCGCGTTTCGTCCTATTCGGGACTCATCAGATGGATATACCTGCATCCCAGAGTTGATGTTCACTCTGGGACTCGAACCCAATATCGTTCGTTTCAAATGCCATCATGTTATCCACTCAGCTACTGAGTCCTGATAGCCACTTACTTGTACGATGGGGCAAATTTAAATTCACTTGGTATTGTTTGGCTTGTATCTTCCCATTGAGGTTTAAGACTGCAATTGATCAGTCTGTTATTGGCATATGTGGATACTGTGTGTATGCCTCGATATTGCCTTAATTCACAAGCTTTTTTGTAAGCAATGACGGATAGTGGCTAGCAGTGGAATGCAGGACGCGCGTTTCCTCCTATTCGGATAGCGTGATGGTGTTTGAAGCGAATGGTATTGGGTTCGAGCCCCAGAGTGAAGATCAACTTTGAGATGCAGGCACATCCACCTGACGAGTCCCAAATAGGACGAAACGCGCATCCTGAATTCCACTGCTAACCACTATCCATCATTGCTTACAAAAAAGCTTGTGAATTAAGGCAATATCGAGGCATACGCACAGTACGCACATATGCCAATGACAGACTGATCAATTGCAGTCTTAAACCTCAATGGGAAGATACAAGCCAAGCAATACCAAGTGAATAATGGATATTGTCAATCATTACGTAATAATTTATCTGTTTTGGACATATATTGAAAATATTTATCAATCTATAGAAACAAACTAGTTCGAACAGATAAAATATAAATGTATAACATTTCAAATGAAAATGGTTGATTTGTATATTAATCGGTAAAAATAAAAATAGATGTTTATAACATTTGAAGATGATTGGATTCTATCAAGATTTGAGAGTCAATCAAAAGAGGAATTTTTTTAAAAAGTAGGTGACACTATAACTTATGGAAGAACTTTGAGAGATGCTGAAGTAAAGGTTATAAACAAGTGTAAAGAATTAAAATTAGGATTTACAATTGGACGTTAGTGTTAGGAATTAGAGTTTAGGTATCCATCAGAACCGACAAACGTAAATATGTGGAAGATCTAGCAAAGACGGCGGAAAAGGCTGCAAGAGAAGGAAACATGAGACAACTGTATGACATAACAATGAAACTCTCTGGAAATCACCGCAAAGCTGAACGACCAGTGAAAAGCAAGGAAGGCGAAGTAATCACCAACATTGAAGAGCAACAAAACAGGTGGGTAGAACACTTCAAAGAACTCTTGAATCGACCAGCCCCACTGAACCCACCCAACATCGAAGCAGCACCCACGGATCTCCCAATCAATGTTGGCCGACCAACAATTGAAGAGATAAGCATGGCCATCAGGCAAATCAAGAGTGGCAAAGCAGCAGGAACAGACAACATTCCAGCAGAGGCACTAAAAACAGACGTAGCGGTAACTGAAAGGATACTCCACATTCTTTTCAATAAGATTTGGGATGAGGAACAAGTACCAACAGACTGGAAAGAAGGACTTCTGATCAAAATACCGATAAAAGGCGATCTCAGCAACTGTGATAACTACAGGGGCATCACTCTTCTCTCAATACCAGGAATCTGATGCAGATGTGAAGGCGCGGATCGGCAAAGCAAGAGCAGCACATTTACAAATGAGGAACGTCTGGAACTCAAAGCAACTGTCAACCAACACCAAGGTCAGGATTTTCAATACAAATGTCAAGACAGTTCTACTGTATGGGGCAGAAACCTGGAGAACTACGAAAGCCATCATCCAGAAAATACAGGTGTTTATTAACAGTTGTCTACGCAAAATACTTCGGATCCGTTGGCTGGACACTATTAGCAACAACCTACTGTGGGAGAGAACAAACCAGATCCCAGTGGAGGAAGAAATCAGGATGAAGCGCTGGAAGTGGATAGGACACACATTGAGGAAAGCACTCAACTGCGTCACAAGAAAAGCCCTCACATGGAATCCTCAAGGCCAAAGGGAAAGAGGAAGACCAAAGAACACATTACGCCGGGAAATGGAAATAGACATGAGAAAAATGAACAAGAATTGGATGGAACTAGAAAAGGAGGCCCAGGACAGAGTGGGTTGGAGAATGCTGGTCGGCGGCCTATGCTCCATTGGGAGTAACAGACGTAAGTAAGTAAGTAAGTAAGTAATCCATCACGAACTGACATCAGCTATAATGTCAAAATGCTAATTAGCCAAATGAATGAATGAATTTCGGGTCAAAATCTAACGGCTGCTATATCAAATTTGATTGGATGGAACTAGAAAAGGAGGCCCAGGACAGAGTGGGTTGGAGAATGCTGGTCGGCGGCCTATGCTCCATTGGGAGTAACAGACGTAAGTAAGTAAGTAAGTAAGTAATCCATCACGAACTGACATCAGCTATAATGTCAAAATGCTAATTAGCCAAATGAATGAATGAATTTCGGGTCAAAATCTAACGGCTGCTATATCAAATTTGATTGGTTCGTCCATAAATTATAGTCTACTTAAAAAGTGTAGTTATTAACAAGTTTTGAAGAGAGGAGACAAAATGAAGGCAGAGAGAACTTACGCATCATATAAAGCCATATCTGTAGCACAACGTTTATCAGCATATCGTGTCCAATCTGTGCCATGACGACAAGTAGTTAACATAATTATATCTTTTCCGTTGTGTAAATGAAAAAGTATATCACGTGATGCTGATCCAATCCCACTGACATAACGTTTACCCTATAAGACCAAAAAATAAGTGCTCTATATTTTGTTAGAAGTGTACATGTTCGAATAGATTAACAATATTCATGAATTGTTAATTTTTATCCTTCACTTAGTCAAATTATAATCTTACAATAGTTAACATAGTGAAATATACCAGGTAAAAATGTCTGCCAACACACCCAAATTCTGAATAATTGTGAACTAAATATTCTGAAGAGTCAACAATATAAATTTGATTTTATTATTTTGACTAATAAAGAGTTTTGAGAGTGATATACACAATAGGAAATCCTAAATGGTATGACACAATTATTTTTAATTGAAATAAATTAATAGTAACTAGATGAGATTGAGAAAAGGAATATGAATATTTACTACGTATTTTTTGAAATTATAATGGAAACCTTAGACTTGCGGTTGTTAATCAAGTCATTAGACAAGTAGTAATTCACATTTAATGAACTGGAATATATAGGGAAATGATTAGAGCTGAAAATAAAACCTAGCTGATCCCGAATTGTGTTCTAATGATTTCTTATTTGTCGTAAGATCTGAATGTGATTTTTTGTTGTGTGTATACTGTTGAAAAGTCCCGAATTCAGACGAAAAAACTGCTCAGTGCCACTTAGTCTCTAATAGTTCTGTAACTTATCTCAGGCTATAACGAGAATTGCAAATATGAATATGAACATTACAGATAGAAAAAAAAACTACCTTAAAACTTAAAAGATATGGTAGATCAAGTCGACCACGTAAATGTTCACTGCTCACTAATTGATCCAACTGACTTGACCCTGATTGTAAAGGATGTTGAGAGTGAATAAGTGGTAAAGAAATATCAAATTTTGGACGAAAATATTTAGTCGAAAAGCTGGCTTTAGCTAACATGGCTTGGCCAAGCCATAAACGATATTCATCTTCATGATAATATGGCCAAGTGCCTGCATGTAAATTAAATATTAAGTGATTACGACCAGCATATTCTGATGGCTTTTGAGTAGTGGTTGAGAGTGAATCAGCTTTTATAGAAATATTGAAAAAGGAAAAATAAATATAGGAGTGTAAAAGGTTTCTTTAATTTCTAAAAAAAAATTTACGTTGACAAGTACTACTATTATTGTGATACGCTGTGGCATATATAGCAAAAATTAGAAATATTCATTGTTATAGCATAGGAGGAATTGGTCATTAGTCTGCTATGACTAACGAAATTTAGTCGTATGCAAATAAACATATAATTTATGAACGCGGAGTGTTCAACTACTTTATACTGGTCATACTAAACATCAATATATACGAGTTTTGAAGTGACACTTCGGATAAATGTGTGTGGAACCCAAAACAAACATTCTCGAACTTTTAATTTCTTACATATATTCGACTGAATTAGAATTTTTGGACTTATTGAATACTAACATTTGGAAACTTGTAACCGTCGTTCCCAAAGGATTATAGGATTTTCTCAGCGGTAACTGGTAGCTTATTTGTACCGCAATGGGTGGAACTAAACACATCCAATAAAAGTTCAAATAAATTACAAATGATTATAAACTGAAACCCCTAGTGGGGAATTCCATTTATAGCATGTATATTAATAAAGGTAACTCAACAACTAAGAAACAATTCAGTTGTTAAGCGCCAGGATATCATTAGAAATATTATTGATATGACCACGGTGAACTAAGTGTAGTTGAAGTGACTTACACTAAGTCACGAAACGTCAAAAAATCCAATTTTCTACTCATTGGGATATTACAAATATTTTATTTTTATTTATAAGTATAGTTGAGTTTCGAGACCACAGCTTCAAATTCGACACTAACATGTTTAAACTAACGAATCATTTGGAATGTGACCCTATTAGGAATGCTCATGTTATTTTTTATCAGTGATTTACATAAAAAGCTAACTAAGTTTATAAAAAGATCTACATGCTTCTAAAAATGTTAAACTTACGATCAAGATCTCGTCTAGGCAACGAATTCCAAAATGGTAAATTAACGAGTTCATGAGCTATATACTGACCGAAATGTGGGCTTAAACGATCTCGATCTAGAGTATCCAAGCTAGGAATAAATATACAAGCTTCATATGGGTCTGATGTGAGAAGTTTTGAATTATGCAAAGCGGTGAGGATTTTTTGATAGGTTAAAGATAGATTGGCTTGTTTTGGCGAGAGAGGATATACGTAAACCTGTGAAGTGAATTGTTTTAATAAGTGCCGAATCAAATGAGCGGACATTAAATAAAGTAAATTGTGGATACGTTAAGGAGATAATTATCAAAAGGGATGTAGTAATAAACCAAACAAAATTTTCTGATGCTTGTGGACGTGGCATTGCGAACAACTAGGTAAAGACAAATATCCCCTTTTGAGTTAATCTGGGAATATTATGCAAATAATATGAGATGGTACCCAAAACAGGTTTTAAATAAAACACTGGTTCAGGTAGTGAACAGAGAAAGTACATTTTTACTTCTCAGAATATACTAAAATGCCATCGCATGTGTTGGGAAACAATAATGATTTTGTTTCTTGATATCAAACCTGGAGTCGGCTTGTTGCACAAAACTGTGCTGCATTTTCTAAGTTGTGATATTTTTGAAGTCTTTCGAGAATCGTATAAATAACTGTTATGTTCGAAGAATAAATGAATGGTAACTTCAAGGAATTTTTAGTGGACTATCCCGATGGGAGACCTAAACGCAAAAGTAGGGGTAGACAACATCGGGTATGAAGATATCATGGGACGAAATCGACTGACGGGGAGAAGGGAACGAGAATGGTGACATATTTACAAATTGATATGCATTCAACAAAATGGTTATAGATGGCACCACATTCCCCAACAAACGCATACACAAAGCTACATAGTTCCGACCGGATCACACTAAACAGAATCAGATCGATCATATTTGCATCACTAAAAATTTAAGAAGGTCAATGAACGACGTGAGAATAAAGAGAGGAGCTGATACAGCGTTAAACCATCACCTAGTGATTACCAAGATGAAACTGAAGCTAAAGAGGCACTGGACAACTGGACAAACAGCACTACAAAAGTTTAATACAACCTTACTTCGACTTACTACCAACCTCAACCAATTCAAGGTAGCTCTCAACAACACGTTCCAAGCCCCACAAGATCTACCTAAAGAAGAAGGAACTACAAGATGATAACTGGACAGGGGTCAAAGAAGCACTAACCTTAACATGTCAAAAGATGCTGTGCCAAAACAAGCATCATCCAAAGGAATGGATCTCTATTAAAGCCCTGTTTTGGATTCAATAAAGTAAGAATAAGAAAACAGCAATTAGCAACAGCCGAACAAGAGCAGAGAAAATCAAGTCACAAACTGAATACACAGCAGCAAATAAGAGAGTGAAGAGGAGCATTAGAGCTGTCAAGCAGAAATAAATGGAACACCCAGAAATGAGAGCGGAAGAAGCTCCAAGAGAAGGAAACATCAGACAACTACATGACACAACAAAGAAATTAATAGGGAAATATAGTAAACCACAGCAATCAGTCAAGAACAAAAAAGGCAAGCCAATCACTGAAATTTAAGAACAGCAGAACGGATGGGTGGAACGCTTTGAAGAACTCCCGAATAAGCCAGATCCACTGAACCCACCAAACATTGAAGCAGCACGCGCAGACCTTTTAGTGACCCTGGAATATCTGACTCAAATTAGATCGGATGAATGATTGTTATCGCAATATACATATTGTCAATCCTCGTATATAATCATCGACTTGAATCACGTTAGTTAATAACGGAAATAAATAAGACAAGTACGAGAATAGATTTCGAATACTTATATTTTGTACACTCATTGATCTGCACAGACAATCGGGGAGACGGAGCGAAACGGAATGACACACAGTGGGGAAGGTATGTGAGCCTATTCGATTTAATCAAGCGTTAATCGATATTTGTAGACAGACAAAAATAAGTTACAAACATGTGATGAGTAAGATAAGAAATGCACACACGTATGCCCACATAAAAACACTTAATGTTGATAAGCAAACAATTAACAAGGTCAAAATGTAACTTAAGAAAAATGGATGAATTGGCTTGTCCAGAAGCTAGAATAAGCTATGTGGGTTCGATATAGGATTAGCCATTACAACCTTCCTGTAGATGTCACTTCACCGATGGCCATCAGACAAAACAACCTACTCTCACCCTATTTCTTATCGTGGTCGACTGGATTATGAAAAGCTCCACAACTCATGGCAAGCACGAAACACAATGGACAGCTTGCATGCAACTAAACGATTTGAAATTTGCAGATCACCCAGCTCTTCTGTCCCATACACATCAAAAAATACAGACGAAGACAGTCAGTGCAGCAGCAGTAGGCCTCAAAATACACAAGGGAAAAGCAAGATCCTCAAATACAACACGGAGAACACCAATCCAATCACACTTGATGGAGACTCTGGAACACGTGGAAAAATTCATGTACCTGGAAAGCATCATCAATGAATAAGAATGATTGAATGCAGACGTAAAGAGGAGGATTGGCAAAAGACCGCATTCCTACAATCGAAGAACACATGGAAATCAAAACAACTGTCAACCAATATCAAAGTCAGAACCTTTAATATGAACGTCAAAACAGTCAGTTTTACTGTACGGAGCCGAAACGTGAGGAACTACTACAACCATCATCAAAATAGTGCAGGTATGTAATAAAAATTGTCCACACAAAATACTCAATGTTCGTTGATCAGATAACATCAGCAACAACCTACTGTGGGAGAAAAGAAACCAACTTCCAATTGAAGAGGAAATTAGGAAAAGATGATGGAAGTGGATAGGACATATATCGTGGAAATCACCAAACTGCATCACGAAGCAAGCGCTGACTTGGAATCTTGGATGGAAACGGAAAAGAGGAAGACCAAAGAGCACACTACGCCGGGAATTTGAAGCAGAGATCAAAAGAATGAATAGCAACTGGAAAGTACTGTTCAGGACAGAGTTCGACGGAGAATCCTGGTGGGTGGCCTATGCTCTTCTACGAGGGGTAACAGGAGTGAGTAAGTAATCATTATACACATTCTTATTGCATGATTATTGAGTAACTAGATCATGTGTTTATATTCCTTTTTATCATAAGCTTTTGTTTGACCCATTAACTATTATTATGCGATTTACTATTCTTAATTTATTCTTAATCCATTATTTACAGTCTCCCCTACTCACAGCTACTTTTGGTTTGGTCCTGTGTAATAGTTATTTTTCATGTTATGGTGTGAGGGTTCCTAGTACGCTTGTATATAAACTAAATATTTCTGAAGTATAATATACATATAGTGAAGGCAAATATTGTTTTCTGGACTCAACGAACAGGGTAAGGTGAAGAGCAACTACGTTGAGGACCAATAAGGATTCAAAGTTGACTCAAGGCTGCTAGTGCTGGTTGGCGTTGTCATTGGTTTAGTACAGAGACAAGGTCATAGAAGTCGGTATTTTGGTTGGCGATTTTGTCACGTGATACTGGACAGGGTCATAAGTCATAAGTAAGCCATAAGGAAGGGCAACTACATAACTCCATTATTCAAAACCGCAAACGAGTTTATATACGGTTGTACGTTATCATCACTGCTCATCACTTTTCCTGACACTTTTGAAACAGTTCTGAAGTATGTGATGACCATCCAGACCGATCGTTCAGGAGACTTTTAATATTGAACCCGTATCATTGTACAGCAATGGACAATCTACTACAATCGCAATTAATCAGCTGCAAATAAGCTTCGTCTGATCGCATTTAACAACAAAACAAGTATACTTGAGATGCGTTTCCCTCCCTTTAAATCGAAAATGTTTCTTCAGGATTGGTCCGTGTCAATACTTGGACAAATAATAAGGAGTAAAGTAAAATGCGTTGACAACTTCATCTGATCAGCCCTGGTGGGTTGGTGTCTGACGAAATCTACGCACGAATTCAAAAAACTCAGTCGGACTTCCTTAACTCGTCACTGGGTGTACACTGTCCGTCAGATTACCCTGTATAACTTTGTGCTATGAAAAATTGTCTTTTGAAGTGGAGGACATATGTAGACTGAAGATTTTTGATCGCCGGTGTCTTTGAAGTATTACTTGCGTTTCGTGGAATGACCATGTGAGCGAAATTGGGGTAAAACTTAAGGTTTTGTGACCCGCTGATCTAACTCCCCTTTGAACGAACGTATAGAAGTATTTATATACCATGAACATAAACTCAACATTTAACTCAGTATATTACCTAGGCTAATATGAAGCTAGATATAGTTGGGTTGAATGCATTTATTTCAGACACTCGTTTATCCACATAGACAATAAAAGAAACGAGGAGGGGAAGGCGAGTGAGCCAACTCATTTTGATAAAGGGACACTCAACATTTAGAGTCAGACAAAAACAAGTTACAGACACGCGATGAATATGGTAAGCAATACACATATGCTGTCAAATAAAGACAGTCAATGATAATAAGCGAATAATTAACAAGATCAAAATGTAACTTAAGAACAGTAAATGAACTGGTCTATCCGGAAGCTGGAATAACCCATGTAAGCTTAACATAGTACTGAACACTACAAGGGTATTAGGAAAAGATAGTAAACCGGTTAGTGAGGTTACGTTCTCATCGAATAAGATGTTTAGGATATATATTACGTATGTCTAACTATCGTCTACGTCGATGGACGATCTTGGTTAGTGTAGGAGTGGGTCGAACGAAAGCTATAGGCGAACAAAACAAAACGTTTCACAAGTTCGTGAAGTTATTGACTGTGGATTTGAGCCATGTTAGTAGATGCAGACCACCCAATTGGAGTCTGTGTGATGGTCGCAACCAGTGGCTGAAGATTTTGGCTGACATGGCTGAGAACCCTTCACAATAGCACAGTTGAATTCGCTCTTTATCTTGAACTCCAGTACACGTTGATACATACCTTTTCAATCCTTCCTTTCGAGCTATATTTTGAATGGTCAATCTTTTCCATTATTAATGCTACCACATTATTCCGATCTCTTTTGCTATACATCTCGTTACTTTTACCTCGTCGTAGCAACGTGATACGGAGACTTGGGGCAACACACATTTTTACAACTCTCCACGTTGATGACGACTAACTGAATAAAATTCTACTTCAGTTACAATGAACGAGGTTGCTTCTATTCTCTTCCTCCGTTGTCACTAGTTAGAGATAGAAGTTTAAGCTTGTCTAGAAGCTCAAACGATAGAGACCCAAGCAGAATGAACTCTCATTTGAGAGCATTCGATTACAAACCAATTACATTCAGTGATTAGTAAAAGAAATAATTAAACTGAACAATATTCACAAGAATTTAATATAACTAAATATTATACTAAGCAAAATGCAAGTGAACGAAAGGCTACGTTGGATTAATTGATACAAATTAATGTTGTAAAAAGCGAAAATTATACTGGATTAATTCAAAAATCAAATGAACAAAACTCGCACTGGGTTTATGGAAAAGTCAACTACATAAAAATCATATTTCAGACAATGCAAAATCTCCTATTACTACGGTATAATTGGAGAATTAGCATCCACAACAATTAGCTTTTGTGAGCACGGATGAAGATGTGGCAAACGAAAGTAGTTCTCATATGACAGATCATAAGCCATGTTTTGTGTCACTACGGTAATAGCCTGTTTATAAAAAGAGCAGGCATGTAACGCTTCAATCCATTCTATTTTGCTTCACCCTGACCTCTTCGAGTTGACGATTTTTGATCATCATCACTGTGTATTAGTATGGAAAGTGTAATGTCTGGTTGGTATTTGTCTACGTACTAAGACTCTGTGTATAGGGTTCTACAGAATGTGTGACTCAGTGGTTTGACATTTCGACAGGAGTTAATCAAAATCGAAGACAAGAGAAGTCTTGATACTGTTTTCTGTAAAATCAAAAGGCAACAGCAAAAGCCGTTCTAAAATTGTCTTATGTAAATGCTTTCACTTGTTAAATATTCTTCAATCCATTTAATGAGTGACTTGCTGAAAATGTTGTCATACTGTTCTATGTAATCTATTTTTGATGGCTCTACAGTACAAAGTTTTTGCTCAGAAGACTTAGAAAATAACGAACAAAAACGTTTTCGGTCTAAGAGCTTGAAAATACACCAGCGATTACAGGAATAGGGTTGCATGCCGAAAAATGAGCGTGCATTGAAATTTAACTATGTTTTCCTTAATTAATGTGTGATTTAACATAAGACAGAATTGGAAAGTAGTGATATGAAGTAGCATTACAATAAATAAATAAGTTTTAACCCTTCAGACAAATTTAAAATAACGGACACTATACTGTCTAGGTGCAAGACATAAATGATTAAAACTGTATACTAACAAGATAACGTTAGAATATAAAGAAGTATGATTATAAAAACTAAATATTGTGCTTCCACTTACCTTAAATTCCGATTGACACAGTGTGTAATCGAAGCAGTTATCCATACGGCACGCCTCTTTAATACTTATACCATGTGAGAACTTTACATGAGTCTTCTTATACAAAAATTCTAACCATTGGTCTTCAGGAAGAACGTTCTCAGCATGAACAGACACCTTCTTAATGCTATTTCTGACGTAAATGTCTTGGTTGTATAAGTTAAAAAGACAGAAAAATATTGTATTTGCGAGAAATGACGCCAGAAGAGCCGATAAGGTGAATAAGAACACCCAACGTTGCCAAGTGCTCATGAAGACTGAATAACAGTTTTTTGAATTTAATAGTTTATTTTCTGATCATACAGAAACTGCTAGTGAAGTTCATATTGTTTACTGGTTATCATTTGAATTAGAGAATATACACTGACCAAGATGTTTATCTAAAAACTGAAATGATCATCAATACTCAAAAAGATGCGAAATATCATACAAATATAATGCATAAAATCCTTATTCATTTCTATTCATATTTCCTACTCCCCTGTACGTGGAAACATAAACTTTGGTAGAATAAATGTTTCACCAAGGCTAAGGCTTTAGTGGTCTCAAATAGACCATAATGATATGTGTATTTAGTAGTTTGTAAGTACAAAATAAAGACCATATCTTTGATTTGATCGTAGAACGTATATTCAGTAAGATAAAGGTTAGGTATTCGCTATAACGTAATATATCACTTTCGAGAGAGGACTATTAACCGATTTTTAGCAGTTAAACACTTAAACCATCTACTTGAGGGCGGAGATTCCGTGATGGTTACACATCACAAGCCTTTGATATATGCCTATAACGCCAAAAGTGATCATTATTTCCCTAGACAACAGCAAAAATTAGATATTTCTCAGTCTTCGACTAATATTCAGTTTATAAAAAGTGAATGGAATGTTGTTGCAGATGTATAATCACGCCGGAACGTGGGTGCTATCATCTTGAACAGAGGAACCGAACATACTGAGTTTAGTGGCTAACGATACTGATCTCGCCGCCTGTAAGCAAAATTTAATTTTAATATTTAGCAGTATTCCATTGCCGCATCTTGAATTTACAGTAATGTGACATCTCAACTGGAACAAACAGGCCATTTTTACCAACAGCTCATAGAAAACATGTCTTTGACCATCATCTCACCCCGGTAATTGTGCCACCTTGAATTTGATTTCAGGAAGATTTGCATAGACAAAAATGGGGACCCATGTTTTTTTTTAAATGACTCAGAACTACTTGGAATACAAACGGAATACGATTTACGAACATACGATCACTAAAAACGCCAAATTCGACGCAACGGAAGGACGTTTTCAACATGTTTATATTGATTTGGTCGATTCGTTAGGCCCGCCTGATGGTTTTATGTTTTCACAGAAGTTAATCATTTTACCAGGCGTTCAAACGTATATTCTGTAAACAACATCTTAGCCGAAAACATAGCTACCATATTTCTAGAAAGACGGGTCTCTAATTGCAACAGAACTTCTACAATTACTTTTGATAGAAGTCTTCAGTTTCAAGCAAGTTCCCAATAGAACAGTAAGACAACATGCCAACCAGCAGCAAACTAACAGGAAAAGCGATTCTACAGACAATTTAAAAGTTCGCTGATGGAGCAACTTCGTGTAACTAGATAGAGCGAATAACCAACCTTGATTTTACTGAAAATACGTCTGTCAAAAAGTTGCACCGGCCCGTCCTAATTTATGGAAGACAGATATAAAGGCAACCAACTCCGCAGCATCGACTGAAAACTGAGAAATTGATTCAAGGGCATCAGTACAAGAGGCATGGACTATTTTCTGGCAGTTATACAATCGGATAACTCAACCATACATACCCTGGACAGTTCCAAAGAAGAAGCACGACCGTCTCTGGATAGGCCGGGATATTCGACGTCTACTAAGACAAAAGAAGAAATGTTGGGATGTTGTCATCCGCCTTGGTACAACAGGTACGATGGAACGCTACAGATCGGTAAGAAACAAGTGTATAACGAAAATTCGGGAACCTCAAAGAAAATATGAAACGCATTTGGCACAATCTGCACTCAAGCAGCCCAAGAGAATATTCTCGTACATAAACTACAGAACAAGGATGCATTATTGGATTCCCAACTTAATTAAAGAAGGGACTGAATCTGAAATGATAGAGGAAGATCAGGAAGAAGCAGAGGCTATGGCTATTTTGGAGCAGTTTTCACTCAGGAACCTCCTCTAGACAAAGAACCAGACCAAAATAAAGAGTCAACAAACCACCTGCTCACCGTGAACTTCGACCAAGACGATGTGCTTAAGGCTCTTATCACCTTAAACATGGAAAAGTCAACAGGACCAGATGAATTACACTCCAAAATCTTGAGACATATTACACAATATATCGCGGCCCCATTGACTGTGATATTCAATATGTCACTTGACCAAGGTGTGTTACCTATGGACTGGAAGGACGCAATCGTCACTCCCATACATAAAACAGGACCAAGACAGGTTCCATCGAAATACAGACCTGTAAGCCTCACCAGTGTTGTAGTTAAAATATTGGAAAGAATAGTCAAACGAACCATAATGGCATTTACGGAAACCAATAACTTGCTAAACATAGAACAACATGGTTTTAGAAAGGGTCTATCTTGCACGACGAACCTCCGTATAGCAAGGGAATCTTGGATAAAGGCGCTAGACAACGGAAACTCAGTGGATGTTGTCTACATAGACTTCAGTAAGGCTTTTGACAAGGTGCCAACTAATAAACTGCTATCGAAATTGGAAAACCTTGGTATTGCCGGACCTCTTTTAAAATGGATTAAGGATTTCCTAGTAGGTCGTAGACAGAAAGTAAGAATAAATTTCAAGTGCTCCATCTGGAGACCAGTACTTAGTGGAGTACCTCAAGGTTCCGTTCTAGGTCCTTTGCTTTTTATAATATATGTTAATGATCTTCCAAGTATAGTACAGTCTCCAATGTTATTATACGCTGACAATGTAAAGATCTGGCGAGTAATAACTGGAGACACAGACACGTGTGCTCTTCAGGCAGACTTAAATAATATGATTAACTGGTCTAAAGAGTGGCTGATGCCTATCAACGCGGAAAAGTGTATCTACATGCGAACACCACTGCTTCAGGCAGCAGGTTCCAAGTATTGATGACGCGGTGTGAAAACCTGTATGCCACTGGTATTTTGTTCGTTCTTGGCTTTTCTACTCGCCTGCTATGTCCTCTAAGGTGTCCTGATCTAGTTTGGGATGTTCACCCCCAACTCAATGTGGACGGTCATTGGGACTTCTTACTGCACACGCTCTTACGTGCTACAAACCATTCAGTTCCTCAAACGGTTCCCAAAAGCTGCAAGCCACCTTCAATTATCAAGAACTGTACCCTTCGCCTGCTAAACCGCGAAAGGCACTGTTGGGCGGAATGCAGACGAACTGACAACGACGGAGCGTACAGGTAATATAAACATATCAGGAACATATGCATGAAGGCTATAAGAGGAGACAGGCTTCAGTACTAGACAAGGCTTATGGACAAATTTACCTCTAATCCTACGAGCTTATTCCGTTATGCAGCCTCTTTTCGTCAAGCCAAAACTGGAGTTCCACAATAGCTAGGTCTTAACGGCCCGACCAACAACGACGGCGACGCAGCTAACCTTCTGGCTGAACATTACTCCCAGACATTTCAACCGACCGACATCAACTTTACTGATGACAGTTTCATCTGCAATTTTACAGGACTTTCCGAAATGAACCTAAGCGCTGGCTTAGTGTTTCGGAAATTGCAGCACTTAAGATTAGACACTTCTTCCATTGGTTTGATTTTCGTTCCTATTTATTTTCGTTCCTATTTATTTAGACACTTCTCCTGGCCCGGAAATGGTCCATTCTGCCATACTGAGGGAAGCAGCCTCAATCCTGGCCACGCCGCTTAGCGTGATGTTCTTACACTCGCTAAGCTGAGGAAAACTACCGGAAACTTTGGGGCTGGTTCACATCACACCAATTTTCAAAGGAGGTCGACGCAATGAACCTTCAAGTTATCGGCCGGTGGCTCTTCTGTCATTACCTTCAAAACTCATGGAGTCCCTGATATGCGACGGTTTAAACGACTATCTACTGTCCTTAAATTTCTTCTCACCCCAACAGCATGGTTTCAAGAGGGGCTACTCTTATGTAACCAACCTACTGACTGCGGTGGACAGATTGACAAGCATCCTCGATCGCAAGGGGAATGTCGATATCATCTACCTATATTTCTTTTCTTCGTAAAGTTTAAATTTGAGTCCTCGAACTGATTTCGTGGCTCACTGTTGGCTACGCTCCAAAGTGTCCTAATCCTTTTGGAGTGAGGGGGGAAGTACTATGTTTCCGTACTCTAAATGGGGACGGATGAAACTATTGAAGATTATATGGAAAGTTCTTCCGTCAAACTGTCCAAAAATGCGCTCCAACGTTACCAGTGCAAAGTTTGCTCGAAAGGTATTTTTGTCACAGTTAGCGTAAGATTTAAAATCGCGATGCACCTGGACTCCTAAATCTTTTTCGACTTGGGATGCCACTAGAGAGGAGTTCGTTAAGTTAAACTGTAATCTGCGACATGGACTACTTTACACTTTAAAGTGCTAAAAGTAAGTGTATTATTATCTGCCCAACTTTGGAGTCGAGTCAGATCCTCCTGAAGTTCTTGTATATCGTCTTGATTACGTATCTCTCTCTAAAGTTTAACATCATCAGCAAAGGGTAATAATTCAGACGTTACCTGTTGATGAAAATCATTTATGTAGATCAAGAAGAGAAGAGGTCCTGGTACTGAACGCTGGGGAACCCCACTAGGACATTCCATAGTCTGAGAGAAAGTGAAATTACCCTGACCTTAAAATGTCGATTTTTCAGGTATGAAGTGGGCCAATCGATTATAGGTGGTCTGATACCCAATCGCTTGAGCTTATTGATAAGACATGTATGGTTAACCTTATCAAAAGCTTTTGAGAAATATAGGTAGATGATATCGACATTCCCCTTGCGATCGAGGATGCTTGTCAATCTGTCCACCGCAGTCAGTAGGTTGGTTACATAAGAGTAGCCCCTCTTGAAACCATGCTGTTGGGGTGAGAAGAAATTTAAGGACAGTAGATAGTCGTTTAAACCGTCGCATATCAGGGACTCCATGAGTTTTGAAGGTAATGACAGAAGAGCCACCGGCCGATAACTTGAAGGTTCATTGCGTCGACCTCCTTTGAAAATTGGTGTGATGTGAACCAGCCCCAAAGTTTCCGGTAGTTTTCCTCAGCTTAGCGAGTGTAAGAACATCACGCTAAGCGGCGTGGCCAGGATTGAGGCTGCTTCCCTCAGTATGGCAGAATGGACCATTTCCGGGCCAGGAGAAGTGTCTAAATAAATAGGAACGAAAATAAATAGGAACGAAAATCAAACCAATGGAAGAAGTGTCTAATCTTAAGTGCTGCAATTTCCGAAACACTAAGCCAGCGCTTAGGTTCATTTCGGAAAGTCCTGTAAAATTGCAGATGAAACTGTCATCAGTAAAGTTGATGTCGGTCGGTTGAAATGTCTGGGAGTAATGTTCAGCCAGAAGGTTAGCTGCGTCGCCGTCGTTGTTGGTCGGGCCGTTAAGACCTAGCTATTGTGGAACTCCAGTTTTGGCTTGACGAAAAGAGGCTGCATAACGGAATAAGCTCGTAGGATTAGAGGTAAATTTGTCCATAAGCCTTGTCTAGTACTGAAGCCTGTCTCCTCTTATAGCCTTCATGCATATGTTCCTGATATGTTTATATTACCTGTACGCTCCGTCGTTGTCAGTTCGTCTGCATTCCGCCCAACAGTGCCTTTCGCGGTTTAGCAGGCGAAGGGTACAGTTCTTGATAATTGAAGGTGGCTTGCAGCTTTTGGGAACCGTTTGAGGAACTGAATGGTTTGTAGCACGTAAGAGCGTGTGCAGTAAGAAGTCCCAATGACCGTCCACATTGAGTTGGGGGTGAACATCCCAAACTAGATCAGGACACCTTAGAGGACATAGCAGGCGAGTAGAAAAGCCAAGAACGAACAAAATACCAGTGGCATACAGGTTTTCACACCGCGTCATCAATACTTGGAACCTGCTGCCTGAAGCAGTGGTGTTCGCATGTAGATACACTTTTCCGCGTTGATAGGCATCAGCCACTCTTTAGACCAGTTAATCATATTATTTAAGTCTGCCTGAAGAGCACACGTGTCTGTGTCTCCAGTTATTACTCGCCAGATCTTTACATTGTCAGCGTATAATAACATTGGAGACTGTACTATACTTGGAAGATCATTAACATATATTATAAAAAGCAAAGGACCTAGAACGGAACCTTGAGGTACTCCACTAAGTACTGGTCTCCAGATGGAGCACTTGAAATTTATTCTTACTTTCTGTCTACGACCTACTAGGAAATCCTTAATCCATTTTAAAAGAGGTCCGGCAATACCAAGGTTTTCCAATTTCGATAGCAGTTTATTAGTTGGCACCTTGTCAAAAGCCTTACTGAAGTCTATGTAGACAACATCCACTGAGTTTCCGTTGTCTAGCGCCTTTATCCAAGATTCCCTTGCTATACGGAGGTTCGTCGTGCAAGATAGACCCTTTCTAAAACCATGTTGTTCTATGTTTAGCAAGTTATTGGTTTCCGTAAATGCCATTATGGTTCGTTTGACTATTCTTTCCAATATTTTAACTACAACACTGGTGAGGCTTACAGGTCTGTATTTCGATGGAACCTGTCTTGGTCCTGTTTTATGTATGGGAGTGACGATTGCGTCCTTCCAGTCCATAGGTAACACACCTTGGTCAAGTGACATATTGAATATCACAGTCAATGGGGCCGCGATATATTGTGTAATATGTCTCAAGATTTTGGAGTGTAATTCATCTGGTCCTGTTGACTTTTCCATGTTTAAGGTGATAAGAGCCTTAAGCACATCGTCTTGGTCGAAGTTCACGGTGAGCAGGTGGTTTGTTGACTCTTTATTTTGGTCTGGTTCTTTGTCTAGAGGAGGTTCCTGAGTGAAAACTGCTCCAAAATAGCCATAGCCTCTGCTTCTTCCTGATCTTCCTCTATCATTTCAGATTCAGTCCCTTCTTTAATTAAGTTGGGAATCCAATAATGCATCCTTGTTCTGTAGTTTATGTACGAGAATATTCTCTTGGGCTGCTTGAGTGCAGATTGTGCCAAATGCGTTTCATATTTTCTTTGAGGTTCCCGAATTTTCGTTATACACTTGTTTCTTACCGATCTGTAGCGTTCCATCGTACCTGTTGTACCAAGGCGGATGACAACATCCCAACATTTCTTCTTTTGTCTTAGTAGACGTCGAATATCCCGGCCTATCCAGAGACGGTCGTGCTTCTTCTTTGGAACTGTCCAGGGTATGTATGGTTGAGTTATCCGATTGTATAACTGCCAGAAAATAGTCCATGCCTCTTGTACTGATGCCCTTGAATCAATTTCTCAGTTTTCAGTCGATGCTGCGGAGTTGGTTGCCTTTATATCTGTCTTCCATAAATTAGGACGGGCCGGTGCAACTGTTTGACAGTAAATCTCAGTCATGAATTCGAATAAGATGACTGCATGGTCACTTCTCACAAGTGGTTTGAGAAAAGTCATTTGACCAACGTCATCACCTTGTGTGAAGACTAAATCTAAAAGAGTATAAGAGTTTGTTAAGTCATATCTTGTGGTGTTTCTGATGTGTTGGAATAAAGCTAATCCAATCGAGGTTTCTTATAGTTTGCAATCGAACGACGTTATCGATGACCTTACTTCTAAGTTATCCTAGCTTATATGCTGTGTACTAAAGTCGACTACTACAAGACTTTTACCCTTGTTAAACCAGGACTTAAGTTTACTTAAGAGAAAATCATCTACTGCACATTCTGAACTGCGATATACTACAACTAATCCAATATCTTGCCATTTACATTTCGGCTTACATCTCGCCAGTACACATGTCCCTGAATCTCTCTTATGGTTAGGGTACTATTCGTGCACAGGATAACCCCGCCTCTTCTACTGTTTAATCTATCAGTCCTACTGGTTAAAATACCAGTCAACTAAACTCCATTATCTGATACATCTGACGTTGACTCGTTTAACAAAAGGCTGGACACTCACAGAAGCATACTAGAAAAGGAATAACGTAGGATGTAGGTCTTCTGTCCTCACTACACAAATCTGAATCTGGGATCTACAATCGAAGGAAAGATACGGTATTTATTTTGTGTCTACAAAAATTATTAAATACACATATCATCAGAAGCCACAATGATGATTAAACACGAAGATCTTCACAACTAACCCCTGTTTTGAGGAAATACTCAAATCTGAGGAAATTTTGAGGTTTTTGTGTCAATTCCTCAGAATTTTCTATTAAGGCGTCCACGGAGTACGGAGATCGGGATCGATGTTCCAAAGTAGGTTTCAAAAAAACCGAGGAAATAACTATACTAAAATCAAGAGAATGAAGGAATCTTTGATAGCAACGACAAGCCAGAAAATATGAAATTAACGAGAAAATATGCGTTAGCTAACACACCTGGCGAATGATGTGAGAATAATTTTTCAGAGGAATTAATGTCATTAATTAGGAACAAACAGAAAGAAGCGAGCAGAATAATAAAATGGCTTTACGTGGGGAGAATGGCAAAGTACCTGTCACGGTTGTGAAACAAGCCCCCGCGACCCTTCACAAGCCGCCACAGGCACGACCTTCAGACGTAAGAAACCAAACATCGCGACAATCTGTAGGTCAATAATTACTTCATTTAAAAGAGTGATTCGGAAAAACGCTACTTTTACTCCGATAATCTTTCATAAACAAGTGATGTACTAAAGAATTCGTCAAAGATTACTGATGAAAACTGTTGATGAGTGTGTGTAGATATACATGACAAGCTTATTTTGTAAATAGTTTTTGATGTTATTTGTATATATTCTGTTAGTTTTTAATAGCCTGTACATTTATCAATAAACCATTGTACGTGTTATTTAATTGTATGACCTAGAATACACTTTCTTCCGTTGTGCTATTCTCTTAGCATGACACGCTGCTACGTACTAACAAATACACTGTTACACACATACCTTTTGTTCTCCATTCGCTCGTCCTTGTGTTAACTGAACTGAAGATTTGAAATTGTTTTCTTCAGTTAACCTGACTTCGTTTTGTTTCTCAGCCAAACCTTCCACAACGAGCAGGTTAGGTGCCGATATGAATTTTTAAGCTGTGTTGCAGTGTTTTGAAAAAATATATGTAGATTCATATTTTTCAAAACCTCTTGTAAATTGTTTTCTTTTTGTCCGCTTGTTACTTTCTTAGAATCTGTGTGTATATTTTTTCCCCAGTTTCGTGGGTCTACTGTGATGTCATTATTCAGACCTGACGCTCGGTTTATTATTATGCACATTTACGTTCTCGAAATCTGACACTCACATCACGTCATTTACAGCTGGGTGCTGTGGTTGACCTCAGTAAAAGTGCTTGATGAAGATATATTTATACGTACAAAAATACCGACACTACGCGTCTAAGTGTCTGTTTATGAATAGAGCAATACGGTAACAAATAGCAATCACAACAAAATAGTATATAAAATAACAACGCGATCGCAATTACTATGAAGTGAATGCTACTAGAATAATAACTACACGTGCGTTCTTCTGGACGTGAAGGGACTGAAGGTGTGACGCGACGCATAAATTCGAAGGTGCACCAAAAATATTACTGTCCGAAATTCCGACGTAGTATAGAATGACCTAAAATGATGCCATAACATTATTGTAATCTTCAAACACAGGCCGGAGCTAATAAAACAGAGTAGATGAGAGAGAGCGTTTTTTTAATATTAACCGAAGCGTGAGTATTAACTAGCCAATCGAATATGCCTGTTTTATATTGATACACATAAACAGTAAGCATTGGATATAAATGTGGTTACACAAATAAAGAGAAAATGTGGTCTTTATTTTGTCCTTACCAAAATCACTGAATATACATGACACTGTAGTGCTTATATATGAGTAGCAACTTAGCTATATTCATCAGCATGTTCGCATAGTCAGAGTGACTATAGCTTGCAACACCCCTGAAATGCAGCCAATGTGACGGAAGTGCACAATTTGCGATGAAACGTGTTCCAATTATCATAATATATCCCACAGGCGACCACAAAGAAGTTTGTGAAATATTTCATTTGATAAATGGACAAAGAAAAAGTATTGTAAAGGTTGCGACCACGTTTTTACTCTCTTCGGTAATTGAAGTACGCTGAATCGATCTATTTGCAACTTACTAACCCAAACTACCAATAGAACCAAGCTTCAAGTTCGGTGCTAAAGTTTATTCGCAATTTATAAATAGCCGACCCAAATGTCGTTCAATTAATAACTAAAAAGATCACAAAAAACCTTCAATTTTTAAGGTTTCAGGAGCAAAAACTTCCAAATACCAAACCAAAAACAGAGGAGAACCAAAATATCCTAATTTAAAGATATAAACAAACAAGTTCAGAGTCTGAGCAAAACTAATACATCCAAAACACAGTGAAATCGTCAATATTCAGTATGAAAGTTTCTAATGAGACAAATGTTTTCAGTTTCCATGTAACAGTAAACACAGAAGAAAAGGTGAAGTCAGTCTATATAAAGTTTTAAGTCGCACTCGCAAAAAGTACACACTATACCCGTTTTGCAAGTCTACCGTTAGATTCACTAGTTACAAACTATTCGTTGAAATTTTCCGCGTTTATAATATGAGTACGACCCCCGAAAAACATTCACCAACAGTTTTCATCAGTAATCCAACAAGTTATTGTATATAGACACTGTGCTATCTCGAATTCACTCATTAGCGCTAGAATGAATAACATCACTTAAGTAAATAGGAAAAAACTCACCTGATTTCTGAAACTGTATTTGGTAAATGAGTAATTTGTGCTGATGCAAATCATCGCTAACTTGGATTCGCACCACAGACCTTCCTGTATTTTTAGCTGAAATCCCCACAGACAACCAACGCTCATTCTCATTACAATATGTAATTTCTACAGTTCTGGGCATTTCATGTTGATAAGAAAAATCCTTTCTCGCAGTAATTTTAACGGGGTTCATTCTGTTAGAGAGTGTATAGTTTTGGTATTTGTACGAACTACTAATTCCTTTGTGCCGCTGCTGCCCGCTGATTGCGAACCACGAATACAACATGTTCATTTGTGCCTGTCTAGTTCTACCTGTCTAAAATTGCGCTATTTCGAAAACTTTAAGTGGGCACGTTAATTTGACTACTTTTAATTATCATAATAATATTTATGTACTGGAGTGAGAGGGCCTCTACTCACTTTCCCAGTTTATATGGATGTTTCAGAAAGATTTGATGACAAATGTCGATATTCTGATTGATTTTTCTGCCCAACCACTAGAGCAAGGCTGCCTATGTGCAGCAAAATGGTCACTCAACCATATACGGTTTGAATAGATGGTAACTAAATCTGCCTCAAAATACAAACCATTATCAGCTACCAATATCACAGGAACTTCTGAACTAAACATTCAGTGCTTCTTGACTTCTTGATGTTCAAATTGTGAAGTCAGCATGATGTGAAGGGATGAGTTATAACAACAATATATTTCTGCCAGGGCAAGTACATACACAAATGTCAAGACAGTTCTACTGTGTTGGGCGGAAACCTGGAGAACTACGAAAATCACCATCCAGAAGAGACAAGTGTTTATTGATAGCTTTCTACTCAAAATACTTCGGATTTGTTTGCCAGACACTATCACCAACAACCTACTATGGGAGAGAAAGATGCTCTAGAAATGGATAAGACACACATTGAAGAAAACACACAACTGCATCACAAAGCAAGCCCTCCCGTAGAATCCTCAAGGTGAAATGAAAAGAGGAAGATCAAAGAACGCATTATGTCGAGAGATGGAGACAGACATGAGAAAAATGAACAACAATTGGATAGAACTAGAAGGGAAGGCCCGAGACAGATTGGGTTGGAGAATGTTGGTTGATGGTCTACGCTCCATCGGGAGAAACAGGCGCAAGTAGGTAAGTAAAGGCAAGTACACATCACTTTCGCAGGCATAATGTATAGGTTAAAACATTGGGTTGCGCATGGTATGCTTCCCAAGTGGAGTTGTTAAATAAATGGAATGAAATAAAATAGAAGAAAGTACATTCATGCAGATGTGCCAGAGAGTTAATGGTTCGCCGTATGGTTTAGCATTGCACGGAATGCAGTTATTAAAATATTTTTCCCAAATGGTAACGCGGCAACGTTGACACAAGGTTTATACTCGGCATTACCGTGTTGGAATTCCAGTTATGCTAAGTACAGATGCAATACAACTTTTATTTGTTATATTTTTTATAAAGCAAATTTATAGAGCGCTTGTTATGGGCTGTGACCTTGAGAAAGCACACACGACACGACTCTTCCAGGCATCAGAACTTCTATAGCTATGCCCTGGGAGCATGATGCTGGAATAAAGGAGCAACAAATGAGCAGCAAGGTACTTGGACTAAACGCTAGACAATACTTGATAGTTTGTAGTGCAATTGACAGAGGTATGATAAACTGATAGAATGAACTCGTACTAGCTCCTATCGCTCGAGTAAAATGTGATTAGAACCTCTAGATAAGAGGATGCAGTAATAAAAAACAATGCGTTGTGATATTTAACAAGGTGTAGTAAGTTCAAATGACGGAAGAGAAGTTAAAGTTAGAATAAAGAAAGCCATTCATTGGAATTGAAAGTTCATCGGTAGAACAAACTGTTGAGAAACACTAATAGCTATATCTTTTATTATCTGAACTGTTTTTAGTTTTCTTTTTTATCTGATGCCAACCACTGAGTCCTAATGGAAAAGTCCAGGTTGGTACTTTATAGGTTGTCTTAGTAGAATAGCTATAACATGAGTATGAATAATGAGCGTAGGAGATTAACCTCGGTATCACTCATTGATTGCTTCGTTTTCAACCACGAAGAGCCTAATAAAAACAAACCGTTCTACCCCACAAACATGGATGGGTCGAAGCCATTGCTCTCACCGTAAATGTTTGCTGATCAGAATCAGTGGCAAAATCGCATAACATTCTCTGAGAAATAGGCCGAAATGATCTTTATGAAGTTTTTGAGCCTTACTGAAAACTTTATTTTCTCAACATTCGGGTTTCTTTTACAGACGTAGTCAAGTACTCATTTATATACTGTGAGATAGAGGTAAGATTATTTAATCATCAAATATCCGCAGAAGTAGCGATTCATTAGTCTCGCTTGGCAAACCTTCTAACCTTTTCGCCTGGCGCTTAGTATACATCCGATGTGCCAACGAATTTCTCAAGCAAGATCAGAACGACTTGCTGATAAAGTCTGCATTTGTAAGAAATCTGAAACATCGGCTGGTTTATCTTGTAATGACTATCGATATATAAAGTTTACATACAAGATTTGTTGAGGTCTTCTACACTGAATAGCATCTCTATAACCACCAAAAGAAGTAAATCGTAGTTGAACCACAGCATCATGATGAACTTGCTAATAATTTCCCAGGTTGTTTAGCGGATTTTAAAGCTTAATCATCCGTAACAATAGTGAATCCTTTTCCAAATAATTATTCATAGAGATTTTTTAACAACTCAAAATACATCTAATGCTCCTCACTGAATTTTTTACCAAAATTATTTAATAACAATGTGGTCGCGAGGAATACATATAACTGGTTTACCTCCCTACTCTACAACTGCATCAATACAGCTGATGCATAGATAATAAGCACATTATTTGCTCCACGAGAATATGTTGAAAGGACTGCACCACACTGAAGATACCCCAGAAAATGTTTTAAACACTGACATAGTTTCGCACGCCATCTAAACTATCTGTATGTCAACCTTTTGAAAAAGTTGGTACGGAAAGAGAAATAAGAAATGAAATGAGAGTAGCATTGAAAGGCACCTACTATGAATGTAAATCTGTAAGATTTTTCCGAATCATCTCATTTGTGAATGGAGCTGGCCTCTTCGGATCCGGTCTAAAACCATTGGTGTCAGCTTAATATCCGGAACATAAAAAACCATGTATATATAGTACAAATGCCTCATAAGTTCACTATAACTGATGAGGTCATTATTTCGAGATGTAATTGCCACACCGTTTTCTGCATAAACTATCTCAATTCGCCCACATCCCTCGAAAAGCCGATCACGTGGACACTGCAGGTGGTGCGACAGAACACAATTTTATCATTAACCAAACAATAAGTGGTCAAATCCGAATTACTGCTAGGTTTAGCGGTGATGACCAAAAAATAAGTTTAATTCAGACGCAAAGGCAATTAATCTTTTACATAAAAATTGTGAAAGTCATCCCCAGAGTAATAGTTGGACGAGAGATGTCACGTTGAAACTTATGAACATTTTCAACTCAAGTGTATCAGTGGGAAATTACAAGTACCATTCTCCCCAGTGAGTCTTCAGGATAATGATTGGTAACTGAAGTTTTAACGAATTTGGAGAACTATAAGGTATCCTGTTAACTTATCGAAGTAAAACTTTATTGTTACAGGCTTCCTGACTTGTTGTTAGGCGTCAGTACAGACCGCTAGCGGAAATCAATGCCTTTTAACATGTAGGGCCAGTGAAATACCGTTGAACACTAGCCAAATCACCCGGCAGTCGGGTCAGTGAATGTCGAACTGTTCTCCGATCCTCGTCAAAATCAGGGGCAACCGTCGAACATTGTTTAATTGCATGCCATGAACTGATCCATGCGGTGAGGGCCTTCTGTTTCAGGTACCTACAATTAATAATGTATTTCTGTGGTAATCGTTTGTGTTCAAATGGTTCAAATGGTTGTGGACGTAATAGAAGAAGCTTTCGCTTAACAGACTTCCGTGTCTAGTAGCAGGGGATCACCAAATCCTCCAGGCAGGAACCTAGGTATATTAACTCTAATAGATCAGAAAAAAAGAAATTGGTAAATCATAGTAAGATTCTCGCCTTGGTCCTTAAGAATAGGTCAAGTAGCCTCTTGAAGGACGCCTGGAAAGTCGCTTGGACGAGCTCGGCCGGCAGCGAGTTCCAGCATTTGACAACTCTTAAGGAGTAGAAGTTGTGTCTACAGTCCGTTCTGCTATGTTGTGTCTCCAGTTTCTGGGTGTTACCCCTTAGGTTAGTGTTGAAACTAAGCTTAAGTAGGTGCTTAAAAAGATGTCCAAAAGTGTTAAGAATACTATAAGCCATTAATAGATCACCTCTAAGATGACTATAATCTAATGCGTAAAGCTCCAGTGAATGGAGGCGCTCTTCGTAATATTCTTACACTCGCTAAGCTGAGGAAAACTACCGGAAACTTTGGGGCTGGTTCACATCACACCAATTTTCAAAGGAGGTCGACGCAATGAACCTTCAAGTTATCGGCCGGTGGCTCTTCTGTCATTACCTTCAAAACTCATGGAGTCCCTGATATGCGACGGTTTAAACGACTATCTACTGTCCTTAAATTTCTTCTCACCCCAACAGCATGGTTTCAAGAGGGGCTACTCTTATGTAACCAACCTACTGACTGCGGTGGACAGATTGACAAGCATCCTCGATCGCAAGGGGAATGTCGATATCATCTACCTATATTTCTTTTCTTCGTAAAGTTTAAATTTGAGTCCTCGAACTGATTTCGTGGCTCACTGTTGGCTACGCTCCAAAGTGTCCTAATCCTTTTGGAGTGAGGGGGGAAGTACTATGTTTCCGTACTCTAAATGGGGACGGATGAAACTATTGAAGATTATATGGAAAGTTCTTCCGTCAAACTGTCCAAAAATGCGCTCCAACGTTACCAGTGCAAAGTTTGCTCGAAAGGTATTTTTGTCACAGTTAGCGTAAGATTTAAAATCGCGATGCACCTGGACTCCTAAATCTTTTTCGACTTGGGATGCCACTAGAGAGGAGTTCGTTAAGTTAAACTGTAATCTGCGACATGGACTACTTTACACTTTAAAGTGCTAAAAGTAAGTGTATTATTATCTGCCCAACTTTGGAGTCGAGTCAGATCCTCCTGAAGTTCTTGTATATCGTCTTGATTACGTATCTCTCTCTAAAGTTTAACATCATCAGCAAAGGGTAATAATTCAGACGTTACCTGTTGATGAAAATCATTTATGTAGATCAAGAAGAGAAGAGGTCCTGGTACTGAACGCTGGGGAACCCCACTAGGACATTCCATAGTCTGAGAGAAAGTGAAATTACCCTGACCTTAAAATGTCGATTTTTCAGGTATGAAGTGGGCCAATCGATTATAGGTGGTCTGATACCCAATCGCTTGAGCTTATTGATAAGACATGTATGGTTAACCTTATCAAAAGCTTTTGAGAAATATAGGTAGATGATATCGACATTCCCCTTGCGATCGAGGATGCTTGTCAATCTGTCCACCGCAGTCAGTAGGTTGGTTACATAAGAGTAGCCCCTCTTGTAACCATGCTGTTGGGGTGAGAAGAAATTTAAGGACAGTAGATAGTCGTTTAAACCGTCGCATATCAGGGACTCCATGAGTTTTGAAGGTAATGACAGAAGAGCCACCGGCCGATAACTTGAAGGTTCATTGCGTCGACCTCCTTTGAAAATTGGTGTGATGTGAACCAGCCCCAAAGTTTCCGGTAGTTTTCCTCAGCTTAGCGAGTGTAAGAACATCACGCTAAGCGGCGTGGCCAGGATTGAGGCTGCTTCCCTCAGTATGGCAGAATGGACCATTTCCGGGCCAAGAGAAGTGTCTAATCTTAAGTGCTGCAATTTCCGAAACACTAAGCCAGCGCTTAGGTTCATTTCGGAAAGTCCTGTAAAATTGCAGATGAAACTGTCATCAGTAAAGTTGATGTCGGTCGGTTGAAATGTCTGGGAGTAATGTTCAGCCAGAAGGTTAGCTGCGTCGCCGTCGTTGTTGGTCGGGCCGTTAAGACCTAGCTATTGTGGAACTCCAGTTTTGGCTTGACGAAAAGAGGCTGCATAACGGAATAAGCTCGTAGGATTAGAGGTAAATTTGTCCATAAGCCTTGTCTAGTACTGAAGCCTGTCTCCTCTTATAGCCTTCATGCATATGTTCCTGATATGTTTATATTACCTGTACGCTCCGTCGTTGTCAGTTCGTCTGCATTCCGCCCAACAGTGCCTTTCACGGTTTAGCAGGCGAAGGGTACAGTTCTTGATAATTGAACGTGGCTTGCAGCTTTTGGGAACCGTTTGAGGAACTGAATGGTTTGTAGCACGTAAGAGCGTGTGCAGTAAGAAGTCCCAATGACCGTCCACATTGAGTTGAGGGTGAAAATCCCAAACCAGTTGTTGTAGATATTGGTGTAGAGCTGGCACATTAAACCGTCTAAAATTCCAACGCAAGTTATTGGTGGGATACCTTTACTTAGTTTTGCTGACAAAACTGAAGTCTATGAAGTCATGATCGCTTGCCCCCAGGGGAACCAGGATTGAGAGGTTGTCAACTAGAAATCTTGCGTCTCTAAATACACAATCTAAGCGCGATGGTGTCTGACTTTCTCCAACGAGTTGCCGACTTCACATTTCTGTATAATCCCAAATTCTCAATAAGTTTGAAGAACCGAGTTTCAGTTGAGTTTTCACCTCCAATATACGTATGTTCCGCGAACTTGACTCTAGGGAGATTGAAGTACCCCAGAATCAGGATATGAGTGAAACCGAGACGCGTAGAGCGGGATAGTCCTTCCAGCATACGACTATCATACTCGATGTCAGCAGTGGGCTTCCTATATATGACTCCGACTAGGCACCTCGAAGTAGTAGACAATCTTACAGTGCACCATACAGATTCATCAAGATTGTTAAACTCATGGTTGTGAACTTGGTGTACCTCCAAGCAAGATCGTATGTATACGGCTACTTTACCCCCAATTCCTGCTTTTCTGTCGTTGCGTAACAAAGACATCCCATGTATTGCTAGCTCCTGGTCCGAGAACTGAGAAGATACCCAAGTTTCAGATATTCCTATCAGATGAACCTTATTAGCATTACTAAGTTCACGTAGCTCACCCATTTTATTTGGTAGACTCGCGGCGTTCATGTATAAGCAGTTTATGCTTTCAAGTTGAAACGTGTGAGCTTCTCCTTCCTGTTTGTTTGTATGAGCCTTACGTGAATGAACAGGTAGTCTACCTATATAAGGTTTGTCGAGTTGGTAGGCGCTGACCTTTACACGTTTACACATGTGAGAGGATGGGAAAGCTATCCTCATTAGCTGGGGGCTAGAATCACCGTCCTTCTTGGCTAGTCTCGCCACATGTTGAGTCAGTATGTTTTTGAGCCTCAAGGACTGCTTGATGAATTTTCATTCCCTAATATCAGAGTTTGCTTGACTAGGGTTCGTGTTTTCCAGTACACCTTACATAATTATATTTCTTCCGCGGAAGAACTCACGAGATTTTTAAGGGGTGTTCCGGATGAGATTACGCTCAGAATACGGTATGTCGGGCAGTATTCTAACGTTCTCATCGGATTTCAGTAAATGACTAGCTAGCAGGATATCCTCTGCGTCGGTAGCATTCTTAAGTGTTACACGAAGTAGCCTTGGGTGATTTTGATGCTTGGATTCTTCTCCCCAAGCGAGCCGTGTGGTCGTCAGATGCTGTATTCCAGGAAGTTCAAGCTTCATGTTCAATTCACCCCAAAGCATCCTGTCATTTTTATCCTGCAAACTGAGAGGAACTCAGGGTTGTCTATGAGGTTCATGATTATGAGTCATCACGAACCGTTATTGTTTTCCCAGGTTTTCCGGTGTATTCAGGTTTAGCACCTTGTTGTTTGGAGGTCGAAATACGTTCCTGAATCCCAGGCTCTTTGATGACCGGACGGACATTCTTGGGGGTAGACTATGAGATCAAGTCACCAGTTGTTTTCCGTACAGCAACACTTGGGATGCTCAGCTTAGGCGGTAACAACTGGTTCTTTTTAGCTCTGTTAACGTGGGTCGAATCACCCACAGGGCTTTTGGGCACCACTGTTGGGTTAAGGGACCCTGGGCTGGGAGACCCGAGTTTACGTAGGGAGTCTAATACCGTCGACGTAATGATGGTGCTGAGCTTCGACACATCATTAGTGTTAATTGATGCTCCATCAATGGTAGACCTGTCAAAATCCCTAATCTTGTGTTCATTGAGAGCTCTTGTTTGTCTACCCGTTTTTTTACTATCGTTATCCAAATTTGCTGACAACTTGTTCCGGAGACCTGTCAGTAGGACGATGATTTTACTTGGCAAGAATACAGCGTCCGTGCTGCACGTGACACATACCCATATTTGGTCACACTTGCTGAGTCTATTGTAAGCAGTTGCCGTCAGATCTGTGCACTCATCGTAGAACCAACCTTTGCAGTTGTCGCACTGCATGCTAGTTGTAACAGCAAAACGGCATCCTGGACGTTTTCATGAGTTTTTCATGTTGAGTCAAACTGTTTTAAATGTTTGGAAAAGCCTAAGGCGGTAAAATTACACTAAAAAGCACACTAAGAGCGGAAAGAAATGGATAAAAACGAGTAAGATAAACTGAACTAGTCCATACGTGAAAAAAAACCGAATAGTAAGCTGAGGCAAAATCAACGTTAACTATTAAATGTGTTGAAACTATAAAAAGCAATCTGCGAAGGTATAGCTCAGGATAGATTCCTTAGAACTGAAATGGTACTTTTGTTGCGTAGGAACACAGCAAAAGTTTGATAAATGCAAATCACGATTTGCACGTGCCCGTTAGGACTAAAGTTCGCGTTCGAAAAGCGCGCATGTCGTACGGTCTTCAAAGCAGCCATAGTGCGAAAGGGCAATCCACCTTGGCCATTAGCCGTAAGGTTGGACTTCGGTGTTAGCTGGTCGGTCTAACTCGATTAGGTTTCCAATCATTTTATACAGACAGTCTACTATGGTGGACTACAAATGGATAGGCGTCCTCAGGAATACAACTTACTAATATCATTAAAAATCGTAAAAAATCAACAGAAAGTCATTAAATTTTATTGTCATTGTTGTGTTGGGTACGGTCAAAATATTTAGTCATCACATTATTATTGCTGAAATTCAACCTTCACTTGTGGCGGCTTTTCAGAGTTATTGAGAAGGCATTTATGTCTCGCGATGTTGCTCGTGCTTTGGTTGGTTGTATTTGCCGTTGAAACATCATATGGTAATTGGAAAACTATCACCCTAAAAAATTTTAAGGTGCGTCCACAATAGAACAGTACTTGCAATTCATCCCTGTTAGTGGAGTTAGACATGACATCTTTTTCTATGAACATCCTGGTCTGCGAAATCCCATTGAAATAGATGCCACTATTAAACAGCAAGTTCGCATCAGGATTGTCGAACATCTGAACGAGCTTCCTGTGTTAAGAATTCATTGTGTTGTTGCTCCCCTCGATTCGACTCATGAACTCGTCTCTGCTTACCTATGTCGCAGGGTAATTCACCATTTTGAATTATTAAGTTTGTGTAATGTGGAGTTTACTAACGTTTTTATCTTGTTTTTTGTTTCTGGCTGATCTGCATGTATATAAGCTGTCTGATTTCCATCCCGGTTTATGTACTAGTTGTTAACCGTGTGTTGTATGCTAGGGATGCCACACTATGAAGCACAATTTAATCATGAAATATGCTAATAATCAGCTTTTTTATGTATTCTAGGTAAGTTTATATCTGTGAAAGGACCATGGGCTACCTTTACTACCCTTTGTTCTCGTTACAGTTATCTGTCTACTCTGCTTTCATCCGTTCGTTTCGCTTGCTCTATCTGACATACTCTGCAGAATCTCTAGAACTATTCACTCAGACATACGTTGTACATTACTCGGGCTAACCACGCGTTTGTTTACATTTTGCTGCCAAGTTTTTTGAGCTGAAGATGTACGTAATAAAATTAGTCAGAATTGATTAGAACTTGAATGGTTGTTCCATAAATTTTGATTAAGTTGTAAGTAGTTGGAGTTAACTCCTGTCAGTTCTAAGAATGGTTCCGAGTACCGTGGGTGCCTACAGTTTCTAGTTTTCTGTACATGATAGTTGAATTGAATTTATTTCTAATAACATCACAAGCTTACTAACATCGACAAATATGTTAGGATTAACATCAAGATGGAAAAATCCGCTTCAAGGTCGTGGCGGTCAGGAGTTAGGATCGAGGTTTTCATTGCGAACCGATACCAGCAATAATGTAAGCTTTTTATAATCCATATCCTGTTTTTTAGTCCGGGGATTATAACTTATTCACTTATCTTCGCTATCTTTCTGATGAGTTAAAACAGGTCTATGCCGGCAGTATACGTTATGTCCAGCTTATATTGAATAAACTAACACAACGACAGTCTTCGTAAATGTAGCCTAAATATTCGAGTAAGCAAAAGCCCAATGGACCCCATCAAATTATCTGGTCTACGAGTCTGTTGTTTTGATTTAGTCTCAGTACATAGTTTAATTGACAAACCACTCTTTTTAGTGTTGACCACTTCATGTATTTTAAAAGTCTAATGGATAATTTTTGATTTACCACCGACCAACTCATGATTATGAGAGGAATACTAACCATTTGTGGCAGGTAATTTACTTGATCATACTTTGAAAAATCAAACGTTCTGCATAGTTTCTTCGTCTTGTTACTTTTGTAAATATGGTTTTGAAATGTTGCTCTTACTTGGTCGTTGTTATTTTATATTTGGAAGTATCCTAACCTGTACGCATTTTTTTATCTAGCTTTAATTTCAGTGCTATTTTGTTCATGAACCACTTATTTTCTTGATTATTCCAGAAGTCTACGCACGATTCGGATGAATGCATTGATCCTAAAACAAGAAATGTTATTTTCGGCCGGGTTGAGTTTAGCGCTAATGGCAATAGATCTTCAGGTATTTGTTTATTGGGTGTTAACTATTTGTTACAGGCTACACGTTTTCTTCTAGGCTACCTGTTAAAGATGAACTACTTGACGGCTTTTACTTCTGCAAGTATCATAACCGGAATGGAGAGCTAATTTCAAATTTCATTGAAATACAGGATGCGTATTACTATCACAAACGTAAGTCTCGTTGTGCCAATTAAGTTCGAGTAGTATTTTATTGTTTATGGTAAGTCAAATATCAAGTAGTTATTCATAGTATACAAAATGCTCTAAATATTAGTCCGGATTATCACAATTCATACCACAGGTTGCGGGAATTAGCAAGGAAATAACAATGTTTTGTGATAGTGAAAAATGACACATCAACCATTTAATTATAATCAACATAGACCCTAACACAAATGTGCATCGGCACAAGTTACTGCGCCACATCAGTACCGCGTGACGAAATTAACAAAACGAATCGAGAAAAAGTCAAGATGACGGTAGGATCCATAAGAATGGGGTACAAAAAACGGGTTAATCTGAAGAAAAAAGTACAAAATAATATTGAGGACAAAGAATGGATCCATCTCCTTCACTGCGACTAATTTTCAGTCGTGTTACCCGAAAATTGGAAGTAACAAATGTAGTTCGAATCAGAGTAAATGGAATAAAAAATATGGGATAATATCAAAATAAGTTTCAGAGAAAGGCGAGTCACATACATTTGCACTATTGCTGATAATTTAAAGTTATTTCACTCAAGGTTTGCAACCAATAATTAGTATCTTTTCCAATATGGTCTTATCTTAAAATACACGGACTTTTATCCACATAGATGCGATTACCTAATTGCCCTACATATGACTTAATCGATAAGTATATGTTTGTGCACTCGACTTCGAAACACAATGGGGGACTCGGTAATGTTAACTAAGTTTCCCGAGCCTACAAAATGGAGCGAGATTGGAATCTGCCATCTGGTTGAAAACCAAGCCCTTTAACCACGAAGCCATTTCTTCACAAAGAAAGGATTCAGGTAGTCAGGTATGATCAGTAATCTTTATACGACTGGTACTCACAAAAGTCATTTGACTATTGAGCTTACCTTAAGCTAAGTTTGGAAATGGGAATGTCGTGAATGTATGTATGCTACTCAGTAAAATTACATTTTCACCCGAAGGAGGCCTGTCATAATCTCTGGTTAGTTGTAAAAAGTAAAAACCTTTGTCAAAGAGTTGGAACAGTTTATAGGATTTTGTTGGTCCAGAAACCTGTCTCGAAAGACCGCCAGATATGAGTAATCCGAAAATAAATTGACGACAGATTTACACATTGGTGATAAGCACTGACAGGAAGAAATGAGATGCAGTAGGGATAAGTAACTTTTGACAGTTTTTTAAACTAATAAAAATATCGAAGTTAAAATACTAAACTTTAAAGGGAAGGACTCAAAGATTGAACACCAGCGATCCACTGTCAGACTAAGCAAATGAAACGATGTGGGAAATTGCAGAATGACATATACGTAAACAATGTGGCCAGTGCAGATCGCTGTACGGCTTTCGTTTGTTATATATCATGTTTAATCATCTTATTTTCATACCTAAAAGTGCTTTTGACAACTTTTTGTTTTATATTTTCCGGCCATATTCATAGGTATGGTTAGACGACCTGTAAAGCAAACTGAATATTTACCTCCTTTATCTATCAATGATCTTCCCTTGAGTCTGGAATGCGGACAAACTCAAGTATCTGAAGAGTTGCCAAGTTGGGCTGATGCAGCATTCCCCAGTCCGTTTATGTGGTCATTTTGTGATGTAGACAGCCCTGATGGTATACAGTCTGCTGGGTGCATGCGTAGAGTTCGTCAAACATCTACTCATGTTACAAATTATTTTGAAAGTTATGTCTCTCCGAACGGTAAGTTTCATCCCTTTCTACTTAAGTTGTGGACTATTATAAAAATAACTTATTTCCCTTCTTATTGACTAGAAATTTGTAGACTGTTATGGACGTTCATTAAGGTTAATTTATTTGTGAATTTACAACGCTAAAATAAACAAAAATAAATCAAAAGTTACAAAAAGAAAATAACCAATTAAAGAATTTTTCTGCCTGTCTATGAATCGAGGTTGATTTAGTTGCTAAAGAGTACACTGACAGACTATTTATTAGACTATATTTTACTGGGTAAATAGCATTTATCTGGCAAAAGTTTTTCGCTTTACCCATATTCATCTTTGTAGTATTTGAAAAAAACATATAATCTCTTTGATTTGCTTTCTTATGTATAAATTAATTAATTAGCTTTTACTTTTATATCATCGATTTAAGATTGATTGTATTCCTTCCTTCATCAGGTACTTTGGTGTTATACAAGCGCACAACGTCAGCATGGAAAGATATGGGTTTGGTGTGCTGGAGCCACTTGGACTCCTCAGCTGTTTATTCTACCTATTTTGGTGGTTCAAGTGAGCGGCCTAAGTTGTTGACTTATGACTCCAATATACCATTCGTTGGTAGTGGAATTACTGTATTATCACCCCTCACACAAAGGATTACTGTTCGAATTGGACCAGTGAGTATAGAGCATGCATTCTTTCATGTACTGGTTTATATTCTGACAGCCTGTGCCTAGGGCTTCATATTTATGTAACTGAGGTTGTTTGTACTATTTTCCACTGAGAAATTACTATGGTCACTGCAATTGCGTCGATTACAGTAGCTGTAATGTATGCTTCGAATTAGCTTCTCTTACACTTTATGCTACGCAGCTCAGTCACACTTTAAATGACGTAACAATGATCAGTGATTAAGAAAGTTTTCTTTGCTTCACCATAAGACAAACTTATATAACATTTCATCAAAGTGAGAAATCATTACTAGTTTTGTGTACTTTTAATAGAACTAGACACGAAAACAAACACAATTCAGGTTTATTAGTTTGTTGGTTCAAGTTATCACGTCTCATCACATTTAGGCAGGGTGACTGAAATTCAAAAAGGAAAGTAAATGTAGGTGATTGTAATCAACACATTAGTAAATAAACAAGGCCAAAATAAAGACAACAAATCAACGCAAGAAATAGAAAAGTATCAATTCGTTTAATATTAGCTGCATAAAGAACAAATCCAGTCATGTATCATTCCTTACGAAAATATGAGATGAAGAATATTGTTTTAACTCAATAACCTACCACGTACTAGTCCGTGTAGCAGGCAGTCACGTTTCCTGTGAGGAGAGATCATATTGCTAACTATCCATAAATAAGTAGTTAGAGTAGATTTTATTCTAGGATTGGGATAAAATATTTACACTATCATTTATTTAATTAAGTATTATTTATTTGAATTAAAAACCAAGTTATAAAGTTACCCAAAACTGGTATAACTTGATACAAATCATTACGTACAATACCAGTATAAAATGCTCTGAAAATGGTAATGAACTATATTTCCTAATCTGATTCTTTTATGGAGTAGAAGTTTAATTATTTGGTGAGACCAATTTTCGATTATTAAGATGAGTAGAATGCCAATCGACTGACAGTACGCAATTATAGGAAGCGTCGTGGATTGATGGTGGCCCAGGAGAACTAAATAATGACGTAAGTCCTCCATTGATGGCATGGTGTTAGGCTTATATACGAAATATTAGCACAAAAAATGACGATAAAATGTTATAAGTGATTAGAGAAAATCAGTTTATACGGGAAGTATGCATACTCACAAGTCATTTTTATTTGCAATTAGTTGTTGTGCACAAACCTTTGCAAGTCACTAGTCAACTAAAGGACTTACGTTTTGGCTGATTGACCTAATATCTGACCTCCATATCAATCGTCTTTACAGGTGATCAGGACTTTGCTATGATATAAAGGTTTCTGACACAGATTTATATCGATATTTTCTTTTACGTTACCGAAAATCCCTAGGTTTATGTGTCGCTATTAGTTTGATAAAATCCCCATTCCAAACCATAACATTTCTTAAAATTTTAGCGAACTGGTCTCAAGTTAGTCACTAAGTATCGATCTACTCCAGAGTACACGACTGTTAAATGGACCAAAGACGGAAGAAGAATTCCACCTGATTTTCCAGGACACAGTGATTATCTCTTGAAGTTTCCTGATCTCATTCGCCGAGAGCACTCTGGTATGTTTCATGGCTTTTTGTGATGAATGGTTGCTAGTTGTTTATTATATTTCAGTTTGTTTGTTTGTTTATGTTCCAATAGTTCAAAGCTAGTAAATCTATTGGAATAGAACAAGGCCAATGTTTTCGGAAGGATTGCTTAATCAAGTAGTTTTATTAATTAGTTTCCTAATTTTTTTCGTATAGCTTTCCCTTTCATTAGTTCTGTTCTTTCGGGTTATTACGAAGTTGTTTTACTTACAAGGATGATTCAAGCTTCTGTATCTGCCTTTATGTTTCGTTTCCTAGTTGATGTTAACGTACTTGGATAGTTTTAAACAGTTTTTATACTTGCTGAACATAATACTACTGTCATTGGGATGTCTTTGGCTTTTAATTGACCATATTACATTGATGTTAATTTGATAGCCTAGGGATCGATTGGAAGCAGTTTTTCTGATACATCAGCGGTCGAACAGGAAAACATCGTTAAAAAGTCAGGAAAAGGCGATCTTATGAGACGTAATGTGGAATTACATTAAGTTGTGTGTTGTTATACAGCCAATCTTTTAACAGTAGATGTTGAAAATTCCCTATGAATAGAAACATTTGATTCTTGAATAAATGTTTGGAAAGACATCCGAGGGACTTAAACCTGTGAAGCGTAATTGACAGTGTATCGATCATATCTCCAACCATAACCTAAGACATTACATTCAGAAGTCTTTCATTCTACTTATATTTTAACACACAATGACTTTAGTTTCGTTGGTCAGCATCTTTAGTGACTAAGTTTGAAAAAGATTTTAGAACAAGTTTATTATTTTATTTAAACTTTATTCGTTATTTACCATATCATGGTTTCTGTTTCTGTTTTGTTTTTAAGGTTGTCTAAATATACTAATGCTTATGATGCTAGCCTGTCCAGTAACCAGATTCTTATTAATTTTCTAACAGCTTTTGTTTGAACAGTTGCTTAATCTTTTCTACCTACTCACTGTTTCGTTCTGATCTCATTCACTCCTGTATGTATATATGTATATATCTATGTATCTGTTTTTATACTTCATCCACTAAATTTATACTCAAGCAAAAGACAATCAAACACTTGCCGTTTATGTATAAAGTTAGATTTGTTTACTTGATTGCCACTAGTTTCCTCAGTCTGTTTCCTTTCATCGATCTGGTAAGTATTATTCAAAGTCATACAAAATTGATTTTCCTTTGAATTAAAATTCAACACTGCCATGTATTTTTGTGGAAACATATAAAATAGTCTTTGTATTATTTGTTATGTTTTTGCTTGTTCTCTTAAGGGACTTACAATTTACTTGTGGACAATGGGAATGATCAAGTTAATTTTCAGTTCATAGTGAGTGTAGTCGGTCCACCTGAAGTGATACATGCTCCTCCACCTTTACTTTTAGTGATGGAGGGAGAAAATGTTACATTTAGCTGTCAGTTGGATTCGTTTATAACGGAGGTAATTTACTTACGAAACATGTTCTTTTATGTAGAATTATCATACTTGAGGTTTTAACTAGAATTGTTTTTATTGCACTAGCATTCATGTATCCATCATATTTTATGCTGATCCTACGGAGTAGAACAACTTTTTTGAACGCGGGGGGAAATCTTTATTTAGATATTGGTTAATTGTTAACATATAGTAATAATCTTATTTAAAATCAGTTTTCTGTCGTGCAGCTGTTGGGAACTAATAGTACAGTCATTTGACTCATCTTTTTATTTATTTGAACATATAAACATCGGTACAATGGGGCACCAAATACTTCACACAATAACAATGAAGTTGTGAAGAGATAGATAATGTAAAGTGCGTACAATAAAAAGAACAAGAAACGAGCAGAAATTAGTTTATGAGAGTAAAATAATAGTAGTAATGGGAGGAGCAGTTCAGCTAGGAAAGATACAACCAGAAGGGATTTCAATTAAAGAAGTTACGTCCACTTTTATGAAAAAAGTAGAAACCACAGCAGGATCGCCACTAGTTTCCATTCTGAGTCATATTTGATAACATCTCTAGCCACCGTGTTGCACCATCTCTTGGACCCCAACTAGGGAGTAGTGAAGGAGCAACAGAAACCAGTCCTGTACAGTTTTCTTTCACACCATGACATAATGTCATACACTGACCACCTCTCCTCTATTTCCAACCAGTCCCAGTGTCGGCAAATAATGCACGACGTGAGATTTACTGGGGCGACATTCGTAAGGCATGTCCAAGCCACCGACGTCAATGCTTCAAAATGGTGAAAGCAATTGGATTATTGTCGCTGTGCCTGAAAGCACGATTCCGAACCTGTGCATTATTAACATGGTGTTGCCACTGGATGTCAGCAATCCTTCAGAGACAACGATGGTCAAACACAGAGAATCGTTTAACATCCCCAACTCAGAACGGCCAGGTTTCACAAGCATAGAGCAAACTTGTTCTCACCAACGCGTTGTAGATCCGACCTTTTACAGCCAGATTAACACCACGAAGATGCCAAAGATGACCCAGATTAGCATGAGCCGCTCTGGCTTTCACTATACGTGAATCGATCTCAGCACTCACGCCACCACCAGCACTTATGCAGCTACCCAAATACTCAAACCTCTTGTCTACTACCTGCCCACTACTCAACATGAGTGCAGGTTCAGGGTTTTGCCAGTCCTGTAGAACTACTTTGCACTTGGAAGGCTCAAAGTACATACTATACCTACGGACACTGATTGCCTGCTGACTAATTGTGGATTGCACGGCTTGGGTATTATAACACAGTAAGACAATATCATTCTCATATTCAAGGTCGAAAATTTTCTCCAGGAAACAGATCCACACCAACATTATCTACCGTCATCAGAGCTGTTTCGAGAATATGGTCGATGGCAAAGTTGTAGAGGGATGGTGAGTTGTAAGGAACCTGTAGAAACCTAGTGCTTATAAGCAGGACATTTCGCGAAGCTGCAGGCGACTTCACTTGCCATTTTCATGACGTCATGCAACAACAGCCAATACTCGTTTATGCTGTTCGGTGGGCTGGTAGCTAGAGTTGAACCTAGCTCGTTTTAATATTTAGTCGCAAGAGAACCTGCAGCTAATTTACTGGCATCGATCCGTTTAGGACGATAGATTTATTGGCCATTAAAACTTAAGGTAAGATTAGATTGTATAAGGGAATGTTTAAAGTTTGTTTATTGTTGTTTGAACGCATAAATATTAGTTCGGAGGGGCACCGAGTACATATGCGCGACAGAAACCACTTGATTTGTGTTTGGGTTATGATACTGCCCGGGTTCCCAGACTGAAGCGTGTGGCTTTCTTAGGGGCCACACCCGGAGCCTTTGACCTAAGGGTCTGATCCATAAGGCAGTGGAATAACGCCAGGAGATGCAGTCACATGATAGCCGGTGACCAACAACCGGTTCATACGCCATTTCCCTCAGGATTCTGGAGCGCATGGGCATCATTGGTTTGTAATCAGGGTTTTCTAACTCCGCCAGATGAACCCTCCTTACCCACCAAACCGGTTAAAGCGCCAAACATTCGTTTTTCTTCCTCTCAATTTCGTAAACAACAACCCCGCTGCGAGAAGGAAGTTAGACTTCCCTGGTGGTGGCAGTCTACGCGAAGCCATGTGAAAGCATTTCCAGAAGGAGAGCGAACTCTCCTCACCCTCAGCTCTTACGTATTTATCAGTTAAAATTGGAATTTTCTTGTAGTCCAGTTATATTGGTTTTAACCTTTGGATAACTGTACCTTATAGTCAAAATAATGAACTTACTAATCATGTTTTTCATATTCAGCTCCCAGCAATTGTCAACCGTAATTGGGAATTGTTTTTACTACCTAATATGATTTTCTTTTTCGTTGTATAAGTATTTGATACATACCTAGAAAACTGATTATTACATATAATATTTCTGTGTTTACATCACTCTCGACTGCTGTATTTATTTTTATGATGATTGTTTTGTCATTTTTTAGTCTTTAGAAATCAATGGCCTACCGTACCAACCGAATCCTACTAATTTTCGTACTGAACTAAGAGATCAATATCCGTACTTAAAAGATGCTTTAATACAACCATTGCAAAAAAATGGTCATATTTTAACTTATTCAGCCTATAATTTGCTGTTTACACCTGGTAGTAAAGTTGGACCGACTCATACTGTCAGCTTGGTTGGGAAAAATGAATATGGCTTGGCTCGAGTATCCACTCTTGTCAGAGTACTACGTAAGATACACATATTGTTGATGTGTTTTCATTATTGTTTTGATGATACATGTGTATGCATGCTTCTTCTATTCACTTAGACAAGACAAATATTTATAGAGTATCATAGTTTCTGAAAAAATTGTTTTTTGATTTGGTTGACAGCAATCGTCCTTTCTTATCCAGGATTATTATAAGGGCGAGTGAAAATGGGCTCAGATTAACAAGGGCCACTATCGAAAAGGCACATGTTAATCGAGGTGAGCATTTTTAGTGGTGTAAATTATGTTCAATTCGCTCTCTGCCTTACCATCAATCAATCGATTCTTCGAGTTTAGTAACAAACTGTTATTCATGTTACCGTAGTCATGTTATCTCGTACGTCTATTTCGAACAGCTAGGGGATAAACTATTTAGAGAAATGCTTCGAAAACTCTTGAAAATGTTCGATGAATTTCAAGTTGAATGAGTTCTAAATGCTAAAAAATGTCTTTCTTTTAAAATTACGAAGCCACACTCGGCATTCGTCATTACATGTTTTCCCGAAAACATTGTCGATCGTCGACTTCTTCAGTAATAAGAGTCGAATGACTAGGTTTTATTTAATATTATTTAGATAAACAGGCGAAACATGATTAGATGGACCTCATGCAATTAACATTATTAACATACGATTATTACGCATGTATATTAGGCAGGTTATCATATATTCCGGTTACATACTCAGGCAGACATGTCTAAACATTTTTTTTTCAAATTAATTAGTTTAAATGACGAATTCAAGTACATTGCAACAATATCTTATAGATGATTTCTCTACAAAGACAAACTTGAACGATGTGTACAAAAAAGTCGCGTCAAACTATCATCATATCATGACTGTAATACCTAATTTTTCAC
Organism: Schistosoma margrebowiei; assembly: GCA_944470205.2. Lineage (NCBI taxonomy): Eukaryota > Metazoa > Platyhelminthes > Trematoda > Strigeidida > Schistosomatidae > Schistosoma > Schistosoma margrebowiei. Next base: position 73,901,903 of record OX104028.1, on the reverse strand, counting down.
GCTCAGTTAATCGATTATTTATACTTCACCTTAATGATTTTGACTTTTAGTCATTTGTTGTTAAAACCATGTTTTTTAAATTTATTCATCTTTCTCATACTCCTCAAGTGGATAATTGTCTTCCACATGTTTGGTTTTTATCTTATTATTATTTTTTTACTTTTCGATCGTTATGCAACTTTATTTCATCCCTTGAAATTGTGTACTATTTATATTTTTGACAGACTAAGAGGGGTAATGAGCGTAAGGAAGTAAGTAAGCAACAGACAATCAAAATTCTAACCCCGACTTCCTGATACGTTGATAACTCCTTAACCAGCTTAAGAGCTTTTTACTACTACAATAATCGTGGCAACATTAACTGACAGAATATGGTAAATTAGAAGGGGATACCATCAGTTTAACTTAGATGCAAATGTTACATACATGAAAAAATTTTCGTAACACCGTTCAATATGTTTAGACGTGAATATTCAAATTATGTACTACTGTACGGAGATAGTCTAGTGTCGATCTTTTTTCATAATCTACGATCAGTTTTGATACATACTTCTACCGCGCACTTTCTTTGTAAGTGTTGTTACTGGATTCATGCAACAGACGGTTTCATTTCCAATCCATTTAGTCTGTTAATTTTTCAGCGCATAAATAATTTTCAGATGTGCGGTACCAATAAGTTAGCTAAAGATTCTATACCACCTAACACAATGTTTGTTTTAGGAAGGTCTTCTCCAACTTTAATTTTTTAAAATTCATCATTTGTTTATTGAAATGACGTGTAAACAAACCGTATAATACAAGTTCTACGTATCCCTGAATAAAACTAATTGTCTAATTATATACTTAGATTGACATTATTGTTTTAAGACTGAAACTGAAATCAGCAGAGTAAAGCTAAAACCCACTAGTTTTGAGTCGAATGATTAAGTTGTTACCACATTGCTCTGCATGTCTATTAAATTCGGTAACTTGTATTTCTCCAGACTATAATCCGATAAGATCTGATAATCAATTACAATAATTTAATGTGGAAAGTGCTTAAAGATTAATGACTCAGATTTTTATCTCAACTTAGCTCAAACTTTATTCTTATACAGTCGGATCTTACGGTAGCCAATCTATTTTATTCATTGAGTTTTATTTATTCTCCATTTTAGCCCGAATAAACATCTTGAAGGCTCCAAAAGATTACTCATGTACTACCGATTGCTTAAACACTATTTCACATGCATTCGACTGCGTTATCGATACGGATCCTTATCAGTCTACTTACTTTGTACAAACATGGGAATTAAATGGCATTCCTGTGTCGAAAATGACAAAAGATTATCAACAGTCAAAATTTATTAAAACAGAAGGCACAAAGGTAAGTGAATTAATTCAATGATATTCATAATTGTTTTGGTAGAGAAATAAATGTTTATCCATTGTATGAATCTGTTTATCATGTAATAACCATTATAATTTCATGGTTATAAGCTTTAAGTAAAGTTCACAAAAACTAACTGTAATCTTAGTAAAATACCCATCTAACTAGTGGAAGTAAAAAGTAAATGGCCACTGAACGTAGATTTACAGATACAACTTAGTATTTACTTTGTGATTTCCTTCCTATCATTGATGTCTACTTTAGACTTACGAAGTATGCCTGCTTGAAATGAATGGCGTTGAATAAAGTATTGGATATCATGTACTCTAGTTCTCTATTACTGGTCGTAAATGGGGTATTTGATATAGCGTGATCATATCTGTGTAGAGCGCATCAATCGAGTATCCAGTTTTAGTGGTGGCGAAATCTCGGTCATCGGTCATAATTTCGTATTCTAATACTGTATCGTGAAAAAAGAGAAATATATTTTATTCTTCCTATATATCGTATATAAATTATATTTTGTGTAGATATCAGAGGTAATTGTTGCTAATCACACACTTAAATTCGTTCCCTATATATACACTAAAATGAAAAGTCAGCTTTCTTTTCTGAGAAATTGACCCTTAGAACTAGACATTTTAGGTTTTATTAATATTAGTAAATATAAAAGAATTTCAACTGCATTTATGGCGGTCGTTATTTTTCTAGTTCAAATATATGCTTTTATTAAACAATTGCACATTTTTTTTCAATATCGCAACAACTTTGACAGTTAGCTTGCCATTCAGCTTTTACTGTGACTGTCTGAATTTTCAAATACCTTGCCTTCCTGTACAGCGTTCAACCTACATTAACAAGTATTCATCGGCTTCGATTGTTGCGATATATTTTTTGTGTGTTAAAACAGAAGAACAATATCGTGTTATGTATACTTATATTTTTCAAAAGAAAATTAGATTTTGACTTGAATAATTTATTCATTTCTGGGTAAAACCTACAAAATATTTTATTAATGTATGGTTTATGTGGATGAAAATGTGTGCATGTATGTTCTTTTATCTAGTTGATAATCACACCCGTTGATGATCCATCCTTAACTGTATTGTTCCGAAAAGTGAATGTGACATGCCGTTGGCGTATCTTTTATCCGCATGTGACTTCTCGTATTGCAGATCTCGATACAAGACTTTTGGAACCGAATATGAAGGTGTATGATTCTCATGAGGATGCAAAAATCCGTCCACTTATGACAGCAGCGTTGGATCTACAAGTGGATCATGACCCAACTCCGGGTTAGTTGGAACTTCCTCTTATTCTTCTATTCCTTCTAAAATTATTATTATTATTTCAATAGTTAAGATCATGAGTCAATTGAAGCTAGACAACCATGAAAAACCTGGAAGCACTTTACGGCCATTTCATCCTATTGTGGGACTCCTCAGCAGTGTGCACCCACGAACCCAGGATTTATTGGACTCAGTGGTCACTAGACCACAGCCGTCCAGTTCTTCCATGTTTTCCAAGGTGGTCTAGCTTCAATTGACTCATGATCTTAACTATTGAAATTACTACAATCTCCACAAAACCCCTCCTGATATTATTATTATTATTATTATTATTATTATTATTACTATTATTATTAATGGATATTCTCGTTTCCTTTACATGATTTCTTACACATTTATTTTCTTTCTTCTCTATCCTTTTCCTGCATAGCATCAGCTAACATATCTTGGATAACAGCTGTGATTATCGGTATCCTTGTTATAATTGCGATCGGAGTTCTAACTGCTTGTTTGGTCATGAGATTCCGTGGAGAAACTTATATGCGTAAGTTTATACTCAATGAGAGTATATAATGTGTATAATATTCTAATACGTTATTCATTGGAGACTATGAATACTGCTAACACTTTCTATGACTTTAATTCTTCGATTGGGAGTTCAGAGTCTATGAAACGTTTACCAAGTCCGAAGTTTTGAGAACAGTTTCTTCATGTATACTTATCGAGTCATTGTAAGCTTCTTATTCCTCACGTTTATAACTGAACGTTTTTTCACTGGGTAATCGCCAAATCTGTTCACTGGACTACCCACCCTAGTTGGAAAATTGTAGATCACTGTGGAAACAGATTGGATTGGACTATTCTTATCTATAGACTGAATGTGTTCACGTACCTCACCGATAAGATCTGGTCTAAACAGGAGGAACATTTATTCTGTTTTTCGATATCGTCACCCTGCTAGGCACTACTAACATCCAACTTCACGTTAGTACAAGTAGTATATCTTACTAGTTTCAGATAGCTAAATAATTTTAAGTTTTTACAATTTTACCTTAAATGTACATAAGATACAGGTGTGTTTTAAAGCCTTCTTATTTTTTAAAGGACGATCTTAAAATTTCAACATTTATATATTCCTTACCGCCCATATGTTATTACATAGATTCAAGGATTCATCGTTTTTCCCATCTTTTATGCTCTCCATCTTCACATTATCCTAATAACTGTTACTGATTACCTGACTTTAATTCCATGTCGTAGATCTTTGTGTTATATACGATGAAGTGTTTCTTGATGCCCATAACTTGTGTTAATTTATCTCAGCTATTTATTTACTCTGAGGAAGCGTCTTACATTAAGTCACAAAACGTCAAAAATACAATTTTTCTACTCATTGGGATATAGCAAACATATATTTATTTTTCCTCCCAAAGTTTGAATAGTGAAAATGATTAACTACGTATTCAGAAGAGCATCTAGTTAGCTTTATCAGTAATCGTGTGCGGAGTTCCTCAAACTCTTAAAAATGCTTAAAATTTAACTTTGTTAAGCAGATGAATCTGATGATTATCAATTTAGAAAGCCTTCATTCAGTTGTCATTTAGTTCTCGATCACTATACTCAATTGAAACAATTCAGTATTTTAATTTCAAGTGAAGACGAATACAATTTTGATATTGCTATCGATTGGATCACCTCAAATCTGTAATCATAAATTTCTTGGTAAATTAGGAGAATGCGAATCTTAGTACGCCTGTTGCCCCTGGTGGAGCATAGGCCGCTGAGCAGGATTCTCCATCAAACTCTGTCCCGAGCAATCAGTCAGTCAGTAACAACGTAGAACTTCGTACGTACGCACATCAGTTCGAGTTGCCACACCACGTTGGCACAGAAATGCAGTGGTCGATTCAAATCCCGTAGTGGTAGAGGTGGTAAGAATATAAGCAGTAATCGGAAACATTGAGGTTTGAAGATGTTATTTAAAGAGTATAATCCAGTGAAATAAATTTGGAAAGAAAATAAGGGACATGGAGAATTCAGAAGATTAAAATTCGCGAAAACACAAAGAGCGGATGAACCTGCGTCATTGCAAACGATTTTGAGCCATTTCATTCAGGGTCTCTAACCATCGGTTGTTATCATTTCGCGATCCCCAACCAGGTAGTCTATACCTACCAACATGGGACAGTCCACTTGTCAGTGACTTCATGGACTTGTGCCCTGTTTTGTTCTGGCCACACCTAGCTTTCTTCCAACCTACTCCTATACCACTGAACATCGCACATCGAGGCATTCGGTCGTCGGGCATACGTAACACGTGTCCCAGCCATCTCAACTGATGAAGTTTCACTACTTCATCAATTGATTTTCCATCCTTACCTAGTACCCGTTTCCTAACAACTGCATTACTTACTCGATGGTCCCATGATATACGAGCAATATTTCGAAGACACCTATGATCAAATACTAGTAGTTTACGAATATCCTCTACTCTTACCGGCCATGTTTTACTGCCATAAACAGGATGGGACGAACTGCTGCGCAGTAAACCCGTCCTTTGGTTGATAGACGGATATCTCGCCTACGCCATAAATGACGCAAGTTGGTAAAAGCTAGTCGAGCCTTCTGTATCCGTGCTGAGATTTCGTCACACACCAGACCACAAGGGCTGATGAGACTTCCAAGATAAGTGAAGCGATCGACACGCTCAATTACTTCACTCCCTATCATTAGTACGGGTGTCAATGCAACCCAATCCTGAAGCAACTTTTTGCATTTCGAGGGAGAGAATCGCATCCCGAACATGCTTGCATTGTTGCTTAGAGTGGTCAGACGACTGCATTTTTTCAGCGTCTTCATCAAATAGAACTATGTTATCGGAATATTCTAAGTCAACATGTGAATCTTCTGGTAGAAGTTCTACCCCTGGAAATCTAGACGAGTAAAGTGTTATCTCTAAAAGTACGTCGACGACAAAGTTGAACAAGAATGGAGAGAGTGGACAGTCCTGACGAACACCACTTGATGTAATCAATTCTGATGACAGTTCGCCATAAGCTCGAGTAGAGAGCCTGAATAAGGTTAATTTACTTCTTTGGTACTTTTTTCAGTGACAAACACTGCCATAGAACCTTACGATCAACAGAGTCGAATGCCGCCTTAAGGTCGAGAAATACTACCATTATGGGGCGTCTGAACGTGTGTCTGTGTTCTAGAACCTGACGTAGTGTGAATATTTGGTCTATACAACCACGTCCAGGTCGAAAACCGGCCTGGTTTTCTCTAATCTGCTCTTCACGAGCTTTGATTAGGCGTCGAAGTATTATTTAGGCTAATATTTTAGACACTATATTAGTCAAACTGATTCCTCTGTGATTGTCACAAGAGGACTTTTGTCCTTTCTTATAGTCTGGCACAGTCAGTGATTGAGACCAGTCAGATGGGATTACTTCCAGTTCCCAAATTCTACCTAAGACCTCGGTTAATTTCATTGCTAATACTGGACCACCATCCTTAAAAATCTCAGGAGTAAACCTGTCAGGGCCTGCTGCTCTCCCTCGTTTCAGATTTCCTATGGCTTTTTCAACTTCGTAAAGGGACGGAGGACTTACATTAACTTGCCATTCAGGTTGACTGGAGATCGTGGGAAACCGAAGTGTGGTTGAAGGCCAGTTGAACTGATCCCTAAAGTGTTCTTGCCCATCGATCCAATCTCCTGGATTGAGAATGTATAATATGTCCATCTTTCTCTGAGATTGTTTCGCTAACAGTCGGTTTCCTTGTCTGCTATTACATATTGCCGCTGTCTTTTCCATCTCTCTTGCTTTCGCTACCCACCACTGTTCGCGATCATTGCGTAGACTTCTTTTCAGCTTGCGCTTAAGCTGACTCAGCTCGTCATTATGTTCAGAGCCAGATGGAATGAGTTTCCGAGCATCTATCAATGCGGTAGATGCTGCTGAGATCCAATGTTTCTCCCTAACCTTGTGGTTTACCTTACTAGCAGATATCACTGCTGTTTCCACAGCTTTTCGGATATCATTCCAAGCTGCATTGGGGTGGGCATTACATACATGGCTGCCTAACTGTTTTCCTAGTTGTTCCTGAAATATACTCTTAGCTTGACTACCATTAAGTAGGTCTCTAAGAGGTTTCCTTGCAGCGTCTTTCCTGCGTCCAGTAAGACGCAGACAGATTCGCGCTCGTACTAGAGCACGATCTGAATCTAAGCATGTGCTCCAGAATGAGCGACAGTCTTCTATCGAGCCCCTCCATCGGTGGCTGATAGTGATGTGGTCTATTTGGGTCCAACGTTGGGACGAATTAGGGGGCCGCCATGTTAAGAGATGTTTTTGCTTATGCTTAAAGTTGGTATTTGCAAGGAACAGGCGGTTATCTGAGCATAGCTGCAACAGACGGTCGCCATTATCTGTTCTTTGAGCCATGATGCTATAAGATCCACCCAGGTGTTTTTCCCTATCGCTTAGTTTACCTAGTTGAGCATTAAAGTCACCAGCCACTATTACTATTTCGGAGCGCCTAGCTTTTCGGAGAAGGTCGGAGAGCTTTCTGTAAAACTCATCTTTTACATCATCTGAGGTGCAGTCAGTGGGAGAATAGGCAGAGACGACGAAGAGGCAACGACGGGTGTCTTTATCTTTTCGGATCCTTACTGTTCCGTTTAGTCGGACAGCGCACAAACGACTGTCTACTGGGATCCACTCTAAGAGAGCCAGTTCTGCCCTAAAACTCAATGCTATACTTACGCCGGCGAGGCTACGAGAAGCAGCATCAGGGATTCCAGATACACGAAGTGTGAATCGAGTCGGTTCTTTATTTTGACATCGTGAGGTCAGATGAATGACGCTACTCGGATCCTGTATGCGCGTCGCGGAGACGCAGCACTCATCGATGGCGCGAGATTCTAAAGTCCTAGCTAAGGAAGCCTGCTGTCCTATTTGGCACAGTGTTCGGACGTTAAAAGCTCCTACGTGTAGTTTAGAGCATGGTTTCAGGAAAGCAGGAATGACGTTCCGCGTACTCGAATCGTCTGCCCTACCGGTGCGAGGTGGTAAAGGGACGTGAGAAGGGTTAATCGTGGAAATAGGAGAGGTATTAGGAGGTGTAGAAAAGATTTGAATGTGACCAACTTGGTCTCGTGTGCTGTTACGGGTATGAAGGCCGATGTCACTTCCCGGCTGCCCACACAGTGAAAGGGTTTTTCTTGAGGAACATGAAAAGGAAGTTGGATTAATGTTGGCCTTAATGACCTGGGAGCGTGACCGCAGAGCCCAAGCGACAACTGCTTGAGGCCGGTCACGCACGGCCTTTTCGTGGAATGTTTTTATTTTGTTAGCTTCGTTCTACAAAGGGCCTTACCGCCGGAGACGTAAATCCGTGAGGTAAGGTGAGGTGTGACATTTTTAAGGTCGACCTTTTCTAGCCCCACCCCTCCTTGTGGGAAGGCAGCATCGCTGCAGATGCTGGTTGTCTGAGGGAAACACCTTACTGCTGTCACACCCCTCTACAGTCAGCAGTACGACTTCGCCTTCAGACCTTGAGTTGCTGCTTTTAGTCTTACCGTTCTCCAATCGACCTTCCTGGCATGGTATAACCTACAGGAACATATGTTCCAGCCAATATAACTCGATTGGGTCATCACGATAGACAAGTCTGACCACTTTGTCAAGGTAGCAGCTACGGTCGGGCCTGAGCAATCATTTCCAGTTGTTTCCAAGTGTTATTTATTCTCTTGATGTCTGTCTCCAAATCCTGACGCATTTTGTTCTTTGGTCTACTACTTTTCCGTTTCCCTTCAGGATTTCAAGTTAGCACTTGCTTCTTGACGCAGTTTAGTGATTTCCGTGATGTATGTCCTATCCACGTCCATCGTCTTTTCCTAACTTCCTCTTCATTTGGAAGTTGGTTTCTTCTTTCCCACAGTAGGTTGTTGCTGATGTTACTCGGCCTACGGACATTGAGTATCTTTTGTAGACAATTTTTACTAAATATCTGTACTGTTTTGATGTTTGTAGTGGTACTTCAGTTTTCAATTCTACAATTGAAGTGTCTTGATGTTTGTATTGAAGATTGTGACTTCTATGTTGGCTGACAGTTGTTTTGAGACTGTAGGAATGCTGCATTTTGCCAATCTTTGCCTTTACATCTGGATCAGATCGTCGTTTGTTTTAAATAGCACTGATAGTGTGATGCCTCCGTATTTCTCACGCTTGCTGAAATTTTCATCCGGATTTGTTACCGGCAGTGACCTTGGAACGGTTACAATCAGTTAGTTTAAATTGAAAATAAGGTGTATATATATATCAATATATGTGTACGCACGCTACAGTTCACGTTAACAATTCTCATTTCTTTAGAAGCTGTCACGTATTGAATAGATATGATCAGCTTTAATTTGGTACCTACTGGGTTTTTTTCGAGTTACCTTATGTCTATTATAATTGACTGTGCAAAATATTCTTATAAATACTTCCTGATTTATGGTTCGGTAAGTCATTTGATGCAGAAGTTTAAATTACAATTTTTAAAACTCAGTAAACAGAACCTTGTAGTTTTCTTTCTATTTTGTATTTCTAATATCCAGTATTACTGTTACCTATAGTACATTAGTTTATTGTACTTATTTCATTTATAAATATGACTTTCATCTGCATTGTGATTTACCTACCTCTTCAGTGGATCGTGAAGAACGTGCTCTTGGAAATGATCCAGAAAAAGAACTACGTGAAAAAGAAGCATTTCAAACCTATGAAAGAGCGTAAGTTTCTGTTCAGTTTCAGTAGTACTAATAAATTTAGTGGACATTTTAGTTTTTGCAAACTGCAACGTATTTCCACGTGTATGCGTGGTTTTTTAAGAAAACTACCCTGAAAAATGTCATTTCTTTCCATTGATTATTGTTTAAATCAATTCGATGCGTCGGTGTTTGACAAAACATCGGAATAAATACAAAGAGCTTTTTTGGTTTTCATTAAATTGCATCCTTTGTGGCACACTGCAGATGTCATTCTGCTTCTCAAGTGATGAGCATTTTGTAATTAAAACCGCCGTGATCTACTTTATGGCTGTTGTGAAATATGGTCTTTGAAGTTATTTGAAATGCACAGGCATCGCGCTTTTGACTACAGATATCTTCGAAGCATTACTCAAATATACTGGACTCTCATTGTGATTTATGCTGAAATTAGACTTCGGGTTCTTTGTAGAAATGCCAAAACGATCAATGATGTAAAAGTAGCATGTGGTGGTCGGTATTCGATATAATCCTTAAACTTCGTATACAGCTCGTCTTGATAACCGTTCTATATAACGTCCCAACGGTATATTAATCAGAATGCAAATACGAAGTGTTGATTACGTTTATTGCGAGACCACACACATATATCCAAATGTACAGATGCGTTAAACAAGCATAGAAGAGTTGTGCCGAAAAGCAAGCAAGCGAGCGAGACGAGAGTGTGTGTGTGTTGAATATGAATAACACGGACATATATATACCTAGTGAAATGAATGAGTAATCGAATCAAATAAGCAGTTAGTAGTAAGACTAGCAGAGTGAATAAATGCGTAGGCCGTAAGCAATATTCAAGCATACGTATTTCATAGAAGCACAAAATAACAAGGGTGCAATAAGTTGTTAAATTGCGGATGACTTTGTCCGCTAAATGAGTTAGCAAAAGGGCTTAACTGAGTTAAATGAGAATAAACTCAATTGCACGTGAGTCACTATAAGCCATTAAGGTGGTCATGACAAATGCAACCCAAGTCCCACTTACATCTTACGCTGATGTTAATTAGTAAAAGATTATATTGTAGGAATATTAGAAACAACTAAGTTAGCACATTGTATCAGACAATTAGGTTATGGACTGTTGAAATAAGTACTGTTGTTTGTATTTGAGTTGACCTAAATCCCACCCTATCTGTTTTAGTTTGAGGACCTAGATAGTATTGATCCTCCTAACAAACGTTGCTGATCGCTTACATAATTCTACAAGGTTAATCAATCTATTTATTATCTTAAAACTCTTTGGAAAATGCATTAAATAATGGCACCGTGTTTTATTTTTGATTCGAATAAATTATTATCCTTAGTGAACTTTTGAAGTATATTTTTTATTGTGTACTTTCAAAGGTTTGTAAGCAGTCGATAAAAATCCATTTTAAGTAGTTGCGATGTGGGCATGTGGTTAGATAAATTTTTTCTAACTAAACTTAATCAGTTATTTTGTTTTAGAGAAGAACCGCCACTTCGAGGCAGTCGTTGTTCATTAAATGATGACAGTGCTGAAATTGGCAGTGATGGAGATGGTGAACTAGACGATTATAATCTTGATCCTGGTAAGTTGTTACAAACTTCTGTTCTCTACTTTCATTATATTATTCAATTGGTTGTTTTAGTCAGTCAATTGGACGAGAGTACTGTTCCTTAAGTGATTTTGCTAAATTCACTACTCTAAAGACAAAGCTGCTTTTCAGTTTAGCCGTTTTGGCATGAATTTCAAACATTTAACTCAGAGTTTATTATTAGTAATAATGAATAAAAACACGACTCTCACGCGTTTTGTCAGTTAACCAAATTACCGTCGGTCTTAGCATACTTAATAATGTACATACTTTCTTCATGATCAAAGCATTTTTCGTTTTCTTTTTTTAAAAACATGTAATAGGTAAATTCAATGAAGAAGGCTCTTTCATTGGAGAATATGCAACAGAGAGACACAAGGGCCCATCAAATCGTTTACCAACTCTTGATCGAAACTACAATCCAACAGTTTAAATAAAGTAACACAATTCTTGCCAATTTTCCCGTCCCATTTTTATTTGTTAATTTGATTTTTACCGGATCGAGTTGGGGAAATCAGTTCTTGAAATTAACCAAGTGGTAAACAAGCAGATTATTTCTTAACTTTTTCTCTCGCCTGCGAATCAAAATATTCAATTCATTCCTCATTTCCTTTAAAATTCACAATTTAAGAGATCTATCTCATTGGATTAACTTAGTTTGTTTCATTATATGTACTTACTCTTTTTTATTGTTTAATGTTTTCCATCTAGTTTGAAAACGGAGAACGTTCTTTAATCTTACATTTTCTTTTTACGAAAAATAATTCCCTCTTTTGTTTACTTTCTCCTTCTTCGTTCCTCCTGCCGAATCTCATTGTCATCTCCTTTTTTTGGATCTGTTTTCTTTTATCACATATTTTGTTTTGAAAAAAAAAAGATTAAAAAGAGCAAAAGCTTACATCATCAGTATATTCCAAAATAACGCATCAGCTAGTCCTAGGATTCTTTCGTTTTCTTGTTAAAAATATATGCATTATTCTTATTAATTTACACAGCTGCTGTTTTATGATAAACACAACGAAAAAGGACAATTTGTATTTATTGTTTTGTTTTTTTCCTCCTCAATTATACCTATGTCATTTGACTGCTGTTAAAAATGCTTTTATTTATTAAATGATTTTTCTATACTGCAGGACTTATTATTAATATTAATCATTGTAATGTTCAATTATTGTATTAACTATTTATGCCTATGTGTACTGTTTTTATAATTGTTTGTCAGTATTAGTTGTATTTAATCGTTTGTCTTTATTATTACTTGTCAACTATATCTCGACTTTTTTGCATTACTGTATTGTATTAGATGGATGCTTCTTTTCTATGTATACGTTATTTGGTTTAAAAAGCGTATTAATATTGACCATTTGTTGTGTCAGTCTACATTTTCTTCATTCTTGTCATTATTTAGCCATTATATATATATAATCTGACATTTGTTCGATCTCATATGTTATGTACATCCACGTTTTGTGTATGTGCACATACCAACACTGATGTATGCTACAGTGTTTTATACATTACCACTACGACTTTTACATGGACTATTATGTTTAATACGAAAAAGTTACTTATATATATCACCTTAGTTTATTTAACAAATTTCCGCTTTTTTTTTCAACCAAAATACAAACTTTTGTTTATTTTTTACATCCATTTGTTTTCTGTTTTTATGCAAATTGTTAAATATTGTCTTTTAACTTTTTGTTGTTATTTTGTTCTTTAAAGATTAAATGATTATTAATGCTTTTTTTGTATACTATTGATGTATGCTTTTTCAATAGTTTCTGTATAACCTATGTCTAAATATGAAATATATATTTATAGTTACAGTTAATCTTAATTGTTCGTAGTGCAGGTTAGTTGATTTATAAGAATACTGTTGACTTTGCAAATCGATATTGACTGACAGTGACTGATGTTTTATAGCAAAGATGAATTCGAACTATTGATACTTACATTTCCAATCGGTTTAAAATTCTACAAGATATACAAATTTCTAGCCTTAAGATTTTTCATCACAAACAGGTAATCTAAGAGTAGGTGGTTTTAATTTAGCCTAGATACAAGCTCCTTGACTTAAACTAATGTAATGGTCCTCAGTTGTCATAAAGCTCTATCTGTTGAAAGTGATCTAACATTTAGTTCAGTTAACCGATTAAATTACGTCAGATATACAGTGATATGTTGCCTTGATTGATTGTTACAGTGTACAAGAAAAACATGAAATGTAATTAGCTTTATTTAACCGGTTTCTCACTCGTTTTACATTATGAATCTTCCAATCATTAGTCGAGTTTAAATGTCAGCATCATATTTTAAGTGAAATTTTATAATGATTGTAATTTTCAAAACTGATACTTTAAAAACGTTACCTGTTTTTCTGAATCTATTCAATAAAATCAGATATGTAAACATAACTCATTGGTATAAGATAAGGTATTGGAGGATTTTCTTTTTCTTGTAATTAGTTGCACTCGATTGGGTTTTTTTCGTAAATTAAGTTTCGTTCTAAGTTTATTCTACTTAAAGGAGTAAAACTATATTATTATGTAAGAAAATATTCTTTTCATTTGCTCAACATAAAACTATTCTACGAAAAACAAACACTAATAATTCAATGGATTATTTTCAAAGTTTCTCTATGCTCAGCCAACTAGATGGTTGGGCTATACTGAACTCATCGAATCTTTGTGATGATAACCAACTTTCAGTTGAAATACTCATCATTATTCTAACCATATTCTATACTTTATACTTCCACAGCTAAATCGACCTAAACAATGACTTTTGTATGTGTTTTTTTTTGTTTATTTCCTAATTTGTAAAAACATATCTAATGATTGGAAATACAATAAATATATTTCCAGTAACTATAAAGCTTAGTAAAAATAGCCTTATCCATAAGTCGTTAGTAGCATAAGAAGTAAGATAAATATTTATGAAGCTTCACATCATGTGTGCTAATTCAAATTTCGTAAATAAATCACTGTACATATTACTGGAATTTACTTGATTAATTTGTCTGATTGTGTAGTACGATTTGATCTCACTCAAATCAATTCTTCAGATATAAATAAGACTCAATGAGTATGTTTCAGACAGTTGATGTTTTTGTATTTTTAAATCATGAAAATAAAAAAAAATTTCAAATCATTCATTGAAAATAGTTTGTGCAAAGAGGTACACTTTAGGCTAGCTCACAATTTCCTTTTTATGAAAATTTTCTTTAAATAAACGACGTTGCAGTGCATAATATAAACGACTGTTTTACCAATTTGTTTCACGTGAAAGTCAGTGAATTAAGTTTATTCTATTCACAGAAACTGAATCATTAAATCATACACTATTTTGTCAATAGACGTTATAAAACTTAGATGGAATCATAGTAGAACGATTTTCAAGTTTCATTGGAATGGTAGATGTGCATACAATTGCTGACAAAATCAATGAGTTACTCAGGCATTGTCTGAAACGTTTAATGGAGAGAAGCATTTAACATTTTGTCTAATCTAGTCGATTTTTATGTGATGGATTTCGCATAATAATGAAATAAATGACGAGTCCCAAACAGGACGAAACGCGAGTCCTGGATTCCACTGCTAGCCACTATCCATCTTTGCTTATAATGAAATAAATGGTTCTACATTATGGTAAGCCATAGAATAACATAAATCAGTAAATAAAATAATGTGTTACAAACGATCATTTCGATAAGCGACAGTATTATGATAATCTTAACTATACAAGGAGTTTAGACAAATGTATTTATCTTATTTTTTTGCTGACGATACATGGCAGTAAACATTTTTTGACCTGGACTTAAATAATAACTGACACTTAGATCATTCAAATGACCATGAACTTTAGGTTAGTGTTATTGTGTACAATAAATTTTTCGACTAAAGAATTCAATTTCTGTTATTTAAAAAAGTTATGTGCAAAGTCTTTAAACAATAATACACTTTAACAGTTCGTAGTAAAATCGTACTATTTAATTGGTGAATGTCCAATGTTCGTTTAAAATCATGTTCTTTGATAGAATGTAACTAGAATCGGTTGTTCAAACTGGGATTTTCTTCATTGACGCACTTCCTTGTTTATATAATACTAAAAAGAAATCTAATAAAAATTTTATTTATAATTACCTCGCATTTTAGTGCATATGTTTTTCAACTATATATTGTACGCCTATTTCTGCCAATGTGTGTTTACATTAACAAGTATTCACTTTTCGAATTATTGTATTTTAAGATTACTTAAAATGTTTCCATGATTGTATTTGTTTACTCTAGTGTCCAAAAAAGGATCAGCTGAATATTTCCATAGGTATACTGCTAAATTAATTAGGTTTCACAGAGAGAAAATTTTAGGTATCAGAGTAGAATTTTAACAGTAATACCAGTTATTAGACGCGTAGAAAGTGATATTAATGAAGCTACATTTATAGAGTATCTGATATGCTGTAAGTAGAAACCTACTGGCCAGTTAACGAGTAAAAATGACACGCAAATGTAGAGTTACTCGAGGTGCCTACTGATTATTGTGTTAACCGTATTGTCATATTAAATTTGTAAAGACTAGTTTCTTTTTCGTTTATTCATAGTTAACTCTCATTCGAACCATTTTAATAGAGACACAAAAAATAGTTGACACTCTCGTGGCCTGCATATACTTACATTCGGATACAATTTGCAGATAATTATCCCATAACCCCATTTCGCTGGGTGATTGACAAGTGCAAACAAAAATATGAAAGGATATATTATATTATATTATATTATATTATATATATATATATATATATATATATATATATATATATATATATATATATATATATATATATATATATATATATATATAATATTATATTGAGAAGCTCTTTAAATGAAAAAAGAGTTTCTTTATAGATCACTTTTTACCTTTTCTAATGTAAAAAAGCCATTATATATTTGAAAATTCATAAACAGCATTAAAAAAGTTGTACTTATTTTAATCTGATTACTTTTTGAGTAATACATTGTTGACTTAAATTATCTGTAAGTCGATTAGCCAAGAAAATGGTGTTAATATCCGTAGTTCGTTTCGGCAACACCAGTATAGTTATACGTATTACTTAACGTTAAGAGTTTGAATTTCATGCTATAGGTGAAAAACATAAAGCACTATATGTCTTATACACCAATTGAGTGAAATTTATTACTTTCTAACAGTTGCAATCTGATCACACTTATAGTTCATGAAACCTCCAACACTATATTATAATCATATGAGCGCAGTATGCTTCTCGTTGTTCAAAAATAGGAGAATTTCGCCAAAAGGAAGGCTTCCACTCGAGAATAACCTTATTTTCTCCACGAGTGCTTTCGTCAACATGTTCTGCACACTGAAAACAAATCAATAAAGGGTTATAATATACATGAAAACATTATTTTAAGTAAAGGCAAGGTTAGCAGTACTTTTAAAACTGTTGTTAAACATTATGAACTTCATTTACTTTTAACTGTGCAATCGTATTTTTTGTTCATTTACTAAAATAGTAGTCTGTAGTCAAATAGAATATTTTTAAAACTTAAAGTGGCATAAATTCACTTGGTATTGTTTACTTGAATATTCCCATTGATATTTGGGACTGCAGTTGATCGGTCTCTTATCGGTATAAGTGCATCCTGTGCGGATTGCCTCGATATTGCCTTAATTCACAAGCTTCTTAAGCAAAGATGAATAGTGGCTATCAGTGGAATGTAGGACGTGCGTTTCGTCCTATTTGGGACTCTTCAGCTGGATGTATCTGCATCTCAGAGTTGATGTTCACTCTGGTGGTATCTTGCCATGAATTGTGTATGAAAATCCGATACTGAAAAGTAGTTATGTAATAATCGGTGATTGAAAAGTGGTAAGGTAAAAGTAATTATCCACTTGAGAACTATTAGAACAGAATAATTAAAAGTTGTAATACTTGCTAATTAATAGTTTTGAAAATAATTAGAGAGGAGTAGAGATAATAAAATATAAGAATTAAAAAAATGATAGATTATGAAAGATAGAAAGGGAGGTTAAGACTATGGAAGAATGGGGCGCTGAACATACTGCTTTTATTTGTAAAGATTAGGCTTGAACTGGTAGA
Source organism: Schistosoma margrebowiei (assembly GCA_944470205.2). Classification (NCBI taxonomy): domain Eukaryota; kingdom Metazoa; phylum Platyhelminthes; class Trematoda; order Strigeidida; family Schistosomatidae; genus Schistosoma; species Schistosoma margrebowiei. Next base: position 73,884,751 of record OX104028.1, on the reverse strand, counting down.
TAGTAATAGCTTCTGCTATACATACGATTTTTATTTGCATTACTATTTGGCCAACTTTTCTGACTGCATCTATGATATTGAAGCAAGCTAGTGGTGAAGTGGAGCGACTAAAATTGACTAGGTACTCCAAGATTGAGCTTTTGATTGACTCCTGTAAACCTTTGGAAAACTAGGCAGGATAATGTTCAGAGATCTGTTTTGAAAGAGCTCGTTTTGTGCGGCCAATATAACCTGCCCCATATGAACAAGTAAAGTGTTACATGAACACTGATTTGATCCAAATCGGGAGCTTATTCTCCATACAACTTCGAATCGTAGGCCGACTAGAAAACAGTACGAAGTTCACCTGAATATAACTTTATTTAGAGATCTCAAAAGTCTATTTTTCAGAATTTCTGCCCTAGTATCTCCTCTAAACTGGATATTTATGATGAGAGTCTTCGATGTTATAGACACTTTCATATGGTTGTTTTGGCTTCAGATTTTTCTCAATGAATCTAGGTGGATATTCATTGTCGATCAATATCTACCGCATTTCATCAATTTCGATATTGATTGTACCCTCAGTACATATTTATTTAGCCCTCATACATAGAGGATGGGTCATGTTTCTCTTTCACTTCCGTGTGACTCGACTTTGAACAGTCGCGTATTGGCCATTCCATGTTGGCTTTCTATATATCGATCTTTGTAGAGAACCGTTAGGTCTTCCTTTTACTAAAACATCTAAGAAGTAAGATTTCGAATCTAACTTTGATTCAGTTGTTAAATTAATTGATTGATGTCAGTTAATAAACGTATTCTGACTGTCATTGATATTTTTGTTATAAATAATGTAGATGTCATTCAAATATCTCGTGTATAGATAGATATAAATTGTTCGTTTAAGTATAGTGTTTTCGAGATCAACAATAAAACAGTCAGCCAAGTGGTGACTCCATTTCTAATCAGTCAGTTTGCTTATAGAACTCATTTGATTTCAGTCAAGCCAGTGTAGCAAACATAATATACTTCTTTTTTAACATAAGACTTTAAACTGTCATTCTTTTTGTCACACTTAGAGGTTTTTACACAAACTCGTATTGGATTCGAATAAAAACTGTTTGAGATTATTAAATTGTAGCTAGTCTATATGAATTCTTGTATTTTATAGTATTTCTTCGAGTATATCAAAGATCATTCACTTATTATTATTATGAGTTATAGTAAATTGATACCTAGTGGTAAGTTTTTATCAAACCAAGTTTATAGTACTTTTTGTGATACTAATAGCTTTTTGAACCATATCTTGTTTGTATTCCTTCTTTTTTACTGTCATATGCTCTATTTAGCAAAGATAATTACTTAACTTTATATTATAATTCGTTCAAGTTTAGTTTTGATGAGTGAATGTTTCGCCGTCTATTCAGACATCGTAGCTGTAACCTTGTGATTCGGAAATATAAAACTTACATACTATGAAATTTTTGCAATGTTTCCTAATAATAAAATATTTAAAAGGTGTTTAAGTTTTAGTATTTCGACAAGTTGATTGAGAAGAATAAGAAGTCAAGAAGTAAAAAGCAGTTATCATAGAATCAGGTAACTGAACAATGTTTAAATAGCAAAGGATATATTTATAACTTTACTCAAAAATTAAAGAGAGAGGATTTTTTCAAAGCTAAGCTTTAAAGGTAATCATATTGTAGATAGAGACAGTAGGTTGTCTATCGGGGAAAGACTTAAATTCTGAGAATCTAGCTATACTGGGTAGAATGAAATCGACTATCATATATCTGCATGCGTTCTGACAAGAAAACAATCACAAGTATAAAAATAAAAAAGGAAGTTTTTTATTGGGATCAATGTTAAACCACCATTGAAAACCTGAAAACACTGTTCAACCAATCCACGAAATTGCGCAACCATCTTTCGTTGTATGAGGCAGATACCTTTCTCTACTCGACACGGATTAGCTACACTGGTCACGAGTTCCAGGTTTTCGATGGTGATTTAGCAGTCATCGGTTCACGATCTCAATAAAAAACTCAACAATTTCTACAACCCCGTACTGAAAAAAATGTCAATCATTATTTTCTACACTATTTACTTGCGATAAAAATCTCATTTTCAAGGTATATTTTCAGCATTTTCAGATTCTGGTTATGTTATTTCTGTTAAGACTTAATAACATGGTTAAGAGGTTGAATTGGTTGATCTGTCTAGTATATTGGAAACTTTCTAAAATTAGTCATTCCTTCCCATTAGTATATAATATCCCTCAAGAGTTGATATATATATGAAAAGGTAGATACAAATTAATCAAATTATGACATTACCAATCCTTTAGGATTTTTACTGTTAGTGTTAACTCTGTCAAAAGGTAAAGTTTTACTGATTCAGATTCAAACGGAAACTGTATTTAATGGTTAGTGACGTTTAGTTATAATAGTCTAAAATGAAAATGTCACCTTATATGTTTCTATTTATTTAATTGATTTCGTTTGCATCTCATTTCAATATTTTTTTTCTTTATTGGCAACATCATATGAATCTTGTCAACTCTTCTATTTGTCGATTACAGATATGTTGCAGCTAGAATCAGATTACTTATGAACTGACTTATATATTATTTATGAATGTATGTTTTATTCAGTTGGTAACTGTGATGCTCACTTATGGAGACCTAAATGATAGATTGCATTTGCGATCTAAAACATTTTCTTAGTTGATGTCAGACAGAAAAATCTGTCTGCCAAGTGCTTGAAATTTTGTTTTATATATATTAACTTCAATTACTGATCCACACTTATAAACACTTGATCAGCATATCATATAGAAAAAAAGAAGTACTGCCCTATAGGATTTATTGCAATAACCGTATGATAATGTAAACGAATCATGTATGTACATGATTTAAAAGACTGACGAAGACAGGGATATATGAACTGTGACCTTAGCTAGGTGAATGAATTACTTACTCACAATGACGAACTCACACACCTCTTAACAACTTAAGATCGAGATTAAGGAGTACTAGACAGCTGTTTCATCATAGTTTTGGACTGATCAACACTATTGTACGAAGATCACAACACTGGTTTAACCTAGGACCTTAAAGTCTTATGGTAAGTGTATTACCCTAAAAGCAGAGCGAATTCAATGAGTTTATTAACCATCGAGTTTTAACTCAGTGATTCCCCCAGTAGACCACAAGTATGTGCTACTGAAGCATTCCGGTTTTGGAGATGGTAGCTGCTCGGTACTTTTTGGTTACTTATTGGTTCACCAGCTAAAGGTAGACCGTGGTCAGTACTGTCTAAAGATACTTAAAATCAGAGTTTATAACGTATTGAACAATCATATTTTTTAATTTTTAGCGAAGAATTTTTACACCAAATTTTAACACTCTTTAGAAAAACACCAGTGATGATCCTACTCCGAAATAAATATAGAAATATCAAAGCAAATTTAAAACACAGCTGAATTTCAAATAAATAAATGCCTTATCTCTCGAAAAAAAAATTGTTCAGTTAAATATCGACGTTTGTCATATTTATTTTCAAAAATTACAAATTTGATTTACAATGGATAATCATTCCCTTTTCATTTATTTACATAACAGATGTTGGTTGATCCAAAAGAATGAAAAAGAAACATTAACATATATATATATAGGCAAACAAATAAATCCCAGAATTTGGCGCGAATTAACCATTCAAATCTGAGAATTATTGATTGACAAGATAATTGGAAAAAGAAGATAAGTAAACTTAGATACAATCATCTAACGATTTACTAGTGTTGCTATTGTCATTATTTTTATCTCTATTTGTTACAATTTTTTAGTCATAATGAGACTTTTCATTCAATCTTTAAACATCCATATTGTTGTATATCTATTAGCAATTTGGTATTAATTATATTATGTGTAACATATTTACTTCTGGTTAACTAATCAAAATATTATTCTTCAATGGAGGTGACGGTAGGGGGATGTGACCAGCATAAATGTTTGATTAAAACAAAAATCAAATTAATATGTATTTAGTTAATTACTGGTTACTTGATAACATTGAAGTGCTTTAAAAACCAATAAAGAATGATTATTAGATTAAACCTTTTAAGTTTAACAGTAAATATAAATCACCATAGTGTTTCTTAGACATAAGCGTAATATTTGAATTTCACACTTTAAATTTAATTGTAGTGTTTTTATTTATTATTACTATTATAATAATGTTGAATTTTGAAGAGAATGTAATAATTAATGATGAAAATGATAATGGATCTGATCAAGAGACAAATTGCTCTTATTCAGAACATTCCAATCGAACACCATCTATTGAAATAGCATCCATGTCATCGACAATATCAACATTGAATACTACAGATCATGTTTTAATATCAACAAAAGTTATCGATAATTCTTGTAATAAACAAGAACAGTTGATAAATTTATTAAATTCCGACTTTTTGTCTTGCTCATTTTGTCATGCAAATGATAATGTAATAAAGGTGAGTCATTTACATATTTTATCAATATTGAACATATTTGATTCTTATTTCGTTCAGGATTCATTCAGAATTCAATGTACTACTGAAGACTATGATCACATATAAGAATAAATATGTTGGTTATTAGAGGAAATTTGCCCTTATAAGAGAATGGTAGGAGCTAAAAAAAATGAACACATTGATTGTTATTGTCATTAATATGAATAGTCACTGAAATGATGAATCGATTCAAGTTAAACCACCATTAAAAACATGGAAGAACTGGACTGTTGTTTGTGTTAGTATGGGACTGTTCAGCAGAGCCCATGCACGATCCCACACGCGAGACTCAGATCCAAGGCCTCAGGTCTCGAGCACAAACGCTTAATTTCTAGAGTACTAACAGTGTTAATGTCTAACCTCAATCATTCCACCACACTGCATGACTATGTTTCATTATCTTTAGTAGATAACTGGTTCACACCCGACACGGATTAGCTCCACTAGTTACGGCTCCTCACTAGAACTCCGCAAATCACCTCCTGAAGTTAGTCACCAATGAGCACATGGCAATTTTCTGTATGTGGTTGTGGATATTATGAATATTACTCAATAATCACTGCAGATAAGGAGTTAAATTTAATGAAATGAGCTTTTTAAAAATGCAGATTGATGTAATTACGCTGGAATTATACTGTTTGTATGAAGTTTAGCAATATTCTTCAACCACTTGAACCAAATGATGACGGTAACAAGGTTTTAACCCTCTATATAGTCACTGAATGCTAAGTGTTGTAACCGTCAGACAATAGCAAGATAGATAAAAGTATATAATTAATAATTAATATGGCATGCTTTTCTCATCTGTGACATTTATCCAATTAGTATGTTTGTTGTATCTCTTGATGTTTACTTATACTAAATTTACTTTTTGCAGACTTAGTGTGTACATTTTTAATTTACATAACTGATGAGGTCAATTAGTTAGATGAATTAACTTATTAACAAATAAAACAAGTTTTGCCGACTACATGATAACCACCTCCGTACACAAGATTTAACAGAGTACAAATAAAAGTTAGAAGTGAATAACAAAATTTATAAAGCCAATATAAGAAATAATTGAAAAGAAATCTCTCTTTATTTGCCATTTTGTTGAATGTCGAAATTGGAATTTTCACTAAGCTATTTAAAAGTTGGGAATGTCGTAATAAAAAAAGTGAAAGAGAAAAAGTACCTAAAGTTATTATGAGCAAAGTTGGATAGTGGCTAGCAATGGAATCCAGGATGCGCGTTTCGTCAGCTGGATGAACCAGCATTCCCAAAATGATGACTAGTCCGGGACTCGAACCCAGTGGCCCTCGCCTCAAACTCCATAGCGTTATCTACTTCACTACTGAATCCTGATGACCGGCTGACGAGTCCCAAATGGGATGAAACGTACGTCTTGGATTACACTGCTAGCCACTATCCATCTCTGCTTATAATGCTCGTGAATTAAGGCAATATCGATACAATATGCACAGGATGCACATATACCAATAAGCGATTGATCAATTGCAGACCTAAACAACAATGGGAAGATTCAAGTAACTAATAGCAAGTCATGTTGACTAATTTAATAGCTAATATTCATTGAACATAACCAAAGGGATTAAGAGTGAATTACTAAATAGATGGTTGCATAACAATGATGAGTCATGTACAACAATACGATAATGTAGATAGTTTCTTCCTCAACATTATTTGTACAATTCCATAAGTCTTGAAAAGCATCTAACAACTATAGTTACCCTGATTTTAACTCACACTGATTACATCTAATTCATGACAAAATTAAAAATTAAGTGCTATAGAGTCATTACCTATACTAATGATAGAAGGTGAAACAACTGATTACGTTAAGCGCTGCACTTCTCTCGGAAGTTTCATTAATCCTAATGGTTTGTTGTCTGATGAAATCTCAACACAACTTTTGTTAACTAACATATTTGTGGCATCAGTGAAATGCTCGTCTGTCAACTAAAGACGAGTATACTGTACAACGGTTTGTCCTGTCATAATTTATGGGTGTGGAACGTGTGCTTTAAAAAAATGGAGGTTATCCTTAGGTTACTAGACGATCAGAGGCGTCTTCGAAACATCAATGGCGTATGTTGAGATCACCGAGTAATTATTGTTGAGTTTAGTTATGGAATAATGCGTAAAAGTTTAATGTTAACATTATTGACTTGTCCCAATTCAAGACAAAGCATTATCCTCTGTTTACTACTGATTAGCCATAATCTCCTTTCAAAACCTTCTCCATTGTAAGTGAAATAAAACCATGCATTTCACCGTTTTTCATTTTTTATGTTATCTGTTTATAACATGTAGCTGATAAATCATCTACATAAGTAACCATAATTCAATCATGTCATCTGGTTAACTATGACTTCGAGAAACCTGTTATAATTGATTCGAAGACATTAATGTCCACTGCGTGTATAAAAAATAGTCGGTTTGTAAATTTTCATAGTTAAAAGTCATGAAATGTTCTTAGCTTGACCACTACTGAAAACATGGAAGCAATAGACAGCAGTTTCTCTCACAGAGACCGAAGGTAATGGGTTTGATTCTCAGATGCGAAGTCTTTGAAGGACGCTATGAAGAAACGGACACCTAGTATTTCCAGGTTTTCAACGTTGGTCTAGTTAAGAACAGTTTGTGACAAAAACCGTGAAAGTTTTACAGCCCCCACATCTCCCACTAGACCAGCAATTTGCAAGTGCATAAATAGTTTGTCATTGAACTACATCATTGTTTAATGATTCATGTGACCTTTCTTAAAAAGAATATTTTTAGATGAGATCTTACTATGTTTTGTAATTATATAGCGACACCATCTAAAATAGTAGAAAACAGCCTTATCTTGAATATACTAGGAAAAAAATTTGACTCATATGATATTGACAAGGACAATTAAGTAAAAGTCATTCGTCACAATAGAGGACAGTTAATAATCTTATCATCAAAATAACAACATCAGTTTCCCTATCAATATGTGTTTTCCTGTTTTTTTTCACTACTTACTCATATCGTCTGACTGTTTATGTAAAAATGTCAAAAAATAAATTGACCTTTGCTTTAAAAGAATAAGAGTCAAGGTTATATACGAGTTTTAAACTATGACACTAAAAGGGATCAAATCTAAATGTTTCGCAATGAAATATACCTTTAAGTTAATAGATCAAAAATTAAAATTAAAAATCAAATTTATTGAACAGACAAATTCATGTAATGAGACTATGAGATAAATCAAATGGAATAAAAGTCTGATCCTTTTTCATAGAAGATATGGATAGGTTATAAGGAGTACCCGTCTATCTATTTATCCATCTATCTATCTATTTGTTTGTTTATCGGATTTTAACTTGTGTTACTCTGTTTCACAGTCCGAAACCTTACCAATAGGTGTTTCAACTCACGTTTGGCCTCCTATAGGACCGAGATGTTTAAATTTATAGATCAGTGAATAATAGCTAAACTCAGGTTTCATAGTTTAAAGTCAGTTCAATGGATTTAGTAAATATGTACTAGTTAATAATTTTTTGTTTAACTACTAATTATCAACAATAGCCAATTATAATCTTAGGAATAAATATATTACTATACAGTCAGTAGTGATTCTTATCAAGGTCAGAAGATGTACATGGATGCTAACAAGTTTTCCTCAATTTAGGTGTAGATCTAAGGGAAGAGATATAGATATTGTTTAGTAAAACGATGCAAAATCCGCTTAATTCAAAGTATGAACTATTAGTCTGTTGACATTAATTATATTGTTGTTGGCATGGTAGCAAAATTACTTATGAGATGAATTCACTTTTTGATCCAGAATATCGGTAAAACTTTATTAGTGTTGCTTCTTAATATTTATAATAGACAGAATGGAATTTTTCCCCTTTGTACCATATTGGAAAGATATGAAAAAATTATAATTTCCTGATTCCAAAATCTAGGTTAACTTTTAAAGGAAATTAACATAAAGCCTAATTTTAGCCTCATCAAACCTATTCTTTTAAACTAGCAAATATCTAATATTTCCTCAACATCTAGCGTGAAAATATTGATTCTTAATTAAACTACTTTATGTCAGGATAAAGATAACAAAAATATTAGGTTTAGTTTTTAAAAGGATCAACCTTGAAAATCAAACCGAACGATATAATAATGATAATAATCTTTTTATATATTCTCACATTAATATGATAGAAATATTTACAGAGAAATATTCTTTTGGACAGTTTATAATGATTATGATGAGGTCCATGTGACTATCGTAACCAATGGTTAGAGACTTTGGGTGATATAGGTTAGAATAGATCATAATGGAGTAGGTGTATACACTCTCTATCTTCCCTTAAACCGTGAGATTAAAATCACCTTATACCTTTCTTTCTAAGAACTAATTCTTTCTTCCTGAACTATATCCTTATTGCAATCTTTCTTTTATATATTACCACCTCTGAATTAACTACTTTTATGAATCCGGGGTCCATCTTGTTGTGTTAATGAGGTATGGCAACTTGGACTGATGCATATATGTGCCTGGTCCTACGTTGTAGCTGACTGACTGAATGATTATAATCAATTGTTCAAATAAAAAAGTATTTAAAGTACGCTAAAGCTTATAACCATTTCAAGGTCATTTTATTCAATAATGAAGATCATGAAAATAACCGATTATTAACTACCTAGATAAAAATTTGAATAAGCTTATATTTATGCAAATACATGAATTCACTGATATAATATTCAGTATTAGACTATTACAAAATACAATAAGTTCAGTATTACATATACAAATATAACACATGAATAAACACAACAAACTTCATATCAATTGGCAAGTATTTCATGCATAATTTGTAACTGCCGATCAACCAAATAACAATATACTGAATCAATAATTTTTTTTCAGACAACCAGCCAAAATGTCCGATGTTAATTTCTTAATTAAGAATGTAATCACAAGAATATATTATCATTAAGTATAGAACAAATTACATGTTAACAATATTTAGAAAACATCTTAAAACCTTTAAAAAATATCTTTTTAACAATCAAATTAAAATTTGGAAAATGAAAATAAACTATGTTAAGTGAATCAATATTCAAAAATGAAGAATATTTGAGCGAACAATTGTTTTCAATAACTTCATCATCAGGCTCTACAATTATAAGTCCATAATTATAATATTTTACAAAGGCCCAAATTTAGTCATGGCATTAATGAATTTGACAATGTTACGTGTTAAAAATGGTAAACGTTTGCATCTGTTACGATATATATATATACTTCAAAATTGTATTATATGACAAATTAGAAAGGTCATTCAATAAAGGTCAGGATGATTTGGAGTAAAGTGTTCAGTTACCATAAATATAATAGTATGAAAATGCAAAAAAAATTGTGTGAATAAAATGCATAGTAAGAGAATTTAATCTTGTCAATTGAGATAATAATAATAAGATTTCACAGATTGAAATCATGAGTCAGTTGAAGCTAGACCACCATTGAAAACCTGGAAGCACTGGACGGCCGTTTCGTCCTAGTATGGGACTCCTCAGCAGTGCGCATCCACGACCCCGCACCACCCGGGGCTCGAACCCAGGACCTACTGGCTTCGCGCGCGAGCACTTAACCATTAGACCACTGAGCCGGCATCCAACGGTGTTAATGTCTAACTTCAACCAGGTCTGTTGTGAGATAGGAACTCACTGAGGACAATGGTGTACGGTAGCGCAACTTCGTGGATTAGTTGAAGTTAGACATTAACACCGTTGGATGCCGGCTCAGTGGTCTAATGGTCAAGTGCTCGCGCGCGAAGCCAGTAGGTCCTGGGTTCGAGCCCCGGGTGGTGCGGGGTCGTGGATGCGCACTGCTGAGGAGTCCCATACTAGGACGAAACGGCCGTCCAGTGCTTCCAGGTTTTCAATGGTGGTCTAGCTTCAACTGACTCATGATTTCAATCTGTGAAATTTCTAAAATCTCCACAAAACCCATTCTGATAATAATAAGATTGTTGTGTGAATATAATATGTAATAAGGAGGGTGTTATCAAGGTAATTACGATCAACGAATTAGGAATGGTGAATGTAAAGATTAAGATAGAGATAATCAAAAATAATGATAATAAGGTAAATAAATGAAATAAAGGAAGGGGATAAGAGGTTAATAATATTCAATCTAGGTATTCGGTGATCCAGTGGCCTTTGTCAAATATTATAATTATGGACTTATAACTGTAGAGCCTGATGATGAAGTTATTGAAAACAATTATTCGCTCAAATATTCTTCATTTTTGAATATTCTAATGGGATTTTTAAACTACTGAAACAATATTGTTGTTAATGAGATATTCGTCAGACAGTAATATATTTATAGACATATATGAGAAATATTAGATAAATCAAGGTAGTTTATTAAGTTAATGGTAATGAAAAATAAAAAGACTGAAAAATTAAATCTAAGCAATAAAAAGCAAACAGTACAAATTACTAGTAAGATGATAAGTGTATTTGTTGTGATAAAAATAATAGAAACAGCTTGAATGAATAATTAAACATAGGACCTAGGTTAGGAACTTATTAAAACAGCACTAATTATGAAAATCGTACCATATAACGTGTAAATAATCACTTTAAATGTTTATGTGGCTGAGATATTGAATAATTAGTAAAGTAGTCTACTAAGTCTTATTAAATCAAAGACAAAAAAGTTGTATTTCAATGCTTTTCAAAATACAGAGACGAAAATTGACAACTCGAGTTCCTATAGACTCTACCAAATATAGGAGACGAAAGTGAACTCCACTAGGAAAAAAGTGGTGGCATACGAAAAACCATTTTGGATGTTTCGGTTCTATTTACTACCTGGTCATCATCGATCAAACATAATGGAATAGGGTTCCGTATTGATTGTTCCAGACCCTTTCCAAACTACAAGGGATGATGCTTTCTAAATGATTGGTTAAAATTTCTGGCTGTGAATTTGTTCTTTTGTTCACATTATCATACTATTTAATATTCTTATGTTTACTAATATACTTGTCATTTTACTATCAGTCGTACATTTTACTCATTATGACTAGTTATATAGTCCTTTTACATTATTATAACTGGCTCCTAAACTAACTTTGTCACTTTAATAATTTTCATATGTACAAATAAATATTATTTATTTATTTACATACATACTTACTTACACCCGTTACCCCTTGTGGAAGAGCATAGGCCGCACATCAGCATTCTTTATCCATCTCTCACCTGGGCATTCCTTTTCAGTTGCTTCCATTTGCTGATCATGTGTGCTTCCGACTCTCCTCACAGTGTGTTCCTTGATCTTTCACTTTTCCGTTTCCACCCACAATTCCAAGTTGGAGCTTGCTTTGTGATGCAGTTTGATGATTTCCGTGATGTATTTCCTATCCACTTCTAACATCATTTCCTAATTTCATATTAAGTTGGAAGTTGGTCTGTTCTCTCCCACAGTAGGTTGTTGCTAATAACATCCGACCAACGGACAATAAGTATCTTCAGTAGATAATTTTTTGAAACAATTATTCCCACAAGTTAAACAAATTACAGACTAAAGATCTAGTTAAAAACGCTATTGTTCGCTTATTTCTGTTGTTTTTTGATTCTCATAGTAGGGATTTTTATTATTCACAAAGATCACTTCTTTTCACTATATATATACAATTTTCGCATGGCTCACTTTCATGTAATGGCTATATGGACTCAGTAGCTGAATGAATAACGTGATGGCGTCTGAAGCGAAAGGCACTGGGTTCGAGTTGCTTAGTGTACATCAGGCTTATAGGTCCCAAGTAGGACGAAACGCACGTCATGCATCCCACTGTTAGCCATCATCCATCTCCGCTTGCAATACTTGTGAATTAATGGAAATATAATGTTAGTTATCACTAGGTGCTCATGTGCTGATAAGAGACTAATCAATAGTAGTCCTAAACATCAATGTGAAGATTTAAACAATCAATAAAAAATGAATCACTTTCCTGTAGCTTGAATATATCGACCCACTGAACAAAGTTAATCTAAACATTCTGGGTGATGAGAGCAACCATAATCAAATTTCTATGCTATGATTATTATCATTATTAGTAGATATTGTTGTTATTATTATTAGATATTCTCACTTCCCAAATATGACTTTCAAGATAGCTAGATAACTTTGAGGAATAATAAATTATCCCTTTATAATTTAGTTTTCCTCTTTTTTTACTACTAACAGCTTCTTCCGTGTTTACATACAGTCTGTCAAAGTTGTGCTATTTCGTTACATAACCATTCAAAGAGTGTGGATAATTCGCCAATAAAATGTAAAGCTTGTCATATGGCTGGTTTGAAATTAAAAGAACAATATGATCCTCATAATAGTAATAGTTTTATTAATGAAACACTAAAAAATAACTATAACGATGAGAAATATTCGACAGTTCAACCTGGCATTAACTCAACTACTGACTCAAACTGTGTATTAGAAAAGGAGGAAACAATTACAGTGGATGAATTACAATTTCCAAATGCAATATTTATTGAAAAACTTCGAGATTTAGCAAATTTATTACAAAAAGATACAATACGTAAATGTGATTATTGTATGTTTGAAAATCAAAATTCAGAAGCTCAATTCAGGTACTTTAAGTTATTTACTTGTGTATAAGATTTAATCTGCAATACTTTATATTCATTATTATTACCATTTTCAAAATCATGTAGTAACCTCCCTGACTCTGGTACTGATCGAGATAAACTCGAATATCTAAGGGGGGGGAATCAGTTCTTTCAGTATCTCAAATATAATATTTTGATGAGTGTCAACCCTCCCTCGGCCTACGTCTGATACATTTTATAGAGTGCTACTAACCAAATAACAAAATTTTACTAGTATTTATATGATGTTTACGGAATTCAAGTGAATAGATTCCGTAGGACATTACCAACGAATAAATGAGTGATTACAATAGGAAATTAAAGCTGTCATTTATGTACGAAATATTAAGTCAGGATGATATTGAATAACTTATCGGATAGCATATAAATGATCAAAGATAGATATGTTCACAAGTCAATTCATCGTAACATCATTCCGAAAATTTGTTGTAAAATGTTTGGAGAATTTTTATATTCTGGATGATTTGCTGAAAATATTTGCTGTTCAACGAAAATCAGCTGATTAGATAATTGTATTAAAACTTGTTTTTTGAGTTCGACATGACAAACAGCCATTATTTCTGTCACCAGGCTTAAAAAGTCTTACTAAGTATTAACGATATCTATTACTGTTTAATGAGCTATTTAAACCTGTTACCCACTAATCTTTTATTTTTCATTTTCTATCTGTTTAATTACCTTAACATTGAATCGCCTGAATAACTTGATAAAGATCCTGACTCATCATGCTAGGATGATTTGTTCGGATGACACTATTGTAGATGAATTGGTTAATATTCATAACTCACTTAGTAAGAATGGGTACCCAATGAAATTCATCGACAAACACATGAAGGAAATGAAAAGAAGGACAAAAATACCTACCGTTCCTAAGAAAGTATTGTTCATAAAATTACAATTCCTAAATGACACTACTGAAGAAATTTCGACTTAGAGATTAAGAAAAGCGGTACAAAAACATTTAATGCAGCCAGGCTATGTGGTATCTTCTACACACACCCCACAATAAGAACTGCTAATGAAGACAGATTGCCTGAATTCGCCATATCCATGTATATTTATCGATTCAACTGCTCCTGTGGAGCCAGTTATATAGGGCGTACAATTTGTCAAGTTCCTCACCGTATAACAGAGCACCATCTGTCATTGTTGAGCAAAGGACAGGTAAGAGTGATTAAGAATTCTATTCTCACTCACTTGGTTGACACAGGTCATCAAGTTGAAATGAATAAAGCTTTTAAGGTTATCTACCATATTCCATCAAATTTGCCACATGGTTTACGAGTGCGTCGTTTGCACATTGCTGAAGCTATCGCAATCCATGTCCACAAACCTAACCTTTGCATCCATAAGAAGTTTGTACAACCACTTTCGCTACCTCAGCCATCGGTATAGGGGCGTTTGTAGAAGAACATTAATAAACTATTGTCGTACTTCTTCCATTTTGTTTTTGTCTTTTGAACTTTGTATTTTACTTATTCTCAACATTTATCTTTTGATTCTTACATAACTACTATTCTACTGACCATTTATCAAAATGTTCTGTTCCTTCTCTTTTTTATATATTATGCAACGTAGCAACTTCTTGATTTTTGAATAATTACTTTGATTGTTATTAATCCTCTTTCTTCCAATTACTCAATGTTGATTTTTGATCGAAATGTCATTATGTAATTATTACGTAACGTATCCACTCGATGAGTATTATTTCATTATGGTAAATCATATATAAATATATCAGTGTAGAGTCATGGTGAAAAACTAATTGAAAAGAAATTTCTCTATCTGAGTGGTTGATTGAATCATTTAAGAGGTCAGAATATATATACAAGTTAAATTGGTCTATATTTCAAGAATTAAATGGTTTTGTTTTGTTAAGAGAATGATACTGAAGTGTTTTTTTATTTTTAGTTCAAATAAGCGGTTTGTTTATTTTAAGTATCATAAGTCTTTTGCGTATATGACTATGACATTTTGCTTTTTTCTTACGTAAGTATCTAATGTTTTTGTTAATATGATACTGTAGTGTCTTTAACTTATTTTCATTGATTAGTTGTTGTTCCATGTAAACTAACCATTACCACAGAATATAACTTAAATCATTGATAAAAAACAAACGCACAGTCCTTATTCAATTAACATATGGCTATTCAATTTCAAGCTGTCATATATAGTTTCTTCGACATCTAGATAAATTGATTATATTTCGAATTATCCAAGTTATTTTATATTTAATCTTAAATAATATTTCACACAGATTACAAATGATCCATCACTTTATTGATATGAAAACAAATTGGACAGTATTCAAATCCGTTTTAACGACTGATTTGTTTTTGTTTTTTTGGAAAGATGATCTAAATGAAATCAATGGTTAAATTTAATGTACAATAAAATTTAAACCTCTTGACATCAATGAATAGTTGAACTATTGAAATTACATATTCAGTTTCTAATGATCAGATCTTTTTTTTTTTTTTTTAAAAAAAACCCAATCTATACCCGTTGTTTTGTGGGTTAAGTTGATTACTATCAATAAAAAATGTAAAAAAAGATTTCATCATATCAGATAATTGTAATCCCATTAACCTTGGAAAGATCATTGAATGAACATACATATATATTTACGAAATGTATATAACCACCAATCGTGGAGAATGTATATCATTCCAAACTTCAGTTCCAATCTGATTGTATGTCAAATAAACAACTGTTATGAGCACGTGATCATTATCAAATTTTAAGTAACATATTTGATAGTGTAAATACTTTGATCCAGATGTAAAATCACTAAATCAATCTATTACTGCTAAGATTGATACCACAGAAAAAGTTTGATCTTAAAAAAAATATTTTAAATAACAATAGAAGTAAATGTAATTAGTCCTTGATGTATGTTTACGTTTGAATGGATAATAAAAATTATCATCTACGACAGAATCTTCTAGAAGAAAAAGACAACTGACAGAGTTTATTTGGTATTTTCGGTATTTGTCTCCTATCCAAATACATTACAAGAGGACAAACGGGATTCTGTTTTAAAATTTTATTTCTATTCAAATCAATATTGGTAGGGAAAACTGATGTATGGATTCTGAGAGTTACTATGGTTGCTCCTGTACCGGGAATAAATAGTCAGTAGTTTGAAGGGAACAAATGGAAAGTTTTTGACTGTTTAATGATAGACTTGTAAAATAAAGTAAAATAAACTAAAACTAATTCAGTTGACGTTTAATAAACTTAAAGATGTATTTCATTGTAAATACAAATTGCTTTAATCGTATTTAGAACTTTTATCTAATTAAAACAGAAGCCATTCGGTTCATAAAACATGCTATCTCATCAAAATTTCTTTAAAAAATTATGTTTGTGAAATTTATTGAATAGCAAGTATCTTATTATTATTTGACTGATGATTTCAGTCGTAGATATTCCAAGCTGATGAATGCTAACTAAAATAAAACTTAGGTCTATGGCCTTTTGCTGATTTCTTCCAAACACTGAGCACTGAAATATACTAGAGATAATGCCGAATAATATAGACTTAAACGATAGAATCCAACCAACACTAAGAACTAAATTAAGCTTTCATTAGCTTTTACTCTATACTTAGTCAGTGTGAAGATAATTTTCTCATAATGAATAGCTGTTCGATGACCTAACTGACTAAAGATGAACACTTTCTTTGAATAATATATAAAAGTCATTAGAATAGTAATCACTATCACGACATAGAAACAGTTATCAAATACTGAATAATCTATAAGATATATGTAACTATTTTATCAATAAAGTGAATAGAAGTGCCAGAAGTACAGAAATAAATAATTAGCCTAGAAAAAACCAAAAAAATCAATGTGTTTATTGAGAATTCTGAATAAGTCAGTTTCATTATAATCTCGTAAATAGCTGAAAATAAATTATAACCCGGAAAAATTAAGTGACTTTAGAATTATAAACAATATTGGATACTACTCACTAAATAGGTCATTATTATACTGCTATGATTTCGCTTGGTTGTCGAATGTGCAGTATTCATCACCTCATAAAATGGAATAGCTCAATCTTTTATTATTATTATTACTATTAATAGCTCTACAAGCAAAGATGGATTGTGGCTAGCAGTGGAATGCAGGACGCGCGTTTCGTCCTATTTGGAACTCATCAGCTGAATGTACCTGCACCTCAGAGTTGATGTTCACTCTGGGACTCGAACTCAATACCGTTCGCTTCAAACGCCATCGCGTTATCCACTTAGCTACTGAGTCCTGATAGCCACTTGCTTGTGCAATGGGGTGAAGTTTAATTCAATTGGTATTGTTTTACTTGAATCTTCCCATTGATGTTTTAGGACTGAAAGTGATCAGTCTCTTATTGGCATTTGTGCATACTGTGCTTATGCCTCGATATTGCCTTAATTTACAAGCATTATAAGCAGAGATGCAGGTACATCCAGCTGAATAGTCCCAAACCGGACAAAACGCGCGTCCTGAATTCCACTGTTAGCCACTATCCATCTTTGCTTATAATGCTTGTAAATTAAGGCAATATCGAGGCATACGCACAGTATGCACATATGCCAATAAGAGACTGATCAATTTCAGTCCTAAAACATCAGTGGGAAGATTCAAGTAAAACAATACCAAGTGAATTATTAATAGCTTTATTCAGTATTATATTTTGGTACAATATCGAATTCTCAGTTATCGTCTAAAACTGAATACAAAAAATACTGTGGAACACTAGAATGACATTTAGTGAACATATTGATCAATGTGCCTTATAAAAAGTTGTAATTTTGCAACATTTTTCTTGGTGCATTTATGATTTTCCATACTGAGATATCGGTTTCTCAAATAGGCCTCGACATGACCAGATTTTGCTAAAAACAAAAACAGACTAAGAAAAATTCTCAATTGTTTTCACTTTCATCACAACAACCAGCATTCGGAAAAAAAGAATTTACTAGCCTAGTTATTTAGATTATTCATGTGACCTATGTAATTGTGACTCGTCTGAAATTGATGATTCATAAAATAAAACAGTTAAATTTAAACTGTCATTTCAATTCTTATTGGTTGTTTAGATGATTAAGCTACCGGAGAAAATAAACTTTATTTATTCATTTGACCTTTCATATGATTGGCTATTAATGAAAACATCATCCTTTTTTTCACATAACCAAATAAAGTTGTACATAATACTGAAAAAAATTTGAATGTTTGATTAAGATTACTTATCAGACTAAAATAAAATTACAACACGTTCATAGAATTATAAATTTTAAGTAATTTAACTGTATTTTCAAAACAAAACAAAAAAACAGAGATGGATAGTGTCTAGCAATGGAATAAAAAAAAACCCACGTTTTATCTTATTTGGGATTCGTCAACTGAATGTATCTGGATCCCAGAGTTGTTCATTTCGAAATTTGTAATAGCGCTTGAAACGTACAGTACTGAGTTCGAATCGTTGAGTGGACATCATCTCTAGGATGTTGGTACATCCAACTCATGAGCCCCAAATGGAATGAAACTCACGTCCTAAATTCTACTGCTAGCAACCATCCATCTCTGCTTTTATGTTTGTAAATTAGTGGAAATATAGAGGCAATCATTATAGGATGCCCATTTGTCGAAAGAAACTAATTAATGGGAAGATTAAAACAACAAATACGTATCAGCATTTTCGTAGGTTCTATTCACAGTGAATTTCTGATAAAACGATAAACTGGGAAATTGCATTCTCTTTACCTAAATATTTATAGTAGACTAAGCTATATTGACAGTCGAAATAATTATTTCACACCTTGATGAATACACCAATTGAGTTTCGTATATATATAGTTCAGCTGAACTAATCTTTCTTATTTAACATCTTTTACATGTATGTGGAAATATATGAGATGGAAAATGGTTTAATTAATACGTGGTTTAAAATTTTGTCATTGCATACCATCAGAAATTCGAGTAAACATAGTAAATAACCTATGAGATTGGATGAGACTGAGTCCTGTATCACGAACTGACTGTAATCTGAGGTTTGACGCAGTAGGTTATAGGCATCATGTTTACTGCATTGAGATTTGATGGTCCTAAGTACAAACTCTAGTACAGTCATAGACGATGACGCTAACGAATGATCCCAGACTAGGACTAAAAAGCTTTTTATTACTTCTTGAAATTTCTTTTATAGTTGTTCAAATGATTTTTTATATTCAGAATCAAAACATAAAAATATCTTGTCTCTTCAAAGACCTTTCCTATGAATTAGAGAAGTTAAGGTATAATTTTTAAGAACACACAATTTGTGTTCAACAAGATAATGACTATTGTTACTCAGTATCTTGGGGGATATCATTCTAACATTTGAAATACTTATTCTTGATTTGGTGTCTCAGCAGAATGTTGACAAGTCCTAATTTTAAAGAAACAAAAATCTGGGATTTCAGTTGAAGCCATAGACAAAAAAAAAGAAGAAATGTAATCAGCGACGAAATCTAGCTAGGTACACATTTAAATGCTAATACAGATTACTCAATTTTGGTTTGTCTGAATTCTCTCTGAATCGGACTCTAAAAAGGTCATTTAACATTGTTTACGATATTAGATGATCATTAACTATTTTAATCATCGAATAACTGTTCCATTTCCAACATTTAAGTCATTCCGTGATAAAGGTGATCTTCATTGATCACTTAGCTAAATGACATTGAAATTCACTTGAATCGGGATTATTATAAGGTCATCCCAGTACAGTCGTATGACTTAGATAGGCATCAGTCATATTTTGACCGGAATCTTATGAACTGTGATTTCGTTCAAATTTAAATCATTTTCAAATTTATGCAGAACATGCCTAATGAAAATATTTTTAATAATTGAATTCATGAGTCGATGTAAGCTAGACCACCATTGAAAACCTGGAAGCACTAGACGGTCTTTTCGTCCTAGAATAGGACTCCTCAGCTATGCGCGTTAACGATCCCGCCCGCAGGATTTGAACTTAGGACCTTCTGTCTCGTGCGCAAACGCTTAACCTCTCAACGACTGAGAGGGCATACAATGGTGTTAACGTCCAACTTCCATTGATCCCATACTAGGGATGAAACAGCCGTTCAGTGCTTCCAGGTTTTCTATGGTGATCTAGCTTACATCAACTCACGAATCCAACTATTAAAATTACTACAATCTCCACAAACCCGATTCTGAAAATACTTTTAACCAATAAATATTAGTGTATTTATTTATGATCACGATGAATTAATGTTTGTTAAACCGTTTGTCTGAAATCAGTTTTTTTTAAAAAAAAGCAAACTACAAAAACTCATCGATTAGAGATGCAATTAAATTTTCAACAGTTGAATAACAACGGACCAGATGGCAAATGATTTGGGTCTATCCCACTTCAAATATATTTGTATATGTTGAGACTTCGTTAATATGGTTATTTTTTACTGTCTGTATAAGTATTTCACTTCAAAGGCTGAAAAAAGTCAATATGAGCAATAAACGCTTCGATAATAAAATAGGCTATGTGGAAGGAAAGTAAGCATTTGAAATAGTTAACTTATTCACTTACATTAAGTTATCCTTACGTCAAATTTCAAAGCAAATTAATCTAATTATGTTAGATTATAACTAGAAATGCATTTAAGAGATGTTTATGAATAAATAAAGGTTAATATGTTTTTTTTTAAGGGTTGGAAACTACCTTTAATCAATAAATATCTAGAATCATTTGAAGAACCATTATGAACCAGGTGACAGTGAGTAAACTCCACAAAACAAATGATCAATTAGGATCGTCAGTTATATATTTGCTATGTTTGCTACTATGTATTCTACGTGTGTGGGTCAATACTTGTCTAGTTATCTAGATTAATGAACGTAACATTAAAGTGATGTACCACTCCGTTTGACTCAAACTAAAACAGCTACAATTATTCGTAAACAAACGAAATTTATGTACTTGTATATTGCTGGTAACCTAAGTAGTGTACAGGAGTTCAATACTTCATATTGATCTAGTAATCACAACATGGCTGTGTGTCTATCTAACTAAAGGATTCGGAAATCTAATGTCTATTTTTTGTTAAATCTTTGAAAGTAATCAACAGAAGGATATGAATTCAGACGCGTTATTGCTAAACTATGTAATTTCAAACGAATTCAGGTTTATTCAACCGATTACTCTTAATAAGTGGGTGCATTTTGTGGCTCATTGCTTAAAGATGATCGGGCATGTAATCAAACAGTTGAAAAGCTAGATAATATATATTTTTCGTCACTTTATTAGTTAATCCATCAATTTATTGATTTCATAGATATACTGATTTTATGTATAAAATTTCTACCTTAATGTACTTGTTGCTATACTCACCTCAGTAATAAAATACGTACGGGTTCATACGCTGAGTTTCAATCCATAATTTGATAAGTGACAGGCGTAATACCCTGATGCTAAAATTGAAGTAGGAGGGACGGGTTTCAAACCCGTGACTTGTAATCACTAACCGATTGATTTACTTTTTCTCATGATATTCATTTAAAGTAGAATTACTTATAAAACTTTACCTAATCGTAAATTAATTTTCTGTTCTGAATTAAATTTGTGCTTACGGAATATAAAACGTGAGAGTTACTTCTAAGTGATAGTGAGGTACTTTCAAATTATATTCAGGCAAAAAATATCTTAGTTTTCCACAGAAAATTAATTTATTTGAACACAACAGAGTAGAACACTGAATTTCTGATGCAGTACGATGTTAAGTTGTGTGTTATTGTAAACAATTTATTTAAAGTTACTGTATTTCTTTTTGTTCAGATGTATTGAATGTGGTGATAATCTATGTGAACCATGTGCTCAAGCTCATAAACGAACTAGAATAACACGACTTCATACTCTGCTTTCATATGAGGTACGTTTGTAGTTTTACATCATTTTGGTATTCATTGTAGGTAGAGTTTTAGCTCAGTGACACAAGTACTCTACATTCAACCAGTAGGTTACACATTTGAGTTTCACTCAACTTATAACGATTTATGCAACTGAACAGCATAGTTCTTATTAATGAGCATAGCTCTTAAGTAATGTCTGTCAACATAAGTAGCATGTAACACCAATTACAAGTTGAATGTCTGTCAAAATATTAGGAAATTGCACTGAAGAAAACAGAAAGGGGAAGATAAAGGAATTGAGAAATGGAACAATCGTGAAGGATGTAAAGGGTAATTGATTGAAGATTTGCAAATCAAGTATTTAACGTATGGTTTTCTTATTTTACTAAAGAACCTTAATTTTGCGTTGAGTGATAGATTGGTTGTTCCCACCCGAGTTTTAGTTCATTGGAATTCCAGTACATATATTAACTGTCTGTTTAACTCATGTAAAAATATCTGGAAACGATCGGTAAAACCAAATCACTGTATGCATAACATCTGAACGACTTTGGAAGAGTGAATAAATCAAGAACAGGCAAAGGAAAATTACAGTTTGAATATATAATACAAATGGTTAGCATCGTTAAAAGACCTAGATTCATAAAGATGAATAATCTTGCCAAATATATTCATAGCTTATATGATGATTCTTTCAATAATTTTAGTGCTATCGTTGATGAACAGACGGTTGAAGTTAGTTAAGAGGAAGTCTTACTTGACCTATGTTTAACGCTAGTTGGGACTTACTAATAGGGTGGTATACGCATTTATTGATGGAAATGGTGTTCCTCTTATGATACGTATCCGTATCGTCCAATGCCAAAGTCAGAGTCGTATTTAGTTAGTTAGGGAAAGGAAATTTTTCTAGTAAATTTCCAACTCATTGCTTAAGACCAGTCAAAAAAGTGGTTATTTTTATCTTTTATATATTTTTTAGTTGAATTTCCTTATGACCAATGTCATGAATTCGTTTTACTGTGAGTTCAAACTAAGGATATCAGGGAATCTTAGTTAAATTAAGGCTCTATATGTATGAATAACACCCTTTAAAAACGTGATATCGCTTATTATATAAGTATGTATGCATGTATATGAAGCTTTTTATAAGTTAGTTAATGGGACTCTCTAGGAAAAAGTGTCTGAAACTTCCAAGAAATTAATGTATGGTCAGAAATTTCAACGTATACTAGTGGGAAAGGTAACCATGGACGTTACCAATAAGTTCTTAGAGTTGGAACTAATTCCCCACAAGATTCTATAAATTATATTAACGAACTACTGTTTAGTGACCACTATTCCATAGATTAATACTTATTACAAAGAAATATCTGGCATCTAATATATAAGATGTCTAGATGAGTCTTAAGGCAAGAAGAGATTGGATCTTTATCTCCTTATAGTTATAGATTGGTGATGTTAGCTGAATAAAAAACTTAAATATACTCCAAGTTTAGAGCTTTTCGACAAATTAGTATTCTCTGATTTCTAATAGTTGTTTAGCCAAAGTCAATCTGCTTTACAATTTATCATCAAGCTGCAGAATCGCACTAATAATATATGATTTTTATAGTTGCATAAATTTTGGATATGATTATTAAGACGCATGAAACAATCTTATCAAGATTCTATCAGGTACCATAAACTTAATAAAAATGAATAATATAAAATACTTTTCCCTATCGTTTTTCGCAGGGCTTTGGATATTCAGCATGTTGCCAAGTCATTTAAATATGTCAGGAAGCCATTTGAACTAAAATTCTCACCATTTTATCGTAGTACGCATTTAAATAGTTTAAAAAAATGCTGTTTATCTAAAAAGCTTATTATTAATCTTGATCGTAGCATTGTAGAAAATACATCTATATAGTGCATTTGACTCTTCGGCTTGGTAGTAAATAGTCTGTTCTATTATTAGGATATAAGTGATGTAACGGAAATGCAAAACATGTAAATTATGTAGATGTTCTGTGGCCAGTTGTATGCAAGATTTAAAATAAAAAGATTATTGGTTCTTTTTCTTTTTATTTAAAGAGAATCACACAACCAGTTAAACTCTGAATGTTTGCTTCAACATATGTCTGCTCTTTAGATCATTGCCTCATAATAACCTTGAATGTCACAAATATTGCAAGGATTGAGTGAAATAGCTTATAAAATTAACTATAGTTATGCAAAGGATCAACAAAGAAATTGATATGTAAACAGATAAATGAGCTACAGAATCTGGAAATCATCTGATTTTAAGATAGATAATCCGGTTGTAGACCTTGGAAAATTTACAAATCATCTAAAACTTTATGCAACAAATTTTCATTAATTTTTATAGTGAAAGTTTTCTGATTTAATATGCATGTTCGTTAGCTTATGTGTGATCTAAAAAGTTCAAGGTCATTTGAATTATCACTCAAGGTCCTTACTTTCGTCAATTTCATGTATATTTGTCCCGCTTCTACAATGAAATTATTTCAACAAAAATGAAATCTACTTTTGAAAAAGCAGCAGAAATCACTAAGCGAAATCATATACTGATACTCACATAAGCTAACTATACTAATCGGCCAGATCAATTTCAAGATTAGACCAAGATTTTTGATAAAAAAGGCAACCAAATAAATTACGCGTCTTTCTGTTGTGTTTAGAACAACACATTTTATCAACATATTTAAGTATACTGTGCTTAACTTGTTTCTTAGCTGAAATATCACATCATATACATTTCAACAAGCTTTTTAGAATTTAACAGTTATGAGATCGCATCAGGCTAAACGATATGTTGCCAAGATGGTTAAAAATATCAACATATCATTGTCTGAATTTTGGCTCATGTAAACCATTTATTGTTCTAATTGTTTTTGACATATCAGATATTTATAAACCGTTGAATATTCAGCATGTCACTAAGTTTTTTAAATACTATACCTGAATGCATTTGAAACATCGTGTTTACAAAGTTTTGAAGAGTTAACCCATATTTAAGTCCCATAACCTTAATTACACGAAATCAAAAAAGCGTCGATAACTGTCTTTTTTCCATGACTATTGTTTTTATTCAGGAATAATATATGTCATATTGAGATCCAATATTGGTGTACTTGAGTATTTCGAAGACTATTATTTAACAACTAAAATCATTTTACATTATACATTGTACAGAAGATTATCTTTTAATAATGTAACTGGCTGCGGGGATTTTAAGTTATCATAATTTCTCATATGACTTTATAAATGAGGATCATTATGACTGGTTAGGATATACTGGTGAATATTAGTTCGTTGGTTAATGTTTTAAAAGGTGCATACAATTTAATCACATGTAACTTTATTGAAACTTGTTTTCTTTTCATTCATATTTCATTAAAGTTAAAATTAACTTCAGTTGATCATTTGTATTTATATTGCATAACTGCTTCGCTTTATTTGATCACTCTTACATCTTACGATTCACAACTGTACATCTTTTGTTTTAAAAATATTGTAAGGTACATTTTTAATGCCTTGATTTCGTGGTTTCCTATTCATATTATTGTAAGTATTTATTCAAGCTATGTAAATACGTTAATTCTGGTTACTTTTGTCTAATTTTCAAAAGGCAAACATTAACCGCCTCTTAACCAATTTGATAGTAATCATTTAATTTTATTAAACTAATTGATCAAAAAAATGCACTATTTCTGTGTTTAATATATGCAACACAATTAATTGTCTAATAACAATTATAGTATGGGACTCCTCAGCAGTGCGCATCCACGATCCCGCACCACGTGGTCTCGAATCCAGGACCTACTGGCTTCGCGCGCGAGCACTTAACCACTCCACTGGTAACGGCTTCTCACTAGAACTTCGGGAGTTTTTCCTGAAGTCAGTCACTAGTGAGCAGTTGATTATTATCAGAATGAGTTTTGTGGAGATTTTAGAAATTTCACAGATTGAAATCATGAGTTTAGTGGTTAAGTGCCCGCGCGCGAAGCCAGTAGGTCCTGGATTCGAGCCCCGTGTGGTGCGGGATCGCGGATGAACAATTATAGTGTTTGAGTAAATCTAATGAAGAAGCTAGGAAATGACCAGTTTAAATTAATTGTTTATGTGTTTTATGGCTGACAGTAAACTCAATAAAGTCGGATGGAACTATTCTGAGAATAGAGTGTAATCATAGTGAAGGCTTATTTAGTTATCAGCGCCATCTGACTGACCTTTTTTATGTGTATGGATGAGTTAAATTCACTAATAAACAATGGAATTAGATAAAAGCTTAACTCAAAAGTCAAAGGTAAAACTTTTTTAGTGATTATAGGCGTTACAATGACATGTTGTGAATTAAGGATTTAGTTAGAATTTAAAACTGGGATATTGTAAATTTTTCTTGAATGGGAAATGGAAATCCGTTGATTCAGTTCATAAACAGGAAATATTACACCTGCTTGTTTCTAAAAAGAATATATTTAACTAGGTCACATAAGACAGTTTTATGTTTGTCATGGGCTAATTTCATCAGATAAAGGTTAACAGTAAAAATTCAAGAAATACATTTTGAAATATACTGTATTTAATAAGTGGAGTATAACAAGATTATTTCCCATAACAGAGGTTCAACGCTCATTTTATTCTCTGAGAAAAATGATTAAGGATTTCTTTTAATTTGTTAAAGCTCAGTGACATGATTTACATGAGCATTAGTATTACCTAAAGAAATATACTGTTTGGAAACCTATACAATCTGCGTATGTACCGATTATCTTGAAAATACTGTTATCAAACAATACACATAGATTGTGGAAGGAAACCTAACGATTGATCAACTATTAAATCTCAAATTTCTACTGTATTTATGTTAAAATAACATTATTAGTACAAATTTATTTGAATTAATAATAATGAGTTACACTTTATATTTCAATGAATAAATGATTAAGAGCGAAAGGAGCTTGAATGTAAGTTGAAGATAGGTCTACAGAACGTTTGAGAAGCATATATAGCGTTGGAGTTAATTCATACTTCCATTTATTTAGTTTCACTATAGTCGCTGACACTAAAATGTCATAGTTAATGAGATCAATACTAAGGAAGATAAGTCACTAATGAATTACCCTAGAAACTGATAGAAACACCAAATAGAATAAATTAACAAACAAATTAAGTAGTCTACAGCTACCTTTTAATTTCTCACGACCTGACTCGAATCTTAATAAATTATTATTTTTTATCATTCAACCATTACCAAAGTTAATACTGGCCGTGTGAAACCTGAAGTGAAATAAACGAATATGATATAATGGTTTACTTAATAAATCGTTCAAAGACAAAAGTTAAGAATTATTAGATCAGATGCAGGAGTACCAGGCTGATTTTAGTCACGGATCATTTCAGACAATAAGAAGGAACGTAATCTCATTTTATAAGCACTACAAAGAGATTAACCTAACTAACAGTAATATCATTAATCCTACAGTTCATAGTCAATCGACTCCTAAGTGAATTATGAGAACGAAAACCCTGAATAAATTTCGGGTATAAACAAGGTTTCACTGACAAGACTTCCATCTTTCATTAAGTTTTAGAGCAGAAACATATTTAATAATCAACTAAGTTGACTGTTTCTCTTGACTACAAGGTTACATTTGATTTCTTCTACCAATCAGTTTCGATGTGCCTGACTTTTGAGAGAATGTCTATCGAATAAGGTGTATTATCAGTATTAAACACTAAGGTTATTTGGAAGGAATACACAGTAATCATTCATACTAAAATTTACCGTCAATGGAGATTAAAAATGAGTTTAAACAGAACAATTACAATAAGGTTTGTAGAACAAAATAAATTCATTCTATTTCATAACTTCGCATCAACTACAATCAACCCAAATTTACAAAGAGTCATCTAATTATAAACCAAGCTTTAACACACTTTAGTTAGGGAAGTCGAGATGGATAAGTGAAATGGAATCGAAATCATAAGATGAACATAAAACATAATATATGTACTTCTTTTCTTCATATTATGATTTTCGGTTTCATTTCGAACATTCAACTCAACGTTATTAACTAAATTATGCTAAACCTTAGTTTATAATTGTTTTGCTTATTGTAAGTTTAGGTCATTTTCAGTTGATGTAAATCCAGGAAATCCAATAAACTCATTTCATTTTAAAAACTTAGTTTTTCATGGCCTGTTTAAATTTATCAAGGGATCAAGTTGCGTGAAAAGTGACTTTGTTTACTATTAGAAATTATAAATCTTGGACAGACATTTTAAAACCTACCAGGATGGCGTTGATATATTCACATTTTCAAAATAATGGTTACGTACGATCTGTTCATTTTACATTTAACTTAATTCTGTCTAATTTGCTTTTATGTCCTTTCTAGCTTTTTAAGTTTCTCACGTCTTGTTTATCAGAAAGTGAACTAAGTTCAACCGTATTACTTTTGTTACGACATCAATTTTACTGTAATGTCTTCTTACTTTCTATCTAAACACTTTGATCGCTTATCGCTTTAACTAATTAAGTTAAAATCAGGAACATTATCCAAACACTAGACTAAAATTAACATTGGATTTGCTGTTGAAATAGGTTTGAAATTTATTAGCCCGTTATGCTAGTTAGTATTTAACCATTTATAAAGTATTATTATCCGAATGGGGATTTATGGAGATTGTAGTAATTTAATGGTTGAATTGATGAGTCGATGTAATTTAGATCACCATGGAGAGTCTGGAGGCACTGAACGTTCGTTTCGTCCTAGTATGGGACTCCTCAGCTGTGTGCATCCACAATCCCACATGCGGAACTCGAAGCCAAAACCTTCGATCTTGTACGCAAACGGTTAACCTAGCTTGAATCGACCCATGAAATTAACCATTTAATTTATTAGTCAGTATTATATTAAGACACGATAAATATCAATGGAATTTCATTGAATTATATTCACTCAAAATCGTCAACAATTTGATATTTATCAGAAGGGATATTATATTAATTTTAATAATTGGGATCATGAGTCAATTGAAGTTAAACCACCATGAAAAGCCTGGAAGCACCGATAGGTACTGGGTTCGAATCTTGCGAGACGGGATCGTAGTTATGTACTGCTGAGGAGTTACATACCAGGACGAAACGGACGTTCAGTGCTTCCAGGTTTTTCATGGTAGTCTAGTTTCAATTGACTCATGATCTCAACTATTGAAATTTGATATTTATTTATACTTTTGTTGAAAACAAAATCATTGATCATTCAATTTATATGTTAGTTACATTTCTCAACAATTTCGATAACATATAGTTGATACCATAAAACAATCAATAATAGTATTTAATATCTTAGCATAAATTACACATTTTATAGAAAGATTATAAACAGTATTTTAGATCAAACATTAAGTTATTTTTTAAGAAAAAACAGTAGTGAGCGAGTAGTAGACAAAAACAGTAATCGATTTTATTTTTTCATGTATGGAACTAAATGATTGATTATAAGTTTAATGAAATCTGTTGAAGTCACCAGTAAAATTTTTTGTATGGCTTAGATACATCTGAAATTAGAAGAGACCTAATATTCTATTCTTCATGTTTAACATGTTTAAGATATGAGTTTGAATCCGAAGATGTGTGTATGTACTTCATCTAGATTAGACATATTATACAGGATGAATTAAAAGTTGCTTTTGGTTTTCTGTAGGTATCAGAGAAGAAAATCGGCTAGTGAGTACTTTTCTTTATCGAGAATAATGGTCGGTCAAGATCAAAGTTAGCTCTTGGATTGGATTTATTGACTAACAGTACTAAACTATTGACTTTATTATTAATTAATATGATAATAACCTTATCTAGAGATATATCGCACGAAAACATCCAATAAAAGATTGAGAACCCTCAGGAGATTCATAAGTTAAGTATTGCACTAAAAAAGCTACTAGACTTTCACTTATAAAGTACTTATCGTCATTTCCATTAAGGATTTGTTTTGTTGCTGGGAGATATGAACTAAATGACCTGAATCAGTCTGCCACATTCAGGTGGTATTCAATGTTCAGTTCGAATATCGGGGGTGCGGGATCGTAGATATGCACTGCTGAGGAGTCCCATATTGGTACGAAACGGTCATCCAGTGCTCTCAGGTTTTCCATGGCGGTCTAGCTTCATTTGACTCATGATTTCAATCAGTAAAATTTCTAAAATCTCCACAGGACCCCTTCCGTTAATTTTTATACTAATTCAATCATTTAATACAAATAATCTAAACTGGTATTAAATCCTCCAGAGGATTATTTATCAGGTTCTTTGTAGGAATCTGTTTCAAGATTTCATAATTTGACATAATTGAATACACTGATGAATTATATGTAATTTTCGAGTGAATGATACATTAAGATTACTGAACTTTTGATATAGCACATGCTTTTATTATTATTTTCTTAACAGTACTCAGTAATTTCCTTCTTCTTTATAGGATATTTTAGTAAACGGGTATTTGCTACGCATGAGAGAGGCTCCACCTACTCAATGTACCGATCATGAATTCTCTGAGCTTAACACAATTAATTCAAATGAGAAGACTATAAGTAATAATCAGAAAGTATCAGATAACACGGTCAGAACTAGTTCTACTACTGTTGATTTTAATAGTAATAAGGGTAAAACTATTATTGGTCACCGTTGTAATTGGCCATCACCATCAGCTTGTTTTTACTGTAAACCATGTAATAAACTTTTATGCGCTGAATGTAGCGGACATTTCTCAATGTCATCTAAAGGTAAAGAACATGAAAATCATGTTGTATTATCATTGGAAAAGGCTGTTCATGATGCTAAACTTGAAATTAATAAGCAAATCGATCGAGTTAAACGGAATAATTCACAATTCGAAGTAAGTCATTTTTTTCAATAATTCAATTAAAAGTGATCGTTTTTACTTGGTGATTGGTCAAAGAAGAGTGATAAGTAGATCTTTATGCACAAGTCTTGTTTGCTTTTGTATTGATAACACAATTATACATAGAGCCTTAAACAAACTCATATCCTTCCTTAGCATTATTAACACATGTTGAAAATCATCATAGTACGAGATATAAATGTGGAACTATTCCAATAAGAAAGAATATAGAACGTGAAACCAACAGTTGAGATGACAATCGAGTTATCTCAGTTTAATAAGCTTGTATCTTTTAATAGTTTGCAAAATTTTAGAGGCATAGTGAGCTGTCGTAATCTTATTGATTGTTTCAGTAAGTATTAAAATGGTATTCGTCATAAAAAATCCAACACTTGCAGTTACATACAACTTACGAGTTCCGAATAGGATGAAATGCGCATCCTGGATTCCACTGTTAGTCACCACCCATCTTTGTTTAGTCGATTCTGATAGGAAGAAATACAGATTCATTTATTTCGTTAGGCTGAATTAACTGTTTCGTTAACTCATTTAAATAATATTTTGATTGTTGTTAAAATTTAAGTTGACCAAAAATTGTATACTATTTTAAATTAAGTAATGTAACATTTTATCACTACTTCCTATTGGTTGTAGACTTCATCAGGTTGCATTGTACTAGCTTATATACAGTTAACATTATTCTCCATGTTGAGTAACTACAATGTAAAACAAACCTTTTCCTGTTGTAGTTGTATACAGTATGAAAGACATTAAAAGGTATTACAAATTATTATTGTTGTAAGTGATTAACAAAATGATAACCCAATGTTCATAATAAACACATATTATTTATAATTATGTTTATGGCAAAAGGTGAAATGAAAGTACAGATTATATAGTTGGATTGGAAAAAAGGAACGAGGAGGATTTTTTAACAAAAAGAAACCTTTAATAAAATGTAAATAAGCTTAAAAGAAGTAAATAAAATGCTTTGTCTGTACACTCTTTAGTGTAGTAAAATATTTACAGAACTTGGTTAGTTAGTTGGAAAGTCTCTATACTTATTATTATTATTATTATTATTGTTATTATTATTATTATTATTATTATTATTATCAGCTTTATTCAATATTATATTTTTGGTACAATATAGAATACTCAGCGTAAAGTATTTCAACAAGTTTCCGTTTCTTTCTTCTTGGTCGGTCCTGGCGATAAATAGTGAGTGATCGCCAGTTAGATGTTAGCAGTTCAGTAAACGAACATCTGAATAATGTGCATTCTTTTCGTTGTAAATTGCCAGCAACCACACTGTCTCTTATTGAGTTTTTTGTAATATTGACAACAAAAGGTTGTACACTTGTCAGAAACGCAGCAGAATAGGTTATGCGATTAATAAACATAATGATATATTAAAACAAACAAAAATTTATAACTTGTTGAAGTATCTAGATGGCAGGAGCAAGTAGCCCAAATGCTCAAGCAGGCCGCCCTTTATCCGGATTCTTAAAAACTGTGTTAATCTAGTTTTAATCCGCCTGTTACTCCTCGTGAAGGAGCATAGGCCACTCACCAGCATTCTCCATCCAACCCTGTCCTGAGCAATCCTTTCCAGCTCCTTCCAGTTGTTATTCATCCTTTTCATATCTGCTTTTATTTCCCGACATAATGTGTTCTTTGGCCTTCCTCTTTTCCGCCTTCCTTCAGGAGTCCAAGTTAGGGCTTACCTCGTGATGCAGTTTGATGATTTGCGTATTGTATGTCCTATTCACTTCCATTGTCTTTTCCTAATTTCCTCGTCAGATGGAAGCTGGTTTGTTCTTTCCCACAATAGGCTGTTACTGATGGTATCCGGCCGATGGATATTGAGTATCTTGCGTAGACAACTATTTATAAGTACTTGTACCTTCTTGATGATGGTTTTAGTAGTACTCCAAGTTTCAGCTCCGTACAGTAGAACTGTTCTGACGTTCGTATTGAAGATTCTCACTTTGATATTGATTAAAAGTTGTTTTAAGTTCCATATATTCTTCAATTGTGGGAATGGGGAAAGTCTATTTAGTCTACTTATTTCTAATCGTGTTTGTTTAGTTATTAATATTCGTTAACACAGTGTTAAGGAGACCATCAACGGATCTTAAGTCTGACTTAATATTACTAAGTGATTTTTAACTTTATCTGAAAAAATTATTCAGATAACAAAATTAAGTGTGTAGGAGTTTTTGACAAATGATAAGCAAATTATATAAATCCATAAATGTGTCATGATTGCCAAGGTAGATGACATAACATTCCTCTTCACTGTTGTTGTGTAGTGAAATTTAGTTTTAAAAAATGTAATTGAACTAGAGTTTAATCACATAGTTAAGATGAAATAGGCCTTATGTGAAATCATACAAAATATTTGTGAAGGTTTTAATAAACAACAATTTTTCAAAAGTTTATTAAAAGCTTTACAATAAATAATTTAAAGGTTTTGAACTTAAATTCCACCAGAATGAAGATCTATAGACTCTTCTTTACAATATTTTTTTTTATCAAACTACATATTTTACTGGTGTTGTGTATGTGTGTGTATGTGCAATAATGATCATTTGAGCCAAGTAATACTGAAATGTTTATTTTAAAGGAGAACGTATGGTCTAACCATCCATGTGCCTTATTTGTAATTTAGGACAAGATATAAAGTCTCCCCAAATAAATCCGATTTCAGCATCTGTGTAGTATAGTTGGCACTATGGTAACCGGTGTAGTAGTCTTGTATATGAATTAATTAATAACGGTTAGTACTAGTTAGCTATGTAGTTGAGAGCTGATTTTTTTCTTATATTGGACTGATCTTCCAGAAGTATCTATATTGTTTTTAATTTTCTTATAACTCTAAATATCACAGTTTTATTTATAAAGTTGTTAAATCACGATATCTAAACAGCGGGAGTGCATAAATTAATGGTTAGGTGGTCTAAACTTTTAGATGTCAATCAATAGACTGATGGTTCGAGTTCCTCTCCACCTATTTTGGCTTAATCAAGCAAGTAATATCACTAATCTTCACAAATAAACTTGCACTTTGTAAAATAATTACACTGAACAGAATAGGTACAGATAGCTATTACCACTTCCAGTTTTGTTCCTTCTTATCTTAAAAAAAAACAGTACAGCAAGGATGAAATCAATACATTCAAGTAGTAAATTTTGTTCCAGTGCACTAAATGACAGTATTGAGAAACTTGTTCAGAGTGGTTAATTAGCTCGACTACATGTCATAATATCATAATATGTATTTATAAAAAGAATCTAACTATCTTTTCCTATTTATGATTTCTCGTTTACATAACAGAATTATTTACGTCATCTAATTAAATACGGTCATGAACTTGGTGAAACAGAATTGAACATAACTAATCAAATTCAAAATAGAGCTGAACAATTGAAAAACGAAATTGATCAAATAGCTAATAAACTAACTAATCAACTTGACAAAGAGATTGGGAATGAAATGAAGCTAGTTGACCAATGTGCAGGGTCCCTGTATCCGTTAATTGTCCAATGTGAAGTAGCCTGTCGATATGCTAATGCACTGAAGGATTTTGGAAGGTTAATTATATTAATAATAGTAATTTTAAAGTTTTTGTTGTTGACTGGGATACTTAATTAAAAATAGCATCGATGTTTATACTTTTTATTTTGAGAAAAACTCGTATATATGGACTTCATGACATCATAGGTCATCGCACTAATTCTCGTCTATCCGAATGGTTTCAGTTCACGTCGTTACAGTCAGCGACAACTATTGAGAAGAAATTTAAAGGGGTGAGAAAATATGCGGAAAATACAGTCTGAAATGACCGATTGAGTTAAGTATGGAGTAATACTAAAAAGTAAAATACAGACGAAGATATGTAATGAATTCATCTGCGAAACTAAAACCGACGTAGAGCCATTTATTAGAAAAAGACCAACAACAGATTGGAATAATCACTCGGGAATTCGTAATATATTTCCCACTCACCTCTATCAATAAAGGCTCATTGTCTGAATTCGTAACCGTTTACTCAGTGGTTACTTAATATCCAAACAATGCTTTGAATATGCATATGTTCGATTGTCACAGGTCATATTTTACGAACACACACAATCTTTCTTTTATATATTACTACCATTGAAGTAACTACTTTTATGAATCCGGTGTTCATCTTGTCATGCTAATGAGGTCTGGCAACTTGGACCGATGTATATATGTATCTGGTCCTAAGTTGTAGCTGACTGACTGACTGAGTGAGTGAACTAAAGAACGTGTTAAAACAAGTAATCTGAAGATATAAGGCTGTCCATCTTTAATTAAATAGTAATGGCTTTGTGGTAGCATTGAGGCAGTCCTTTCAGCATGCGCAAAAAAGATTGATCAAAATTCAGTTTTTAAAATCAACGACAAGAAAATTCAAGCAGTTACAAATCAGTAATAACTTCGTAGAAACTTCTGGTAATTAATGTTTTCAGTGACGTAGTATTCTCTTGACGGTCAATCTACGGCAATTGTTTGCAACTAATTATTTACAAATACCTCGTATTTGTGATGGTCTATTTTTTGAAGCACTTGGTTTGTAAATACTGGATTGCAGGATCAAATTTGCTTGTTCCACTTTGATTTAGGCAACCAGTAATATCATTAACTTGCACGAAAATGTGTCATTGAAAATCTAGCACATTAATTTGCATTTGATTACTGAGTTTTAATTTTTCAACCCCTATCGGTGTTATCTGAGTAGTTCAGTGGCAAATACTTTAAGCAAGCACCTGAATCACTTGACCTTAATTCTCTAAAAACATAAAAAGATTGCAATTTTTAATGATCTACCTTATTAGTGTTAGCAAACACGTAGCATAGACGAAGTCCAAACTTCCTGGAAAAAGTATCAAGCATTAAACAATGATACAAACTGTCATTCTTAAAGCATCCAGGAAACGATAAGCTAGATTGTTATTTAATAAGTAGTTGGCATAATTAATAAAAGATTAATTACATAATTGTTCTACAAGAAACCAACTAGGTGGAACAATCAATGGAATGTATATTTTACTCATAACTAAAAGCTTAAAGACAATCAATCACACTGATAGCCAGAATGACTTATTTTTGCTAAACAAGCTAACTTATTTTTTCTATTCGAGCAGTTTTGATATTATAACAGCAGTGATAATCCAGTAGCTTCAACTGAACTATCCAGTGTAAAGAAATAGACAAAAAAATTAGAGAGACGTCTCAAGTTGTACTTAGCATTTCCATTAATCACCTAAACGCTATATCTTCATACCGTCTTGCACATATGTTCAAACTGATTCAGACTTTGGATCAATTTGTATGCCAGATAGTGTTATTTTTAATCCGTAATAACTCACCTATTTCTATATTTATCTTGATTCATGTGTAAATTACTATGTATGGTGGGAGGCATGTACCGGTCTACGTATTTACTTCTCTAATCGGCTTAAAAATTGTTGAAAATTTCAAAAACTCATTCGCATACGCATAAATATTTTTTTGTTCAATTATGTGAATTGATTCATTCTCTCCTTTGTGTTCTGAGCATTTTGTTTGTGTTGAACTTTGATGGAGTTTTGTTCTCTGAGCTGGATAGTTTAGTCGTGGA
Organism: Schistosoma margrebowiei; assembly: GCA_944470205.2. Taxonomy (NCBI): domain Eukaryota; kingdom Metazoa; phylum Platyhelminthes; class Trematoda; order Strigeidida; family Schistosomatidae; genus Schistosoma; species Schistosoma margrebowiei. The sequence goes on along the minus strand of OX104028.1, from coordinate 73,848,073 downwards.
GCTTTCATCGTTCTTCTGAATGACATCTTCAGCACAAACTTCAAATACAAGTGACGAGTTCGAATTTCTCCCTATGTGTTTGGGTTGAAAGTTTGAAATAATTTTATCCTAACACAATTTTGTTCCAACTTCTGAATGTCTTATACCATTAGTGGATTATTATATTGTCAGCCAATTAGTTGGATTGTATAGGAAATTAAAGATGAACATATAAACCTCCCTGCACATCTTCCTTGTTTACATTGTATCATTCTCAATTCTTATAATCTGATATTTTAAATAGAGCAAGAACAAAGATTGGTGCAGAATAATATGAATTCATTTTATTTCGTTAGGTTCTCATCAGCTGCTTACATCCTAAATTATTTGAAATTCAAATTATTACAGATATTGACATATTTATACATAAGAGTGTGAATAAGGATCAATACATGTGTATGATGATGTAGAAAATATTCAGATAGAGTTAATGAGCTCATAAAATGTTTAATTCGAATAAATAAATAAAGTTAGAGAGGGAAAGTTCTGGAACATTGAAATAGTGATTAGAACTCATGAAAATAGATTAATAGTAATAAAGAAAATATGAATTAAAACCAATCATTTATGTATGATGTAATTTAAACTTCAGAAAGAGTTGGAAGATGGGGAATGACGTAATAAATAAATAAATAGGAGTAAATGAATAGAAAGGGTGGGGATTATTGTTACCAGGGTAAAGAAAGATTTATTACTGTCTCTTTTTGTATGCATAGATCTGGTTTTAAACGTTTGATTGCTATCGCTTCAGCGAATTTCAAAAGGTTAGAGTTTGATTGTTTGTTGATCACCTTGAAGGACTTCAGTATATCAACTTCATGTCCTGTATCAAGGAGATGTCTTGCGATAGCACTGCTGAATGCGTTTAATCCATTTAACCGTAAACTTTTCGGAATATGTTCTTTGAATCGGACGTAGGCTCTCCTTTCTGTTCTACCAATGTAACTGCTTTGGCAGGTACATGTAAATTTGTATACACAATTGGTGGTAACATGTACCTGCCAAAGCAGTTACATTGGTAGAACAGAAAGGAGAGCCTACGTCCGATTCAAAGAACATATTCCGAAAAGTTTACGGTTAAATGGATTAAACGCATTCAGCAGTGCTATCGCAAGACATCTCCTTGATACAGGACATGAAGTTGATATACTGAAGTCCTTCAAGGTGATCAACAAACAATCAAACTCTAACCTTTTGAAATTCGCTGAAGCGATAGCAATCAAACGTTTAAAACCAGATCTATGCATACAAAAAGAGACAGTAATAAATCTTTCTTTACCCTGGTAACAATAATCCCCACCCTTTCTATTCATTTACTCCTATTTATTTATTTATTACGTCATTCCCCATCTTCCAACTCTTTCTGAAGTTTAAATTACATCATACATAAATGATTGGTTTTAATTCATATTTTCTTTATTACTATTAATCTATTTTCATGAGTTCTAATCACTATTTCAATGTTCCAGAACTTTCCCTCTCTAACTTTATTTATTTATTCGAATTAAACATTTTATGAGCTCATTAACTCTATCTGAATATTTTCTACATCATCATACACATGTATTGATCCTTATTCACACTCTTATGTATAAATATGTCAATATCTGTAATAATTTGAATTTCAAATAATTTAGGATGTAAGCAGCTGATGAGAACCTAACGAAATAAAATGAATTCATATTATTCTGCACCAATCTTTGTTCTTGCTCTATTTAAGATAATAAAGGGAACTATGTGTATGAAAAATCTGATATTTGACATGGATTAACGCATAGTAAAGAATCAGCATAACTTTTGGTAACCAGCCCCTTTAAATACACATTTTCTTTCTACAAGGTAGTTTCAAAAGAATTTATCATATGTGGAAGTAAACATTTTGAAAAATAAATCTTATTTAATTAATTAAAATACTTAATCTAGCATCTCGAATTTTTGACTATCACTTTAAATAGAGGGATTGTCAAACTACTGTGTTTCTTGCACACACACACAATGTATCACAAATTTTATTGCTTACTTTAGGCATTATAATTCAGGATGAAAATCAAACCGTTAGTTTGAAACGCTGAACCTAGATTTTTGTTTAATTTTACTCACTAATCTTGTGAGTGTAGAAGTTATTCTGTCTGAGCACGGTTAATTAAAATTATCTGTTAAACAATATCTTACTCAAGAAATATGATCATATGTATGTTCAATAGGTCTAACTGATCTGAATTCCTGAACTTAATTTGTCTAGGTTCGAAAGTGAGGTAGCCATCATCAAGATCTAAGAATTAGTTATTTATTGACTTAATAGTTCAAATTCGTTGGTAAACGTTAGAGATCAGCAGAAGTGGTATTCGATAGCCATTAATTTCGGTCAAATAAGTAGATCATAATTGAAACTAAATCATTCTTAATTGATTTATCCTTGTTCATTAATCAACTGTGATTCATGAAGTTTTCACAAAACAAGCTACCACTGTATGCTAGACTTTAACACACATTATTTCAGTACAAATATGAGAATATGAAGGTTATTAATTTTAGAGTTGAAATAATGGGAAATCAAGTAAGACATTTGATAGTTACCTGAACTATTCTAATCAACTTACCAATTAGTTAGTTATATAGTCAGTCTAGGTGTGTCATATTCTAATTAATTGTTGAGTGTGTTAACGGCAATATATGATTATAAGTTAGATATATATTATTATCAGAAGGGGTTTTGTGGAGATTGCAGTAATTTCAATAATTGAGATCACGAGTCAATTGAAGCTAGACCACCATGGAAAATCTGGAAACACTAGACGGCCGTTTTGTCCTATTGTGGGACTCCTCAGCAGTTCTCATCATGTATTTCTTACTCTTTAAAATATTCTTTCGTTTTTTTAATTGTTTTTGAAATAGGCCAGAAGAGGTACTTTTCTGTTTTGATCAAGTAAACGAACAGCTGAGTTATTTGGGACAAAAGAAAATTGAATATTTAGGAGGTAAATTAGACGTTATTTGGTTAATATAGTAGCCTTTAATAGATAGCTTAAACGATTCTAAATAAATATTTGTGTTTCTCAAAAGATCTTTGAATTTTGCATACCCTTTAAGTGCTTTTAATGAATCGGATGGAAATAAGTGTTCATTCTACTGTGGTTATCAGCATGCTTCTTACACGCATTTCATATGGTATAAGTATGGTCCAACAGGGTTCCTGGTAGTATTTTGCTATGCTGTTCAGATTGTACAAAGGTTGAATTGTTCCAGTTTATCATGAAAGTAATGTAAAATTGCCCTCTTGCAAAGTACACTTTTAATTGTGATTAAGTATTATGTTATAGATAAATAAGATATCCACTACCAGTTTATGCTATTTACAACCATATTTTTAGGTAACATAAAACGGGTGAAATTTATTGACCAAATACAGGTTTAAGTACATGACTTTAAGTCACATACTTTATCTGCCATTGGAAGTGATAATTCAGAGCTGGCTAATCCAAAGTAAGCAGAGGAGGGTTGATCCTATAACCTAATGGTTCTAAACCGAATGTTTAAAATAACGAAACCATTACTTTACACTTTGTAATGTTTTTAATTGACCTAATCAAAATGACAGTGTAGTTCAAGGTTAGGTTAGTAATTTTATGAAACGTTTATTCATTATATTATTTCATCACTCTGATTATCTGTCATTGTAGTCCGATAACTAAACTTTATCAACGTTCGCAAATAGCGATATTGTCTGAAGTTACTTTTGACTTTACTTTCGTTCTTTAGAACGTTACTGGTGGATGATTAAGGTAGAATATTTTGAGGAATGGATTGGTAAATTAGGTTGGACAGTGGACTTACGTCACCTAGAAAATTACTGGAAACCAGAGTAAACTAAAAGAGGAAAGGGTTCATAATCCTCAACAGTTTTTTGATCTAATACGAGTTAGTAACGAAAATTAATTTTGAATCAAACAATCTGTACAAAGCCATAGCAACTCGATGGTACCTATTCTGCCTAAAATCATGTTTAAATTCTAAATACTACTCAATAGTATATAAGTAGCAACAATCATTTAGAAAATAATCACAATTTCTAATCGACATTACACAATAAATATCATTTTCAAAAACCCTCAATAAATCTTTAAATCTGTAACATGAATTAATTTCACGGCACAACTCGCTCTTCATGTGTGTTACTCTAATTTCTGTCGATTGTAGTATACACTGACCCCTTAAAAATCAGTCAACAGTAGCTATTTTTATCATTTCAAAATTATCTTTTTATCTGAGAACTGAGTTTGCTATTGATTTCAAGTAAAATAGTTTATATCATGCGGTCAGAGGCACTCGGTGAGAACTTGAGAGTCGAGATTCGGTGTCACGGAGCATTCACTAGCAAGATATATATGAAATCTTATGAGAAACGTATAAGAATTATTCAACTCGGATTTCAACTTAAACTTCCAAGACACTGCAATTTTCGAATGACTATGTTAGTTAATTAAAAAAGATCTCTAAAAGGAATATAAATCTAGTGATGAACAGTAATTTATGAAAATACTAAAAAATTATATAACTGTCCACCCTCAACATTTACGCATGCTCTACGCAGAAAGCTTCTCTCCTTTCATCCTTATTTGAAGCCAACTTAAAAATTATTACAAATTGAGGATTGTTAGATCCATAATTCGTTTCTTGTCTAAAACCCCTCAGTAGTGCCCAACGCAAAAGTGGATTGTGCTACGTTACACGTTAAACTAAAATAAAGGAGATGGACCATTGCAATCTGGCTCACTTGTCCAAAGTAACATGATCACCGTAAGAACAATAGTTCCAGGTTTCAACCTCTTACAGCGTCTCTAGTGTGTACTATTGGTTAACTTAAAGCTAGGACTAAATCGTACAGCGATTCCTAGTTTAAATTTATTCTCTAATCGATGTCAGTTAACGACTTGAACTGTTTGTACATTTATTCTTATTTTGATGGTCGTCTGAAAATTTCTTTCAACAGTTTGATGCTTTTTTGGAGTGTTTTTTCATCCATGAATCTTAGTCTATTTTTTACACGATGGATTAAAAATGAGCGCTTTAGACTTGAACAACTACTTAACAATATCTTGGAAAAAAAGAAATTATTTCACTAATTCCCATTAATTTAATCTTTTTCTAAATTATTAAAGTGTATCTGGGGATGATATTTGGGGAGTAAATTGCTGATAAATATGTATATAGTTGACATAACACGAAATGACTAACAACATTTAGTTTTTAAAACGATCATAACATGTCACCTATGAATGAAATGTCGGATAATGGATACTTTTAGAGTAAGGATCAATAAGTTGGATGACAATATAAATATTAGAAATTGATTTTTTTTTAAATCCACTGGAAGGCCATTCAAAAATTGTTGTTTCATTAAATAGTGTGGTAATGATAACAGTAACGAAGTTTGTGGACAAACCAATTACATTTTTGGGGCAAAGGTTATCCATCTAAATGACTACAGAACACTCATGTATAATAGCTAATATCAACACGTTATGAAAACTATAAAAAAGATCCATTATTCATGTTAAAATCGTTTATCAATCATAATTTTAATACTTTTTAAAAAATTATGTCATTTCGTAACCAAACAATGTTTTCTCACTGAATAACAGGTAATTCAGGGTCGTCCATATAGTTGACTTCCACAATAATCTTAATCACAATGATAGACAAACATACTTGAAGAAATTTTAGCACCGATTAATCATAACTACATAGCTATTGTTAACCAGAAAGAAAAAGAAAGTTGTATCATCCTAATTTTTAAGCTGATGTATGTTCATGATGAGAATCACTTTTAAATCATATAAAATCTTCGAAGAAAACTACTTTAACCATTTAACAATATAAAAGCAGCCGAATTCAAACTTTGTCTCATTAGTGAATATTTTTGGGTGCTTTTAAGTGAAAAAGCTATCTATTCATAGCTTTCAGTTCCTCCTGATGTGTGACACTAAAATATGCTTAATGACTTTTAATAGTTTTGGAAATTTTATTGGAAATGTGATGAAAAATATGTAGGAAGTGATAGACTGGTTAACTATGCTTCAAAGTTTTTATTAGTGTGAAATTCTATTAGTTTCCCTACAGACCTCTGAATTTACTGGCTTTCTAGTGAAAATTCTATCTTTGAGTTATTTCCTAAATAGTTCAGAAAACGGTAAATATCGTTCAACTATACGTTTGCTAACCTTATCATGCGTATAAATGAAGTATTTCATGTAGTTTCTACTACTCTGAAAAGTCACAAAAAGTATTTCGATGTAGAACAGCTTACGTTTTTACGCTATAGATTTTATTGAATATGTAGACTGAGATGATAATCATGGAGTATTTATCACATATCACTATTTTTTGTCTTATTTTCTCATTAGCACGCATAAAAACGTATTTCAAAAATGGCGGTTATAGTTATTGTGAAGATGGGATAGAAACAAAAAGTCAAACATTCAATTCATCATATTTATTCGGAAGTGTTGAATGTGAAAAAATTGTAGAGGAATTTTCAAAAAATGAAAATATTAATCGTTCAGCTATTCATAAACAAAATGAACTTAAATTAGAACTTAGTAATATATACTTAAATCCTGATCAAATATCAGTCGGTGTAAATACTAGTCCAAGAGAGCTAGAAACATTAACGAGTTATCATGAAGATAATCGATTTAATAATAATGATAGTGAATTACATCTACTTATTTCTGGGTAAGTTGATTTTACTTTTGTTTTTAGTATTACTTTCTCCTAGCTACGATGAGAAGAGGTCACAGAAAACCATGAATTTAAGTCTCACGCTAGCTAACATTTGTCAGCAAATACTCAAAAAAAATTAGTTTTCTAGAGATACGTCTGGAATGAGGGCTGATGAACACGAGCTTTAGTTGTTGAACTTTTCATCGATTGCTTCCGACCATTTAACATCAAATGGAGTTTGAGGATTATCGGTATTATTTAAGCAGATATAGCATCAAGAAGGTATTGTTTTGCTACACTCTTAACTTTTATTGCCTATCTGTTTATATCGATAAATTCTTTATCGTTGCATCTGTAGGTCTCATAATAAATTTATTAAAACCTAATCATCACATGAGATTTTTCATTATTGTATTCCCATGATGAACAAACATTAACTAGTGAAATATTTCTTTTGTATGTTTGAAAGTAGCTTTCTTTAGGCTATAAATTCTTCTCTTATAAATTTAATTTACTGTAATATTGCATTATCTTATTGTCTTTTTTCGACGATTTGATTTAATAAAGGTGTACAATCATGAGATGGTGGAGAAGATTTATAGCTCAGGTGGATGATTTTGGTGGAGTTTTGTTCTCTGAGCTCAGAGAACAAAACTCCACTGAAAAAAAAGTACAATCATGTTTATAGACATTTGATTAAAACTATAAATACGGTTGTACATCTCCAGGAAATAAAATAATCAAGAAAAAAAAACCAACTTTGCTTCATTGGTTCATGTTAATTCTTGCATAATCCAAACTAATCTACAGTACATGTCCTTATTTCATATTTTATATAGTAATCGTTTTAAAACAAATGAAAGCTTCTTAACACCAAGAAATGGTTATACATCTGATAATGTGAAACATAAATCAATGATTAAAGAACAATATAATCTATCCAAATGTCAAGTAACCAATGAATTAGAATTTGATGCAAGAGTTAGTACTGATTTACGTGATGTTTGGCCTACTGGATTAGCTGTAAATCAATCGAATGGAGACATTTATGTTGTGGATAGAGATAATTCTAGAATCAAGGTATAAGTTTATGATTTTACCTAATCTATTTTACCGATATCTTATTATATAGTTTACGAGATTTAACCACAACAGGTCAGCTGGAAACTCCTTAATAATGTGAATTGATTTGTTGTTTATCGCTATGTTTTCAAGCGTAAATAACAGAAATTCATATAATTTATTTTGCATACTCAATGCCATCTACTTTTGTAGGAAAATTTCAAATTATTTATTCAATTAATAATATGTTGGTTTGTTTCAAACAGATGATCAGTTATGTTGTATGAATAATTTCAATTTTAAACTGAATATAATTCAGTGCATGGTCAGTAAGTTCACTACTAAACAGTTAGCTTAATATAGGTCACTTTCTTCACCTAACTGTTTACTTCGTTTAGTCGGCAGTATATATATCTACCAAGTAAAATGAACATATGTTTAGTTCTGAATATGTAGTATTAGTTTAAACTGTCTAACGTTTCCTAAGACAGATGTTGCTAACAGCTTGTATTTTAAACTTCACACTAAAAAATAAGAAAAATGTTTATGATTAAAGTGTCTGATAAATAGGGAACAAACTGTATCATGCATATGTGAGATTAAAACTTGTTTATATCTACTCACTAGAACTAGGTAATCATCTGCCTACTTAACTATACAGTTAGGGAGATTTAAAATTATCAGAAGATAGCAAAACAAAGTATATTTTACCTATTTTTTGTTAATTCAAATTGGAAGACGACTGATTAAATTATCACAATTGAACTATGAACTTATCATTAGATTTTACACTATCAAACGACAATGGCTTGTTTTTATGACCTGTGTAGATTGTTTCATAGTTATTAACCATCACTTTGCAAAAAGTAGAAGTTCGTTTATTGATGTATTATGGAAAATTTAAGAGATTTTTAAGACACTATTGCAAAACAGCGCTAACACTGGGTATAACTAGGAGCAGTTGTTTGTGTTTCAATACTGATCTAATGTATACACAGTAACTTCATCATTTTCAATGATACTGATAACTGCTTGTTATGATATAATTAAAATCAGTTGTCCAATTACTAGGAATATAAACTATTGGCGAAATGAACACAATCCTAAAGATTTACCTTAGGTTTTGTCGGCATTTAGAATTGAGAAATACTGAAAAACATTAACTCAGAGCTCATGGATTCTTGTTAGTTTCTCTATGTTCGGTAGCATTTTCATATCAGTATTACTTTATTGGTATAGTTGTATTTAACCATATAACAGACAACTAATTTCTCCAATACCGTTTAGTTAAGTTGTTTTGAGAAAAGTGTTGATAACTTTTAAAAAAAGGAAATCCCATTTAGACAATTTGTTGAACAACTTTTTCTTCTAATCTCTACACAGATTTTCTCTAGTGAAATAAAAACGATCAAATAATCTCCCATGTTTAATATATCATTCAACATCAATAAACAGTCTGATATATTTTAATCATTCTTCTCTATATTTTTTGTTTATTTCAAAGCTTTTTACCCATGATGGAACATTTATTTCAAGTTTAGGTGATACAGGTGAAATGACTGACCGACTTATAAGTCCATTTGACATTACACTATCATCCAGTCGGGGAATTATATTTGTATCAGACTATCAACGAGATGAGGTAGGATATTAGCTTGATTGTAGTCTATTTATTCAATTTCAGTAAATGTAGACATATATTAATGACTAATAAACCAATGGACTAATTTTTCCTTTTCAGAGAAAACTTTAAACTTTTTTAATATTTTGTAGACATTACTTACAGAAGAATCATTGGCATTAATGAAGCTTCAGTTTACGTTTTCTTGTTGATTGAACTTAACAACTTAAAACAATTTGACGTTAATTAGACCGCACGATGTTGTCGACGAGCTCACCACTTTAATGGCCGAGGATCTGATTCCAGTTAGGTCGTATGAATGATTGCTGTCAAAATATACATCCTTACTATTCTTGTATATTATTATCGACTTAATTCACGTTGGTGAATAACGGAATTAAATAAATGAAATACGAGAAAGGATTTCGAATACAAATATTTTGTACAATCTTTGATGTGAATAAATAACCAGAGGAACGAAGCGAAGAGAAATGACGCGCAGTGGAGAAGGCATATGAACCAACTAGACCTAACCAAGCGTTAATCGATATTAATAGTCAGATAAAAATGTGATGAGTAGGATAAGATGTATACTTATATAAACTCATATAAAAACAGTCAGGGTTAATAAGTGAATAATTAACAAGGTCAAAACGTGATTCTAGAATAACGGATAAATTGACCTGTCCAGAAATTAGAATAGGTTATATGGGCATAACATAGCAACCGACACTACATAGCATAGTATTTATGATAATTGCTATTTGAGATTTAAAGTTTTGGAATATAATTAAATTTTAAACATTTTAAAATGAATTTATAAATACTAAATTTGAAGGTTCATTTTATCAATAATTATCTTTTTAAGTTTTCATGGAGAATATACACTTGAGATCAACGTAAGTAGTACATATAGGTATTTATTTAAATGATTCAATAAATTATGTTCATTTTTTATAAGTTGAAGTCTATTATAAACATATTAACATAAATGTCTCTAAATCATACCTCAGCGTATGTAAAAATTGGATACAGTCAAAGATATTAAAATTGAATAGTTGATAAAAGTAAAATTTTTGATGGAGTTTTGTACTCTGAGCTGGATGGTTTAGTCGTGGAGCTTTCATCGTTCTGCTGAACGACATCATCAGCTCAAACTTCAGATAGAAGTCGAGTTAACAGTTGCTTAACCTATTTCACTATACTGATCAAGATGGAAATGGAATGAAAATTTATACAAATATTAGTCAATATTTGAATGAATAGTTTAACAGAAATTAGGCTCTGAGTATGTAGAAGACATAATTTATTTGCTAAATGAAATGTTGGAATTATTTAACATTCAATCATTAAGATTACTTCAAATATATGTTTCGCAAACTAGTGACTGGCATCAAGAGAAATTTCCTAGAGTTCTAGTGAGAAACAGGGAACAGTGGAGTTCAACTGGGTCTGTTGTGAGTTAGTGACTCACTGAAGACAATCGTGGATGTGTCACTCAATTTCGTGGATTAATTGATGCTAGACATTAACACCGTTGGATGCTATCTCAGTGATCTAGAGACTGATAAGTCCTGGGTTCGAATCCCTTTAGGTGGGGTCGTGGGTGCTCACTGCTGAAGATTCCCACAATAAAACGAAACGGTCGTCCAGTGCTTCCAGGTTTTCCATGATGGTCTAGCTTCAATTGACTCATGATTTCAACTATTAAAATTATATGAAAATGTTTAGAATCTGTTTGTATGCGTATAAATTATTGAATTAGTTTTGATTTCTATTCCAGTGAATGATTAATCATATATTTATTAACTAATTCATAGATATTATAATTGTCTATTTATCCTTAACACATGAGGCTTTTAATATGAACTTGGTTTAGTGAATCGGATAGTAATTAGTTTAGAAATTTGTTTTATGTGGCGGAATGAGTTATACTCTTTAGGGAAAATGGGTTTTATCAAAGTCCTTAGTACTTCTTTCTAGACTCTATTTGGTATGATACTTGGATAAAGCAGAAATTCATAGGTATTACTTCTAGTGACCAGAGACTAGGTACTTCATTATTTGTTTTCAAATTATTTACAAGGAGGATAAGATTAATTCTCTTTACTTGTTGATAAATATATGCAACTATAAAAATGCTTGAACCAGTTTTTTATATTTTCCACGGTATGTACAATAAATTAAACTTTTTTCTTTATTCCTCATAAAGATTCGACTATTCAGCTTCGATGGACGTTCACAGGGTACATTAACAAAAAATAAACTTAAACATCCACGTGGAGTATGTTATGGTATTGGATTATTGGCTGTTGTTGAAAGTCGACGTCATCATATTAGTCTTTATGACATCCGCTGTGATACTAATTCACCAGTACATCAAATACCTGTTGATAAAGGATTAACTGGAGAAGAAGATAATTCAAACAAATTTATTTTTAACAGTCGAACTGCGCTTACTGAACCGTATTATGTTGAATTTGTTGATGATGGTGGAGGATGCATAGGTGTTACTGACTGGGCTGCTCCAAGTGTCAAGTTGTACTCATTAAAGACTGGTTCTTTTCTATCTTCTATTGGTGGTTATGGTACAACAAATGATAATGTATGTTCATAACACTATATTATTTGTTAGAAGTTTAAGTTAGTTGCGTGTTTTATTTTCGATAATGAATTCCAAATCTCTGATGACATTTCAAATTGGTAAAAAAGATTAATGGAACTTCCTGAAACTAAACGTTTCAGTCATTTAGATTACTTTGGAAGAAATAAAATTTATCAACAATGATTTCTAATTAAATTTCCATTCACAATTCATTGAAGTTGTAGACAAACAAGTTGGTAAAAATAGATAGGATGCAATAGCTTTTATCACTGAACATTTATACTGATTGTAATTATGCATCTTAAATATGAAGCCTGATATCTTCATCTTCATCTCATTTTTAAATTTCTAATCTACGTATGGAAAAATGAATTTTCTTCACTCGAATGCGATTATCAACTGAGTAGGCAATGTGCACATTGATAGTGAGACATTTATCGTTAAAAAGATCACTTAAGAATATCATATTTGGATAAATATCTACTATTATAACTATCATAACACGTAAATTTTATTTTACTTAGGAGGTTAATACGATGAATACTGTTAGTTTTGTTAAATAAGGATTTCTGTGACATAACCACTACTTTAAAATGTTAATGTTTATTTCCTTTAAATTGTAGGAAAATAGTTATCACTAACTTAATCATAAATAAATTAACCGTTTTATCAAAATAATGACTTAATCCTCATTAGTAATTTGTTTTCACATAGGTTTTCTAGTAAACAGTTAACATTGATCAGGTTAACAATGTCAATAAAGTAGACGAATGTTCACTATCATCAGTGATGACAGATATGTTATGTTAAATAGTGACTAAAGTTGGGAAAACTTGGACTTTTGTATAGGGTGTTATATGTTAGTGCACTTATTGTGAGGTCTGAAACTTCAGAGTTGGACCGGTTTTAGTGTTTAGAGCTTGTGATGTTCAAGAGCCATATAGAGTGATGAAACAGTGGTTCGATTATTCATTTCGTGCAAAGTAGAGATTAAAACAAAATTTCAATTTTCTGTATATTATAGGGCCCCATGTAGCTAGAATTCCCCCTTTTTCATTTTTAATTGTGTATTGTAAAATGTCATAGATGATTAACTTTATTTATTATTGGTTTGATAAACGACTGAACTGTGTAGATCTTCACTGTGGTATATAATCGATTCAAAGCTTGATAAAAATTAGGTTATTTTAAAAAGTTTCCTGGTCCCAGTTCTATACAAGATGGTGTATATTACTGATTTTACTTCGTATGCAGTCTACAATTTTACTTATTACTGCCTAAAAATCAACATTTCAAAAATGTAGACTTTAATCACAGACAATTGTTTGAAAAAAAACTGGGAATATTGTTTTTATAACATAAGTTTTTCTCCCAAGAATGATGTTAATTTGTAAGAAAAGTTTATGTACCATTTCTTGACAGCTCGTGTGCAAACGGTAATTCCATGAATACTGCACCTTTATTAAGCCATATACACATATATACACACACACATGGTGATTACAGATGTAGTAAATGATCACTTCATTTTGAAACACAGTCAACTGTTTATGATTTACGTGAAAATATCGAAACTTTTCCTACTTTTCACTTATCAATGAGGATATATATGCGAATATTTATTCACTGAATAATTTTTTTCTGATATACTTTTATTTTAATAAGAAAGAAATATTGATTTTCCTAGATAATCACTCAGTTATAACATGTATTACTTTACAACCCTCTCTTTTTCCCCTACCATTTTCATTGTACAGTAAATAGCAGTCATAAAACAGTCAAAAAATTATATAAATACACGTTAAATCGGTTTGGACACTTGGAAAATCTATTATATATATATACTATTATATGTAGCTGATAAATTTGTTTACTTTCATTATTGATTTTTATGACTAGATCTCGAAGTGACTTAGACAAGGCAACTTGTCTGTATGGCTGCATATCATGGTACTTTTTGATTATTTTTCATGGTTCTAATTAATTCTTCAAATGTTCCCATACTTTTACAGTTTCATTAATTTGTACACCTATTAAATAGATCAGTAAAATATCATTTTTATATAAATATTTGATGGTGATATTCCAGTATGTGGATCTTTTATATAAATGGTTATTTACGATCATGTTTATCTAACATACTGTTAGATATTCTCCCCTATCACATAAAAGTCATGTTCTTAACAACGTATAATGTTAACTTTTTTTCAAAGTTGCTCATTACGTGACAAATTATATTCGATTTTGAATTCTTCAGAAAATCAGTATTGTTCCTAGTTTACCAAGAGAAGCGACTAACCATTGTCGTACGGCATAAATAGATCGAATTCAGGACCAAACGGTTGCATGTTTGATCCCAATTTCATGTAGTTGAACTAAATAGTCAAATGTTTCGAGTCAAGACAAAACATTTATTCAGTATTTTCTAGTTTAATTGAATACTCGACTCGTTTTGCTTCATGATGAACATCATAAGCAGGAGATATTCTCTTCCATAATAGCACGTTAACCAATAATAACACACTAGGTGGGCGAATTTTAATCAATTTTCTTAACATATATAACCAGTTAACTTAACAGAAAGTTAAATCCTTTAGGCAACCACATATTAGTACACTGATATAGAATTCTGCTTCACATGAAAATAATTTTCTATAAGGTTATTTAATTTAAGATTTCTTGTTCATCTTCATTGTGTTAAATTTTGCATAATGAACTACAGATTGTTTGAATTTACCGCTGATGGTTGGAAATTTGAGTAGATCTTTGTAGTAGCCATTTAAAAATCTCGTGAAAACACTAACGTTGAATTACAACATATTCTGTACATACTTTTGTTTGATTAAGTGATTTTATCAATTACATTAAGAAATTTTAGTGGAGTCGCTTTGATCAGTTACAATTTTTGTCTTCAAAAAGAAAAACCAATCAGAAAAATGTTTTATGATCACCGTCTAATTCTGGTTTTATCAAATTAAAAAAATAATGGGTAGATAATTCAATATGCTGGACCGCTTCTCATCGGGAAGAATACACGACCTCCTCCATAGGCGTTTAGTCCTTCCTGCTTCTCAATGATTGTCTAACGAAGGTCGATGCAGGGTGTAATTTATAGAAATACAACAATCACCATAAACCTCCCATGGTGAAGTAGGATTTCATAGAAGTAAAAATAACTAATCACTGGAAATGTAATAATCTTCATTGATTTTATGTAAGGTAGAACTTTGTTTCGCCTGTCATTTGTATATATTCATTGTTTTTTCAATCTGGCAAGACATCAGTTAAATCATAGGGATGGTAAAATTCATTTCGAATAGTGTCTCTTCCAATTATACACTCCAAAAATTCTTATTTCAACCGGTATTTTCAATATTATGATTAAAATGTTAATTGCTTTTCTCATTCGTTATTTCTCTGGTGAAATTTACTGTTAGTAGGGCTTCATATAAGTAAATTACATATCGTAAAAGTACTTATAAGTCATCAGTAGCTTTGAACAGTAGAATCTAGATATTTTAGGTCCCATTCAAGAATTATGGATGTTGAAGAATACTATAAGATATCAGATTTTAATGTCTGTGAAAAACTTCATGATGGAAAGTAATATGACTTTATTTACTTCACATTTACAATACCTTAAGATTATGTGAAATTAACGAAAAGAATGATGGCGAAACAGTCACCTATATATCGGATAAATATTGCTTTAATAATAAATCAATGTGTACAGATTAGAAGAAATGAATTTGGATATCTTACAATAAACACCCAAAAGTAGCTTAACATCAACCTTCAATAATAGATCATTTTCTGGTGAAATCGTAAATACATTCCAAAAAGTTGCGCTAAATAATCTGGCTACTTATAGGCAGTGTGCGGAGCAAATCGTAATGGATACAAAATTCCTGTAGGTTAAAGTGTACTTATTCATACCTATCTAATCGTAAGAATAAGATTCTCACACTACTAAATCAAAATCCAGTAGTTCATATTTTAAGATTTAATAAATTTGTGATATAACCCTTGACCAATTTCATCATTGACCCATTACCCCATTCGCAACATGGCTGAGATCACAGGTTATAGTTTTCCACATAAAAAAATAGCCACTGAGTACACGTATATTTAATGAAGTGGTTTCATGGGAACACAGTTTAATCTGAAGATACTTTTTACTAAGAACCAATTCACTACCTGAAATCAATTCAAAATGAAAAGTACATTCAGAAGACTACAGATAATTTGGATTAATCTTCAAGCCATTTCACTAAGTAAATGGGCTATCGATTATTTTTCAAAACTTCTGTTTGAATCATTATTTTACAAGTAAAATCTTATTCTATCGAGCTAAAAAATTCTGTTCTTACTTTCCATGAAATAAATATCTTTGTCCTCCTTCATATAAACCAGCCAACAGATTATTTGATTTATATTTTAGCAAAGTTGCTGAGGAGACGCATACATTGACCTCAGCTCATTTTAACCAAACGGTAAGCACACATGATAGCATTCATTTTAGTTACTGACCAAGGTAAATATATTTTTTAGTAAACGGAATACACCCATTGAGACATTAAATAAGAAAGATTGGTTCAGCAAAGAGTTCTCTTTTCGGCGAATTCATTTTCAAAGCTGCACAATCGCGAATACATACTTGTTTTTCAGGATGATAATTACAAACGGATCAATAAGAAGTTCAATATTCGAACACCTTGTGAACACAGGTCACTCAATCAAAACGGACTCTGCGTTCAAAGTCATCGACAATGTAAGCAGAAATTTTCCAAAGGCAGTCATATTGCATCTTCTTAACATTGCCGGAGCGATAGCCATATATCTGGGGAAACCAGAGTTATGTGTCCAGAAGAGATTGGTACAACCTCTTCTTCTACCATGGTCTTAATGTCTTATAATTTTTTCTTATTTTTTTCTTCAAACTCTTCTTTCTTTACAGCCACCTGCTTCTCCTTCCATCTTCTCCTTAAACCTTCTACCCCCCAACTGGTTTATTTCTGTTTCTATTATCCTCATGATTACATTTAATCTCAATCTCAACATTTCATCTTATCATGATGAGCCAACCCTATCTGTTTTTATTATGAACATTTAAGCCGTTAACAGTCAAACTGTTCTTAGTTTCCCAGTTTAAATTTTTTTTGAATACCTTTGTTTATTCTACCTCACAGTTACCATGTGCAACAGAAGTTTATTAACATTATTATTGTAATTATCATCCTGAAAAATAAGTATATATATTTGCTTTGGAAATAAATCCACACAAAAGGGAACTCTTCGTTGAAACAATCTTTCTTATTCAAAATAAATATGACTATTTCAAGGTTGTAAAAGAAAACAAACAATAGAATGCAATAAATAAGTTATCAGGTGGATATACGTCATATGTTCTAAAATTCGCCTACCATTTTTTATATAAGTGAACCATGATTGGTTGTACATGTCAACAAAACATTTATTTGCTTTCATTTTCAAGGTTGTTCCTTTGTATTTTCGATCACATGACAGAACGATCAAATCCGATATGTTAAAAACAAATCAAGTATTTGATCATAAACTTTATGGGTCATACATTCAGTATACGAAGATAATAAATAAATAATTTACCAAAACATCTCTGTTTTGACCCAAAATACATTTGATTTTCAACTGAACATAGTATCTCTACTGTGAATAAGTAAGTGCTAGCTAACGGCCAACAGTGAATGAACATTTCCGCATACTTTTAGTCACCACCATTAAGACAGAACTTGATCTAACACAACAAGTTTGTTGCCCTCTCAATTTGTTCGTGTGCACAGTCTTCAGACCAGATTAACTCTTGATTGTTGATTTTAACACAAACAACAGATTAAAATCCTTAAATTGTCGTCTATCTAAGTCATCGTTAAGTGCCATTGTTGATATATATACCAGTAGATCAGTTAACAATATCCCAACAGTTTTTTAGATCATTGATATTGGTTTGTGTCGCGAAACATAATGATACTGGTCGTAAAATATAGAAAAATTTATTTAGTTATTTTTCCATCAGTCCAGTGCTTTCGGGCTTTCAATGGTGGTCTAGCTTCAATTGACTCATGATCTCAACTATTAAATTAATATAATATCAATAGTTGAAATCATGAGTCAATTGAAGCTAGACAATCATGGAAAACCTGGAAGCACTGGACGGCCATTCCGTCCTATTGCGGGACTCCTCAGCAGTGCGCAACCATGATCCAATCTCGTGAGATTTGAACCCAGGACTTATCGGTCTCGCACGGGAGCGCCCAACCTCTAAACCACTAAGCTGACCGGCATCCAACTGTGTTAATGTCTAGCATCAATTAATCCACAAAATTGAGTGACACATTCACTATTGTCTTCAGTGAGTCACTAACTCACAACAGACCCGGTTGAACTCCACTGTTCCCTGTTTCTCACTAGAACTCTAGGAAATTTCTCTTGAAGCCAGTCACTAGTTCTAAGGATCTATCTCCACTCACTGAAGACAATGATGGATGTGTCACTCAATTGTGTGTATTGGTTGAGGTTAGACATTAACACCGTTGGATGCTGGCTCAGTGGTTTAGAGACTGTGGAACTGATAGGTCCTGGGTTCGAATCTCGCGAGGCAGTATCGTGGATGCTCACTGCTGAGGAGTCCCACAATAGGACGAAAAGGCTGTTCAGTGCTTTCAGGCTTTCCATTTTGGTTTAGCTTCAATTAACTCACGATCTCAACTACTGAAATTACTATAATATCCACAAAACCCCTTCTTATACTGTAATGTTTACAAAAACCCCTTCTGATATTATTTTTCCGTGTTTGTAGATATTAAAATGTATAGTTTAAACAGTAGCTCCAGATTTATATCTCATTATTTGAGTTACAATGAGTGAACGATCCAAAACTACTGCATTATTTAAGTAAAAATACATATTAAGTTAACGGTAATTATGATTATGATCATGAAAGCTGATATTTAATGGGATGCATGGAAGTAAGTTCACTTGATAAATTATACTAAATTTTTAAACGCTTTGACAGGTTAGTTATCTAGAACACTCTAGTTCCCAATCTTTCTCTAGTTAATATGACTTCATGTTGGAAACTACCATTAATTTTTTTCAAAGTCATCCAATACATGGCGTTTTGTTTTAACTAGTCACTTAACATAATGTTCATATAACAACGTAATCTATAAAACTTGATCAACTTTAAGAATTGGATAAAATAAACTTGAATACCATGGAGCAAAGATTTTACATTGGCATTTTTGTTTCTAAAAATCAAATTTACAGATAGTAATGATAATAACAATAATATATTAAGTGAAACTAATTATAAGTGAAGAACTTAACTCCTCTGGACAAATATATTACCTTTAAAAGAGGATTGTAATGATAAAACAATATGAAACAAAGAAGCAAATTACGTTTGTGATTATTTAACAGAATAAAATGTAGAATTTCAACACTTTAATGCTAATAGTTTGTACTGATCTATACATAAAGCAATTCAGTGCATTAAAACACATTTTAAAATCTTTAAAACGTTTTATAAGTAATAATTTATTGATCTTTTTAATGTTTTACTTCATTCTTTATGTTGTATTCTTTTGTCATTTTTATTCTGTAAAGATTTTACAACCATATGGAATATGCTATGCTCCATGGACTAGATCATTTCTAATTGCTGATCATGTTAATCACCGTATACAATCATGTCAAATTAAACATATCAATGAAAATGATAATACTATTCTGACAAATGATTTCAATAGATCAACAAAACAAACCAATGGATTGAATCAAATCAATGTTAATGGACATAAAATCACTTCTATTAATTTATCATCATTGAAACCGATTGCTGAAAAGGGTACACATTCAATATGGCATCCAATGGCTATTACTACAGATATACAACGTAAACGAATAATTGTAACAGAAGCATTAGGCAATGTTAAAGTATTAAAATCAATGGAAACAATTTAATGCTAACTACTACTATTGATATCATTTAAAATAGTATGAAACATTTCTGAAAAAAAAAGAAACATTTACCATTTTATTGTGATCATCCTGTGATCTGGGAATATTTTCTTTTCCAACGATTCATTTAATAAAAACCCATTTTCTAACGATAATATCATTATAAGTTTTCTACATAAATAATAATTTATGATACCATTACACAATATCCAATATAAACTGCCACCCATGTGATTATTTTTATTTTTAAATATTAATTGTTCTTAGAAATAGTTTTTAAGATTGATTCAATAAAAATAAGTAAGTATTTCAAAATAATAATGATGATATAAATAATAACCTTTCTTAGTCTCGGATACTTCTTTCAAGGAAATGAAATGAAACATTCGTTGAATTCTTTTCAGTAGATCAACCTAAAGAACTTTTAATTCAGGTAAACTACAATTAATGTTTTCCACATGTCCATTGATCACTCCAAGATTCAAAGATAAATTGCCTAGACTAACCACTTCTTTCTGTATCTATCAATTCAACTGCTTTTATTGAACAAGTTATATTGGTAGATGTTCGAGGAATTTGTATATTCGGGCTCGTGAGCACCTCCCAGTGTGGTTAATCAAAGGTGTAGTTAAAACTGTTAACAACTCCATTTTAGCTCATTTAATTCAGACAGGATATGAAGCAATCTTTCGCAATGAAAATTATTTTCACATTATATTTCATTTCTATGAAACCACTATAATAAATGATAGTTTACTTATAAATCACTAATTTGGAGGTAGATTTTCAAGATTATTTAAACGGATGAACTCAGTAACTTTTAATGTATTCATCACTTATTGAATCTAGTAACTGAATTTATATGAAAGTATTGTTATCAATTTACTATAGTAGATCAGTCAACAAACACAATAAACTATTGATCACTATAAATAAAAATAATATATTTGTAATATCCCAATGAGTAGAAAATTGGATTTTCTGACGTTTCGTGATTTAGTTTAAGTCACTTCTTCAGAGAACAATATTATTCCAATATTCCAATATTATTCTTGCATTGTTCCGTTGTACTCTTTAAACTTGGATGAATTTTAATTTGGTTATTTGTTCTCTGAAGAAGTGACTTACACTAAGTCACGAAACGTCAGAAAATCCAATTTTCTACTCATTGGGATATTACAAATATATTATTTTTATTTATAACAATCAACCCAATGCTCAATTTATTCGAAATTATCAAATCAAACCTTGGTAATGACACCTATATTGATCACTATGTTTTTAATAGTATGTTGGTCAAAATACGATGTGTTTTTTAAAAATCTAATCTATGATAATCATAGTGAAAACAAAATTTACAGTCGAAAATGGCTCGAGGAATTTAATGACTTAAGGAAGCTCAACAGAATGATTAATTGACAAAAAAAACTTTCAGTATTTAAAGTAAAATGACTTCTGTTCATTTCAAATGACAGTAAAATTAAATTTCAGGAATATATTGCTCTGCAAATGGTTGTTATAATAACTATTAGTCTTAATATAGTAGGGAATAAGTAGGCTTAATCACCATACTTTAATTTTATACACGTGTAAATTATGTAAGAATCTGAATCTTGTAATTATTATTTTTTTTTCAATGAATTTTAATCTTGTTTGTTTCTACGCTAAACATTTTAATATATAATTATGTCGTTTTGTCACGTAACACAATTCATGTCTTGCTGACGAAATAATAGCTTAATAATCCGATTACTGTAGACTACTCACTTTCATAATTCAGATTTGTGAGTAATCATCACTCAACTATATTATTTGCATTCTTTCAAGTTGTTCATCCCAAAAACAACACCGTCAAAAAATTTTTCTCCAATGTGGCACATTTAAATTTTTACACTGGCGAAATGTTTTGTAAAACAAAAATAACGAACATTATATGTGAATTCATTTTGTTTCGTATAGTTTAAATCTTTTACAAATGAATGCTATGGAATGCCGTTCCATCACTCAGACGTGCATATTCAGGATCTCGCAACCGTTAACCGTTGCATACGATAGATCACAATCTCAAACTCGAAACGTAATGAACACAACTGGTCACGGATTCTCACAAGGAATACAAGAATTAGAATATGAAAATTCTACAGTCTAAAAAAATTCCCTGAACATAAATGAAAATGAGAAATATAATAACAGCTGAATATAGCTTAGTAATGCTTCTGTATACAAATAAAAAGGTCAACGGTTAATAACCTCATGGTTCTAGCTAAAAAGTATAGTATTTCGAAAGAACTTCCCTTTGCGAAATATCATTCTGATTGATACAGGTCATAAGTGAAAGTATGCTTCCGTAATAATTTGTTAAAAATTGATCGTTTAGTTTCGCAAAGTTTATGGTTGTTGGGACATTCACTCATATCACTACGTGTCTAAACGAACTTTAGATATGGGTTAGTCGTTGCACATATACAGCGGTTGCACAATACTGTTATTTTTCGGCCAATTTCATATATTTGAATTTAACCTTTCTAAATGACCTCTGTTTACATTTAAAATAAATATTTATATGAAACAGTGTAAGCACATGATTATATTTATCAGAACCATTCATCTGATAAATAATGAGGTCAAATAGAACTAAACTAACATTCTAATGGTTACAATGTTACAAAAATACTGTATAATTTACTCTCGTATTTTTGCGAATTTTTCGCAATGTGAAAACATTTTTCATGACAAACTGTCATCAGATAGTACTGGACAGGTGTTCTATTCTAATTCAGCAGACATCAGATTGTAAAAGAATATATAATGTGTCGATCCAGTACAACCGATAATTTAAGTAAATTATGAAGAGATAGTGAACATCAAAAATAAGTGGTTAAAAATCATCTAAATTATGATCACTATTTCTATGGTCTATCAATATTACATGCTGGCTTAATGGCCCTGAAGTTAGGTGTCTGTCGTGAGACCGAAGGTGTTGAGTTTGGTCCCTGATAGGGTCGGGAATACGGATTGCTGAGGAATCCTGTGTTGGGAAAGCATATCTATCTGATGTTTCCACGTTCTCGGTGGCAGCGAAAATTCTGTATTTTGTAATACAACAACCTAAAAGCGACAATTTAAAATTCAGTCATCTTCAGGTAGCTGTTGAAGGTGGTCAACAGAAGACCCTGGATCTAGGTTCCATGCTGTTTGACACTAGTCAGAAGGGTATACCTGTAATCTTTGGGGATCTAATGCTCTCTGGAAGTATTAGATCTCTTGTCACCCAACTTCACATTCAGAGACGTTACCCCCACTTTACATCTCAACATGGTACATACGATTTCGAGTTACCTGAAATAGTGGCAACATTGCAACTTGATCGATAGAATTCAATCAGCACTAAGATGGACCTGAAAGACATGAAATTGGTCACTTCTCAGTGACTAATCACTTGTAATTTCCGACAGGCTTTCAGATTAAATTGTACGGATTATACTGAAGATTGACGAAACACAGCTTTGTTCTATTCATGGTGCATACAGATCAATGTTTTTCATGACTTATAAGTTCATAAAATATAGTACGTTTTGTCATTAATTGTAGATCTAAGTTTATTAATATCGCTGACTGACATAGTGATCCAGGTATTCTATTCTTAACTTTTTACTAAAACTAAGCCATCAATATAGTTATGACATGAATAAAAGTTGTTTTGAATGATTGAAGTCAAGTTCCTTTCCAAATCAATTGTTTCGTGATTACGCTAATCCGTATCGAAATAAAATTCATTTTTACCTTAAACTATTCGAGAAAGTTGCATCAAAAAAATTCTCATTCTTTTTCACACCACGAAATTTGATGAACGAAGTATAGAAGTAACGTAAGTAATCAAACTAAGTTATTTGAAAATGTATATTTCCATAGTTTGTATCACAAACTGACCATAGTCACAATACCACGACAAACCAGGAAGCACCAAACAGTCGTCTCATCCTATTATCGGTATCCACATTCATTCATATCAAAGACTTGATATGAATATTGATTATATTTTAACAGTATTCAGTAAAGACTACGCATTAGTTTTTCAAAATTTATCGCAAAATTGTATCTTTATCCCGTTGTTTCCACTAACATTAGTAATCAACACACTACTTCATACTCTGGGGAAACTGTCCACTTAAAGTAATCAACTATAACAGCTGAATTTTATTCATTCATCAACATTTATTTAACACTGTAGAATACAATTAAGCTTGAGTTAGAAATCTTATGTAGGGTGAAATACAAGTTCTACGTCCCACCGTAGTGAACAAGAACACGAGTGAGTACAATCGAGTGTATTTGAAAAGAAATTACAGAGCATCTCAATAAAATCTGAGAACCATAATGTAAATAGTTTATTTGCAAAATATCAATCCATCGTTTCAAACTTGACCGTTCCTTTTGCAAATATCAGTCCATACCAATGCACAGATCATCGGTTAATAACCTCATGGTTCTAGCTAAAAAGTATAGTATTTCGATGAAACTTCCACTAGATAACGCATATCAATATTAACCAACAGTTTCATCTTTATCAGTGCTAGAATAGAGAAATAAGCACGAATTTCCCAATGTCAACAACATATTAATGGAAGGTTTGTGAAAATGAATTTCCTTTGGGAAAAAATGACAGCTAATCTTAATGTATGAAGCTAAACCCACATGAAGTAGATACAAAGTTGTATATTTTGACACTTTGAAATTTATTTACATTAGTCAAGTAATTAAGCATAAATGTAGTGAATAATAAATTATTTTTTTCTTACAAGATTTATAATTACAAATTACAAAGTGTGTATATTGGTTATAATCGTATTGTTTATCAAAAGTAAGTTGTTTACGTTATTACACAATAAAAAAAGAGAAATGTGTGAAAAAAATACAACAACCAATAAATCGTACGTCAATTCTATTTATGTTTTGAAAACCATATTATGTTTACAGTTCTAACCATTATTATTAAACTAAATAAAGATTCCTACATTTAAATCAAGGATTTTTGATGCTCAAACATAAATGTCTTATAAAGATAGCTTATAAACAATGAGAACATTTTTTGAGTAGTTGTCAGATAGTAATTGTGTATGGTATGTTGGATAGCGTTCTTGACAATTGATCTCATCCGATAGCATCTTCACTATTGTATTAAATGTGTTTTATAAATTTTACTCAAGTAATTGTTATATCAGATGATTAATGATAACTTTGAGACTGATGAGACGAAACGGAGTGGTGAAAAGTTTATGATTTGGTACTTTCTGATGAAAGTTTACTGGACAGATTTAACGTAGGTTCATTCATTATCATAACCCTCTAGATTTATCTCAATGTTTAGAACTTGATGGTAACCTAAACCTCCTTTTTAAAAGATGTGCTGGCGTTCTATGTTATTTATTCATGAGTATCTTTAACAGATCCTTCTCAACTAATCTCAAACTGAAAATGTGGAGAAAGATAATCCCTATACCTAAGAAACTATCTAGTGATAAGAATGTGAAATTTAAACCCATAGAAATAACTTCATCTTTCATCAAAATAACAGAAAAATTATTGATACTCCTACTTCAACCTGCACTAAAAGAGCACATTGATCCGTATCAGTTTTCTCACAAATGCAAAAGAAGCACCCTAGATGCCGTTGCTGTTCTGCATCAAAATATAGTGTTCAGCTTGGTAAAGGGTAAGAAGTATGTTTGATGTGCTTTTCTAGACTATACTTCTGCCTTTGATTCTATCCCAAGACAACTTTTACCTAACAAGTTAATCAGCGTCAACACTGACATCTGGATAAATAATTGGCTATGTTCCTACTTCTCTGGAAGAGAACAGTACGCTGTATTTGGGGGAAAGTGTTTAGAGTCTCTACTGTCTCATGAAGGTGTACCACAAGGAGCTGTTCTTTTACTTCTTTTTTCTTCATGATCTGCCATCTTCCACAGAAAACACTTTTGTGAAATATGTGGATGATCTCACTGTATGCATGCCTATCTTTTCCTCTTTACATCCCATAGAAAAGAATGAGTTTTTGTCTGGTATTAATTGTTGGTCTGTTGGTAATGGTCTCATACTTAATCCGTCTAAATGTCAAGTTGTTAACTTTATCCTGAGATATGAACAGCATCTAAACACCATGTTGGACCCCATAAGGCTTGTGCCATTGAATACTCTTTGATAAACACAGTGTCGAAGGTTAATTATCTTGCATACACCAGATTTCATAACGTTTTACAGAATATAATTATAGACATCTAATGTAGCCAAGTATTCATTGACGTTATTCTTTGTTACTAAAAAAGTACAACTTTCATACAAATATTCCAAAGTTCAGAACATTCTGGACTGTTCCTTTTTAAAGAACATTATTTGATTTCTATGAGCTTTTTGTTTTCGCCAGTATAAGTACTAGATAGATAACGTCATAGATGATTTACTCTTAGAGAAGTAAAATATTATTGTTATTATTACTCAGTTTAAATGGATGTAAAAGTCATTCATCAGAATTCTAAGCTTTATGAGAAACCTTTAACACTATCTATTAATAACACTTTTCTGGTGGTTGGAAATGACTGAAAAATAATAAACGGATGAATTTATAGTTTAAATTTTCTGTCTACTGTTACCATTAATTGTTCCTTATGGAAGATAACTCTTTGAATATACATACTATGACTCGAAAATAAATCTATTGGAAAAATTTCATTGTACTATATCTCATTTCTTAATAATTAGTGTATGACTGATATCGTCCATAGATTATATTATCACAAATAATACCATTGAATTGGGCTACCGTTTTTGCTTTTTTCATTTGAAAGTAAGAGAAAAGAAAGTATCAATGCTTTTTCACATATAGACATGTGTTTTATTTATTTTGTTCCTGATATAAATATCAATACTGCGATGAGGGTACATTCAGTTGACGAGAATGAAACATAAGTCCTCGATTTCATTACCAGATGTAATTCATCTATTTCATAAATAAATTCAGTTGGTTGCGAAGATTAGTTTGAGAAAATGTACCGAAGTTCTAATGAGAAGCTCTGACTGATGGAGTTCAAACCTCTTATTTTTTATTAACTTTCTGAACAAGGACTATGCTGCATTGAGAAGTACATTGTATGCTAACCGTATGATTAAAGTTAGACTCTTCAGTTTAACTGTGACCGTCGACACGAAATGGAGTTCTGCAAATGAATTGGTCAATAATGTTTTACTTGGAAAGAAGAGCCATTCAATTTGTATATTTCTAATTGTATATCTCATGGTAGAATAGTAGCAAGTAAATTAGGATTCATGCCCAATATCTCATACTAACATTCATGCTATGAAACGAAAAAGCTTAAAAAACCACAATGTTTACATTAATTTTGTGACCAAACATAGATATTTATTATTCCCATAAAGACGTACCGGTATTATTAACATTCAACACGTTGAATTTTTCCATGTAAGCATCTCATGTAAAATGTATGTACTGAATTATTTTATATTGAACATTCCCTACTGTATTTAAACACAGTATTGAATAACTCACTACTATTACCACTGCTACTACTACTACTAATTATTTTTAAGTAAAGTAGTGTAAGCTGTTGAAATGCCCGGAATTAAAATAGAATAACTGTCCAGTACAGTACTCTGCTGTTTTCAACGATTCTTCAACTGATATCAGGTTCCAATGGATATCATGTTCCACACTACGGTTTAAATTCACTTGATGTTGTGTTACTTGTATCTACCCATTGTTATTTAAGACATCCAGCTGCCAAAACGCGCGTCCTGGATTCCACTGCTAGCAACTATCTATCTTTGCTTCAAATTAAGGTTTGTTATAGAATTGAGATCAAGAAACGATTAGATTTCATAGTTTGTTTCTTAGTGTTTTTTTATTCATAACTTTTTAAAATATAAAATAAAACGATTTTTTTATATAAATCACAAACGATAGATTTAAATGGCAAGTGATGTAAAACAACAAACAGAAAAGATGGTGTATGTGTTTATTTGTTTAAAAAAACTAATCAATATTCAACATTTCTTAATACCTTTATTGTGAATGGTTCAATAATTAAGCAGTAACTGGGACAATGATTAATTTACTAAGTAAACTATAAATTTGTATGATAGAAAATACTAGAAAATAAAAATTGTTCGACCACTGAAAAGTCAATAATAACGACAATACTGCTCTTGCATTTGCTTTTGATGACGATGATAACTTCGTAAACAATGAAGAAAAATTAATGATGATGACAACGGTTATCAAAATTATGTAAATACAGTTTTTAAATTTATTGTAACCATTAACAAAATGAAGTGATTATATGGAAACATTCGAGATTATTTGGTAACATTATGTTTTTAAAAAAAAATTGATTTATTTATTGTGCATTAGTTCTTCATTATTTTATAAATAATGGTAATAATAATTAAAGACATGTTGTTTCTACTAACATTCTGGTGACCATGTATGGATCACAATTGGATGACGGACGTCTATCTTCCAAATAACCACAACCATTTTCAGCAACTTGTCTTGGAATACGTATACTACTGCCTCTATTTGCAACACCTATATAAGACGAAATAATAACATTATGGTTACAGAAAACTCATAAGAAATGAAGTCGAAATAAAGTAGTGTATTAAAAACGACAGTGAGCCGTGGTCTTTAGGTCATGAAGAACTATTACTCCGAGTTTATAACGAAATAGGACTAAAGTCATTTACGTCTCCCATTCCGTATATTAGGGGGGATCGCAAGTCTGCTTGGTAGGCTATAGCAACATTTGACGCAAATATTACGACAGCGTAGCCATTTAATTTAACTAGCACTGTCTCTGTTAGCAAAACTTAGGCCCAGAACAAAAGGAGAGTGTTGTATTTCATATCCAGTGGGTTCTATAGTGCACTGGACTAAAGTTAATGAGTATGTAGTTTCCAGCTATTTGTAATCAAACGAGTTTGTTAATAATTCCGCCTTTAATTCAACCCAAGTCAGCTGCCAAAGGTTTCTGTACTTGTTTGACTAGAAATAGTTTATAAAATGAAAATCGTCTGCTGCGGATTGAGAGCTGATACACAAAACTAGTTCGATATAATCTCCTCTACATTTTATTCTAGACCGCATTAATTCGTACGTGTCTAAATCGTATACCGCGGTCTCGGCAACTCGATTACTTAAAGCGTTCTTCAAACACAGGATAACACCATCTCCTCTATGGCTTAGTCTGTTGGTTCTACAAAGTAAAAAAACTAAACGACTGAATTTCGCTATTACTTACTTTTGATATTAGCCAAATATATGAAATGAAGAAGATATCAAAATTTTGTGTTTCCATTGTTTGTGAGCTCTGTTATTTCATTCAGCAGTCTGGGAATGTTTGTTTAACAAACCATTATTTCTGTGGAGTACTTTCCAGTGCCACTTGGAGTGGTTTAAGGATCCGTTTGCTCCCGACTTTTTCGATTCAAAGACTCTTTGGTTTAAGGTTTTCACCATCACTTTGACGATATCCCTCTATTTCTATTCCTGCAGATCGTCTCTTATTGAGATAAGCCAGCCAGAAGTCGGAGTGGACCTAAAGTTTAGATAAACGCAGTTTGTGGGGGGATTCTTTAATAAACTTTACTCCTCAGTGGATGCCAAAGGAATTTTAAAAATTTGTTTTGCCTGAAGACTTTCTGAATACAATTTCTATCTTATGCTGAATAATTTGCGTATACAAACTCCCTTTATTGTATCCGGAATTAGTTTGAATGTTAGATATTTATTGTAGTTCAGGTTGCCTTTAAACTTACCTTTGGATCTTTTTCGGGATTCTTTCAGCTTATGCAAGATGACTGACTCCTTAGAGAAATATGATTTAGTACTGAGAACTGGGATTCCTTAGCTCAAACCCTTTTCTCCTTTGCAAACTGGTTTGATAACAGATGACTGGGCTTCATATTTGCTTCTCCTAGTTGCTTTTCCGGACGTTGCTTTTAACCATTCATTGACCTTACCATGTTTCTTCTGCATCGCACGGGCTATGCTAATGCATGGTTTTCACTGGGTTGCTGTTGTATTACACCGTTTTTCTCTGAGCGTTTAATATTTTTCCTAAAAGCCTTCCGTAAATTGGTACATTAATCGATCTCTATGTTCTAGAAGTGTTTTACTATGGTTCTATCTGGATGCTCAATATATTCTCCAGATCGATCAGTTATTCCGTATTTTCTGTAACTTACTATTCATCTGTGAGAAGTTTCCTAGCTAGATTCAGTAGCTTTATTACTTCAAGTATCAACAGAAACGTTATAGGACAGTGTATTTTGTACAGTCATTATGGTTGTGACCTGCAACAACTCTTATACAAGTTCAGGGGAAATCTAGTGCAAACATGAGGATACCAATTGTTACAGTTTTCACATTGCTTCCCATACTCGAAAAAATAGAGGTGTCTTCATCTACCACAACAACGTTTAGTCTGGACTGTTGTGTTAAGGAAGTGGACGAAGGCAGAAAACAGTATTGGTAGAACCCGAAAAGAATAAGCACTGAATTTTAAAAGTAATCTATCGTGTGAGAAAACAATTACACAAGTGAACCGTCTTGCCCATGAAGTGCAAATCAGCGCACTCACAAAATGGATTTAAATAAAAACATAAAAACAGATATTAATATAAAAACTAATTCTCATATAATTTGACTGAAAATTTAATTCAGTTAAATAAGAAGCAGGAGTTTTCACACGTATGAAACAATTCAAACTACATAATTTACTCAGAAAGGAAAAATATTTCTGCCCTTTTAGAACAGGATGAATATTCGAGGATAATATCACTAACCCTTATATGAAAAATTTTGCACGAAGCCGTGTACACGAATGTGTACTTGCTAACCAAATTGGATGATATAGCTATTTGATCTCAATTGAAATATAAACAGGCTTAATATATTTGGTCTTTCAACCAATAAGTTCGACACTATCCTAAACTGTGTATATTTTTGAGCGACAAAGTCAGTTGAGTGGAGTTTAAAATGATACTAACGTGATGCTGATAATCATCATCAGAATACTGAAGGAAATGATAGAACTTTATGATTGAATGTGTAAATTAAACATAATATGTGTACGACAATCGAATGTTATTTATCTACCCACATGAAACAAACTTCTTGTCATTATTTCAATTTTTCCAATAGAGTTAATGAGTGAAAATTGAATCAAATAATTTTTTTTTTAAATGATGGACAATTTGTCTCACAGCTGGAGCAATGAACGGTTAATCCTACACAGAATGTGACCAGGCTTTATTATGAATGGTTATTTAGGAATTTGTAAAAATCAATAAAGCATAGTAAAGTAGTTAGTAAAACGTTACCATAGAACTACTGATTGCAAATTATTTATAAGATGTTTTTCTCAAGTCAATAATTATGTTAGGTCTATAACATAACTCCAGTCATTAGTGATTCTATAAAATTGAAGGTTGATTTTACAACCGCATTTAAGTTTGTTTATAAAATTCTCAATGTTAAGGAGAGATCAACATCTGTTTCATTTCGATCAATAACTCTGAACCTAAACACAGATTACTGTTTATGATAAATATTTTTTCATTATAACTAGTCTTAGTAGATTTCGACAGATAATTCCCATTTAAACATTAAAAACACAAAGTTCAGCAAAGGGATCTCTTTTCAACGAATTTATTATCAAGCTGTGCAATCGTATATATATGAAATTTTTTTCGTTAAAGTACTAGTTGCAGAAAGAGAAATCTCATTCACTCTTTATGTCATCGAATACATCGGATATGTAATACGGAATGAAGAACTCGCATTCCTATTGTCCTATCGTTACCTTGGCCTTTTACTTATGTCTCATATTCTCATTATTTTATTCATAAATGCTCATCATATCACTTTTTTACACAACTATGACCTTTAATGACCTTTAATTATTGTAACAAAAACATTTTAATCATCTTAATACATTCACGTTATAATTCGTTACTAACTTACTAAGTCTATCGTTATTATTCGTATTACGTAATCTAGTATTATAGTCTTTCTATTACGTCATCTTGTTTATTCGTGTTCACAATTCCTAACAAAAAAGTTTCAATATATATATGATTACACAGCTTGATAATAAATTCGTTGAAAAGAGATCCCTTCGCTGAACTACGTGTTTTTAATAGATTTCATCTGTATATTGTAAACTTTAAATACTACATACATGGTGATATCATCTATTGCTTGAAAAAGTTGTAGAACATTAAGAACAAAATTTCTTTGGGGATACTAACTTACCAGATGAAAAATCATTAATACTGCTTGTTTCATGATTACCAGTCAAACGTCTTTGATTGTCTAAACCATGTTTAGGATCATAGCATTGAATGTGTTCCATGTGTTTATGTGATAGTTTTTCAATAGCATCTTCGATTGCTCTAAATAAAACAATAATAATAATAATAATAATAATAATAATAATAATAATAATAATAATACCAGTGTGATTTTCTTGTAATAACTTATTCATTTCTATTCATTGTAATTTTTTTAAATGTTTATAGTAATGAAGTGTGAAATTTTTAGACATTCTGATACCTTTTCGTGAAAACTTGTAGTGTGTTGTGAAAAACACTATCTATGTTATAGGTATCATTACGAAGGTTTGACTTGATAATTTCGAATAAATTGAGCATTGGATAGATTGTTATAAATAAATTAATATAATTGTAATATCCTAATGAGTAGAAAAATTAAATTTTCTGACGTTTCGTGACTTGGATTAATTGTGATTTAATTATTTATTCTCTGAGGAAGTGGCTTACAATGAGTCACGAAACGTCAGAAAATTTAGTTTTTTTACACATTGGGATATTACATTTATATTAATTTATTTATTATCTATGTTACTAGTAAGTCAACTTATTTCAGGAATCTAGAATCAATAATGCTTGATGAAGCAAACACGATATGTATTTCTTGTTTGCCGAAGATAACTCTCCATTTTAACTGTAATCAAACCAATATACTGTTTTTTTTGAAATTCTATATTTCTGAAGTTAATCAAGGAGTGAACCGTTTTGTTTGTACTTTATTCACTGTGTGAACATTTTTGGTTAGACCAAAAAATCATTTGATAGACGGTTTGTATTCAGTGATAACTAATTTTACCTGTCAAAAACTAGAGAGTACTGAAGTGATAATATTTTCATCTAAGTCCTACTTTCGACGTCGTATATCATCAATCTCATAAGATTATTGAGATGATTAGTGACTTGTTAACAGATGGATTTAATAAAATTTGTTTAGAAACACTATGAGTTGGGACCAACTAGTAGAACAAGACATCAAGCAAATTACGTTATTAATTTACTGAGGCTGAAAACTACGCATTCACCGACCAAATGGTACTGTAGACCACATGTTATGATGTTTTAGCTAAGGACCTGTACAAAATGAAGGAAATGAAAATTGGAATGAAATATTTAGTTACACTCCTCAGAATTTTGCTAGTACTAATAAATTTCGATCAATGATCGAAATTTTTGTTTAGACGACACTTTAGTGGATGATACACTATTTTAATTGAATATTTTAAGAATATTCCTAATGCATACACTTCAATCACATTGGTTACTAAACTGATGATCCCTATTTGATTTAAGTTGTACTTTTATAAAATATCCATCGTTTGTCTTTTGAAATAGGTCAGGTCACGTGATAGAAGGAAACGACCTTCACCTCCCAAAAGCATGTAATTGGTTCGTATGTTTAAATAATAACCATAACTGGAAATATATTTTATTAGCTTCATGATTTACATTTGGCAAAATTAAGCTGATAAGTGCTTTAAATTAGTTAAACACTTTGGTGAATTAGGGTGGTGTGGTGAGACGACTAAGTTGGTCAGAAATACGTAACATATTGTTGACTCAATATATTCTCGTGCTAAGACATTTATATATGAACCACATGTAAACTATTCTGGTAATAATGGCTTATTATTTAACGCGGTATGATTCGTAATGTGTTTCAGTAGTATCTTTGTCTTTGTTATCTTCCCATTTGTCTAGTTCGACAAGAATTTTCTGGTTTTGGTGTGAAAATCAACACGTAAATGGAGATAGATCCAGGTGACGAGTTCAACATAGGATGGAACGTACGTCCTAGCTTCCGCTTTTAGCAAATATCTAGCTCCGTTTAAATAATGTTTATTTAAGAAGGTTAAGTTCGTTACTTTAGGTCACAAGACCCTCCCTATTTTACCAGACAAATGATATATACTGTGGAATAGCACAGCCCCAGTCATTACACATTTAAATAATCTCAATATTTTAGTATTAATTCATATATTGGTTGTTCGGATCCTCCTGTTAATGTTTACGACTGCAATTGATCAATCTCTTTTGGAATATGTGCATCCTGTGCGGATTGCCTCAATATTGCAAGTACATTCAACTGACGAGTCCCACATAGAACGAAACGCGCGTCATGGATTCAATTGTTAGCCACCGTCCATCTCTGCTTGAGATAACAGTGTTTATTTGAAATGATCGTATTTCTAAATTGTTGACTTTTAATTCTATTGTCGGAATTCATGTCATCAAAAAACTGGATATTGTTTAACTTGTTATACATGAAACAGTTGTTAATAACATTTTTTCTTAAAAACATGTGACGTTAAACGAAATCCATTGTAATGTCAATTCAGTTATTGGTCATATTATAAACTCATTTACCAGTGTCACTAACGTCTGGAAAAAATAAAATTGACTGTTATCCAATATCTGACCAGTAATTATGATTTCTTCATCACATGAAAATCATATGTTTTGCTGATGAAGTGATGTGTGAACAATATGCGAGATATTTAAATTATTAAATGGCGATCTCAACTAGTCACGTCAACGATGAAACAGAGTAGCATTACAGACAAGCCCATGTTGAGTTACTGAAATAATTTAGTCATTAAAATGTTTTCTCCTTTAAAGAAAACATACTGTCAAATTAGTGGATTGATAAATAATAGTATTCGTTATTTCACTAACTTAGTATACCATATTAGTAAAAAGTAACAACATGGAATTATTTCATGAAGTACTAGATTGGAAGAAAGCAATATTTAAGGTTGTAGACCGATAAAATAATTTTTTTCTACTTTGGACCTTAAAACAAACTTCTACATGGTAGTGATTTCATGAAATAGTTTGTCATGCTATTAAACGATTCAACAGCAATCCGTCTACCACTGTTTACTGTATTTTTATGTAGACAATGGTGAACGTGTCACTCAATTTCCTGGATTAGTTGTAGTCAGACATTAACACCATTGGATACTGGCCAGCTCAAAGGTCTAGAGATTAAGTGTTCGCGCGCGAGACCGACAGATCCTGGGCTCGAATCTGACGAGGTGAGATCATGATTGCGCACTGCTGAGGAGTCCCACAATAGGATGGAACAGCCGTCCAGTGCTTCCAGGTTTTCCATAGTGGTCTAGCTTCAACTGACTCATGAACTCAACTATTGGAATAACAAATTAAATATTAATCAGAATATAATTTTCATTTAGATGAGTAAATATTTTGTGAAAACTGTAATCTTTTAGAAGTTTATTTATTATTAGTCTTATGACAAAACATTTATTCATCCTATCAAAAGTTAATGAAATGGTCTATTCAATTAGAATAATTCACTGGATATACGTCAATAACAAAATAAAAAGCTTTCAGTTAGTTGAAAAATTAAGAAGACGATTTAATTATCTTGATATTGTACTTTTAAATGTGACTACTAAGTTCATTTATCATACTCCTTAATAATGAATACAAGCTAAATAAATTTCATTTACTGATAGAAGTTAAAATTAATTTCCTTAAAATATCATACCTTGTTAACTAGTTTCATCTGAAAAAAAAATACATTTAAGTACAGACTTAAAAATAAATATTTTTCTTACTGTAAACCTGATTTTGGATCCCTCATAGCCTGAGTTGAATAGTTTGTATGCGCTCCTGAACCATTCCAGTTACCAGGCATTGGTTTCGGGTCTAGTGACACAATCACTCCAAAGTCTTCAGCTACACGATGTAATATAAATCTAGCCATCCATAAATGATCACCGGCTGAGACACCTTCACATGGTCCAACTTGAAATTCCCACTATGAAAATTAAACACATGGGATATAAATTTCACTGTAAAATTTGTTTGGTTTTCCGACTATGGATAACTACTTAGACGTCATGATACAAATAGAAGTAATAGTGGGGTATCAATCTAAATAGCTTGTTCGCCAAAACTGACTTATAATTTTAGTATCACAAATCACCGGTGGGTAAATACAAACACAGCCACTGAAAAATAGGTAGCTATCGTAGCTCGGTGGTTTAATGAACATGGATTTAGCATTTAAAGTGGTGTGTTTGTAGTGAACGAAATCGAACAGCAACATCCTTTGGGAGGCAGTCACATGGAATTATTACTTTACAAACACGAAGAAACCTTTTTCCATGTTTCAATTAGTAGACATTGATTAAAGGACTGTCAGTGGTAAACATTGAAAATTTGATAAAAATTAACTACATTGGTAACTTTGGTGTAGAATGTAATAACACGAACAGCTACTTATTGTAATTTATTGTAATGAAAACTCATATTTAAGGTCATTTTATACGGGTACATTAAAAATAACCATTAGATTTAAATGACTCTTAAAGTCTGGATTTGTATAAAACACTTGATACCACTCTTCTGTAATCTACTAAATCAATGTTAAATGCTGCTTTCTAGAACTTCCCCATTGATGATGAAACTGAAGGTTAGTTATAAGTCGAGATATCGAAAACAAGTACAATATTTCAACCGTATTAGTTATTTTCATCAAGGCTTAACTTGATTACACTTTTGTAAATGGATAATCTTCTTTGTTCAACTGGTGCTGCTGTTACTTCTTTTTTAACCTTGACATCACAAATAGCATGTCCTACAAATGCAGTGTCATTACTTGTGAATGTTATTGTTACAAACAATGTGAAACCACAAAAATCCTATTGTTTAGATGAAATAAAATACACTGTAGTGTGTTTAATATTATTTGAAAAATTTTGGTGACTATTGCATGAATATAGTTAGCATAGAATGGATACTATTTTAGGTTTTTCACTAATGAAATGAACAACAAATAACACTAAATATATTATGAAGTACACAGTGTAATAATCGTTTTATTCACTGGGTTCTTTTTGTTAAATGAATATTACCACAAATAAAGTCTCAAAAAAGATAAATTTATCAAAGAATAAAAATGGTTATGGGTCCATTCTTCTTCTTCTTCTTCTTCTTCTTCTTCTTATTATTATTATTATTATTATTATTATTATTATTATTATTATTATTATTGTTATTATTAATGGCTTTATTCAATATTATACATTGGTACAATATAGAATTCTCAGCACAGGGTATTTTGACAAGTTTCTTACACACAAAAAAAAACAGAAAGACAAAAAAAGGGGAAAAAAGGTTTGTAATCTTAATATTATTATATGTTAACGAATCACACGAATTATGGAGTACTCAGTGGCTATTTTATCATGATTTGCAATTCGCTTACAGTGCACACTCATGATAACATATACGTACATGTATATA
This sequence comes from Schistosoma margrebowiei, assembly GCA_944470205.2. Classification (NCBI taxonomy): domain Eukaryota; kingdom Metazoa; phylum Platyhelminthes; class Trematoda; order Strigeidida; family Schistosomatidae; genus Schistosoma; species Schistosoma margrebowiei. Next base: position 73,810,340 of record OX104028.1, on the reverse strand, counting down.
ATATATGCAATGAAATATACAATTGAATTTAGAATATTTAAGTCTTTTATTGAATATATAACATGTTTAATTTTAACTAATTTACAACTTAATCTTATCTTCATCATTAGGTTACACTTAGTTGACTTTTTAAATCACATAGTCTTATGGTTCGAACTTTAAAAAATATCCATTCTAAAATTAGTCATTACTGGGTATACAATTACGATTTATCAATGTATCATGTGAAGATAACTGCCATTTGAACATAATTTTTATGATGGACTGATGTTATCTATTCACTTCTTATTGATTTTTAGTCGTTTTTCAGCTGTTAACCCATGATGAAATGTTTTTTTGTAAACTTCTTAACCAAATAATCTAATTTGTTGTTTATCATTTAAACAAGTTTTATTCATTGGGAAACACAATTAATTACGATCGTATAATGACTATTATGTTTTGAACTAAAAAATTTAAACATTACCTGAGTATTTATTATCCATTTTAATACTAATTTATAGCTGATCAATGACTTCCTATAGGGTGAATTTATTGAAGTTATAGGACGTTGTATGATGTACAGTCAATCTAATCAAGAATCAAGATATCTAACTACTGATAATATCGGATAACGGCAAGTCTACAAGAGGAATCTTAAACTAAAAGAAGTGGCTTATGACTAGTGTCTGTCTATAAATGAAAAAAAGTCATTTAACTGAATACATCTTTTGTTCAAATAATAAGGATAATAACATTTATTAAATAAATTCTTACTTGTGATGGCATAACTTCTGCATTGCTACCACAAATTTTAACTCCTGCATACATGCATGCTCTGTATAAAGCTTCTGGTATATCACGACCAAGTGCTTTACCAGCTCCAACAGAACAATAATAAGGTCCTAAGAAATTTGGGAGAGATAATTCATACAATATGAAAGAAATTTGTAAACTAGCGTACATGGTTAAGCATTTATTGAGAGCTCATTCATCTTACATTCAGTTGAGTGCAAGCAACTAGTGGGTCACATTTAACTCTTAGGATTTAATGAGCAATAGAGAGAAGAATACATCGATTAGGTCACAACTGTCATTAGTTTTTAGAAAAATAAATATATCTGTAACAAACCAAGAGACAGTTTGAATTTCGCCACAATATTGAGATATTTCTATGTAGTTGAGCACGCAACTAATTATATGGATTTCACTATTACACCTCAAACATTAATGATGTAATAGAATGTTAAAAAACGGATCAACTTACTAGTTTTAACATTTTTCATCAAAGAAAAGTTGTCATAGAGATATTTTTTAACTGATAGCTCTGAATTATCATATAATCATACCGCTGAAAGTTTAGCTTAACTAAGATTATTTATTTGTTTCAACACATAGATATTTGTACAAAGAGGCACCAAATACATATGCGCCACACAAATCTCATTCGATATCTGTGAGGGCTTTGATACTGCCCGGGTTCCCAAACCGAAACAGGTGGTTTTCTTAGGGGGCCACACCCGGAGCCTTCAACCTGAGGGTCTGATCCACAAGGCAGTGGAGCATCGTAAGGAGATGCAGTCCCATAGCAGCCGGTGACCAACAATTGGTTCATACGCCATTTGTTCCCGCAAGATACTGGAGCCCATGTGCACCATTGATTTGGAATCCGGTTAAAGCGCCGGACATTCGCTTTTCGTCCTCTCATTTTCGTAAACAACACCCCCGCCACGAGAAGGCGGTGAGTAGGACTTCCCTGGCAGAGGCTATATACGCGTGACCATGTGAGAGCATTTCGAGAGGGAGAGCGGACTCTCCCCACTCTCGGTCGTACCAGGGCATTTGGGGGCTTAACTAAGATTACTATAAAGCTATTGAAAGTTTTACAAGAAAATAAGTATGAAACTGAAAGTTTCCTAAATTTCACGTATGTAAATCATGACACTTCAAATCCAACAACATATGTATTAATAACTGAAATATTAACAAAAAAGTAAGCGATTGATCAGCTTTTATTAAAATTGCTAATATAAACAAACATTAAAAGAGTAGATAAGAACAAATTGATACGTCAAAATTATTACTAAACTACTGGAATTTATCGACTTCATTATCTACAAATAATATTGAATGTTTTAATCAGGAGTTATATATTTTGAGGGACTATTTATGAGTAATAAATTCAATGAAGTAGTTACTTAATTTATTTAATCAAAGATATTTTGTGAAGTATGATGTTTTATTATTATTATTATTATTATTATTATTATTATTATTATTATTATTATATCTCAATCTATAAATCAACCGTCTGGAGATTTAACTGTCAATAGAGATATGATATGTCAGCCAACACCAAAGTCAGAATATTTAATACAAATGTTAAAACAGTTCTACTGTATGGGGCGGAAACCTGGAGAACTACGGAAACCATCATCCAGAAGATACAAGTGTTTATTAACAGCTGTCTGCGCAAAATACTTCGGATTCGTTGGCCAGACACCATCAAAAACAACCAGATCCCAGCGGAGGAAGAAATTAGGAAGAAGGGCTGGAAGTGGATAGGACACACATTGAGGAAAGCACCCAACTGCGTCACAAGACAAGCCCTCACATGGAATCCTCAAGGCCAAAGGAAAATAGGAAGACCAAAGAACACATTACACCGAGAAATGAAGACAGACGTGATAAGAATGAACAACAATTGGATAGAACAGGAAAGGAAGGCCCAGGACAGAGTGGATTGGAGAATGCTGGTCGGCGGCCTATGCTTCACTGGGAGTAACAGGCGTAAGTAAACAAGTAAGAGATATTATCATTTATAAGTCAAGTTGAATGGATATACTTTATAGAGAAACAGTATAGTCATGTTTCCAAACGTTCTCCCAAGCGATATAAACTCAGTAAATAAACTTGAATAATTTACAAAGAATGATTACAATAAGGCGGAAATAACTGAGGGAAGAAAGAAAGTTTTATTAAATTAACTAAATCAAGTAATTAGCATTGAAGTACAGCTCTGTTATGATTCTTTAAAGTGAACATGAAAACAACCAATGAAGTAATATTTATCTCAATACGGTTACTATTTATTTTGATCAAGAATTGAAATTTCACAAATACAATTCGGCTAATTTTATGCCTAAAATTATGCGTTATATATATTGTTGAAAAGATATTCATGAGTGATAAATTCGTATAAAAGACTACATATGATCAATATTCAAGTCTATTTTCGTTTCTTTTCCGTTAATTTTGATTTTATATTCTATTTAAGAACATAGTTATTTCAAGTAATTCAATAGTAAACACTTCAATTATTTTCTATTGATTTTTTATCATTATCTCGAATTTTTTTTACAACCCTCAGGATCGATGTTGAAATGAAGTAATTATTCTGTGAAATAATAGTTTCAATGAGTTATCACTCAGTTGTTTTTTTCTATTGAATTAAGATCCATTTGAATAATACTGTTAGTTGTAGCTTGCTGCTGTAAGCCTCGATATTTGGTTTCGTTTATTAATTTGCATATTAGGCTGGTTTATTCAGATATTTTGATTCACAATGTCAGTACATTATTATGAATCCAGATAGCCTTTACCATTTTTCAACTGATGATGCTTAAACGAAATTTAATCATCTAGCATCTTACAACAAGTTACCGTAAAGCTTTAGGTTGGAGTTGCAATATGAAAAGACTATTTTAATTAGGTGATAATGATGAAGTTAATTGTCACACAGACAGTATGACTTTCACTAGAAGAGCATAAACGCACATAGTATGGAATGTCTAAGACAATTTACCCGGTTCAACTATATTTTAATTCAATCGTAAACAGATTAAATTAGGAAATAGTTTTGACAGAAAGTGGAAACTTATGAGTTAACTTACCTTGAGGTGGAGGGAAACCATTTTTAGGCCATTGTAATGGATAACCATCGATGTCTAGTAGAGCATATTCTTGTTCAATACCGAACCATGGTTGGTGAGATTTTGCTTTCTCCATGACAAGATTACAATGATAACGATGATTTGAAACTAAAAGAAGTGCAATGTAAAACAAAGTGAAAGACACAAAGAAAAGGTGAACGTACAGCAGTTGGATGATTTTTCTTTGGTCAGTCGCAAATAATTTTCAAAAGATTTTTTTCCTCGAATAAATAAAACTAAGTTCACTATTTTACTAGACATAAAGAAATAAAAAATTTTCCTTATAAAAGGTGAAATCATCAAGGTGTCAATTCGGATCACTGAAATGGTCAGTCTTTGAACTAGGTAGTATACACTTAAGCTGACTATGATCGAATTCGCAGTCATACAGATTATGGTAATCTAATCAGAATAGTAGTATAGTTTTTCATCACAAATTTTTACTAACTACCTAAATAGTATTAGTATGATCGCAATAACAGTAGTGACTAGTTTCTTAATTAGTGCAAACACGTTAAAAAATGAAACGGTAGCCTGCTAATTTCACTGGATGACAATTGAACTAAATCATAAACTTTTTGGAAGTTGGGAATGTAAATCATTCGATTCTAATTCACAGAGGCTATATTTTATTTTCTTGTAGTGTTTGTTTTGAGTTCGATTGTGTTGACTATCGTGTGTGTGTGTCATTTGAAAAATTCAACTCATAGATATGGTAATGAAAGAATAGAGTGAATGATGAACTGAGAAGCAATATTTCTTTGTTCTATTTACCTATTCTGAAAATGGTAAACTAGGTTAAAATAATTTCCTTCTTTTCAGCTAATTTATCATCAGGCTCTCCAGTTATAAATTCAAATATGATAGTCATTTATGAATCAAATATATATTTCAAAAATTACAGCCCATGAATTTAAGATCGTTTGTAAAATAAATAAAATTGCTCATGCAGAAAAGACTAGTACGTACTGGTAACTTGAATAAATTATTACTTACTTACTTGAGCCTGTCACCTCTCATAGAGGAGCATATGCAGCCCACCAGCACTCTCCATCCAACCCTGTCCTGGGCATAATTTCCAGTTGCTATTTATCATTTTCATGTTCGCTCTCAATTTCCGACGCAATGTGTTTTTCGGACTTCCGCTTTCCCGTTTCCCTTCAAAATTACAAGTTAGCGATTGCCTCGTTATTCAGTTTGGTGATTTCCGTAATATATGATCTATCCACTTCCATCGTCTTTTCCTAATTTCCTCTTCAGATGGAAGCTGGTTTGTTTTCTCCCATAGTAGACTGTTGCTGGTGTTATCCGGTCAACGGACATTCAGTATCATTCGTAGGCAGCTGTTTTTAAATATTTGTACATTTTTGATGACAGTTGTTCTGAGTTCCATATTTTCTTCAACTGTAGGAATGCGGCCCTTGCTTTACCAATCTTTGCATTTACGTTTGCATCTGATCCTCCTTGTTCATCTATGATGCTTCCCAGATACGTGAATTTTTCTACGTGTTCCAGAGTCTCCATCAAGTGTGATTGAGTTGGTGTTCTCCGTGTTGTATTTGAGGATCTTGGTTTTCCATTGTGTATGTTGAAGACCACTGCTCCGGAGGCTTCATCTACACTGTCTGTCTGATTTCGTTTTTGTGTATGGGATAGAAGAACTGGATGATCTGCGAAGTCTAAATCGTCTAGTTGCGTCCAAGCTGTCTGTTGTATTCCGTGCTTCCCATCAGATGTGAAGGTCTTCATAATCCAGTCAACCACCAGAAGAAAGAGGAAGTGCGAGAGTAGACAGTCTTGTCAGACAGTGGTCTTGATTTAAAGTGAATCTGTCAGCTGTCTTCTACGCACCACTTTGCACTGTGGTCCGTTGTATGGATTACGGATCATGTTGACGATCTTCTCAGGTACAAAAAGGTGTCGAAGAAGTTTCCATATGGTTCTCCTATCCAGACTGTCAAACACCTTCTCATAGTCAATGAATATATTATTGGAAAGAATATTTTTCATTCACTTTATATATCTTTGTTTTAACAAAATCGGAATTTTAAGACAGCTAAACGAGTTGGATCATAATTTCTACTCTCAGTATGAACCACTAAGAAAGAAGTCAGTTTATTAGCCTAGATTAATCTTTTATAGGATACAGAATTATTCTGCCATTTATATAGATGGATATAGAATGTTAAGATATAGAAATATTGTTTAAATCTATCAAACCAGTCATTTGTTGGTCTGATTTTCATCAAGAAGTATAGTCTTTTTCTTCCTAAAATTAAAAGTCAGTAACTGACACCTATGAGTCACAAAATTCAAAATCACAATGATGGATATACATTCAATTTGTTTTATACCTTTCTTTAAATTCTAGACATTTTGTTATCTAACATCAGTTTCCTTTTTGTTTGTTCATGATTTCCCTACTTATTTTTACCTTCCTCTTCTTCATTTGAAAGTTGTTTTATCTAAAAACCTACATTATTGTACTACTCGACTTTTCCTACTTTCCGTCTGTCTATCTATCCATCTATATAGTAAAATATAATTACATTCGATACTATTGATGGGAATATATGTAATAAAGTGTTAATGTACTTTAAAATGAGATTAATGGGATTTAGAAAAAGTTGATTATGACAGAATTCTGGTTGCTGAATTTCAAGGCCTAATTTTTTTAAACATTCCAACCGTTATTCTGACACAAGTATGTTCTTTTGAAAATATGTTTACCCATAGATCAGCTGGAAAAACATGAAAAAACAGGGAGTACAAAAGAATTGTCTATGCCTACTTATAATAGATGGATTGTAGTTAAAACTGGAATACAGGACTCGTCAGCCGAATGCGTCTACGTCTCAGTGTTAATGTTTGTACTGAGACTGAAACCTTGTACCTTATGCCCACGAACTTCAACAACGGAATAACTCAATCCTTCACTAATAACGTCTATTCCTGGTTTGAGACTGTCTGGCAGTGCACATTCATACTCATGAAAGCAGCCACAATCAGGATCTCCAGATCTTGCGAGGAAAGGACACTCCATTTAGACGATCGAAATTCATTTTAAAACAACTCAGTCTCTTAATTTGGGAGAAAATCTGATCAGTATTAGGTAAATTTTCGGGAAGATGAAATAGAAAATTTTGGAATTCTCTCCAAAGTCATATAAAAATTAATAGTTTTCCACAAAGTCCGGGGAACTATTGGGGAAGATCTAAAAATTCTCGTAAAATCCGAAGATCGGGTAGTCACATATGTAGATTATTTAGTATAAAACTGATAAATTAATAATAATAATATAACCTGATTTCCAACAGTAATTCACATTTTTCATGAACATCATCAATCTCATTCATTACTAGAAAACTGAGCTTTTAGTTCAACTTAGAAACAAAGGCAATCGATTCGTTCCTTATGATTTATTAAGTGTAAACTTAGTAGCATTCTGGTTATTAATCCATATACCCAAATACCTTGACTTTACCTCTTGTCATCCGATACCGAAGTGAATTCGTCGTGTAATTTGTAAATACAGTGCTGATCAGTAAAGGTTTGAATCTTTGAGTTCAAACATTCTCAACATTTTCTCTCATCTACACTTGCAACTAACATATTTATCATTGTACTATTATTATTTTTCATTAGAGTACTGGCTTCTTAATTGAAGAACTGGGTTTTTAAATTCTACTTAATTTGGTCTGGATAAGTGGCTAGTAACAATAGCTCACATACAAAGTGACTTAATCCTGAATACATAAATATATATACATGGCAAATAAATTATATTAAATTAATTACTATCATTACTAATATTGGTATACACTGTATAATCTATTGGGACATTTGTACATCATCTCACATTATAACGTATTATAGTAATAAAAAGATGAGTAAAATATTCATAGTACAACAATAAGAAGCTATCAAGCAAAATTCTTACCATGTGGTTTCTTATCGTAATTATAAGTTTCACATAAGACTAATTTATTTTTACCACCACGAAATGGATCACGGAACATTGCACACGGTTTTAAATAAACATCGGAATTGGAACCTTCAGCTTGACCCGTACTACTCCCATCAAAATTCCACACTGGACAGTCTGTTTTTTTATTAAAAATAAATATATAGAATAAGAGATAACAACAAACAAACAACGAATTCATTCGAATTGATTTCTCCACGCAAGTATTATACTGGCAAAAGGAATAAAATTCGACCTTAAAGAATTTTAAAACAATATAATTAGACTGTTGAAAACTGAGTTCATTCATTAAATCTGTTTAGTTTATATAAAAAAACAAATAACTTAGGAACGTATATTTAAGTAACAAAATACGTTAAGTTAGTAATCAAAAGTTAGTGATGATTAATATAATTAAAATGAATCATAATGTCATTGAATAAGAAAAACAGAATCCAATGAAGAAAATTTTCTTTTTGACGAAATCATTTACTTAATCTACAGAGTCAAAGAAACTGGATCGAAGGGGGGGAGGTCAAATCAATATTTTATGCACTGTTGAGGCATTGGCAATCCATAAACTCAAGCCTGAACTTTGCGTGCAGAAACGATTTGTTCAACCTCTCATCATTCCTTGCCCTAATTCCTTTGATGGGTATGTTTCTGGGTTTTTTACTGCTTGTTTTTCCACACTTTTGTTTGATTATTATTGAATTTTTTTAATAACTATTTTGCATTTTAAACTCTAATCACTTATTATTATTATTGTTACCTTATACACATTTTCTTGATTATTATTCAGTCTATTATTATGACCTTTGTGTTTGTCTTTTTTCTTCATATCTGTCAATTGGACTATTATCTTAACCATAAATTATTTACCTCCTTACCCTTTGATTAGTACGTAACCTCATCTGTTATTTATTCTCGAATTCATTTTTGTGATGCCATTTTTTTTAACCTTCTATAGACATATATCTTCCATATAACTATATATATATATATATATATATATATATATATATATATATATATATATATATATATATATATATATATATATATATATATATATATATATATATATATATATATATACGAATGTACAGCTTAAGTAAATGATTTCGTCGAAAAAATTTTCTTCATTGAATTCTCTTTTTCTTTTTCGATGATCAAATGTTGAATGGAATTTCGAAATATTTACATTACCTAGTTAAATTAGTATAGTTTTCGTGAATATATCGGTTCATGTTAAATTATTTGTTTAGGAAGATTCAATCATAAGGTTAATTCATTTTATAATTCTAAAATGTTTTGTTATAATACACCATACACTGTAGTTACACATATAATAAGGAATTTAGTTAATTAGGAAAGAAAAATCAAGACATTAAGTTATACCACTACATCAGGTGATCTACAATCAGTAAAGTGTCACAATTACTATTTTATAAGTAATTTGACAGATAATTTTCACAAGAATAATTTGGAATTTTATGCCTTAAAGTCAATCCAAGGAAACATTGTAAACCCTATCATCAATTCTATTCAGTAATGCATGTAAACATATGAGTATAATATTTCGGTTTTACATTTTCTACAGTAACATCACATTGCACTTTAGAAAAGAGGTCAGCGTTCATTTGGATTAATTGCAGTTGTTCCAACTCTGAACAAAAGAACAGAAGAAAAAGTCTAATCATTCAACGTCGGTAGTAATAATAATGGTAATGTAGCCAAGTGTAGTTTCGTATACCTAACTTTGAGCTACAGTACTTGCAAGATAAATGGTTATCCTACTCGGTTCATTAGACCTAAGTACCTTCAGTTACATTTTTGGGCAATGGCACAAATGTTCAGAAAAGAATAACAATAATACAACGGTTGAAGATATATTTTACAAAATTCAGTTATCATTCTAAGGAATGCATCGATCAGTTTTCTTCAACTTATCATGGTTCAACTATTTTGAATTACGATTATTAGAATTGTTTTATGGTTCAGAGAGGTAAATGAAACTTTTGACGGATAGATATGATGGGAGATTAAGAATAAATGAAACTAGACCACTAAAATCAATTCTCAAATTGTATTAATCACCTTTTCCAACTCTATGATATTATAAGCACCATAGCTTTTAACCAAAAACTACTGAATCTTTCCTTGAAAGTTAAAATATCTAATTTCATCTTTATACTGACGTTATTTGACAACAAATTATTTTCGCAGATAAACAGTCAATTGATAATAAGATATATTACATAACATCAACTTATGACATATGCAACTAACTAAAACATCAATTTGTACGTTCAATTTATTAGTTAATTCAGTTTTATCAGAACTGATTATTTTCCCAATGAGTGAATATTTGTAAATTTAAGAAGTATTGTAGTGAACAAGAACACCAGTGGAGTACAATCGAACAAACAAAATTACAGGACTTGTTAATAAAATCTAACAATCATAAAGTAAATGCTTAATTTGCGAAATGTCCACCGATTGTCTCATAATGACTCAGACTTCATTGTTCTTGCATTTTCATACAAAGTGCATTCTGTTTCCTTTATTTACTGTTCTATCCTCTTGTCTCTCTTGCTGCCCGACCTTTGTTCACGACTAACACCATTTACTACTTATGTCAATATAAGTAGCGCACACCATAGTATGCTGGTTTATACTACGCGATATAATGGTTCACATTTGGCATATTTAACAAAATGAAGAATAAGCGAACATTATAAGATTGACTTTTAACAGTTATATGTACTTTTCAATGTCTATTATAGATCATTCTTCTAAACTTGTTAAGCTTTAAAAAAAATCTTTTAAAGAATCCAATGATCTGTCAAATATATACTATTTGTTTATAAAAGACTTAGAAATGTTTAATATATTAGGCTAGTTGTAACGGCTAATATGTTATTTCTTACATAGTGTACTGTTACATGTATAACTATAAAGCAAACATGGAGAAGAAAAACCATCATTGAGGTCTTAAGTTAAAACACATTGTATTTGTTTATAATCCATATTGAAATAAACCTAAACTGATGACAAATGTTTTTTTTTAGCAATTTATATGGATTAGAGAGGAAGGAAATTGTTTTTACTCATATAACAATCAAGTTACAAAAGTGATATTTTTGATCTATAGTTTCATTTCAAAACAAAGTTTAATGAAGTTAATAAATAGCCAATTAAATGATTTACTTCAACAAAGTTTTCTTTTCAAAGATTTAGTCACAAAAAAAGGAATAAGAATCTTTTAAAATAAATTGTCAACGTACCTTCTGGAACTTTTGGTTCTTCTTGTAAAGTCATTGTTTTGCAGCGTAAATTTTCTCCACTTCCGTCTATCCATACGTACATAACTTGAATTTTGTCATCAGGTTGAGGCAAATCATAATATTTAGCAAGTAATGTTTTACTGTCGTAAGGTGAACGTGATGTTAACGGCATTATTAAATCGTATTAATTCTTAGTATTTAGTTGATTAGAATAACAAACCAGGCCAATTTATATAGCTTTATATAGAAAAAAACATGGACGGAAACTATACAGTATATGATTGGTCGTAAATTGAGATTCAATTGATTCGGAAATTTCAAGGTCACTTCGATAACTGGTTGAATTCAGGGTCATTATTCAGTCATACATTTCATCTCTGAAACAGGAAAGTGATAGGCATGACTGCTTGCCTATTTAATATGAACTTAAATGACATTACCTACAAAATAATTAAAACCATACGATTAATAAGATAAACAATTTTAAATCTCTTGAATATTTTAGACAGACCCATTATCACATCTTAAATGCTATTTAAATCTTAAAAGTTAGTAATTTTCAAAAGATCATGGGTCGATTAAAGTTAGACACTAGCACCGTTGTATGCCGGCTCAGTGGTCCAGAGGTTAAGTGTTCTTATGACAGACGAAATGTCCTGGGTCCGAGTTTCGTGTGTGAGATCTTTGATGCATACTTCTGAGGTGTTGCTTACTAGGATGAAACATCCATCCAGTGCTTCCATGTATTCAGTGGTGACCCAACTTAGATCGACTCATGAATTCAACTATTAAAATTTTCGACATAACTCAATAATCTAATGTAGGTTCTTTCACCTAAAATGGAAATATATCGGTCAGTATGAATCAACAGAATAAACCTCAGTCTCCGAACTATAATTACAGTTAGTGCGATCATCGCCAAACTTTTCTGCTAAATACCCATCAAAATATATGGTGATTAAGGTGCATATTCGTATTTATTTGATATGAATGCAAGTAAAAATAACAGAAAATAGAGTCAATTATAAAAATTATTCTTAAGCCTTCAAGTACAGGGACAAATTTTCCATCGACGACAAATCCAGTATAAATTGACAGAATAACCGAAAATATATTTCACTTAATGATTTCTACAGAAGAATAAACTATCGTAATCATAAAAGTTAAATGCTTTAATATTCTTATGACATGAGCATTTTTATCTTGCTTGACACTACTTTCGCATAGATTACGAAATCACCAATTGATCTTAATGTCATATGCTACTCCCTCCACTTATCCCACGGCAGCTCGTTAAATTTAGATGCGTAATAAGTACTTAAGATCATATTCAATTTAACGCTCCTTACGCTCTGTTAATTGTCGTCCTTTGGTCTTATTATTAAAGGTAAATGTAACTGTCGAATCAAGAGCCTACTTTCTCCCTCTACTTGCCACCTTTTCGTGTTAACTGAGGGGACTGTCATCTTCAAATCCACACTGTTTAAAATCAATTGAAAAATGATGAGAATATCAATTGCTAATATAGACAAGAAGATAATCAGAAATACCATTGCGTAAAATGATATGTGTGAAACTAATAATAGGATACATAGTAAACATATTCAATTTACAAAAATCTGTCTGTATTATGTTGCATATGATCTGCAAAAATGAATCTTCACTGAGGATTGCTACTGCACCTAACAAGCCTTAAACTAAACTTAAACAGATTCAAATACCACTTTTCAGTTCGAAAATCCGGAGGTTAATAATATATATATATTATTAACGATTCAAAGTTAAAATTTACGGATGGGGGTTATATCGTGAACAGAAATTTGTTTGGATTATAATCATAAATACAAATGGATAATTTTCAATACATTCATGAAGCAAATGAATTATTACTTTTAAGTTTCAAGAGTTAAAGATTCTAACTCAAGTCACTTTCAACCTCATATAAGTATTCATCTGTATCATCAGATAATAATTCAAGAACAATCTGAGTGACTTATGTATCTGTCTTATTAGTCAAATAATTTAATATACAATGCTGATTATTGAGTAAATGGATGTCAGCGTTTGTGAAAATATGTTGATCATTGTTCTGTTAATCAAGAATTAGTTGGAAGTTTCCACTATTATGTTCAAACTTTAGTGTACTTCAAAATATTGATACTTTAAATTCAGTGACTCAATTTAAGGAAAGAAGAAATCAATTGTTGTATAAAAAGTAAATGATTTATTTGAAGTTTACATTATGTTAATACATTTAAGACTTTGACTATAAGTAGGTTCGTCTTGTAAGTGTAAAATAAGTATGATTATTTGTAAGTTGTTGAAATGCTAATTGTCATATTCACATTCAATCAAAGATCATCATGTTATACCAGAAATTTTGATGCATAAATGCTTAGGTCAGCTTTGCTTTGGTACTTAAACAAGATTTGTCATTTATTATCTATTTTGTCAATATATATAAATACGTGACATTGATTGTGCAAAATTATGTTTGAAATAATCTCAGCGATTGAAATTTAAGTAGTTCTAACGTTTCGTCGAACATACATGTCTGGACTTATTCAGGGTAATTATTTTAATTTCGATCTCTGAGATTAGTTCAAATATAATTTCATACAAATAATGTCTTTTATGTTCTCAGCGCCCAGTTTCTGTCAAAATATTCATTCAAATGTATTAATATGGTTAGGGGGCTCTATTTTATTGATAACAACTTTACAGTGGTGAAATACGGAGTTATTGTCTACAAGATGGATTACAGAATAGAAACAAGAACTATAATTGTACGTTTTCATCTGAAAGAGTTTGGCAGTCGCAGTCTGCCATTCATTGATATTATTTACTGAATATCATGAGCAAGATATGATGTACGCAATTGGAATTACAGAACTGTTAAGCTTAAAGATATAGATAGAATAGCAATTCATTTCAACATTGAATCCTTTTATCACTTTTCATTAGTAAGCAGGCGATGTAAGGGATTTAGCATTTTACATCACGTTTAAAATTATCCTTTGGAATGGTAAACTAATGAAGGAAAATCTTTGTCTACGAAGAGCTCGTGGTATAAGAATATCCCGAAATATTAATGTGATAATTAGCAGTTGCTATTTCACAGTAAGTATATTAGATTCATTTTTGTCATGATAAGAAACCGATTGTTTGTAGTGTTTGCATGAGCTAATGATTCTTTTGTATTTGATATTTGCCTAATTTTGAATTTCGGATACAATACGTGCGTTTGTGTTCACCTAGTTCTGTTTGGTCTAATTTGCGCTGTTTCGGGGATTTCAAGTTTGTATAATAATTCAAATACTTCTACCTATCACATGGTTGTAAATATTTATATTAGTTTTGAGTAAAGTTGTATTTTCAAGAGACAATAGTAACAGATGATTAATAAGAGATTTAAGTAGTTTTGTAGTAATAGAAACATTTAAAGACTTTTGTTATGGTATTTTATTATTCTTACTACTATCAGTGCACCTGTCTTCCTATTATCAACATGTACTTTCACCTATTATGTACGGTGATGTAATTTATTCCATTGTGATTATTGACTCAAACTGCCTTGATTGGTTTAACAATTTGTATAAATATTCATGTTTCTAAAGAATGACTATTGATGACAAAGCTACAGAATAACCATAAAACAGTAAGATGAGTGCAACTAATGTCGTTATTCTACTAATCTTCATTAATATGATGTGAATCATGTACATCGGTTATAAATAATAATTATTCCTATTAGGTTGTACGTACCTGATAATAATCCAGAAAATTAATAAATCCCCCTTATTCTTGCTTTCTTCAAACGAATCAACTTTGTTTTCCACTATTTAGGTCTATAGTTGAATCAAATATAATTTATCTGCTATTTCCTTATTCAACAGACCAATTCTATATGCAATATAAAATTATTACTCATGATTTTACTTAATATTATATGTTTAAGGCAGCTCACGTGCATTTGAGTATGTTGATATTTAATTTAGTTAAACCCTTTTGTTAACATTTTTGACGGACTGAGTCATCCGCACAATAACAGCTTATCTTATATCTCAATATTTGAGATCATGAGTCAATTGAAGCTTGTTCATCATGGAAAACCTGGAAGCACTGGAGAGCCGTTTCTTCTTATTGTGAGACTCCTCAGTAGCGCGCGTCCCCGAACTCGCCTCGCGGGTTTCGAACCCAGGACTTATTAGTCTCGCGCGTGAGTGCTTAACCACTAGACCACTGATCTCAACTATTGAAATTACTACAATCTCCACAAAACCCCTTCTGATACTTATATCATTGTACCTTTATTATTGTTGTACTTGTACGAATATGTATGCTTGAGTATTGATTACTGCCTACGCATATATTCTTTCTGTTAGCCTATTAGTCGCTTAATATATATATATATATATATATATATATATATATATATATATATATATATATATATATATATATATGCCTGTTTGCTTTTCGGCACTACTCTTTCGTATTATATTAAATACCTGCTACCACAAACGAATATTGTATAAACTATTTAGAAGGAAATAACTATTCATCACTTATACAATTTCTTGACTAAAATCTAAACCGTCCATTTGATAATACTACAATCAATATCTTATTTCATATTTATATTCACTTTTCTTTTTTAAAATTTCTAATGATACTTTTAAACCATAAATTAAATAAGCAGAGATGGATAGTGGCTAGCAGTGGAATCCAGGACGCGCGTTTCGTCCTGTTTGGGACTCGTCAGCTGGATGTACCTACATCTCAGAGTTGATGTTCACTCTGGGACTCGAACTCAATACCGTTCGCTTCAAACGCCATCGCGTTATCCACTTAACTACTGAGTCCTGATAGCCACTTGCTTGTGCAATGGGGTGAAGTTTAATAAGAGACTGATCAACTTCAGTCCTAAAACATCAATGGGAAGATTCAAATAAAACAATATCAAGTGAATCATAAATTAAATAGTTTCTTCATAGTTAAAATTTCATAAACGGTAACTATTTTTTTTCTCTCTAAAGTGTTTCTATCCAACAACAAAACTAATTAAACATGATCTTTTTTTTATCTTTTAAAGTGAATATTTTCATTTTTATTTTTGTTTTTCGAACTTTCATCTGATTAAATTTTCATTAAGTAATTACTAGTTCTCTTTTTAGACAACTTTTTGGTAACAAAAAAAACGAGATTTTTTTCTTAAATATTAAGTTATAATTCATTTTCTTTAAAGAGAAATACAGTATAGTTTATGTTGGTTAATAATCACATGTTAGGGTTAAACTAAGTGAATAAATAACTAAACATGTGATCATAATGTGAATAAAGTTTATTGTATTATTGAATTGAATAATAGAAAAAAAAATGTAAATAATTTTTGTCTTCTTATCATTTAAGGAGAAATGGTTTCCAAGAATTCAAATGAATAATTAAATTTAAAGATATTCACGGATTGAAATCATGAGTCAGTTGAAGCTAGACCACTATGGAAAACCTGCAAACACTGGGCGGTCATTCCATCCTATTGTGGGACTTCTCAGCAGTGCGCAGCCATGATCTCGCCTCATCAGATTCGAACCCAGGATCTGTCGGTCTCGCGCGCGAACACTTAATCTCTAGACCATTGAGCTGGCCAATATCCAATGTCGTTGATGTTTAACTACAACTAATTCATGAAATTGAGTGACACATCCACCATTGTCTTCAGTGAGTTACTATCTCACAACATACCCGGTTGAACCTCCACTGGTCACTGCTTATCAATAGAACTCCAGGAAATTCCGTGTACTGGTTGAAGCTAGACATTAACACTACTGGATACTGACCAGCTCAGTGGTTTAAAGATTAATCGTTCACGTGCGAGACCGATAGGTCCTGGGTTCGAATCTCGCGAGGTGGGATCATGAATGTGCACTGCTGAGGAGTCACACAATTGGACAGGACGGCCCTCCAGTGCTTCCAGGTTTTCCATAGTGGTCTAGCTTCAATTGATTCATGATCTCAACTATCGAAATTACTATAATATCCACAAAAAACCCTTCTGGTACTAAGTAATTATTTGTTAACTTTTTCAAAACTTTAATTGAATGTAATACCATTAATTTTCTGAATTCATTGATAAGTAATTTCATTAAGTATTTATTAGCTTTGCGTATATTTTTCTCTGACCATGAGAATCATTAACTTATAGGTGGTGGATATCATTTGTCATTATTTCCGTTTTATGAAGTTATATTGGGTAAAAATGTGCACGAAAAATATCAACGTCAGTAAAATTGCCAGTCCAGTAAATAGATTGTAGAATAACACAATATGACTACTAAGTATATATGGGTAGCTATAATAGCTACTTCGATATGTAAAACGTGACAGATATACCGTGTGAAAACTGAAACAGGAAAACAGTTTTAGAGGCCTATCATACAAATAAAATGATAATCAATGAGTTCATTGACATACGTCTCGTCGACAATCTGTTAAGGAAAACAATTAATGCTCCTTTTGAATGACAGAAACCTAATCTAAGTTAATCAATAATGAACAATTTTGTTCTAAAAATGTTAAGAATTTACCTACCTATTCCAATACAACATAATTCAATAAAACACAAAGACTGACAAAGGCTTATATCTATTCAGAATTTAATGACTTTCCCTGTCAATAAAACTACTCATACAGTCAATTTTTTTATTTCCCTATTCATTATTTCTCCGTTTTAGTTTTTGTGAAGAAACACTCAATGAATTCGGACTATCTATGATTGTCAGTTGTTTTTAGAAATCTACGACACACCTACCATTTTCGAAAAGTTCCCTAGGTTTGTAGTTTTAGGAAATTGTCTATCACTTTTAACTTTAACTAAAGTAATTAGTCCTGAATGTCATTTCCATAGTCTAATTAAATTACTAGAGTGGTATTTTTCTCATTATTAAAGGTTTCTTTAAAAAGATAACATTATGACTTGCATTAGAATAATTTTATTTATTCAGATATCATACATCTAAAAAGTGATCTCATTGAAGTATAATTTCTACTACTTACCATAAGTAAGAATATATTTCCATAATTGCTCACCATATAATCTTTATTAGATAAAGATGGTAATGCAAATATTATGTGACTTTTTTATTGTGTTAACATACGTAAAACAATTTTTGAAGGAGAGAGATAGCAGTGATAACTATAACGACAACTGTGATAATATATACAATATCTTCCCTCTCTTTTAATCTCAGGTACTTTACAAAGATGGATCTTTTTAAGATTTATTGGAAGGAAATAAAGAAGAGTGATTTACATTTAAGTCAATGAAATTATATTTTGATAGAGTTTTGTTCACTGAGCTGGATGGTTTGGTCGTGGAGCTTCAGGTAGAAGTGTGGTGTGAGCTACTTATATCCACATAAGAAGTATATAACGATGGTCAGACATAGACTGTATTTCAGTGTAAGATCAAGAGGGAAAGAACGGTGTGAAAATGCATGAACAATCAAATCTGAGACGATGGACTGATATTTGGAAAAAGACAATTGGTTTACAATTGATTTACAGTATAGTTCTCAGATTTTAGTGAGACGTTCTGTAATTTCATGTCCAAATACATTCGGTTGTCCTCACTTGTGTTTGTACTGATGATGTCGTTCAGAAGAATGACGAAAGCTCCATGACCAAAACATCAAGCTCAGAGAACAAAACTCCATCAAAATCATCCACCTGAGTTACAAATCTCCATCTTAAATTACATTATCAATTCAATGATTATTTAATTGCAGAAGTTCATCAACTGAATATCTGTCACTGAATACAAATTTACAATGTAATAATCAATATGTTAAAATCTATTGAGAATCAATAAGTAATTTGTTATAACTTGTGACCGCCCATTAGAGAGCAGTGACTTATCGATCGGAACAATGACGCGTAAGCCCGTGCGAACAGCTTAGAGTTCTGATTGGTTCCGCTTTTCGCCTAGGCCAGCCAGCCAAGTCCAGAACACAAGTCTCAGCCTCTGCAATATGAATCATTTATTTCAAACATACTCCGTTTATATATCAACCAAACAGATCACAACGTACCATAAAATAGAAAATAACATTTGTACAACATTTGGCCAACATGAAAATGACACGTGAAATAAAAATTGACCAGTAGGCAAACGACACGTGAAATAAAAATTGACCAATAGGAAAATGACGCCATTTCAAGTCCAATGATAGCATTAGACTTAACAGGATAATTTTTTGGGATATTTTTCTGAATATCCCAACATAATTATAACTAGAAGTTAATGTATAGAATTCATTTTAATTTAATACAACGGAAATGGGTTACAATTGATTGCATGAAAATCATTATCGATTGATTTTTTCCCACACGATATATTTGTAGATATAACATCCCAAAAAGCAAATGTACATAAATATACAAGAAATGCTCATGATTATATTTAGAAAAGAGATAATTTTATGGTTTACATCATGCTATGTCGATAGATAAGTACTGAAAACCATAAAACTTTGGACAACTGTTTTATCTTAGTGTGAGACACTTCAGGATTGGCGTCCACAACATCATTAGGAGCCGAACCCAGTGCTTTCAGGTTTCGCAATAACTTCTTAATCTCTAAAACACTAAGTCAGGATTTAATTGTAGTGTTAATAAACAATCATTTCAATGTCATTTCAAGTAAATGCCCTACACCGAATATAGTTTAACTCCATTAGTGATCCGATGAATTCTTAAAAAAATGCTACTATATGACAATCATGTACAACTTTATATGGGTGGATTAGTTTTTATACTAAAAACCACAATGCTAGAAGTTTTTGTATTCACCATCTCTAGGTCATAAATATTTTGAACATAAAAAAATTATCTACATATGCTCCATCATTCATGGCAAAAATGATAGAAAAATTGAGACTGAAGTAATTAGAATTACATGAAGACGAGCTGTTGATAGCATGGTATTGTCAAATAACATTCCTTAACAAAGAGATTCAAATCATAATTTATATGTTGAATATCATTTAACTACTATATTCACATATACGAATAAAATGAAAAGATTCTACTTAAGTAGTCGATATGCTTTTTTTTTCTTTATGAATACCTCATTTTTATGTTAACAAACTTATAAAAACTTTATTTATTTATTTCAGAGCAATCAAGATAACAATGAATGAACGAATGGCAATGCATACTACATTTAAAACTGTCTAATGTGTACATTAGAAACGACAATCTAAATATCAAAGTCATTTAAATGTAGGTGAAAAGTACAAATTATATCACTCTTAAACTGGATGACAATAAACAGAACTTGTCAAATCATAATTTAAGACTGTTTAATACATAGATATAAATAAACATCATTAATAGTTATGAAATGTTTTCGTGGTTGATGTTGGAAAATAACCATTATATCACAAGACATATTATGAAAAATTTATTTATTAATTTATTATAATAACTATTTGAAAATGTGGAGATTGAGTTATTTTTATTAAGATCATGAACCGACCAATTTTAGATCACCATTGAAAACCTGGAAGCACTGGATGGCCGTTTTAGCCTAGTATGGGACTCTTCAGCAGTGTGCATTTACGACTCCTCACGCTGGACTCGAACACAGGGCCTCAGGTCTCACGTGAACGCCTAATCTCTGAACCATTAAGTTGGCATCTAACGATGTTAATATTTGACTAGAACCAGGCAGTTACCCACCCAAGACAATGTAAGAAGGTCGCACAATATCGTGAATTGGTTGGAGTAAGACATTAACACCGTTAGATCCCGGATCAGTGATCTGGACATTGGATCTTTCGTACGAGACCGAAAGTCCTGGGTTCGAGTTGAGCGTGAAGGATCGTAAATACACACTATTGAGTCCTATATTAGAACGAATCGACCACCCAGTGCTTCTATGTATCTACTGGTCGAGTAACATTGATCGGTTCATGATCTATTTAAAAATGATTCGTCATATGGAGTATAATCAAGTTTTGATTTATAATGAAGACATTTATTGGACTAATTAGAATTTCATTTGTATTATAGTTGCATATTGATTAGTTGAAAAATAATTGATTATTTGAAGTGACTTAATAACTGATTTATACGATATTTTAAGACTACTTCAGAATTAATTTATTATAATTGATTCTTAAAGTACGTTTTATTTTATGAACGTATAGTTCAATCTGAGGTTTACACAAGTGATTATCACAAATTTCGTCACAATTATGCAAATGAACGTAAAACACAAGTAACTTCAGAGTAGCGAAAAAGTAATATGTTACATATGTACATTTATCTGTGCCTCAGTTATGACATACTGCAAAAACAATAAATCACATCTTTGAAAGAAATATAATCCCAACACTGATAACTATTGGATTTCTGAATTATGGGTGACGATGTTATTCATTTAAAAGATCTCATCAAATGAAGTGTGCTAAACAAACACTACAAAGCTATCATTCATTTGCTAGCAAAAAAAGTCTGTCATTTCTTTGTTATAATAGAATTTAAATATATTTCATATGAAATTTTAATAGAAAAATTGTAAATTGGTGGATCAGATTGAGGAAGCAAGTCATAGTGATTGTTTTATTACATATAGTGAATGTTCGCTGATGACATCGGATTGTGAACCTTCAAATATTATTTGTTGTAAAACAGACTGATAGACTAAAGTTTGTAGTAGAATGACAGTGTATCTATGGGTACTAGACTAGAAAATGTGTGATCATGTCGATGTATAGAACAGCTGTTTAGCGTCCACTGGTTCCGAATGATTCTCCAGGTAATATCACTTAAAGAATAAACGGAATAAGGTCCCTACTGCGGCTTATGTGCATTTAAGAGTGAAAATCTAATCATAACTGACAACAAATTGACATCATATTGTTATGCTATCTGTTCTTAGGTTCCAACCTGTGTTACAGAAATTAATCTAATATGAACTGAATATTTGACACAACTTTGGATTGCCAAGAACTATTGATTCAAAATGAGTTTAATTCTCATTAATTCATAAAATCAAATTACTTCATGCCCATCGTCATTATCATAAACACAAAAAAGTTTAAGCTTTCTACATCCAACATTGTACTACTATTAGTAGTTAATTGTAGTTCTAAAAAGTTTACCGATGAGGAATTTCAATTGCATGAACAGGATATTTCTAAGTTCAGTCCCCGCAAACTGCTATGAAAACTTACTAAAACAATCCCTTATGCGAGCTATCGTTCATAGCAAAGTGACTTTAAACATGAACACTAGGAAAATCATGTTAATTTGTATTTAATTCTATCTAGATTGAGATGGCTTGAGAAATGGATTTTCGTCTTGTTTTTTTTTTCAAGTTTGATTAACCACCTAGATTTACTCAGTTCACAAAATTTGATTTTTTTTCAACCTGAATATAGATATAAAAAATGGTCTCCAAAGGAAAACAACAAGGAAGGAAACAGAATTTATATATCATCACACTGTACATATTAAAAAGCATGTTCACAATTATCACTAATGTATAATACTTGAGAAAGCTTTATCCTAAAATGTTTCACTACAAGAACTGTTGCCTCTTTCAGTCGAACAGAAACATTGGATTAATTCATTGTATTCAATTAAGTATATTTTTTATTGGTACAGTTCATTTGTAACAATATTAACACGTTTCTACAAAGTAACTCGTTTGAAATAAGATTATTTAGCCACTGTATAATACCCATATTATGGAAAAACAAGAATGTTTCCGATTACAATTTAAAGTATGAGGTGTAATGGATGGTTAGCTCTCACATAAAAATGATAATGAAGGATGTGATCACCGTATAAACTGTATCTACGCGTTAAAAACACGGAACTAAATTAAAGACTCAAAATTAGATTGAAACAGGAAAATATACCATTTCCGAGAATGAGTAAAGTTGGAATTTAATTATGGAAGAACAGCAAACTTTATATTTAAATGATTACGACTGACACAAATCTGAACAGTAGCAAAGATAACAAAATATTAATGGTTTATTATAAGAAAGCTTGAACTCTAAAGAAGGATAATACGAATGTAATAGTAAACAATAACGTATTTCTGTTCCCTTGACAATAAGCAAATCAAATACAAATTATGTCTAACTTTTCCGTTTCGTTTAACCATTTTGAAATTGATAATAATAAAAGGTCATTCTTCATTTCTTTGTTTTTCTCTAAACAGAACTCTACTGTTATAATCAGTGTATATTTTGAATCTTCGCTTATCTGCTGGAGGTTGTAAACAAGTAAGTATCACTTCTGAAATGTTTCATTCTCTTATTTGTTGCAAACGTTAATTTCTTGATAATCTTAGGAAAATGACTATGTTCCATCATATATTTAAGTATATGGTATGGAGTATTTAGAGAATGCCTAGATAAGTGTATTTAATAACAAACAGAAAATGATAAGGTGATAAATAAAATGCGAAAGACGTCAGTTTGACTCAATGTGGAAGTGTGATTGAGTACTGCTGTTGAGTTTTAAACTAAAACAATGAAGTTTCCCATTGTTTCAAGATTTTCTTTAGTTCACCAGTCGATACTAGTCGGTGGTAAAACTATCCTCACAACTGTATAATCTTTGATAGATTGGTTTACATTAATATGCCTTATTTTACCAATGTCATTATACTGTGAATTTGAACTGAATAACACTTAATATGTAACTACCAATACGCTGAAAATTATGTAACGAAAATGCGGATACAGATACGTTTATTATTAGAAACATGTTTTTTTTTAAGTGTAAACAGAGAATTATAAGTTTTCTCCACATATGATTTATACCTTGGAAAATATTTAGTACATTTAATCAAAAGTACTGCACAAAGTATTCAATGCTTTAGCTATTAATGGACTGTCACGTTCAAGAACAGTTTGGTTTATAGACAAAGTTTCATAAATTTGATCTAAAGTACGCGTGCAACAAACCGGATTCGCATCGAAAAATTCCTGGAAAAATAAATAAATAAACAGTCAATACAAAACTACAATGAAGATCATATCATATTTTGTAAAGAATGAACAACAAACATTGTGGGATAACGGGAATTCAATTGGTCATTTTCTATGGTCTAAATTTTCCATACGTTACAGGTTTGCATGGAAAAGATGTTTTACAAATGTAATTTTTTTTGTAATACTCATAAATCATTTGGTTCACTAGTGAGAAGTAATTATAATTACCATTCATATCTATACACGTTCAATTTACGGATGAATATAATAAATGTTTGTGTATGACTGTGAGACAGAAAGACAGTGAATTCACTTGAACATTATCCGCAAGTTGTATTTCATAATGTTAAAAGAGTGTAAAGTGTAGGGATACAAACTTTATCAAATCCACATTTACAATGCTATTTTAGTTTAAAAGTCTTTTTTTTTCTGAGTAAGTGAATATTCCTAGAGCTTTACACTCGTCTATTTTTCATAATGAAGTTTTCTTAGTGAAACACTCTCTCATATATTTTGCTAAATTTCCTATTGAAAACTGAAATAATTATTTATTAAGAAATGAGAATAAAAACAAATAACTTCGTAATAAGTGAAATTGAGATGAATATCGAATAGAAAACAATCCATATAAAAAGTGTTTGAACAGAAAATAATAATCATTTTATCAAACGAAATTTAAGTGAAAAAACTCACTTTGATCACTGATATATGAGATTTTGTTGAAAATCCTGATAAAACATTCTGTATAAAATAAACAACAATTAATTATGGTCAATCTTATTGCAAAAATTTAATTATTTCTAATCTAATAGTAAGGTACAGGGTAAAAACTAAGTATATCATTAGTTAGTCAATTAGTCATTATTAACGTACAGCCTGGCACAGATGTACATTGGTTCAAGTTTCCATGCATGTTAGCAAGATAAAATGAATAGTAAAAGAGACTGAAATAATGTAGTAGCGATGAAAATGAGAAAGAATAAGCATTGAGAATATGTTTTGGCCGAAGCTGTTACTGTGACTTGATTGGTAGAGTTACGAATTGTAATGATCTAATTGAGTTATATTGGATGGGGCGCTCATTCTTTCATGTACCACCATATCAAGAAGCTTGGATGGAGAGCACTGAGATGGAAAATAGCAAACTCATGGTTCGAGGATGAAGTATAACCCCCGGCTATGTAGAGGTATGAGAGCAATCAGGTGTTCCCCTCAGAAGACCAGCTTCTGTAGCGATGTTGCCTTCCAATATCAGGATGGAGTTAGAAAAGATCAACCCTAAAAATAGCACACCTCACTTTTCCTCCCAAGGCTTTTCGTCTCCGGTGGTAAGGCCTTAAAAAAACACGAAGCCAATTAATTTAAAGCTACTTGAAGGCTGTGTGTGAAAGGCCTTGGGAAGTTGTCCCTAGGGTACTGCAGTCACGCCTCAATGTCATTAAGACCACTGCTAATCCATTTTACTTTTCAGATACTTTAAGAAACACCCTCGTACTTCTAATAGTACCCAAGATTACCTGGTATATCATCATCAATAGTATATCATAAAACAAATTTTGTGTTAATAACAAAATATTTCTTTACTTCCAAGAGAGTTGGCAATAAAAATTGACCACCATACAATTCAGTTATTCTACTCCATTCATTGGTGATACTTTTCCATGTCGCTAGTCTAGCTGGAATAGACCACGATGAACAAGCGACCAGTCCATGAACTCTATCTTGATCTTTTATTGGGCCCTTTGGATTCAAACAAAAATGTAGAACATCTGATAAAGGCGACGAAGAAGATGAATCATTAAGACCATTACAATTAGTTTCACGTGCTGCGCCCAGAGCCAAGAGAATATGATGACGTTCTTCAGGTGAGTCCGTACGACTATATGTCTAAGGAGAAACACAAATGTGATGTTGATATAATTAGTGTTTTAAATGAAGTTCTAAAAAATATGCTAATACACCTCCATAATACTATTCCACTTTAGACAGGAGGCATGATGGCAAAATGTCCAAAGAACTGCAACAAAAACAAACTAAATCATCAACTTAAGATGTTTAAATAATTACAATAGAAATTATTTTTATTATCGTTAACTTAATCATCAGAAAAAAAATTCCAAGTTTCACAAACAATAGATGACACTTACTACGTAAAATACTCCAATAAATCTAAACACATCAATGAGCACGAATATAAATATATGAATGAATGATCAGTTCACGTTTTACAAAAATAATAAATACATTGTATTTGTCAATCCTCAATCACATTGAAGATTTATAGATAAAGATTGTTATCGAAATGCTTTCATTTGTAACTGTGATATGTCTTATCGATGGAACGCTACTTGTTATATCTGGTCGGTCGCTGGTTTTTATGTTAGAATTGCTTATCACTTGGATTAAAATGAAACAGTAACTAGAGTGGCTGACTTTAGCAGGGAAAAATTGAGGAAAGTGACCCCATAAATAATTGTTATTGAAAGTTAATTTTTTGATTGAGATCATGAACCAATTGATGTTAGACCACCACAATTGAAAACCTGGAAGCACTGGACGACCGTTTTGTCCTATTGTGGGACTCCTCAGAAGTGCGCATCCACGATCCTGCTCGCGGGATTCGAACCCAGGGCCTTCGGTCTCGCGCGCGAACGCTTAACCAACTGGACCACTGAGCCCTCATCCAGTGGTAATAGTGTCTAACATCAACAAATCCACGAAATTGTGCTCACTAGTGACTAGCTTCGGAGTTCTAGTGAGAAGCCGTGACCAGTGGAGCTAATCCATGTCGGTTAGAGACAGGTATCTACCTCAGTACAACGGAAGTTGGTCTCGCGATTTCGTGGATTGGTTGATGTTAGACACTATTACCATTGGATGCGGGCTCAGTGGTCCAGTTGGTTAAGCGTTCGCGCGCGAGACCGAAGGCCCTGGGTTCGAATCCCGCGAGCAGGATCGTGGATGCGCACTTCTGAGGAGTCCCACAATAGGACAAAACGGTCGTCCAGTGCTTCCAGGTTTTCAATTGTGGTGGTCTAACATCAATTGGTTCATGATCTCAATCAAAAACTTAATAATCTCCACAACCCCTATACTAGAAAGTTAATTTGTTTAAATGTTTTGCTATCGGTAGTTTTATATACACTATAGTCATTTTTCTTATGAAATCCTGGGGAAAAAAACATAAAAAGTAACTTAAATTATCTGCAGTTTAATTTGTTTATTTGAATTAATTTCTCATATCATTTCAGTCATGCAAGATATAGGGGTTAAAGAATATTATACTTGAAATTTCAAAACTCCCATCAATAAAAGAAAAGCTTTTCATGTAGGTTTCGATGGAGATGCTCGATGCTACAATTGCAGTCAGTGCACAAAATCCTCACCCAAAAAATCAATCTTAAAATTAAATTCCTAATGAGAATAAAATCATATACTTACGTTCATTAGATATTGAATTACATCTATAGAGCCATGACGTACAACTATTGTGTAAATTGCTCTACGTAAATCATTTGGCAATTCTTTCTTGCCTGAACGATGAGCTTCAAAAAGTCGTTTAGCTTCCTCAATCACATTATTATCTTCTGCTTCCGCACCAGCAACAGATAACATTAATGATCTGAGCATACTAGTATTATGTGGCAAGGAATCACAATTTTTAATAAGACCTTTTAGGTGAGGGAGGAAAAACAATAGAAAACCAATAACATTATTATTAAAATTGAAACAGAGAAGAATTTTAATTTGATGAGAAAAATTTGAAATTTATGG
Source organism: Schistosoma margrebowiei (assembly GCA_944470205.2). NCBI lineage: Eukaryota > Metazoa > Platyhelminthes > Trematoda > Strigeidida > Schistosomatidae > Schistosoma > Schistosoma margrebowiei. Next base: position 73,782,385 of record OX104028.1, on the reverse strand, counting down.
TGTAGATTTCTTGAGAAGATTAAAACAAAATGAATTTAAACATCACAGCATTGCACAAGCTTAGTGGCTATCAGGACTCAGTAGCCAAGTGGATAACGCGATGGCGTTTGGAGCGAGCGGTACTGGGTTCGAGTCCCGGAGCGAACACCAACCCTGTGATGCAGGTACATCCAGTTGATGGGTCCCGAATAGGACGAAACGCGCATCCAGGATTCCATTACTAGCCACTATCCATATTTGCTTAAAATGAATATTACTTTAATTTAAAGTGAGAATAGTTCAATTTTTAAAAATTACGAGAAAACAATTAATGAGATCATATATTTTAGCACATTTTAAATATACACGAGTGAATTTGGCCGTTTATAGTATTAAAATAAAATTAACCAATTAAAAACCCAAATAAATGGAAATAAAGCTTGACAGCCTTAAGTATACAACACCATTCAAAAATAATAACTTAACACATTCTTACTTACTTACTTATGACTATTACCCTTCATGGAGGAGCTGACTCGATGTCCGGTGGATTCAATGGAGCTGGTCTATTGAAGCGTTCCTCGAAGTATCCTACCTATCTGTTCCTCTGTTCTTGAATCTCGGTAATTGTCTTACCTTCCTTATCCTTGATCGGTCTTTCTGCTTTACTATATTTTCTCATAGTGTCATATAATTGTTTCATATTTCCTTCTCTTGCAGCTTTTCCCGCTGTCACTGTTAGATCTTCCACGTATTTCTGCTTGTCAGCTCTAATGCTCCACTTCGCTTGCATGTTTGCTTCTGTGTATTCAACTTGTGGCTCAACGTTTTTCTGTTTTTGTTCGGCTGTTGTTAATTGCTGTCTTCTTGTTGTTCCTCTCTTGAGTTTTGTCCAAGGTTTGGATGGAGATCCGTTCCCTATGATGACGCTTCTTGCAGCCCAGCATCTCCTGATCTCTTTTTAATTGTTCTCCATAGTAGTTTTCCCTTCTTCGAGTAGATCTTGTAATGCTTGGAACCTGTTGTTAAGAATCTTCTCATGTGAAAACTATAAATATACTAACGTTTTTCTTATTGTGTTTCTTACTTCCATCTACCCTTGTTATTTGGAACATAATTTCTTTCCTATCCAACTGTATTCTGATTTGGGGACTTGATGAGTGAAATGGTGTCCAAGAATACTAAGTAGTAGGAATAGCTGGGTTGCAATAAAAGAGAATTATAACAGTAGGAATTCTTCGGCAGTGGCTGTATACGCATGGACATGTGAGAGCATTTCGAGAGGGAGAGCGGACTCTCCCCACCCTCAGCCATACCAGGTCATTTGGGGGCCAACTAAAAATAAAACCTAGAATCGAGAGGGAGATGAAAAATGCACAGACCTGTGCAACTATCACTGATTCTGAGTGATGTCGCCAAATGTCTCCAATTCGTGATGATAATTATCGCATGAACGACAACTAAGTAGTCCGCAGTTCAGATAATCTAGTTGACCACTGGTTAGTGAAACGAAGCTTAGTTTGACTCCGCTTTTCTTATTTTCGGCAAATATTGAAAAACTTAGTGACATATTTTAACAAAAAATGTTCAGATGTCCTAAAAACGAACCTGAAATCACTTTCACATATCTAAAATTTAATCACGTTATATTCCCCACTTTTATAGAAACAACTGTTATCAAATAGCTTATGAAAATATAATGTGTGCAAAATCTTCTGATTATCACACAAAACAATGGTTAAAGGAATACAGTGATAAACGTAAATCTCATTACAGAGAAAAATTTCCTACTGATAACTTACCCAATTTATTTATTACTGGATATACTAATTTTAATAAGAAACTATTATAGAGTGAAGAAGGAATGTCACTAGACTGTATTATTATCTTAATATAAGTATTAAGACCATCTAGAACACCACGCCACACAGAGTATTCGTTTTCGTTTTCTAATAATTTAGGCAAAAGTATAAGCCAATCGTAAACACTAATGTAACCAGCTTTAGCCTACAAAAATGTAAATGAGAAAAATAATATGACTTCTACGAACTGATAACAAGTAATTGTATATAAGTTAATTGGAAGAATAGTTTGTGGTGAATATAACAGCAATAAATAATGAAGGGAAACATATGTTTGCCACAATTTATACCATAGTATTTCTGTATGATAGACTAGATTTATACAATCGGAATATAAGAGAAATTTTAGTTAAGTAAATTAGACAGAACCAAATTTCTATCAATTACTATAGGTTTAAGTGTTTTATAAACAGAGGATACTGAAAATTTAAAAAGTATCAAACAATACTAGTGTGTGGAGAGCACTGAATCCGAATTCTAAAAAAAACTATGAAGAAACACAACAACGATGATCAGAAATTTTATGAGCCACCGAAACGGCTTCTAAGTTTTAAACTATTAAAAATAATGGTAGCAAACAAAGTGGTTATTCTTTCTAATATACACGTCTGGAATGATGATCCTCTATTTGACTTATGAATTAAAATAGTTACTCGTAATTAGTTGTATTTAATTTAATTAATTATACCCTTTAGCGCATCAATGGAAACATTTTTCGCTAAGATAGTGACATAAAATGTCGACATTTAACAGACATTAGGTATAGCTTTATGATAAACTAAAGACTACTGAAGTGATATTTCAGTTATTGGTGAATAGTTTTCGTAAGCGTTTCACTTTTGAATTTTATAGTACTTAAAAAAGGTTGATAAGAATGAGATTGGACACATTTTTTGTATTGAATTTTTGGGATGGTTGAAGGTTTACACTTCTAAGGAAATAGGAAAAAACAGTTATATCATGGTGCGTGAATTGCCATGGGAAGAGTTACGATTCAGTAGTGCCTATTGGTCAGTTCTAGTATTGTTTGAAGGTATGACAATGAATGAAAGTGAATTATGCTTTGCTTATGAAGACTAATTTAAGCTAGGATAATTTGATTTTTCTGATTGTCACCGTTTGTGTGACGATGCATGCATCTGATATATGTCATTTGAATATGCTTTGCCTCCAGTATTCCAAAAGCCTCAAAATCTACTAGTCTAGTGGTTTCAGCACCTAGTTTGAAGGGCAAAAAGCAAAGTTATTTATTATGGCACGTCTGAAAATACACTATGAATTCTTCTGTGATAATTTCAGTACCAAAAGCTAGTTATAAGATCAAAAACAGTAACGGTTGTGGATATCTAATTTCTAATTTAATACATCAAGTAATTTTATAAACACAAACTAGGACTGATAGCACTTCAGCAATGTACCTTCATGAATCTATATCAAGTCGTTACCTTTGGGATTTTATTTTCCTCCTATTTTGTAAAATGTTATTTTATATAGATTAGTGTAGATTCTGATGTTAACTAATGCTCATTGGTGCAAAGGCTTTGTGTTAAATCAGAGAATTAAGAATTTAAACTTCTACTAGACAGTTTTTAGTAGAATGAACTTGGCTTGTAGCTGATTTGGGCAAATTGCTGAGACATATTTTTTTCAAGTTTTTAGTTATTTGAGTATATTTAATAAAAAAACTCACAAGCCAATCACTAAATTTACAACTAACTACAAAAAGTGGAACACTGAAGGTTAGTTTCAGTTTTTTGTAAAAAGTCATTTATTGTTTTACTTTTAAGACATATTACTTAAGTAGTATAGTAATGCTTTTAGACTTTTAAAGTTTATCCTCAATAGAGGAATTCTCCTACTACAAGGACAGAATAATCAATTCCCTCAGAATTCCAAATACATCTTTTTGAAGAGAGCAAACTAGCGCGAAATATATGGTTCAGGGCATGCTTTCGGATGCCTCCAAACAACAATCTAACATCAAAACAGGAGAAAATCATCAGTAAAATCAAACATATAAAGCAAAAATCGCTTACTAATGCGAATCCATCATTAATGAATACGAAGCGACTAGAAGTGCTCCACCCACCCAACTTCATATCATCCAATAAATTGTTCATTTGCTTCGGATCATATCTTACATGATAAAATCCTGTTGCGTCTGCATTGGCCCGTATCAAATAGTCGTCAGGGTTAGTAGTCGTGATCCAAGTAAGAGGTATATCTACGACTTCAGATGCTGTCCTTAGAACATGTTTAAATATGAATGAATGTTTCCCATCTTTTGAAGAACAGGTTAAGGTTATTGGTACAGGCCAGAGTTTGATCTCTATTAGAAAAAATTTGCCACGATAAACATCCATATATACATCAGTGATAAAAAACAACTGTAATCTATTAGAACCTACTATGAAGCCAAAATAAGAATAGTTGTGACAGCTCAAGTAGTATTCTGTCAGTCAAACGCAACCCAGAACTTGAAACACCTGCCCATCGATTCAGGTTGCCATACCCCATTAAAACAGAGAAATGAAATTGTCAAAGCGAATTCCAGAGTAGTAAATGACGTACAGGATTAGAACTAGGTATCTAGGATACCAATTATTGAAGTAGAAAACTCTATGAGGAATTTGGAAACTGAGGGCCAAAAGGAAAACAAAGAATGAATGCACCTGTGCCATTCCAAACGACTTTGAGCCGTGTCATTCAAAGTCTCTAACCAACGGAAATTTTTTCGATGATCACCGTAAGTTGATTGTTGATTCAATTACACGATTAGTGCACAGAATGTTAATATAGTTTTGGTTGTACATCCTAATGTTATAAATCACTGGTATATAAAATCTAGTTAAATGATACTGTTGCATGCTATGATTACTTTTTCATAACAATTAGTTATTGCAGTAAATATATACGTTGTGACTGACCTTGTGTATATTTTGATTGAAGTTTATATTGCTCTTGTGATAATTGTACTTCTAAAGAAGTGTTATTTATGCTAACAAGTAAGACAGATAAAACTGGAAATCCGGTATTCAGTGTCCATGGGCGCATTAAACTACCAACATCCATGCCACAAGTTGAGGCTAAAGCGAACCAAAGATCATCTGTAACTGCATTAGCATAAGCATATCTTCCAAGGTAAAATGATAATCCTGAACGAAACATATCACCACCTAAATATCCATGCAGCATGTTAATAAGACTAGCACCTTTACAATAAGATATAGTATCGAAAATCTCATTAATTTCATTGGGATTGGAAACTTCCACCTGAAATTAAAATTTTACAAAAACTAGTAAATTAATCAATATTACAAGTAACCTGATTATTGTAGCCAAGAAGAAAAAAACTAGGACTAACCAAAGTCAGTCTATAAGAACTTTCGTCTCAATTTGAGCGAATAGTTTCATAGTAATTGGTAGCCAAGTTTATGTAAGACAACAATAAAGAAAAATCATATTTGTAAAAATCTCAGCAATTGAACTTAAGGTAAATCCAGCGTTTCATTTGGCATTCTGATTCAAGATTAATCGAACATGAAAATAATCAGAAGTACAGAGCTCACATGTTAAATGTAAATTAAGCAGATCATCCGATCATATTAGCAATGTTGAAAGTGAGATTTGTCGTAGTACAAATCAGACGTTTGGCTTGAGTAACAGAGGAGATTATGTTAAGACAACAGTTGTATGAAGGTGTAAGTGAATCTGATGTGAAATATTTCATTGACTATATATCGACCGCTTATTGATATTTAACGAAAACAAACAATTTTATATATGATATGAGCCAAACATGTCACACCATGCATAAAATTACGATAAATTTTGACCAAGCTGATTATTTATCATATACTTAGATAAACCAACCGATTAGAGCTGAAAGTAATCGTTGTTGCTCACATAATAAGCGATGGATTAAATTCAGTTAGATATAATGAGTTCAGGTTGACTTATTAATTATCTGTGGCCATGGGACAGCTAATCGCATTCCATCTCTCCCATTGATTTTGTTTGGATTTGCCCATATGAGGAATCAGGGTTTTCCAACTCCCCTAGGCGGACACGGAGGGGCCACCAACCCGGTTAAAGAACCAGACATTCGCTTTTCGTCCTTTAAATTTCGTAGACAACACCCTCGCCTCGAGAAGGCAGTGAGTAGGATTTCCATAGCAGTTGTTGTGTGTGGGCGTGGCCATGTGAGAGTATTTCGAGAGATCGGGTTCTCTCCACTGTCGATCATACCAGGGCATTTGGGGGCAAATACGTAGGGAAGCTTCAGCCGTTAGTCTCTTTTTATATGAACTAAAACTCTTTTTGAGGATTCTTGTGCGATCGTATGCCCAAACCGTATTAAGTACAGTACTATCACTGACTTGTTTCCTAGTTTACTTTTTCAGGAAAGTGATAAAAGTAACAGAATAAGCTTTGAAAATATAAGTACTGTATCTGTTGTTTTGATTGAAGATTTCCGATCTGTAAATTCTATGAAACTGATTAAAACAATGGAGAAACTAAAGTAATACATCATTATAGCAAGTTGTGAAATACTCATTTTAGAAAGATGTAATACAAACCAGTGCCATGAGCGTTGAAAATAAGATTTTAAATTGCTTATCAAAGATTAAATATATTGCGAAAAATTATACTCCATTTAACTATATGACTCCGGAACATGGTCTCTGAGAATAAATACCTTGCATACGTTAAAAGTATTTGATTTTAAATGCCTTTGCAGCGGAAGTCGCTTATAATGAAACAGCCAGATGATTAATGCTGTAATTGGAATTGTTATACTGGGGTAATTGTGAGCAAATAGTCGATGAGGTTGCAAATCTTCCCCGACTAGTGGGGGAGGAATGTGCAGAAGCCGCCCACCAACCTCTCAATGATCCAAGGTGACTGGTACAGGAGTAAGTTGGAAGAAAGCTACGCTTAGTCAAACCAAGATATGAAGTCCTGTCATAAAGTCACTAACTCCCGGTCTGAACCGTGTCAACAGGTTAAGACTTCGTAGATAAAGTCTGAATGATAACAGTAACTAGGAGATTCCAACATCCGAACCATATATGAAAATAAATAACGGGGGTCACTGGTGAAAACTTACAAAGTTGATGTATTACAAGTACAGACAACATAGAGGTGACCTTCTTCCACAATTATGCGCTGACAACATTTTTTCAAATAATTAGTGACTCCGAAAACACATAAGTACTATTCGAGATGGTGGTCGACAACTTAACAGTAGACAAAAATAGACTTTCTAAATCGACCACGACTAGAAGGGATGAGTAGACGATTGTCACTCCAGACATTGTCATTTGATCCTTTCGTATTAGAATTGTCTACTTAGCTACTTTTGGTCGATTTGGTCATGGATGTGAATTGGGAGGTAATACTTAATTAGTTCATCCATTACTCCGAGATGATCTTATTAACATGTAGTGTAGAAAAGATAAATTTCTTGTTTAGAAAAGACTCCAAATAACTGAAAAATCTTCCGAAAACTTTTATCAACAATTCAATAGTATTTTAAATACGTTTATTGTGTACAATGAATGTGAAATAGTTTTCAATTGTTCTGAGCAAATCTAAACATAAAAAGTAAAATAAATACGTTATTAACCTCTAATTACAAAATGAAATAAACTTACTTCTATCGGATGTGAGCTAGATAGTGCATCTAGACGTAATGCAGAGGCTAACCGATGATATGAAAAGTGTGTCTAAAATAGTAAATGGAAGAAAAATAAAACAGGAAACCTTTTAAAAGGCAATTAGTTAATGAGAAACGTTCAAACAGATGGTCAGTACATCATAACTCTACCTGTATGTTACTCCTAGTCCCAAACCCGGATGAAGGAGGAAGGCTGGGTATGGAGTCAACGACCCCATCCCGTAGAAAAAATCTTGCCATAATAACGCTAATCATAAAAAATCATTTAAAATTTGTCCTGGGAGTTAAAGGATCTTCATTTAGAAGGGCTGTAATACCTCATGGTGAAAGCTGATATTATTCGGAAGTCGCGAGGCAGATGTCCCTTCTAACAACTAGAGAAACAATTAACATATGTACATTGGATGTCCGGAGAACCAGTAAGATAGCTGCGGAAATTGGGATATAAAACTTGGCTGTAGGTGGAATGAATGAAACCATTTCAACCCAACCCAGACAGAATAGATTAGCTTCGAGAGAGATGAAGAAAAAATGCCTAGTAGGAACAAGGAATTGCACTGATGCTGTACAAAAAAACACACAGGAAAAGCATGAATCCAGAACCATCAATGAACCTTTTAAAACAAAGGAGGGGCTTACAATGAATGTCACCCAGTGGTATGTACCAGCCAATGAGGGCAAAGAAAATGAGATCAGTCTTGTGAGAGGCTGTAGTTCATCTTGGAAAAGTGCCAAGGAAAAGACCTGATCATCCTGATGGGAGACCCAAACTCCAAGGTCAGAATGGACAAAACTGCTTAGAATGTTGTAGTGGTTTTGTTTCGTTAGTCGATCACCTCGATAACTGTTATAAATATAAATGTCAACGGTCTTTAAAATCAGAAGGCAATAAGAAGTGGCAACTACAGTTAACTAACGGATAGCGCAGATCACAAAGCTATAAGTATATCGAGCGAATTTGAAGCGGAGTCGAATAAATATATGCGAGCAATTACATAGTCAAATTTATAATCAAATTACATAAGGGTGCAGCAAGGCAAAGCAAAAGCCAATAATATGATTTGAGTACATATATACATGGGAAGGAGGATGAATCATCGAGTGATATTTAAACAACCAACATTTTAGCTAGTCTGTCATGTGTTCTGGTGATCAAAACGGTACAAAGAAATATGCGAATTGTTACTGTTCAAACAACATTGTCTGTTAAGTAGGTTAATAAAAAGGTTTATCCAAAGTTGAACATAAACGAAATTGGTTGTAGGATAGTTGCCATAATGTCACAAGACTACATCGACTAAGAGTTCAGTTACAGACGTGAGAAAAAAGAGAGGACTACACTTAAATTCGTGCATGCCAAATGGAGACCAGGGTCAGACAAGATTATCTACTCTCGCACTTCCTCTTTCTTCTGGTGGTTGACTGGATTATGAAGACCTTCACATCTGATGGGAAGCACGGAATACAACAGACAGCTTGGACGCAACTAGACGATTTAGACTTCGCAGATCACCCAGTTCTTCTATCCCATACACAATGGAAAAGCAAGATCCTCAAATACAACACGGAGAACACCAACCCAATCACACTTGATGGAGACTCTGGAACACGTGGAAAAATTCACGTATCTGTGATGCATCATAGATGAACAAGGAGGATCGGATGTAGACGTAAATGCAAGGATTGGTAAAGCAAGGGCCGCATTCCTACAGTTGAAGAACATATGGAACTCAGAACAACTGTCAACCAATATCAAATTAAGAATCTTTAAGACGAACGTTAGGACAGTCCTACTGTACATGGCTGAAATTCGGAGAACGACTACAACCATCATCAAAAAAGTACAAATATTTAAAAACAGTTGCCTACGAATGATACTGAATGTCCGTTGACCGGATAACACCAGCAACAGTTTGCTATGGGAGAAAACAAACCAGCTTCCATCTGAAGAGGAAATTAGGAAAAGACGATGGAAATGGATAGATCATACATTACGGAAATCACCAAACTGAATAACGAGGCAATTGCCAACTTGTAATTCTGAAGGGGAACGGAAAAGAGAAGTCCGAAGAACACATTGCGTCGGGAATTGGAGGCAGACATCAAAAGAATTAATAGCGAATGGCAATAATTGAAAATGACTACTCAGGACACTTCGATGAAGTATCCTAGTCGGGACCCTATGCTCCATTAAGGGGTAACAGGCGTAAGCACAGCATATATGAACTTTTAAACGATACAGGGATTGGCGTTCCATCAATTTACCAAGAAATTTAAGATTACAGATTTGAGGTGATCCAATTAATAGCAGTATCAAAGTTTTATTCGTTTTCACTTATAATTAAAATATTAAATTATTGATCAGTAAATTTAGTCTACTTTTTTCTCGCCGCTGAATTACCACTATCGCAGATTTAATATTCCGAATGTTCATTTTACTTGACTTTATTTACTGAAATCATGAACCAACATAAGTTAAACCACCATTGAAAACCTGAAAGCACTGGATGGCTGTTTCTTCCTAGTATGAGACTCTTCAGAAGTGAGTAACAACCACCCCTCATGTGAGAATTTATAACCCAGGACCTTCGGTCTCGCGCATGAGCACCTAACCTCTAGACCACTAAGTCGGCGTCCAACAGTGTTAATGTCTAACTTCAACCAATGCGCGACACTGAGTGACCATCTTTCACTGTCTTCGAGGAGTAAAGGCTCCACATCTGAGAAGGATTAGTGAGGGTCCTGGGTATGACTTGCCAGTGTGGGTTCGTGAACGTGTACACCCAAGGAGACCCATACTAGGACGAAACGGTTGTCCAGTGCTTTCAGGTTTTTAACGGTGGTCTAACCTAAACTGGTTCATGACTTTAATGAAATTCAACAATCTCCACAACCCCTTACTGACTTAGTTTAATACAAGTACACAAATAAAAATATGAGGATTATTTGTATGTCATATTGACAGTAGTTGTAACAGGGAACAAAATGAAAAGATCAAGAAATTTAGGCCATATATGAAACAAACAATTGATTAGTGGTTGAAATACTTGGCTATCAACCTATAGGTTGTGAGTTTGAACTCCGATCCACTCACTTTGATTTAAGCAACTGGGTAGTATCGTCAACCTTTAGACAAACACTGCAGCTCAAAGTCAAATAGACGCAACTGTATTCGTTATGAGTCACTTTATTTAATAATCTATTAAAATTACATTTGTCATTACTGATAACTCTATTAGTATCCATCATTTAAATTTCGAACCATTTTGCCAAGTCTTCTTTTTATCGGGAACTTCCTAAATGCAAGTGATGTAAATCATGAGGTTTGAGAAAGCATGTCGTGTACTTTCAAATAATTAAGATTAGTTATCATAGTTGTTTTAACTTTATTGATGATAACTAAATCAATATAAAAAGACCTACTGAATTCTAATCTGTTAGTGCAAGTTGAGAAAAAAGTAGCTTCTTCAACAAGCACAGGTGCGTGGACTTGTCTTTAATCTACAGTTTAAGCGTCATAGTGAAAATTACTAGGTTCTCCAAACTCAATTAAATGGAGTTATGTTCAAACTCACAGCCTAACAGTTGAAAATTCAGCGTTTTCATAACTACTTCACCGCTCGTCCGGAAAGCAATAGCATGATCCTGTGGTAACATGTGTTGACTTATAAGTAGCGGTTACCACTAGACATTTAAAATAGGCTCTTCATATAGTTGATTCTATGTTTATTAAGGATTACATTAAAACTTATTTAAATTATGTGGATAAAGGTGTTGGCTTAGAAATTTATTGGTGATCTTGTAATAAATTGTATTTTTTGTAGACAAACAGCTCTGTATTTTATTTTAAAATCGATTTTATTTATTATATCCTTGCTAGTATTTATAAATGATAGCAGAGTGTTCTCGTACAGTTCGTCTGTCTATAATACAGTGAATATTATGTCCATGTGTTATTAATAAAGATTCCAATCAGGTGTGAAACTGTTAACACTTAACGATTCCTCTCTTCGTTCAGGGGTAAAATTATATTTTTATACACAAACTTAACAACTATCAATAAGAGATATGGTATTTTCTACACAACCGCATTAAATCGACGTAACTTCATAACAAGCCATCACAGTATGATTTTTAAATGCGAAATATGTTAATTGATTACACTGATTCAGCCTCTTTGTGCTACTTAAAATCCCAGTGAACGAAGTGCATCATCGAATATAACCTGGATAATTTGAGTTGACAAATAGGTTAGTTTAGAATACTAAGGTGGAAACTTCTACTGATGAAAGTAAAGCACAAACAATATAACGAGGTTTTGTGGAACATGGTGGTTTCGTACTAATAGGAGAGTCATCACTAGTATATATATATATATATATATATATATATATATATATATATCACTTTTATGTTATGTATTAAAAAATCTATCGGAATGTCTTACCCAAATATCCATTTCGGGATAACAGTGATCAGAACAAAAGTATTCTATCCAAGCTGCGAATCCTTCCTTTAGCCATAAATCTGTCCACCATTTCATCGTAACGAGATTACCAAACCACATATGGGCTATTTCATGACTGATTACAGTTGTAATGGCTTCTTTTGTTGCTGGAGACAATGTGTGTGGATTAGCTAATAAAAGTCTTTCACTAAACAAGAAGTAAATCATATTAGATGATTACTTACTAATCTACAAGAAAATGTGAACTTCAGAATACAAATAAACGAATTAAATAATGTGAGATTTTCTGGAATTTACACATACTTGAAATATAAGTTACAACATCAGACAGTATCAAATGATAAACTGTGCACAATAAAAATACATATCTATTACCAGTAAAATCGACCATAGGTAATTATGGCAGCGGTCATAACTAGAAAATTTCGATGTTACTCTGAAATTAAATCTAGGGGGGTAGTTGTTGTATACAAGTCTTAGCAGCACTACAATTAACTAATATGACACTGTTTAGTCACACATAATTGAAACCTGTTGCAAATGTGTATCACCCCAACTCACAACGTGACATTGACAGGTAGACATGAAATTAATAAAATAAATTCCAAAGATGTTAGAATAGTATCAGTGATAATGAAAAAAATACAAAACAGAAAAAATCTGGTATGAAAAAGGCATAAAATAATATTTATTTATTTTAACACATAGATATTGGTACAAGGAGGCACCAAATACATATGCGCCACACAAATCTCATTCAATATGTGTGAGGGCTGTGATACTGCTCGGGTGCCCAAACCGAAGCAGGATAAAATAAAATAAAAACTCAAAACCAAGTAGATGAAGAATGAATGGATCTGTTCCCTTCAAGCCAAGTGTGAGAGCAACGTCACCAAACGTCCTTAACAATTGCTCATGATTATTCTTGGGATATTAACCAGATACTTTATACCTATTGACGCGACTCGGATCCACAGCAAATCATATCATGGATTGAAACCACGTTTTTCTTAGCCTATTTTTAAACTTCTATCAACATAATACTACGTCAGTCAGCACTTAGTATCGTGGTAAGGGTTGTTGGGTCTGTGTAAAATGTGTCTCGGCCACTTCAACCGACGAAGATTGTCAGTACAGTGCAAATCCAGTTTTTGTGTTGTTCATTCTACAATAATCTTTGAACGAATATGGCTCTGGTAGGTAACTGCGATCCTTCAACGATTACACCTATCTATTAGGATGAAAAAAACTGAATTATCCGGGTCGGTGGGCTAATTTCTTGGTTCTCTGGTAATGGTAGGAAGAACCAGTAAAAAAAACAACAGCTACAGATACAGTATGGATTCGGCAATAGACAGTTCTACAGAAAGATTTAAAGGTGCAGCATTACAGACGTAGTCTCAGATATTTTTTGTTGATGAAACTCCCAATAAGTTTCTCTACAACTAAAAACAGTTTAAAAGTGGTTGTTCCCAAAACGGAAAATTCTTTATTTCATAAAAAAAAAACTAACGACAACTAAATATTTCATAACACTATACTCATATTTTCTACATGATAGGTGTCAAGTATTTATGAAAGAAACAGTGGTCCACCGATTATCAAATACAGCCACCAAAACCAACCTTTGAACCCATCTATCAATCAACTGCACTATTTGACTACTCCTTTAGGTAGATTAAAAAGTGTTGTAAGTTCTAGATAATTTCCCAGAAAAGTTTCTAGAAACCGAAGACAATGAAAAGGGTAAGAAGACACGAGTAATAGAAAGCAGACAGCTGAGGCTTCATCCCAGTGACCGAGTCTGATTTTCTATTCATTAAGCTACTAGTTTGAACAATTATCTACAAAAGCTTACGTAGGAAGTTTATGAAGTGTGTATGTTTTTTTTTCCATTCAAATCATAAGGTATAAATATGTAATAACGGAGATTATATAGTTTCTTGTAATATACTGAATGACATAGCATGTGGAAGTTTATATCAACTCATTTACTTGAGTCTTTTATATCGTTTGAAGGATGGCTTTTGTGTACAGAACGTGTCTTTTTGGATTATTTATGGATACAGAGGTGTGAGTTATTGAATTTTCGGATATCTACAGTAAAGCTATAGATTAAGTGTTTAACAAGAAATATGAGACCAAATGTAACTAGGTTTTGAAAACCCTATTCAGAAAATCTCACTAGGATCTTCGGGATGAAATGTAATCATCAAAATGCATATACAGAGAATATGTCGCAAGTTTTATTGTATTAAAAGACAACTTGCCGAAAAGTTATTAATCCCCAGTTTTCCATTGCACCGCCGCACATATTAGGGACTGCAAGTAAATCAACTTTGGGTAATGGATACTTAATGCCAAAGTATTCCCCGTAGAATGGCAAACAATGACAAGCCACATTTAGGGCGATAGAACCCTGGCTTTGTTCTGAAAGAAGACCTTTACGCGAATACACACGCACTAAAACTCCGTTTTTGTCAGTAGCCTATGATGTAAATGAGGTATAAAAACATAGTATTAAAAATAATATTAGCGTGAGTAATCTTAAAAATACTCTACCTAAAAATAGGATATAAACTGAAATTGGAGCGGTGAAATGCTTTATTACACCTGAAAACAATAAATCATATTCGCAAAGTGATCTGATTTGTGAGTGGAAGATGTGACTCCATCAAAATTCAACACACGTTTTGTACTGATAGACTGGGAGAAGCGTATGAAGTCCAATCTTAATCAAATCTACTTTAGATGTCATATCTATGTGAAATGACATCAATAACTCCAAAAAATACGCCGTAAATTTTGCTTAAAACTGAAAACTCCCTATTGTTAAGACAAAACACCGAGTATTCTTATCGAGTTCTGTTTCACATGACGTAAAGATGTCAGTTCCATACGAGACTAATAATTCTAGTGGTTATTTCTAGAAATTCTATCTTTTTTGTAAATGATTCGTTCACCAAAACGTGGCATCAGTGCTTGAAGACACTAACCTCTAGTCTGAGCCATGTTGGTAGATGCAGAGTACTTGGTTAGGGTCCACGTGACTTTCGTAACCAATGGTTGGGGACTCTTGGTGACATGGCTCAGAATCGATCACAATGGTGTCGGTGTATACACTCCCTGTCTTCCCTTAAACTAAGAGATTAAAATCGCTTCATATCTTTCTGCGAACTAATTCTATATTCCGGTACTGTATCCTTATATGCAATCTTTCTCCTATATATTACCACCTTTAACCTAACCACTCCTATGAATCCGGTGTTCATCTTGCTGTGCTAATGAAGTATGGCAACCTGGACCGATGCATATATGTGCCTGGTCCTACGTTGTAGCTGACTGACTGGCTTGGTATATTCGTCCATTTTGGAATAGAAAGTTATTGAGAATGAGCTTCAGAAGAGTAATATGGGAAACAACTAACTATCGATTACAAACAGCAGATGTAAATGTGTACTTTTGATGACAGGGAAACTGAAATATTATCGCAGTGACATCTCTATGTAATCGTGACCAATAATCTGTGACAAATCAGATCAAGGCTTATAGAAAAAACACATTAAATCCACTAGGACATCAATCTACCTGAATAATATATTTCAGATAGTGATTAATCCTATCACATTATTATTTTATTGGGATTAGTTCATAGCTCAGAAATCTGAAGTGACTCACTTGAACAATCTTTTCAAACTATCTGGAGTATGTTCTGGTGCCTATGATATCCTGTTTATGCTTAAGTAAACAAAAGTAATTTTTAACACCTGACGTCGTACAGAGACTAAGAACATTCACATTATTTAGGACTAAATGTTTACAATTACCAAGGCCAACTCGTTTGATATATTTGAATCTCCATTATCACACTAATCAACATGAGTTAAGCAAACTTCAGACATCTTCGCGACAACAAGTGCCAACCTAACCGTAACATATTCAGATATTTTAATTCAAACGTTTTGTTATAAACGAAGAAATAACAAAGAACCAATTGGCACTCAACTTCACAAATGCAAACATTTTCCAGGTTTGTAGTTAGTAAAGTGAAATGAAATATTTGACGATGATTTAGTAGTTAAAACATTCAAATTTAAGTCACTGTCACAGATTCAAACCTAGATTAATTTCAGTCAATATTGCTAGCAAGATATTATAGACAGAACTCAAAGCCAAGAATATCCACTGGTGTTTAGTTATATTGATTTGAACTTTGGTAATTATACCATTCGACGTCGACAGAACTGTAAAAAATGTTTATGTTTATCGTCGTTACCGACAGTACAGTAGCTTTTCACTTGAAGTGAATAAATTAAAACTGAATTATTAATATGGATTGCTGGTAAAATATGATATGTAATAACTTGTACCAATACACATAACCTTGAAGGATACCACTTAGCTTTTTGTTTTTCTATCAGAAGTCATGGATTTGAACTGGGAAATTTTCTAACGAAATGAGTCCCAAAAAAGTGAGTGTAAACAACATTTAATCCACGTACAGACTAAACATACGGAAACTGAATAGTCTGTGTAACATTTTCATAATAGTTTATTATAGACATATTACTACATAGGAGTACGTTGATTGTCAATCTTTCTTAACTAAATCACAGTGAACTACTATTATACTTGTCCCCAGATATTACAACCGTCTATTTGCGTAATGTCAACTGCAAATATGACCTTACCTCGGTATACTCAAGATCTCCAACAGCAAAAGCTACCAAATATGTTGACATCTTTGGAGTATCTTGGAAATGAAAGGCAACTATGTTTTCATCGTGCTCTACTTTCGATAAGAGAGGCTAAAGCAAACGAATAGTGAAAAGCATCATACAAGAACAAATGAGTCTCTAATGAAATGGATTATATTCATTAAAACAAGTGATAAAAATATAGTTTTTACTACAGACCCATCCAGTGACAGGACGCTAGTGTACAAAATCACAAGTTGTACGATGTACAGAGGTTAGGAATACCAACTATTTGCTCACTCAAGATTACATGGAGAGATATGACTGTTAGGAGTGTTGAGCTACTACTCCTTAGATTTTATTTTAACAATCAACAATAAGTCATGCCATAATATGGTATAATTAGGTTTGAAAGAGGCAGAACAAAATAGTTAGCATAATTAACAAAGTATAGGTTCGGTGTATTAGTTCATACTAGTATATTATGTTCCCAAATCACGCGTTGAATATTTATAGTATTATTTATTTATTTAAACACAAACATTAGTACAAGGAAGCACCAAAATATATATGTGCCTCATAATGAAAGTGAGGTAGTGAAGAGACAGAATAGTTGAGTAGAATGAAAAAGAGTAACAAGGAACAGAAACTAATGAGAGAAGCATTTCAGGTGAGAAAAATACAACCAGAAAAATTCTTTCAATTAAAGAAATTACTCTCACTTTTGCAAAGTAAAAATAATTTGCAGCAGGATAGCCACTGTCTTCTATTCTGAACCATGTCTGATAACTCTCAAGTCATTGTCTCAAAATTTAAGGACCCCAACCAGGGACTCATGAAGTACCAACAGAAGCCAGTCCTGTATAGCTTTTTTCATGCCACGGCACCATGTTATACACTGACCACCTCTCCACTTTTTCTAACCGGTCCCAGCGTCGGCGAATGATACACGATGTGGAATTCGCTGGGACAATATTAGTAGTACATGTCCAAGTCACCAAAGTAGGTGTTTTGAAATAGTGAAGTCAACTGAATTATCGTCACTGTGTCCGAACACACATAGCCGAACCACTGCATTACTACCATGATGTTGCTAAGGGTTAAGAAAAATGATAAGAAAAAGTCTAAGGAACGACCGTGAGCAGTGGTGGGTAACGAAAGCAAAAGCGATGGAAAAGGCGGCGACTATAGGGAACACAAGACAGCTTTACAGACTAATAAAAGAAACTGGAACTAATAAGTCAAGTGTATGTGAGACTATCTCGGAAAAAGACGACACTCCTATTTGCACCCAGTCTAGACGTTTAGAACGATGAGTGGGACATTTTAAGGAGCAGTTTAGCTGACCTTCAGCTACTCTACAACTAACCACCATTCCCAGACAGCGTGGATGGAACATCGAAGTGGGTCCTCCGATTCTATCTGAAGTTCGAAAGACTATAGTTAACCTGAAACGAGGAAGAGCAGCTGGTCCAGATGGATCGGTCCCAGATGTCTTTAACTATGGTGGTCCAGTTTTCGCGATTAACTTGACTAGTATTTTAAATAAAATCTGGTAGTTGAACGTAATCCTATCTCACTGGTTACAATCACAGATCGTCTCAATATATAAGAAAGGGTCAAAATCATCCTGTGACAACCACAGAGGGATTAGTTTAACAAATATAGTATCTAAAATAATAGCCTCGATAATTATCAAACGCCTAACTAAGACTCTTGAACTGCAAACACGAGAGAATCAAGCTGGCTTCAGACCTGGTCGTAGCTTCATCGACCACATATTCACCATTCGTCAGGTTCTAGAACACAGGCATACTTATCGGCGTCCGACGATGGTGGTCTTTCTTGACTTAAAAACAGCATTTGACTCTATAAACCGCTCCCGACCGAAGCTGCTACCTTGACGCGGTGGTTGGGCTTGTCTATCGTGATGACCCAACCGAGCTATATTGACTGGAACATATATTCCTGTAGGTTCTACCATGCCAGGCAGGTCGATTGGTGAACGGTAAGACTAAAAGCAGCAACTTAAGGTCTGAGGGCGAAGTCGTACTGCTGACTGTAGTGGGTGTGACAGCAGTAAGGTGTTTCCCTCGGACAACCAGCATCTGCAGCGATGCCGCCTTCCCACAAGGAGGGGTGGGGTTAGAAAAGGTCGACCTTAAAAATGTCACACCTCACCTTACCTCACGGATTTCCGTCTCCGGCGGTAAGGCCCTTTGAAGAACGGAGCTAACACGTCAAAAACCTTCCACGAAAAGGCCGTGCGCGACCGGCCTCAAGCAGTTGTCCCTTGGGCTCTGCGGTCACGCTCCCAGGTCGTTAAGACCAACACTAATCCGACTTCTTTTTCAGGTACCTCAAGTAATACCCTTCCACGGTGTGGGCAGCCGGGAAGTGATATCATCCCTCATACCCGTAATAGCCCACGAAACCAAGTTGGTCACATTCAAATCCTTCCTACACCTCCTAATAACTCTCTTATCTTAATGACTAACCCTCCTCACGTCTCTTTATCACATCGCACCGGTAGGGCAAACGATTCAAGTACACAAAACGCTATTCCTGGTCTCCTGAAACCACGCTCTAAACTACACGTAGGAGCTTTTAACGTCCGAACATTGTGCCTATTAGGACAACAGGCTTCCTTGGCTAGGACTTTAGAATCCCGCGCCATCGATGTGTGCTGCGTCTCCGAAACGCGCATACAGGATCCGAGTAGCTTCATTCTTCTGACCTCACGATGTCAAAATAAAGAACCGACTCGATTCACACTTCGTGTATCTGGAAGCCCTGATTCTGCTTCTCGTGGCCTCGCCGGCGTAGGCATAGCATTGAGTCCTAGGGCAGAACTAGCTCTCTTAGAGTGGATCCCAGTAGACAGTCGTTTGTGCGCTGTCCGACTAAACGGAACAGTAAGGATTCGAAAAGATAGGGACACCCGTCGTTGCCTCTTCGTCGTCTCTGCCTATTCTCCCACTGACTGCAGCGCAGATGATATAAAAGATGAGTTTTACAGAAAGCTCTCCGACCTTCTCCGAAAAGCTAGGCGCTCAGATGTAGTAATAATGGCCGGTGACTTTAATGCTCAAGTAGGTAAACTAAGCGATAGGGAAAAACACCTGGGTGGATCTTATAGCATCATGGCTCAAAGAACAGATAATGGCGACCATCTGTTGCAGCTATGCTCGGACAACCGCCTCTTTCTTGCAAATACTAACTTTAAGCATAAGGAAAAACATCTTTTAACATGGAGACCCCCTAATTCGTCCCAACGTTGGACCCAAATAGATTACATCGCATTCAGCCACCGATGGAGGGGCACGATAGAAGACTGTCGCTCATTCTGGGGCACATGCTTAGATTCAGATCATGCTCTAGTACGAGCGCGTATCTGTCTGCATCTTACTGGACGTAGGAAAGACGATGCAAGTAAACCTCTTAGGGCCCTACTTAATGATAGTCAAGCTAAGAGTATATTTCAGGAACAACTAGGAAAACAGTTAGGCAGCCATGTATGTGATGCCCACCCCGAGGCAGCATGGAATGATATCCGAAAAGCTGTGGAAACAGCAGTGATATCTGTTAGTAAAGTAAACCACAAGGTTAGGGAGCAACACTGGATCTCAGCAGCATCTATCGCACTGATAGATGCTCGGAAACTCATTCCACCTGGCTCTGAACATAGTGAAGAGCGGAGTCAGCTTAAGCGCAAGCTGACAAGAAGTCTACGCAATGATCGTGAACAGTGGTGGGTAGCGAAAGCAAGAGAGATGGAAAAGGCAGCGGCAATAGGTAATAGCAGACAATTGTTCAGACTTGTTAAGGAAACCGGTATTAGGAAACCGACTGTTAGCGAAACACTCTCAAAGAAAGATGGACATATTATTCATTCTCAATCCCGGAGATTGGATCGATGGGCAGAACACTTCAGGGATCAGTTCAACTGGCCTTCAGCCACACTTCGATTTCCCACGATCTCTAGTCAACCTGAGTGGCAAGTTAATGTAGGTCCTCCGTCTCTTTACGAAGTTGAAAAAGCCATAGGAAATCTGAAGCGAGGGAGAGCAGCAGGCCCTGACAGATTTACTCCTGAGATTTTTAAGGATGGTGGTTCAGTATTAGCAGTGAGATTAACTGAGGTCTTAGGTAGAATTTGGGAACTGGACGTAATCCCATCTGACTGGTCTCAATCACTGATTGTGCCAGTTTATAAGAAAGGACAAAAGTCCTCTTGTGACAATCACAGAGGAATCAGTTTGACTAATATAGTGTCTAAAATATTAGTTTCAATAATACTTCGACGCCTAACCAAAGCTCGTGAAGAGCAAACTACAGAAAATCAGGTCGATTTTCGACCTGGACGTGGTTGTATAGACCAAATATTCACACTACGTCAGGTTCTAGAACACAGACACACGTTTAGACGCCCCACAATGGTAGTATTTCTCGACCTTAAGGCGGCATTCGACTCTGTTGATTGTGAGGTTCTATGGCAGTGTTTGTCACTGAAAGGAGTACCAAAGAAGTACATTAACCTTATTCAGGCTCTCTACTCGAACACAACTGGTAGAGTGAGAGCTTATGGCGAACTGTCATCAGAATTGATTACCTCAAGTGGTGTTCGTCAGGGCTGTCCACTCTCTCCATTCTTGTTCAATTTTGTGGTCGACGTACTTTTAGAGATGACACTTTCCTCATCTAAATTTCCAGAGGTTGAACTTTTACCGGGAGGTTCACTTGTTGACTTAGAATATGCAGATGACATCGTTTTATTTGGCGAAGACGCTGAAAAAAATGCAGTCTTCTGACCACTCTAAGCAACAATGCAAGCATGTTCGGGATGCGATTCTCCCCCTCGAAATGCAAAATGTTGCTTCAGGATTGGGTTGCATCGACACCCGTACTAGTGATAGGGAGTGAAGTAATTGAGCGTGTCGATCACTTCACTTATCTTGGAGGTCTCATCAGTCCTTGTGGTCTGGTGTGTGACGAAATCTCAGCACGGATACAGAAGGCTCGACTAGCTTTTGCCAACTTGCGTCATTTATGGCGTAGGCGAGATATCCGTCTATCAACCAAAGGACGGGTTTACTGCGCAGCAGTACGTCCCGTCCTAATTTATGGCAGTGAAACATGGCCGGTAAGAGTAGGGGATATTCGTAGGTTACTAGTATTCGATCATAGGTGTCTTCGAAATATTACTCGTATATCATGGGACCATCGAGTAAGTAATGCAGTTGTTAGGAAACGGGTACTAGGTAAGGATGGAAAATCAATTGATGACGTAGTGAAACTTCATCAGTTGAGATGGCTGGGACACGTGTTACATATGCCCAACCACCGACTGCCTCGACGTGCGATGTTCAGTGGTATAGGGGTAGGTTGGAAGAAAGCTAGGGGCAGCCAGACGAAAACATAGCACAAGTTCATGAAGTCACTGACAAGTGGACTGAGTCATGTTGGTAGGTATAGACTACCTGGTTGAGGACCGCGAGATGATAGCAACCGATGGTTAGAGACCTTGAATGACATGGCTCAAAATCGTTTGCAATGGCGCAGGTGCATCAACTCTTTGTGTTCTCCCAAATTTTGATCTCCTGATTCCCCCTTGTCTCTTTTTTTTCTTCCCAAGTTTATTCCACTGTATTATACTCTTTAAGTAACATCTCCAAACACTAATCTCTCCGATTACTGCTTATACTCTTATTACCTCTACCACTACGGGATTTGAATCGACCACGGCATCTCTGTGCTAATGTGGTGTGGCAACTCGAACTGATGTACGTACGTACAAAGTTCTACGTTGTTACTGATTGACTGACTGTAAACCGCGAGATTCTATGGCAGTGTCTGTCATTGAAAGGCGTACCCCAGAAGTATATAAACCTTGTAAAGGCTCTTTACTCGAACACTACTAGTCGAGTCAGAGCTTATGGCGAACTGTCATCTACTTTTGCAACCTCAAGTGGTGTCCGTCGAAGTTGTCCGCTTTCTCCATTTTTGTTTAACTTCATCATAGACCTAACAATGAAAATAACATTCTCGTCGGCTGAATTCTCGGGTATTGATCTCCTACCAGGAGGTCCACCTATCGACTTAGAATACGCAGATGACATAGTCCTGTTTGGTGAAGACGCTGACGAAATGCAGAATCTTCTGGTAGCACTAAGCAGCAATGCCAGAATGTTTGGAATGCGCTTCTTTCCCTCTAATTGCAAGTTGTTGCTTCAGGATTGGTCTGCGTCAACACCTGAACTAAGGATAGGGAGTGAAGTAGTCGAACGCGTCGACAACTACACTTATCTTGGAAGTCTGATCAACCCTAATGGGTTGGTATCGGACGAAATCTCAGCACGGATTCGAAAAGCTCGTTTGGTTTTTGCCAACTTACGTTACTTATGGAGAAGGCGAGATATTCGTCTATCAATAAAAGGACGAGTATACTGCGCGGCAGTCCGTTCTGTTTTACTTTACGGAAGCGAAACGTGGTCATTAAGAGTAGAAGACACCCGTAAGCTACTAGTATTTGACCACAGATGCCTACGTTGTAGCTGACTGACTGACTGTTGCTACGGGATTTCAGCAACCCGTCAGACATAACGATGATCAAACAGAGCCGTCTAACGTCCTCAATTTGATTTCACAAGCATAGAGCAAAACTGCTCTCACCGACGCGTTGTAGATCTGACCTTTTACAGCTAGACTGACATCACGAAGGCGCCAAATATGGCTCAAACTAGCACAAGCCGCTCTGGTTTTCACTATACGTGAGTTGATTTCATCACTGACGCCACTACCAACAGTTAGGCAGTCACATTTATAGGCGTGTCCGTACATTATGAGAGTTAAAACACTTGGTCCCTTCGATGAATTAAGGTAGTTTGGTGAGATGTAATTAGTTTGGTATCTTATCGACACCTTTATAAGCAGTGCATATTTAGTGGAAATATCATATACATAGAGTTCAAAGATGAAAAAACCTTATTAAAAATTTTATTACTCTTCAAAAGCAAATTTTTCTCTTATGTGAAGATAAGCTTCCTTTTTATATATGCTTAGAAATGCAAAATATTCCAACCAAAGGCTGTCTGTAGAAAATCGACATGGGCAGAAAAGTGTCTCAATTTTTTACGGTTAGTCTAGTTTAGTAAAGAAGAAAGTATGATCAAGAATCTATTTAAGTGATTGTATTCGTGAGGAAAATGTTACGGAGAATAAAGTTATTAAATAAAATATTGTTTCAATGTGGATCATTAAAATGTGTGAACCAATAGAAAAACCTCAACATGGTTACATCTATACTTTCAACATGAAATAATGTCGAAAACAACATAAAATGCAAAGGTAGTCTAGTGATAATTAGAATTTATTATAAGCTTAAGGTTATGATAGTTGGATGACAATATATGCCTCACCGAAGACAAGGAGTATATAAACAACCGTATCCACCCCATTGTGGTTATCAATCTACATTTGTGTAGGCATATGCATACATGAATAGCAACTAGCAGATATTGAACACACGACTGGATGTTTACAAAAATCAATTTTGACAACCCGATAACACACTCCTCATTCTCTATTACTTAACATACAGTTGGAACTATTTGTAATGCATGTCTAAACTTAGCCTTCATAAAGCTGCATGAAATAGGCGTCTGAGAAACACTTAGATTTACAGAAGCCTGCAGTTGTCTTATTTGCTGCTTTTTAACTCTCCTAAAATAAACTTCGAAGTACTATAATACAAATCAACCAGACTTTTTCCCTCAAAACAGTTAAGTGATTATTAGCATTAGAGATTTAAAAGCGAAAACGATGTGGGCTAATAACGAGTTTGACGAAACTTACCATATTTGAAATAGCAGTCTTCCCTTTAGGAATATGAAGTTTGATACTGAAAACTGACTTGAACTCGGGTTCATCCAAACATGGGAATACTTGTCGAGCGCCAGTAGCCTACGACTTTTTAGAGTCGGAAGATGTATTACCTCAAAGTGTGTAGAGAGTAGATAATGCTCCTCTTCATCACAGATATATGAACTTCTATAGAGACCCTCCATTTTTTCACTTATTATACCAGTATACTCCACTTTTAGTTCCCCCAACACAGACTATGGCAGCTAAACACACATACTAAAAAATATACTCACTGCTAATGGTTCTCCAAGAACGAACGAAACCTGCTCATATTCCGGTTTCTCAATGACCTCAATATCAACTAAGCGAGTAGAGTACAAGCAACACAGACCTACTTCCATTGAACGTAGCTTTACTTACTGAAATGTCTTTGGCGTTGAGTAATATTTCCGAAATCTCTTCTTCAATCTGAGTACGAAATGAGGAGCATTATAATGCTAAGTACTAAGTACTTACAGATACAGATAAAGACAGTGTACCAGTAAACTTGAAGCTTAAGAAGCATGGCTTGATTTCTATCTCGTATTTTATAGGGATGGCAGATCGGGGCAGACGGTTGAAGACACAAGGAGCCATACCTGAAGGTAACGAAAACTGCAAACCGGGATGGCTGATTGAATCTGCGTCACTGATAATATATTCAAGCACACCGAGTGGTGACCTTCAGGCATAACAGTTAATCAAAAAGTTCCCTGAGTAAATTCCATAATTTAACTACTCATAAAGAGTAAAGAGAGTGTGGTGGAAAATAAATTTCCAAAAAACAGTTTTTTATGTCCTTAACATTGATGCTGACTTTATTAGTTTCACCAGACACACTCTAGCTGAATGCGCTCGGTTAAGAGTCTGCATCAGATCACGAGTGAATACGCCGTGCCACACATATATTGTAACAAATAGTCAGGTTAGACCAAACGATTCTCGACACGTTGATACCTCTCCAACTAAATCTTTGAACAATTCCATTTCTGAATTATGTTCTGACTGAGTTGGTATGTAGTGGTATTGGTTCCTGGTGTAGCGGCAAATAAATCCCCAAAACAAATAGCTCTGTAAGTTTTCAACATTGGATGCTGACCACATTAGTTTAATGAACTCACCTAGCTAGAGGCTCTCGGTCATGAATCCGCAACAGATTACGAGTGGGAACGCCGTGCTCAACAACCCCTGCAATCGCTAGCCAGATTAGATCAGACGATCCTCGATATATTGACAGCCTATCACATGTATCATCGAACCTCCTCGCTTCTGTCTTTTGGTTTCATTTAGTGGGTACGATTCATATTAGGTGCTACTGGTCAAAGCGTTGTCAAACTCCGAATACCTGTGACATCTTCACTTGTACTTGATATTTCTCCATGAGTGAACAGACACCTAAGGCACTTAGGTTAAAGACTATGTCGCCACCTTTGCTCCAACTGATGCCCTTCTAGCCAGACAACATCGAAGCCTGGTTCTGCTACGCAGAAGCCGACTTTTACGAGTACAGTGTGAACGACACACGTGCAAAAATTCCCCACAGTAGTCAAAGCACTACCGCGCGAATCCAACATGTACGTAACACCTAGTATGTTTACTAGTGATGTCACTGAACCACACGAAACACTGGCACGTTCTATCCTTAAACGCGGAGACCTAACCGATAGACAAAAGTTAGACCAACTCCTTAATAACAACGACCTGAAACACGGTTTTGCGACGGACATGTTGCAACGAATGAGAGAGGTTATCGGCCATACAACATTCGATGATGGCCTATTCAAACAACTTTTCTTATCTAAGCTTCCTTAACAGGTGCAAGGTGTGCTTGTCTCGTTTCAAAACAACGCCTTAGACGAGCTGGCTGCATTTGCCGACCGCATTTTAGAAATCACAAAATCTTCTAATACCGAGTTTTCCTCATTCAGAGAAAAGCCTCAAACGACCCAGAATGACATTACAAAGTTATATCATATCATATCCTTACACGTTATCGTAAATTTCGTAACGACCGTAAATGGCCACACATCCCGCGAATAAGCACTTCACGTAAGTGATCTGTCTCTAGACCACGAGAGACTGATAAGCTCGAATGGTGATTGTATCATAACCAGTATGGAAAGTCCTCCAGAAATTGCAGAAAACCCTACAATTTTCCAGAACCAAAACCGATCGACACGAAAAACAATTCGGGAAACTTCCATGCTATCACGCGTTAGCTGCAACCGTAGCCGGTGAACATAGCCGTCTGTTATACGTCACAGATGTGATAACGAGAGTTCTCTACCTCGTCGACACTGGCGAAGAAGTTAGCGTTCTCCCTGCAAATTCTAACGACTCGCTTCACGAATCGGTTTTAAATCTACAGGTGGCCATTCTGGATTACCCGGAACCGATAAACGGCCTGGTAAGTTTCTATAGACGATTCATACCAAACTGCGCGTCACTTATGAAGCCTCTAACCGACCAACTTTGTGGAAATGCTAAATCCGTTAATTTGGACTATACCGCGGGACAAGCATTCTCCACAGTTAAAGAACTTATCGCTAAGGCAACCATGATCGCACGTCAGGAAACTCGAGCACCCGTTAGTATCGCAGTAGACGCATCCGACTCAGCAATCGGAGGAGTCTTACAACAATGGGTTAACCACTCCTGGCAATTTTTGGCATTTTCCTCGAGACGGTTGCTAGACACTGAATCGAAGTATAGCGCTTTTAGTAGGGAACTCCCAGCTATGTATCGTGTTGTACGGTATTTTCAACACTCTATCGAAGGCCGACGATTCACCCTTTTTACTGATCATAAACCTTTTACTTTCTCTTTAATCTCATCTTCAGACAAGTACTCACCTCTCGAGTCTCTAGCCGCGGTGGGCAGGTGGTCTATACCCTTGATCGCGAGGGGGTTGATGGCTTATACCTTGACTTTTCGACAGCTTTAGATAGCGTCACTCCTATATGTCTTATCAGTAAGCTCGAACTGTCACGTATCAAGTCAATGATAATAGACTAGCTCACCGAATATTTGAATAATTGACATGTTAATGTTAGTGTAAACTTTACCTTATCTCAGGCTACCAAGTGTCCCGGTGGGTTCCTTTGGGGTTCAGTACTAGGATTTTCTCTTCTCTCAGTTAATATATGACATTTCTTAGCAAATGCCCTCTGATACATTACTTCCCGCTGATGATGTTACACTTTGGAGGAAAGTTAGTAGTCAAGAAGATAAGCTGGTATAATGAAAGGGTTTGACTGAATGTGATATTTGAAAGTATTTGAATCATAGTAAACGCTAAGAATCCGGAAATAACGCAAATGAATCAAGAAGTACTAAACAAACACGAACGAATTTATTGTATTTATAATTCGAAATCAAGCATTCAACGAGTACAAAGGGATCATTAGTTCATTCAAGCACCGCAATCAACTTCATCGTTGAACGGATAAAAGCAGAATAACATTTAACACCTCAAACTGTAAAGTAGTCCATAAAAAGCACAATAATCTATATTTCTGCATGTGCAGGTACACGTTATTTTTACAGGCATGATCTATAAATTACAAAATTTGTTGGTGCATAACATGCTTCCCAACTTAATAATTTTATAGTTGTTATAAAGTAGACTCGTAGAGCGCTTGCCGTAAACCATTACCTTGAGGAGACACGTACTACAAGTTTGTTCCATACATTAGAAGTTTCATAGGTGTGCCCTGAGAGCAAGATTCTGAAGAAGAATCAGAAAAAAAGAGAAACAGAAGAGCAGCAAGGCACATGGATATGAACACCAAACGTTGCTTAACATTGTATAGTAGAACAGACAGAGGTATAATAAGTTAGATTAAATTCATATTATCTCATGTTAGAGTGAAATGAAGTCAGAGGCTCCATATAAGCGGATGTAATAAAGAACGATGAGTTGTGTCGTTTGACAAGTTGGAGTAAGCTCACATGAAGGAAGGGAAGTCAAGGTTGGTACAAGGAAAGCGGTTTATTAGAAGGGAGTGTGCATATAGAGGGTGAAGTGTTAAGAATACTAATGACCATATCTATTGTTGTCTACTTTTTTTTCTTTCTTTTCTTTTTTTGTCCATCAGATGTCAGCCACACAATCCTAGCGTAAAAGTCCGAGTTAGCATGTTATAGGTTGTCTTAGTAGAATAGCTAATCCAGCATAAAATTTGAAACGTGAGACTGAGTGGTGAGCGTAGGCAGACAATCTATATCATAGATCGATTGACTTATTCTCAGTCATAAGGAGATTGATACATATAAAATGTTCTGCCCCCGCGAACACAGGTGGATTGAAGTCATCGCCCTCACCATCAATGCTTGCTGGTCAGTAACTCCATACTCCCTCCTTTCGTGATGTTAGGCTCATTCAAGTTTATTTTTGGATATATGTCATACCTCACACAAATCTTTGTGTTTCACAACATGTTGGAAAAAAATTTCTATAAGTACCATTTTACAAGCTTATCAGCCAGTTACAAGTTATGGACTGTGGGTGAAGCATCGATGCAATGCTTTATTTTAGTATAGAATAAAGTATAGTCTGCCAATCAGGGTATAAGCATTAAAAGGAGTATAATGTAGGATAGTTGTTTATTAGAGCGGGCGGAAAAGTACACAAGTATACGAGTTGTAGATAAGGTAACGAGTGGAGAAATAATATTAATTGCTAGTCAACATAGTGTGCAGAATTGTAAAACGTTAATACAGGATAAGCAGGTAGAAACTCACAGTAACTTGGTTCTGATGTTATTTTGTGTTGTCCTAACCAGTTGACTGGTAACGGGCTCCATAGATGCAAGACCACTGGTAGTAAGCAATCGATTGTGCGGTTCTCTTGACTTTCTGAGGGTGATAGTGAGTGTCCCTTAGCGATCAAGTTAAGTTGAACAGTATCGATAGGTTCAGTGAGTTACCTGTCTATTTCAAGTGAAAAATTAGGGTGGAAAAAGTAACTAGTACAACTGCAAAGTAGGAAAAATAAGGCAAACTGAACTTGAAGTCCATTTTGGTCTAAACATGGAGAGAGCCTATGGTGTCTGAGTGGGGCACTGGTGTGTTCGTACGTGCAAGATCAGTGCAAGTGAGGGCTTGATCAAGCAGTTTTACAAACGTATGTAATACATCTGCCATGCGAAGTTGGGAGGGAAGACTGTCCCACATTATGGCATACTTGGTGAGGAAGAAGTTTTCCCGAGTTTTTTATCTGTATTTCTCAACCTTGATCGTAGATACTTTGTTTCGAAGTTCGTATTCATGTAAATTTCTAGCAAGAACTATCTTATATTTTGGATAAGTAAGGTTTTTGAGAAGTTTAAAGTAGAGAATCAGATTAGACCTAAGCCTTCTCTCCTAAAGGAGTGCTATTCCTAAAACTTGGCATAAGGTACTATAGTCAATGACTGAGTCAGTCTTAAGTACTTTGCGTGTGCAGTATCGTTTTACTTCTTCCACTCTTAGTATATCAGATAGGCGTAGGTTGGAAAATAAAAACGAGCAGTATTCAACGATAGGTCTTACACAAACTTTATAAAGAAAGATTTTAGTTTCATTTTGATAGAAATTGCGAAGAATGAAGCCAAGCAATTTCCGCATTTTAGATGCTTTGGCTGAGATGTGTTCAGAGAAATTGAGACTGTGAGTAACGTACCCCTAGGCCAGTTACTGATGCCAGTCTGGGCAGTGTGTGATTGCTAAGTGTTAGTTTTATTTTAAGAGACGTGTTTCCTATACATAACCAGCCGCATTTCTCTGTGTTGAGCTCTAGCCTCCAGCGTTTGCACCAGTCGTCTATCATGTTGGATTTTTTGCATAGTACTACTTAAATCGCAAATGTCAGTTTTATAGATGACTTTTAAGTCATCGGTATAGAGGTAGGTCTTATCTGTGCTGAAGCACTTGCATATATTGTTGATGTAGATCATAAAGAGCAATGGACCCAAGACACTACTTTGCACAACACCACTGGTTATTGGTCGAGGTGTAGATGTTTTAGAGTTAATCTTCGTTATTTGGTAGCTGTTCGTAAGAAAAGACTTGATCCATTGCGAAATTGGATTTACAATTCCAACTGACTTGAGTCTGTTGATTAGAAGATTATGAGGTACTTTATCAAATGCTTTCTTAATATCGAAGTATAGTATAATAACTTGTTTCTTCTGGTCACGTATACGAGTAACCTCGCTAAAGAAGTCTACCAAACATGTACTGCACGACCTTGTTCTAATTAAGCCGTGTTGTGACGGGTCTATTAGATCTTACTTAAGTAGGTGATCAGATAGTTGATTTTGTATCAATTTTTGCATTATGCGTGATATGACTGGAGTGATATTTATGGGTCTGTGGTTCTCGACCAGGTTTCTCGGTCTGGATTTGTGTTTGGGAAGAACATACGTTACCTTCCAGGTTTCCGGATATGAACCTGTCTCTAAAGATAGTGTGTATATTTTGAGTAGTAGCGTCTGTATGTCAGGTCCTGACATTTTATAAAGAATCGAAGGGATGTCATCGGCATCAGAACTAGCATTTGGCTTAAGGGTTTTAATGGCGGTATGTATACTCCTATGTGCCTTCAATAAACTGTGGAAGATCTAGAAACGACGACGGAAAAGGCTGCAAGAGAAGGGATCATGAGACAACTGTATGACATAACAAAGAAACTCTCTGGAAATCGCCGCAAACAAGAACGACCAGTGAAAAGCAAGGAAGGCGAGGTAATCACCAACATTGAAGAGCAACGAAACAGATGGTTAGAACACTTCAAAGGACTCTTGAATCGACCAGCCCCACTGAACCCACCCAACATCGAAGCAGCACCCACGGATCTCCCAATCAATGTTGGCCGACCAACAATTGAAGAGATAAGCATGGCCATCAGGCAAATCAAGAGTGGCAAAGCAGTAGGACCAGACAACATTCCAGCAGAGGCACTAAAAGCAGAAGTAGCGGCAACTGCAAGGATACTCCACATTCTCTTCAATAAGATTTGAGATGAGGAACAAGTACCAACAGACTGGAATGAAGGACTTCTGATCAAAATACCGAAGAAAGGCGATCTCAGCAACTGTGATAACTACAGGGGCATCACTCTTCTCTCAATACCATGAAAAGTCTTCAACAGAGTATTGTTAAACAGGATGAAGCACTGCGTAGACGCCCAACTTCGTGACCAACAGGCAGGATTCCGTAAAGATAGATTGTGTACAGACCAAATCACAACTCTACGGATCATTGTGGAACAATCAATTGGATGGAATTCATCACTCTACATCAACTTCATTAACTACGAAAAAGCGTTTGACAGCGTGGACAGGACAACACTATGCAAGCTTCTTCAACATTACGGCGTGCCTCAAAAGATAGTCAATATCATCCAGAATTCATATGATGGATTACACTGCAAAATCGTGCATGGAGGACAGTTGACAAAGTCGTTCGAAATAATGATCGATGTCAGACAAGGTTGCTTACTCTCACCCTTTCTCTTTTTTCTGGTGATCGACTGGATCATGAAGACGTCAACATCTGAAGGGAAGCACGGGATACAATAGACATCTAGGATGCAGTTGGACGATCTGGACTTCGCAGATGATCTGGCCCTTCTATCCCAAACGCAACAGCAAATGCATAAGAAGACGTCCAGAGTAGCAGCGGTCTCAGCAGCAGTAGGTTTCAATATACACAAAGGGAAAAGCAGGATTCTCCGATGCAACACAGCATGCACCAATCCAATCACAATTGACAGAGAGGCTTAGGAAGTTGTAAAAACCTTTACATATCTGTACAGCATCATTGATGATCACGGTGGATCTGATGCAGATGTGAAGGCGCGGATCGGCAAAGCAAGAGCAGCATATTTACAAGTGAAGAACATCTGGAACTCAAAACAACTGTCAACCAACACCAAGGCCAGGATTTTCAATACAAATATGAAGACAGTTCTACTGTATGGGGGCAGAAACCTGGAGAACTACGAAAGCCATCATCCAGAAGATGCAGGTGTATATTAACAGTTGTCTACGCAAAATACTTCAGATCCGTTGGACGGACACTATTAGCAACAACGTACTGTGGGAGAGAACAAACCAGATCCCAGCGGAGGAAAAAATCAGGATGAAGGGCTGGAAGTGGATAGGACACACATTGAGGAAAGCACCTAACTGCGTCACAAGACAAGCCCTCACATGGAATCCTGAAGGCCAAAGGAGGGGAGGAAGACCAAAACACACATTACGCCAGGAAATGGAAATAGACATGAGAAAAATGAACAAGAATTGGATGGAACTAGAAAAGAAGGCCCAGGACCGAGTGGGTTGGAGAATGCTGGTCAGCGGCCTATGCTCCATTGAGAGTAACAGGCGTATGTAAGTAATTAATGTATACTCCTAATGTCCAAGTTCATGGTAATAAGACAGTTTTTGCTGATGCACTTTATGTTGATATCTGGAGCATGAGATGTATTCCTATTGTGGGAATACTACTTAGGTAACTTCCCTACATAGACCTCCTAAGTCGATAAATATCTAAGCGTGTTTGTACCAAGCATTGATGAAGTCAGAATGCTATTTCGTCAAGTTCGTCGGTAGAACATCCCATCTAATGCTTAACAGCTTTATTCTGTCTCATTTAGAGTACAGAAACACAGAGTTTTCTCCCTCACCCCAAAGAATAAGATTACACTGGAACAAATCTAACGGCAAGGCAAAAAATCAGTTTGCAGACCCGAATTCAAGCAGCATAAAGGGCACCTCAAACCCCTGAATCATTGCTATCAGATTATAGGCATCTAAGAGGCGATCTTCTGATGCATTTCACAACTTTCGTCACTCAATGTGGAATATCAGGTAATATAATGCTCAGACAATGAAAGCAAGTAAATAAGTAATTTAAACACAATACTTTATTATTAATAGGATGTCTATGGCTGAGTTTAAACTCCGCGATATGAAATCTTGGATCTTTAACCTCCACTCAGGTAATCCTGTTCAACTCGAATGCATATGTAATGAAACGGTACTCAACCAAACCATTGTGTTTCGAATTGACCTGTGAGAATGGACAAATGTGGATTATTTTGATGGTCGCTATACTGAATTCAAACACAATCCGTTGAGAGTTATTAGTATTTTTTCTAGTTATAGAAGATCTGTTGTTTCTTATAGCTTAAGTCTGTTAATCAAGCACTAAATTACGTGAAACCAGCGAAAACTGGGCGTCGATATTTTGAATTCAGCAAGTTTTAAGTGGATACGCTTATGAAATTGTAAATACATGCACGAAATAATCAGTTCCGCAAGTAAAAGTTCACCATTTGTAGTTTGAATGTTATGAACTCACAAAATAGAGGTTGTATCAGTGTAAATTTGAAAGCCATCAGTGTTTTAAAACGTGCCCAACAAACAAAGGAAATAAGTGTCTAGGGTGAAAGCAGAGCTAAAAAGACTTTACTCATGTTAATAGTAACGTTCGTTCGGCGCAGACCATCTGACCTTTCGAATCTACATGTCACGAATTGTATTTCCAGTATCTCCACAACCTTCATGCTTGAAAATTTAGTATTATAATTTTTTCGCGTTGTATATACAGTTTCCTTGATACAGTATGGTGTATGCTACGTTTAATATTAATATTTTCCCGTTTAAACGACAAAATACATAGTTCGTCGCTTGGTTTTAAACTAGGTTTTTAAAGATTACTTTGCTTCTCACTGCAATGAATGTATCTTTAAAGTTATTCCATTTAATGTTGTGCAAAGGCAGAAGAAAATCGTCTTGTTCATTTTTGTTGGCTTGGTCAATTTGGAGCGTATCCAACGGCGAGCCACGAAATCAGTTCGAGGACTCAAATCTATGCCTTACGAAGAACGCCTCCATTCACTAGACTTTTACCCATTAGAGTATAGGCGTCTTAGAGGTGATTTATTAATGGCTTATAGTATTCTTAACATTTTTGGACATCCTCTTAAACACCTACTTAAGCTTAGTTCGAATAATAACCTAAGGGGGAACACCCAGAAACTGGAAACTCAACATAGCAAGAGGGAATGTAGACACAACTTCTACTCCTTAAGAGTTATCAAATTCTGGAATTCGCTGCCAGCCGAGCTAGTCCAAGCGACTTCTCAAGAGTCCTTCAAGAGGCAACTTGGCCTATTCTTAAGGACCAAGGACAGTATCACACTATAATTTACCAATTTCTTTTCCTCTTTTATTGTTAACATACCTAGGTTCTTGCCTGGAGGATTTGGTGATCTCATGCTACTAGACACGGAAGCCTGTTAAGCGAAAGCTTCTTCTATTTTGTCCATAACCTTTTGAACCATTTTAATTTGTTTGTATACATTACCTCATTGGTACAACTTTACGAGTTTTGACGTTACTTGATAGAGTGGGTTTCCGGTACTACTTTGGTTAGTTTGAAATCGTCCAGGCTGGTTTGTCATGAACTTACTGGCTATATGTTTAATCATAGTCAACAGTAATCTATCGTCATTCTTTAATTCGAAATATTAGGGGCCTGTACATAGTGGTTCAAGTTGTTCGGTAGATTATCCCAAGTTCACAATTTTGCGGAAAATTTGGCACATTTTCGG
Organism: Schistosoma margrebowiei; assembly: GCA_944470205.2. NCBI lineage: Eukaryota > Metazoa > Platyhelminthes > Trematoda > Strigeidida > Schistosomatidae > Schistosoma > Schistosoma margrebowiei. Next base: position 73,747,194 of record OX104028.1, on the reverse strand, counting down.
AAATCTCAGGGAAGCTGCTATATAAAATTTTGGGGAAATGTCACATAAACCCCGAAATTTCGAAAAGTTGAGAGCTTGGGACTTTTTACGAGTTTCACACAATTTAATAGTTAACTGTGGTTCTGCCTCAGCTTACTATTCGTTTTTTCCCCCAGTTTTTCACGTAAACGATAGTTCAGTTTCTGCCATACATTTTTATCGATTTCTTCGCTTTTAGTGTATTTTTTAACGGTTTTAACCTTCTGCTAGCAACTATAATATAGTTTGTCATTATAGTCATGAAAAACTTGTCCAAACGTCCTTGATGCCGTTCTGCAGCGAGATTCTAATTTATGGACAATCTTTGAACGAGTAAAATGGTTCAAATGGTTGTGGACGGAATAATAGCTTTCGCTTAAGAGGCTTCTGTGTCTAGTAGGGGATCACCAGAACTTCCGGGCAGGAACCTAGGTATATTAACTCTAATAGGTCAGAAAAAAAGAAATTGGTAAACCATAGCATGATACTATCCTTAGACCTTAAGAATAGATCAAGTTGTCTCTTAAAGGACTTCTGGGAAGTCGCTTGGACTAGCTCGGCCAGCAGCGAATTCCAGCCTTTGACAACTCTTAAAGGAGTAGAAGTTGTGTCTACAGTCCGTTCTGCTATGTTGTATCTCCAATTTCTGGGTGTTACCCCTTAGGTTAGTGTTGGGACTAAGCTTAAGTAGGTGTTTAAGAAGATGTTCAGAAGTTTTAAGGATACTGTAATCCATTAGGTCACCTCTAAGACGCCCATACTCTAATGGATAAAGGTTTAGTGATTGGAGGCGCTCTTCATAAGGTTTAAATCTGAGTCTTCGAACTGATTTCGTGGCCTGCCGTTGGATACGTAGAGCTGACACATTCAACCGTTCGAAATTCCAGCGCCTGTTGTTGATGGGATATCTTAGCTCAGTTTTGCTGATAAAACTGAAAGCTATAACGGCGTGATCGCTTGCCGCCAGGGGAACCAGGATTGGGAGGTTGTCAACTAAAAATCCTCCGTCTGTAAATACACAATCTAAGCGCGATGGTGTCTGACTTTCTCCAACGAGTTGCCGACTACACATTTCTGTATAATCCCAAATTCTCAATGAGGTTGAAGAACCGAGTTTCAGTTGAGTTTTCACCTCCAATATACGTATGTTCCGCGAACTGGACTCTAGGGAGATTGAAGTCCCCCAGGATCAGGATATGAGTGAAACCGAGACGCGTAGAGCGGGATAGTCCTTCCAGCATACGACTATCATACTCGATGTCAGCAGTGGGCTTCCTATATATGACTCCGACTAGGCACCTCGAAGTAGTAGACAATCTTACAGAGCACCATACAGATTCATCAAGATTGTTAAACTCATGGTTGTGAACTTGGTGTACCTCCAAGCAAGATCGTATGTATACGGCTACTTTACCCCCAATTCCTGCTTTTCTGTCGTTGCGTAACAAAGACATCCCATGTATTGCTAGCTCCTGGTCCGAGAACTGAGAAGATACCCAAGTTTCAGATATTCCTATCAGATGAACCTTATTAGCATTACTAAGTTCACGTAGCTCACCCATTTTATTTGGTAGACTCGCGGCGTTCATGTATAAGCAGTTTATGCTTTCAAGTTGAAACGTGTGAGCTTCTCCTTCCTGTTTGTTTGTATGAGCCTTACGTGAATGAACAGGTAGTCTACCTATATAAGGTTTGTCGAGTTGGTAGGCGCTGACCTTTACACGTTTTTTTTTATGAACAAGACGGTCCACAAGTGGAATGGTCAGCTCCAACTTGCCTTTGTGCTTGGTCCTGGCTTCGTATGGCCTGTCCGGGTGCATATGGATTCCAGTTGGCAACCGACGTCTGTTGGCACGAAACGCTTCCAGAGTTGCAACCGCCATGTGAGAGGATGGGAAAGCTATCCTCATTAGCTGGGGTCTAGAATCACTGTCCTTCTTGGCTAGTCTCGTCACATGTTGAGTCAGTATGTTTTTGAGGCTACTCCTGCGGGAGCAGATGGCGTATGAACCAATTGTTGTTCACCGGCTTCCATGGGACTGCATCTCCTTACGATGCTCCACTACCTTATGGATCAGACCCTCAGGTCGAAGGCTTGTTGTGTGGCCCCCTAAGAAATCCACCTGCTTCGGTTTGGGCACCCGGGCAGTATCACAACCCTCACAGATATCGAATGAGATTTGTGTGGCGCATGTGTATTTGGTGCCTCTTTGTACCGATATCTATGTGTTGAAATAAATAAAACTAGACACGGAAGCCTGTTTAGCGAAAGCTTCTATTCCGTCCACAACCATTTGAACTAATATACCCAATCTCCCGATTTCGGGAATCTGGAATAGAAAGTGTAGGGTAAATGTGACAACGCCCAAAAATGTCAGGTTCTAGGTAAATCTCCAAATTGTTTGGGGGAATTTCTGTTCTTTTTTCCAATATCTTTCCAAATATAGGGAAAAGTGCGGATTTTTTGTTACTTTAGAGAAAAATGCCGGAGTTTACGGAAAATCTGGAGATTAAGTGTACGAACTTACATATTTTATGGTGGTTTATGGACACTGGTTTCATTTCTGAAACTATTTTTGCAAAGCAGCCGAGCATTTTTCGTTACAAATGTTTTTTATGTCATGAGGGTTCTAAGTTGTCGATGTGACGTAGAATCCATATTCCTTTCTCCCCTGGAATTTATATATGCGTATGTATAACCTTTCACATACGTGTTTCTGTAGATTTCAAAAGCGTACTGGCTCAGCGTTATTTTTCTAGCTGGTCGACTATTAGTTGCTGAATTCATTTTTCCCCGAAAAACAAAGTGCTGAAATTATAGTGGATGATAGTTACCATTGCTTTCCTGTAAGACAATGTGGTATCACCTACGAAGCCCTTGTGCATAGTAGTGATGAGTCAGCAGTGCCTACAGTTCGCGACCTTGGCACATGCAAATAAACAGTCGAAGTAATGTAGTATGTATTTGTGAGGCATTATGTTAACTACTAGACAGATAATGAATTTCTTTCCTAAGGACTTCAGAAAATTTGCTTAGACTATGCAATTCAAGTGAACAATACTCAAGACGTTAATTGTATACTATTGATTTACCCTAATTGTAGTCAGGAGTAAATTAAAACATATGATCTGATGATTTGATGCATTTTTTCAACTATACTTTGATGTATGCTACTTATGCTGACGGGTAGAAGTAGTATGTATCAGCAATCGAAAGTGGAATGCCTGGTAGCAGATTGAAATAAAAAGAACGGGAAAAGAAACCAAGGAATTGTAATGACAACAATTGGTAGAATCGTGAAGGATAAATGATGGGAGATGTGCGAATAATGTACTTATTATATGGTTTCCATGTTTTATGAACGCATTCTGTAATTTTGCACTGAATAATAAATAGGTTTTCCCCACTTGAGTTGTCGTTTACCACGATACCATCCCTGTCTTATATGGAATAATAATTGTAGCTCACTTTCCCACATTTAGTGTTCGATATTCATACTTTTCCAAGTGTTTTGTTTTCTACAAAGAAGGGTAAGAAAACCCTTAAATCTCTGATTAGCCATTTGTTATTTTTTACTTTTAAGATATCTCAGCATAAGATTTAGGAACTGTTTATTCAGCCATATAGACTCTGTGTTATGAGATTTCTCCAAAAATAATACTTAAGAGGAATGTATAATCTTCCTATGAAAGACTGATTTATTTGAAATGAAAACTGAGTAAAATAGGTCATACAATTTACATGGCTAATCTTTTTACGCTCTTCATATATATTTATATGACGACGTACTCAAAATCATTAGGGTTACTCATCTGGAAATATTAGTACCGTTTCGGCAGCCATTAGCAACCATAATAGGGTATTGTACACTTTATTCCTATCTGTAACTTGTTTTTAGGATATGATTGGTTGTTTTGGATAATGTCTGATGTGTTCAGGGATGAATTCAACGCTGATACAAGTAATATCTATTTAAAAACCACTGCTCTCATTCAACACATATTATCTGCTACACATGAAGAAGAGCAAGAGTTAAAATTATCAGGTGATCGGGCAGCTCAACTGCGAGAAGTCAATAACAAGTTACGTGAGCGCGTTACGAACGATGAGAAGCAGGTGGATTGTATGATATCTAGATTACAGACCGTGAAGCGAACAATCGAAGAATTACGTGCTTCTATTGAGAAATCTAAATCAATTAAAGTGGGTTTAAATAGCTTGTAGGAATGATGCATTATAAATCGGCATTATTTTCTAGATGTGATTTTCATAAACATCCTGGTGTTTATAACTTTACAGTCCTAAGTAAAATCTGAACTAATAGTGCGTCTTCTCACTTCAGTTCGATAGATCAATAAAATAATATCTACTATCAGTTTTACTTAGTCACAGTCACAACGTAGAACCTGGTACGTACATACATTGGTTTAAGACGCGAAATCCAGGAGTAATAGATGTAGTAACAGTATCAATGGTAATAAGAAAGACTAGGCATCGCAGATACGATTCGAAAAGAAAATGTAAATTAGCGAAATAAAAAACAAAAATAAGTTGTGAAGAATTTATAATGTTAGGAATCGGGTAAGTCAAAGAATGAATGCACCTGTGTTGTTCCAAACGATTTTGAGCCATGCCATTCACAATCACAAAGACTCCAACCAGATAGTCTATAACCATTCAAAACGCCATGCCCGGTTAGCAGTGGAATAATGCCATGTCTTGGTTTGGCTACCCCTGGCTTTCTTCCAACCTGCTCCTGCACCAGAAAACCACCTGAGGTAGACAATGGTTAGGCATACGTAACACCTCATAACCACCTCAGTTGATGAAGACTTACTAGCTCATCGATCGATTTTCCGTCTTTATCTAGGACTCTATTCCTAAATCAGGCATTGCTTAATCCGTGGTTCCAAAATACACTAGCAGTCCTTCGTAGATACCTATAGTAGTCGTATACTAATAATCTACAAACATTCTCTATTCTTAATGACCATTTTTCACACTTATAAAGTAGGACGGAGCAAACTGTCAAGCAATAAACTCGTCCTTTGTTTGGAAGACGAATATCTCGCCTACACCACTATTTGAAGCAAGTTTTCAAAAACCAATCGAACCTTCAAAATTTGTGCCAACTTTTCGTCACACACCAGGCCATCAGCACTGATGGGAATCCCGGGATAAGTGGTGGTCGACACACTCGATTACTTCACTCTCTATCGCTAATTCAGACGCAGATACAAGCCAATCCTGAAGTAAAATTTTGCATTTGAAGGAAGAAAACCGCATCTCGAACGTGCTAGCATTTTTGCATAAGATGGACGGTCAAATGCTTTTTGTTAGCGTCTTCGCCATACAGAACTATATCGTCTTCGTACTAGATCAACTTTGGAAAGTCAGGATATGGATGTATTACCTCTAAAAGCATTCCTATGACAAAATTAAATGAAAATGGGGGAAACGGACAATCTTAACGAACACTACTTGAAGTGATCAACTTCCATAAAACTTCGCCATAAGCTCTGACTCGAGCATTAGTGTTCGGGTAGAGAGTCCGTACAGTGTTAACGTGCTTCCAGTTGATTAGTCACTGGCTAGTAACTAATTTTGTGTCAGGTCCTTAGTGCAGATCGATTTCCATCGATCAGGTTGCAATTTGAATACATCTCAGTCCTACAAGAGGTCAGTTGCAGCCCGGATAGCTCCGTGGTAACATCTGAGTGTGAGGTTGTGTGACATGGGATCGGATCTTCCAGGGAGCATTGCTTTCCTTGAGATTATAGTTGCACCTTAAAGACGAGTGCCGAATGGCACAAAACGTGGGTTTCCTATCGACTGCACCCAAACACTTTACGTTAATGCACTTCTTTAGTAACCCTTTCAATGACAACTACTGTCACAGTATCTCTATCAACAGAGCCGAACGCCACCCTAAGGTCAAGAAATACAACTATTGTTGGATATCCAGAAGTATGCCTGTTCCAGAACCTCCCAAAGGGTAAATATTTGGTCTATACATCCACATCCAGGTTTGAAACCGACCTGATTTTTTCGGGTTCGCTACTCACGAATCCTACTTAGACGTCAAAGTGTTATTGAGACTAATATTTTAGACACTATGTTGGTTAAACTGAATCCTCTCTGATTATCACAAGATTTTTGTTCTTATAAACTGAGATGATCAGTCAGATGGGATTTCATCCAGTTCCCAGATTTTAGCGAAGATCTCAGTTGATTTGACTGCTGAAACTGGACTATCATCCTTAAAAGATCTCAAAGATTGGTCCATCAAGTCCTGTTGCCCTTTCTGGCTTTAGATTGCTTATAGTACTTTCAATCTCACTAAGAGTTGGAGGACTTACATCAGTTTGCCATTCATGTTGCATGAAGATAGTGGTTAACTGTGTTAGTCAATCAGCTTCAACGTAGGGCTAGGCACATATATTCATCAGTCCAAGTTGAAGTGTGACTAAAGGCCTACCGAACTGTTCTCCAAAGTGTTCTGCTTATCGGTTTAATCTTCTGGATTGAGAATGAATAATGATCCCGTCTTTTTCCGAAATAGTTTCACTGACAGCCGTATTCCTTGCTTCGGTTTGGGCACCCGGGCAGACACACAAATTAAATGAGATTTGTGTGGCACATATGTATCTGTATTCCCAATACCCGTTTACTTGATAAGTCTGAACAGTTGTCTGCTATTGCCTACCACTGCTCACGATCATTACGTAGGTTTTTAACCAGCCTACGTTTAGGCTGCCTCTGCTCCTCTTCGTGTTCTGAGCCAGACGGAATGAGTTTCCAAGGATCTATCAGTTCTGTAAACACCGCTGAAATCCACTGGTTTCCCTAGCCTTTTGGTTTAAGTTACTGGTAGATATCACTGCTGTTTCCACAGCTTTTTGGATGCCATACACAATAACCTCGAATTGGTGTTCATCTTGTTCAGATAATTAAGTGTGGCAACTTGGACCAATGCATATATGTGCCTGGTCCTACATTGCAACTCACTAACTTCGAAATGGATATCATTTTAACGGTTGACTAGTTTCTTCTCCAGTTGTTCCTAAATTATGTTCTTAGTTTTTTTAATGACCGATTTGTACTCTAAGGAGTTTATTTGCTGTGGCTTCTCTACGTCCAGTAAGATGCAGGCAGATACGTGCCCGAATTAGGGCATGATCCGAGCATAAACATGTGCTCCAGACAATATAGCTCGGCTGAGTCGCCACGATAAGCAAGACCGACCACCACATCTAGGTAGCAACTGTAGTCGGGTTCATTTGACGTAATTATCGTAGATAAAAATTGCGGCACGTCATACCTTAGTTCTGCAATGGAAACAAAACAAACACTCATCTAAAAAAATGAGCTTCATTTTACATTACCGATCAACGTACTTGTCAAAACTTAATTGCAAATTTAACGGTATTATTTTACAATCATTGTACCTATCACACGTGTGCTTTATGCTTGGACTTTTCAACTAAGCCGCTTATAAATTTGGTTTGATTGTCCCCCTAGATCGCTTACTTGAAACAAATTGAATCTGAAAATCCTCCTGAAGATTCATTTTTCCCATGTGAATTTGAAAATTCTACACTGATGCAAGTTTATAAAATGATCCAACCATTCGAACGCCTACTTGGAATTCAAATACAGAAAACGCACTCTGGGCTACTACAGTTGCTATTTCATGGTTGTTCAGGAGCTCTGGTTAGTAGTGATGAAGTAATTGTATGCTGTTGTCAACTTCGTATAGTAAATACTAATCGCTTTGAAGTCGTGTTGTGTGATCCACCCGTACCGGATCTAGAAAGACTTGTAAACCACTTGAATTGGACTGAAGATATACGGAGTTTTATTATTGTATTAAGACAACGTTTTTGTCGTTACTTTGAATTAGCTGCAGCAGTTTCGAATAAATTAAGCTCTGAATGACTAATGTGTTAATGGGCATGCTGACATTGTACTCTGATAAAACCTTTGCTATGCATGAATTTGTCATAATTTATGTTCATCTTACGCTTATATCTTATAAAAAGTATATATATATATATATATATATATATATATATATATATATATATATATATATATAATTTATGTGATTATTTTTTCACAGCCGCGCGACCACGTGAAATTGGAAATAATAATAGTTCGTTTGGTATGAAAATCTACTTACGGTTAGTCACGGTGTGGGCAGCCGGGAAGTGACATCAGCCCTCATACCCGTAACAGCACGCGAGACCAAGTTGGTCACATTCAAATCCTTCCTACACCTTCTAATACCTCTCTTATCTCCATGACTAACCCTCCTCACGTCTCTTTATCACCTCGCACCGCTAGGGCAAACGATTCGAGTACGTGGAACTCTATTCCTGGTCTCCTCAAACCACGCTCTAAACTACACGTAGGAGCTTTTAACGTCCGAACACTGTGCCAAATAGGACAGCAGGCTTTCTTAGCTAGGACTTTAGAATCTCGCGCCATCGATGTGTGTTGCGTCTCCGAAACGCGCATACAGGATCCAAGTAGCATCATTCATTTGACCTCACCATGCCAAAATAAAGAACCGACTCGATTCACGCTTCGTGTATCTGGAAGCCCTGATTCTGCTTCCCGTGGCCTCGCCGGCGTAGGTATAGCATTGAGTCCTAGGGCAGAACTAGCTCTCTTAGAGTGGATCCCAGTAGACAGTCGTTTGTGCGCTGTCCGACTGAACGGAACAGTAAGAATCCGGAAAGATACGGACACTCGTCGTTGCCTCTTCGTCGTCTCTGCCTATTCTCCCACTGACTGCAGCCCAGATGATGTAAAAGATGAGTTTTACAGAAAGCTTTCGGACCTTCTCCGAAAAGCTAAGCGCTCGGATGTAGTAATAGTGGCCGGTGACTTTAATGCTCAAGTAGGTAAACTAAGCGATAGGGAAAGACACCTGGGTGGATCTTATAGTATAGTGGCTCAAAGAACAGATAATGGCGACCGTCTGTTGCAGCTATGCTCGGACAACCGCCTCTTTCTTGCAAATACTAACTTTAAGCATAAGGAAAAACATCTTTTAACATGGCGACCCCCTAATTCGTCCCAACGTTGGACCCAAATAGATCACATCGCTATCAGCCACCGATGGAGGGGCTCGATAGAAGACTGTCGCTCATTCTGGAGCACATGCCTAGATTCAGATCATGCTCTAGTACGAGCGCGTATTTGCCTGCGTCTTACTGGACGTAGGAAAACCGCTGCAAGGAAACCTCTTAGGGGCCTACTTAATGATAGTCAAGCTAAGAGTATATTTCAGGAACAACTAGGAAAACAGTTAGGCAGCCATGTATGTGATGCCCACCCCGAGGCAGCATGGAATGATATCCGAAAAGCTGTGGAAACAGCAGTGATATCTGTTAGTAAGGTAAACCAGAAGGTTAGGGAGCAACACTGGATCTCAGCAGCATCTATCGCACTGATAGATGCTCGGAAACTCATTCCACCTGGCTCTGAACATAGTGAAGAGCGGAGTCAGCTTGGGCGCAAACTAACAAGAAGTCTACGCAGTGATCGCGAACAGTGGTGGGTAGCGAAAGCAAGAGAGATGGAAAAGGCAACGGCAATAGGTAATAGCAGACAATTGTTTAGACTCGTTAAGGAAACCGGAATTAGGAACCCGACTGTTAGCGAAACAATCTCAGAGAAAGATGGACATATTATTCATTCTCAATCCAGGAGATTGGATCGATGGGCAGAACACTTTAGGGATCAGTTCAACTGGCCTTCAGCCACACTTCGGTTTCCCACGATCTCCAGTCAACCTGAATGGCAAGTTAATGTAGGTCCTCCGTCTCTTTATGAAGTTGAAAAAGCCATAGGAAATCTGAAACGAGGGAGAGCAGCAGGCCCTGACAGGTTTACTCCTGAGATTTTTAAGGATGGTGGTCCAGTATTAGCAATGAGATTAACCGAGGTCTTAGGTAGAATTTGGGAACTGGACGTAATCCCATCTGACTGGTCTCAATCACTGATTGTGCCAGTTTATAAGAAAGGACAAAAGTCCTCTTGTGACAATCACAGAGGAATCAGTTTGACTAATATAGTGTCTAAAATATTAGCTTCAATAATACTTCGACGCCTAGTCAAAGCTCGTGAAGAGCAGACTCGAGAAAATCAGGCTGGTTTTCGACCTGGACGTGGTTGTATAGATCAGATATTCACACTACGTCAGGTTCTAGAACACAGACACACGTTTAGACGCCCCACAATGGTAGTATTTCTCGACCTTAAGGCGGCATTCGACTCTGTTGATCGTAAGGTTCTATGGCAGTGTTTGTCACTGAAAGGAGTACCAAAGAAGTACATTAACCTTATAAAGGCTCTCTACTCGAACACAACTGGTAGAGTGAGAGCTTATGGCGAACTGTCATCAGAATTGATTACCTCAAGTGGTGTTCGTCAGGGCTGTCCACTCTCCCCATTCTTGTTCAACTTTGTGGTCGACGTACTTTTAGAGATAACACTCTCCTCATCTAAATTTCCGGGGGTTGAACTTCTACCGGGAGGTTCACTTGTTGACTTAGAATATGCAGATGACATAGTTTTATTTGGTGAAGACGCTGACAAAATGCAGAGTCTTCTGACCACTCTAAGCAACAATGCAAGCATGTTCGGGATGCGATTCTCTCCCTCGAAATGCAAAATGTTGCTTCAGGATTGGGTTACATCGACACCCGAACTAGTGATAGGGAGTGAAGTAGTTGAGTGTGTCGACCGCTTCACTTATCTTGGAAGTCTCATCAGCCCTTGTGGTCTGGTGTGTGACGAAATCTCAGCACGGATACAGAAGGCTCGACTAGCTTTTGCCAACTTGCGTCATTTATGGCGTAGGCGAGATATCCGTCTACCAACCAAAGGACGTGTTTACTGCGCAGCAGTTCGTTCCGTCCTACTTTATGGCTGTGAAACATGGCCGGTAAGAGTAGAGGATATTCGTAGGTTACTAGTATTTGATCATAGGTGTCTTCGAAGTATTGCTCGTATATCCTGGGACCACCGAGTAAGTAACGCAACTGTTAGGAAACGGGTACTAGGTAAGGATGGCAAATCAATTGATGAAGTAGTGAAACTTCATCAGTTGAGATGGCTGGGACACGTGTTACGTATGCCCAACCACCGACTACCTCGACGTGCTATATTCAGTGGTATAGGAGTAGGTTGGAAGAAAGCTAGGGGCGGCCAGACCAAAACATGGCACAAATCCATGATGTCACTGACAAGTGGTCTGAGTCATGTCGGTAGGTGTAGACTACCTGGTTGGGGACCGCGAGATGATAGCAACCGATGGTTAGAGACCCTGAATGACATGGCTCAAAATCGTTTGCAATGGCGCAGGTGCATCCACTCTCTATGTTCTCCCAAATTCTAATTATCTGAATTCTTCATGCCCCTTTTTTTCCTCTTTCCAAATTTATTTCACTGGATTATACTCGTTAAATAACATCTCCAAACCCTAATATTCCCGATTACTGCTTATACTCTTGCTACCTCTACCACTACGGGATTTGAATCGACCACTGCATCTCTGTGCTAATGTGGTATGGCAACTCGAACTGATGTACGTACGTACTAAGTTCTACGTTGTTACTGACTGACTGACTACGGTTAGTCATCGAAGTAGTTGGTTTATAAATAAGTGTAAAAAGTTGGACTATTTGTTTTTTCGCGGTGAAAATTTGAATCAATCGCTCCTTTCACTGTGTTAGAACTTAACAAAGTATCTGCTATTTAAACGAAACTAGGACCTGTAGCTTAACATCTGTGACTAAATGTCTTAACAAACGTTCCGTTGAATTGAAAGGCTTTTCTCTGGATTAAAACAGTTTAGCAGAGATAATTAAACTCATGAAACAACGATGACTCAGAAGCGTGTGAGGAAAATATCCCACAAACAATTCAAATCCAGAATAATCAAAAACGCTTGGCGAACTATTCTTGGCAATTTCGATCTTAATAGAAGTTGTGTAATACGAAGTAGATATAAACACATGACTGGAATTTTCTCTAGAACTAATGCTGTCTATGAAATACTAACTGTGGAGACCATAGGCGATAAAGCTAAAAACCGGTGACAGTAGCACGTGTTTTCCTCATTGATTTTCCACTAAGTCCGGAATTGTGGATTTTTTTATTTTTGTATTTCATCACTAATAATTCTTAAGTTTAGGTTTTTAAAGTGAAATACGTTAACGTTTGCTGCGTTAGAATTTTTTCACGAATTGAGGCAAGTAAAGATCACATGAAATAGATCTGAACTATATTTTGAAATAGGGATGGTTATATGTCGAAATGTAAGTAACAGTTAACTTTGTTGAACTACGTTCCATTACTTCCACTTTCGATTCACATGGAGCACTTAGTGTATAGAGTTTGAACAGTTAAGTACCTGTACGATTTTTAGTGCTTACATGTCCGTGATAAGTTCAGACCATATCATATACAACCCAGTATTTGTGGAATCATTAGGTAAGGTATTTGGAAACGAACATGAAATGACTTGTCACACTTCATCGGTTTTCGTTTCATTTCGATGTCTAGAAAATTTTACAGGATTTTTATAGAAATCACATAACGCGAAATCAGTGATTAATTTGCAGAAAAGCAACAACAAGTCATTAGTAAAATAATGTGATGTAAAATAAATTACAGCCAAATACTATTGCATGTTGCACAAGTTTAGTATAAAAGTAAGTAAGTCGATTTACACAAAGTTTTGGAATGTTATGAAGTAGAAAGTTGATAGAGAAAGCATAACTTAACAATATAAGCATGGGATATAAAATAAAGTTATTAGATCACAGAGATAAAATTGAGTTGTTGGTATATTGTCACTGAATTGTGCACCTATGTCAAAGATCCTGAAATTCAAAGATGTTGAGATTATTTACATAATATGATAACAGTTGACTGTTAAAATTATTAGTTTATCCGAAAAGCTTCATTAATCGTAGTAATAGACAGTAAAATCGCTTAGACAAAAGGCATTGCTGGATTAACACCTAGCATACAAATTCTGCCTTAAAAATAGGTGATTGAAACATGCTGTTTGCTATTTAGATTTAACACAAAAGCTTGTCAATCAGATTATAGTACGTTTCGCTCTCGACGTAGGTGTCCATTTTAATGACGTGAGTATATACATAAATTTGAGTAATAACTTTGGTGGCAAATCGGTGTACACTAGTCAATAACGATTAACGTTGTTCGCTCACACACAACACGGCATATGTTATTTGGGTCCATTGATATACGAGGTTAAAACCTTAAAAACATTCCTGCTACTAAACATTGTTATGGACACTGTAGACAACAAGAGTTCATGAAAGTAATTACAACTTACATGCGGAATTGAATTAAGAAATGCAAAATGTATGTGTAGATACTGGAAATATTAATTTTATTTCGCTGTCAAGTGAACGAATAGGCGCACCATTTTGTACGTGATAATCAATAAGATGTTGTATGCTATCAAATACTCGTTCTTTTGTACGTACCTGAAATTTGTCAAAAACATGCATATAAGATCTAGGCCAGTTCAAAATTTTAATAAACATGATTTTTTGACATCCAAAATCCAAAATTTTTTTCTAATAATGTGCATACAAATTCATCAATTTGATACTAGTCAGAGACCAGTAGTGTTGCAGCAAGCTCCTATTTAATTATATTTTTTGTTCAATCTATGTTTAGTACATCAATTCCAAAGTAACCAGCCTTGGTTCCCCCAGAAGACAGCGTGGAAAATGCACCAACAACTGTGACGTTTCCACTAGTTTTGTGAAATAATCTGATTATGTTAGGTGGTTACTACACATAATTAACGGTTCAAAGCAAGTTTAAGAGAGTGAAAATCGTCCAGATATTTATACAAGTGTAAAAGTGTGGTCTACATATCTCAGTAGGCCATTATTTAGAGAACTTTTAGAGCTATAAATGAAAGAAATTTAATGTATTAACTACAAGTTTATTATACAAATGCTATCAATTGAAATGTAACATTGAATTTTATTCGTGGAACTTTTGTAAGCGTACACTAGAGGTTGAAATTAGATGAGTCCAAAAGTTTTTTTTTTGTAATTGAACTTGAACTACATTTGTTTCGGAAAAACCACACGAATCGAGGTGGTGAAATCAAGATTCAGACTCCTAACCATATGGTTGGAAATCGGGTGTTTAAATTAACGAAATACTGTGGCTGATAAATCTGTGTCAGGCAAAACGAAACTCGATCTGACGGTTGCTTAGCTGATATCGTACAATTAGATCTATCTCTAACATGTTAACCTGAAGAATATCTTGCTAGATTTTTAGCAGATAAATGAAATTTTATTTGAAAACTTGGTATGGTTAATGAAGTTGCCTTAAACAGAATATTACCTTTCCATTAGGATCGGCCAGTAACAAATGTCTATATTTTCCGTCTTGAAGGCCGCTTAGTACAAACTGACCAGGCTGCTGAATGCTAGCACGTACAAGAAAATCCCCATCATAACGCAACAAATTTTCGGCTTGTGATCTGGACATTTTACCAACATACCAAGGTTCACCTACTGGTTCCAAATGTTCAAAATTTGGAAGTCCAACTTGTGCCTTTATATTAGACATTGATTTGACACCAGCGACTTTATTAATGTTGCAGGAAGGCTGTTGTGTTAAATCACTTTGATTAGATTGGGTAGAATTTTTTGTAGTGCCACAGGATGGCTTGTTGCATTCTGCATTATCAGTTTGATTATCCGAAGAAATTTCGTTACCAAGATGCCCTGCGTATAAAAATGGTAAATATATATAACCTTGTGGTACACAATCTAAGGTGGAGTCAACTGTAGCAATTCATGTCAATAAAAAATAATTATGATCACGTTAACATAAGGAGTATTTTCTCATCAAAAACCTAAATTAATAAACGTCATTATAGCAGTGAAAATGATGCCAGCATAGATACAAGATAGAAAAAAGATGCTCAAATATTAGAGCGGAATCAATTAAGTGAAAAAGTAGATAATTTGACCATTTATAATTTAATTGGTAGTATTTATTCAAAACAAAAAGTACATTATTAGACAATCCAAGTACACAAGGACAAACTGTTCCATTATTTTAATCTGATGTAGTTGCTAACACGGGTGAATAAATATACTAACTGAGAATGATCCGTAGTACAGATGAACTTATTTCTGAATCTAAATATTCACATCGATTATTCAGATGGTTTGATTTTATTCTAAGGAACTGAAGTGAACGCTATACTATTAACAACATATCATGGACGATGACACTGGAAGGAGATACTACCACGTTTAACATCCAAAAGCGCCAATGGGGATAATTTAGCTGAATTGAATGACTGCATTTTGTGTCCTGGAAGTCCTTCCTATTGGGACTTATAAACAAGGACTACTGTGAATTAGGAGGAAAAGATTAAAGTCGTTTAGTATTGCAAGACTTGATATTCAAGCGTGAGTTAAAGTAATAAAATAATTGTTACTTCGTGAATATTAAATCATTTGATACTATCCTGCTTTTTTGTTTAAATGAATTGAACAAAAGGATTTTGAAAAAACTACTTATTAGTCTTTACTACATCTAACATTTACTGTCTGTTCTGATTTTGTTTCAAAAGTGCATTTATTCATGACACCTATATTTTTGAAATAAAATAAATTGCTTAATAATGGATAAAAATAAACATTACATGCACTATCTTCAAAATCCATAAAATTATCAAAAGCTATTGGTTGATGAGTAACACTATTATCAGGCATAGAAGTATTTTGATTTAATGTATTGTCTTTTGATAGGGAAGTACTGGTATTGGCAGATACCTGGAAGAAAATAAACAATATTGTAGAGAAGAGTAATATTAATGAAAATTTGAAATATAATTTAATTCAGTCTAGTCTTCAAACGTATTCTGGAACACACAATTGATTACACTTTGAAAGGAATTGACCTGAAAGATCAGAACAATGAATCCTGGTCAATCAAACATTTAGAATGATCTATGTATAATAACTAATGACACGGAAGAGGCTACCATTGAAATTTTAGCTTGATTTCATCATTTAGGTCCTCACTGATCTCTGCCATCTTTTAGTCGCTGATTTTCGGGGATTTGCTGTTCAGTCAGTCAGTCAGTAACAACGTAGAACTTCGTACGTACGTACGTCAGTTCGAGTTGCCACACCACCTTAACACAGAGATGCAGTTGTCGATTCGAATCCCATTGTGGTAGAGGTAGCAAGAGTGTAAGCAGTGATCGGGAAGATTAGGGTTTGGAGATGTTATTTAAAGAGTATAATTCAGTGAAATAAATTTGGAAAGAGGAAAAAAGGGACATGAAGAATTCAGAAGATTAGAATTTGGGAGAACACAAAGAGTTGATGCACCTGCGCCATTGCAAACGATTTTGAGCCATGTCATTCAGGGTCTCTAACCATCGGTTGCTATCATCTCGCGGTCCCCAACCAGGTAGTCTACACCTACCGACATGACTCAGACCACTTGTCAGTGACTTCATGGACTTGTGCCATATTTTGGTCTGGCCGCCCCTAGCTTTCTTCCAACCTACTCCTATACCACTGAACATCGCACGTCGAGGCAGTCGGTGGTTGGGCATACGTAACACGTGTCCCAGCCATCTCAACTGATGAAGTTTCACTACTTCATCAATTGATTTGCCATCCTTACCTAGTACCCGTTTCCTAACAACTGCATTACTTACTCGATGGTCCCATGATATACGAGTAATATTTCGAAGACACCTATGATCGAATACTAGTAACCTACGAATATCCCCTACTCTTACCGGCCATGTTTCACTGCCATAAAGTAGGACGGAACGAACTGCTGCGCAGTAAACACGTCCTTTGGTTGGTAGACGGATATCTCGCCTACGCCATAAATGACGCAAGTTGGCAAAAGCTAGTCGAGCCTTCTGTATCCGTGCTGAGATTTCGTCACACACCAGACCACAAGGGCTGATGAGACTTCCAAGATAAGTGAAGTGATCGACACGCTCAATTACTTCACTCCCTATCACTAGTACGGGTGTCGATGTAACCCAATCCTGAAGCAACATTTTGCATTTCGAGGGGGAGAATCGCATCCCGAACATGCTTGCATTGTTGCTTAGAGTGGTCAGAAGACTCTGCATTTTTTCAGCGTCTTCGCCAAATAGAACTATGTCATCTGCATATTCTAAATCAACAAGTGAACCTCCTGGTAGAAGTTCAACCTCTGGAAATTTAGATGAGAGTGTTATCTCTAAAAGTACGTCGACCACAAAGTTGAACAAGAATGGAGAGAGTGGACAGCCCTGACGAACACCACTTGAGGTAATCAATTCTGATGACAGTTCGCCATAAGCTCTCACTCTACCAGTTGTGTTCGAGTAGAGAGCCTGAATAAGGTTAATGTACTTCTTTGGTACTCCTTTCAGTGACAAACACTGCCATAGAACCTCACAATCAACAGAGTCGAATGCCGCCTTAAGGTCGAGAAATACTACCATTGTGGGGCGTCTAAACGTGTGTCTGTGTTCTAGAACCTGACGTAGTGTGAATATTTGGTCTATACAACCACGTCCAGGTCGAAAATCGGCCTGATTTTCTGTAGTTTGCTCTTCACGAGCTTTTACATCATCTGAGCTGCAGTCAGTGGGAGAATAGGCAGAAACGACGAAGAGGCAACGACGGGTGTCCCTATTTTTCCAGATTCTTACTTTTCCGTTCAGTCGGACGGCGCACAAACTGCTGTCTACTGGGATCCACTTTAAGAAAGCTAGTTCTGCTCTGTGACTCAATGCTTAGCCTACGCCGGCGAGTCCACGAGAAGCAGAATCAGGGCTTCCAGATACACGAAGCGTAAATCGAGTCGGTTCTTTATTTTGGCATGGTGAAGTCAAATGAATGACGCTACTCGGATCCTGTATGCGCGTTTCGGAGAGGCAGCACACACCGATGGCGCGAGGTTCTAAAGTCCTAGCTAAGGAAGCCTGTTGTCCTATTTGGCACAGTGTTCGTACGTTAAAAGCTCCTACGTGTAGTTTAGAGCGTGGTTTCAGGAGACCAGGAATAGCGTTTTGTGTACTCGAATCGTTTGCCCTAGCGGTGCGAGGTGATAAAGAGACGTGAGGAGGGTTAGTCATGGAGATAAGAGAGGTATTAGGAGGTGTAGGATTTGAATGTGACCAACTTGGTCTCGTGTGCTGTTACGGGTATGAGGTATGATATCACTTCCCGGCTGCCCACACCGTGGAAGGGTATTTCTTGAGGAACCTGAAAAGGAAATTGGATTAGTGTTGGTCTTAACGACCTGGGAGCGTGGCCGCAGAGCCCAAGGGACAACTGCTTGAGGCCGGTCGCGCACGGCCTTTTCGTGGAAGGTTTTTGACGTGTTAGCTCCGTTCTTCAAAGGGCCTTACCGCCGGAGACGGAAATCCGTGAGGTAAGGTGAGGTGTGACATTTTTAAGTTCGACCTTTTCTAACCCCACCCCTCCTTGTGGGAAGGCGGCATCGCTGCAGATGCTGGTTGTCCGAGGGAAACACCTTACTGCTGTCACACCCACTACAGTCAGCAGTACGACTTCGCCCTCAGACCTTGAGTTGCTGCTTTTAGTCTTACCGTTCACCAATCGACCTGCCTGGCATGGTAGAACCTACAGGAACATATGTTCCAGCCAATATAGCTCGGTTGCGTTATCACAATAGGCAAGCCCGACCACCGCGTCAAGGTAGCAGCTTCGGTCGGGAATTTGCTGTTAGTGTTGCAGCTTGCATAATGGATTTTTCTATTTGTATCAAATCATTTGCTTCATCTATTAGGTTATTATTCCGAAGAGTTTAAGATCAAACGGACTAAAAGCATTCAGCAGTGCCATCACATCTCCTTAACACAGGACACGAAATCAATACACTGAACTCCTTCAAGGTGATCAACAAATAATCAGACTCAGATTTTTTGAAATTTGCCGAAGCGATAGTAATCAAACGTCTAAAACAAGATCTATGTATACAAAAAGCAACAGTAATAAATCTTCCTTTGCTCTGGTAACATTAACCCCCCTTTTATTTATTTATTGCGTCATTCATTATTCCAACTATTCCTGAATTTTAAAATCACATCATTCATAACTGACTGATTTCAATTCATATCTTTCCTCAGAAAATAGAGGGGAAATGTCATCAGTATCGAACGTTGAACAATCGCTTTATCCACTTTTGTAAATTATCTAACTCCTTGATAAGAGACACATCAGATATACCAAAGATGCAATCCAGCGTAACATAAAGGCATCTACATTTGAAATTTAATGATAATGAATAATTCTTTTGTGTAATCTTAGTCTTGAAAAAAATTTAGACTTTTGAAGAAAAAGACACCAACTCAATTGCATTACCGTGCAATCCTACTGTTAGTGAATGTGTATCTTACTTTTCAGTAATAGCTTGTTATTTTAGTCTATTAAACCAAAGGTAGAAAAAGGAGTTCCTGATGACTGGCGAAACACGTATTCCTTATTACAACATTCTTTTTCGTTAACTCAAGGAAAACTTCCATCTATTAGGCTACCCTATTCAAAAACTTTTCAAAATTTTGTTTTGTAGTTTATCAGTTGATATTACTTCCACATAGTTTAATATCTTAATCTGTGCATTAGCTTTTCAGTTTTAGTCAGCAATTCGACACAATAGTACGTTTGACATTATGCCCACGGCATTTAAGATTCCCTACCACCCATTTCTAAAAAAATGTATGGTGTCAAAGAAAAATTTAGGTATCGTTGATTGGTGTACTTGTTTTGCAAGTGTGTGCTCAAGTGATAATGAACAAACATTTTGTTACCTTTAATAATTTTGTTATTGGTCGTAAACTGTTCATCTCTGTAATCTGTTTAGTTGAAATTGAAATCGCATCTAGAGCTGTGATTGAATGTCAGAATTTTCATTTTTTACATTTGAAATTTAATGATAATGAATAGTTTTTTTGTGTAATCTTAGTCTTGAAAAAAAATTAGACTTTTGAAGAAAAAGACACCAACTCAATTGCATTACCGTGCAATCCTACTGTTAGTGAATGTGTATTGGGATAAATTTTTGTTTTCCGATCAAGTATACCTTGAATTGAAGTCGTTAGTTATCTTAACACGAATAATTATATGTATCTCATTAAAAGAAAGTTTTTGGAAAAAAGCAACTGAAAACCGGTTTGAATATTTGATAATAGTGATTACTGAATTAGGTCGGTAGTCTAATGTTGAATACCCAATTAATAAACAAACTATCATCAAAGTGTGTGCATAGGTTTTTTTGTAACACATGGTCTGTTAATCGGAGAAATAAATCAACATATCAATAAATCATCATGATAAATTACTGATTGCAATATGTATAATTCAGGTGAAGCAACCGTAGACCATCATTGAATGAACCGACTTTGACAGTATATGAAAGTAGTAATAAATTTAACCGAAATAGGCACTTAATATTTAGTAAACGATTATTTTGTAAATGGTCATTCATAATGAGAATTAGACAACGTTAGATTTCAATTCGGTTCATTTTAAAAGTTCATTGAAACACGGTTTATTGTTTTCACTTGTAAATTATTTGTAGTTCTGCATTTTAAAATTAATTTTTTTTGGTTATAATAAAAACTAGTGTGTTTAATCAGTCATGTGTGAATATTGTTAACCGCCGTAATATGAAACCTGAACTATATCTAGACATTATGAATGTAACCATTTTTGACAAGCATTTGAAACATCAGTTTCATGAAGTGTAAATGAACAAGCCTACGTCGTCTGACTGACTCAACTAATATCTATCGACATTAAATGTATAAATATGAATAAGGTCAACTGTATCAATGAACATTTAAAATGTTATTATTATTTTTTGTCATTATTATTATTATGTCAATTGACAAGATTCAATTCCCATACTATGTATTTCATTGACACAAAATTTTTTGCATTTTAAATTTTCCTATAATGCTTAGTCACTTATTGTGACTGAACACTTTACTGCAAATAATCCAGACCATTATTGAATGACCTTTCTAATTTGCAAGTATTACAATTTGTAAGTATATATATAAATATATATATATATATCGTAACAGATGTAAACGTTAACCATTGTTAACACATTACATTGTCAAATTCATTAATGCCATGTCTTATTTTTGGCCTTTATAAAATATTAAAATTATGGGCTTATAACTGTATCGTGTGTTTGTACCAGTAATTAATAGTTATATGGGTGTGCAAATGAATACGTTGATATAATCAGTGGTTATGAATCACAATGAAGGCTTAGTTGACGATCGGACGTAATTCATACGTACGCTTAGTTCTGCTTTCAGGTGCTATTAATATAAAACTGGAATATGAAATTCTTGTTTTTTGTATTCATGAAACGGATAATATGCTTATTTCTTTTAACACTTACTATATGACCTTTAATCACATGAATCATTTCAACGATGATGGTTTCAATTTGTTTTATAATGTCAGTATTTTAATCATAAGGAAGATAATTTTCTTCATTGTGTTTACTTCTGTATGAGCTTTAATCACATTCATCTTTGTAATTATATTCACTAATAAATGTTCTCATAAACTTATTGACCTAACGACAAAATTACAATTTTCACTATATTGAAATATTCCCATTAAAATGTACTATTATTAGATAGTTTACAAAAGTGTTACTAAAACATGAACATTAATCACAATATTTTAAATATAAAATTACTAGATTAGTCTTCATTAGATGACAAAATCTTGTTTAAGTTTTCTTAACCTTTATATCTAATAAACGTTAGAAACGAGTTTACGAATACATGAGCGATAATCGCTTTTCCATTATTAATCTCTAAGGGATATCTAAATTCATGAGACATTAATAAGTGCTAAATCACTTGACCTTTGCCGCGGAAAAGTAGTGGATAAAAAATAATGGAAATCAAATTGTGGTTGGCCCTGAAAAGGGCCTTTACTCGTTCTCGTGGTCGGACGTCGTCACTATTAGTTTGTAATGGCGCCACATATAGGACAAGTGCATTGCTTGTACGTTCGGCGATGGGTCGTAGGCACAGAAGGTATGAAACATTGCTTCACATCTACAGAAAACCCAACCAACCGCATCAACGGTTTCACACGGAGGCTGCGCAAGATTACAGATGTCGCAGAGTCGATTCTCGTCATCCTCTTCTTCATTTTCGATGTACCGTTCAGTTAACTCTTCGGCTAGTATCGACGTGTACGTAGTACGTCCCCGTGGCGTCCATAGCGGTGAATAAATCTTCCGACAATGCAGACTGCGTTATAGGAATGCGAAGGTGTCGCTTCAGTAGTTGACAGGCAACTGGTGTCAGTCGTTCCTGAAGTCGAAGTACTTCCGGCTCTTCACCAATATCGGCTTTCCCTCTACAATCCATTGCATCCGGATACACCTACGTAATAGCAGCAGCAATTGCAGGTGAATCATCGGTCACAATGTCTACCAGCTATCGACTATTGGTACACCGTTGGAAAAAACGCAGGAATGCAGAAATGAATGTTGGCGTTTTGCGACTTAAAAAGGCAATGCACATGGGTATTGCCTTAAAATTCATATCCACGGCAACGACTTGATATAAATGGACGTTCTCGTTATTCGTTTTGTCAGTCCCGTCAAAACCACAAAAGTGACCGGCCAAATTCAATTGCTCAGCAGTCATGAAGAAATACGATAGACAGTTCTCATAGGCCAATTCGTATTCGCAAAGCCCACCCAAGGATGTTGTGTGAGCTTTCAATTTCCCGTAATCACCTATAGTATATATTATAAATTGGCAAATTGCTTACCAGGAAGGTTCGCGTGTGAGAACACTTTGTACCGCATATTACAGACATCTTGATCAGTCAGACGTTTCCCATAAGATTAGTAAGCGAAATTCTTTAAGTGGAATGCAGCGGTACCGGAAATCAGCAGCGGTCTCACAGTTTCAAACTCCCCATCCGTTAACCTGCGCACCCATGAATTACCTTGGTACCTCAGGGAATTGCACTCGTGATTGTGATGCACATTCCCACGTACAACAGTTCAATAGCCGTCTATAATCTTACAAAACATGAAGGCCGGACATTGGGTGTTCATAAAAGCCCTTCGTTAAAAAAATTATAAAACCATTTACCAAATTACCTTCTCCGTCTAATACGTTGTGACGAACCGCTAGATCTTATACGCCCATTTCGCCAACACACAAATTTAATGTACGACTTTTGATCTCTGCCAATATGCGAACCAGCGCTTGATCTCAGCACGTTACTCTGCTCCATAATGACGATTGAAATTGTGCTTCGCTGACAAGTACTGATAATTTATAACAATTTTCAAAACATAACTAACCAATTAAATCTAATTTTTGAAACTAGCCATTTCATTGGACGAAACTCGGGATGAAAAATATTGTAATTTGGGGGTGGAAAATTGTTTTCATTGGGGTGGGTTTTTTTTTCCAAAAAAATGGCCGGTCGGACAATATTATTCGACAAAATCACATATATATTTTGTTGATTTTATATTGAAAACATTAAACATTATAATTGTAAATAATAAAATTAACTCACATGATAATTGGTACTATTAATAGATGAAGGTTTGTTTGAATTACTAAGAGAATTTTTAGACATTGATATATTTGTTTGAAATGTTTGGTGATGAGAAAATAATGAATCCAATGAATTTAATTTAATAGGAGATGTTTGTTTATTAACATTTTGAGGTTTGGAATTTTTGAAATCCTAATTTTGTTCATATTTATACAAAAATAAATAGAGAGTAGTTAGGACAGTATATTGATAAAATAAATTAAAATAATGATAAAAAATAAAATAAAGTATAATGTACAAAACTAAGGAAAATAACACACATGGATACGATCGTATTAATACAGTTTATATCAGCCTTGTTTATTCATTAGTCCATCAGTTTCGAAGTTTATTATACAGGTTTACCTACACTAATTAAGATCAAATCACAAACTAGTAATATTACAACACTAATCAACCAATAATGTAAGGCATAGTTTGAGCACGAGGAAACTAAACTACGTGAACTTTGATCAAAAGTAACAATAGTAGACTAGAGTTTAGCTAAAAATGTAATGATTTAGTTTACTTTACTTTACCATTCATAACTGATGATATACTGAATTAAACGATTGAATAAAAAGATTGGAATGATTTGATGACAAGTTAAATTTACTCTTTATAATAAAGCGTATGAAATAAAGGACCATCTATAAATGATCACCATTTTTATGCTCACATATTCAGAAACGCCGAATTCTTATACTAATTAACATGCTTCGTCACCGACTATAAAAATGTTTATTTCATTTACAGGTTTACGCGTTCGGATTTAAGTTTAACACTGTGTTCTGAAGATACAACTCGGCTGCTCACAGCGAATTCAATGGGATGAGATATGGACATAAAACCCAGTGATCAAAACACTAAACTAGCACTCACAAATTAAAATATAACACAAGCATGCATCTTTTTAAGTGGCTACATTTCATCTCAGACAAGGAAATAAATTAAGCAATCTTTTCCTTTAAATTTTAGATATTTTTACTCTTATTGACTAAAGTCTGCTAAAATGTGTGAAAATTATATTTGAAATAATCTCAGCGACTGAAAATGCCTATTGGTGTTAAGCTAACTATTTTAACTTGCTACACGTTATCGACAGTTGTTAGTGTCAGTAAGCTATACTAACGACCAGAATCCTGGTTAAGCTTCATGAAACATCCTACATCAAAACTTAGGGTAAGACACTACAATCTAAAGAACAAATGCCCATAACAATTCGCAGATGTGAATTCGTGTTAATATTCACCTGATATCCTAACTGGAATGCTTGTCCGATTGTAATAATTACATCCTGGGCAAGACCATCTGAACATTCAAAAACGTAACACATACGAGTGTCTTGATCTGTTTTGGCCACATAACAAATGAAATCTGGTGTATCTGCGTCACCAGCGGAAGCAAAAGAAACCAGGAATAGGTTGTGCTGGAATAATAACTGAATAAATAAAACAAAAGAAATAATTATTAAATAAAGTCAAGTGAACATATATTATTATACGTTATAATAAGTTCACCCACCACTAATTATTGAAGTAAATACTGACGGATATTTACCAAATTACGAAGACAAATACCTATTTTGGCCAGTTAAATCTAAGCACGATAAATTCCAATGCAAAAAGAAAGGAAAATCAATAGTAAGTAAAGCGTAGAAAATCACACGGTCAGGATCATTTATGTTGATAAAGAGATCGAGAAGCAAACGAGTGGAAAAATGGAGAACTGAGGAAAACTGTAGTATCTTAGTCATAAAAGACAAAAAATGTACTACGATCGACTAGTAAATGTTAGCTCAAGCTGTCAGCTCTTACGTTTACTACTAATTCGAAGGCCGTACCCAACAAGTACGCACGCCAATACGATTGAGGGTAATAGCTTGTGGTCTTATGAACTAGTGGTGTCTTATTCAACTCACTCAAGATTCTTATCGAATATGATTCTGTTTCTGAAGCTTCGCACTCAGAGCTGGAATCAGTCAGTCAGCAACAACGTAGAATTTTGGACATACATATATCAGTTTGAGTTGCCATACCACATTAGCACAGAGATTCAGTTGTCCATTTAAATCGCATAGTGCTAGAGGTAGTAAAAGTATAAGCAATAATCGAAAAGATTAGGGTTAGATGATGTTATTCAAGGAGTATAATCCAGTGAAATAAATATGGAAAGAGAAAAAAAGAAGGGACACGAAGAATTCCGAAGGTTAGAACTTGGGAGAACACAAAGAGTGGATGCACCTGCGCCATTGCAAACGATTTTGAGCCATGTTATTCGGTGTCTCTAACCATCGGTTGCTATCATCTCGCGGTCCCCAACCAGGTAGTCTACATCTACCTACATCGCTAAGTCTACTTGGCAGTGAAATCATGGATTTGTGCCATGTTTTGTTCTGGCCACCCACGGATTTCTTCCAACATGCTCCTGCATAACAAAACATCACACTTCGTGGGTTGAGATGTCAGTCAGCTACAACGTAGGTCCAGGCACATATATGCATCAGTCCAAGCTGCCGAACCGCACTAGAACAGCAAGATGTACAACAGATTCATAGGATTAGTAAAGACAATGTTGGCAATATATATAAGATTGTATATAAGGATAACGTACAGGAAGAAAGAAGTAGTTCGTAGAAAGAAAGGTATTAAGTAATTTTAATTTCAGTGTTTAAGTGAAAACAAAGAGTGTACACACCTACGCCATTGTGATCGATTTTGAGCCATGTCACCAAGAGTCTCCAACCATTGATTACGATAGTCACACGGACCCCAATCAAGTAGTCTGCATCTACCAACATGGCTCAAACTAGAAGTTAGTGACTTCAAGAACTGATACCACGTTTTGGTTTGGCCGCTGCTGCTCTTTCTCGTTACAGACTAGCTATGGCTTTTTGAACTTCAGCTGGAGTCGGGGGCCTACTTCAATGTTCTAGTGCTGACTAGTGTTGGGGATGACTGGAAGAAATTTAGGGGCGGTCAAACCTAAACGTGGTATCTGTCCTTGAAGTCATTAACTCCTGGTCTTAAACATGTTAGTAGATACTGGCTACTTGAAAGGGGTCCGCGTGACTATCGTAGCCAATGGTTGGAGACTCTTGGTGACATGGCTCAAAATCGATCACAATGGCCTAGGTGTTTACACTTTTTGTCTTCACTTAAACACTGAAATTAAAATTACTTTATACCTTTCTTTCTACGAACTAAATGCAAGCATTTTCGGCATGCGATTCTCTCCCTCGAAATGCAAGATGTTGCTTCGGATTTGGGTTGCATCGACACTAATGATAAGGAGTGAAGTAGTTGAGCGTGTCGACCGCTTCACTTATCCAGGGAGTCTCACCAGCTTTTATGGTCTGGTGTGTGACGAAATCTCAGCACGGATACAGAAGGCTCGACTAGCTTTTGCCAACTTGCGTCATTTATGGCGTAGGCAAGATGTCCGTCTACCAATCAAAAGTCGTGTTTTCTGCGCAGCAGTTCGTTCCGTCCTACTTCATGGCAGTGAAACATGGTCGGTAAGAGCGGAGGATATTTGTAGGTTACTAGTATTTGATTCTAGGTGTCTTCGAAACATTGCAGGTATATCCTGGGACCATCGAGTAAGTAATATAGCTGTTAGGAAACGGGTACTAGGTAGGATGGCAAATCGATTGATGAAGTGGTGAAACTTCATCGTTTGAGATGGCTGTGACACGTGTTACGTATGCCCAACCACCCTGACCGTTGTTGCTGCCTTGACGTGGTGGTTGTGCTTGCCTATCGCGATGAAGCAACCGAGCTATACTGGCTGGAACAACTGTTTCTCAATGTCCTACCATGCCAGAGAGGTCGGTTGAAGAGCGGTAAGACTAAAAGCAACAAACCCAAGGTCTGAAGGCGAAGTCGTACTGCTGACTGTACATAGGTGTGACAGCAGTAAGTTGTTTCCTTCAGACAACCAGCATGACAGCGATGCTGCCTTCCCACAAGGAAGGGTGGGGTTAGAAAAGGTCGACCGTAAAAATGCACACCTCGCCTTATCCTACGGATATCCGTCTCCGGCGGTAAGGTCTCAACAAGTACGGAGCTAACACGAAAATTACTCATAAAAAGGTCGTGTGTGACTGACCTCAAGCAGTTGTCCCTTGGGCACTGCGGTTAGCTCTCAGGTCACTAAGACCACCTTTAATCCAATTTCCTTTTCAAGTAGCTCCAGAAGAACCCTTCCACGGTGTGGGCAACCGGGAAGTGATAACCGCCCTCATACCTCTAACAGCACTCAAGACCACTGGATTCATAATCAGTCTCCCTCTTCAATTACAATTATTCCTCCTAAATCGACCTTCAACTCTAAAATTCCTCTTTCGGCTTCCTCCTCAAGTGTCATTATAGCTAACGCTCCCATTGACTGCAGCTCAGATGAATTTCACAGAAACGTTCAGACAAAGATCTCGTAGGAGGTGACTTTAATTCCCAGATAGGTAGCTTAAACCAAACAGAAAGACATTTAGGTGGATAGTTTAGTATTCCGGCACAGCGAACAGATAATGGTGATTATCTGCTGCAACAGTGCTCAGACAATCGTTTGTTTTTAACAAACACTAATTTTAAGCAAAAGGAGAGATCATCTGACATGGCGACCGCCTGCACCAAACCAACGATGGACTAAAGTGGACCATATTGCCATCAGTCATCGTTGGAGAAGGTCGGTACAAGATTGTCGCTCATTCTGGAGTACTTGCTTGGACTCCGACCATGCCCTAATACGGGCACGCATTTGCTTGCGCCTCACTGGACGCAAAAAATGCATATTAAAAAGACCCATTGGAACTGAATTGAGTAACGAGAAAACCAAAAGTAGGTTCCAGAAGCAACTGAAGTTACACTTAGATAGTTCTAAAAACGATGCTGGACCAGATGTTGCTTGGAAATATATCCAAACAGCTGTGGAAATAGGAGTGATATCTACTAGTGATTTAAACCACAGGGTTACAACCATGAACAACCATAGAGAGATTAGTTTAACTAATATGGCATCTAAAATAATAGCCTCAATAATCATCGGACGCCCAACAAAGACTCGTGAACTGAAAACACGAGAGAATCAAGTTGGTTTCAGACCTGGTCGTGGCTGCATCGACCACATAATCACCATTCGTCAGGTTTCAGAATACATGCATGCTTATCGGCGTCCGACAATGACAGTTTTTGTTGACTGAGAAGCAGCAGCATATGACTGTAGACCAAAAGGTTCTGTGGCAGTGTGTCATTGAAAGGTGTACCTCAGAGGTACATAAACCTTGTGAAGGCTCTTTACTATAACACTAATAGTCGAGTCAGAGCTTATGGCGAACTGTCATCTGTTTTTGCAACATCAAGTGGTGTCTATTAAGGCAGTCCACTTTTTCCACTTTTGTTTAACTTCATCATAGACCTACTGATGGAAATAACATTCTCGTTGACTGAATTTTCGGGCAATGGTCTCGTTCCAGGAGGTTCACTTATTGACTTAGAATACACAGACGACACAGTCCTGTTTAGCGAAAACGTGAGATATCCATCTATCAATAAAAGAACGAGTATACTGCGCGGCAGTTCGTTCTGTTCTGCTTCACGGCTGTGAAACGTGGTCATCAAGGGTAGAGGACTTCTATCTGAAGTTTGTGCTGATGATGTCGTTCAGAAGAACGACGAAAGCTCCACGACCAAACCATCCAGCTCAGAGAACAAAACTCCACCAAAAAGAGGATACGCGTAAGTTACTAGTATTTGATCACAGAGGTCTCAGAAATATTGCTCGTATCTGCTGGGATCACCGGGTAAGTAATAGTGAGGTTAGACGCAAAGTATTAGGGAATGATGGTAAATCAGTTGACGAGGTTGTGAATCTTCATCGACTGAGATGGTTGGGACACGTGTTACGTATGCCCGAACACCGATTAGCACGACGCGCAATGCTGACCAGTGTTGGGGATGGTTGGAAGAAAGTTAGGGGCGGCAAACCAAAACGTGGTATCAGTTCTTGAAGTCACTAACTTCTAGTTTGAGCCATGTTGGTAGATGCAGACTACTTGATTGGGGTCCGTGTGACTATCGTAATCAATGGTTGGAGACTCTTGGTGACATGGCTCAAAATCGATCACAATGGCGTAGGTGTGTACACTCTTTGTTTTCACTTAAACACTGAAATTAAAATTACTTAATACCTTTCTTTCTACGAACTACTTCTTTCTTCCTGTACCATATCTTTTTTAACGTTCGGTTTTCCACATCACACAAATGGGACGTTAATTTGCCTTAGACGAATATGTAAATTAGATTCTCTCCCAGTGTCTATTTTACAGGACTGTAACACAACTCAGATCAAGAACACCTGAGTAGCCTGGCTAGAACGTAAGTATATTTCAGCACCCAAAACCGATAATTGTGATAATGGTAATGCGATACATAACCCATCTAGTACCTGTCAGACTATCTACAAGTGTGACTAAGCAAACAACCAGCCGTTATCATCCTCACCCGCATACTAATACCCTTATATAAAATCTATCTTTTACATATTACTACCGTTGAAGTAACTACTTCTATGGACTCGATGATCATCATGTTGCTGTAATGAGGTTTCGCAACTTGGGACGATGCAGATTTGTGTCTGATCCTATGTTGTAGCTAACTGACTGTTTACTGGTAAATTCATCCACACATTTCTAAATACTCTAAATGAAACTAAAATCTGAAAATTCTTTCTCAAATCTCGTTCCTTTTTTAAGAGCATTTAACGTATAAGAAGTGATCACTTGTGGATGAATTTCTTGAATGAGTCCCCATACTGTCGTACATAGTCTTAGCAGGGGATATAGTCTAAACAGGGTACTGTATTTATACCCAACAATCATCTGTTTGCAAATTGTAGATTAATAAAATTAGTTAAAAAATCCAAAATACTTGTCGATTACAAAGAAAACAATAGTCACACCCATACCGAATAGTGTCAAAGATACAATAAAATGAATCAATAACGAGGTTTAGTCATGTTTTTTCTAACTGGTGCAATTTCATGATTTGTACATGAGTAAGGAGAGTCAGATTAATAACCAGTCTGAGAATATGTGAGTCTTACGTAGTGAGTGTTTAACTCAATATTGGTAGAGATTGACAGCATGTATAGCTAACTTTTTCATTCATTTTAATCGATTACCTTTTATTTACATTTCAGCCTATTGAAGAACAAGACGACGACGATTTAAAAGTGGAATTATAGTGCCACATATATTTCTTTTTTTTGTATTCTGTTATATCCCTGTGTTATTATCCGTTTCTTGGATATCATTTTTATGGCTGCACGTCCTTTCTATACGGTTGTACAATTTGTTTACTTCTTGGGCAATTCCATAAACTTCATTTAATTGTAAATGGGTCGTTTTCATTAAATGTCTTGTGTTTGGAGCATATAGCTTTTCCACTGACTTCAATTCAGTTATATTCAATTTTGTTAATGACTATGGGCGGATAAAAAGTGCTGAAGAATGAAAATGATCATCTTCAAACGTATTGCGTCAGACCGTCATTAGCAACTCAGTGCCTGGCATAAATATGTATGGGTCCGAATTCGCACCACGCAAAGGTGAATATGAGCTTAGTGTAAACAATAGTACCATTATTCATAAAAACTAAGTAAAATATGGTTAAAAAAGAGCGATTGTAGTTGGAGAGTTGTAAATGCTGAATAGTATCAAAATGTACGCCATCATGAGCAATTTTGAGTCATTTAGCAAAAACAGCATATTAGTGAATGCGCTTATAGTAATAGTCACGTTAAAAATAATAAATCGTATGATGTAATGAGTGGGTCACTTCATTATTAATGTGTGTTAAATTGGTATTTATACTTAAAACATCCAAACCGTATTACGGGTAATTTAGCTATCCTAGGTTTTTAAACTGCAGTTAACCTCAGCATTGATACCTAGCCGAGTTTGTCAATCTACTGATATATACCTAGAATAGAGTGACTGATGCATGATATTGATTTACGTAAAATGTGTCAATTGAACTGTTAGTGTTTCGTGTAATAAAGTAGCAAATAATTTCTAACTAGTCAGGAATACATATTAATCCTTCATTTGTGGTTCATCTAAGTTTGTTATTCTGAATAGCGAGTCCTCCCCTATCGAAAATATCTACTGAAATCTCTATCTCTTATTCAGTTGTAATAACTGGTAATTCGATGTCAAAATCTAATTATGACTTTATGTCTGGCTGGTTTTCACGCGATTTATCCACCAATCGTAATACGACTATGTAATCTTCACACTGTGCTAAACTTATGTGTGTAAATGAATTTCCGAACGGGTTCAAACATTCTGGAGGTTGGCAAGCTCGTTTTGCTTATTTATAATTGTATGTGCTGTAAACCCTAATTAGTTTTTGTAGAATACTCATGGTATGGAAGTATGATAAATATGGATACAATTTTATTATTACGATGAGTTTGATCTGTCATTCTGAACTGTCCTTATAATCTCCATATTTCCGGCTAACTTGCGCTAAATGACGGCTCGAATCTGTGCGCGCTAATTAAAAGAACAGTGGTATTTTTCCTCGCTGAGTAAATTGTTTTGATCGTTTATTACGTATCAAGTCTACTGTTTTCACTTTAATTGAATTTATTTCAGTTAAAGTATTCGACTAGAGTATCGTTTACTGTTTCTCAATTAGTTTATCGTCGGTACTCTTGAGTACCTTATTTTCTACTGTATCTGTTAGTACTTTTGGTTCTAACAATCTACAGTTCTCCATATTTTTGGTCATAGATCATAGTTTATCTCTGAGTCTTATTGCATCTCGCTTTTTTTAAAAGGACCCCTTTTTAATGACCGGACAGTGCAAAACAAAGCAGTTGCCAACGTCCGGGTTGTCGTTATCCTGTTGAAAGCGGCATGCAGTGCGATGAGTGCAAAGGCTGGTACCACAAAATTTTCACGAATTTAACGCCTGCGGCTTTCAAACGGTTCAGTAAAAAGGGTTGCTTTTGACTTAGTCAACAGTGCTGCTCGGATGTAAACAGCTGGTCGTATGTCTTCACCTTTGGCTCCACTTGAGAAAATCTCGTTTGTTTGGTTGTCTTTATGACTTACTGCTAGCTTTTGTTTTCGGCTCATTCTTTTTCATTTCAACTTGTTGTGATGGTAGTAGAATATTAAATGTATCACATAATATTTCCTTTGGCAAAGGTTTGGGTTTCGATGACTTGCTAACATTTCTATCTCTCAGTTGGTTTATATGTCTCAGTCAGTCAGTCAGTAACAACGTAGAACTTAGTACGTACGTACATCAGTTCGAGTTGCCATACCACATTAGCACAGAGATGCAGTGGTCGATTCAAATCCCGTAGTGGTAGAGGTAGCAAGAGTATAAGCAGTAATCGGGAAGATTAGGGTTTGGAGATGTTATTTAAAGAGTATAATCCAGTGAAATAAATTTGGAAAGAGGAAAAAAAGGGGCATGAAGAATTCAGATAATTAGAATTTCGGAGAACATAGAGAGTGGATGCACCTGCGCCATTGCAATCGATTTTGAGCCATGTCATTCAGGGTCTCTAACCATCGGTTGCTATCATCTCGCGGTCCCCAACCAGGTAGTCTACACCTACCGACATGACTCAGACCACTTGTCAGTGACTTCATGGCCTTGTGCCATATTTTGGTCTGGCCGCCCCTAGCTTTCTTCCAACCTACTCCTATATCACTGAATATAGCACGTCGAGGTAGTCGGTGGTTGCGCATACGTAACACGTGTCCCAGCCATCTCAACTGATGAAGTTTCACTACTTCATCAATTGATTTGCCATCCTTACCTAGTACCCGTTTCCTAACAGCTGCATTACTTACTCGGTGGTCCCAGGATATACGAGCAATACTTCGAAGACACCTATGATCAAATACTAGTAACCTACGAATATCCTCTACTCTTACCGGCCATGTTTCACAGCCATAAAGTAGGACGGAACGAACTGCTGCGCAGTAAACACGTCCTTTGGTTGATAGACGGATATCTCGCCTACGCCATAAATGACGCAAGTTGGCAAAAACTAGTCGAGCCTTCTGTATCCGTGCTGAGATTTCGTCACACACCAGACCACAAGGGCTGATGAGACTTCCAAGATAAGTGAAGCGGTCGACACACTCAATTACTTCACTCCCTATCACTAGTACGGGTGTCGATGTAACCCAATCCTGAAGCAACATTTTGCATTTCGAGGGAGAGAATCGCATCCCGAACATGCTTGCATTGTTGCTTAGAGTGGTCAGAAGACTGCATTTTTTCAGCGTCTTCGCCAAATAAAACGATGTCATCGGAATATTCTAAGTCAACAAGTGAACCTCCCGGTAGAAGTTCAACCCCCGGAAATTTAGATGAGGAAAGTGTCATCTCTAAAAGTACGTCGACCACAAAGTTGAACAAGAATGGGGAGAGTGGACAGCCCTGACGAACACCACTTGAGGTAATCAATTCTGATGACAGTTCGCCATAAGCTCTCACTCTACCAGATGTGTTCGAGTAGAGAGCCTTTATAAGGTTAATGTACTTCTTTGGTACTCCTTTCAGTGACAAACACTGCCATAGAACCTCACAATCAACAGAGTCGAATGCCGCCTTAAGATCGAGAAATACTACCATTGTGGGGCGTCTGAATGTGTGTCTGTGTTCTAGAACCTGACGTAGTGTGAATATCTGATCTATACAACCACGTCCAGGTCGAAAACCGGCCTGGTTTTCTCTAGTTTGCTCTTCACGAGCTTTGATTAGGCGTCGAAGTATTATTGAAGCTAATATTTTAGACACTATATTAGTCAAACTGATTCCTCTGTGATTGTCACAATAGGACTTTTGTCCTTTCTTATAGACTGGCACAATCAGTGATTGAGACCAGTCAGCTGGGATTACGTCCAGTTCCCAAATTCTACTTAAGACCTCGGTTAATCTCATTGCTAATACTGGACCACCATCCTTAAAAATCTCAGGAGTAAACCTGTCAGGGCCTGCTGCTCTCCCTTGTTTCAGATTTCCTATGGCTTTTTCAACTTCGTAAAGAGACGGAGGACTTACATTAACTTGCCATTCAGGTTGACTGGAGATCGTGGGAAACCGAAGTGTGGCTGAAGGCCAGTTGAACTGACCCCTAAAGTGTTCTGCCCATCGATCCAATCTCCTGGATTGAGAATGAATAATATGTCCATTTTTCTCTGAGATTGTTTCGCTAACAGTCGGGTTCCTAATTCCGGTTTCCTTAACGAGTCTGAACAATTGTCTGCTATTACCTATTGCCGTTGCCTTTTCCATCTCTCTTGCTTTCGCTACCCACCACTGTTCGCGATCATTGCGTAGACTTCTTGTCAGTTTGCGCTTAAGCTGACTCCGCTCTTCACTATGTTCAGAGCCAGGTGGAATGAGTTTCCGAGCATCTATCAGTGCGATAGATGCTGCTGAGATCCAGTGTTGCTCCCTAACCTTGTGGTTTACTTTACTAACAGATATCACTGCTGTTTCCACAGCTTTTCGGATATCATTCCATGCTGCCTCGGGGTGGGCATCACATACATGGCTGCCTAACTGTTTTCCTAGTTGTTCCTGAAATATACTCTTAGCTTGACTATCATTAAGTAGGGCCCTAAGAGGTTTACTTGCATCGTCTTTCCTACGTCCAGTAAGATGCAGACAGATACGCGCTCGTACTAGAGCACGACCTGAATCTAAGCATGTGCCCCAGAATGAGCGACAGTCTTCTATCGTGCCCCTCCATCGGTGGCTGAATGCGATGTAATCTATTTGGGTCCAACGTTGGGACGAATTAGGGGGTCTCCATGTTAAAAGATGTTTTTCCTTATGCTTAAAGTTAGTATTTGCAAGAAAGAGGCGGTTGTCCGAGCATAGCTGCAACAGATGGTCGCCATTATCTGTTCTTTGAGCCATGATGCTATAAGATCCACCCAGGTGTTTTTCCCTATCGCTCAGTTTACCTACTTGAGCATTAAAGTCACCGGCCACTATTACTACATCCGAGCGCTTAGCTTTTCGGAGAAGGTCCGAAAGCTTTCTGTAAAACTCATCTTTTACATCATCTGGGCTGCAGTCAGTGGGAGAATAGGCAGAGACGACGAAGAGGCAACGACGAGTGTCCCTATCTTTCCGGATTCTTACTGTTCCGTTCAGTCGGACAGCGCACAAACGACTGTCTACTGGGATCCACTCTAAGAGAGCTAGTTCTGCCCTAGGACTCAATGCTATACCTACGCCGGCGAGGCCATGGGATGCAGAATCAGGGCTTCCAGATACACGAAGCGTAAATCGAGTCGGTTCTTTATTTTGGCATGGTGAGGTCAAATGAATGATGCTACTTGGATCCTGTATGCGCGTTTCGGAGACGCAACACACATCGATGGCGTAAGATTCTAAAGTTCTAGCTAAGGAAGCCTGCTGTCCTATTTGGCACAGTGTTCTTA
This sequence comes from Schistosoma margrebowiei, assembly GCA_944470205.2. Taxonomy (NCBI): domain Eukaryota; kingdom Metazoa; phylum Platyhelminthes; class Trematoda; order Strigeidida; family Schistosomatidae; genus Schistosoma; species Schistosoma margrebowiei. The sequence continues at coordinate 73,711,010 of OX104028.1, read as the reverse complement.
CGTTAAAAGCTCCTACGTGTAGTTTAGAGCGTGGTTTCAGGAGACCAGGAATAGCGTTCCACGTACTCGAATCGTTTGCCCTAGCGGTGCGAGGTGATAAAGAGACGTGAGGAGGGTTAGTCATGGAGATAAGAGAGGTATTAGGTGTAGGAAGGATTTGAATGTAACCAACTTGGTCTCGCGTGCTGTTACAGGTATGAGGGCTGATGTCACTTCCCGGCTGCCCACACCGTGGAAGGGTATTTCTTGAGGAACCTGAAAAGGAAATTGGATTAGTGTTGGTCTTAACGACCTGGGAGCGTGACCGCAGAGCCCAAGGGACAACTGCTTGAGGCCGGTCGCGCACGGCCTTTTCGTGGAAGGTTTTTGACGTGTTAGCTCCGTTCTTCAGATGGCCTTACCGCCGGAGACGGAAATCCGTGAGGTAAGGTGAGGTGTGACATTTTTAGGGTCGACCTTTTCTAACCCCACCCCTCCTTGTGGGAAGGCAGCATCGCTGTCATGCTGATTGTCCGAAGGAAACACCTTACTGCTGTCACACCTCTGTACAGTCAGCAGTACGACTTCGCCCTCAGACTTTGAGTTGCTGCTTTTAGTCTTACCGTTCACCAATCGACCTGCCTGGCATGGTAGAACCTACAGGAACATATGTTCCAGCCAATATAGCTCGGATAGGTCATCACGATAGGCAAGCCCGACCACCACCACGTCAAGGCAGCAGCTTCGGTCGGGGGTTTATATGTCTAATAATTAGTGTACTTTCAACCATCAATTCATACAATACCTTTCAATGTCATGAAAGCAATTTCTGACAGAACTGTTAACAAATAATACTCATCAATTTCATAACTTAAGATTTCATCGTTTATCTAACGGAAGCATCTACCCAAAACAGAACGCAAAAATTAGATGTATCACATACCACACCATTATCAATTGTCTCAACAGTTAGTGTTTGTGATGTGATTGTAAGGTATACGTTTGCCATTGCCCATGTCATATCAGTGGATGGGCCAATGAACTGTTTTATTGACTTGTCAGCTGGTTGGTTACTTGGTAGTTTTAGACCAACATCTTCACATACACGACGTATTGATGCACTGCAAGGAGAAATATGAGAGAATTTAAGAGTATGTAAACAATTCTTATTGCCTTCTAACTTGAGAGGCTAAAATAAATGCATTATGACCTTAAAATCTAGGTTTATAGTAAGTAACTCTGCATAAATTAAACGTTACAGCGATAACAACTAGCTAAACAGTCATGCCAACTGAAGTTTATGAATCAATTTTCACTATGAAATTCGATTAGTCAACATAAGGATGTAGTATTTGATAATAAATATTTCGAAAAACCAACAAAAAGCTTGAAAGCAAAATAAAAAACAGAAAAATATTATGATGCTTTATATCAACTTTACCTTACTTCAAAACAAGCGATTTCAAGTAAGTAGTTGGGATATTCATTTACATTACTCAGCACTACATTTAAATCTTGGTTGAATAAAAATAGAAATATATGAAGACACTTTGTATTTTGCGTGACTACTGTGGTAAATAATTACAGAAGTTGCGTAAGAGCGTTCAGAATCGGACGCAAGAATGCAGATACATTTACTACGTCTTTCATTAGATTCTAACTCTTGAAATTATTTTATATCTTTTATTCTGTCAGCCTATTCTTTCTGTTCGAATCATATATTCTGTCTACGCTCCATTTTTTACTTCTGCTAATATTACTTTTATTACTTTGGTATTTATCATGACTTCATTTTACGGAACTGATGTTATGTGGCAACTTGAACTGATGAACACATGTATCCCAGGTTCCCCGTTACTTACTGACGTCTTTGTGTAGCATTTAAAAGCAGTTTATTCTCAGTATGTATATGAGAATAACATACTGTGGTCTATGTATGATCACAAGTATCAGTTTATGATGAAGCACTAACATCGAATTTTCTAGTTAAAGTTAGATATTGTCGTTCACGACTTCAAAACCGATAAACACTGATGTGAGTTCAGAGGCAACCTTCATCTTGCCAGAAACGTACTCAGTCCTTCCGTGTTCGTCTAGACTAACAAGTAGAGACTTGTTAAGCTTAGGATCCTGAAAACCGTACGTAAACATTTTATGAGTTTGAAAGACAATGGTTCAACATTTCGAAAAATTCTATCACTCAATAACAATATCGGTAAATACACATACAATTAATTAGTGCTACCAGATTATTCAAACCTAATTAGGTAGGATACGTTACAGATCCAAAATATACTGGTTGAATTAGTAGCCTGAATCTATGCATAATGATAACCAGATACTTCTTTAGAAGCTAAATATAAGTACAGAATTTCGAAAACACAAACTCCCAAATGGTCACAATACTCGATGTACCGGACCATGGGGACAGTAATATTTCTCACGAATTAATGGAATCTTTAGAAACCCTGTCTTACTAAACATAGAAGCGGCAAAATTGAGGAAACAAAAGAGAAACACTATAGCACTAGAAGTATTTTAAAATATAAATGGCATTAAACTGTCGTTTGTTGGTTAGATTTCCCGGAAAGTGAAAATATGAATGTCAACCTGGCTTTCTTCAGGTCGCTCAAATAGAACGTTTACTCCATATCAGCAGGTGCAAAGTGATAATTGCGAGCAGTACTGAATACAAAACAACTGAGTATCAGTAGTTATGACTCAGAAGAGAATGAAAATATAAATGGAGAGACAGTAAATTAAACTGGCGATATGTGCAGTTACTTATGTTAAAACACTATTATTATCATTATTAATGGCTTTATTCAATATTATATTTTGGTACAATATAGAATTCTCAGCACATATACATATTTACTTTTAACAGCAGTGAATCTATCCCCATTTTTACTATTTTCAAACATTTTACGTTTCGAAACAGAATGTTTTGCCACTATTACTGACAAATTTACATTTTGAAAACATCCGAATATGCTCCAGGAACATGCTTCATGCAACGTTGCATAGTAATGCGCTCCATATTTGAAGTTATTTAGACCGGAACAGACACCATATGTTGCAGGCAAAAGTGAAGAGGAGCAGTAGTATGTTGCAGTTCTTTATCTTGATGATTACTTTCTCATATAGATTAAACTAGATTAGATTTGATCGCAAAACGATAAGTATGACTTAAAAATAAAACAGGTGAGTATTACTACTGAATTATCTTTACAGATTACAAATGAATAATATGCTCCCAAGCAAGTCGAGACTTAACTTCACGGATGAAGTGTATGTGAATATGGTTGTGGCTACCATCGCAAATGAGTTACATAGTCAATAAATTAGATCGTAAAAAGCCGCAACAAAAATAAATAAAATATAAAGTCAGTCAAGCTGTTTCAAATATTAAACCTTACCGACAAATTCGAGTTCTGGTATTTATATTCACAGATTTTATGGATGTCAGCACTGGGATGGCACCAACATATTGAAGCTCAAATGTTACCCCAGCATCAGCAGCCAGTTGTGAATCATGATGAAGCCATTGCTGTGACTTTATTGGCTCAATTGACATGCTAAAACCCTATTAAGTCACAAAAACACAGCATCCCAAGTTAAAAGACCGCCGAACAAAAGTAATCACTTAGACCTCAGAAAAGTTGTTCTTACTCAATTTTCAAAATTGTATGATTGGACAGAATAAGTGATCTGAAAAGCTTCTTACCGAGGTTTTGGAGTTGAATATTGATTTCATATGTATCGGTAAACAAATATGAACTACCAAAAGAATAAATGGTTATGAACTTTGTGATGAATTTTGCTTGCAGAAATCCTGTCACAAACAAGTATGAACAATGTTTTATTTTCTATGAACCAATGGTAATGGAACAGCTGGACTGGAAAAATGAAAAAATGAAAACGATTTAGTACTTGATGTGACTATCTTTGCTTTTCTTTACTTGTTGCTTCAAAAAGCATCCATTGTCTAACTTAGCTCGAAGTATTTCATTTAAGTTATGATTATTTGCTAAACTTGTGGTACCTTCTTTTTCATTGACTCTGACACTTATGCTCATATAGACTCTTAAACTTTAATCTAGTCGCGATGATTGGCAGTATTGTAAGTGTGGACAGCCAAATTTTTTATTCCCCGTGGAGTAACGAATGCAATAAAATGAGTGTAAAAAGTGGTTCCAGAAGACGCGTGCCCGTTTAAGTCCAACCGCATACAAAAGAATTTTTTTCAAACATGGCTCAAAGCCCAACTAGTTTTGGTTTTGTATGTTTTACTGTACGAATAAGACGTTACTGATTCAGAAGGCCATGAGCCTATTAGTTTTATCCTGTAAAAAGAAAGACGACAGTGTTGAACCACGACCATATAGGCACCTTAAGGTAATCTTAGGGTCAGATTAGCAACCTTATCTTCTGTTAAGTAGCGCTTGTAGTCACGACAATACCGACATTGGGGTAAAACCTGATATGCCTCATGAAGATAGATTAAAAAGGAAGACAATACCAGCTGAACTAGAAACCTGTCCACAGGAGAATTTCCGATTAGTAGGTTTTCGAATAGTCAAGTCTTGGAAAGGAATGCTATGAAGGCCTGCATGGATAGGCCGTTCTCCCTAGGAGTTTAAAATGACATTACTCGTGGTCTAAGAAATAAAGTCTAAGAACTAGAAGCATTAGTGGACAAATTAAAGCCACTCATTGTAGCCCGTAACAGAAACTTGCTTAGTTCAGACTTCGACATCACTTCAAAATTATCCGGATACCACTACCTAAGTATAGACAGATGTAGAAGGGGGGTGTTATCATTCTATACATAGCCGATAATATAAATATCCGCTCGTTTGCTTGCGAATTCCGTGATAGTGTAACTTGTGAAGTCATTAGCTGTGAGCTCACTGTCAGATGTTTTACATTTATACTCTGTGTCATGTATCGTAGCCCAATCTGCCTAACTGATAACTTAATTTTAGAGCACATTCAACTATGAAGTGCATATAATAGATACTTGATATTAGGAGTTCTTGTTGCACGTGTTATTAGTTGGATTGAGGTGGTCATGGTAGGATCCATTAACTGTTTTGTCAGCAGGTTTACGGTAATTGAGCATGCATTAGTATATCATGTATCCAGAGCCACTCGTTTTGGCGCTAACCGGGGTTCTTCTTTGTTAGACTTGGTATTCACTCGCGCGACTGCGAGTATTGCCAACCTAAATATTCGCCCACCATTAGTGAATAGTGATCACTCCGTTTTGTTATTCACGTTTGAATCTAATAACATAATAAACGATCAGGTTAAACCTCGCCCAAGTATATGGAGAGCTAACATCAGCCATTCGGAGGTGCGCTGCTAAAACAGATTGGTTTATAGATGCTAGCTCATCAGTTGAAGAAGCATGGTTCATATTTAAAGGCAAGCATAGTTTTGTTACATCCTCGTTTATAGCATGCCTAACACCATGATGTCCGAATAATAGTACACCATAGATAACAAACAAGTCGATAAACTTATCAGAAGTAGGAAAAAGTATTGGAATATGTTTATTTCTACTACAGGTTCAGTTATTTTAAGACTAGGAATGCCTGTAAAGCGTCAGTAAGTAAGACTAGACAGTTGCGTGAAAAACAAATGGTTATAGATTTTAAAAATTGTCTGAAACGGTTATTCCCACACATTAAAAGGCGAACTCAGAGAACTGATAGAAATCCATCACTTTTGGTACACTAAAATCCGTTAATATTGACAAAAGACGTTGTCGTAAAAGCTGATGCTTTATCGCAATATTTCAGTAATGTGTTTTCTATCACTAATGAGTAACGACCAGCGATTAACTGTGATTATGGCGGCTTGTTGATGGATGGAGAAAGGTACTGTCTTAAGACTACTTCAGCACCTCAAACCTGGTAAGTCCAGTGAATCTGATGACATTCATCTTAGGATTATGAAAGCCCTATCGGATTTAATTGCTGAACCTAGTTGTACCGTTTGGTATGTCTCTGCGACAGTTCAGGCTGCCAAGATATCGGAAACATGCAATAATCAGTCGGGTGTTTAAGACGGGAGTTGAGATTTAATTAGTAACTGTTGACCCGCTTGTCTAACCAGTGCAGTTGTAAAACTAATGGAAAAGTTATTCGGATGGCTGTTATAAACTATGTGGAGGGACATAATCTTTTATCTAGGAAACAACATGGTTTTTGGAAGGACTTATCACGTTTGGCAAATTCGCTCATTGCGACAGAAGATTGGGCTGCTGCGAATGATCGAAATATTCTTGTAGATTTTCTTAGATCTAAGTAAAGCCTTTGATAAGGTCTGCCATTCGAGTCTTAAATTAAGACTGGAAATATTTGGGATCCATTATAGGGTCATAGACTGGATAAGCAACTTTCTCCATAATAGGAGATAAAGGGTAAGTGTAAATGAGGCCCTCTTTTCACGGGAATCTGTTAAACGTGGAGTATTCCAAAGCACAGCCTTCAGTCGTCTTCAACTGTAGCAAAGTCATTCGTTCTATTCTTCGTCGATGAAATAAAGATTTGGAAAGCATTACACAGTGTCAGACAGAATAGTGTCTCGTTTCATTGGTGGCGTAGATGGACGGATGGTCCTAAAAAGAGTGTGGTGATGCAACTAAATAACTCTGATGATCCATATCACTACACAGTACGTGGATTCGTGTTACCCTAAGTAAGAAACTATAAGGATTTAAGAGACATAAAAAGCAGCGATCTAAAAACTACTACTAGCTGTATGGCTGCTACTGCGAGAGAATTCGTAGTATTATGGGCTATTTGTAGGTCCATTACCGACCATTTGAGAGGACACCGAGATCAAATCGTCTACGTCTGTAGTTTCATTTCTCGCACCGAGTTTTGAAATATTGGAATTCTTGACCAAAACACGTAACATCAGCACCTTCTGTTGATATATTAAAAACGAGATTGGACCTCCACCGTGTTACAAACTGCAAGCATTAATACAGGTAGATAGACCTCTCATCCTTATTAGTGAAGACTAGTTGGCGACCCGAAAACTGACAGACATACTGTACACAGGATAATGTACCAACCACCGGATATCAGGTAGCTGCTGATGCTTTTATTTTAAAGATTTGTAGAGTCAGTGGAATGGTAATGGGCCCTCTCTAAATCATCCGGCGGTTGGATCACTGGAAATTTGTCAGTTCACCGATTCTCGTCAAGTTCAAGGATAACCAACGCGTATCAGACAAACAAACGCCATACAGTGGTGATCGCAATCTCATATTCATGTATTTCTGCAATAAAATCCTTTATGTTATATTGACTCCACAACAGCCACAGTACTTTGACACGATGAAAAGGTTATCGACGTTGGGTGATGACCACGTGGTGTGACTCTAACCTTAGTTTTCCCTCACTCATTCAACACGGATCATCTAGGTTTGTGATCTGCAGATAGCTTGAATCCGTCATCATGATTTCTACCCGTAGTAAATTCGTAAATTTTCAAACCGCATCCACAGATTTTTATATGTGTTATTTTATGTTTGACTTTAATATGATGCTGCTTTATGTGTGGTTTATTGATGTAACATGATAGTTAAATGATTGATTGAATATAATCTGGAGCAGTATCACATATTATGACCTAATTCTCGATAACCCCTATCGTTTACTGAATTCTGAAGTTGAAGGTCAGCAGATGGTATATGTGGGATTTTGTCGCTAATATATGTACCATTTTGGTTTCGTCTCTACGTACGTAATCTACCTAAATGGAAAGACATGAAAATTTTTGTCCAATTAAAAATAATTCAAACAATTGTTACCTTACGGTCCTTCTTATTTAGAATTTCATGTCAGAACAAAACGACAAGATTTTGGAGTCAGCTGATCGGCTGAAGTTGCAAAACCGAATTCATAGTGATTAAAAATTAGCTCTCGAATCAAATTCCACACAAGGGTTTCTAAGTGTATTCAACATCGTATTGCTAATATCAAAAACAACTGTTAGCCTAGTAAGTCGTGATCCGAACATTTAGGTTGTTAGAAGATGATTTTTATCGGAAATTCATCCAGACTAGGCACTGCATAACCAATAACACGACCAGAGTTCTAACACATTAAGTCGATATTGAAACTGGTGTGCAGCGTGAACGCGATAGCGCTTTGGAAAGTATTTTGAAGACTGTACTCAGTGTACTGCTGAACTTACTTAATTACGTCTGTTACTCCTCTTGAAGGAGCATTGGCCACTTACCGTCATTCTCTATTCAACCCTGTCCTGGGCAATCCTTTCCAGCTCCTTCCAGTTCCTATTCATATTTTTCATATTTGCTTCTATTATCCGACGTAATGTATTCTTTGGCCTTCCTCTTTTCCACTTCTCTTCAGAATTTCAAGTTAGGGCTTGCCTCGTGATGCAGTTTGATGATTTGCGTAATCTATGTCCTATCCATTTCCATCGACTTATCCAAATTTCCTCTTCTGCTGGAAGCTTGCTTATTCTCTCTCACAGAAAGCTCTTGCTGATGGTGTTCGGCCAATGGATGTTGAGTATCTTTCGTAGACAGCTATTTATAAATTTTTGTACCTTCTTGATGGTATTTGTTGTAGTTCTCCAAGTTTCAGATCCGTACAGTATGACTAACTGTTTTGATGTAGTATTGAAGATTCTCGCTTTGATATTAGTTGAAAGTTGTTTTGAGTTCCACATGTTCTTCAAATGTAGGAATGCAGCCCTCGCTTTGCCAATCCTCGCCCTTACGTCTGTATCTGAACCTCCTTGTTCATCGAAACTGCTTCCCAGGTATGTGAAGGATTCTACATCTTCCAGAGTTTTGCCATCAAGTGTGATTGGATTGTTGTTCTTCGTTTTGAATTCGAGGACCTTGGTTTTCCCCTTGTGTGTGTTGAGGCCTACTGATGCAGAGACTGCTGCTACACTGGCTGTCTTCATCTGCATCCTTTCGTGTGTACGTGATAGGAGGGCTAGGTTATCTGTGAAGTCCGAATCGTCTAATTGATTTCGAGCTGTCCATTGTATTCCGTGTTTTCCCTCAGATGTCGAGGTCTTCATAATCCAGTCGACCACCAGAAGAAAGAAGAAGGGAGAGAGTAGACAGCCTTGTCTGACTCCGGTTCTTACTTGAAATGCATCTGTCAGCTGTCCTCCATGCACAACCTTGCACAGTATTCCGTCATATGAGTTCCGGATAATATTGACAATCTTCTCAGGAACTCCGTAGTGTCGAAGAAGTTTCCATAAAGTTTTCCTATCTACACTGTCAAATGCGTTTTCATACTCAATGAAGTTGATGATGTACAGTGACAAGTTACACTCAATCGATTGTTCGATGATGATCCATGGTGTCGCAACTCAGTCTGTGCACGACCAATCCGGCTTGTTGGTCTCGAAGTTGAGCGTCTACTGCATCTTTTATCCGGTTCAGCAAAACTCTGTTAAAGACTTTTCCTGATATTGACAGTAGTGTAATCCCTCTGTAGTTTCCACATTTGCTCAGATCTCTTTTCTTTGGCATCTTGATGAGGTGTCCTTCTTCCCAGTTCATCGGCACGTGTTCCTTCTCCCGAATCTTTTTGAATAGAAAGTGAAGCACGTTTGTAATTACTTCGATGTCTGACTTCAGTGCTTCAGCTGGTATGTTGTCAGGTCGTGCTGCTTTCCCTCTCTTGATTTGTCTGATGGCCATTCTGTCGTTGGTGGATTGACATCTATAGGAAGATCTGTATGTGCTGCTTCGATGTCCGGTGGATTTATTGGAGCCGGCCTATTCAGAAGTTCCTCGAAGCACTGTTGTTTGATTTTTGTGCTTTCTTTGTCTTTGACCAATCTTTCTGGTTCACTATATCTCCCTGGTAGTTTCTTCGTTGTATCGTAAAGCCGTTTCATATTTCCTTCTATTTTTCCAGATTCGTTGCTATTTCTTTCACGTATTTCTGCTTGTCGGCTCTAATGCTCTTCTTCACTTGCTTGTTTGCTTCTACGTATTCAGCATGTGCTCGGACTTTCTCTGCTCGTGTTCGACTGTTGTTAATTGCTGTCTTCTTGTTCTTCCTTTCTTTGATCCTGTCCAGTGTTTTTATAGAGATCCATTCCTTATGATGATGCTTTGTAAGGCCCAGAACCTTTTGACACGTTGAAGTTAGTGCTTCCTTGATACCTTTCCAGTTATTCTCCATAGTAGTTTCTTCTTCCTTCAGTAGATCTTGCAAAGCTTGGGACCTGTTGTTGAGAGCTATCTTGAATTTATTGAGGTTGTCAGTATCTCGAAGGAGGGCTGTATTGAACCTTTTTAGTGCTGTTTGTCCAGTTGTTCAGTTCTTCTTTAGCCTCAGTTTTAAATTGGCTACAGCTAAGAGGTGATCTGAAACCATGTCAGCTCCTCTCCCAATTCTCGCATCTTCCAATGTCCTTCAGAACTTTTTATTGATGCAACAATGATCTATCTGGTTCTCTGTGGTGTGGTCCGGTGAGATCCATGAAGCTTTGTGTATACGTTTGTGTGGAAATATTGTGTCGCCTATGACCGATTTGTTGAATGCACACAGATTTGCAAATCTTTCTCTATTTTCGTTTCTTTCTCCCAGTCAATCCATGTCGTCTCATGATATATTCATATCCGGTGTTGTCTATTCCGACTTTGGCGTCTAGATCTCCCATCAGAATGGTGAGGTCGTTTCTTGATCACTTCTCTATGATTGACTGCATTCTCTCCTGGAATTGACCTTTAAAGTCGTCGTTGCTATCATTGATGGGTGCATAACATTGGACAATATTCATTGCGACCCCATCCTTCTTTGTTTTGAATGATGTTTTGATGATTCTGGATCCATGAGATTCCCATCCTACAAGTGCAGTTCGTGTTACTTTGAACAGCATTAGAGCAACTCCCTGAGTGTGTGGAGCATTTTCCTCTTCGTGACCGGAGTTTAGCAGCATCTCTTCCGTATTTATTCCTTGTTGTCTAGCTCGGGTTCAGTGGGTTTCGCTTATTCCCAGTACTGCCAAGTTGTTTCTCTTCATTTCCGTTGCTATTTGACTGGTCTTCCCGGTCTCCCACATTGTTCGGACGTTCCACGTACCTACAAAATTGTTGCTCTGTTTGTTAGAAGTGGCATTGGCTTTGTGACTTCCGAAGGAACTCGGCTTTCATCATGAGGCGTCATAGTTCTTCTAAATGAAGACCTTCTACCTCCCAGGGCAGAGTTAAAATGGTTTGAATCATTTTTTCTGTTAAGCGTTTTTTAACATGTTAGTTTTCTACGTGATGTGGTCAATAACCACATGCCCAACCCTCCTCCTTTATTGGGGCCCGAGAACGACAGTAACTCTAGTAGAGCTACAGGCAGAGTAATACCTAACCATAAACCTAATCACTATCGCCGCAAGACATCTCCACGAAAGAAATGCTATTTACTTTGATTGATTTTATTTATTTAGTGACCCTACTTTGGAAGCATGCTATGAGCCGATAAATGTTGTACTTTGTAGATCATGCCTGTAAAAATGGCGTGTACTTGCTCTTGCAGAAATATATTGTTATTATTATTATTATTACAACAGCAACCGGTCTAAGTGGAACAAATTGAAATCACTTTTTTCATCAATGGATCGGACAGTGCATGATACACGATGATGGGGTTTTCAATGACCCATGTTGCTTTTAGATTAGTTCGTTTCAGGAAACCTTGCATGCAATTTCCTAATCCTATAATTGTCTAACTATTTAATGTTTATAGAGTAATTAGCAGTAGATACTTACACAGAGGGACGAGCAGTTTTCATACCTCTCATGGTTGACTTGATACAGTCGTTCGTCAAGCTCAAAATCGCCACAAGCATAGACTTATTTACAGCCCTTGAATAATAAGATACTGCTCCATAACCTCTCATTAGACAGTGGAAAACCAAAAGTGGTATGATGGGATGAGAAATCAAAACTATATGTTTTACTAGATGTGGTTCTTGTTTAACAGTACTTCCGCTTTTAATTCAATGTGATGGTTACATGGAGTAATATTTGTTAAACTTTGATTGTGGTATTTTACGGGAAGTAAAGTTGGTTGATTTCAGAGTTTATTCAAGACATGATATCCTTTGATTGAATTGGCATGGACAGTGTTCAGCCTGATACCCAGTGTGAAGTTTTGTTATAGTGTAACAGAGTCACTAACTTCTAGTTTGAGCCATGTAGGTAGATTCAGCCTACTTGGTTAGGGTTTGCGTGACTGTCGTAACCAATGGTTGAATACTAGGTGACATGTCTCAGAATCAATCACAATGGTGCGGGTCTATACGCTCTTTTTCTTCCCATAAATCGTGAGATTAAAATCAATTTATGCCTTTCTTTCTACAAATTAATTCCTTCTTCCTGTATCATATCTTTATATAAAATATTATTTTTATATACTGCTACCATTGAAGTAACTACTTCGATGAACTTGGTGTTCATCCTGTTGTGATAATGCGGTATGGCATTTTGGACCGATGTATATATGTGCCTGATTCTACGTTTCAGCTGACTAAATGACTGACTGATAATCTAATGACTGTTGCTTTTTTTATTATTAATCAAATTGTGTTTAAATCACTACGTAGATAATCAACGCAGATGGTTTGTTTTGAATGGTTCTGGGCCCACCTTAGTTGAACATGAATGACGTGACCGTCCAGCTAACGTTAGGGTCATAATTCACGGTCAGCACTGGGCTTGGATTACCCTTTCGTTATATCCATGTACTATAGCTACCTTGATGACCACACAACACAAGTGACATTATCAGAGAAATATATTTGCAAGACTAGGTACAAGGAACAAAGCGCTACCACCGCATGTGCTCAAGTCCATGTTGTGCAACCAACTGGTTTGCATTCACTATCGATGACCTTGAAGAGGATTGTAAAATGCTCGACCTTCGGTGATCCGAATGCCGGACTATTTGGTTAGGACCTAGTTACATTTCACTAGCCCTAAAACTATATGGATGAGTGCATTTTTGATCAAAGTCGTTGCGTTTATTTCAATTCAGTAAATCTTCACTCGCACCCATCTTTTGTGTTATCCCTTCGCCTTGTGAGAATTGTTGTGGCTTCTTGTCTTAAGTCCTTGTTTATTATTTTAATCCTGACTTGATGTTTGTTACCTAGTATTCTAATTTCAAATACATAGTGCTGACTAGAATTTTCGGCTTTTCAAACAATACAAATGAAGTTTTGACCACCGTCACGAGTGCATTTTCAACCAGTGTTGATGTTTAGCAGTCATTAAAATATTCATAACATTTCTTGATACAACAATTATTATTACTATGTCACTCAGAGGCGATCTAATACAACCACGTTTGTAAATTGTTTTTACTAACATTCGTATATATCCTGGGTTCGAATCCCGTGTGGTGCGGGTCCGTGGATGTGCAATGCTGGGGAGTTTCATACTAGGACGAAACGGCCGTCCAGTGCTTCCAGGTTTTCCATGGTGGTCTATCTTCAAATAAATCACGATTTCAGCCTGTGAAATTTCGTAAAATCTCCACTAAACTCATTCGGACATCATGATATAATTCAATTAATACAATTTTCATTATTTGGTCTAAAGCACCGTTTAAACTATCAAAAAAAATATCATAGGGAAAATACACTAAGCATGCTGACTAAATCAAAGTGAGAATCTTCAATACTACATCAAAACAGTTAGTCATACTGTACGGATCTGAAACTTGGAGAACTACAACAAATACCATCAAGAAGGTACAAAAATTTATAAATAGCTGTCTACGAAAGATACTCAACATCCATTGGCCGAACACCATCAGCAAGAGCTTTCTGTGAGAGAGAATAAGCAAGCTTCCAGCAGAAGAGGAAATTTGGATAAGTCGATGGAAATGGATAGGACATAGATTACGCAAATCATCAAACTGCATCACGAGGCAAGCCCTAACTTGAAATTCTGAAGAGAAGTGGAAAAGAGGAAGGCCAAAGAATACATTACGTCGGATAATAGAAGCAAATATGAAAAATATGAATAGGAACTGGAAGGAGCTGGAAAGGATTGCCCAGGACAGGGTTGAATAGAGAATGACGGTAAGTGGCCAATACTCCGGTCACGAAGAGGAAAATGCTACACACACTCAGGGAGTTGCTCTAATGCTGTTCAAAGTAACACGAACTGCACTTGTAGGATGGGAATCTCATGGATCCAGAATCATCAAAACATCATTCAAAACAAAGAAGGATGGGGTCGCAATGAATATTGTCCAATGTTATGCACCCATCAATGATAGCAACGACGACTTTAAAGGTCAATTCCAGGAGAGAATGCAGTCAATCATAGAGAAGTGATCAAGAAACGACCTCACCATTCTGATGGGAGATCTAGACGCCAAAGTCGGAATAGACAACACCGGATATGAATATATCATGAGACGACATGGATTGACTGGGAGAAAGAAACGAAAATAGAGAAAGATTTGCAAATCTGTGTGCATTCAACAAATCGGTCATAGGCGACACAATATTTCCACACAAACGTATACACAAAGCTTCATGGATCTCACCGGACCACACCACAGAGAACCAGATAGATCATTGTTGCATCAATAAAAAGTTCTGAAGGACATTGGAAGATGCGAGAATTGGGAGAGGAGCTGACATGGTTTCAGATCACCTCTTAGCTGTAGCCAATTTAAAACTGAGGCTAAAGAAGAACTGAACAACTGGACAAACAGCACTAAAAAGGTTCAATACAGCCCTCCTTCGAGATACTGACAACCTCAATAAATTCAAGATAGCTCTCAACAACAGGTCCCAAGCTTTGCAAGATCTACTGAAGGAAGAAGAAACTACTATGGAGAATAACTGGAAAGGTATCAAGGAAGCACTAACTTCAACGTGTCAAAAGGTTCTGGGCCTTACAAAGCATCATCATAAGGAATGGATCTCTATAAAAACACTGGACAGGATCAAAGAAAGGAAGAACAAGAAGACAGCAATTAACAACAGTCGAACACGAGCAGAGAAAGTCCGAGCACATGCTGAATACGTAGAAGCAAACAAGCAAGTGAAGAAGAGCATTAGAGCCGACAAGCAGAAATACGTGAAAGAAATAGCAACGAATCTGGAAAAATAGAAGGAAATATGAAACGGCTTTACGATACAACGAAGAAACTACCAGGGAGATATAGTGAACCAGAAAGATTGGTCAAAGACAAAGAAAGCACAAAAATCAAACAACAGTGCTTCGAGGAACTTCTGAATAGGCCGGCTCCAATAAATCCACCGGACATCGAAGCAGCACATACAGATCTTCCTATAGATGTCAATCCACCAACGACAGAATGGCCATCAGACAAATCAAGAGAGGGAAAGCAGCACGACCTGACAACATACCAGCTGAAGCACTGAAGTCAGACATCGAAGTAATTACAAACGTGCTTCACTTTCTATTCAAAAAGATTCGGGAGAAGGAACACGTGCCGATGAACTGGGAAGAAGGACACCTCATCAAGATGCC
This sequence comes from Schistosoma margrebowiei, assembly GCA_944470205.2. Taxonomy (NCBI): domain Eukaryota; kingdom Metazoa; phylum Platyhelminthes; class Trematoda; order Strigeidida; family Schistosomatidae; genus Schistosoma; species Schistosoma margrebowiei. Next base: position 73,695,496 of record OX104028.1, on the reverse strand, counting down.
AAAGAAAAGAGATCTGAGCAAATGTGGAAACTACAGAGGGATTACACTACTGTCAATATCAGGAAAAGTCTTTAACAGAGTTTTGCTGAACCGGATAAAAGATGCAGTAGACGCTCAACTTCGAGACCAACAAGCCGGATTGGTCGTGCACAGACTGAGTTGCGACACCATGGATCATCATCGAACAATCGATTGAGTGTAACTTGTCACTGTACATCATCAACTTCATTGAGTATGAAAACGCATTTGACAGTGTAGATAGGAAAACTTTATGGAAACTTCTTCGACACTACGGAGTTCCTGAGAAGATTGTCAATATTATCCGGAACTCATATGACGGAATACTGTGCAAGGTTGTGCATGGAGGACAGCTGACAGATGCATTTCAAGTAAGAACCGGAGTCAGACAAGGCTGTCTACTCTCTCCCTTCTTCTTTCTTCTGGTGGTCGACTGGATTATGAAGACCTCGACATCTGAGGGAAAACACGGAATACAATGGACAGCTCGAAATCAATTAGACGATTCGGACTTCACAGATAACCTAGCCCTCCTATCACGTACACACGAAAGGATGCAGATGAAGACAGCCAGTGTAGCAGCAGTCTCTGCATCAGTAGGCCTCAACACACACAAGGGGAAAACCAAGGTCCTCGAATTCAAAACGAAGAACAACAATCCAATCACACTTGATGGCAAAACTCTGGAAGATGTAGAATCCTTCACATACCTGGGAAGCAGTTTCGATGAACAAGGAGGTTCAGATACAGACGTAAGGGCGAGGATTGGCAAAGCGAGGGCTGCATTCCTACATTTGAAGAACATGTGGAACTCAAAACAACTTTCAACTAATATCAAAGCGAGAATCTTCAATACTACATCAAAACAGTTAGTCATACTGTACGGATCTGAAACTTGGAGAACTACAACAAATACCATCAAGAAGGTACAAAAATTTATAAATAGCTGTCTACGAAAGATACTCAACATCCATTGGCCGAACACCATCAGCAAGAGCTTTCTGTGAGAGAGAATAAGCAAGCTTCCAGCAGAAGAGGAAATTTGGATAAGTCGATGGAAATGGATAGGACATAGATTACGCAAATCATCAAACTGCATCACGAGGCAAGCCCTAACTTGAAATTCTGAAGAGAAGTGGAAAAGAGGAAGGCCAAAGAATACATTACGTCGGATAATAGAAGCAAATATGAAAAATATGAATAGGAACTGGAAGGAGCTGGAAAGGATTGCCCAGGACAGGGTTGAATAGAGAATGACGGTAAGTGGCCAATGCTCCTTCAAGAGGAGTAACAGACGTAATTAAGTAAGTTCAGCAGTACACTGAGTACAGTCTTCAAAATACTTTCCAAAGCGCTATCGCGTTCACGCTGCACACCAGTTTCAATATCGACTTAATGTGTTAGAACTCTGGTCGTGTTATTGGTTATGCAGTGCCTAGTCTGGATGAATTTCCGATAAAAATCATCTTCTAACAACCTAAATGTTCGGATCACGACTTACTAGGCTAACAGTTGTTTTTGATATTAGCAATACGATGTTGAATACACTTAGAAACCCTTGTGTGGAATTTGATTCGAGAGCTAATTTTTAATCACTATGAATTCGGTTTTGCAACTTCAGCCGATCAGCTGACTCCAAAATCTTGTCGTTTTGTTCTGACATGAAATTCTAAATAAGAAGGACCGTAAGGTAACAATTGTTTGAATTATTTTTAATTGGACAAAAATTTTCATGTCTTTCCATTTAGGTAGATTACGTACGTAGAGACGAAACCAAAATGGTACATATATTAGCGACAAAATCCCACATATACCATCTGCTGACCTTCAACTTCAGAATTCAGTAAACGATAGGGGTTATCGAGAATTAGGTCATAATATGTGATACTGCTCCAGATTATATTCAATCAATCATTTAACTATCATGTTACATCAATAAACCACACATAAAGCAGCATCATATTAAAGTCAAACATAAAATAACACATATAAAAATCTGTGGATGCGGTTTGAAAATTTACGAATTTACTACGGGTAGAAATCATGATGACGGATTCAAGCTATCTGCAGATCACAAACCTAGATGATCCGTGTTGAATGAGTGAGGGAAAACTAAGGTTAGAGTCACACCACGTGGTCATCACCCAACGTCGATAACCTTTTCATCGTGTCAAAGTACTGTGGCTGTTGTGGAGTCAATATAACATAAAGGATTTTATTGCAGAAATACATGAATATGAGATTGCGATCACCACTGTATGGCGTTTGTTTGTCTGATACGCGTTGGTTATCCTTGAACTTGACGAGAATCGGTGAACTGACAAATTTCCAGTGATCCAACCGCCGGATGATTTAGAGAGGGCCCATTACCATTCCACTGACTCTACAAATCTTTAAAATAAAAGCATCAGCAGCTACCTGATATCCGGTGGTTGGTACATTATCCTGTGTACAGTATGTCTGTCAGTTTTCGGGTCGCCAACTAGTCTTCACTAATAAGGATGAGAGGTCTATCTACCTGTATTAATGCTTGCAGTTTGTAACACGGTGGAGGTCCAATCTCGTTTTTAATATATCAACAGAAGGTGCTGATGTTACGTGTTTTGGTCAAGAATTCCAATATTTCAAAACTCGGTGCGAGAAATGAAACTACAGACGTAGACGATTTGATCTCGGTGTCCTCTCAAATGGTCGGTAATGGACCTACAAATAGCCCATAATACTACGAATTCTCTCGCAGTAGCAGCCATACAGCTAGTAGTAGTTTTTAGATCGCTGCTTTTTATGTCTCTTAAATCCTTATAGTTTCTTACTTAGGGTAACACGAATCCACGTACTGTGTAGTGATATGGATCATCAGAGTTATTTAGTCGCATCACCACACTCTTTTTAGGACCATCCGTCCATCTACGCCACCAATGAAACGAGACACTATTCTGTCTGACACTGTGTAATGCTTTCCAAATCTTTATTTCATCGACGAAGAGTAGAACGGATGACTTTGCTACAGTTGAAGACGACTGAAGGCTGTGCTTTGGAATACTCCACGTTTAACAGATTCCCGTGAAAAGAGGGCCTCATTTACACTTACCCTTTATCTCCTATTATGGAGAAAGTTGCTTATCCAGTCTATGACCCTATAATGGATCCCAAATATTTCCAGTCTTAATTTAAGACTCGAATGGCAGACCTTATCAAAGGCTTTACTTAGATCTAAGAAAATCTACAAGAATATTTCGATCATTCGCAGCAGCCCAATCTTCTGTCGCAATGAGCGAATTTGCCAAACGTGATAAGTCCTTCCAAAAACCATGTTGTTTCCTAGATAAAAGATTATGTCCCTCCACATAGTTTATAACAGCCATCCGAATAACTTTTCCATTAGTTTTACAACTGCACTGGTTAGACAAGCGGGTCAACAGTTACTAATTAAATCTCAACTCCCGTCTTAAACACCCGACTGATTATTGCATGTTTCCGATATCTTGGCAGCCTGAACTGTCGCAGAGACATACCAAACGGTACAACTAGGTTCAGCAATTAAATCCGATAGGGCTTTCATAATCCTAAGATGAATGTCATCAGATTCACTGGACTTACCAGGTTTGAGGTGCTGAAGTAGTCTTAAGACAGTACCTTTCTCCATCCATCAACAAGCCGCCATAATCACAGTTAATCGCTGGTCGTTACTCATTAGTGATAGAAAACACATTACTGAAATATTGCGATAAAGCATCAGCTTTTACGACAACGTCTCTTGTCAATATTAACGGATCCAAGTACTAAACTGCTTCCTTTCATACCACGGTAACGTGTTATAAACTGATAGCCTCTTCGCTTTCTCTAACTATTCCTAGCACCAGTATATAATGGGCGATGTGGGAGCCGCTATGATAAAATTTGTGGTCATCCTCCCCATAATCGGGAGATTAGATTACCTGCAAGAAGTTACACAAGCGTAGAGTAGACAAAAGCTGATAGTTTGGACTAGAAGTTAGTAGAGAAAGGCTCAAACCTGCTATAGTTTTGTAGTGCGCAGACCGATCATACAGTTATAACTATCCCGAGCTCCTACTTTTGTGGTTTTTGTGCTATTTCCCCAAAACGTGCCAAATTTTCCCCAAAATTGGGAGTTCGGGATGGTAACAACAGCAGTTGCTGTTGAAGTAAAACACCCGATGATATGTATATAAATTCTCCATCTTATTAGTTGACTGAAAACGCCAAATTGATCGTATTGAACAAACCAGTCAATTGATAAATAGTTTTCAATTCAAGAGTCTCTTCTTACTGTTGCTTTGCATTTCTCAAGGACATCCTTGAGGTTGAATATCCACCATTGTAAATGAGATTAATTAAGAAGGAAAAATCACTGAAATACTTCAGTCTTCAAAATTAAGCGTAAAATATATAGTGGAATATAATAATGACCTAGATTTTCAGCGTTGTAAAAGTTTAATCTCTCTAGTAATTTATCAAAAGAGGATGCATCACGGATCATCGCCTGCTGTTCACATGGATCTGAGGTTTGTTTCGTTGTTTTTCAAAAACACTTAATGAACCTTTACGTTAATCAGTCAAAAGGTTCGTCAAAACCCTTTCTTTGGCCAACTACTGGACTAAATAATGGAATAAAAGTACGATGTGAGATGATTTCTTGAAGACCAACAACTGTGATCAAGATTTCGTGCAAAATTTATTGTTCTTGAAGTCACCTAGCGGAATATGTTTGAAATTAATCACTTCTGGTCACCTAATTTATCATCAAATATGAGATATGAAACACGAATACACTGTTGAACTAATCAGAGTACTAACTTAATTGTTAGGTAACAGTAAAGATACCACATGTATTCGGAATTTCACAACATTCTCAAACGTAGCATCTTCATAATTGAAGTATACTAAATCAGTCAATTAAGAAGTAAAAAATGAACAGGTCCAAAAATATGTTTGGAAAGCTATCGATACGTCGAGAAGCGTTTGGTCTAAGCTGGCTAGTAGTTGTAAAGGACGCGTAGCACGTTGTACCCTTTCGTGCTCTGGAGCAGGTGCGCGACTGAGAGCTTTCAGCCAGGGTGTGTTCAGCGAAACTAATGAGGTCAGCATCAATGCCGAAGACTTGACAAACTATCTGTTTCGGAGATTTATTTATCTCCACAACAGTCTCAGATAAAGAAGGTGTAGATATAAAAGATTTTGTCATGTAAACCGAATTACTGACATAGTCCTTTTTTCTTTCAGTGATTTAATAAGGCCATACAAAAGATTTTTACTATATTGTTAGACTTACCTCATTTTCGATCACCACGGCAGATGACCAGCATCGAATTATTGGGGGCCTATCCTTAATAGAAAGCTCCGCCAGAAGCCCCTCTGCCTGTCCAAATCCCAGATAAGGGGGAAGGGTTGGGTATGGGGTTAGAGACTCCATCCCGTAGAAATCTCACTCGCTAAAAAATGCTAACCAGAAAAAATAATTCTAACCATTTAATATCTGCCTTGGGAGTTGGAAGGTCTTTATTTAGAGGAGTTATGATTCCTCATGATGAAAGCCGAGTTCCTTCGGAAGTCACGAGACCGATGCTCCTTCTGACAACCAGAGCAACCATTTATTTAGGTACATGGAATGCTCGCACAATGTGGGGGGCCGGGGGAGTCTTTTGAATTGCTGCAGAATTGAAGAGATACAACCTGGAGGTGCTCAGAATCAATGGAACATTTTGTACACATGTTGAACAACTAGCCTCAAGAGAGTTTCTGTCATACTACGGCCTTGAAGAAGAACATGCCTCATATATATAGAAAGTTGCATTGATGCTATCAAATTAAACAGAAAATGCACTTATAGGATGGAAATCTCATGGATCAAGTATCATCAAAGCCTCCTTCAATACAAAGAAAGATGGTGTTTCAATGAACATCATCCAGCGCTATGTGCCTACGAACGATTACAATGAAGACAATAAAGATCAATTCTACGATAGGTTGCAGTCAATCATCGAGAAGTGCCCAACAAAGGACCTGACCATTCTGATGGGAGACTTCAATGCCAAAGTCGGAACGAACAACACTGGATATAAAGACATCATGGGACTCCATGGACTGGGAGAAATAAAGGAAAATGGTGAGAGATTCGCAAACCTATGTGTCTTCAATAAACTGGTCATAGGCGGCACCATATTCCCACATAAACGCATTCACAAAACCACATGGACTTCACCGGATCACACCACGCTAAACCAAAACGACCATATCTGCATCAACAAAAAGTTCAGGAGGACGATGGAAGACGTGAGAACCAAGAGAGGAGATGATATAGCCTCAGATCATCACTTGCTAGTCGCCAAGATCAAAATGAAGCTTAAGAAGCATCGAACAACAGGGCGGGCGGTAAGTGGCCAATGCTCCTTCAAGAGAAGTAACAGGCGTCAGTAAAGTATGCTGACTATTATCCATATACCTAAACGTGCTGCAAACTAACGCTTTGTTCTCCTTCTTAACACTTCTAAACACCTCTGTCATACTTGTCGTGCATACTTCAATTGGTAATCTAGGTGTAATTTGGTTTGACTCAACGTTTACCTATTCATGCTAATACCGTGAGAGGCCTAACATTACTGAAATGATAACCTGAGAATTTATGTCGGACCTTTCAAAAGCCCACGGCTTTATCATATGACAGTGACGTTTCGTACAAATAAAAGCCATGCGTTTCTTACGACTCAGGTACATGTCTTATTTACAAGCATAATCAATGAGTTGCAACGTTGATTTGCAAATGAGATGCCTACCAAGTATGACTGTTAAGTACATTAAATCAATAAAAGTAGAAGGTGATATATTCCTGCAGATGTACCAGAGAGTTAATAATTAGATTCATGTTAGTATTGTACTAACTCCACCTGGAGTCCCTCCGGGGGCTACTGCTGGTCCCAAGCCCGGATAAAGAAGGAGAGTTGGGCATGGGGTTAGCGTTCGCATCCCTTTGAAAACTAACTCGCTAAAAAAACGCTAACCAGAAAAAAGTATTCAAACCTATTAAACTCTGCCCCGGGATTCAGAAGGTCTTCATTTAGAAGAACTATTACGCCTCATGATGAAAGCCGAAATCCTTCGGAAGTTACGAGGCCAATGCTCCTTCTGACAAACAGAGCGACCATTTATTTAGGTACATGGGATCTTCGTACAACGTGGGACACCCGGAGCGCCTTCCAAATTGCTGCAGAAATGAAGAGATACAACCTAGAGGTGCTAAGGATCACTGAAACACGTTGGACGCAAGTCGGACAACAACGACTAGCTTCAGGGGATCTTCTCTTATACTCTGACCATGAAAAAGAAAATGCCCCAAATACACAAGGAGTTGCACTGATGCTGTCCAAACAAGCACAAAATGCACTTATAGAGTGAGAATCTCATGGAACAAGGATCATCAAAGCCTCCTTCAAAACAAAGAAAGAGGGCATTTCAATGAACATCATTCAATGCTATGCACCTACCAACGATTACAATGAAGACAATAAAGATCAATTCTACGATAGGTTGCAGTCAATCATCGAGAAGTGCCTAACAAAGGACCTGACCATTCTGATGGGAGACTTCAATGACAAGGTCGGAACGGACAACACTGGATATAAAGACATCATGGGACGCCATGAACTGGGAGAAAGAAACGAAAATGGTGAGAGATTTGCAAACCTATGTGTCTTCAATAAACTGGTCATAGGCGGCACCATATTCCCACATAAACGCATTCACAAAACCACATGGACTTCACTGGATCACACCACGCTAAACCAAAACGACCATATCTGCATCAACAAAAAGTTCAGGAGGACGATGGAAGACGTGAGAACCAAGAGAGGAGATGATATAGCCTCAGATCATCACTTGCTAGTCGCCAAGATCAAAATGAAGCTTAAGAAGCATCGAACAACGGGGCGGGCGTCATCACAAATGTTGAGTACGGCTTTTCTTCGGGATACTGACAAACTCAACAAATTCAGGATAGTCCTCAGCAATAAGTCCCAGGCCTTTCATAATCTACTCAATGGAGAAGGAACTACTCTGGAGAGCAACTGGAAGGGGATCAAAGAGGCAATCACTTCAACGTGTTATGAGGTCCTGGGTCACAAGAAGCACCATCACAAGGAATGGATCACTGTTGATACACTGGATAAGATTAAAGAAAAGAGGAACAAGAAAGCAGCAATCACTACCAGTAGAACAAGAGCAGCAAAAGCCAAGGTACAAGCTGAATACACAGAAGTAAACAAACAAGTGAAGAGGAGCATCAGAACCGACTAGCGTAAATATGTGGAAGATCTAGCAAAGACGGCGGAAAAGGCTGCAAGAGAAGGAAACATGAGACAACTGTATGACATAACACTGAAACTCTCTGGAAATCGCCGCAAAGCTGAACGACCAGTGAAAAGCAAGGAAGGCGAAGTAATCACCAACATTGAAGAGCAACGAAACAGATGGTTAGAACACTTCAAAGGACTCTTGAATCGACCAGCCCCACTGAACCCACCCAACATCGAAGCAGCACCCACGGATCTCCCAATCAATGTTGGCCGACCAACAATTGAAGAGATAAGCATGGCCATCAGGCAAATCAAGAGTGGCAAAGCAGTAGGACCAGACAACATTCCAGCAGAGGCACTAAAAGCAGAAGTAGCGGCAACTGCAAGGATACTCCACATTCTCTTCAATAAGATTTGAGATGAGGAACAAGTACCAACAGACTGGAATGAAGGACTTCTGATCAAAATACCGAAGAAAGGCGATCTCAGCAACTGTGATAACTACAGGGGCATCACTCTTCTCTCAATACCATGAAAAGTCTTCAACAGAGTATTGTTAAACAGGATGAAGCACTGCGTAGACGCCCAACTTCGTGACCAACAGGCAGGATTCCGTAAAGATAGATTGTGTACAGACCAAATCACAACTCTACGGATCATTGTGGAACAATCAATTGGATGGAATTCATCACTCTACATCAACTTCATTAACTACGAAAAAGCGTTTGACAGCGTGGACAGGACAACACTATGCAAGCTTCTTCAACATTACGGCGTGCCTCAAAAGATAGTCAATATCATCCAGAATTCATATGATGGATTACACTGCAAAATCGTGCATGGAGGACAGTTGACAAAGTCGTTCGAAATAATGATCGATGTCAGACAAGGTTGCTTACTCTCACCCTTTCTCTTTTTTCTGGTGATCGACTGGATCATGAAGACGTCAACATCTGAAGGGAAGCACGGGATACAATAGACATCTAGGATGCAGTTGGACGATCTGGACTTCGCAGATGATCTGGCCCTTCTATCCCAAACGCAACAACAAATGCAGGAGAAGACGAACAGTGTAGCAGCAGCAGTAGGTCTCAATATACACAAAGGGAAAAGCAGGATTATCCGATGCAACACAGCATGCACCAATCCAATCACAATTGACAGAGAGGCTTAGGAAGTTGTAAAAACCTTTACATATCTGTACAGCATCATTGATGATCACGGTGGATCTGATGCAGATGTGAAGGCACGGATCGGCAAAGCAAGAGCAGTATATTTACTAATGAGGAACATCTGGAACTCAAAGCAACTGTCAACCAACACCAAGGTCAGGATTTGCAATACAAATGTCAAGACAGATCTACTGTATGGGGCGGAAACCTGGAGAATTACGAAAGCATTCATCCAGAAAATACTGGTGTTTATTAAAAGTTGTCTACGCAAAATACTTCAGATCCGTTGGCTGGACACTATTAGCAACAACGTACTGTGGAAGAGAACAAACCAGATCCCAGCGGAGGAAAAAATCAGGATGAAGGGCTGGAAGAGGATAGGACACACATTGAGGAAAGCACCCAACTGCGTCACAAGGCAAGCCCTCACATGGAATCCTCAAGGCCAAAGGAGGGGAGGAAGACCAAAGAACACATTACGCCAGGAAATGGAAATAGACATGAAAAAGATGAACATGAATTGGATGGAATTAGAAAAGGAGGCCCAGGACAGAGTGGGTTGGAGAATGCTGGTCGGCGGCCTATGCTCCATTGGGGGTAAAAGGCGTAAGTAATTAAGTAGTACTGGACTAGTAGTGCAGTTTTTTCGATCCGTTTCGAAAATGGTATCGCGTCCACGTTGCAATAATGGGAAAGCACTGTATGTAAAAACCCAATATTGTTGCGTTATAATTGTTGTTCGGCTGAGTATTTAAGCAACATGACTGTTTAACAAATTAATAGTTGCTAAGTCAATATAAAATGCTTCCGGTATGAGCCATGACCTTGAAAGCACGCACGTTGTTCGCTTCAGTCATAAGAAGTTCCATAGCCGTGCACTGACGGCGTAATGCTGGAAAAAGAGCGGCAGTGCATTTGGATATGTACATAAACTAAGTTTAACAGGTTGTAGTGGTATAAACAGAGATATGATAAATTAGTAGATACAACTTATACTAGCTGCTACCATCAGAACGAAATGTTGGAGTCTTCACGTACAAGAATCTAGAGATAAAAGACAATGAATTATGATGTGTAAAAAGATGGAATGGATCCAAATGATGTTGGAAAAGGTGTAGTTAGAATCAGGAAGACCGTTTATTAGAATCGAAAGTGCATCGAGACAGAGCAAAGCGTCTAGGAACGACAATAAGGATATATTTTGTTGTGTTTTCTGTTCCAATGTTTTTCATCCACAAATTTTAACATTTCTCCCCATAACTTTTTGATATGTCTATATACTTTGACTTCCTTCGACAGTATTATTTTGTGCATTAGAATTTTGGATCACCTAAAGCTTCAACAGAAATATTTTTGAATGTTCTATAAATCTCCATCACTGAGTCCAAAATCACCACTGTAAGTAAACGACTAGATAAATCGGAGGTCGCTTCAAATGATAACTTGCCTGTCTGGCTGACTACGTTTGTAATTTTCAAAAGAACGTTTTTCGTAATCAAGCTACTCGTAACTATCAGTAAGTCATTCGGGTCAATATACAGTGATACATATATTAAACACAAAGTTGGAGTTATATTACTGATGTACATTATGTAAATAGTTATAAAAGTAAATGAAGAAGTAAATTCACATTTAGTAAAATCAATGATTTAAACAAAGTATATTCTGAGAAGTTAAAGATAAAGAACTAACTAGGCAGGAAGCAGGGAGACAATAAATATCCTATTCTAGTTATGATACAGTGAATTTCGTGAAAGTTCAGTGACTTCCTTCTGCATTACGGCTTTACCAGGACTATCGACGTATCTTTTAAGGTCACGAAGAAAAGGTTTATAACAAACATATTTATCGCTACGAACCCATCAGTAATGAGAACGAAAGTAAAAATCCATCGTTATAGGGTATTTGATATCAATGTTTTGATGGATAACATCGAGTATGAACGTATGATGTAGATACACTGACTGAGGAGAGAGAACGATAATTGTGAGAGGTTAGATAAATTGTGCCTTCAATATCATTCCTACGGGCGGCAAAATTATGTTCCAAGAGAATACATGAAGCTGCATAGTTATAATTGGACGACGATACAGGGGTCGGATTGATTTCATGCGCGCAAATGAAATACACGGAAGGTCGGTAAAAAAGGAAGCAATATAACTTCTGATAATCACCAGCAGTAAGATTCAGAAGTGTAATAAAGACAACAATAAATAAATCCCATTTAATGGCGAAGCACCGAAGGAGACGAAAGCTTTAACTTAAGAGTGCAGTGAAGGAGGACCTGTATTGCACCGATTCAATGCAACCCTGGATTTATTATTAGTCTAATACAGTTGGTGATAACTCTGTAAATTTATGGTCTACTATGATATTAGTACTGCTCTCATAATAGACCTAATCCCAAAACTGCAGATTTTTCATGATGTAACTGTCTAATCTATAAGATTTTACGTGGAAGTCACATTATTGTCTACAGTGACTCATCGTATCATAACAATTACTAATGTATGATGGAGAACACATTCAGGTTGGAGATAGAACAATATATATATATATATATATATATATATATATATATATATATATATATATATATATGAATTAAAACAAGTTGTAAAAAACGATCATACCTGCAAAGCTGAGACACGCCATCCGATCAATCCAATTAATTCAACTCCTTCCCGCTTTTTACATCGCCGTTACATCCGCGTTAAATGTTGAATATCTATTTCCCCGTTTGTCTCGTGTTCAGCTCAAAAAACTCACTGGACCTATCGATACTGTTAAACTAAACTCGGTCGATAAGGGACACTCACTACCACCCTAAAACGTCAAGAGGACCGCACAATCCACTGCCTACTACCAGTGGTCTTGCATCTATGGAGCCTGTTACCCATCAACTGGTTAGGACAACAGAAAATAACATCAGCACCAAGTTGCTGTGAGTTCCTGTTTATCCTGCATTAACTTTTTAATCTTCAGTACACTATGTTGACTAGCAATTGATGTTATTTCTTTACTTGTTCACTTATCCACAACTCATATACTTCTATACTTTTTCCGCCTACTTAAATAAACAACTATCCTACAATATACCCCTCTTAACGCTTATACTCTGATTGGCAAACTTTACTTTATACTATAGTCAGCAGAGGCACTGCATCGATGCTTTACCCACAGTCCATAGCTTGTAACTGCCTGATAAGCTTGTAAAATGGTACTTATAGAAATAGTGCTTTCCAACAGTTTGTGAAACAGAGGATTGTGTGAGGTATGACGTATATACAAAAATAATGCTAAATGAGCCTAACATCACAAAAGGAGGGAGGGTGGAGTTACTGACCAGCAAACATTGATGGTGAGGGCGATAACTTCAATCCACCCGTGTTTGTGGGGACAGAACATTTTGTATGTTTGATTGAGAATAAGTCAATCAATCTGTGATATAGATTGTTTTACTACGCTTACCACTCAAACTCATGTTTCCAATATTATGCTGGATTAGCTATTCTACTAAGACAACCTATAACTTGCTAACTCGGACTTTTACACTAGGATTGTGTGTCTGGCATCGAACAAACAAAAAAAGGAAAAAAATTTAGGTAACAAAAGATATAGTCATTAGTATTCTTAACACTTCACCCTCTATATACACACCCTTTTAGTAAAACGGCTTTCCTTGTACCAGCCTTGATTTCCTTTCCTTCGTATGAGCTTACTCCAACTTGTTAAACATCACAACTCATTGTTCTTTATTAGTACATTCTCTGATATGGAGCATCTGACTTCATTTCACTAAGAAGACATAATATGAATTTATTCTAATTTATAATACCTCTGTCAGTTCTACTACACTATGTTAAGCAACGTTTGGCGTTCATATCCAAGTGCCTTGCTGCTCTTCCGTTTCTCTTTTTTTCTTCAGAATCTTGCTCTGAGAGCACAGCTATGAAACTTCTGACGTTTGGAACAAACTTGATGTACGCGTCCTCTCAATGTCACAGTTTACAGCAAGCACTCTACAATTTCACTTTATAACAAATATAAACTTAATAAGTTGGGAAACATTTTGTGAACCAATAAATGTTGTAATTTATAGATCATGCCTGTAAAAACGGTGTGTACCTGCATATGCAGAAATATATTATTATTATTATGCATGTAGTAAAATTGTTAGATGGTTTAGTTATGGTGTTAGTCCGATGCTATTGTCATATCGGCTTAGTTGGTTTCATTGAATGACACTACGTCTAATTTATTTATTAGTGCTGCACATTCCTATCGTTTTACTCACTTAAATATGCATCTATTGATATTCTAATCCCAATTCTTACCTGACTCATTCTTCTTCGGCCAATGAGCAAAGTATAGTGGTCGTAATGAAAAGTGATATTTATAAGGGACAGTAGATGCTATTTAAGGTTGCTAGCAATCTGATGCAGCTTTAATTTATGGTGCTTGTTCAATCTTTCCAAGATTATTAAGTGTTTAAAATGCTTTACGAACCACCCTATTTCCATTCCTAGAAGATCTCTACAGACATAACGATATAGTAGTGAGTTCGCCAATTTCTCCAACCTTAGCCAATTCATTCATCCATTCCTCGGAAGCTAGCTTGATCACAAAATGCGTGAATTCATGTAAAACGAAGTTACGCAAATGACACTTTGTCATTATAAAGTGAAACGGTTTGGAAGAAGTATTTGAAAACTCAAACGATGTATCAGATTGCATAAAGGTAATCTAAGAGATAAAAATCACAAACCATACACAAGGGTCTCACAATTTCTTGGCTGACAGAAAACGCAATACTAATTTGAAAACAAATTGTTTCTGAGAATCAATACATTCCGAGAGATGCCTAAAATACAGACCGACTCATGTTTGTTCTGCGAAAGTCATGTCATAGGAAAACGTGACTAGTGGGAGCTCTAATCTCAATACAGCGAAAGAAGATCAACAGACTGAAATAAAACTAGTATTTTCTGCAATGAGGGCAGATAATTATGCCAAAACGTTTTTAACAAGGATAGAAATAAAAAAACACAAACTGAGGTGTATACCAAAAGTAAAGCAGAATAAGATTATGACCCTGAACCCTAGAGAAACATTGGAAGAAATCAAGAGAATTCCAAGCAAAAATAATGTCGGGGTCTTTTTTCGTGGAGTCATACTATAAGCTAAGAATTGTTGAAAGTTAAATGTAGGCTTTCAAACAATCAAAATGAGACATTGCTTTGAGATTAATGGTCATGATTATAATACATTCTGAGTAAAAGAACATCTGGATGGTTGAACTTGAGATTCAGGGAGCACAAACACTGCTTGAAACTTGTTTTTAAGTCCTCACATTACATGAAGACACTTGAGAATAGATCAGCAGGGGTGTTACATATATTAAAGTAATACACTAAATGAACTTCAGAGGGACGTAAATATTTCAGAAAAGATGCGGTGGACATTGACAAAGTAAGTGGAGTGTATGTGGGCTAATCTGAACAGAACATACAGAAAAGGTGGCACACACTAGCTAACCATTATTATATAGTTAGATCTTATATATATCCACTTACTTCACACCACATGAAGTGTAGTTTTGACAGTAACTGGCAAGAATATCCTAATAACATAACATTATACTTGATGTTTGCCATTTGATGTACTCATGGGCTTCATAACAAAACAAAATGCACTTTTATTTTTAACTTTAATAAACAAACGATTTACAGTCAGTAATGAAATATCAACACTTGCTGATGTCAGGTTACTCGTACATTAGAACTTAATCTATTTTCACGTCGTGGAGTTTTAAGGCGATTCAGATTTTACTGATTATGATATATTTCCGCAAGGGCAGATACACGCCATTTTTACAGGCATGATCTACAAATTACAAAATTTATTGTTTCACAGTATGCATCCCCAGCAGGGTTATTAAGTAAAAATTACATATAAAACTGAATATGAGTTCATTCGTTCAGATATACAGAGTAGTCTTCAGAATATTTTCCAAAGTGGCATCGCGTCCACATCGCACATCAGATCCAATGTCGGCAGAATTGTGTTAGGAATTTGGTCGTGCTAATTATTTTTGCAGTGCAACTTTTTAAGTCTAAAGTTGTTATAAAGTAAACTTCCAGAATGCTTGGTGTGAACTATGGCCTTGGGAAAGCACGTATGCCCAGTTTGTTACAGATGTCAGAAATTCCATGGCTGTGTCCTCGGGACAAGATTTTGAAAAAAAGGAAATCGAGGAGCAGCAAGGCACTTGGATATGAACGATAAACAATACTTAGCATTTCGTAGTGGAACATAGGTATGATAAGTTATTAGATTAAATTCATACTAGCTGTCTTTGCTAGAGTGAAATGTGATCAGAGGTTCCAGATGAGGGAAGGCAGTAATAAAAAACAATGAGTTGTGATATTTCCCGAGGTGGATTAAGTACAAACAAAGGAAGAAAAGTCAAGGTTTAAATAAGGAAGGCTGTTTATTAGAACTGAAAGTGCATATAGAGAGTAAAGTTATGACAAATATGACGGAATAAGTACTTATTGTAGATTCGGTTTGATTCTTAAACGCTATATGCTCTTCGATAAAGTTGGTTTTGACTGTCACCCTGAAGACGTCCAGACAAGTTTCCAGGACGAAATGTTGTGATTATTTAAATTTCGATAGCTGATAGAATTTCGCAAATGCCTTATATATTGAGTCGGCATGGACCTACACTCAGATGCCTTAAAACTAGGATTATTTGCCAGACTAGGAACATCACTGAGGATCTCTGAAAAAAATAGGAATAGCAAATAATTAGAAAGAGAAATCACGACATCTCTAAATTGGCAGAGATAAAGCGAAACCCAACCACATAAGGACAAAACGCCCTAAGAAGACTAAAAAATAGATCAGACACTACCATATTTCAAACCTTTAAATAAACCATACAAGTGATTATGGGCAAGAAGCAGTATATCAGGACAACAGAGGAATTGCCTAAGGATGAAAGTATGAACAAATAGAGCGATACAAATTTAATCAAAGTGTTGGACAATCAGATCTCTAGGACATTCAGCAAAACTGGCAAGGCGGGAAAATGCATAGATATACTTACTTACTTACACCTGTTACTACTCGCGAAGGAGCATAGGCCGCTCACCATCATTCTGCATTCAACCCTATCATGGGCAATCCTTTCCAGCTCCTTACAGTTGTTATTCATCTTTTCCATATCTGATTCTACATCCCGACGTAATGTGTTCTTTGGCCTTCCTCTTTTTCGTTACCCTTCAGGACTCTAAGTTAGGGCCTGCCTCGTGATCAGTGAAAATTTATATTTAGCTAAACGGTTAGCTTTTAGTCTTACGATAGATCGAAACCATAGAAATTAAAAGTTCCGCTACTCCTTATCATACCTGTACGCGGAATATTAACATGCAACATATGAAGAGTGATTTTAAGACGCATTGAAATATTTGATGGATTCGTTCTACCATTCATCAAACTACAGTACTATTGTTGAACAAGGTAAAGGAATTTCAAACTAACGAAAGCTAAGTGATGATATTCTTCGCGTTTACAACCTTGTTCAGTTCGACTGAAATAGTTGGCTAAAGATAACTTGTCTATGTAAGGTACAAATAACACAAATCATTTAATGCAAACGTAACCTTGAACGTAACATATATTATAACTCATCACTTTATGATTAAGTACATATGAATAGCTCAAAAAAGAGTTTACAAATAGATCAAAAGAGCATAGATGGTATCACCTGTAGCAAGACTTGATATAGAAAAAGCATTGTAGATATCGAATACCCTGAGTTCATCAGAAGTTTCGGTTTCAGTTTGGAAAGGTCAGGAGGCTTGATGACCGGTGGTAGACATTGTAATGATGATCTCTCGTTTGATCCAACTTTCTTTTGAAAGAGTCGACAAATGGAGCCTCAATCACGTGCTGATGTGATTAATTCCACTCCTTCATAATTCGATGGGAAAGTCGATAGTCAGCTGACAATTTTTTTGTTCTGGGCATGTGAACTTTCTTGGAGTGTCCTCGTAAATTCTCTGTTTTGAAAGACAAGAAAAATGAGGGCATATCAGGTGCAAATTTATCACTAAGTAATTTGAAAACTGTAATCAAGTCGCCCCTAGTTCTGCGATATGATAACGGGACAAGGTGTATCTTGGCCAGTCGAGAACCATACGGAAGCTTCGTTATTCCAGGAATCAGCTTAGCTGCTGTTCTCTGAACCGTTTCCACAAGCTCACTGTCTTTTTTAAACCGGGGCTAGCCGCTTGTATGCAGTACTCAGGTTTAGGATGCACGAACACAGTACACAGATTCAAAAACGTTTTGGCGTCGACATGACTAAAAGCTCTACGTATTGACCATAAACTTTTAAAACCCTTGGCGTCTATTGCACGGCAGTGTGCAGTAGTCTTTAGGTCTTTGCTAACGTTGACTCTCAAGTCATTATATGTCTGGACGACAGGTAGCTCAGCGTTATTCATCGTGTATGTATCTGTACCTTGATGACCGATATGCCTCACAACACACTTGGAAGTATTTATCGGCAACTGCTAGGTTTGAGACCATTCAGATAATTTCTTCAGGTCATTTAGGAGTTCTAAGCTATCACCCTTACGTCGTATCGTTCTCCATATCTTGACATCGTGATCATATAGCAAGACCGACGATGATAGGAGACGAGGAGGGTCATTTACATTCAAGAGGAATAACACTGGTCCCAAAACTGTTTATATAAGAACACAAGCGTTTAGAACATTCTATGGATTCCTTAACAATTTTTCCTTCGTACAACTCTCTAGACGTACGGAGGGTCGAGACACCGGTATTCAGAGCATTTCGATACTGAGATTTTGTCTCATCAGTCATCTAAATCTATCCCACATTTTTCTCCTCTTACGGATAAGGATACGAACCTCCCTACCGAACGGTGGTGGAGAGTTTCTCGGCCCCCTTTATATAGTCCAAGGGATGTGGGGTGCGGTAACTTTTAAGTATCAGTTTCGGAACGCGTCCCAAGCCGTTTCAATTGAGGACTCTGAGTCTATTGTCCAATCTACTAACGATGCTGATTGCATGATATCTGGTGTGTTTGCTTTCCAGACTTTAGGTCGGGATTGAGCGGACGCGTGCTCATGATTAACAGTTACATGGAAGTCGAAAGTTAGAACTGCGTGATCACTTTTACCTAGGGGTGGCATCTAATGAAGGTCCGCAACTTCATCCTCATAGTGAGTCAATATAGGATCTAGTAAGGATGATTCAGTATTCTGGTCGTACCTGGTCGCTTCTTTTACATGTTGCACTAGAGCACATGTAATAACCCCATCAACTAGTTCCTGTTCAAAGGAATTATCTGACGATTCAGTTAGCAGATTTTCCCGGTCTACCATAGATGCATTAAAGTCCCCTAGGATTAGGCATCAACCACTTTGTGACCAAATATTGAGACTACTTAGCAGGACTTTATTTACCTCACAGCTTGGACTGCGATAGATCAAGCCAATCAGCAGCTCTTGTCCCTTGCATTTCAGGCGGCAAATAACTAATTTACACGTCCCACTCTCATGGAATACACTGTCGATAATGGCAAATGGGATAGCATTCCTAATGAATAGAGCTACTCTCCCCTTTACGCTTCTGGATTCTGTCGACCCTTACTAACGTGAAACCCTCGGAATCAAGTTCCATACTATCTATAGACTGTGTCAATCAGGTTTCTGTGACTGAGATTATGTCTGGCTTTGTAGAGTCAATCTGTACACCTAGTTCCGATCGCTTATTAAGTAGGCTTCGGGCATTGGTGTAACGGATACGAAGACTATTTAAGTGGCTTCGGCATCATTCTATGTCGGAGCCTTACAACCCGAAAATTCACAATTTTCATGTCCTTTCGCCAGTGTCTAACCTAAGTTGTAGTTCTTATTCGGCTTTCCGTCTTTTACACAGTCTGCCAACGGCAAGTCCTCACGATTAAAAACTCCTGAAACCTTTATGACCATTCTGTAAAATTAAATCGCGTTCGTTCGAAGATTTGAATACTACTTTAAGCAGTCTGGATTGATTTGGTTTCAAGTTCGCTAGACACCTTAGTCTGTACACATTTAGCAAGGTGACCCCGGATATATTTTGAGGCATGAGTTGATTAAACAGCTGTTCAATCGGCACAATGTCATGCTCAAAACGAACTTTTGGTCCAGAGCTTTCACTTTCCTTGATTCTATGAAAAATAACTGATCTGTTGCAGTGATCAGCCTTCGATTTCTCGACTACGTTTATGGGGACAGGATTCCCTTTTATATCGCTACGTTGTTTCTTCCTTACAACCTGTACTCATTAGTCAACGATGCTAGGAGAATCAACAACAGTTGCGTCAAACCTATTGTTGGATTCTGGAGGCTCGTCGAAGATCTGGGAGGTCAGGTTATGTTTCCCGCTAGAAACCGATCGAGCCTTCCGATTGCGGCGTCTAGGCGTTTTCTGCTGGATGCCATTTAGAAGACGGGGGAAAGAAGAAACTCCTTTTCTTGAATTTTTGTTTAAGATAAACCTCTTTTGAGACTGTTTTACCTTCTTTGATTGGTGTGAGTCACCAATTTTCGAACTCACTTGACTTTGCTTCATATCAATTTGCGTGCTGACAGAGCGAGTGCTGTTTGATGTGTCCCGACTACGCTTGCTAAAACAATTTTTCGCGGCATCTAGCAGTGAGATGGCCTCGGCTAACAAGCTGTTTACATCCGAGCAGCACTGTTGACTAAGTCAAAAGCAACCCTTTTTACTGAACCGTTTGAAAGCCGCAGGCGTTAAATTCGTGAAAATTTTGTGGTACCAGCCTTTGCACTCATCGCACTGCATGCCGCTTTCAACAGGATAACGACAACCCGGACGTTGGCAACTGCTTTGTTTTGCACTGTCCGGTCATTAAAAAGGGGTCCTTTTAAAAAAAGCGAGATGCAATAAGACTCAGAGATAAACTATGATCTATGACCAAAAATATGGAGAACTGTAGATTGTTAGAACCAAAAGTACTAACAGATACAGTAGAAAATAAGGTACTCAAGAGTACCAACGATAAACTAATTGAGAAACAGTAAACGATACTCTAGTCGAATACTTTAACTGAAATAAATTCAATTAAAGTGAAAACAGTAGACTTGATACGTAATAAACGATCAAAACAATTTACTCAGCGAGGAAAAATACCACTGTTCTTTTAATTAGCGCGCACAGATTCGAGCCGTCATTTAGCGCAAGTTAGCCGGAAATATGGAGATTATAAGGACAGTTCAGAATGACAGATCAAACTCATCGTAATAATAAAATTGTATCCATATTTATCATACTTCCATACCATGAGTATTCTACAAAAACTAATTAGGGTTTACAGCACATACAATTATAAATAAGCAAAACGAGCTTGCCAACCTCCAGAATGTTTGAACCCGTTCGGAAATTCATTTACACACATAAGTTTAGCACAGTGTGAAGATTACATAGTCGTATTACGATTGGTGGATAAATCGTGTGAAAACCAGCCAGACATAAAGTCATAATTAGATTTTGACATCGAATTACCAGTTATTACAACTGAATAAGAGATAGAGATTTCAGTAGATATTTTCGATAGGGGAGGACTCGCTATTCAGAATAACAAACTTAGATGAACCACAAATGAAGGATTAATATGTATTCCTGACTAGTTAGAAATTATTTGCTACTTTATTACACGAAACACTAACAGTTCAATTGACACATTTTACGTAAATCAATATCATGCATCAGTCACTCTATTCTAGGTATATATCAGTAGATTGACAAACTCGGCTAGGTATCAATGCTGAGGTTAACTGCAGTTTAAAAACCTAGGATAGCTAAATTACCCGTAATACGGTTTGGATGTTTTAAGTATAAATACCAATTTAACACACATTAATAATGAAGTGACCCGCTCATTACATCATACGATTTATTATTTTTAACGTGACTATTACTATAAGCGCATTCACTAATATGCTGTTTTTGCTAAATGACTCAAAATTGCTCATGATGGCGTACATTTTGATACTATTCAGCATTTACAACTCTCCAACTACAATCGCTCTTTTTTAACCATATTTTACTTAGTTTTTATGAATAATGGTACTATTGTTTACACTAAGCTCATATTCACCTTTGCGTGGTGCGAATTCGGACCCATACATATTTATGCCAGGCACTGAGTTGCTAATGACGGTCTGACGCAATACGTTTGAAGATGATCATTTTCATTCTTCAGCACTTTTTATCCGCCCATAGTCATTAACAAAATTGAATATAACTGAATTGAAGTCAGTGGAAAAGCTATATGCTCCAAACACAAGACATTTAATGAAAACGACCCATTTACAATTAAATGAAATTTATGGAATTGCCCAAGAAGTAAACAAATTGTACAACCGTATAGAAAGGACGTGCAGCCATAAAAATGATATCCAAGAAACGGATAATAACACAGGGATATAACAGAATACAAAAAAAAGAAATATATGTGGCACTATAATTCCACTTTTAAATCGTCGTCGTCTTGTTCTTCAATAGGCTGAAATGTAAATAAAAGGTAATCGATTAAAATGAATGAAAAAGTTAGCTATACATGCTGTCAATCTCTACCAATATTGAGTTAAACACTCACTACGTAAGACTCACATATTCTCAGACTGGTTATTAATCTGACTCTCCTTACTCATGTACAAATCATGAAATTGCACCAGTTAGAAAAAACATGACTAAACCTCGTTATTGATTCATTTTATTGTATCTTTGACACTATTCGGTATGGGTGTGACTATTGTTTTCTTTGTAATCGACAAGTATTTTGGATTTTTTAACTAATTTTATTAATCTACAATTTGCAAACAGATGATTGTTGGGTATAAATACAGTACCCTGTTTAGACTATATCCCCTGCTAAGACTATGTACGACAGTATGGGGACTCATTCAAGATTACGGCTATGCTCATAATTAGACTCACCTGAGCATCTTTTCCGTCCCAGGGTTCAACAGTTTTTATTTCGGGTAACGAATTCACATCATACAGAGGGAGAGTTGCGCCGCCAACTGAAAGTTGTCTAAGGAAATCATGGACTCCAGCTGAGCTGTATGCTCCTCGTAATGTAGTCCTTTTCTTTTTACGCCCATGTACAGCAACCATAGCCTAAAAGAGAATAGAGGTTGTTTAAATTAATTTATACAACTTTGCAAGCATATATACTCGATTTTAAAATTAAAAGATGAGTTTAAGTGATCAGCGAGGAACGTTTGTAGGTTATTTCACATAATGTTCAAAAAAACATTTTATATCAACCAACCCCAAAAACCACGTCTTTGATGACTACCCATGTGATGTGGGATAGTGAAAGTAAATGTGATTGGCCATTGTGTGGATAAACAGCTTGCTGACAACTACTTTCCTCTTATTGATCTGTACTATGAACTCACTAAGGGTGATGCATTATCAACTAATGTACATGTTTTTTTAACTTTCAAAAATAAAGTATATCATTATAAGTTAAGGTTTATAAACTGATGCCACACAATACTTTTTCGAAAGTAAGTAACCGTAAGCACTTAGTTTCTTAAGTTACAAAAATTTGAACTACAAAACAGAGTTGATTTATAACATTTAGTTTAACAATGCCCTAAAGTTATGAACATATTATTACGTATCTATCCATGCTACAATCAAAGGTTACAATGAGGGTTTAGTAATTCTGTAGTGCTTTTGAAACGATATGATACCAGTAAGAAAATAAATATAAACTAACAAAATTCAATTGAAAAACCAAACGGAGACATATATAACACATACAGCAACGTCTAGTGCAGTAAATGACAATGACAGTATTGGACCATAAAATTGAGGAAAACAAATTTTCACGAAAAAATCTCTTGACCAATTGTTTAGAGATGAAGGGATGAAAAGCCAATAATCGATTATATAATATGCTTAAATTGAAATGATGAAATTTCGACAGTCATACACACTAACGAATAGAATAATGAAAGAATATTTGTACGGTAACGCATCATATTAACAGATATTAGAAGTAGACAATTAAGCGTATGATGGAATTAGCAGTATAACCGATGATAACTTTCAACTTACAGGATATCCTGAACCTCCAATATCGAGTGCATTTTCTAAATTAGGATGTTTGAGTGCTTCAGTCCAAACCCATCTAGATAAAAAAGAAATATTTAGTTAAATTATATTAATAAGGTTATTATGTGATTAATGAGTTTTATAGGAGTAAAAAAATATTATCTTGTGGTATGCTAAATAGCCATTGTTACGACTATCCGGATGAAATTATGACTAAAGGAGGAGGAATAATATGAATTGAAGACAGAGATTGATTATGAATAGTGAATAGTAAGTGCTATTAGAGATATGAGGGCAGTTATCACTTCCCGGTTGTCCACACCGTTGAAGGGTTCTTCTGGAGGTAACCTGATGAGGAAATCGGGTTAAGGGTGGTCTTAGTGACCTGAGAGCGTGACCGCAAAACCCAAGGAACAACTGCGTGAAGCCGGTTACACATGACCATTTTGTGGGTAATTTCCGTGTTAGCTCCGTACTTGTTGAGAACTTACCACCGGAGACGGATATCCATGGGCGAGGTGTGCATTTTTAGGGTCGACCTTTCCTAATCTCACCCTTCCTTTGTGAGAAGGCGGCATCGCTGTTATGCTGGTTGTCTGGAGGAAACACCTTACTGCCGTCACATATCTGAACAATCAGCAGTACGACTTTGCCCTCGGACCTTGGGTTTGCTGCTTTTAGTAGTACTGCTCTTCTCACCTGATTTGCTTGGCATGGTAGGTTCTTGAAGAACGATTTTTCCGACCAGTATATTTTGGTTGGTTCATTACGATGAGCAAGCCCGACCACCACGTCAAGGTAACAACGGCCGACTCACGACTGAAACAAATATATTGAGAGTTTCAGTACAGCTATCAAAATCTCGTTAAAGTTCTATAATTACCAGTTAAAGAAGTAGAATATTCCAGACTCAGGCGATAAGTCTTCTTACTGAACATTTGAATTGGTTTCCTAAGCTCTTTTAATAACCCTAATATAAAACTACACGGAGACCTGAACACAAGAGAAAAGATACGAAGTGTGAAAAGAAAGCTGTACTCTAAGGTTAATTTACGTAAAGAAAATCGAGTGTTTTATAGTATTTCAGATGGCCTTGGGCTTCAGGAAGTTTCTGGAACTATACTAGACGTAGTAGCAGGATAGGTGATCATTTAATCGAAAATGTGACAAGTGACTCTTCCCTTTCTGGATGTTTCTGAGAAACTTAGGTTCAATGCTGATTGGATAAAATATATCCCAACGTTTCCAGGGCTCCTCTGGACTTTTTCGAGTAATACTTGGGATCTCCCTTACATCAGGATTGATGTTATTTCTCAGTTGCAGATTTAAACACAAACATTCTACCGGGTTTCCATATTCTTCAAGTGGAATAATTTAGGATGGAAGTTATCTTGAATTGATATCATGAGTGGATCAATGTTAAACCGTCATTGAAAACCTGAGAGCACTGAACAACGATTCGTCCTAGAAAGGGACTCCTCAGAAACGCGTCGGAATAGATTATGCGATTAATAACCATATTGATGTATGAAAACCAACAAAATTAGATAACTTGTTGAAATATCTAGATGGCAGGAACAGGTAGCCCAGATCTTCAAGCAGGTCACCATGACTAGTAATAATAGTCTCTCTTAAATGTGTTTCTACACACATTCCTAATCGCCGTTTACCTTGACAGGAGATACGTATGTAGGGAGAAAGTTAAGGGTGAGCTAAACCAAGACGTGGCATCAGTCGAGGAAGTCAGTGACTCGCGCTTATCAAAGAAGTAACAGTTAAACATAAATTATAAATGGCTAAAGAAACAATAGACATTATTATATGAAGTATAAGTTCGTATACTTTTCAGTAAACTGTATACGGAAAGAAATTATTTAAAATAAATAAATTACTGTGGATGTGACTAACCGCAACAGAAAGACTTTTAATGCTCATAAAAATTGAGAAAAGATATGTCTAAATACTCACCCCCATTTCTGCTTTTTAAATTTATCAGCCTCTGATTTTAGTAAATCCAGGTACTTTTTACGACATTCTGATTGACAGTCAAATAACATAGGAAAAACACTGATGATGCAAAGTGGACGATCTTCACAAGCTTCTTTTAAAATACTTGCTGAAGTCAATTCAACAATCTCTGGTGCTGGAGCAGAAGCATCGGCTTTTTCCATAGCCCACGCAACGATCGCATCTGAACTTCGAGCACCATCGTAATCAATAGGGTCATCTGTTTTCGGTCCAGCAGGGAAGAATTTGATGGTAGGATAACCCCGAATCTAAACAAAAAAACGCCCATATAACGTTCCATGATGTATGTTGGTGACCACATCTATTTATGTGTTAAATACATCAAATTATATGTCCATATTCATCAAAACCATAATCAATGAAACAACAAAATATGAAGTTGCAGAAATCGGCTTCGGTAAAATTACTGGAATAGTTTTATTTAAACAATGAAATTTGCTAGTTTTATATGATTTAATTAAGATGAATTTTCCGATCAACATTCACAGAACAATTTAAGAGAAACTTTAGATCTAATAATAAGTGTATAGTCTAAATGACAGCCTACTTTTCAGATCATCATTGATCCCTCCGTTGTTTATGATTCACTAAATCAGAATTCAGTTTCTTTATCTTCATTATATAAAAAATTGGAAGTTAGACTGTTGTAAAGTTTGGCAAATTCACCGAATCATTACTGTATTGTGGTGCTACTTATATTGATATAAGTAGTATATAATGCGAGTCAAGAATGTAATATCTGGCAGCAGATGGAGAAGATCAAGAAAGGAAGAGCGGGAATAGAAAGCAATTAGTATGGAAATGCAATAACAACGAAGTTCGAGACAATTATTGAAAATTTTGCAAATTAAGTATTATAGTATGGTTTTGCTATTTTACCAAGTAACTGTAATTTTGTGCTAAATATAATTCGATTGTCCCCACCCGTGTTCAGTTCAGTATATTATAAGATTTTTAGTTGTCATAATCTATTTATCTGGTGACCTAAATAATTCTATGTTTTATTACATTTCAGCAGTAAATTATCTAATAAGTCTGGTATGCTCACATACATTTGTAAGCTTTATTCAATTTGTGTTAGGTAACTGAACGAAATAATAATCAATGCTAAAACTGCAACAAAATTTTATACTCCAAGAAAACAAATGTCGATTTTTGTGTGTAAATATAACGTATAGATAGTTTTATTGCAATCTGGCATTAGATACAAAAAATCTTTAAAAAAGCACTAATTTATCAAGCAGAAACTCTTTATCCGTATGCACATTATGTCAAATCCAGTACCTTTCTGTTTTAGAGAGAACACATTGTTCAGCCGGTCAGAAAATGGTGGTTCAGATTTTCGACGGCCACTCGGTTAGTGAAATAGCACAATAATCATACAATGTTACCAATGGATAGCTACTGAATTCATCAATTGTCCAACTCATAAAACCACTTCTCAGTAGAATTTCCAGAAAACTAATTTGAAGGTTGCTATTCAGTACTATCCAGTGTTTCAAGAACTTCATTTAGTAAAGAGGAGACGATTATACAGAGTTACGTATTCATGTTGGGTACATACAAAAAAGCATGTATATATCATTCTTCCATGCAAAGAAGTAAACATGACTAGATTAGGAAAATATTGGTCAGCTATTACGGGAGAACAACAACAATAGACAGAAGGCGCTTAAAATCGCAACCACATACGGGGGACATAGAATAGATCACCTACTTTTAAACTACAAAACTCTCTGTATGTGAAAAAGATCTTTTAACAAAATGCGTATGACCATCATCCCTTTTACTAAAACTAGGAGGTTTAGTCAGTGAGAGTGAAGGGTAGTACCTCTAACTAGTCTTCACAGAAGCGTGGCTTGAATCTCAGTATACGAACTTCCACGTGGTTACTGAGTGGCATATCCAATAAAAATTAAGGGAATATTTTTTCCTGAAGTATCGTAAAATTTGTACCATACACCGAAATAAGCTCGTTGAATAGCTATGAACGCAAAAATAACTTTGAAATGAACTTTACGAAGCCTTTCCTTAAATAAGCAGAGATCTAATCGACTGATACAGAAAAGTATGGTAACTTTAAAAAAACTCAGAATGCCTCAAAAGCAGGTGGAAAACAAATTTTATTTTCTTATAAAGAATTAATTTACCCCATATTTCTGAGCCATTCGACTATGAACCGTAGCATCCAAAGCGGCTAATTTGACAGTTCCTTTCAATTCACGAGCTGCTTTGTCCCAATGAGGTTTCAAATTTTTACCTATACAGAAAAAATATAACTACATTACATTGAGCTGCAGTGAACTGATGACTGACGAGCAATCATGAATGGTTTCGTATATGAATTATAAAATTATAAAATTTCTCGCATATCGATTGAAATTAGTGCAACTAATATGACAAGTATATGTTTATCAAGTGCTCAACTTTGAAATACACGTTTTGTGAGGCTTAATGAAAATATTTAAATGTCTAGAGTTGAATGCTTCAACCACTAAGCCACTGGAATATCGACTGCTTAACTAGACTTTCTGGAAATTACCTTATACTTAGAGGATGACTATGCAATTTAGTCCTATATATCACCTTACTTTTGCGGATATACTCTATCTTTGTACACTGAAATTGGTAAATACTGATGAATTAAAGACATGATAGCAAAACTAAAATACTTTACTTACAATGACCACACCAAGGGGCGAAAAATTCTACCAACCACGGCTCTTGACTGTTGAGAACCATTTCATCGAAATTGCTGTCCGTAAGCTCTATTACGTCATCTTTGTCAGAGCCATCCTGACAGAAAAAAATTTCAGCAGTAATGTATACAAATTAAACATAAGAAACAGACGATAATTGTCTTAGTCAGTCTCTGGAATAATAAGTGAGTCTACAGGAAGTACAATTACCGACTTTATGACGTCTTACGGGTCAAATTCTATTGATATCGAAAATCGATGACATCATAAACAAGCACTAAGGCAGCATGTATCACTCATGCTTTCAATGAGTTTTAAATGGATAACTGGTTACCACTGAGATGAGTAGGCAGGAAACTGAAAAGTACTGTACACGTTGCAAGTTACGTATACAGTCCAAACTTTGACGAATAAATTACTAAGTACCTTCAATTTTACTAAATATACACTGAAGTATTGACATATGAAAAGTTCGACTGACAAAAGCAATGATTCTCCATATTGAGTTCTAAGCAATATCTATTCACAGAAAAATTAAATCTCTTATGGATTATGAAACTTAACACTCAAAGACAGTGATACTAAGAAAATCGAGAAAAATTTAGGCGCTAGCAGTCGCTTTGTTAAAATTAAGTGAAATGAGATCAATCTGAACAGATTATCTTTTGGTAGTATGAATAATCAATCAGCACACCTGCCGTCATGAATTAATGAATAGCTTATAGTTTATTTATTTGTACAATCGAATACAAATATTGGCACAAATGGGCACCGAAACAAATATGCGCCACTAAAACAAGCGAATAAAATTATGAACAGATAGATGAAGCAAGGTGAATATAGTCAAAAGTGAATAAAGTAAAAACAAGTGAATGAACGAAAGATATCTTAAAGGAAACAGTTCAAGTTAGGAAAAAACAACGAAAATTCCTTTAGTTCAAGAATTTTCTCATTTTTATGGGTAAAGTAAAAGAAAATTACACCAGAAATGCTACTGGCTTATATTCTGATTCAAGTCTGACAAAATCACAAGACACTGATTCGCACTATCAGTCGGACCCCAACTAGGGAAACGTGATAGATTGACAGACGCCAATCCTATAGAGCTTTTTCCATGCCCCACAGCAATGTCATACACTGATCACCTTTGCTGTTTCCAACCAAGACGTCGGTAGATGTTATCCATTAGCATCCCATCAGTTTCGCAATTAGTATTCCTAACACTACGCATCTTGCTGACAATGGCTTGGATGAGCTGAAAAACCTTTCGACAGTTACCCTGGTGCTTCTAACTAGTCAAAATGCTCCAATCACCACGTTTCTCAACCCTTAAGCAAATTGCACGATTTCCTTATGTAAGCATGTAATTTTATCGCCAAACTCGCTAATACCGTTAGTAGACTGACGTGTCGCAAAAAGTTGAGAAGAGCCTGTAGAAGCCCAGTACTTATAAGCCGGTTGTTTAGTACAGCCGCGAGTTACCTTAATCGCCATGTAAATACAGTTAGTGCTTATCTGTACTGTTAGGTAGGTTGATAGTTAGCCATGAACTTAGCTCGATTTGATTTTTAGTTTCGACAGAATCTGTAGCCAGTTAACCTAAATCAATCCGCCAAAAATGATGAATTTGTTGGCCACCGAAACGTAAAACGAGATTGGCGCAAACGAGAGCATGGTCAGAGTCAGAAGTGGAGTGTTGTACACAACAACTCTGGCGGTAGCTGATCGCTACGTGAGCAATCTGAGTTCAGGCTTGAGTCGAGGAGGATGTCAGGTAGCACATCCGTGATGACTATGTTGAAAATTGCTGCTGTACAGAAACAGGTTGTTGTTTGCGCAGATGGACATCATTACCTGATATTCCACAGAGTTCTCATCAGTCACACAAGCTACTCTCTTTTGTGGCTAGACGCTCGACCTGTACGTTCAAATCTCTGGCTAGAACTACGTCTGTCGAAAGCATTCTCATGAGGTCATTTAAATGATGGTAGAACCTACCTTTGATTGTATTCTGGCTCTAAAATATTGGTAAGGTGGTGATGACGAAACGATATGATTCTTCATACCGATTTCTTCTCAGTTTGATGTAACTTCTTAATCTAACAGTACACGAATGGTTATTAATAGGAATCCAAGCGATTAGTGCTTCTTGAGCTCTGGCACTTAGTGCGACACCAATACCAACCAAACTTGATAAAGATGACACAGGGTTCCACGATAAACGCAGGTAACATAATCTCTTTGAATCGACAGATGAAGAACGAATTCACAGTATTTCACTAGAATCCCGGATATAGGTCTCGGATATACACCAGACTTTGGTATTAAATCTTTCCAAAGACATTACCAGACCTATCTGTTGTGCGATCTGCATTAGTGAACGGATGTTAAAGTACGCCAGACTGAATAGCACACGTGGCTTCAGAGACGCTGGTTAATAATTCATATTCGGTAGTAACACTTAACTTTTGACCAGTCAGTAACTTGAGTTTATCTAAGCAAGACAAAACCTCCACCACAGACAAGCTAATGTTGTAGAATAAAGGTAGACAGGATTGAAACAAAATGGGGCAAAAAAACACTTAGATTGAACGGTTTACAATTGCCCCTTGAGTCAGTAGTCCAACACAGATTGAATCAATTTCGTTGTAATTATTTATTCTTATGCTTGTGATGTGGTTGGGAAACTGGCGAGACAGCAATGCCTACACAAATGTTCAAGCTACTAGAAACTACGATGGCTTTTAATCGATAAGTCAAAGCAGAACAAAGCTCTACCGGCTTCGATCTGAGTAGCCAGGTAGTATCACTAACACCTAAAGTGTAAAACAAGTTCGATTTTACGAAGTTATGCCAGCCAAGTTAGTTACATTAACTACAAGTAAAAACACTACAAGCAATATGGGTATAGATGATGAAATTCTAAAAATATCAACTAAAAATTTAATTTAAAAAACACATTTTGCTAAAAACACGTCAACACTATTAACAGAGATGTACGTTTTTCAGGAGTCGAATCGCATGAAAGTAACTAAGATCGTACCGTATTTCCTCAATATATTCATGAAAAAGCTGACTATATATACTTGACGAAACAACCAGAAATTTTAAGAAAGACTTACAGACGATCCAGAACCAGTCCTAGATTTCACTAAAGAAGTAAGTTCGCGTAAAGCCTCTTTGTTGAGATGATCAATATCTCTACCACCTGAAAAACGAGCTAGTTCCACACATAAACATTACCTGTATATGGTTTAGGACTGTGTTTATTATCTCCAAATATAATAATTGTTGGAAAGCCCTGAACAGAAAACCGTTGAGTTACCGTAGGGTTGTTTTCAGAATCAACCGCACCAACTTTTATAATACCCTGTTTGATTAGCAAATAATTTTCATTCCAACTAACCTTAAAATTAGTGGCGAATCGTTTCCAATCTGGAGCAGCATTTTTACTGTGTCCACACCAAGATGCATAGAACATAATAAACCATAGTTCCTTGCTTGATGTTACTTGGTCAAAGTTTTGGTCTGTGAGTTTGATAACATCATCACTGGTACTGAACAGACAAAGTGCCGGACTTAACAGCAGAAAAAGAACTACAGAAAGCAATACGATTTTTCTTTTATTAGTTTCAGATATTTAGAAATTCTAAAATTTTTACATTTTTACTATGTATTAATAGTTAATTAGTCGCTATTTGAAAATAATTAGGTGACGAAGTATAAATTTATAAGCATGTATGGTGTTCCTAGTTGTGGAAACTGAAGTAAAGCTGGGTTTTAACGTTACAGAATTACAACAGTATTTAGATCTTTACATTCAATATTGCCGCGTAGTAGTACACAACTCCTTGAAATAAATAATTTTGTAAGCATTCGAGATCGACACTGACATTAGTTCTGACGGACGCCACTAGCTGAAGTAGCTCGGCCAAGTATCACTACTAAATCATAGCACAATTTGATGCGAAACGCTTTTTTGCACCGCACATTCAGTTAAGTGTTACGCTTATCTTCCTCTGCATACGATCAAATATACATTTTTTCCCGACCATTATCGCATCATAACTTGCTTATCTTTTAGTGCACATTGTTAGGTACTTTAGTATCTTCACTGTCTGATTATTGTATCAAGTATAGCCTTAGCACCTTTCCTCGGAGTTTTGCAGCCAAAGCAGACTTCAATCCAGCTCACTATTTGAAACACAACGCTAAAACCACATATTACTGCGAAGTTTAGGCATTCGTTAGTAACTAGCTTAAAGTTGTCGTTAGGTATAGTGGGACCAACGATCATCAGGTTACTAGTACTGAGACTAGATGATGGTCTCCCAAATGGTATGAGAGAAGATAAGAAATACGTTTAGGGAGGTTAAACGAAAATATGGAATTAGTCCATGAAGTAAATAACTGTTAATCTATAGTTAGCGCGTTTATGCCACGAGGTTTACAAAAAGACCATCATCAGATACTCAGATTAAAGTTTTAAAAAAATAAAGGATCATCAGACATTCGAAGTCACGCAAAATGCGGAGAGCTGAGAAAACTAGAAACGACTCTTTGTAATAACATATTTCCTGTGCTGAGATTATCTTCTGCTTTATGACATTCTACTCGAAATTCTGGTGAGACTAATTTATGGACAATCTTTGAACAACACTAAAATGACGTTAGAATATCCACCTACGTACCAGGGTTAAATAAGGGTTTTATATTAGGATCCATAGTTGAGCGTTAAGGTTCAAAGTTGGATTTACTTTCTTTATCAAGAAATGGCATAAGCTGTGACGCCAAAATGATATTCAGCCAAATGAGTGAATGAATTTCGCAATAAACACAGGATCTGTTATATTAAGCTAGATTGGTTCGTTCATAAATTAGTCTCATTGAACTTTCCAATATCACGCGTATGGAGAAGGCCCGCGAAAAAAT
The DNA here is from genome assembly GCA_944470205.2 of Schistosoma margrebowiei. NCBI lineage: Eukaryota > Metazoa > Platyhelminthes > Trematoda > Strigeidida > Schistosomatidae > Schistosoma > Schistosoma margrebowiei. The sequence goes on along the minus strand of OX104028.1, from coordinate 73,662,160 downwards.
CTAAAGTTCAACTAAAAACTTACGAATTTTCTCCGAAAAATCTCAACTAAGTTTGGGAAAATCCTTAAAACGTTGAAACTTTAGGGTTTGTTATAATATTCCCATACTAATTTCACAGACTTGGAGTCAATAAAATTTCAACTGGTCTGAGCTCGTCACTGGGAAATTTTATTGACTTTGAGGAGAAACAAAACAATTTCTAACGATATTTAGAAACTTCAAAATGTCCCTCAGATATTATGAAATCTACTCAAGATTGTGTTGCGGGTCAAAGTTTAGAGACTATTAAGGGCTTCCCATTTTGTCATACTTAGATACTAAACCACAGTTTGTACGGAACTATAAGTGGCATCAAGAGATGAAATATAAATACAACTAGCGGTTAACTCGTAAAGGCTAACTCAAGGCGTTTGTAAAATATACAATACCGAAAGAATTCCTTAAACAGGGGAAATGTTTACGAGACTAATAACAAACAGCTTAATTCTTCGTGTTAATGAACACATAAGATCAACTAGAAACGCGCGACCATCTAGTGAAACCGACCTGCCAAGCGATACATTTTCGCAAATTTGGAACTGTCCGCCAAAGTGCACGTAATGTAAATATGTAACTATCTGATTGGCTTGTACATACACGCTCTAAAGAAATAAACAAACTTCACTGAACCAACACATGATTATCATATACCTAGTTCATATGATTCAGTTAATTGTGACTGAAAAATCTATGGCGTTAACTGACCTCTTCATTTAGTAGCAGTGTGTCACTCATGTCTCTCGTCGGAGAGCTAGCATTATTTCACCCGCATAACGGATATGTTAGTAAAATATGGTGAAATAATTTTTTCGGTTCTTAAGAACGTGTAAATTTTCCTCCTGAAAGACTTCTGTAAAGCCAAACGGACCATATCAGTTGCCATATGTTTCAGGATTTGACTACTCATTAAGAATAGACGGTGTGTCTACAGTTCGCTTTGTCGTGCTGTGGTTCTAATTTCTGAATATTACTCACACATATTGTGTTGCGATTTAGCTTAAGCAAATATTTAAAAGGTACTCAGGCGTATTAAGGATTCTATAAGTCATTAGGTAAATTAATTTACCTACAGAATTCTGAGAAGTCTATACTTTAATGGGTAAAAATACAGTGACTATAGGCTAAGTTCATAAGTTCTGAATTTTGACCACCAGACTTCGGAAATTTTTCAAAGGATTGATTTAGAATGAAGGAAAGAACGCCATATTTTTTTACTCTAACTGAGACAGAAGGAAACTGTCAAGTCGAACGTTCTACCGTCAAAATTGCAAAGGATACGTCTCTCCGTAACCAATAAAACCTTTGTATGAAGGGCATTTATGTCACACATGGGGCAAAACCTTCTTGCATCACGTAATAACACTCCTTGATCTTTTTCGATTTCGAACGAAATTGGGTTGTGAGGGAAGTGCTATCGATCGATAGTTTGAAGATTTAATTAACCTATTTCATTTCCTAATGCAATTCTCAGGCAACTACTACTAGACTATGTAAGGTGTACAAATTTCGAATGCTGTGAAAGAGAAAAATGTTTCGGGCTGATTCGTCAGGACATCAAGAATTCCACTACATGAGTACGTCATCCAAATCCAATGTGTATTCAAGGCTATTCAGATAACAGTTCATTGAGGAGTTGTCATGCAGATCAAGAACATGAGCACAAATTTGGCAAATGTTTGTTCTGTGGCAAATTTCACTCGTATAGTTCGTGTGTATTTCATAATGTCAAATGTTCTGAATGTGGTAAAACTGAACACATTCATGCAGTTTGTAATAATATTATTCATTTCTCTGTAGGTAATGATAAACTTTGTAATTCCAACCCTATTAAGCTGAATGTTTCAAATGAACCACACTCTGATCAGATTCGTGATATCGCCTTACCAAATATGTACTGTTCTCATGATTCGTGTATTTCTAATGAAATTATTTACAAATATGTGTAAGATATATCGAGTGCACCAAATCTTAATCAGATCTATCATGCAACTGTGCCGAAAATACTTTGTCAAAATAATCCACATATTTCTTAAAAATCTGGGGAAAGTATGTTGAATGAATCAAATCATGATGGAAAATCTGGTGCAGTTTTGATAGACGCCAATTTTTCCCATAATTCATTATTCTTCAATGACATTTCAATGAATTCAAAGACAATTCAGAAAAAACAAATCTTGATGTCATATCAGACGTTATTTGTCCTCAAAATGCATCTGTTTCCTATTGGGAACTACTTCAATGTAAAGCGAAAGTCCTTTCACAAATCATTCACTAAACATCCTTTAAAGTAGCAATCGTACCTTGACACGACGAAGGGGTAAACCATGTTAGGTGCTGACCGTCAGTTGTGACAACGAAGTTATGTGTTTGTTACATCATTCTCATCTACGTCAAGTAGGCCCCCAATCATTCGCCACAGATCTTCTACGTTGGTGATCTACAGTCTCTACTAACACAACCAAAGCAAGGTGAGATATCGAAAACACATTTAAAATAATAAGTGATGGCTCTGACCACTGATGTTCTTGTAGATTTTATGGTCTACTATGATATTAGTACTGCTCTAATAATAGACCTAATCCTAAATTTGTAGATTTGTCATGATATGACTGCCTAATCTATAAGATCTTACGTGGAAGTCACACCATCGACTACACCAACTCACTGTATCGTATCAATTACCAATACATGATGTAGAACAAGGTTAGGCTAGAGAAAGAACAATATATTTAGTATGAATAGAAGATATAAGGTAACATTCAGCAGAGACCACGCCTGCATGGCCGAGCCATGCCGTTCGATCAACTCTAGTCTATTCAATTTATTATTCGCGCCTTCTCCATCGTTAGGTATTTCTTCGCGTTAAATATTGAATACCTATTTTCCGAGTAATCTCGTATTCAGCTTTGAGGATAGTGTGGTTATGGTCCAATGCCACTACACTACTCTCCCACCAGAATCAACGTGGTGTTGGTTCGATACCTAATTGGATGGGACTGTAGTGTGCCGAAGGTTACCAAGAATAGTAAGATTCCTCCGGGTGATGACAAGCTGAAAGATAAATCAAAAAGAAGACGGCAGCATCTGGTCGGGAAATACATGTAATAATTTTGAAATATCTGCCTTCATGCTTAACACGCTTACAATGAAAATTTGAGTGATTATTTGAGCTATAAAAAATGGGATTACAATAATAATAATAGTAATAATAAAACGATGCGTGTGTAATAGCCGTTGGTTGATAACTTAACGTATAGGTAGTAAGTATTTTGTGTTTAGAAACATTAAAGTTATGAATATTTTAGAAATGTTAATATTAGTACTACTTTTAGTCTAACTTATAAAATCAAATAACGATTATGCCGGTAAGTTGTCCATATGAGTCGATTTCCAATTGCATCTGTATTAGTAGGCTAACTGAAGGAACAAAAGTATTACCGTGGAGAAGAATTCCAACTAGTGTTCCAGTTAGTTTGATACGGTTTATTTAGTTACGGGGAGATTTTCTCAACCCCATGTTTATCTGACCGTGATAGAATTTAGTAATACTACTAATACACATGAATGGTTATCAAAACAAAATTTAAATACGTGAGTGATAATTATGTGAATTTTGGACAGATAGCTAGAAACAAATCGTTAAACATGAGTGTATTCTTAAGAGACATGCTCTAGACTCAATGTTCTGATCTGCGGCAGACTATTTATTTATATCTATACTTGCCGGCTGATTGGGTATACAAGTTAGTTGAAAGTATGCAGTTTATCATAAGGCGGAACACGATTTAATTGAGATATAGTGGTTATACGTTATTGAAATTAGTTAAACCTATGTGTCATATTACTAAGTGATGTGGTGCTGCAAGGTGTATTTGGCTAAATAATTTTTTACAAGATGATTAATAGTGAGTGATGCTCATGTGATTATCAGGGAGAACATAAGTTGTAACCAAGGGGAGTGCACTCCCAACTCATGCCTATGATAATAGCTTGAACCTTAGTCAGTGTTGGGGTAAATTCGACATTGATGTTTTCAGTTTGCAGGATATTTGCTCGACTGCTTATACTGATTATTTGCATGCATGATTGTGTCGCTAAACCATCAATTAGACTGACAAGGTTCTGAGATATTTACTGAATGAGCAACTGATAGAGAAACATACTGTAATCGCCTGTAGTGAATGAAGATAAAAGGAAAACAACACTAGTTATAATCATAAGTCAATTTGCTGACCTATTTGTTAATAGTTTCATTAATTTTATCAATCATATTACGTGATTGTCAAGTCATGACAATGCTTTATGAAGATATCCTGAAACTATTGTGTTTAATGAGTTATAGTGTTGATTGAAGATTGGCCAGTGGAAAAATAGGCATTGTTGCTTTAGGTGATTCAAAATTATCAGAAATTTGTAACGTTAAAGAATCCGAGACGCCTAATTTAATTATAAATTTTAATTCAGAAAGATTCGTTTAGTGTTAATTCTAGTAGGCTACGGAGTTTTGATTTTGAACGTTTGTTTAGCCAACAGCTACCCAGGGATTTAGTTATTCTACTAGTGCAGTTGATAGTACCTAAATTTTTAATCTTATTATCTAAACTATGTTCGCATTTTAGGCTGCTAATATGATAAACCAATCCATAAACCCAAATACGATTAGCAACAATGACTATGATGGGTTTATTGATAAATGTTAAAGGCGATTCAGATGATTTCTGGATTCAAAAGACATGAAGATATAGTAAAACGTATATACGGGCCAGGTTAACATGCAGGTTGTTGACGTATATGAAAAATTAAAAATAATGAACATGACCAGAAAAACAATTTTAAAGTTAAGACTGCTTGTGAAACTTCAGGCAGGAATATGATGCGTTATAAACATTCTATAAGAAGTTACTGCATTTAGCCTAAAGATAATTATAAATATGTGGCAAACACAACTGGAAAACATATACATGTTAAGTACAGAAAAATCATCCAGTAAAATAGTTGAACTCGCCTGGATTATTTTTGAAAAAAAAAATTATTCAGTGGACGACATATATAACGCCATTCGTGAGGAGTAATGATCCAAAAGTATCCACAATAAAACATGCAGTATGGCAATTAATTCCAGGGTGCTTGATGCTGATGACGTTTTCGCCACTCGCTCGGATCAAAACAATCGAATGAATCCAGATAACTGTGTCAGCCATTGAACGAGCCATCTAAAATGACCTTATGATTGCAGGAAACTTATGGCTGAAACTCACCGTATGTTTTTAGAGAAAAGTGTCATCCTTGTTGTTTGGCAATGGAACTCGAGAATGTGAAATTAGGCAGGCAGTGGTCGGAAGAAAAGATTTTACAGGATAGTGCATAGTTTAAAACAGGATGTGTTAAGCGAAGGAACACTAAGAATTAGATCCAGATATCTATTCAATCCCTAATTGCATTGTTAGTCAATGTATAATTACGCTACTTACAGATCATATTTGCTAGAGCTTGATGTTTAGACAAGTCTATGTCGCTGAAGCAGGTAAATGCTATTAAAGCTTGTTAACGAACCATCAAAGCTAATTAGTTGATATTGACGACCAGTTTTTATTATCGTTTGAGCCAGTATGCTATGAGAACTAATCAATATAACATTACGATAATGCAAGTGAGTATTATTTAGGGGACTATTAGAATACTGGGTTAACATGAATATAAAATCGATCGAGAAAGTTAAAGTGGAAATAAGGATTAACAATAATAGGTTGCGTTTCTTTAGTTGGGCTTACCAATGTAGAATTATTGGTCTACTATGATATTAGTACTGCTCTAATAATAGACCTAATCCTAAATTTGTAGATTTGTCATGATATGACTGCCTAATCTATAAGATCTTACGTGGAAGTCACACCATCGACTACACCAACTCACTGTATCGTATCAATTACCAATACATGATGTAGAACAAGGTTAGGCTAGAGAAAGAACAATATATTTAGTATGAATAGAAGATATAAGGTAACATTCAGCAGAGACCACGCCTGCATGGCCGAGCCATGCCGTTCGATCAACTCTAGTCTATTCAATTTATTATTCGCGCCTTCTCCATCGTTAGGTATTTCTTCGCGTTAAATATTGAATACCTATTTTCCGAGTAATCTCGTATTCAGCTTTGAGGATAGTGTGGTTATGGTCCAATGCCACTACATTCTATCTTGTCATTACAACAAACTTCTTGATTCAGAAGTTGTAAAGACCGTGAAATTTGTACGAATTAATGATTCCTTTGTGCTCGTCTAGTTCTACTTGCTGTAAATCGTACTATCTCGAGAATTAATTCCAGTACTTCTAACACGGATATTTGGGTCCCTGTCCCATTTGTTTACTCAGTGTCTTAAATGAAACTTGGCAAAAATGATTTGCATTATTTTTACGCACGAATCGTATTCTCTTCATGTAGTCGACTCAACAAATGTTTCATTTTTCTGCTACGTAGATCACATACTCGAGTTCATTCTCATTAGCAATCAACCTGTGTCTCTACCCCACTTTTCAACATTTTCAGTGCAAACAAATGCGATGCGCTGTTTACTATTGCACAGATAAACTTCATTCTTGGGGCGATAAAACTGCAGTCAACCTTAATAAAAATCCAATAACTATAACCAAGTGTATAGCCATGACATAAGAACGTATGATAAGGAACTTTTCATGTAACAGGTAGAGACTGCACGAAATTATCATTACCGCCCAATAATTCAATTATAAAGGGTTCTCTTTTTCTTGCGTTTGAAGAACTCCAATTAATAATTCCAAATTAAGCAAATCGTCCAGCAGTTCCAGCTGTTTCAATACAAACAAGATTATTCAGTAGAGAAAAAATCCCGGTGAGTTGATCAATATCAGTTGGAGGAGTCACTATAGCTGAAAACGCAGTCATTCAGAAACCAAAATACAATAATTTAATAAGAAGGCATTCATTGCTAATAGCGATGGCATTTATTTTTGACTGAGGGACAATAATCTGCAGAAATCTACATAAGTGAATAGCGCGACAAACAAAAACAGCTGAAGTTCATAGAAATTGTTAACTCTGTCGAAGCTTCCAACTTTAAGATCTACAGTAAAACCCTTGCGGAATGGCCAGGTATCAGGTTCCTACAGCCTGATCCCCATTAGTCGAAAGGGAAACTCAATCAAACTACTCGCTACGCGAATACGAGGAATTTGTAGTCCCGAGGTCAGAGATAACGAACTGAGCCTTCTTGATAAAGTAGTTATCGAAAACGAGTACTCTTCGATACTTAATTACAAGAACATAGAACTCAAAATGATTAGAGCACAAATAAGCTCGTCTGAGAAAACATTTTGCACGCTTTTTGAACGGGAAGATTAGTCCTAACGTGATTTGCATTTCTCAAACTTTCGCTGTGTTCTTATGCAACAAAAGTACCATTTCTGATCGAACGAATATATTCTGAGCTATATGTTCGGCAGATTACTTTTTTTCGAGTTTCACCCAATTTGATAATTAACTGTGGTTTCGCATCAGCTCACTATTCTTTTTTTCAGTTTTTCACGTAAAGGTTAGATCAGTGTATCTCATCCGTTTTCATCCATTTCGCTTGTTTTTAGTGCGCTTTTTAGTGTATTTTATACGGTCTTGAGGCATTTTCTAGCATTTATAATACAGTTTAAGTCAATCTAATCATGAAAAATTTATGCAAACGACCTGGATGCCGTTTTCCTGTTACAGCTGGCATGCAGTGCGACAACTGCAAAGGTTGGTTCCATGAAGCGTGCACAGCCACTGCTTACAACAGACTCAGCAAGTCGGATTATAAGTGGAATAAGTTGTCCGCAAACTTGGAAAAAGTCATAAAACTGGTAGACAAACAAGGGCGCGCATAGAAAACAATAATAGGGATGTCGACAGGTCTACCATTGACGGAGCATGCATAAGCACTAATGATGACATGTTGAAACTCAGCACCATCATTACGTCGCGGTAATCGACTATCTCAGTAAACTCGGGTCTCCCAGCTCAGGGTCCTTGAATGCAACAGTGGCTCCCAAAAACTCTGTAGGTGATTGGACCCACGTTTACAGAGCTATAAAAGAACCAAGCGTCACCGTCTAAGCTGAATATCCCAAATGTTGTACAGAAATCAACTGGTGATCCAGTCGCACAGTCTACCCACAAGAATGTCCGTCCGGTCATCAAAGAGCCTGAGATTCAGAGACGTACTTCGGCCTCCAAACAACAAGTTGCTGTACCTGAATACACCGGAAAACCTGGGAAAATAATAACAGTTCGTGATGACTCATAATCATGAACCTCATAGACAACCCTGACCTTCCTCTCAGTTTGCAGGACAAAAATGACAGGATGCTCTGGGGTGAATTTAACAAGAAGCTTGAACTTCCTAGAATACAGCCTCTGATGGTCACACGGGGAAAGTAATCTAATCATCAAAATCACCCAAGGCTACTTCGTGTAACACTTAAGAATGCTACCGACGTATAGGATGTCCTGCTAGCTAGTCATTTACTGAAATCCGATGGGAACGTAAGAATACTGCCCGACATACCGTATTCTGAGCGCAATCTCATCCGGAACACCCCTAAAGAATCTCGTGAGTTTTTCCGCGGAAGAAATATAATTATGCAAGGTGTACCGGAAAACACGAACCCTAGTCAAGCAAACTCTGATATTAGGGAATGAAAATTCATCAAGCTGTCCTTGATGCTCAAAAACATACTGACTCAATGTGTGACGAGACTAGCCAAGAAGGACGGTGATTCTAGACCCCAGCTAATGAGGATAGCTTTACCATCCTCTCACATGGCGACTGCAACTCTGGAAGCGCTTCGTGCCAAAAGATGTCGGTTGCCAACTGGAATCTGTAGAACTTATGGTCTACTATGATATTAGTACTGCTCTAATAATAGACCTAATCCTAAATTTGTAGATATGTCATGATATAACTGCCTAATCTATAAGATCTTACGTGGAAGTCACACCATCGACTACACCAACTCACTGTATCGTATCAATTACCAATACATGATGTAGAACAAAATTCGGCTAGAGAAAGAACAATATATTTAGTATGAATAGAAGATATAAGGTAACATTCAGCAGAGACCACGCCTGCATGGCCGAGCCATGCCATTCGATCAACTCCAGTATATTCAATTCATTATTCGCGCCTTCTCCATCGTTAGGTATTTCTTCGCGTTAAATATTGAATACCTATTTTCCGAGTAATCTCGTATTCAGCTTTGAGGATAGTGTGGTTATGGTCCAATGCCACTACAAATCCATATGCACCCGGACAGGCCATACGAAGCCAGGACCAAGCACAAAGGCAAGTTGGAGCTGACCATTCCACTTGTGGACCGTCTTGTTCATAAAAAAAAACGTGTAAAGGTCAGCGCCTACCAACTCGACAAACATTATATAGGTAGACTACCTGTTCATTCACGTAAGGCTCATACAAACAAACATGAAGGAGAAGATCACACGTTTCAACTTGAAAGCATAAACTGCTTATACATGAACGCCGCGAGTCTACCAAATAAAATGGGTGAGCTACGTGAACTTAGTAATGCTAATAAGGTTCATCTGATAGGAATATCTGAAACTTGGGTATCTTCTCAGTTCTCGGACCAGGAGCTAGCAATACATGGGATGTCTTTGTTACGCAACGACAGAAAAGCAGGAATTGGGGGTAAAGTAGCCGTATACATACGATCTTGCTTGGAGGTACACCAAGTTCACAACCATGAGTTTAACAATCTTGATGAATCTGTATGGTGCTCTGTAAGATTGTCTACTACTTCGAGGTGCCTAGTCGGAGTCATATATAGGAAGCCCACTGCTGACATCGAGTATGATAGTCGTATGCTGGAAGGACTATCCCGCTCTACGCGTCTCGGTTTCACTCATATCCTGATCCTGGGGGACTTCAATCTCCCTAGAGTCCAGTTCGCGGAACATACGTATATTGGAGGTGAAAACTCAACTGAAGCTCGGTTCTTCAACCTCATTGAGAATTTGGGATTATACAGAAATGTGAAGTCGGCAACTCGTTGGAGAAAGTCAGACACCATCGCGCTTAGATTGTGTATTTACAGACGGAGGATTTCTAGTTGACAACTTCTCAATCCTGGTTCCCCTGGGGGGAAGCGATCACGCCCAGGATTCCTTTAGGAAGCAACCTGACCTATTCTTAGGGACTGAGGATTACATCTTATTATAAGCTACCAACTTCTTTTTTCCTCTCATCGTTAATATACTTAGGTTCTTCCATGTAAGTATTGGTGATCCCCTACTAGACACGGAAACCTGTTAAGCGAATGCTTCTATTCCGTCCACAACCATTTGAACTAATATACCCAATCTCCCGATTTCGGGAATCTGGAATAGAAAGTGTAGGGTAAATGTGACAACGCCCAAAAATGTCAGGTTCTAGGTAAATCTCCAAATTGTTTGGGGGAATTTCTGTTCTTTTTTCCAATATCTCTCCAAATATAGAAAAAAGTGCGGATTTTTTGTTACTTTAGAGAAAAATGCCGGAATTTTCGGAAAATCTGGAGATTAAGTGTATGAACTTACATATTTTATGGTGGTTTATGGACACTGGTTTCATTTCTGAAACTATTTTTGCAAAGCAGCCGAGCATTTTTCGTTACAAATGTTTTTTATGTCATGAGGGTTCTAAGTTGTCGATGTGACGTAGAATCCATATTCCTTTCTCCCCTGGAATTTATATATGCGTATGTATAACCTTTCACATACGTGTTTCTGTAGATTTCAAAAGCGTACTGGCTCAGCGTTATTTTTCTAGCTGGTCGACTATTAGTTGCTGAATTCATTTTTCCCCGAAAAACAAAGTGCTGAAATTATAGTGGATGATAGTTACCGTTGCTTTCCTGTAAGACAATGTGGTATCAAACGGTTGTGGGTTATACAGAAAGATTCACCTACGAAGCCCTTGTGCATAGTAGTGATGAGTCAGCAGTGCCTACAGTTCGCGACCTTGGCACATGCAAATAAACAGCCGAAGTAATGTAGTATGTATTTGTGAGGCATTATGTTAGCTGCTAGACAGATAATGAATTTCTTTCCTAAGGGCTTCAGAAAATTTGCTTAGAGTATTCAATTCAAGTGAACAATACTCAAGAGGTTAATTGTATACTATTGATTTACCCTAATTGTAGTCAGGAGTAAATTAAAACATATGATCTGATGATTTGAAGCATTTTTTCAACTACAGTTTGGTGTATGCTACTTATGCTGACGGGTAGAAGTAGTATGCATCAGCAATCGAAAGTGGAATGCCTGGTAGTAGATTGAAATAAAAAGAACGGGAAAGGAATTGTAATAACAACAATTGGTAGAATCGTGAAGGATAAATGAAGGGAGATGTGCGAATAATGTACTTATTATATGGTTTCCATGTTTTATGAATGCATTCTGTAATTTTGCACTGAATAATAAATAGGTTTTGCCCACTTGAGTTTTCGTTTACCACGATACCATCCCTGTCTTATATGGAATAAGAATTGTAGTTTCTTCTATTCCATCCACAACCATTTGAACATTGACATCGATTTCAAAGGCGATAGATGTAGGATTTGATTTGGCCTACAGATATACTACTAAAACTGAAAAGCGATACTGGCGATCCCAGGGTCTATGTGAAAGCTATAGTCAGAATAAGGGTAACTTGCCTTTCAAATTTATCTGTTTCTAAACGTAAAAACAACGATTTGATTAGCACAATAATTAAAGGATTCAGTCATTAAGGAGAACGCACGAACATGCCGACCTGTATTGTTCTATGTGTCACACTAATATAACAGGGTAATAATGTCCTTCGATTGGCAAGTCACATGCAACGGGGATAATCTACAATCATATCAGACCACATTGACGTGGTGCGAGCCTAAGCAACGACTTGATTGGTTAGTTATGGAAATAACTGACAATAGAGTTACAGAGGTCCTAAAGTGGAAAATTTCGGATTCTCTAAGAAGAACGTTCTCCGCAGCAAGTTTGGGAAGTGCTCTCCAGAAGATCGATGTTCACAAGTAGTCTTGACGACAAATCTCATTTGATCAACTACATGTGCACTTATTGATTCTGTCTTCTCTAAAGACCTTCTACCCCCAACTGGTTTATTTTTGTTTCTATGGTCCAGCCGATTATATTTCATTTCAATGTCGACATTTTATGATGCTGAGCCTTCCTTTCCCAATTACAATTTCCCTATCTTTATGATGAATATTCAAGACCTCAACAATAGAACTATTATTAGCTTCTCTGATACAAATAACGTAATACTTTTGTTTATTCTACCTCATTGTTACCATGTTTAACAGAAGCTCATTATTACTACTATTGTGACTGACATCATCTTGAAATGTAAGTATACATTATTATTGTACGGTTTTGAAAGTTGATTCGCCGAAGAGATAATTCCTTGTTGAACCAGCCACTTTCAGTTCTTTCAAGGTTTATTCTAAAACTGACAACGAAATTTCCGTAAAATTGCAGTATCTAGTGTTTGCAATTCTGAGGGATAAACGTATAGTCATTCTTTGGATGTACCTACATACTTTATCACAAAGAAATATGTAGCAAGGAACAAATGCACCAACCGAATCACACCTAAATGGTAATATTTAGGTAGCCTCATTTCATTTGAAGTGAAGAAACAGATGACATACCATCAGTTTGTAGTAAATTATTTTGATGCATTTGATTTCTCCTCTTGTTAAGAGCAATAAGGAAAAAAATCCAGAGCTAACCTAACTATTCGTCAAAATTACATGTCTTCATATTAAACTTGATTCTTACTCGTTGATGTTACTCCTAATACTAGCCTAACTAATCACTTATTTCACAGGCTTCCTGATATTGCAAAAAATTAATTCTTATTTGAGTTTCAACTTTTATGTATTTCACTTGAACTAACAACTCTTTTCTTTTGTGAGAACGACGGTACTTTGTTAACATCTCTCACTGGTATACGAGCAACTATAAATTACAGACCTTTAATAGTTTAAATCCATAATCGTAGATTTACATAAAATAATACTTGCAAGATGACAAATCCAAAGTGTTAAGGAAATGTGGCTTGCAAGCACTGACTGTTTAGAACTGCTTTGGTTACTTAATTTTGGATAGTAGATTGATAATTTTTATCCTTACAATAAGTACGATACAAAGAAACATCCCAATAATTAAAAAGTCAATGAAATGAGGACTGCAACTCATTGATAAAGCATAGATCCATATATTCAGATTTGATTAAAACTTATTTAGCGAAGGCTAGAGGTGGTACTCGGTTACATGAACCGAAATAGGCGAAGAGTGAGTAATCCCTAAATAAGGATATAAGTCTAATCTAGTAATTATAACTGTTCCATAACAGAAGACAGAACACTTGTGCTACTTAAATTAGATATAATGAAAACAAGTACCTCATAGTTTTAAAAGTATGTTCACAAACAATTAATTTCATGCTAGCGAGACCAAATGAAATAATATTTGAGAAACTCAGAACTCAAATACAATTTACCGACGCTCAATTCAGTTGAAATCCCAAAGCTTTAATAAAAAGAACTGTGAATATAAATCGGATAGTAAACTAGCAACCCTTAAATTGTCTCTTTGTGTTAGGAAATCAGCCGGATATAATGAATACAAGAAAACCCAGAAGGATCAAAAAAGGTTGTTCAACAGTCTAAACAAACAATTGATACAAGGTAATTAGAACGATTAAAACAAGATCTCCTCATGGGCAGACTATAACGAATCAAATGAATGCAATAAAATCTAGAATAGGTCATTGGTAAGAGAATAAAAATATAAGAAATATAAAAGTTCCATATACAACCCATGACTGATGAAGGTACAAGACCATTCATTAGTTATAGTGGAAACAGGGATACCAACAAGGAAGAAAATATAACTTCTAAATCACGACATTCATATTTTTTAGAACTAACGTTAACCAAACGGTGATTAGATCATATTTCAAAAAGTATAATTCAAAACATAAAGTGGTTCAAAATCTCGAAATGATAGTCTAACGAACAGACCATCTCATTTTTTGATCTCAAATTGGTAAACGGTGATTCTGAATTTTCATGATCAACAGGCATAAAATGCAATTGCTTTTTAAAAGGCAAATTTAAGTGGGATAAAATATCCAGAAATTTATAAAAATCAGTAGATTTTTGAGGTTTTAGCTGGTTCATTATCTGTATGTTATGTAAAACACAAAATGATGACATTAGCTTATTATGAATTTCTACAGGATGGTATGAAAAGCCTATGCATAGGGATTTGAAGAACGACTACTATTGTTTCATTCATACGTAAAACAGAAGCTGTCTGAAGATAAATATATGGGTATTTCCATACATCTCAGACTAGTATTATCAGCAAAGTCACTTACTGTTAGTCTGAACTGTGTTGGTAGGCTCAGATTATTTGATTGGGATCCGGGCGGTAATTGAGACAAATAGTTAGACATCCCAGGTAACAGCTACAAATCAGCTGCACATTCATTTCTTCCTTATCTCTACCTTGGTTTTGATTTCCAAGCTCACTCTACATATTTTCTTTTGCAAACTTATTCGTACTTTATAAACCACACTCGCTTTATGAAACACCATACGAGATTAAGGTTTATTTAAATTTGGACAGTATATCATTTAACACCTTTCATTCTATGTCCACCTATTCCCCTATTCTTTTAAACTATTGCTGGTACTGTAACTTGAATATATCATGACTCTAAAGAAAACTTTCCTCACTTGTACAAAGAATTTGTACTTTGAACAATAAATAAAATAACAAAGGGATAATAATCAAAATATATCAGTTAATAACTAAATACCTGATAGGGAGATGCATGGACATGTATTCTGGGACATGAAACGGGGTTCAGCAAAGATAGGTAGTTAAACGAAACTGGCCACTGATGATGTGTACCTGAATGTCCAGAATCAAGCCAATAAAAGTCTGTTATAATTTGAGAAAGTTCCAATACTTGTGCAGGAACACCTTTCACGGAATCAGTAGGTAATTTTTTGGAGCGGGATAATACTGAAAATTCATATAATATCTCTGTCAAAACACAACAGCCTTTGCTAAAACCAATCAGTCTTATAGGGATAGTAGATATTTGACACTGTATATTAGCTTCACAATTTAACAACTTTTTAGCTGCATTTGACAGCAAACAACTTAAATGCATCATTCCTGTCATTTTACAGATATCGTCATTTTCAAATAATGGCACACCAGATTTCGTAAAAGGCATGAAATTAACATAACAAGCTATTGAATTAGATATCCAATGTGAAGCACGAATAATCCACACATGGGGATTAGAGTCACAAAAGTGATTGGTAAATCGTACATACAAATTTTGGGCAGTATTTTCCAAATTCCATCTAATATACTGATTATTAAAATTATTTTGACTCATATTATATTCGTAATCCTAAAAATAATAAGTAGAATAAAACTACCCCTACATTAGCATTAAAGATAATTTTAACATGAAAGTATAGTTACTTTTTTCAGAAAGAAAACGTAGGAGTGTAGAGACGAAAATTTGCCAGAAAAATCAAATCTATCCTGTCTTGTATCATTATTACAAAACATTTTATCCACACTTTTGTGGAAAGTTGGGGGTTTTTCATTCTAGTACAAAAACATAGCGGCGTCAATCACACTTCATTGTTCTTGGAAATTATTTTAGTAACAGAGATTAGGATCAATATGAACCAAAAAACTACACATGTATGTGTTTATAGGAAACAGCGGGTACATTCTGTTGATCAGTGCCATCCATAACGTGACTTGACTTCATGTTGATTCACTATAATTATTCAGCAAGAAACTGGTCGGTTCGGTATTTAAAAACTGGTAAGTTAAACGTACATTAAGAAAAAATATCTATTCCGTTTCCGTATCAAGTTGAATAGCTTCCTTAGAAATGTGTCAGAGAGAAAAGCTTGAATCTGACTTTCTAAATAGATTTGAAGGAGCCCAAAGTCAAGGCCTGGAAATGTATCGTTTGGTTGACTTAAGTTACTTCACAATAAAGAATACATAATAGACTTTAATAATCCCTTATCTCACAGTAAAATTACATCAATTCAGTTGGTCGTAATTAACATACGATCTGGCACATTATTGTCATGAGATCCTAGTCGTTTGTATAATATACTACTTTACCTTCTAGTACTGAAACTAAACAAAGACTTACATAATTCTTGAAACGTAAAATCACTTTCGAAAGAAGTTAAATCAGTGTCTAACACTTTCTATTCTTAAGCTAACCTGACGAAATTTTAATACAGACACAAAAACTTTATCCCGATTTGTAGCTTCTTAATCCAACTGGGAAGAAAACAATATTTTAAAATGTGCATAAAATGTCGCAACTTAAAAATTATTTAGTTATCTAAACATAAGCTTGTTACGATAAATACGTCATATGAAGTCAAATAATTTTCAATTGATTGGTCACTTAGTGGTGATCAATGCCATGTACACCAAGTCCTTCGTAGTACAGATTGAATTCTATCAACCAAGTTGCAATGTGGTCACCAGTCTAGGTGACTCGACATCGCGTGCACCATGTTGAGATAAGATGGTGGTTGGAGGTAGTCAACAGGAAACCCTGGACCTAGGTTTCATGGTACAGGTACACTTTACTGACGAGTGCCAAGTAGCACAACATCTAGGTCCAGAGTTTCTTATTGACTACCTCCGACCACCATCCGAAGTCAAATAATATTAGTAAACAACGAAAATAGTACATGGTTGTGAAATACAAAGAATGAAAATGAAAGATAACAGGGTTTTTTTTGAAGCATTGTTCACATGGTCGAGTTAAGTATCACGTACAGGGAACAGGTTGGTTAGTGAACCTTTATCGATGTGATGTGAATAAATAATGCATTTAGGGCATATAAACACTACTTACCACAACACTTTATGCTAGCCGGAGAAATAGTTAGGTATCAAGGGTTTTCGACTGATCAGACCAATCTTGGTGACCTGCATGAATACCTGAGCTACTTGTTCCTTCCACCTAGATATTTCGAAAGGTTATCTGTTTTTGTTTGTTTTAACACATCATTATATCTACTAATCGCATAACTTATTCAGATGCGTTTCTGAAAAGTGCACAACCTTTCGCTGTACAAGTCACAAGAACGTACAATCAGAGACATTATGGTGGCTGGCAATATGGATTAAAAGAATGAAAATTATTCAGGTGTCGAGTCCCGAACTGCTAACATACTTTGGGCTGAGAGACATCGTTTAACATGGCGACCGCCTGCACCAAACCAACGATGGACTCAAATACACCATATTGCCATCAGTCATCGTTGGAGAGGGTCGGTAGAAGATTGTCGCTCATTCTAGAGTACCTGCTTGGACCCCGACCAGGCCCTAAGACGAGCACGCATCTGCTTGCGCCTTACTGGACGCAAAAAGTCCATACTAAAAAGACCCATTGGAATCGAATTGAGTAACGGGAAAACCAAAAGTAGGTTCCAGGAACAACTGAAGTCACACTTAGGTAGTTCTGAAGACGAGGCTGACCCAGATGTTGCTTGGAAAGGCATACAACCAGCTGTGGAAACAGCAGTGACATCTATTAGTGACTTAAACCACAGAGTTACAAAGAACCAGTGGATTTCTTTAAGGTCTATCACACTGATGGATTCTCGCAAACTCGTCCCATCAGGTTCTGAACATGATGAAGAGCGTAAACAAATCAGATCTAGGTTAAGAAAAAGTCTAAGGAACGACCGTGAGCAGTTGTGGGTAACGAAAGCAAAAGCGATGGAAAAGGCGGCGACTATAGAGAACACAAGACAGCTTTACAGACTAATAAAAGAAACTGGAACTAATAAGTCAAGCGTATGTGAAACTATCTCGGAAAAAGACGACACTCCTATTTTCACCCAGTCTATACGTTTAGAACGATGAGTGGGACATTTTAAGGAGCAGTTCAACTGGCCTTCAGCTACTCTACAACTAACCATCATTCCCAGACAGCGTGGATGGAACATCGAAGTGCGTCCTCCGATTCTATCTGAAGTTCGAAAGACTATAGTTAACCTGAAAAGAGGAAGAGCAGCTAGTCCAGATGGATCGGTCCCAGATGTCTTTAACTATAGTGGTCCAGTTTTCGCGATTAACTTGACTAGTATTTTAACTAAAATCTGGTAGTTGAACGTAATCCTATCTCACTGGTTACAATCACAGATCGTCTCAATATATAAGAAAGGGTCAAAATCATCCTGTGACAACCACAGAGGGATTAGTTTAACTAATATAATATCTAAAATAATAGCCTCGATAGTTATCAAACGCCTAACTAAGACTCGTGAACTGCAAACACGAGAGAATCGAGCTGGCTTTAGACCTGTTCGTGGCTGCATCGACCACATATTCACCATTCGTCAGGTTCTAGAACACAGACATACTTATCGGCGTCCGACAATGGTGGTCTTTCTTGACTTAAAAGCAGCATTTGACTCTGTAGACCGCGAGATTTTGTGGCAGTGTCTGTCATTGAAAAGCGTACCCTAGAAGTACATAAATCTTGTAAAGGCTCTTTACTCGAACACTACTAGTCGAGTCAGGGCTTATGGCGAACTGTCATCTACTTTTGCAACCTCAAGTGGTGTCCCTCAAGGCTGTCCACTTTCTCCATTTTTGTTTAACTTCATCATAGACCTATTGATGGAAATAACATTCTCGTCGACTGAATTCTCGGGTATTGATCTCCTACCAGGAGGTCCACTTATCGACTTAGAATACGCAGATGACATAGTCCTGTTTGGTGAAGACGCTGACAAAATGCAGAATCTTCTGGTAGCACTAGGCAACAATGCCAGAATGTTTGGAATGCGCTTCTTTCCCTCTAAATGCAAGTTGTTGCTTCAGGACTGGTCTGCGTCAACACCTGAACTAAGAATAGGGAGTGAAGTAGTCGAACGCGTTGACAACTTCACTTATCTTGGAAGTCAGATCAGCCCTAATGGGTTGGTATCAGACGAAATCTCAGCACGGATTCGAAAAGCTCGTTTGGTTTTTGCCAACTTACGTCACCTTTGGCGAAGGCGAGATATCCGTCTATCAATAAAAGAACGAGTACACTGAGAAGCAGTTCGTTCTGTTCCGCTTCACGGAAGCGAAACGTGGTCATTAAGAGTAGAAGACACCCGTAAGCTACTAGTATTTGACCACAGATGCCTTAGAAATATTGCTCGTATCTGCTGGGATCACCGGGTAAGTAATAGTGAGGTTAGACGCAGAGTATTAGGGAATGATTGTAAATCAGTTGATGAGGTTGTGAATCTTCATCGACTGAGATGGTTAGGCCACGTGTTACGTATGCCTGAACACCGATTACCACGACGCGCAATGCTGACCAGTGTTGGGGATGGTTGGAAGAAAGTTAGGGGCGGCCAAACCAAAACGTGGTATCAGTTCTTGAAGTCACTAACTTGTAGTCTGAGCCATGTCGGTAGATGCAGACTACTTGATTGGGGTCCGTGTGACTATCGTAATCAATGGTTGGAGACTCTTGGTGACATGGCTCAGAATCGGTCACAATGGCGTCGGTGTATATACTCCCTGTCTTCCCTTAAACTAAGAGATTAAAATCGCTCCATATCTTTCTTTCTACGAACTAACTCTATATTCCGGTACTGTATCCTTATATGCAATCTTTCTCCTATATATTACCACCATTGACTTGATCACTCCTATGAATCCGGTGTTCGTCTTGTTGTGCTGATGCGGTATGGCCACTTGGACCGATGCACATATGTGTCTGGTCCTACGTTGTAGCTGATTGACTAACTTTGGGCTGAGAATTATTCTACATTGTCCTAAAAATATAATACATTGAATAAAACCATAATAATAATAATCCTTATAGTTCCATGGCATCAACCCTTTTAATGTGTGGATGAGTAGGTTTCTTCGTCAGATTT
The DNA here is from genome assembly GCA_944470205.2 of Schistosoma margrebowiei. Lineage (NCBI taxonomy): Eukaryota > Metazoa > Platyhelminthes > Trematoda > Strigeidida > Schistosomatidae > Schistosoma > Schistosoma margrebowiei. The sequence goes on along the minus strand of OX104028.1, from coordinate 73,642,084 downwards.
CGCAAGAGATAGTCAATTCATATTCAGTCACACGTACATACACAGACAAACATTTTATTTTACTACGGACGGTACAACACTTATTTCTGGTTTATTTTACGTTTCAAACGATTATCCTTATCTCAACTTTCTATTTCTTCTTTTTTTCTATTATTAATTCAGCATACTTCTCAAACGGTCCTGGTGTATAGACATACTCTTTGTATGTCCATGTTTTGGACAACAAATAGAAAGTGTTAGACAGAATTAATCCTCTTAGTATTAAGAACCTCATAACTTTTAATTATTTCTTTTTCAAATTAATTTTCATTCTTTTTATTTCATAGGTCTTTTCTGATAACATTCTCTATTGTTTATGAGTATAGACACAGGAGTTAAAAAACAATACATTTACTGACCCATAAGGTTTAATTTTAATTCAGTCATTTAATTGGTTTTATCTGATTGAAATATACCAAATAAATTATTTTTAGGCGGTAGAAATCGATATATATTATATCTATAACAGACAATCTACGTTTAAATATAGTATGATTAAAATCGATATCCAGAATAAAAATAACTAGTCGAAACATATTTTATCCATTCATAAAACTCACCTGTACATCACCTCCAAAATAAACCAAATTAACAGTAGGATTCGCTTTTGTTCCGAGGAAAATTACATCATTACGTTTCTTAAGATAACCCACACAATTCTTAAGTTCACGCTTTATTAAACACATCTTGAAATTTAATCTATAGCGAGAGAGAAAGAGGATTTTTACAAGGAAGGTTTTAGTACTATAAGAAAAGATTTTTGAAAAGTAATAGGCTGTTTATTAGTTTGCTTTTGCTTAAAAAATGAATTTATCTAAGAACTATTACTGAAGAGTATTTATCGGATACTTATTAAGTAACTAGCTGTGCTAGTAAAATGTTTCAATTTAGTTATTCACCTATAAAAAATATAGGACCTGATACAAGTGCACATCGGTTCCGATTGCCACACTACTGCAACACAGCGGGGAAAAGTGAACAAAAATACCAGTGCGCACTTATCTAGTACTCAAGGTCAACAAGTTAATTGGTTTCAATGATTTCCCTAATATGGAATTTTTATAAACAACAATCACGTTTTAATTGACTGGAAAATGAATGATCTATCAGCTGATTTCTCCTAATCACCTATAACATTTGGTCATGTTTGTTTTGCGTTCATATTCATCATAGAAACATTTTGTTTTATTCCAAAAAAACCTATTCACCTGACTAGTGATATTGTTTTCGATTTTGAACTATTCAGAAACTTAAGTCGATAATATGGTTTTGTGAGGATCTATCACTCGACCACAACATATTATCAGGGTCATCTATTGACCGGCATTTCAACCATTTATTTTAACAATCTAAAATGTCTCGTTAATCATCGAAAATTTCATCCATAACGGTGGTGACGAGGATAAGATGAAAATTAGTTTTTTAAATCCTTACTACTATAGATGGGTAGAACTTATTGTTCATCAAGTTAGGGCGGTCGCAGACCAGAATGCTTCCGAATGAATCAAAATCTGACCACAACTTACACGTTAATAACTTACAACTGAATACAGTTCAGAATAAAGAATGCAATAGAGACCAAAATCTCAGTTCATGCAACAATACAATGGTCGAAAGCAATGACGTACCTAAGTGGATATAGACCTGAAGTTACTGAAAATTAAAATGCAGTCATGCAATATCAGTAAGAATTCCCAGGGAATTTTTCAATTTCAAGTCCAGAACCTACAATTCCAGTCACACAACATTAATCAGTCTACAGTACATATATCAGATCAACCCTCACAACACATACATCAAATAATCTCACGAGAACCAATTACTTTTGCAATTACAGCACACGACTAGTTTAGAAGCTTACATTATTATGAATCAACTCATGCAACAAATAAAAGGGGAAATGAAGTATCTTACATTTTACATAAATAAGGCTGTTGTAATCAGAAAAGGAAACAAAAATATGGCTCATGGTCAATGTACAAACACGTAAGTTTTCAAAAGATTTAACTATGCTTTATTTATCTTTGAAAAAAAACAAGATACAGAACAATTGCAACTTGGCCAAACAGGTATCCAGTCACAGTTTAAAGCACAAGAAACTTACGGCAAGAATACTTGATTATAATGGTTCAAAGGAGCAATCTATGATATTATTCACATACTAAGTGATTTAAGATATACCATAAAATTTGTTTCCATACGATACTACAAGCTATGGATACATTTTCTACAGAAAACGACAGAACAGCCTTCAGGAGGTTCATTTAACTAAACATGCAGTCTTTTCTAGACCTGTACTTGGAGAGAGGTACAAATTTCACACGAACTCATATACAAATAACCTTGAACATGATAATAATTAAAATGGAATCAGGCAAGACTAAGTTATGGACGAACCAATCACGTATAAGATAACAGGTCTCGGATTTTGGCGCAAAATTCACTCATTCATTCGGATAAAGAGTTTTGGCACTATACGTGATGTCAGTTCGTGATGAAAACCCTAAATCTAATTTCCAACTTTAATCATAAACTGTAAATCATCATTTTAATCCATCACACACGTCTATAACCCTCATTTGGTCCTGGTTACTAGGTGGGCACTCTCAAGTTCAATCTGGCGTTGCTCAATGGTCGTCCATAAATTTTAGTCTCACCAGAAATCAAAAAACATCAGAAACAAAAGCAGTTCTAAACTTTAGTAACACTTTCGCAAAGCTTCTTTTATGAAAAACAGTTAGAGCATATCGCGATTATTGTTGAACATTTAAATAGTTGATGAGAGCTAATGGTGGAGTAGGACACACAATCTTTTAGACGTATCTGAATGTTGATGGTCTTGATACGCGTTTGATAGTGTAATATCAGTAGACGACGAATGTCACTTAACGCTTTTATATTGTCATTAAAAGCAGTGGAGCAGGACATCAGTCAGTCAGCTACAACGTAGGACCAGGCACATAAGTGCATCGCTTCAAGTTGTCATCCCTCAACAGCACAACAGTTGCCACATCTTTACAAAATAATAGATTGAAGCAGAAAGGAAAAGAATGGAGCTAGCCAAAGTTCAGAAAAGAGATTTTTGATGTTAAGTGTGGGAACTGACGATTCAACTTGACTAACCAACTCATGAGAAGTGATATCTTGAAACAACCTCAAGTATAAAACAATGTCGTAAAATCGCATAAATAAACTAAATAAATACATATATACCTGCGGTAATATTATGAACATTAACTGCAATTTTGTTGTTAAAAAAATTTACCATATACAACGGAAATTTATAAAGTAACTGAAATCCCACACCTTTTTAAATTATCCTCTTTTGACTCACTTGAGAAATGGCAGGAAATCTTGTCATACCGAATGGTTTGGAAACAGCTCACAAACCATTGCTCAACAACTATTGATCAAAAATATTCATTCAGCAGATCATAACATTCCAGACTACAATGAAGATACCATGTTTTTCTGGACTAGTAGATGGATAGCCAAGAAAGGGATTCACTATTATTTACTATCAAAAAGCCTGGCACAATCGAACAAAAAGATGGGCCACATAAAAAAGTATCGAAAATATTTTGGAGGAATAAAAGGGAGGAAATTAGTGTGATCAATAAAGAAATTTTAAAAAATAGAATACAGTAGGAGATAACAACCAACTGAAGATACAAGAACGAAAGTATTTTTCCAGATAGGAAAAATTATCGCCCTATTGTGGAAAGTAGAATAAAATATTGCAACAAAGTTGCCATTGGTTTTTATTCTGAATCATACAAAAACCTCTCAACAAAGTTGGACCACGTTTAAGATCTTAACGGAGGAAATGTGATGGACCTACGGATCCAAGTACTAAACTGCTTCCTTTCATACTACGGTAACGTGTTATAAACTGATAGCCTCTTCGCTTTCTCTAACTATTCCTAGCACCAGTATATAATAAGCGATGTGGGAGCCGCTATGATAAAATTTGTGGTCATCCTCCCCATAATCGGGAGATTAGATTACCTGCAAGAAGTTACACAAGCGTAGAGTAGACAAAAGCTGATAGTTTGGACTAGAAGTTAGTAGAGAAAGGCTCAAACCTGCTATAGTTTTGTAGTGCGCAGACCGATCATACAGTTATAACTATCCCGAGCTCCTACTTTTGTGGTTTTTGTGCTATTTCCCCAAAACGTGCCAAATTTTCCCCAAAATTGGGAGTTCGGGATGGTAACAACAGCAGTTGCTGTTGAAGTAAAACACCCGATGATATGTATATAAATTCCCCATCTTATTAGTTGACTGAAAACGCCAAATTGATCGTATTGAACAAACCAGTCAATTGATAAATAGTTTTCAATTCAAGAGTCTCTTCTTACTGTTGCTTTGCATTTCTCAAGGACATCCTTGAGGTTGAATATCCACCATTGTAAACGAGATTAATTAAGAAGGAAAAATCACTGAAATACTTCAGTCTTCAAAATTAAGCGTAAAATATATAGTGGAATATATTAATGACCTAGATTTTCAGCGTTGTAAAAGTTCAATCTCTCTAGTAATTTATCAAAAGAGGATGCATCACGGATCATCGCCTGCTGTTCACATGGATCTGAGGTTTGTTTCGTTGTTTTTCAACAACACTTAATGAACCTTTACGTTAATCAGTCAAAAGGTTCGTCAAAACCCTTTCTTTGGCCAACTACTGGACTAAATAATGGAATAAAAGTACGATGTGAGATGATTTCTTGAAGACCAACAACTGTGATCAAGATTTCCTGCAAAATTTATTGTTCTTGAAGTCACCTAGCGGAATATGTTTGAAATTAATCACTTCTGGTCACCTAATTTATCATCAAATATGAGATATGAAACACGAATACACTGTTGAACTAATCAGAGTACTAACTTAATTGTTAGGTAACAGTAAAGATACCACATGTATTCGGAATTTCACAACATTCTCAAACGTAGCATCTTCATAATTGAAGTATACTAAATCAATCAATTAAGAAGTAAAAAATGAACAGGTCCGAAAATATGTTTGGAAAGCTATCGATACGTCGAGAAGCGTTTGGTCTAAGCTGGCTAGTAGTTGTAAAGGACGCGTAGCACGTTGTACCCTTTCGTGCTCTGGAGCAGGTGCGCGACTGAGAGCTTTCAGCCAGGGTGTGTTCAGTGAAACTAATGAGGTCAGCATCAATGCCGAAGACTTGACAAACTATCTGTTTCGGAGATTTATTTTTCTCCAAAACAGTCTCAGATAAAGAAGGTGTAGATATAAAAGATTTTATCATGTAAACCGAATGACTGACATAGTCCTTTTTTCTTTCAGTGATTTAATAAGGCCATACAAAAGATTTTTACTATGTTGTTAGGCTTACCTCATTTTCGATCACCACGGCAGATGACCAGTATCGAATTATTGGGGGCCTATCCTTAATAGAAAGCTCCGCCAGAAGCCCCTCTGGGGCGACTGTCTGTCCAAATCCCAGATAAGGGGGAAGGGTTAAGCATGGGGTTAGAGACCCCATCCCGTAAAAATCTCACTCGCTAAAAAATGCTAACCAGAAAGAATAATTCTAACCATTTAATATCTGCCTTGGGAGTTGGAAGGTCTTTATTTAGAGGAGTTATGATTCCTCATGATGAAAGCCGAGTTCCTTCGGAAGTCACGAGACCGATGCTCCTTCTGACAACCAGAGCAACCATTTATTTAGGTACATGGAATGCTCTCACAATGTGGGGGACCGGGGGAGTATTTTGAATTGCTGCAGAATTGAAGAGATACAACCTGGAGGTGCTCAGAATCAATGGAACATTTTGTACACATGTTGAACAACTAGCCTCAAGAGAGTTTCTGTCATACTACGGCCTTGAAGAAGAACATGCCTCATATACATAGAAAGTTGCATTGATGCTATCAAATCAAACACAAAATGCACTTATAGGACGGAAATCTCATGGATCAAGGATCATCAAAGCCTCCTTCAAAACAAAGAAAGAGGGCATTTCAATGAACATCATTCAATGCTATGCACCTACCAACGATTACAATGAAGACAATAAAGATCAATTCTACGATAGGTTGCAGTCAATCATCGAGAAGTGCCTAACAAAGGACCTGACCATTCTGATGGGAGACTCCAATGACAAGGTCGGAACGGACAACACTGGATATAAAGACATCATGGGACGCCATGGACTGGGAGAAAGAAACGAAAATGGTGAAAGATTTGCAAACCTATGTGTCTTCAATAAACTGGTCATAAGAAGCACAATATTCCCACATAAACGCATTCAGAAAACCACATGGACTTCACCGGATCACACCACGCTAAACCAAAACGACCATATCTGCATCAACAAAAAGTTCAGGAGGACGATGGAAGACGTGAGAACCAAGAGAGGAGATGATATAGCCTCAGATCATCACTTGCTAGTCGCCAAGATCAAAATGAAGCTTAAGAAGCATCGAACAACGGGGCGGGCGACATCACAAAAGTTGAGTACGGTTTTTCTTCGGGATACTGACAAACTCAACAAATTCAAGATAGTCCTCAGTAACAAGTTCCAGGCCTTTCATAATCTACTCAATGGAGAAGGAACTACTGTGGAGTGCAACTGGAGGGGGATCAAAGAGGCAATCACTTCAACGTGTTATGAGGTTCTGGGCCACAAGAAGCACCATCACAAGGAATGGACCACTGTTGATACACTGGATAAGATTCAAGAAAGGAGGAACAAGAAAGCAACAATCAATACCAGTCGAACAAGAGCAGCAAAAGCCAAGGCACAAGCTGAATACACAGAAGTAAACAAACAAGTGAAGAGGAACATCAGAGCCGAGAAACGTAATTATGTGGAAGATCTAGCAATGACAGCAGGAAAGGCTGCAAGAGAAGGAAACATGAGACGATTGTATGACACAAGAAAGGAACTCTTTGGAAATCACCGTAAACCAGAACGACCAGTGAAAAGCAAGGAAGCCGAGGTAATCACCAACATTGAAGAACAACGGAACAGGTGGTTAGAACACTTCGAAGAACTATTGAATCGACCAGCCCCACTGAACTAACTCAACAACGAAGTAGCGCACACGGACCACCTAATCGATGTTCGGTCATCAACAATTGGAGGGATTAGCATGGTTATTAGTCCAATCAAGAGCGGCAAAGCAGCAGGACCAGACAACATTCCGGCAGAGGCACTGAACGCAGGTATAGCGGTAACCGTAAGGACATTCCACATTCTCTTCAGCAAGATTTGTATGAGGAGTAATTACCAACAGACTAAGAAGGAAACCTGATCGAGATACCAAAGAAAGGCGATCTCAGCAGCTGTGGCAAGTACAGGAGCATCACTCTTCCCGCAATACTAGGAAATTTCTTCAACAGGGTATTGTTAAATAGAATGAAGGACTCTATAGACACCCAACTTCGAGACCAACAGACTGAATTTCGTCGGGATAGATCGTGTGCAGACCGAATTGTAACTCTACGGATAATCGTGGAACAATCAACTGAATGGAATTCATCACTCTACACCAACTTCATTGACTACGAGGAAGGGTTTTAAAGAGTCGACAGGACAACATTCTGGAAGCTTCTTCAACACTGCGGCACACTCGAGAAGATAGTCAATATCACACGTAATTCCCATGATGGATTAAACTGCAAAATTGTTCATGGAGGACAGCTGATAGATTGGTTTCGATGTAAATACCGGTGTCAAGTAAGGCTGCTTAATCTCACCTTTCCCCTTTCCCTCAGATCATGAGGACGCCAACAACTGAGGGGAAACATGGGATACAGTAGATATCTAGGATACAGCTGGACGACCTAGAATTCGCAGGTGAACTGGCTCTTATATCTCACACGCAACAACAAGTTCAGGAGAAGACGACCAGTCTATCAGCAGCCTCAGCAGCATTAATTCTCAACATACACAAGGACAAAAGCAATATTCTACGATACAACACGGCATGCACTAATCGAATCACACATGATGGGGAAGATTCGGAAGATATAAAAACTTTATATATTTGGGTAGTATCATTGATGAACACGGTGAATCTGATGCATGTGTAAAGACGCGGATCGGTAAAGCAAGAACAGCATATTTACAAGTGAAGTACATCTAGAACTTAAAACAACTGTCAACCAACACCAAGGTCAGGATTTTCAATGCAAATGTGAAGACAGTTCTACCATACGGAGCGGAAAACTGGAGAACTACAAAAGCCATCATCTAGAAGATGCAGGTGTTTATTAACAGTAATCTACGCAAAATACTTTGGATCCGTTGGCCGGACATTATTAGCAACAACCTACTGTTGGAGAGAACAAACCAGATGCCAGCGGAGGAACAAATCAAAGGGAAGCAGTGGAGATGGATAAAACACGCATTGGGGGAAGCATTGTTTGAAGCACATGGAATTCTCAAGGCCAAATGCGGAGAAGAGTAAAACCAAAGAACACACTACGCCGAGAAACGGAGACAAACATGAGAAAAATGAACGAAAAATGGGCAGAAATGGAAAGGATGGCCCAGGACAGAGTGAGTTGGAGAATACTGGTCGTCGGCCTATGCTCCATTTGGAGTAACAGGCGTAGGAAAGTAAGTAAGTAAGTATACTACATAGAAGAGTGGTGTGACCAAACAGCCAACGTCGAAATCACACTTTGCTGTTAGTACCTAACATGGATTATCCATTCGTCGCATCAAGACACTATTGTTGCTTTGGTGGCCGTGCAACACTAAGGACATTGTTACAAAAATATATTAGTAAGAGTGGGTAAAGGAACAAAGTTCGACTATTGCTGTATGAACCGGTCCATGGCATGCAAGTGACTGATGAGTGTTGGTTGTCGTTGACCTTGAAGAGAATCGATGAACTATTCGATATTCAGTGATCCGACTGCCGTGTGGTTTAGCAAGGACTCAACGATATTTCACTGGCCCTCACCATAAAGTCGCATTGTTTTCTAGTTTCTTCTGCCATATACTCGACTGACTTACGTCCTTTCCTGAACGTAGATTGTGTTTGATTCATCAGTTAGTGTTAGGCTAAATTAGTTTACCAGCGGCTTGTGTGCAAGTGTCACATACCGAAAATTATTTTAGAAGTTTTAATGAAATGTATTGCTTATTCGGTCTTAAAGTGTGCCCAGTTGAAGCCAAATCATCCATTACTATAGATGATCGTGAGCCAAAATACTTGGCCTGGTCATAACATAGAATATTAGATAATTGGTGTGATTGGGCATTTTAATATCGGCCTACAGTTCCCGGATGTTGTTAATTATTAGGTTGAGTATAGGATCAATTTTACACGGTCTGTCATTTTGAGCATCGCTTTGATTACCCAGCCTTTATTGAAATTGTTGCCTTATTGACCGTACTCAGGACGCGGGAGATAAGTTGGTTGCGGCTACAGCGCATAGATTAATTCGAGTCATAGGACGTGATGTACCAAGTTTTGTATCTTGAGAAATCACGTAGGTGCCAATTCGGCATATTTCTTGACTTCTTTTTGATTTCTTAGTCTTCACGCTTATTACATAGATTTGTAAGGATCTTCATAGGATGGTATAAATTCGATGAGAAGTTTCTCTTATATGAAATCAACGAAGTGAATCACATACTGTTGAACATTCTCTCTACCCATTGATTGAATACACTTTAGGGCATTTTAAAAAAACAATCAACAAAAGCACACATGGATACTGTCTTATCATTACCAGAACCAAGGGCTCAGTAATGATGTGTTGATTTCCATGAAGCACCAAATAATTTTTTCCGAAGTGAAGAATAAGTTCAATTAATCGGATGACATGGCTTGGCTTTGCAGGCGTGGTCACTCTTGAGTGTTGTCTCATATCATTTATTCATATTAAATATACTGTTCTATCCCTAGACTAAGTGTGTTCTCCATCATATATTGATGGTTGTTAGGATGCGATGAGATTATGATGTGACTTCCACGTAAGGTCTTGTAGATCAGGCAGTTACATCATCACAAATCGACAATTTTAGGAATAGGTCTACTAGTAGAGCAGTATTAATAACGAAGTAGATAATAAATTTACAGGCCGTCCACCATCATTCTCCACCTAACCGTGTCCCGGACAACCCTTTTCAGTTATTTCAGATTGCTATTCATCCTTTTCATATCTGCCTCCGATTCCCGACTCAGTGTGTTCTGTGGTCTTCAACTCTTCCGTTCCCCCTCAGGATCCCAAGTTAGTGCTTGCCTCTTGATACAGTTTAGTGATTCCCGTAACGCATATCCTATTCACTACCAGAATGTTTCCCTAATTTGCTCTCCATCCTGAAGCTGGCTTGTTCTCTCTTACATTAGGATGCTGCTGATGGTATCCAGTCAACGGAACTGTAGTATCTCGTGCAAACAATTATTTATAAATACATGCACATTTTTATTATGATTGAAGTAGCTCTGGAAGCTTCAACTCTGTACAGTAGAACTGTTTTGACGTTCATATTGGAGATTCTAATGTCAATGTTGTCTGACAGTTGTTTTGAGTTCCATAAGTTCTTCAACTGTAGAAATTCTACCCCTGTATTGTCAATCCTTGCGTTTACGTCTGCGTTGTATCTTCCTAGTTCATCGGTGCTGTCCAGGTACGTGAAAGATTTCACCTCTTCCGAAAATTTTCCACCAAGCATGATTGGGTTACTACTGACGTCTGGAACAAACTTGACGTACGCGTCTCCTCAAGGTCATAGTTTACAGCAAGAGCTCTACGAGACTACTTTCTAACAACTATAAACTTAATATGTTAGGAAACATGCTGTGAGCTAAGAAATGTTGTAATTTGTAGATCATGCCTGTAAAAATGATGCGTACCTGCGCATGCAGAAATATATTATTTTTATTACTCTTCTCCATGTTGTATTTGAGGATCTTGCTTTTTGCTATGTGTATGTTGTGGCCTGTTGATGTAGCGGGTGTTACTACACTGATTGTCTTCGCCTGCATTTGTTCGTTTGTATGGAATATAAGGGCCAGGTCATCTGCGAAGTTCAAATCTTCCAATTGATTCTGAGCCATCCATTATACTCCATGCATCCTATCAGGTGTCGAGGTCTTCATAATCCAGTCAACCACTAGGAGAAAGAAAAAGAGAAGAGAGTAGTCAGCCTTGTCTGACTCCAGTCCATTCTTGGAATGCATCTGTTAACTGTCCGCCATGCACGACGTTGGACTGTAGCGCGTCACATGAATCCGGATCGTAATGACAATCTTTTCAGGTATTCACTGCTTGGTGTCGAAGAAGTTTCCATAATGTTCTCCTATCCACACTGTCAAACGCCTTCTTATAGTCAAGGAAGCTGATGTATAGCGACGAGTTCCATTTAACTGATTGTTCAGCGACTATCCGCAGTGTTATGACTTCGTCTGTAAGCGCCAATCCTTATGAAATTCGATCTGTTGATCTCGGAGTCGGGCGTCTACTAAATCTTTCATCAGGTTCAGACACACTTTGTTGAAAACGTTTCCTGGTACCAATAGCAATGTGGTGCCCCTTTAGTTTTTACATTTTTCAGGTCTCCTTTCTTTGGTATTTTGATTAGGTATTTTTTTCCAGTCCATGACTTTTGAAACATCTCGGCTTTCATCATGGAGCGTTAAATTTCTCTTGGAAGATCATCCAAATAGGAGTGCAGATTTCAAACGGTTTAGTTTGTTTATTATGATTAGCGTTGTTCTACGAAGGTTACCCTACTCCTAACCCTCTTTGTCTAACCAGGCTTGAGACCGGTGGTAGCCCTAGAAGAGCCACAGGTGGAGTTAATATATATGTATCACCAAGCAGGTAAAATAAATAAATAGATAAGAAAACAAATCATTTATACAGTTAAAGTTGTCGGTAGAATAAGAGTTTGTGCAGTAATTGCGTAGAATAATGCTGCAAAAGTATCAACTAATTGCAGAGAACAATCTTCAAATATCATTTTTTATGGGTCATATATGCGTGATGAACATAAAATAATGTGTAAAGTTGATCTACATAGGTGCAACATAAGATAATGTGTCTCTAGCTATAAACTTATGGTGTTTACGAATAGAATTTATGTGGAAGGAAAAATAGAACGAGAGAGAAGAGAACGGAATGGAAGAATATTTCATGTATCAGAGGATCAATCATGATAGTAATAATAATAATAAATTTGAATATAAGCAGACTTTGGGTGAATAGTAGGAAACAAAATAAAATAACTAACAAAAGCTCAAAGGCTCTACTTTGTTTAACAGTCATTCAGGTAGATATTGGATCTCGTTTGCGTAAACCATTGGTAAACACGCTGACGTTTAATAAAGGACGAAAACCGCTCTCTGTAAGAATGTCATCTAGGAGGTTTGGAACCAGGTCACATTTTCACTGCAACAGAGGCCTACTGACGCTCTTTTACATAGTTGAATGGTGAACAAGGAAGAAATTGCAGCATACGTTTGTGTAGGTTCTCGTAATCAATAGAATATTCTTTTTTATTGAGTAGGTTGTGTGATGATATAATTGAATATGAAGGATTGGTTGACGAAGAGTACGAAATACTATCCACAAGTCTGTTGTTAAATGCAAGGCTTAATTTAATGCGCCGAATCCAGGGAGATTCTGACTGAGGTTGTTGATACCTTTGGTGGTAATCATCTTTGTCAGAATAACCCAAAAATGCTGTTGTGAATCTCCGTTGAACACCAACTTTCACCAAGTAATTACGTCTACAATGACTGTACTCAAAAATCACTTCTGTTATGCACCTGTGGCGGTAAAAACATCCCCAAGATAGATAGTTCGTCAAGTCTTCGGCATTGATGCTGACCTCATTAGTTTCACTGAACACACTCTGGCTGAAAGCTCTCAGTCGCGCACCTGCTCCAGAGCACGAAAGGGTACAACGTGCTACACGTCCTTTACAACTACTAGCCAGCTTAGACCAAACGCTCCTCGACGTATCGATAGCTTTCCAAACATATTTTCGGACCTGTTCATTTTTTACTTCTTAATTGATTGATTTAGTATACTTCAATTATGAAGATGCTACGTTTGAGAATGTTGTGAAATTCCGAATACATGTGGTATCTTTACTGTTACCTAACAATTAAGTTAGTACTCTGATTAGTTCAACAGTGTATTCGTGTTTCATATCTCATATTTGATGATAAATTAGGTGACCAGAAGTGATTAATTTCAAACACATTCCGCTAGGTGACTTGAAAAATATTTTGGAAGATTTGTGTCAGTATCTACAGATCATAGCTTATCACGCTCGTCGTCAGCCTGAATGGACACAAATACATCAATAAATAACTTCTATGTAGGCATGCAAGATATTGAGTAATGGATAAGCGCGTGAATAAAAAATATCGGTACTGTCCGTTAACCGGTGTTGATAAGTGCTTTGCTTCCACTGGACTACTTAGATAATTTATTCTTGCAGAAAAGCTTAAGCTCGGCAAAGGGAAATTTTCCATGCGTCAAACTCGTGACCTTTTAGAGCTTAAGGTATATATCGTTACTCGCATAAAGATGTTTTAGGCTTTCATCCAACGCTGTCGGCGGGCAGATCTTGATAAACTTATAAAGTTAACCAATCTTCCTCGTGGAGGTCTAAAGCAGGACATTCAGTTGAGACTTATTTCCTATCTGGACCAGGATCCTTCTACAGAATTCCTTTCTGCCCTTCATGAACTAAGGGGACTGATTTATAGTCCTGTCAGTAAGTTTTTCCCCGCATTTTCACTGTTTTTGTTGTCATGAGAGTCTATTCAATGTAACACAACCAGTTGATTCTTGGTGCTTGCATCCTTTTTAATCTTATAGTTTTTGCAAATTTGTTTCAACTATAAATTTGAATTAGGGATTTTCGTTTAGCTAGTCCCAAGCTTAGTATCGAGCCGATTCCCTTTATATAGTTTCTTATAGTGTATAAATAGATTGATTTACATTGTAATGCCTACAAACCATAATTATTTACTGAAAATATTGTACATCTACTAAATTCTACTGACACGCCACTGGAGATAGATACTTGTGCATCAAATTAGTTTTATTATTCCTAGTGGTAATATAAGATGAAATAGATAACCAGAGTAAAGTTCCATAATTTTTACTACATTTAGCGTTGTTACAATGTTAGTTCAGCTATAAAGTTCAGGTGCACAACTTGTCTTTACCTACAGTCGTAGCCTACATCTATCAAAACTAATCTTCGAGCTAAGGATGTTCTTTAGTTTCAGAGACGGCATGCGTTTAATGGCAACACACTTTGAATAATGCTAAGGTTCATTAGCGGGTATTTGGGCCTGGTAGAGATGTGCAGTTAGTGAGTACTGCCATCTTAGAACACCGTATTTATTTTCTTGGTTTGATTTTCCATTTATCGTTCAAGTCGTTTTCCCACATCGTGTTATTTGGCAACACTGGTACACAGTGACGAAATTTGAGAAAAGTTTAGTTTATGACAGCACTGTCAAGTGACAGTTAGTTGTTCTAGGTTAGTGTCGAGTACATTAACATGTAATTGATCACATAATTATAATGTTTATTTAGGATTTTTGTGCTTGAATTATAGATTACAAATTGACAACTTGATTGTCCTGTAAAAATTGAGTGAAATGAACTCCCAGCATTACCTTCAATTTACAACTGAGTTTTTAAACAGTTGATTGAGAATCATTAAACCTACACACTATCAAATATCCTGTTATCTTCTGAAGAGTCTTATAAGAAGTAAAATGATTGTATTAGTTTGTCGCTGATTTTCATATGTGCTCTGTTGTATCTAACTTTTTTATGTATTCCAAGGCCATTATTGTTATTAAAAGTGATATAATTCGTGTTTCAGATTTACAGTTTCAACAGTCAAATGGAAATTTCGACCCCCACTGTCCTTCGAACGATCTTCCGTCATCGTTTGTGTATTTAAGAGACCCTACCATTCGTTGTTCTACACAATCGTCAAAGAATAGTTCAGGACCGAATCCATGTTTGACAGGTACAAAAACAAGCTGTGTACTACAGAAAGAGCAGTTGCGTCACAACCCTTACGTTGTACAACCGAATACAAGTGTTTTTGAACAATCATCTCCAGATGAATTAAATTCTACGAGAAGCAGGCAACAAAAATCTCAGCAATCAGTTTCATCCAATGAACTCACACAAAGTTCACTATTTCCAGGGAATCCTGTGATTAACCCATCAGTTTGGTCATCTTGGGAGTCTGTTAACAAGTTGTTACCCGAAAACCGAGTAACGACATCTCAATCTTACACATCTGGGAAGTCCCAAAATGTAAGCAATTTTAATCCCCATTCTCGAACAACTGTTGCCCCTTCTATCCCTATTCTATCCAATTCAGCTATGTCAGATGGGCATTCAGAAATACATGTGCACTCTGAATGTCCTCAGAGTTCAATCCACACACTCGGTACAGAATCAAGAAAAGCTGCTGTCACACACAAAATAGGTCCACTTATAACATTGGCTGGAGGTAAGACACAGACTGTCGAAGTATTTTTTTTATTAGAATTTTTCGTCGCATGCATATGGACCAGATTTTGTTGCTGTTAATTTATGTATAGTCATCTGTGGATTTTGTTTTATTGTCTATTTCTGCGCTTTGAAAATTTAAAGTACATTGAAATCTAGTATTTATTGTTTATTTTAGTAGCCGAATTATCTAAACAGTTCAGGTCAGGTATATATACCAGACAAAATGCAATTACATATATTTAAAGAAATCACAATAATGTAATATGCTAGGAAGAATTCTGTTCTCAAGTATTGACTAACCAGAAAAAGATTTCATAGTCACCTAAAGTATTCTTTTCCGAAAAAAGCAATAACAAAGATTTAAGCAGAATAACATGAATTCATTTTATTTCGTTTGGTTCTCGTCAACTGCTTACAACTTGTGATATTTAAGAATCATAATTACGAAATGGTTTGCAATTACTTGAATAAGCACAGTTGGAAGTTACTTTAAAGACATCAGTGTAATATAGCAAGGGTGTCAATAAATTTAATAGATGGAATAAAGTATTGTAAATACATACCTTATATAGGAAAAGTTCTATAACGTCGGTAGTAACAAAGGTCCATAGGGCTGGAAACAAGTGGTTACGTAATGAGTAAACGCTGATAAAAAGTAAGAATGAGTAAAGCTCAGTTAATTAAAATAAGATTAATAATCTAGATGACAGTTAAAATAGAAAGCTTAGTGATGTGATTAATTTAAAGAGTTGAACAAAATTTTATGATGCAATGAAGGGATATTTATTACTAATAGAAGGAAAGACTATCAATCATCTATTCAACACATAAATCAGGTTCCGGACGCCTTATAGCAACGGTTTCAGATAACTTCAGAAGTCTGGGGCTTGACTGTTTATTAACCACCTTGATAGATTTCAAGGTATTGGCCTGATATCCTGTATCCAAGAAACGCTTAGTAATTGCGCTGTTTAAAGTATTTATCTTGTTCGTTCATTTTTAAAAGACTTGCCATATGAGGTTCTGTTTAGTCAACTTTGATCCATAGTTTATGTGTGAGGGCTAGTAATACGTTACTAGCCAGTCACCCAAACCAAAATAATTGGTATGGTATTCAAACCTGTGACCTTTTAGTTGAAAGCTGAGTTTCGTAACCACTATATTACTGCTCCAAAACTTAAATTGTACCTTACTGTTTGTGTTGTATAATAGTTTATCAATATAAGGTTTTAGGCCTGTATAAACTTGTAGCGGATCTCTGTTACCACTCACCTACGTGCTTAAACAGATAAATTATCTTGATTTTCCCATTTGTCCTGTAACCCATATATTTTCCCTTTCTAATCACTCTCATGTAACATCTAGGTTGCTTTATAGATATGTATATGCTAAAATGTATGTGTCTGTATACTTATAACTCTTTCGTGCTCATAAAGACTGTCACCTATTACTCGCTAAGTTAGCTATTTTCATCACTCCAGTTAACACGGATTTCTTTTCGTTCTACATCGTTAAATGTCTGAAATGTACGTCCTTCAAATACTCTCGTGATCGACTTTTTATATCTACGTTGTTAATTATGCGATTTATCGACAGAATATATATGAAGTAAATAGGATATGTATTTTATTAACATCAGTATCATTTTATCATTATGGAGTTGGATATAGGGCAATAATTTGAATCATTTGATTGTTATTCGAAGCGAGAAAGGTAGTTTCCATGGATATAGAGAGTTCATCATTTGCGTGTGGGCTGCAATACTGTCCGGGTGCCCAGACCGAAGCAGGTGGATATCTTAGGGGGCCACACCCCGAGCCTTTGATCTAAAGGTCTAACCCACAAGGCAGTGGAGCATCGTAAGGAGATGCAGTCCCATGGCAGCCGGTGACCAACGATTGGTGCATACGCCATTTGTTCCCGCAGGATACTGGAGCCCATGTGCACCACTGGTTTGGGATCAGGTTAAAGCGCCGGACATTCGCTTTTCGTCCTCTCATTTTCGTAAACAACACCCTCGCCACGAGAAGGCAGTGAGTAGGACTTCCTTGGCAGAGGCTGTTTACGCGTGGCCGTGTGAGAGTATTTCGAGAGGGAGAGCTGACTCTCCCCACTCTCGGCCGTACCAGGGCATTTGGGGGCAGGGTTGCCCAATCTCACCATTCCTCTTCAACTTTGCCATCGATAACATTCTGGAAACAACTCTGATGGACGTAAGTAATGGTGGTGTGGATCTGTTGCCTGGAGAAAGACTTCTCGACCTTGAGTATGCGGATGATATTGTCTTACTGTGCGATAATGCCCAAGCCATGCAATCCGCATTTAATCAGTTAGCAATCAGTGTCCGTAGGTATGATATGTGCTTTGCACCTTCGAAGTACAAAGTACTTCTACAAGACTGGCAGGATTCTAATCCTGTACTCACCCTGAGTGGTGACCAGACAGAAGTATTTGGGAAGTTCGTGTATCTAGGTAGCTGTATAAGTGCTGGTGGGGGTGTGAGTGATGAGATCAATGCACGCATAGTGAAAGCCAGAGCGGCTTATGCCAATCTGGGCCATCTTTGGCGCCTTCGTGATGTTAGTCTGGGCGTAAAAGGTCGGATCTACAACGCGTCGATGAGAGCAGTTTTGCCCTATACTTGTGAAACCTGGCCTCTCCGAGTTGAGGACGTTAGACGACTCTCTGTGTTCGATCGTCGCTGTCTCCGAAGGATTGCTGACATCCAGTGGCAACACCATGTCAGTAATGCAGAGGTTCGGCATCGTGTATTCGAGCTCCGAGACGATAATCCAATTGGTGTCACCAACACCGACTTCGGTGGCTTGGACATGTTTTACGAATGTCGTCACAGAGAATTCCACGTCGTGCATTATTTGCCGACTCTGGGACTGGTTGGAAAAAGCGGAGAGGTGGTCAGTATATGACATGGTGTCGTGGTATGAAAGAAAGCTGCAAAGGACTGGCTTGTGTCGGACCTTCACGACTCCCTGGTTGGGGTCCGAGAGATGGTGCAACACAGTGGCTAGAGACGTTATCAGATATGGCTCAGAATAGAAGCCAGTGTCGATCCTGCTGTACTTTCTTCATAAAAAGTGGTTGTGTCTTCCTTAACTGAAAGAATTCTTGTGGTGGTACCTTTCCGTTTCCCCCATTATTATTATTATTATTATTACACTACCTTACACTAATTTGGTCGTTATTATTCTTTTTTTTCTTTTACGCTTGTAACACGCATTTATGTAGTTGATGGATCGTTTCGGCTTCCCGCTGTTTTACCTGAATTTCATTTCAAAGAGTCTCCATTTTTCAAACTGATCGATGTTCTTTTACCTCCGCAAATCATTCTCCCGGCCCACATCGGTTTTGCTACTGGACGTCGATCTTATGACCGTTCTTTGGCCTTGAGGTTCACATCTGACCAAGTTGAAACCATTACTTATCACTGGTGAGTATGATTTCTTTCGTCGTTTTGGTTACTTGTGTGTAGTCTTTTGTGGGATGACAGATTTACTTGTGTTTGCTCTACATTTTTCCGAAAAACTTTCATAAGAATCTTTGTGTTGAAAACCTAAAGTTTTCTAGTTTATTAATGGTTATTACCCAACATCATTTCTTATTTCTTAAAACCATACTGGTAACTTTATGTCGACGCCCTCAACACCCTAGCTCTTAGCCTGACGTGAAGTCCGACAACAGTCATTAACCGAAACTTTCACCCTTGGCAACGGAATTTTTGTTTGTGAACCACGCATTCTAGAATCTAGTACATTCATTCCCTTGATCTTATCTTGGTGGATGTTAGAGTAAAATTAAGATAGATGATATCGAATACAATCAACCAAATCCTGTGATATTTATGAATGCGCTTTTAATTTTATACCTTTGTATAGGGACAGCTATGCTCAGAAGCAATTCAGTCACCAGGTGATAATTAGCTAAGGAGTAGCACGCAAAGTTAGTGATCGGTAGGATTGTCTCTGAGAAAAACATTACCCTGATTAATATTCGGAATTGATGTACAAAACATAGAAGAAACATTTTAACTACTGGCTACGTTTTGGTTATTTTTCATTCCAAAACCGTATGAGTAGGATATAATTATCGACTTTTAAAGTTTTACTGTAATTGGGAAATTGGTGGCAAATCTAAGACGAGAGAAAGCGACAAGATCTGTTAGTTTACCTCTATTAGAATAATAATCGTGAATTCTTGATCAAATTAACTGCAAAAGTGACTTGGGTTTATGGATCTGAAATTTTTCTTATAGGATTACACATGGCTGTTGATCATTGCAGTTTAAAAAAAAGGGGAGTAATTCAAAAAGTAGCTAACTTGACTTTTGCCAACGTACGTCACTTATGGAGAAGGCGAGATATCCGTCTATCAATAAAAGAACGAGTATACTGCGCGGCAGTTCGTTCTGTTTTACTTTACGGCAGCGAAACATGGCCTTTAAGAGTAGAAGACACTCGTAACTTACTAGTATTTGATCACAGAGGTCTCAGAAATATTGCTCGTATCTGCTGGGATCACCGGGTAAGTAATAGTGAGGTTAGACGCAGAGTATTAGGGAATGATTGTAAATCAGTTGATGAGGTTGTGAATCTTCATCGACTGAGATGGTTGGGCCACGTGTTACGTATGCCTGAACACCGATTACCACGACGCGCAATGCTGACCAGTGTTGGGGATGGTTGGAAGAAAGTTAGGGGCGGCCAAACCAAAACGTGGTATCAGTTCTTGAAGTCACTAACTTGTAGTCTGAGCCATGTCGGTAGATGCAGACTACTTGACTGGGGTCCGTGTGACTATCGTAATCAATGGTTGGAGACTCTTGGTGACATGGCTCAGAATCGGTCACAATGGCGTCGGTGTATATACTCCCTGTCTTCCCTTAAACTAAGAGATTAAAATCGCTCCATATCTTTCTTTCTACGAACTAATTCTATATTCCGGTACTGTATCCTTATATGCAATCTTTCTCCTATATATTACCACCATTGACTTGATCACTCCTATGAATCCGGTGTTCGTCTTGTTGTGCTGATGCGGTATGGCAACTTGGACTGATGCATATATGTGCCTGGTTCTACGTTGTAGCTGACTGACTAACTTGACTAACGTGGCTTCTAAGATATTATAGTCTACAATCTTTAGGAATACCTTATCGTTTTGCGAAGGGAATTATTTCAGTTTTCATCATTGATTTGATTTACCTATCATGTCATCATCAGAATTCTATCTTGGTAATACTAGTTATTTGTTAGCAAATACAGCGCGTTCACCAATTAAAGGCATTTTTTCTCTGACTTTAGGTAGATTTTGTTTTAAGCTAGAAATATTATCCAGACTTCTTAGCTGAAGCGGCTGTAACGGATGTTGCGATCTAGCGGTTAATAACTGGTTGTACCAGGGAATAGTAGCTTGGTAGTTAGAGGAATTAAACCTAGAGCAATTCAGTCACACGTCTGAGTCTCATTCTACTTGTTTTTTCCCGAGTAATCTCTCAGTAAGGTTGCTACTCAAAGCTGAGTAAGTAAATTACACTTGTAACTAGGGTATTTCCTATCATGATACTAGCAACAAACTATAGTTTTTTTGACTGAAACGTTTATATATTTAGCAGCTCCAACTCAACTTAATCGAGCGAACCAATAAAGTGGTCGACTCAACTTTGTTTCAGTTTACTCCCAGTCACCAGCCTTTGGGAGACAAGTATATTTTCCGCTGCTACCAACGATGATATAATAAAAAACGTATGGGTATTTGTGGAAGTTTTCGTCATGGTATCACAAGCCACCCACTGATAACAGTACTTAAGGGAGGGAGATTTGAGTTTCCATTATGAAGAGATCTTTTCTTAACACTATCTTCATACAGAAACAAATCATTATGGCAAACTCGAAATTAATGTACCCGGAATTTCCTCATGTAAATTTTTCGTTACCTATTTTCCTCGATAAATAAAGATTTCGATGCATCACTAACAGAAATCTGTAATTTTGGAACTTTAAAAACAAAGTATTTTGGTCCACTGATATTACACTTAATTTATTCATGGTAAAATCAATAAATTAATTGAATGGTTTTGTAAGACAATTCATCTTTTTTTCTTGTATGCAATTTACACTAGAATGCAAATTATGTAATATTTTTAAGATTACCAAAAGTAGATTTATTGATGTCAATGCTTTTTAGCTGGCGTGGATCTGATGAACGAATGGAATTCGGAGTGCAAGTTATTATGCGTTTTGCTCGTCTAGATCCCCAAGCCTGCCAAGATCTAGTACAGACATATGAGTTGTATGGTAGTCGCAAGTCATCTAGTTTATCGTTGGATAAACTCATTCAAATACCATTAGCTGAAGATAGTTTACCAGTTCATTTGATAATCCAAGTAAATGGTCGGCCCATCCAACTCCCACCTCTTTTACCAAGTAATCGTCCAGGAATGGATGGACGTCGTAATCCTAGACCTATTAATATCACTCAGTCTGTAAGTATATTTGTTTATATTTATAATTGAGACATTTGTCCGTAAATTAAATAGCGATTTCCATTGATTAATATGACATTAGGATTTTTTTCGTAGATTAGTCTATTATTGTGAAATCTTAAATGACAATAAAATCATGAATTATATTTTTGGGGAAGGAGTTTTATGGTGTACTGATTGTATATACTTTTGTTATCTTTGAGTTGTGAAATAAATAACAAAGTGTGGGATCGTTATGTTTGAAAATGTTCTAATAATCGTGTATTTCAGTTGTCGGATATAGAATAAAATCTTTCATATATATAACAGAGAAACAACTAACCTTTGTTTGTTAGCTTGGAAAATATTTAGAATTGATGAAGAAATCTTTTGAAGCTGGTTTCATGGTTGTTATTCTTCAATTGTAATCATAAAGCTGGAGGGTGGTTTTGGTTACAGACAAATTCATGAACTTTTTAACTCAGAATAACTTTAAAGCTATCGTACTCACCATGACACCTAAAGGTTTTGGGTTCGATCCTAATATATATATATATATATATATATATATATATATATATATATATATATATAGTTTTTCACTGAGGGAATAGTTTTAGAATTTTTCGATTTCCATTTACTCACCCATTTATAACGCTTGCTTAACTCTTCAGGAAGGGTTAACTTCATTTTTATTTAAGGCTATGACGTGTAATAATCTGAAAGATAGACTTCAAATCTATCCAGTCAGATCATAATGAATTTGAAATTATCTTGTGCATTTTTTGAAGTTATCATGTAGTTGAACCGTCTTGATGAAAATTATTTGATGGAACTGGGAATGGTATTTTGATTTTGGATTAATTTAAGATTAACTTGGATTTTTTTCTTAAACTTTCTTATTTATTAGCTTCATGTTTCCCCTACTGTTCCAAACTATATTAAATTAACTTGGACTCATGATTATTCTAGCTATACTTATAATGTTGTTGGAATATACTTGATGCGTAGACGTTCGCCTCAACAGTTATGTGGTCTTCTACATTCGACTTCATTTCAAAATGCTAGTGTAATGAAAGTAAGTCTCTGTCCTTGTTTGTAGACGCTTCATTATCATAAACGTTATTGCCAATCGAACATCAGTGCTTTTCATCTTATGTATTTTATTTCACGGTAAGGGGGTTGTTGTGTTAATTTGGGCCATTGTTTTTTGGGTCTGCTCCCCAACTAATTGTACATTTAAACAAATATATTAAATACCGATTGAAGCATTTGTGTAGGTGATTGGTTAACAAACTCTCTTATTACTTAAGACTGATTAAATTATAAACAAAACCTTTGTGGTAGCCGTATTTGGACCGTTGGTTTTAGATTATTTGTCCAATCCGTCGGTAATCAAGTCTCTCAAACTCATTACTAGTTGTCATTTTTATTTCAGTTATTAAATACTGTGTATAATTTTCATTTAGAATAAATATTAAACTTGTCTTTATAATTCATCGCTTTATTATTCTTAATCATAACTGCTTGATTAACTCAGATCAATCACAACTAAGTGGAAAACTGTTGATAGTGCAGTGATTAAAATTGTTTTAGTAGAATTTCAGAATATACAAGTTGCAATGATTAGGTAGCATAAGTGTCATTTTAATCACAGCTGTGACCGTTTATCTTTTTGTGGTCCATTATCTGACTCCAGTTTGATCGTGTGATTATCATTAAGGAAATTTACATATTGTCAATCCATGTATAAAAATTATCGGCATAGATCGTGTTAGTGAATAACGAAGTTAAATAAGTCAAATACGAGAATTAAGTTTGAATACTTTTATTTTGTACAATCGTTGATCAAGACAGACAATCAGAGAGAAGTAGCGAAAGAAGCGAAGAGGAGAGAGCGAAGCGAAACGGACTGGAGAAGGCATGTGAACCAAATCAATTTAACTAAGCATTGCTCAATATTTATAGACAGACAAAAATAATTTATAGATACGTAATGAATAAGATAAGAAATGCACACATACGCTTATATAAAAACAGTCAAGGTTGATAAGCGAATAAGTGACAAGGTCAAAA
Source organism: Schistosoma margrebowiei (assembly GCA_944470205.2). Classification (NCBI taxonomy): domain Eukaryota; kingdom Metazoa; phylum Platyhelminthes; class Trematoda; order Strigeidida; family Schistosomatidae; genus Schistosoma; species Schistosoma margrebowiei. The sequence goes on along the minus strand of OX104028.1, from coordinate 73,617,991 downwards.
TGTGACTCAATAAGAATGAATGAGTTGGCCTGCTCGAAAACTAGAATACGGTGTGTGGATTCGACATTTCACCCGACACTACAATCTTCCATTGGTCAGCACTAGGTATTTTGGAAAATTTTCCTATTTTGCCTGTATTATTAGTCAGTAATAATTTTGTTTTACAAATATTTATTTAATTTCCACTCAGATGGAAATCATAAAAAAACTTAGCCCTAACGCTACCACTGGTAATATTGGTAGCGTGAACAACCAAAGTCAGTCTTTAGCCCGTAATGAGAATGACGATGATGATGACGACGATTTAGTTATGCCAAATACACTTCCTGTTCAACTTCTTTGTCCTTTATCTAAATGTCGTATTGAAGTACCTGTACGTGGACGTAATTGTCGTCATGTTCAGTGCTATGATGCAACAACCTATCTGATAATTAATGAACGTAAACCAACTTGGAATTGCCCTGTATGCGATGGTAAAGCTGTTTACGAAGATTTGATAGTTGATGGGTGAGTTTGTAAAATCCTTTAGAATTTGATTTTACTATACCAGTGGTAGAAATCAGACAAGGGTAGTTTGAGTATCGTGTTTTGTGTATGAAATGTATGCCGGTTGGTTTATTTTAGCCAAATCATTTCTACTTTGTCTTGGTTTTAGTCAAAGTCTGTCAATAAAATGAGACCAATAAACTAAAAGTTTCTCTTGGTTGTTGCATTGTTTGCTATCGGTTTTTGCATTGCTTGATGGTGTTGTTTCTTGCAGGAAATAATAATAAAGGTGTAATAGGTGCTTACTTTGTGATTTATTTCTTTATGAACGAATGCACTGTCGACACATATTATTCATAATAAAAGACAGCATTCAGCTAGGCTGTGTATATCTAAAATACTCAGAAGTATTGGAACAAGGACGTCTAAAATGTAGTTCATGCAAATCCTATAATTTCAGCATATCAGGAACAGGTTGGTGCGAAACTGACCAATACTGACTGTTTTGAGCGATTTCTAAAATGACTTTCGTATTAACCAGTCAGTCAGGGTGAAACTTTTGTAGATGAAATGGACATTACGAAAAAAATAATTACAAATAATATATTTTCGAGATGCTACCAGCTTAACTCTATCGTCCTAATGCAACACTTCTAGCCCTAATAATCTTAAAGCAACTTCATTCCTGGTCTTTGTGCTTTTTTGCATATTATATCTTGATAACAACCACATAAAACTCCTTTAATCAATAATCCAAGATTTCCGTAGATGATCTACGTCATATCGTCTAAATTAATCAGAATACAAAATCTCGTCAAAGGCATGATATCCGGTGGTAAGATATCCGTAATTCCATTTTAAAATTCGTTCATAAATTTATCAATTGCTTTATTCTGATTGATCAATTCGATTTGTTTCAAGTCTGTTAGTTTAGTTCTACCACCCTAACCAAGAACAATGTAGAGATTCTCAAACATCAGCCTAGATCCTTATAAGGGTTTTGGAAAACGGATAATGTTCATATTCGGCAGATTTTTATTCCACAGACAGAGTAACGCGTAGACGACATTAATAGATTCATTAACTATGTAAAATCTCTTTGTAATTTGTTAGATTACTAGTTTCTTTTTATAAAAGCTGTCTTCTAATTGGCTGAAAACTCGTCGCGATTCTCTCAATTTCTTACCTATAATAAGACTTCTCTGTTGTCATATAGATGAATGAATGTCGTGCAGTATTCAAGAGGCTCTATTTAATTAGTTTGTTCAAAAAATATAATGCCAACGAATCGATGTTTCTTTCAGGACTAAGTATTTAAGTTTGGGATTTACGGATACTGTCGATTCGCCTGTTATATTCAATGTACAATGTGGGCGTGAGATAGATTGGATTAAAATATGTTAAGCGCTAGCGGAGACTTGGAGAAGACTCCAGAATCTTATGTAAACATTATAAATATACTAACGTTTTTCTTATTGTGACTCTTGATTTCATCCAACCTTTTTATTTGGGACGTAATTACGTTCCTGTTCAACCGTGTTCTGATTCGGGGACTTGTCGAGTGAATTGGTGTCCAAGATTACTACTAGAAGTAGCTGGGTTGAAATACGAGAAGGAAAGTACAGAGAAGGGACTGAGCCTTTGATACGTTTGGTGCTTTCATTCTTAGCATATGGTGACATAAATAAATCATTGTTATTATTTTTCAACGCTCTGAGGATTATACAAGGATAATTTTACTGTATGCGATATTGTGCCCATAACCTAAAAGTTATGTTCTCAATTCCGGCTAACTGATCCCTATATCATACCTTTGCCGTGAATTCGCACGCCAATTTGAATTATAACTGAATTGTCTACTTATCCTTCAACTTTGTGAACCATAGGTTTAAATTCACCATTTATATGTTTTTACACAATCCGATAGTATACCTCTAGGTTTTAGAAGATAAGCGTAGGTTGAAGCTCAAAAAAATATAAGCTTCCCTGCTGTACTAATTTATTCGATAGATAGCTCAAAACCAGAACTAACCACCACTAAGCAATTTGAACGTCCCTCATTTGTTATTTACTATGCAGTGGTTATAACGATCGATGATTTTGGAAGTCTGATCAGCCCTAATAGGTCAGTGTCTGAAGAAATTTCAGCACGGATTCGAAAGGCTCGTTTGGCTTTTGCCAACGTACGTCACTTATGGAGAAGGCGAGATATCCGTCTATCAATAAAAGAACGAGTATACTGCGCGGCAGTTCGTTCTGTTTTACTTTACGGCAGCGAAACATGGCCTTTAAGAGTAGAAGACACTCGTAACTTATTAGTATTTGATCACAGAGGTCTCAGAAATATTGCTCGTATCTGCTGGGATCACCGGGTAAGTAATAGTGAGGTTAGACGCAGAGTATTAGGGAATGATTGTAAATCAGTTGATGAGGTTGTGAATCTTCATCGACTGAGATGGTTGGGCCACGTGTTACGTATGCCTGAACACCGATTACCACGACGCGCAATGCTGACCAGTGTTGGGGATGGTTGGAAGAAAGTTAGGGGCGGCCAAACCAAAACGTGGTATCAGTTCTTGAAGTCACTAACTTGTAGTCTGAGCCATGTCGGTAGATGCAGACTACTTGATTGGGGTCCGTGTGACTATCGTAATCAATGGTTGGAGACTCTTGGTGACATGGCTCAGAATCGGTCACAATGGCGTCGGTGTATATACTCCCTGTCTTCCCTTAAACTAAGAGATTAAAATCGCTCCATATCTTTCTTTCTACGAACTAACTCTATATTCCGGTACTGTATCCTTATATGCAATCTTTCTCCTATATATTACCACCATTGACTTGACCACTCCTATGAATCCGGTGTTCATCTTGTTGTGCTGATGCGGTATGGCAACTTGGACCGATGCATATATGTGCCTGGTTCTACGTTGTAGCTGTCTGACGATCGATGACAAGAATATTTTACTACTTTCGCATTTCTAAGCACGTTCCAAATAATTTAAGACTGAGAGGCATAACGGCTCTAATTAGTACAGTAGCTCGGTATTTAATTGAAATCGGGCTTACCATTGACATTTTCCAATCCTTCAAAATTGTCAGTAGATATAAAAACACAGCGCTTCTCCGGTTTGCCGGAGCAGTAGCGATGAAACAACTCAGACCTAATTTGTGTCCAGAAAGTGACATTAATCAACTTATCTCTACTTTAGTAAACTTATGGCTTTTGCTAATATCACATGGAATTATTATTTTTTGTTATTATCCTTACCATTATTAGTGTTTATTTTGTTATGTGGTCTTCATCAAACTAATTTTTTTTATATACACTGAAATCATCCTCTTATTCATCGATTTTTCTCAATTCACTCGATTTTCTAAACTTAGAGAAACTTTAAATCTTGTTTAATTATTATATAAACCTTCAGTTTCTAATTCTAGACACTTAGTCACCTCACTGCTCTAAATCTTCTATCTATACTTTTAAGTGATCTAAAGCTTCTCTAATTATCACACAACCTATTTTATCCGTTTCTGGACTTCATTTAATTGCTGCCTCACACCCTCATTTTCAAATGACCTCACGCCTGTTCTTGCATATATGTATATATAGTTATCATTAATAGTCTTTGCTATTTTAGTTTTCTTCCCGTCTGTAACGTTAATTGTTTCACATTATATCATAACTCAATGTTACATTTTAATACACATCAATGGTTGTAAACGGTTGATAAGAAATCATGAAATATAGTGAATTTATTTTATTCTGCCTTAATTATTGTTTTGACTTGGTTCGAATTCGTAAAGCACACCAATTTCATGGAACTTTTTTTCAAGTCTATAAAGATGTATTTTTTCTTGTATACTTATAATCTGTCAAGCTGAAAATTTCGTTTACTTACTTTTTCTAAAAGTTTATTTTTAGAAATATTGAATTCTAAACGTTCTCAAGATCTAGAAGAAATTATATTTCATTCGGATGGTTCTTGGTCGGCTCTAGGCGAAGAAATGGCTTCTAATCAATCAGAAAATACTAATGATAATAATACTAATAATAGTAATAGTAGAAATCGATCTGAGCCATCTCCGTGTACTGATTATAATCAATTATATAGTTTACAAGAAAGCCCTTATGCTTCAAGTCACATTACTTCAAATTCAATTAGGTCAGCTACTGATTCAGCTGGTTCTTCTTCATTTGTACCATCATTTAATACTTTGTCTCCTGCTAGTTCAATAAATTCGTTGTCTAATCCAAACAATTCTTATCCTAATACATTATCAGTGTCTCCTGCACTTGCTGTACGAACTGCAGCAATTACACCATTGATAAGGAATGATGTGGACAATAGTTCTGTCCCAAATACAACAAAAACTACTTCTACTACTAGTACTACCACTAATACTATTTATCAGGCCTCGGTTACTGTTCAATCTTCGCGAGATAAAGAGCAAAATCAGTATATATCCCAAGAGGTTTGTTCTCTGTTTATATATGTACTATGACTTATTATTAGTTTACTTTATTGAAGGAGTGATGAGGGGGGTGGATGGGGGAAGATTTCACACATAATCTATAATTTTTAATATCTTGCATTGTGAATAACAATTATCAAATCTATTTTCATAGTCATAATCTATTGAAATCTATATTTATAAAGTTCACTATATAATAGACGTGTTTAATAATAGTGATATTGTGGTGCATGCTACTTATACTGATACAAGTAATATATGACGCAAGTCAGGCATGTAATGTCTGGCAGCAGAAGATGGGGAAGATCAAGAAAGTAAGAGCGGGAATAGAAAGCAATTAGTATGGAATTGCAAGAACAACGAAGTTCGAGACAATTATTGAACATTTTGCAAATTAAGTATTATAGTATGGTTTTTTCTGTTTTTACCAAGTAACTGTAATTTTATCCTAAATATAATTCAGTTGTCCTTACTTGTGTTCTCCTTCACTAGAATTAGCATATAAGAAAATAATATTGGAAATTTATTAAATTAATTAATTATTTATCAATTAATCTTTTATTTTTAAATAGATTGAATGAATTTTACTATTTCAACTTTTAATATATTTTTATTGTTTATTTTTATCGGCTAGAATAAAATCAAAATTATTTTGGGGTTCTTTTTCTTCTTCTTCTTCTTCTTCACTTTTATCATTTTTGTGTATAAGGAATTTTTCTCCATTTTATGTTCACATATCATCTGCACAATTTAACTTTAGTTTAAATGTTTGATGACTGTTTTTGATCTTTATCCCCCCCAAAAAAAAAACATAATTTCAATTATTAATATTCTTATTTTATTTTGTATAGATGCAAAATTATTCAATTTATGATAATCTCTTATCAATGATTGATATCATTTAGAGAATCTTTGAAAGATTAGGGATTTGGAAAATGCTAGTGATTTATTAGATTCTTATTCAATATATTAAGTAATATAATGTGCTCGATGTTATGCATTCAACTCTAGGTACACACTATTGAAATTTCTGAACAGTCACAGAACAACTAACTATATCAATGATTTGTGGTTTGGAATCACTCTCTAACCGATATTCGTACGTATTTTAGTTAATTAAAAAAAACTAATCTGCTCCTTTTCATTATTATTTTTCTTGATTATTTTTATCAGATTCCCTCCTTCACTATTGACTTAACATTATCTGATGATGAAAATGAACAACAGAGCATAAGTGCTCGAGAAACTGCAAGTAAGCGTACAAGTACAATACATTTTTATTCTGTATAATTTTGTGCATAAATTATAACATCTGGTACCTATTTAAGGAGTTGTGTTGTATGTAATTGAGATACTATCTTTGAGCTGTTGTTGTTGTGTATTAAGTCAAAATCTTCCTGTTTTATCCAGTATGCTATTTAGTCATCATGCTAATTGTTTATGATAACATGGATCAACAATAATATTCGGGATCAACAAACTTTGTTATCATACATTCAGCAGAAAGTGAATGTAACGCTCAATACTGTTATCTTCTAGTTTGCATTTATCTATGTTAAAGGGTAGGAGAAAACAAACAGTAACTTGTGTTTGGATCGAATCTTTCATAATTATTACGTCATGGACATGTTTTAATACTACCTTTAATTTAATAAGATTCTAATATTGGTGATGACCAACAAATAGGGGACTGAGTTTGCGAAACATTTAGGGAAGATATGTAATCTGTAGTGGCAGGCCCCGTGTCGAGCCCACATAGGTTGTTCTAGTTTCTGGATAGGCCAGTTCATTTATTCGTCTTAAACCACATTTTGACTTTGTCACTCATTCGCTTATTAATCCTGAATGTTTTTATGTAAGCGGCGTATGTGTGCATTTCTTATCTAACTCATCACATGTCTAACCTATTTTTGTCTGACTATGAATATGAGTAATGCTTGGTTAAGTTGATTTAGCTCACTCGCCTCCTCCATCACACTTCATCCTGTTGTGCTTCGCTTTCCGACCAATGATTGTACGAAATATACGTATTCAAAATCCACTCTTGTTTTAATTCCGTTATTCACCAACGCGATTAAACTCGATTATATACTAGGATTGGCGACATGTATATATTTAGATTTCATCAGTCTTTTCGTTTAGGCATTCTCATAAAATTTGCTTAAATTTTTATGACATCACTTACTTTATCAATGTACGTATTGCTGATATTATAGATAAAGCTTTTCAGCTATCTGTTTTGAAAATGGCATCGTATAAGTTCAATTCCCCTTTTTCTTCTCACATACACTTACCGTAACTTAAATAGTTCTGCTTGTTGGACGTACATTTTTTCCGTGGTTCTTATGTTCTTTTTTTAACTACATATTTCCTTACTGTACGATTATACGGGTTAACTACTTGTTCTGGATACTTGTAAGTAGTTCCTCCTGGTTGATAATGCTTAAGTTTCCCATAATCTATTAAACTTGATCACATAGAGGCAGTTAAGTATTTATCTATTACATTTGTTACATATTTCATTTATAGTTTATAATTAACTTCTGCACTATTCAAGTGATACATAATAGTTTCATTTTGTTACCGTTTAACCCAAAGAACCACGCTTATTTAGCTGCATATTATTGTATGAATAGAATGAACATATTTAGGCAAAAAATTTCAAACTAAACATAAATTGAAAACCAAGACCCAAGTAAATGAAAATAAATCAACTATGTTAAAACTAAGAGTTTTCATCTTGATGTTAGTCATATAAAGTCAATGGTTTATTCTTAATATTTTGACCAAAATTATCGATAAAGATATTTTCAAAAAAATTGTAAGACGATATTACAAGTTTCCATTGTTATAGGAGCTACCCATTAAAGTATGTTTAGAAATGAATTATCATATCCTTCAGTAAATTAATTACATTTGTTCGTTTATATCAGTTTAATCTAATTTTAGTGTAAATTTTATTCATACATATATGATATTCTAAGACATTTACAAATGTAAAAGTTGTTTGTAAACATTAACCTATCTCCATTAAAACATTGCATAATTGAATATTATCATTATGAACTTGTTCTATTATCAATTATATTAAGTTTTTATAATTTTTTTTTACTTATTCGTTTCTATATAGTGAAAATTCCCATTTTGCCATTTGGTAAATAAAAAAGGAACGAATTGAGCGAAGAAATTTCTTTTCAATTAGTTTTTCATCATGGCTCTACACTAATATATATATATATATATATATATATATATATATATATATATATATATATATATATATATATATATTTATCAGAAGGGGTTTGTGGAGATTTTAGAAATTTTCACAGATTTAAATCATGAGTCAGTTGAAGCTAGACCACCATTGAAAACCTGGAAGCACTGGACAGCCGTTTCGTCCTAGTATGGGACTCCTCAGCAGTGCGCATCCACGATCCCGCACCACGCGGGGCTCGAACCCAGGACCTACTGGCTTCGCGCGCGAGCACTTAACCATTAGACCACTGAGCCGGCATCCAACGGTGTTAATGTCTAACTTCAACCAATCCACGAAGTCGCGCCACCGTACACCATTGTCTTCAGTGAGCTGATATCTCACAACAGACCTGGTTGAACTCCACTGGTAACGGCTTCCCACTAGAACTCCAGGAGTATCTCTTGAAGTCAGTCACTAGTGAGCAGATGATTATTATCAGAAGGGGTTTGTGGAGATTTTAGAAATTTTCACAGATTGAAATCATGAGTCAGTTGAAGCTAGACCACCATTGACTAACTTCAGGAGACACTTTTGGAGTTCTAGTGAGAAGTCGTTACCAGTGGAGTTCAACCAGGTCTGTTGTGAGATAGGAACTCACTGAAGACAATGGTGTACGGTAGCGCAACTTCGTGGATTGGTTGAAGTTAGACATTAACACCGTTGGATGCCGGCTCAGTGGTCTATTGGTTAAGTGCTCGCGCGCGAAGCCAGTAGGTCCCGGGTTCGAGCCCCAGGTGGTGCGGGGTTGTGGATGTGCACTGCTGAGGAGTCCCATACTAGGACGAAACGGCTGTCCAGTGCTTCCAGGTTTTCAATGGTGGTCTAGCTTCAACTGACTCATGATTTAAATCTGTGAATATATATGTTTCACAATAATAATATAATACTCATCGAGTAGATACGTTACGTAATAATTACATAATGACATTTAAATTAACATTCAGTAATTGAATATTAATAATCCTCTCTCTTCCAATTACTGAATGTTAATTTAAATGTCATTATGTAATTATTACGTAACGTATCTACTCGATGAGTATTATATTATTATTGTGAAACATATATATATATATTAGTGTAGAGCCATGATGAAAAACTAATTGAAAAGAAATTTCTTCGCTCAATTCGTTCCTTTTTTATTCGCTTCTGAATTCATTTTTTAGCCAATAGATTTACATCTAATAATTTTTAATCCTTATATAAATTTACAATGATCATATCATAAGCTTAAGTTATTTTACAAATTTTGTTTATAGAAGAACATATGATATATTGAGTAATATATTATAGTAATTTCAATAGTTGAGATCATGAATCAATTGAAGTTAGACTACCATAGGAAACCTGGAAGCACTGGACGGCAGTTTCGTCTTATTGTGGAACTCCTCAGCAGTGCGCGCATCCATGATCCTGCCTCGCGAAATTCGAACTGCTTAGGAGTTCCACAATAGGATGTAACGGCCATCCAGTGCTTCCAGGTTTTTCATGGTGGTTTAACTTCAATCGACTCATGATCTCTATTTATTTTATTTATTTATTTTAACATATATATATTGGTAAAATGAGGCACCAAATACATATGCGCTAGACAAATCTCATTCGATATGTGTGAGGGCTGTGATACTACCCGGGCGCCCAAACCGAAGTAGGTGGTTTTCTTAGGGGACCACACCCCGAGCCTTCGGCCTGAAGGTCTGATTCACAAGGCAGTGGAGCATCGTAAGGAGATGCAGTCCCACGGAAGCCGGTGACCAATAATTGGTTCATACGCCATTTGTTCCCGCAGGATACTGTAGCCCATGTGCACCATTGGTTTGGGACCCGGTTAAAGCACCGGACATTCGCTTTTCGTCCTTTCATTTTTGTAAACAACACCCGGCCACGAGAAGGCAGTGAGTAGGACTTCCCTGGCAGAGGCTATATACGTGTGACCATGTGAGAGCATTTCGAGAGGGAGAGCTGACTCTCCATACCCCATAGCACGAGGCCTCGCCGAAACTATTGAAATTACTATAATATCCGCAAAAAAAACCTGATATTATATTATATTCAAGATTTGAATTTCGTTTGTTTGGTTTACAAAAGTGTTTTCCTTTTTCTTTTCTTGTTGTTAAATTAAACCTGATTATTTTATTCAATAGAATCTTTTATTACATCATAAATCATATAGATGTGTAGTTTTGTAAAGTCAATTAGAAATATTTTGATTGGTTTTTAAGAAAATTAACTGGGAATTTTATTAATCATTAATTTTATTCATATTAATATAATAGTTATCGTATTAGATTCGATTATTTTCTTTAATTTAATATATTTAAATAAATAAAGAATTAATTAATTTTCTATTATTAATAATATATATTCTAAAAAAAACAAAACAAAGTGATTTGTAAATGAATCTTCTTTTTAATAATCAACAATTTTGTGAGAATTAATTGATAAAATTCGACGAATTTGTTTAGTATTCTAATGAATCTATAAAGATTCGACTATATTGTAATTCATTAGATCATTCAGCGGTTATTAAACTGTTTCAAATTTAAAAATAAATAACTTATAATTTCGATGTTCATTTAACTATTTTTCTCTCTTTCGAAATGTTCCATTGAATTCTTTCATTTACTTCGGAAAAAAAAACTTGAAAAATAATGGATTTTTTCCTAGGTAGCATTCAAGCTCCTACAAAGGACAATAATTCTTCTTCGCGTCCTATAAATACAGTTACATCGTATTCTTCTTCTTCATCATCGTCATCATCATCATCATCATCTTTATCACCACAATTTCCTCCTAGTGATTTATCTCAATCTTCGCATTATTCTGAAAATTATCAACTTCCATTCTCATCACATACGAGTAATAAACCGTCTTCAATAGCATTATCAAGTACTTCTAACTCTAAAAGTTCTAATCAGTCGAGTTCCATACCTCTTGTTTATTCATCAGAACCAAATTCCACACAATCAGTTAGTGTTAGTCAAAATCTTGGAGTTCCTAATGTTTCTGTAACGAATGTCCCTTCAAATCAAAGGCGTTATCCTCTTGTTAGCAGTGAACAGAAACTAGTACAAGGACCGGCTACTAGCATACTTTGTTCTGCTACTAAATCAGATGTTCCTGTTAGTTTACCTTCAATTGGTAAGCTTTGTTTTTATACATCACGTGTAAAACTGGGTTTCAATTGACAAATGTCTTTTCGATATTATAAAGACTGCCGAAATATGGACTCCACGTATCCAATCTATTCACTTGTTACAGACGTGAATAAACTTTTTCACTCAAGGGCTGCACAAACCCAGATACTGTGTCTGTAGGTTTCATATGGAAGATGCCAAAATGTTTTTCATTACGCATCTGATAAGTATCATTTAATCTTCCCGATTACTGCTTATACTCTTGCTACCTCTACCACTACGGGATTTGAATCGACCACTGCATCTCTGTGCTAATGTGGTATGGCAACTCGAACTGATGTACGTACGTACTAAGTTCTACGTTGTTACTGACTGACTGACTGAAGTATCATTTATTTTTGAAAATAACATATAATAGCCAAGTTATCAACATTAATTTCATTTCATCAATGGATTATGTGCAACTAAGAAGATTATATTGTTATGAATAACAGAGCGATATTATTTTCACTGCAGTGTGAGTTATTTACCTGAGAATATCAAGGGATTGTCCGCATTTATTTAGGTGTCTATGTAGGTACTAACTGGAACATTGTTCTGTCTTTCTTATTTTTTTTTAATCTTCAACATAATTTCATCACACTTTTTATTCATACTTATTTCGGCTATGATCTCTGCAAACAACGTGCGAAGCAAAGACTGTCATTATTGATTATCCTAAAAAATATCATGTTAACTTATGATAGAAACTGGGTCTAAATTTGATACATTGACTTACCTTTTACTTGTTATTATCATTGCCTCAACGACTGGGTTGATTGACTCTTGTGATGGAATAAAATGATAACGTTATTTCGGTCGATAGTTTTTCGTACCAATTTACTATCAATTTCCACCTGGGTGACTGGTGTGAACTTAGTGTGTGACGTTTTAAAGTCAATATTTCTGGTGTAAATTCAGCATGAACTTCTTTCAATATGACGAGGGTGAACTTTCGTTCCGTGTGACATTTATGTTCCCTGTACACGTGAACTGTATTCAGTGTGTGTTTTTAAAGTAACTAATTATTTTCCTCCATATGTGATATTATTAGGCGTGTGTAAAAGTTAGAATATAAATGATTGTTTTTGGTCTAACGAAGACGTGATTTTATAACTTGTTCGTGGACGTGTTTTTGGAGAGTCAGTTAATTTCCATTGCACCAGGCTTTCGTGTTAACTTGCGTCATTTGAATTGCTATGGTTCCCGATTGTCTAGTCGAAAAGCAGTAAGACTGCGGACCCAACTGAGGCGATACGCACGTAGCAGCGATGACACACCAGACATAACAGCGTCGACTCCAGACGTAATAACGATATTAGCACCGCAAAAGATAGATATACGCATATTATTCTTCAAAATGACTTATTATTTCCCTCACTCTACTTCACAAATCATATTTCTTTGCAAAGATGTCATATCGGTAAAGGTTTTACTAAAATATACCGACATACATCATAGGCATTTATATTAGCCTTATACTAATAATTAACTATTGTGTTTCTCAGTCACTTCAGCATCATGTGGAAGTAAACGTCCAAGCTCATCAGATTATAATTTTTCATCGTTGAATTTCTATCAATCTGGAACTCAATCTGTAAGTAATAATAATGGGTTACGTTACAGTTCAACCGTTCACACTACATCTGTTTCAAATGAATCCGGTCAGTATTCTCTTCCGATAGCAAAAGTACCTCGGATTGAAATTCCACATAGTCAACATTATGGATCATCTTCAACGCAATCTCAGGGATCCTATTCTAATAATAATGGTTATAATAATTCTAGACGGTGTACAAATAGTCCATCTGGTTCAAATTCGTATACATATCATTCCAATATAACTCGACAGATGCCATCTGATGGATATCATAGCAACAGACTTACGTCGTCAACATTCCATTCAGGTCAATCTTCCGATCATTTTTATCCCAATGAACACACAACAAATACAAGTAGTCGATATACATATTATAATCCTAATGAGTCTGGCAGTAATAATAGTAATACTAATCGAACATACTGCTATTATCCATCCTCAAGACATGTTAGTTATCCTACATCCGATTCTGGAACAATTTATCCATATAATAGACAACCATCATCTCATATTCGTAGTCCTTATGAAACTCACCACAGAAATGTAATAGTAAGTTCTACTTTTTTTGAAATTTAACTGTTTATTCTAGAAAGAAATTTACTCAATTTTTTTAAAATAGTACATTACGATGGTTGTTTTTGTTATTCTATTTGTAGTGTATAGACCTTTTAAGTTAACTAAAGGTTTTATCAGTTATTCTAACTTTTTTTTCACTTAAATTGTTTTACTTTAGAACAGAATTATTTATCAGAGGTATCGTTTGAATAAGTTTTCATTTAGATGTCTGTATTTAACTGTTTTGTTATAAAGGATATAATTTAATTTATCAGTAGTGCGTATTGATGCTCATACATTAGTAACATACAATATATTTGTGTAATAATTTCTTTATTATTATTCATTTAGAATAGCTCTTTGCCAAGAGATACACTTCATCATAATTCACAAATGAGGTCTTCTGATATAACTAATTCAACATATTGTGGTAGCTCAGTTGACTCACGTAGAGGATTTCATTGACATTGCTTTAAAATCGGTAAATTTCATGTGAATAACATGTTTTATTTTAAAAAATTGTACATTCATTTCATTTTAGTTGTGTTGCATAAGTTTATAATGCTTTCATTTAAATTATGAATATATAAAATATAATTAGGTTTACAAATAGTTATTCCCACCATATTACAGTACAAGCTATGTAAGTTTTCTGATGGATTTACTTCAACCCATTACTTAACGGAAATTAATTAGGTATTCTATTTAGTTATATAAATGTATTATAGTTAGATTTAGACTATCGTGGCAAAGCATTGTAACAGTATTCAAAATTAGTTTTTGAAAATGTCGACCGTGTTTTCTGGAATATGTAAATAAGATATTATTTCCTCTGTATAATTCTTAGATGAATATATATATACTGAAAAAAGTTTCAAAGCTGGAACAGTAATGGATTAAGGCAAGCTTCTGTACTTCTTAACAATACAACAGAAAATTATTAGGATTTTTAAATGTACATAAAAAGGGGGTTCGAGATTTATTGTGTGTTTCATAAAAAATGAATACTGCTGTACGATTTCGTTGGTATTCTAAGGACCCCAGATACTGGGATATCCCAATAAATATCTTTTGCATTTTTCTAGATATTCGAAATTAACAGCCATTTGTTCTGTGAGTCGACTTGTTATCTCCGTTTAAAACATACTTCAAGCTCTAATGAAAATTAATGCTACGGTCTTACTGTGCATAACGTGTCTAATTTATTTCAGTTATAAAAAGAAAATATATTGGTAAATTATTTGCTTTTCTTATTCATAAATCCATTTTCAACTTCACGATCCTTTATTCATTATTATCATCCACATTTACTGACTCCTAAACTTCCAGTGATGTCTTCATTTTGACAGATCCTAGGAAAACGGGCTACTACCATTTGTATTTATAGTTGGATGCATCGCCTATGAATAAGGCTGGTAAAATTTAATCAGTCTACCACTATGGTTTAGATCTATATGTTTGGTCGTTGAACTGTATGAACCCCAGTGTATCTACCTCAGTTTATAACGTCGAATAATATCTCTAACTTTCGTTTAATAAATCAGATTCAAACCTTGTTACACAATTATGTACTTGGTTTTATTAACATTCTTGAAATCCATTAAAGTATATTACCTGATGTCATCTCATTGATTGAGTGTGCCTAAACTTATAGAGTATGTAAGGTAGATAAAAGCCACATTCATTTCATTTCCTAATATTAACTTAAGAATTAATCGTCAATATTATTGTAGGTTTTCTATGAATGTATTATTATTAATTGATAGTTTTATTAGTGTAACTGTATTATCTTTTTAGATTTTCCTGATAAAAAAAAGAAGATAACCGTTTCACATTATTTCTGACGAATTTTTCTTTCTCTGTTAATTGAATGTACACATTTTTCAATAATTTACTTTCTTTCTACCTTTTTTTGTCTTAAACAAAAGATTGATTTGTAAATATCATTCACTTTTGAAGATAGACAATAATAACTCAATTGGTTCTTGCCTTTTCTTTTTAATGTATAACAGAATTTACACAGATTACATTTGCATTTTCTTTTCCATTTTGGTTTTTCTGTAAATGATTTCTATTTTTATGTAGACTACTTAATAAATAAACTGTAACAGGATTATTTATCTGTCGTATATATACAATTAATCTTTCTATTTTCTACTGCTCACTGCTGTGACATTATGTCAACTGACGAAGTTTAGTAATAAAAAAAGCATGGATAAATCAAAAACTATAATTCTTTTTACTTCTAAATATTTCTTTACTCTGTATTTGACATCATTCATTTTGGTTAGACAGCATACACTTGAAATTAGGATTAATATGTAGATGTACATGTATCTTATCAGCGCTATTTTAAACTTCAGCACTCCAATTATGGTACATGTTACATGAAGTTTCCTTATAAAGGGCGCCATATTTGTTACCGCATTTTTCTATCAGATTATTGTTCACCTGTTGTTAACTAGGCTTAATAAATGACCAACCAATTCATTATATATAGTTTTATTTATCTACCTTCTTGTTGTATAAAATACAGTTATGTCTATTATTATCATTATCATTTTATTCATGCTGTCTCTCTTCAATTTGATTGTAATCAAATCTTAGTGAATGTTTACGTATGTTCTCTTGTTTATGTTGAGTTTTATAACTATATTCTTTGTAAATGTTTTAAAGTATTAGCGTATTTCAGTTATGTTTATTCAAGTGAAACACGTGATTTGTATAAAAGAGACTTGAACTTGTATAAAACTAGTTTCCTTTTTCTTTCATGTTTTATGCTTACTGGATTGTTGTTTTCATTGTAAGTTTTTGTGCATGGATAATTTTAATTGATCCACTTCAGTTATATCTAGGTGCGGTTTTTGAGTTAGAAAGCAGTAATTGTTTCTCATGGATATGTTCACTAAAACGTCTACTGAAATCATTATGCATTAATCATCAATAAAAATTAGTGATCTATTGCAGCTCTTGGTATATAAGCGTTTAATTTTCATCATTTTATGCCTCATGTTATGTTTACTTCTACTTAAACATCCAAGTTGTTTCACTAGCCTCCGCAGTACTTGTAGTTCATTTCTAATTACTTAAACCGGTCACTAAGTTCCGTCAGAATTTAATTATGTAGTTTTTTATGCAGAGTACTATCATTCATTATTCTTTGGATTTAAAAAATGTTATACTGTGTCATTATTGCGGTTTGTTAACTATGAATGTTTCATTTGCTGACTGTATTGATGCTTATCTGGAATCCACTGTAAGAAAGTGTGCTTTATCTGTTTGAAAATTTCGATTCGATGATAAATTTACCAAGAACTAAGGCTTAAAGTGGTTTCATGTCAGAATGGCATTGAAGATTAAGGCTTTAGTCGATATCACTAAAGATATGCATTCATCATAAATCCAATCTACAAATCTTTATCCCGCGTATAATTATTTCATCTCTAAACCAACGTTTTTTGCTTTCACCAATAACACGCCTTAACGAGATGACGAGATAACAATAACTCCTGTTGCTATAACATGCCTATTCACACAATGATTGGGACTATTAGTTATAACAAATATGACTGAAGAAAATCGAGTTTCATCATTTTTTTAAAAGGAATCGGGAACATCCTGCTAACCGAGTTGTCAAAGACACCGTTGTGGTGTGTGCTACTTATATTGACATAATTAGTATATGACGTTAGTCGTGAACAGAAGATCTGATAGCAGAGAGACAAGAGGATCGAACAGTAAAGAATAGAAACAGGATGCAATTTGTATGAAAATGTAAGAACAATGAAGTCTGAGTCATTTTGAAACAATTGGTTGACATTTTGCAAATTAAGCATTTACTTTGTGATTGTTAGATTCTATTAACAAGTCATGTAATTGTGTGTTAAGTACATTCGATTGTCCCCACTTGTGTTCTTAATCACTACACCGTTAGCTAAGATCTCATATTTTCTAGATTTTTACTCATTTGTTAAGTGTTTTCAATAAATTCAAAATAAAAGAATTGTATGTACCATTGACCGTGTGGTGTGTGCTACTTATGTTGATAGATATAAATAGTATGTAACGCCAATCGGAAGTGGAAAACATGGCAACAGAAGGCTATGAAGGTTGACTTGAAGAAAATGAAAGCGGAATTAGAAACGAATGATGAATCGGGAGAATCACACAAAACGTGAAAGACAAATGTTGGAAATTTGCAAATGAAGCATTTCATTTATGGTTCTCATAATTTGCCAAGACTTTCTGTAATTTTGTATTAAAATGCTTTTGGTCGTCCCCACCTGGATCTTTGTTAATCACAACTTATGAAGCCTGTGCACTTTGAACAGCTCGTCCATTTATTTTAGTTTGAAGAAATATGTTTAGGAGTTGTAGCAATAATATTCTGTACTAGGTTTACACTCTGATTCAATATTTTCCTAGTAGCCATCTTTCGCTGAACCTATTTACATATCTACATTTCAGAATATTACGTTGTGACGAGCGGTATCCGCACTCTGATACTGATATACACGGTGTGCTATGCGCTAATCCCGAAACTGAATACTTGAGTGGGAAAGTGTATTGGGCTACCGAATAAAATGCCCAAATACTCATTCATAGATATACCACTCTGATCCTTAGGAAATTGATCCATTTCTTAGCTAATGATATGGCTATATGGTCCGATGGATAAACGTTTGTCAGGAAGTAAACTTTTAATTTACAGTTTATGTTACTTAGGAAAGTAGATACCTACTTCTGTTGAACACTTACGTAGCTAATGTATTTTTTGTCTTGTTCAACAGCTAAGATATAAGGTAGCAATCAATCTTTTTCCACAAAAGTTTGTAGATAATACCTTTGAAATCAGAGAATGACATTTATATATGTGCGTATAGTTTGATTATTCGCATTGCTCAAACATTCTTACTACATGCTACATAAGATAGTATGTATGTATTTATTTATTTATTTGAACACATAAATATTGGTACAAGAGAGCGCCAATATATATGCGCCACACAAAACAATGAAAATTCGAAGAGAGATAGAAAAAGAAAAAAAAACGAAGGACCACAAAAGGTAGTGTGGTCGTAACGATGGAACAGAAAGGTACAATCAGAAGAAGTCTTTCAAGTAAGGGAGACACAACCACTATTATGAAGAAAGTAAAAGAAGGTTACAGCAGGATCGCCACTGTCTTCTATTCTGAGCCATATCTGATAACGTCTCTAGCCACTGTGTAGCACCATCTCTCAGACCCCAACCAGGGAGTCGTCAAGGACCAACACAAGCCAGTCCTTTGCAGCTTTCTTTCATACCACGACACCATGTCATGCAGTGACCACCTCTCCGCTTTTTCCAACCAGTCCCAGAGTCGGCAAATAATGCACGACGTGGGATTCTCTGGGATGACATTCGTAGAACATGTCCAAGCCACCGAAGTCAGTGTTTCAAGATGGTGACATCGATTGCATTATCATCTCTGTGCCCGAACACACGATGCCGAACCTCTGCATTACTGATATGGTGTTGCCACTGGATGTCAGCAATCCTTCGGAGACAGCGACGATCGAACACAGAGAGTCTTCTAACGTCCTCAACTCGGAGAGGCCAGGTTTCCCAAGCATAAAGCAAAACTGCTCTCATCGACGCGTTGTAGATCCGACCTTTTACAGCCAGATTAACATCACGAAGGCGCCAAAGATGGCCCAGATTGGCATAAGCCGCTCTGGCTTTCACTATACGTGCATTGATCTCATCACTCACGCCACCACCAGCACTTATGCAGCTACCTAGATACACGAACTTCCCAAATACTTCTGTCTGGTCACCACTCAGGTTGAGTACAGGATTGGAATCCTGCCAGTCTTGTAGAAGTACTTTGCACTTCGAAGGTGCAAAGCACATACCATACCTACGGACACTGATTGCCAACTGATTAAGTGCAGATTGCATGCCTTGGGCATTATCGCACAGTAAGACAATATCATCCGCATACTCAAGGTCGAGAAGTCTTTCTCCAGGCAACAGATCCACACCACCATTACTTACATTCATCAGAGCTGTTTCCAGAATGTTATCGATGGCAAAGTTGAAGAGGAATGGTGAGATTGGGCAACCCTGCCTAACCCCACTACTCGAATGGAACAATGGAGAGAGGTGGTTGTATGCCCTCACTCTGCCTGAGGTGTTTTTATATAGGGCTTTTAGGATGTTAATAAACTTCTCAGGCACACCCTTCTTCAATAGACAATCCCAGAGAACAGTCCTGTCCAACGAATCGAAGGCAGCCCTAATGTCAAGAAACACTACGATTGTTGGCCTTTGATAAGTATGGCGATGTTCTAACATTTGGCGGAGGGTGAAGATATGATCAAAACAACCTCGACCAGAACGAAACCCAGCCTGCTCCTCACGAGTCAATCTTTCTCGGGTTTTGAACAACCTACGAAGTATGACGGAAGCCAATAGCTTGGACGCAATCGGAAGTAGACTTACCCCCCGATAGTTTTCACAGGAACGACGTGAACCCTTTTTAAAGATAGGGACAACTATCGACTCATTCCATGACGTTGGTACACTCTCTAGTTCCCAAACCTTTGTAAACAACGTCGTCAATTCCTTAGTCAAAAAGTCACCACCATCTTTAAAAAGAGCCGGAGGTAAGTCGTCTGGGCCAGGTGATTTGTAACGCTTCAAGAGTTGGAGTTCCTTGCGGACTTCCTCCTCGTTTGGTGGATCAGTCGTCACCGGCCATGGAGGGCAGGACATTCTGACCGATGTTGCCGGAGCAGCAGGCCAGTTGAACTGCCCTTCGAGAAATTCTGCCCATCGTCCAAGACGTCGATGGATGTTAGTGATTGTCATCCTCGCAGATTGTTTCACTCACACCAGACTTCTTGCTGCCAGTGGCTCGGATGAGCTGGAAGAGCTTCCGGTAGTTACCAGATGCAGCTGCTGCTTCCAGCTCATTAGCACGCTCCGACCACCAGGCTTCTCTGTCCTTACGCAAGCTTTGCCCAATTTCCCTACGTAACATCCTTCGTTTATGGTCAAACTCACGGTCACCCGGAGTGGACCGACGGGCTTCAATGAGTTGTAAGGAACCAGAAGAAACCCAGTGCTTAAAAGCGGGACGTTTCGCAAACCCACAAATGACTGTTCCCGCCATTTTCATGGCGTCAAGCAATTGCAGCCAATGCTCATCTATACTTTTCGGTGGGGCGGTAGCTAGCCTAGAGGCTAGCTCGGTTCGATACTTACTTGCAACAGAAGTTGCAACCAACTTGCTGACATCAATCCTTTGATGGTGGTCACTTCGTTGTCCACTGAAAAGTAAGGCAAGATTGGCGCAGACCAAGGCATGGTCAGAGTCCAGATAGGTACTCCAAAAGGAGCGGCAGTCTTTTACACAACCACGCCAGCGGTAGCTGATCGCGATGTTATCAATCTGAGTCCAGGCTTGGGATGCAGAGGGAGGACGCCAGGTGGCACATCGGCGATGACTGTGCCGAAAGTTAGTGTTAGCCAGAAACAGGTTGTGGTCTGTGCAAAGTTGCAGTAGACGGTCCCCGTTATCTGACCTGCGACCAACGAGTCCCCATCGGCCACCTAAACGACTCTCTTCTGTGCCTAGACGCCCGACCTGAACATTCAAGTCTCCGGCTAGTACTACAATATCTGTCGAGCGCACTTTCTGGAGAAGAACAGACAGCTGGTGGTAAAACTCATCCTTGATTGCATCCGGGCTGCAATCTGTCGGGGCATAGGCGGAGATGACGAAAAGACATCGTTTCTCACGCCGATTTCTTCTCACTTTGATGGAACTTTCTAATCTAACAGCACATAGCCGACTGTTAATGGGGATCCAATCAACTAGTGCTGCCTCAGCTCTAGCGCTTAGTGCGACACCAACGCCAGCAAGACCAGACGAAGATGCCACAGGGTCCCCGGATAAGCGCACGTAAAACAAGCTTTTCGAAGCGACAGATGGAGATCGAATTTGTAGTACTTCGCCAGAGTCTTGAATACGGGTCTCGGATAGACAACAAACATCAATATTAAGACTTTCCAAAGACATAGCCAGCCCTATCTGTTGTCCGACCTGCACTAGTGTGCGAACGTTGAAGGCAGCCAGTTTGAATGGTGCACGTGGTTTCAGAAAAACTGCTTCAGTTCTCGTAATCGGTGGTAACATACAATTTTCAACCGGACAGTGACTCGAGAACGTTTAGATACAGTCGAATTTCCACCAAAGACGAGCCGCTGTCTAAGTATAAAGGAGGGTGAATAATGTGGAAAATAATAATAATAATAATAATAATAATAATAATAATAATAATAATAATAATAATAATAATAATAATAATAATGACAATAATGGTATTAATAATGACAATAATAGTAATAATTATTTGAATCGATCGAATGTTGATCGGAGCGAGGAAATTAATTGCCATAGTTATAGAGTTCATGGTTTGTGTGTGGGCTGTGATACTGCCCGGGTGCCCAAACCGAAGCAGGTGGTTATCTTAGGGGGCCACACCCCGAGCCTTTGACCTAATGGTCTAACCCACAAGGCAGTGGAGCATCGTAAGGAGATGCAATCCCATGGTAGCCGGTGACCAACGATTGGTTCATACGCCATTTGTTCCCGCAGGATACTGGAGCCCATGTGCACCATTGCTTTGTGATCCGGTTAAAGCGCCGGACGTTCGCTTTTCGTCCTCTCATTTTCGTAAACAACACCCCCGCCACGAGAAGGCAGTGAGTAGGACTTCCCTGGCAGAGGCTGTATACGCGCGGCCTTGTGAGAGTATTTCGAGAGGGAGAGCTGACTCTCCCCACTCTCGGCCGTACCAGGGCGTTCGGGGGCATTTTACAGTGGACATTTAGTTGAATGCCAATCGTTCATTTTTGCTGCGAAATGCATAAAAAATAGTGAGTAGAATGCTGGAGTGACAGATTCCACGTATGTGCCCAGGTTTACACGAAGTGGTGTGTTTTACAAACGAAAGGATTATGATAGACGAATCATTTGAAGCGATTTAGTTAATAAAAGCAAGCATTGGAAGGTTAAAACGTTCGTTTTTCAAGATCTTAATGTATGTTTCACTTCTTTGGTCTCTCTGCCCCCTATCTGTGCTTAATATACATGGAGTGAGGATTGTCTATCTGGTTTAAGGCCTTGAAGAGTCCTTTAGGCTTGCTATGCATGAGCTCGATTGTGACTGCCGGCCTTAAAGGTAGGTAGAAGAAAACTATTCTATCACGAACCTGATAAGTTGGAAAGCAGAAGAAGGCAAGGCGATAAGCTGGATAGGTTATCCGGTTTTCTACTGATTCGAACTAACATAAAAAGGCATATATAATTAACATAATCATACCACCTAAGGAATTAGAAAAAAATACAATTATGTTCAATTTAGGGCATTATTATGGGAAAATGGGATATAAAGGTTACATTTAAATTACAGTAACTTCGGGATAAAAATTAGCACGGCAGTGACTTTTGCATTGAGTAAAAGCTTATGATTCATAGAATTAAACATCCACGATACCGCAATAGGACGAAATGGCCATCCAGGTTTTCAATGGTGGTCTAACAACCATGAGTTCATGATCTCAATCAAAAACTTAATATTCTCCCCAACCCTATACTGATAAATGCTAGAACATTACTTAGTCTAGATATCTTAAAGATAGCTTCCGTTGTTCTCCATCGCTTTTTTTCATTTCTTTCTTTACATCGATATGTATCAAACTTCTGACCCATAAGTTCAATACAAGTTCCTTAATTGACCATAATCTCCATACATACTGTCTTAATAGTTGAAATTAAATTAAAGAACAGCACCTTATATTATTAATCTGAGGTAGGCTCTTTTTAATCCATATTATGATTTGCGGTTGGAATAACCTTATTAGACAAATTATAATTAAGAAAACTACCATAAATTGTTCAGTCACTTTTCATAGTAACTTTAGTTTACTCAAACATATATATGAAGATTAATTTTATTGTAATACTATCTGTGCAAATTTGTTTGGTTAAATTGTCTTCATTTTGTTACCTTTTAACTTCCTACTTATTTATCACTTTATTCACGCTCTTTCTAAATACTTTATATTCTGTAGGTTATTTTACCAAAGTTCACAATTCACTTTCATAATAATTATCCTAACCTAGTTTTTAACAAAAAAAATTAGTTTCAAAGTTTTACAATAAAACATTTGAATTTTGTTACTTAATTAAGGTGATATTATTCTTGAATGTTTTATCCTTTTGTAGCCATGTCTAGAAGACATTATTTTAAATAATATTCTAACTAAATAAATGTTCTTATGGAACGATACAAGAAATAAGGAAAAGATAGAATATGAAGATTTCTTATGTATTAGAAATAAATCAATAACTATGTCTGAAGGCATCGAATTCTGCATAGTTTATATTTATTACTTACTTACTTACGCCTGTTACTCCTCGTGAAGGAGCATAGGCCGCTCACCAGCATTCTCCATCCAACCCTGTCCTGGGCAATCCTTTCTAGCTCCGTCCAGTTGTAATTCATCGTTTTCATATCTGCTTCTATTATCCGACACAATGTGTTCTTTGGCCTTCCTCTTTTTCGCTTCCCTTCAGGATTCCAAGTTAGGGCTTGCCTCGTGATGCAGTTTGACGATTTGCATAATGTATGTCCTATCCATTTCCATCGTCTTTTCCTAATTTCTTCTTCAGCTGGAAGTTGGTTTGTTCTCTTCCACAGAAGGCTATTGCTGATGGTATCCGGCCAATGGATGTTGAGTATCTTGCGTAGACAGCTATTTATAAATACTTGTACTTTCTTGATTGTGGTTGTTGTAGTTCTCCAAGTTTCAGCTCCATACAGTAGAACTGCCTTGACGTTCGTATTGAAGATTCTCACTTTGATATTGGTTGAAAGTTGTTTTGAGTTCCATATGTTCTTTAACTGTAGGAATGCTGTCCTTGCTTTACCAATCCTTGCCTTTACGTCTGCATCTGAACCTCCTTGTTCATCGATGATGCTTCCTAGGTATATGAAGGACTCTACATTTTCCAGAGTTTCGCCATCAAGAGTGATTGGATTGTTGTTTTCCGCTTTGAATTTCAGGACTTTGGTTTTCCCTTTGTGTATGCTGAGGCCTACTGATGCAGAGACTGCTGCTACACTGACTGTCTAGTTCATATTTATACTACTTGGTAATTCAATTTGACTAAATTAAATTGAGTAGCACTTGGTGATGACTTATTGTATGGATATAATCGATAAATATCAAGAAATATAACTAATTTACAGTTATATAGTTATTCCTTTCTATCACTTCGATTTTTTTTTGTAATTCGTTATCTACTAAAAAGTTTATTATAAACGATCAACTGAGAAACTTAGTTTTCTTTCTTCGTTACACCTTTTCTTCCTTTAAAAACAAGTCCTGGGTCATGTTTATTTAGGTCTTTAACATTTTTAGACACACTTTTAACAGTATCAATAAATTGACAGGATAGTGACCTGGATCGTTTTTACAAATAAACAAGAGATATCAGTTTTCTTAATAAATTGGGCTTTGTAACTTGTTAGTCGAGATTTCATACATTTTCTTCGTTTGTTTGGACAGTTATTTTTAGATTCTCAGTTACCACCAAAAAATAAGATGCTCACTTAATTTTCCTTAGATCTATGCACTATGTCAACTTGTTCAATGAGTTAAACTAAAAGAACTTTCCGACGATCCATATTTAGGTTATCATTTACTAGTTTAGCAACAAACTTTAGGTTGATAAAACGCTTACGTTTATCTGTCAAATCCTGAAGAAATAACGACTTTTGTTCCTTACCTGTTAAACTTTTTATACAAACTTTTAAGATGATTGCATACTACATATAAACACATTGTAGTTGAATTGAACACGATTCATCGAATCAATATTTAGATCATTTTAGGGGTTGTGGAGTTTGTTAAGTTTTTAATTAAGATTATGAACCGATTGATGTTAGACAACCATTGAGAACCTGGAAGCACTAGACGGCCGTTTCAACCAAAAACTTAACAATCTTCACAACCCCTAAACTGATAGTTACCATGTGCTCACTAGTGACTAGCTTCGTGAGAAAATTCTCGGAGTTCTGGTGAGAAGCCGTGACCAGTGGAGTTAATCCATATCGAGTAGAAAGAGGTGTCTACCTCAGTACAATGGAAGACGGTCACGCAACTTCGTGGATTGGTTGAGGTTAGACATTTACACCATTGGGTGTCGACTCATTGGTCCAGTAGGTTAAGCGTTCGCACGCGAGACTGAAGGTCCTGGGTTTGAATCCCACGAGCGGAATCGTAGACGCGCACTGCTGAGGAGTTCCACAATAGGACGCAACGGCCGCCCAGTGCTTCCACGTTTTCAATGGTGATCTAACATCAATCGGTTCACGATCTCAATCAATATTTAGATGTTTGCATGCGTCATTCATTTTGTCTGAACGGGTTAACTAATTACCACCAGACTCATTGGGTAACTGTTGATGACTTCAAGGAATGTAAGACATTGACGACTGCTAGCTAAACGTTTCCCAAAGGGTACTGAGAGTATCATAAGTTTGGTCCCGATGAGGTATTCTCTGCACATTTTTGTAATGTTTCAGCATAATATCCTCTTTTTGCGTAAATAGTTAAAATATTTGTGGAAGGTTTTTTTAATAGACATTACGTGCCTGTCATATTTACCTTCATTATTATTGGTTCGTCACCTTATAAATAGAAATCATTGTTGACTGGTTAAAAAATCTCACTAGTTTTCTCCATTCAACCTCATTGGGAGAAATGTTTCGTTATGTTGAATAATAAATGTACAGTACATATCAATAACAAGATACTAACAATAGAGTAGGACTTGAGACCAGGATAAATTAAAACCAATTATACAATTTCCTACTTTTAATAGATATAGTGAAACACTAACTCTATAGTGCTTTCACCCACTTTACAACAAATACATAGAACTCAATAAAATACAAGTTTTCCTATGATAAACTCTGTTCTGTTGTAGAAATATTCATCATTTAGTGTATATAACTGTGTTATCTACTTGTAAATGATCATCTTTTTTTTCAAAATAAATAATGTTATTCGTGTGATCGACTTTCAAGCGTAGAATTTATAGGTTTTTAATAATCAATCTGTTGTATAACTGACTCAACTGTGTTGTGATTCGCTAGTGAACAGTCATAGTCTTAAGTCAATGAAGTGTCACCAAGTTAACCTTTAACTCTCACTTAATGAATAGACATGTATTTTCTATGGGTTTGTAGTGTCGGTTATTATGTTAAGCCCATATACCTTATTCTAGCTTTCGGACAGCTCAATCTGTTCATCCTACTTCAGTCACATTTTGACCTTGTTATTTATCCGCTCATCAATCTTGACTGTTTTTATATTAGCGCGTAGGTGTGTGTACATTTATTATCCCATTACTCATCACATGTCTGTCACTTACTTTCGTGTAACTATAAGTATTGATTAACACTTGGTTAAAGGGGAGATGGCTTACCCGCCATCTCCACTGTGCGTCGTTTCTTTTCTCTCTATTCCATTCGCTTTATATACAAAATATATGTATTCACAAGTCCATTTTCGTCATTTGATTTATTTGATTCCGTTATCAAGTAACGCGTTTTAAGTCGATGATTATATACGAGAATAGGCGATATATGTATTTCAATAACAATCATTCATACGATCGAATTAAATAAACAGATCACGGGTCACTAAAGTGGAGAGTCCGTCAACAAACATTGTCCGATCTAGATTACGACAAAATAAAGGGCCCCACAGGTTTTTCAAAAATGACTGATTGTAATCTTCTTTGTCAGACAGTTTCTAGCGAGTTTAGATATCTTAGTAGCCTGTTATTTGCCTTATCACTTTGATTGGTTCAAATTTATTTAGGCTGTTGATA
Organism: Schistosoma margrebowiei; assembly: GCA_944470205.2. Lineage (NCBI taxonomy): Eukaryota > Metazoa > Platyhelminthes > Trematoda > Strigeidida > Schistosomatidae > Schistosoma > Schistosoma margrebowiei. The sequence continues at coordinate 73,590,485 of OX104028.1, read as the reverse complement.
TAGTATTTTCTTAATAATTCAATCAATGAAATACAAATCGTAATCAAATGATAAGCTGCATATACGATAATACCATTGTAGTGTAACTTAAATAGCAACGTTACTTATAAACAAAGTATTATCTCCAAGTGCGGTTAGATTATGTGATTTAGACATAAAAATGTTTGATCTTAAAAAATCTAGCGACCATGACAATGGATAACATTAGGTTGTAGTCAATCATTTATTTGAAAGAACATTGTCAGTTTCGTTACTTTTCTGGTTGAGTTAAAAATTACTTGATGGTGATCGGTTCGTCATTCGAGTCAGTTGTCCAATAGTGGACATGAAGTACAACAAGTCAGGTTTATATCCGAAGCCCCATATACACATGTGGATAAAAATAATTTGAATAAACAGCATGGATGATAATTACCGGCGTTATAAGGAATTACTTATAAAAAAAAGATAGTGAAAAGTCGTCTACCACCGTTTTATTATTTTACACTCCAGGCATTTTGGTCATCAATAAAGTACATTATGTTGGCTAGTTCATTATGATTTTTAAGCATATTTTTGATCACCTTTTATATTAAGATAATAAAACAAACACACAATTTCTAAGTAGTTACACATCAATTAATAATTTAACAAGTTTAGTTTTTTTTTTTACTGTTAGTTAAAATAATTAAACCTAACTATAGCATAACATCCTGTATGATCATTAGATTTACATCAAAATTAATAAAGGTACATATTCACATACCTCAATTAGAGCACATTAAAATAAGTTTTATTCATTTTATAAACTAAATTCAATCTTTAAAAATATTTTGTAGAACGTTCCATATTTTCATGAAGAAGTCCTAATACGTTTAACCAATGCCTTCTTTTAAAATATCTACATATTTTTAATGTAATTTCTATGATAGATTTTAGCATTTGTTAGTTTATTATTATTTATTTCAACACATAAATATTGGTACAAGAGGGCATCAAATATAAATGCGCCACACCATATTTGTGTGTGTGGGCTGTGATACTGCCCGGGTGCCCAGACCGAAGCAGGTGGTTTTCTTAGGTGGCCACACCCCGAGTCTTTGACCTAAAGGTCTGACCCACAAGGCATCGTGAAGAGATGCATTCCCATGATAGCCGATGACCAACGATTAGTTCATACGCCATTTGTTTCCGCAGGATACTGGAGCCCATGTGCACCACTAGTTTGGTGGTGCGGTTAAAGCACCGGAAGTTCGCTCTTCGTCCTCTTATTTTCGTAAGCAACATCCCCCCACACGAGAAGGCAGTGAGTAGGACTTCCCTGGCAGAGGCTGTATACGCGTGGCCGTGTGAGAGTATTTCGAGAGGGAGGGCGGGCCCACCCCACTCTCGGCCATACCAGGGCGTTTTGGGGCGCATTTATTAGTGTTGAATAATTACTTCGTTATTGTTATAAACAATGAAAAAGAAATAATTAGATAATCTTCCCAAAGTTTTGTCATCTTTCTAACTTAATACAGAGAAACAACGCATTTTTTTCCTATTATCAATAGTGACAACATTTTTATGATATTATTTTCCATAATCAAAAATCCCTTATCTGCAATTATGCAGGGAAATTAAATTCTGTCTTTACTAATCCTTTATATATATATATATATATATATATATATATATATATATATATATATATATATATCTTGAGCTTGAAAAGTCAGCAGTGATAATAATACACTCAGTAAAATGTTTATTCCGATAGGACTGTATATCTTTAGAAATGTTTTTAATGTAATGGGACAAATGGTGTGAAAGTATAACTTTTGGTACTATAATATGAAGAATTACTATTTATACTATAATTTGTAATTGATTATGTATATGTATATTCTCCTGTTTTCGAGCTTTCGCTTGACTCACAAATCGTTGTCATATGTCTTATTGTTCCAGATTCATGATCATTTAGTCATTTCCCCATTACTTCGGTTTAGCGTCATTTATGACTGAGTCATGTGCATTCTGTGTTGCTGTTTGATCGAAAATATCAGAGATACTATGAGTTCTGAGTCATGATTGAATAGAGTAAAAGCAAGAACTAATCTGCTTCCTGTACTTGTCCGATTCGATGATTAGTTGAAAGGAGCTTGAGGGTCAGTAATTGTTAAGTTCTCAGTTGCTGTTTATTGTTCAATGTCAACAGGCTAAGAAAAGGGCACCGGTCCTGCTGGAGATATAGACGAGCAAATCGATAGTCGAAGTTGTAAAATGATACAACTATTCTCTCGTAATTACGCCCTGATCACACAAGCCGCAATATAATATTAACCATCTACTTCTATTCGTTATATTAGTTTTGTGCCATAACAAAAAAATGCGCTAATCACGGTAACTTGGTTAGACGACATAAAATGTATTTACTAACAGCAGTTATGGATTAATTAGTCGAAAAATTTGATCATTTCATTGGTTGTTTGTGGAATCGACATTGAATTATCCCCCCTCAATATTAAGTCTGCGAATGAGATGAAACAATCCTCAAATACTACCTTCTTTTCAATGGTTTCATGACAGAAGCCTTTATTTTTCAAATTAGTGAATTTCATTACTATATTCATCAATGCACTTTTACTTAATTTTTTCAATTGACTATTTCATATTGTTTTTGGTCAACCGTACAATCCATTAACAAAATTTTGGGGTGATCCGGCAAGTTGCTTGTAAAAGATAAGCAAGCATCAAGAAACATTAAGAAGCGTTTTATCCAATCAGAGTTCACTTGAAGTGTTAGCCAAAAATATCAAGGAAGTGAAACGTCACATGCTGAGGTTCTGATTGGTTGATTGCTACACTGCTACTATGTTCAGTAGCATTCCAGAATCTTCTAGCAGCTCAAGGACATTTGAAATATTATAAAAACCCTGTATTTTCTGTATTGAAATGGACATTGGAGTAAACTACTTCTCGCATACTTTGAGCGTTTGCCGTGTTCAGGTCGCCGGATAGTTCTGGCTTGTGGGGTACCGAATAGCTTAGGAGACGAATATAGCGTTCAATCCGCAAGACTTATCACAAAGCAATACTATATCCAGTTTCAATGAATACGCTTGACTATCTTGTTGACTAGTGTGACTTTATTTCATTTGGTCATATGACTTAACTGAAGAAAGATAAACGTAACTTACAAAGCGCAACATATCATAAACGTATAAAAACCGACTCAATCGGTTGCTTTTTTAGAATAAGGAGATGTGGAGATTATTCATGAACTGACCTTTGTTGGACCAAGGCACAAGCTGAATACACAGTAGTAAACAAACAAGTGAAGAAGAGCATCAAAACCGACAAACGTAAATATGTGGAAGATCTAGCAAAGACGGCGGAAAAGGCTGCAAGAGAAGGGAACATGAGACAACTGTATGACATAACAAAGAAACTCTCTGGAAATCGCCGCACACTAGGACGACCAGTGAAAAGCAAGGAAGGCGAGGTAATCACCAACATTGAAGAGCAACAAAACAGGTGGTTAGAACACTTCAAAGAACTCTTGAATCGACCAGCTCCACTGAACCCACCCAACATCGAAGCAGCACCCACGGACCTCTAAATCAACGTTGGCCCACCAACAATTGAAGAAATCAGCATGGCCATCAGACAAATCAAGAGTAACAAAGCAGCAGGACCAGACAACATTCCAGCAGACGCACTGAAAGCAGACGTAGCGGCAACTGCAAGAATACTCCACATTCTCTTTAATAAGATTTGAGATGAGGAACAAGTACCAAAAGACTGGAATGAAGGACTTCTGATCAAAATACCGAAGAAAGGCGATCTCAGCAAGTGTGATAACTACAGAGGCATCACTCTTCTTTCAATACCAGGAAAAGTCTTCAACAGGATATTGTTAAACAGGATGAAGGACTGCGTAGACGCCCAACTTCGTGACCAACAGGCAGGATTCCGTAAGGATAGATCGTGTACAGACCAAATCGCAACTCTACGGATCATTGTGGAACAATCAATTGAATGGAATTCATCACTCTACATCAACTTCATTGACTACGAAAAGGCATTTGATAGCGTGGACAGAACAACACTATGGAAACTTCTTCGACACTACGGCGTGCCTCAGAAGATAGTCAATATCATAATGGATTACACTGCAAAATCGTGCATGGAGGACAGTTGACAAAGTCGTTCGAAGTGAAGACCGGTGTTAGGCAAGGTTGCTTACTCTCACCCTTTCTTTTTCTCCTGTTGATCGACTGGATCATGAAGACGTCAACATATGAAGGGAAGCACGGGATACAAAGGACATCTAGGATGCAGTTGGACGATCTGGACTTCGCAGATGATCTGGCCCTTCTATCCCAAACGCAACAACAAATGCAGGAGAAGACGAACAGTGTAGCAGCAGTAGTAGGTCTCAATATACACAAAGGGAAGAGCAAGGTTCTCCGATACAACACAGCATGCACCGATCCAATCACAATTGATGGAGAAGATTTGGAAGATGTAAAAACCTTTACATATCTGGGCAGTATCATTGATGAACAGGGTGGATCTGATGCAGATGTGAAGGAGCGGATCGGAAAAGCAAGAGCAGCATATTTACAACTGAGGAACATCTGGAACTCAAAGCAACTGTCAACCAACACCAAGGTCAGGATTTTCAATACAAATGTCAAGACAGTTCTACTGTATGGGGCAGAAACCTGGAGAACTACGAAAGCCATCATCCAGAAGATACAGGTGTTTATTAACAGTTGTCTACGCAAAATACTTCAGATCCGTTGGCCGGACACTATTAGCAACAACGTACTGTGGGAGAGAACAAACCAGATCCCAGCGGAGGAAGAAATCAAGAAGAAGCGCTGGAAGTGGGTAGGACACACATTGAGGAAAGCACCCAACTGCGTCACAAGGCAAGCCCTCACATGGAATCCTCAAGGCCAAAGGAAAAGAGGAAGACCAAAAAACACATTACGCCGAGAAATGAAAATAGACATGAAAAAGATGAACAAGAATTGGATGGAATTAGAAAAGGAGGCCCAGGACAGTGTGGGTTGGAGAATGCTGGTCGGCAGCCTATGCTTCATTGGGAGTAAAAAAAAGAACTTTGTTGGACAATCATTGAAGACCAAGAGGCGCAGGACTTCGCTGCAGTGCGCGTTCATCACCTCATCAGGGATCGACACCAGTACCCTCAAGCTTTTCAGTAAAAATTTAACATTCAGGTTATACTTTTGGTGGAGTTTTGTTCTCTGAGCTGGATGGTTTGCTCGTGGAGCTTTCATCGTTCTTCTGAACGAAATCATCAGCACAAACTTCAAATAGAAGTGAAGTGTCGTTGAGAAGAACGATGAAAGCTCCACGGCCAAACCATCCAGCTCAGAGAACAAAACTCCACCAAAATCATCCACCTGACCTACAAATCTTCCCCACCATTCAGGTTATACCTTAAGTTTTATGCATTTAATCACTGTTTGTGTCATAGACGGTATGAACTAGCATCCTCAAACTCAAAATAATAAAATATTTAGTACAGTAAATAACTTTAATTATCATGCATTCCTAAGTATATATAGAGGTCAATTGTTTTATGCTATACAGTAGTGTGATTCAAAGTACGATAAATAACCGAAACTATTATGTCTTTGTGATAAGCATGTTACCAAGACATAAGGTAACACATGTTCATAGAACTATAGGATATAATAAATGTTAGCAGGTATAAGTACTATGTAGTACTGATTGAAATAAAGAGAACAGGAAAGAAATTGAAGGCCAATCGAGATAATAACACAGTTAGAGGAAGATATACAAATGACGTATTTAATGTATGATTTTTATATTCTACTAAGCAACTGTGTAATTTTGTATTTAACAATTAATTGGTCTTCCCCACCCAAGTTCTTGTTCACTATGATATATATATATATGCATGTATAATTAATGAAGTAATCATATATAAGCCAAAAGATAGTTAAACGTAGCATTTAACAGGCAAACAAAACATGAATGAATTAATCTTGAAATATCAATTGAATATGTTTCAAATGTAATTTGTTCTTTGAATAAAGTTTAAATTAATTAATGAGAATGATATCAAATGTTGACATAAAATGTTTCTTTATTTGTTTCATTCATTAATTTTCATAATAATTATCCTATTGTTCGATCACTTTTTTTTTTATACAAATAATATAAATGATAATTCAATAGTTAATGATTTTCATTTGTTTATAATATTTCATTTAATCCATTGATAGAAAATTACCGAATTGTGCAACTTTCCTTTCAACTTGTGAAAGATATTTATCTGGTATACCAGCCTCTCTAAAATTTAGGAATATTTTATTTATTTTTATTCTTCTGTAGAAGGTTTTAAGTTTAGATCAATAAAATAATAAGTAGATTATCTTTAATGAATTACACACAATCTCTCTCTACTCTCTCTCTCTCTCTTATGTTAAACCATATTATCATTGTGCATTATATACTTAAAATATATGGCAATCTATCTTGTTGAGAGCAGTCATAAATGTGTGTACGTGACAGTAGCTGACATATAATACGACAATAATTACGGTCAAAAGTGTTGGTGTGTCAATGGTTATTGTTGTTGTTATTCTGAATAAAAAATGACGGCCATTATAATAATTAAGTAATACGTATAATATTGTTCAAAATTTTGTTTTAGATAAATTCAGACAACGTATATTAACTACTAGTGATTATTCAATCGATTTGTGAATGCAGAAAATGTGTATCTATTCAGTGAGCCAATACATGTCTACATTAGTCCATTCGCTTAGAAATATTGATAAACAAAAAAATAGAATACCTTACAGCTAGTAGTAAATATCAATTTAGTGGTTATCGTTACTCACAGGACTATTGGACTACTGTTCTAGTATTTAATATGATTATTAACAGATCGTAGTACACCTGTGAACGTCACCACGGGAATGTGGGTACATTCAGCTGAATGACTATTGAAAAACGACGAAGAACTCCAAGATTTCAATAATACATACCATTCAAAGTGTATTTCAGTACATTACGTTCACTTTAAACAAGCATTATAAATGCAAATATTGTTAGTTTTAACTTACATTACGACAAGCAAAACTTACTAAGATGTAGGTATATTTTTTTAAGAAAGATATAAAATGTGACGTAAAATACTGCTTGTGTTCCGCTAATAACCAGTACCAAAATAGAACTACTTACTTTAACTCTTTTAATTTACGTGTTTTTGCCTCGTTTAAACGCAAACGCCTTAATCTTGCTTCTTCATTTAATCGCAGACCTTCTTCAAATACAGCATTTCTTTCTGCAATGCGTTCTTTTTCTTTTTCACATATTTGAAGGCGAAGATCTTTTAAATTTTGAAAACTTTTTTGTTTGGCTTCATATTCAGCGCGTTTATCATTTTCTACAAGTTCTTGTTGACGCCTTAAAAAGCATATGAATTAAAGTAAAAACATTTTTTATCCATAAAGCCATTTTCTCAATGATATTCTATTGAAATAGTTGATCTAATTAAAAAAAACGTATCATTGATCGTAATTTTAATGCTTCTGTTTGTGGTAACATATAACGTGTATATTGTATTAACTTATCGGCTTCTAATTATGCAAACCTTTTCGAGCTTTTTTGTGACTGATCTTACTTGTCTCAGATATACACTATTCTTATGAGTATCGAAAAACTTAATTGAGCAGTGAATTATTCATCCTCAATATTCATTCACTTGACATATGATCATCTTTAAAGTCAGAATTTATCAGTGACTTTATGAAAGTTTCTTTTTATTTCTTCTTAGTGAATGAATACTATATTATCTTACGTTTATTTTATGGCAGACTTTTCATACTGTTTTATTTCCCAATTACGTTTTATTATTTTTATTGCTCTTGTCGTGTTTTAAATGAAATCAACAGACTGTTAAGTCAAAAAGTAACTTTTCGAATGAGGAATATGAAGAGATTCAATAATGTAAATTGGTTTGTTGTACTATATTTTTTTTCATATTTTACTTGGAATCTTGAATGTTAGTTGACATTCTACGAATAGGAGAAGTAAAGTGTAGTATTGTAACCGTACACCTTAGAATAATACTAATCGGATGAGAAACAAAATTTGAATATATTAAAATGCTGATGTATTCATATGTAAAAGGTCGTTTAAAAGAAAGAAAAGATATATGATCTCATTAAAGTATGCTTAAAGAGCTTGTTTTTAATTAATATTTCCGGAGAATAAAATGTTTTATAGTCAATCATCTCCACAACCATATTCATCAATAATTTCTTCACATAACCTAACCACAAAAATCTCACTTTTAGAGTTTACTTACATTATAAATTTCAGTAATGTATGCGGTTGATGGTTTATACATTGAAATGAAACTTGATAAGTTGTTTGAATTCAAAGTCCGTTTACGAGCTCGAAGGATTATGTTGAAATTTAGTTAGGAATGAAGTGATGAGATTAGTCATTTTGTCTATACAATAACAAAGGGTATCAACTAAGATTGAATTTTTAAACAATTAGAAATAACTAAAATTTGTAAATGTTCAGCATAAATGAAGATACAATTATTATTTATCAAACCAACGTATATCTATCATTTAAATAATATAGCATAGAGTGCAAAATTGATTGTGTGATATATAAAATAATTTACTTCAAAATTCTTTCAAATTCAACTCTTTCACGACCAGCTTCAATTGCTAACTGACGTTTTCTATTTTCAGCTTGTGCTGCTCTAGCTAATTTCAATTCATTTTCTGTTTCAATTTTTTTCTGTGCAGCTAATAATTCTTTACGTCTCCATTCTCTTTCATTAGCTTCAGCTGCACGTTTAGCTCTTAATGCATCACGTTCTGCAGCCTCATCTGATGCTCTTTCTTGTAATGCACGTAAACGTGTAATTTCTAGTTCTTTCTCACGTTTTATACGTATTTGTTCGGCTTCATAGGCAGCTTCACGTTCCTTTAAATGAGAAAAAAAAAGTTAAAGATCATATTCATGATTGAATTTCTCTATTTTTCCTAAAATTACAACGTTTATAATGATTTTCTGATCATAAATACAATAAAACTATTTAACAAAGTATGTTGTTTTAAAATAAATAAATAACGACACGATTTCTAATTATTCAGTTAGCGGGACGAACTGTGAAATTCACATCAACAGTGTATCTAAAATAAAATCTGGTTTTTGAATGATTTGATAGAAGTATCAATAAGGATTAAGTAAATTCAATTTAAATGCCGTTAATCTTCTGATTTAAGTGCAGAAGACTTCACCAGCTGACATAAATAAACATATCTGAATCTTAAGGTCGAGTTGATATGAATTTGTTAACTTTTAAAAAACGTTCCATCAGTTTAATTCAATATATCTGCAAATATTCGTTCCAAATACATACATTTATCATAAAACTAAGTCGATTGCTCAAAAATTGTTTATCAGGCTAGGTAATTCACAAATATGAATACATATTCACTATTTGTTCCCAACTATTATATATAGAATTATTGTAGTATATACGAAAAGGATTACAAGAAGGTAATGATTTCTTATAAGCGTATTAAGCATCTATTGTATTCAGTGTTTATTTCGCATTACTTTGACATGGTCAAAGTGAGAACTGTAGAAAAACAATATTACTTTACTCTTTATGATTCAGTTAACAAGAAAACCTTCTGAATTAACTGTTATATTAATGTCCGTTAAACTTGAAGTAGTATTTTCTATGATTTTACACATTTACACAAAAACATATTTTCACAGATTGAAATCATGAGTCAGTTGAAGCTAGACCACCATTGACTGACTTCAGGAGACACTTCTGGAGTTCTAGTGAGAAGTCGTTACCAGTGGAGTTCAACCAGGTCTGTTGTGAGATAGGAACTCACTGAAGACAATGGTGTACGGTAGCGCAACTTCGTGGATTGGTTGAAGTTAGACATTAAAACCCTTGGATGCCGGCTCAGTGGTCTAATGGTTAAGTGCTCGCGCGCGAAGCCAGTAGGTCCTGGGTTCGAGGCCCGGGTGGTGCGGGGTCGTGGATGCGCACTGCTGAGGAGTTCCATACTAGGACGAAACGGCCGTCCAGTGCTTCCAGGTTTTCAATGGTGGTCTAGCTTCAACTGACTCATGATTTCAACTTGTGAAAATTTCTAAAATTTCCACAAAACACATTCTGATAAAAAACATATTTAATAAATATCATGATTCTGGAAAAAATAACGAATATCCATTAAATTTCTTTTCTGAAAGTTAGTAATTAAGAATTGTTACTAATGTAATTAATGATCATAGACTTCGTGAGAAGAAACAATTCACTATTTTATACAAAAACAAACAGAGCCTTTGTGAAATATGAAAATCATACATCGTTTGCACATCTTTCAGTTGTTCTTAACACAAATCATTATCCTTTCAATCCTGATGTTATTCTGATTGTTTGACATTTTCCTTTCTTTTATTTTTATTTGATTGTTCTGCTGATAAACATTCTACTTCTAATTCTTGCTAAATACTACTTATGTCTGCATAAGTAGTGCAAGCTACATCAGTAGTTACTAAATTCAAACAAGAAGTTCTTTATTTAAAATGTTTGTGGTTGTGTAATTCAGTTGCTTGGTATTTAATGAGCTATAGCTTGGAACAAAAGCTAGTGAAGAACTTGCTGTATTTCCATATCACACTATTTATCAACAATAATATACACCTACAAATTAAAAAAAATCAATTTTTATCGATTTGTTACTAGAAATAAATCTGTAATATTCCTTAATCACTTGTTATCATTTTCCAAGTTCTACTTCATCATATCGATGGCAACCTTATCTACGTACCGCATTTCGCTTAGTCCTTGTGTAGCAGCTTTTACAGTCCTTGTGCATACAACACTATTTCATTTTCAGAGAATGAGAATGCTTAAATACACGTTGATTATTCGCTATCTGTTTCGACAAGAACTTACATTCAGTATTTTATGTTAAATGATTTCATTAAAAAATCAATGTTTTCATGCCAATAAACAATGGTTTATGGAGTAGTGGCTTACTGCTTTTTCATTTTGAATTTGCATTATTTTCAGATCCATCAGGCGATCTTTTTCCTTTTCAATTTCTCGTCGTTTTCGTAATTCCTCATTAGCTATATTAAGCTCTATTCTCATTTTTTCCTGAATTTGTCTTTTCTTCTCTCTGTTAGCAATTTCTTTCATATTCTCGTCAGCTATTCGTTGTGTCGCTAAAATATTTTCTTGTTCTGTCCGCTCTAATTCCAACAAACGATCTTGTTTATTCTCCTCGATTTGTTCTAAAACTCTACAAGCTCCAAGAATTTCCTAAGAAAAATCGATAATAATAACAAATTTCACAGAATTATCATGATCCATTTTAATTTGCTTCCAACTATAACTGTATGATTACGCTTCTGATATCAGGATTCACCGAAATTCTAAAATTTTAGTTTACTAAAAAACAGTCTTATGTTGAAAAAATAAATCATATAAAATCTATAAATCGTTTTGAGTAAACTGATGCAACTCATAAGATTCTAAACAAATTGGAATCAATAAATAAACTAAACGTTAGGAATTTCGCTGCTAAAATCCGGATGTTACCTATTGATTATGAGATCGTAGAGATGTTTTTGTTAAGAAGGATAAACTGATTAGTGCTGATATATTTAAAGTGAAAAGTTCATTTATTAGACTGTCATTTTCTTCACATATATAATCATAAACACAAATTTTTTTAAAAATGTGCGCACTTTGAAATTTCACAAAATATTTTTCTGATAACTTGAAAAATAAGAAACTGATATTCATAACTTTATTATGGTTATCTAACTAAGTGTTTAAAGAGCTTGGTCAAGGTCTTTTAAGTGGCGTCAAGTAAATAGAAGGATTTAACAAGACAGCCCAAACTTTGGTTCTGTATTGGGTGACAATCGTCAACATGTAACATCTGTGACCTAGAATTAACTGAAATTTTGATGGAATTCAATTATGCATCACTTAGTATCATAATCAGTAAAATTATCACAGAGAGAATCAATCTCCCTTAAATAATAAGTACGTCGTGCTGAGGAATGCCGTTTAGCATGAAACTTACGTTTGGGGTTTTCTATCTACTGGTTTAATCATTCAGGTATGGAAACAGTTCATTCGATATTGGACAGCTTAAATCACACTTTAAGTTAAACGAAAGAGCTTGATAAGTAAAAGTGTCTAGATGAACATGATATTAGTTATTAATTGGTGATTATTGAGTGTAAATAATTAAACAATTGTGATGTCCTTTAACAGCCTATTTGTTTATTATTTGGATAGCTGCGGAATTTTGAAAATTTGCTCTCCTTGTTTTGAGTGTAATCTCAACGAATTATTTTGATGCCTTTTTTATTATGTGCTTCAAATTTGTATCAGATACTATTGGGCTTGTGTCACTAGCAGCTTAAAAATGTCAAATTAATGAAGATAAAATAAACTATTGTATAGGGAAATAACTCTTTTCATGTACCAAAATTAATGTCAATTAGTACCACTAAAAACGTTACAGTAAATTACAGATTAAGTAATCAGTAATTTACATGACCTCAAAATACACTCGTGAGGAAGTTGTAAACATGCTGCTTTCGGTTGTGTGTTTTTTCTATAATTTCGCCGGATTTTCTAAAGAACTGTAACTTTCTCGTTATTATTTATACACAAAATTATTTATATATGATATAGTCTTCCGCTAAACATTTTGGCGAATTTATAATTGTATTATTATATCTGTCACCTTGTCTTAATTGTATTTATTCCGACTATTAATCTCATAGTTTCATTTAACATATAAACTTATTTAAGTTAACATCAAATGTTAGTCAACCCGGCACTAATAATTTTATTTTATTTGCAAACAATCCTAAATTCATACGCTATAACTTTGAACGTTGTATTTTTCTAAGACCGGATCACTGTTTGGATTGGTAATTTGGATTTATAATTTCAGAACCTACAGATAATATTACAAAAAACATCGGTCGCTCATATACTAATGATCTTACTATCAATCTGGCATAAGAGGTGATGTTTTGTTGTATTTTCAGGTTTTTGTTTTCGAAAATTTCGTACTTTTACAACTTACAAATATTTCATCGCATTTCTAAGTAAACGAAATAATCAACAAATTTAGCGGTTGTTTTTTGTATTTTGTTTCATTCTGTTAGTCTAAGGTGAGTAAAGAGATATGAAACTTGGATTCTCACTGTTTTTTGAATCCGTTTACATATTTTTTGATGGATATTCGCCAAGCAGTTGTTTCATAATAGTTTCATATACTTTTGACGGTAACATATCTTTTCATTTATTGTTCATAAATTCCAGTCATTTATAAAACTTTTACTCAGTAATGAATTAAAAATGCCCTAGTTATGCGTACGCTAAGGTTTACCAGGTGTGGTGGGTTTTAGTCATAGGTTTAACTCACAACCACTCGGGTTATAAAATTATGATTTTCAGTATCCTGACCGGGGTTCTAGGTAAGAGTGAATTTACATGCCACAATACTGCAACGTAGTTAGCAACTCAGAAAAGAACATACCGACAGTTGTTAGTGAAAAATAGCTATGCGATACCAAATAAAGCTTACCAATCGTGTTTTTCATTAAATATGGTGACGTAAATTGATATCATGAAACTCTATCTTTACTAAGAAGTTCAATGATGGCTTTATCTGTTACTTAGCTTATGGTTAGTTTCACATGACTTTATAATATGTTGCTTTGTTAACAGTATGGATATCTAAGCTATTTAAAAAGAAAAAAGATTATATCCACATCATGAACATATTTCCTTGAAAAGTCAGCTAAGTCGTTGTGGATCATTTAAAAGAATGGTTTTATTAAAGAACGGAATAATATTATTCAGTCAGCCTACCAAAAGAATCTACAGATCAATCAATAATAGAACTCAAGTAAAGCTGATACCTGCTGTTTACGCTTTTTTTCTATCTCTTCCTGTATGTGTATAGCGTTTTGTCTTTCTAATTCCATCATATTATCTAAACGTAGTTCTTCTTCAGCCATTTCTTTCTTGATTAAACTTTTTTCCAGAATTTGTTCGTCTCTTATTGCTTGTATTTTGGCATTTAATATCCATTCGTTTAATGCCTTTATCTCATCTTCCTGATCTTGCCGTTGTTCCGAAGCTTTTTGTAACAAACTTTCTGCCTGTTTTTTTGCTTCTTCTTCCAAATCTGTAAGTCGTTCATTACGCACACGATTTAAATCATATTCACGCATTTTCTGTTTACGTTGCTCTACTGCTTCCTATGAAAAAATAGTGGGGATCACTGAACACTAAAATTATTTTGTGTATTAAAGGTTGGATAAAAAGCTTACAACATCTGAAGTCCAAAACATCAACATTCTTTTGGTATTTCTAGTATGGTTACTGGACGTAAATCGAAAATGTTATATTTACTTTGAATCTATAATGACTATATCTTTTTGCTCCTAGGTTTTTTGATTTTGAAAAGTATTTTGTTCATCGAAGTGCGCTTCACGAACTTAATCATCATGTTTTAAGGCAGAAAAGATCACTTTATCAGATTGCATAATCAAATATCACATAGGCATACAAGCATTATCATGCGAAAGAAAGTTTATCATGATTATATCGATGTTTTTATCCTTAACGTTATTAATTCACCTTCAAAGGTTTTGAAGCTTATATTCGAATCCTGGGTACCTACAATTATGTTAGTTTCCAGTGGTCATGTGAAGGGTAAAGATTATTTAAAAAATTACGTGACCTCACATGAAATACTTCCAATAGTACATAGTTGATAACTATCAGATAGTCTGAGGAATTATAGAAATTAGGTAATCAAAAGCCACTAATTCTGTGAGCAGTTAGGTATTTCTGAATTATCATCGAATGGTTGTAGCAATGGCTGTAGCAATAAATGTATCCCCTAAACAAAGTTCTGTAAGTCTTCAAAACTGATGCTGACATCATTGGTTTTACAATAAATACCCCGGCTGAAGCTGCTTGATCACACATCCACACCATATCACGGGTGAGTGCAGCGTGGTATTCATCCCTTGAAACGGCTAGCTAGTTAAGTTCAGAAACTTCTCACACACATCGACAACTTTTCTAAATATATTGAATCTATTCATTGTTGACATTTGACTTAAGTGGATTGATATCTTTTGATTATGAAGGTGTTGTGGACAAAATTATTATTGAACCCTCTTCATCACTTTAAGAGGCAAAATGAATTCTTTTGCGAAGTGACTTTTGCATACTCAGTTAACACTGAAAATATTTACTTATCATTTATGCAGAAAACGCAAAATAACCTGTTTATCGAATTATTCATAAATACCTTCTTAGGAAGTCTAGAGTAGCTTTTTTTCAGTTTTTCAATTTAGCATCAGTTGACTTCAAGCTTAATACACCGATTTTCAATGCTTATTCACAAATACGATTCTTACCAGTGTTGATTTTTGTTCAGATTTCTCTTGCTCATTAGCGAATTGTTCCTCTTCTTTTGTCAATAACTTAGCTTTTTGTAGAAGTTCTTTATATTTTCCTGGTGGTATGACTATTCTTTTCTTGTCAATGCATTCTGAGGGTATTCTGTGAAGCAAGATAGATAGCAAGATTTCTTACATAAGATTACGAACCAAATCAGATGTAAGATGCCTTATTTTTCTTCTCTTCTGATTTTCTTTTTGTAGTTCATACTCTTCCCGTAATAAACCTGGTCTAAATAGTTTTTGCCTTGTAATGATGATGTCGGGGTCTTTCGCAAAACTTTCATCCTGATCCGTCAGATGGCACTATGGAAAATAAAACTTATTTTAAATTTGACCACCTGTCGTTCTTTCAAATGCAAAGGCAATCCAAATAAATTTTCATCAACATTGGAATGTCTACTTATTGTACGATACGATAGTGTTTTTGACCGTTTAGAATGTGATGAATTGGAAGAGTGAAAGCTTTGGCTACGTGTTCCCGTACTTACAAAGCTGCTTGCTGGCTAGAATTTAAATAATATTTAACTATGGAAATCACAATTTCATACCATCGTCAATTTTATGTGTTGTTATAGTAATTCAAGCATTTGAAACGGAAAAACAAAAGCTTTTGTGATATCTGTATTTAATATTTTTTCGACCACGTTTCTACATATTATAATGAGCAATTGTGTGTTTGTTTTGTATTCTGTACGTTTTATGAGGTTTCAAATGACTAGAGAATATGAACAATCGTCTACTAAATGACCATATCAAGGGAAACAAACTTATGATGACTCGTCGAAGCAATAGGTGTATACAAAAGATGTGATTAAAGTAATTCATAATCTTGATAATAGTTATTATTAGTCTATTAACTCATTCTGAAAAACTCTATAGATTGTGATAGTGAGATACGTGAAAACAATCGACTTTTAAACATATTACTAAAAGGCTGTAGCAGTAAATGAATCTCCAAAATAAATAGTTATGTAAGTTTTCAATACTGATGCTGACCCTGTAGCGGTAAATAAATCCGCAAAATAAATAGCTCTGTAAGTTTTCGACATTGGATGCAGACATGTGTTTTAGTGGACTCATCTAGCTGAAGGCGCTCGGTCATGCATCCGCACCAGACCACGTGTGGTATAGCTGTGCTCAACATCTACTGCAATCGCTAGCCAGATTTGATCAGAGAATTCCGATATATTGGTAATCGCCAAATACACTCTTCCGATCTATTCGACTCTGTCTTTTGATTTCTCTCGGTGGGTACAAATTATATGAGAAGGTGTTGCTGGAAAAAGCGTTGTCAAACACTGAATACCTGTATCATCTTCAACCTCATTATTTTAACTAGGCACATCTAGAGGTATGCGATTGGTCCCGAATCCGCACCAGATCACATGTGCTTACGCCGTGACACTCATCTCTTACAATCATAAACCGACTCATATTGAACGCTTACTTATACGTCTTATATATACGGTGTTAACTGTGTATAAATAATTTACTAATGCCGAACAGCCCACACGTTTTGTCCACAGCCTCCTCGAAATAAATTTTAATTCTACTTTCTCCAGTTTTTTGGTCTCTAAAACTTGTTGAGACGTAAGATGGTGAGCACTCCCATGGAAAGCCACTTCTCTACATGTTGCCACGACATGACAAGTCGAACAACTTTAGAGAGTAACAATGTTCAATATTCAACAGGATTGGTTGTACTTGACCTAGGCGAGAAATGGTAAGTTGCTTGGCATTCAGTGACTTGTGTGCAGGATGATATGGCTGGGACATAGCAAAACGTCTTTGAAACATGGAGTATCATATGTTGTAAGACATTTATGTCCTGTTCTCACCTTTTAAGAACTAATATGTCCCCCAGAAACTTTAGCGAATTTAAGAAATTCCGGTGTATTCTTACGCACATATTAATTTCACACATACGATGCATTACAGGAGGAGTTACAGTGTCCACAATAAAATTCCACTTTGTTAGCTGCTTGACTACGTAACTGAGATTGTCTTCAAATGGACAGAAGGCAAGTCATCCCTTGATTAAAATTATTTTAATATAGATTACGCGGTTATGATAGGATGAAAAGATGATGATTCTGTATTTGGAATCACGGAGTAGCCCAAGATATTGTGTTCTTTTTTGACTTTTTAGTTTATGTGCAGTCGTAAACACTTAGTACCTTCGAAAACACTCTTTTTGATAGATCACTTTCATTATTGTTTGTTGCTTTGTATTCTGTAGCTAAGTGAGATTTTTGTGCTGCTTTGGTAAATGGTAGTTCTATTAAATCAACTAGTGTCAATACGGCTTCTGTAAACATATACACTATGTTTTGATAGCAATTTTCCGTTCAAGTGTTCTTCATTTTGGCGGAATTTAAAAATGGAATCAACGAGACTGGCGAATGCAGATGACGTACAGACACTGCATCCATCGGTGATGTAAAATAAAACATAGTGAACGTTAGAAGTATTTTTGGGTTGCTTTTAATTTGTTGTAAGTTATGAAGAGACCTTTCGAAAAGTCATGAAGTTATTTAAATCCACTAGATTGTGTTACGTTTTAAGGATGTGGATCGAAGTATACTGATAGTGAGTCAATGCTCTGAGTTACTCTACTAAGTGATGAGTTTACGTTATGGACTTCTATAATTGAGAACTATCATCTTTGTTCTGCAAGTCTTGTGTTGTGTGATCCATCGACTAGAGGGTCGTCAGATGAACCGATGGAAATTGTATCTTCTTCAGTACCACGACCATCAATATGTGAAGATATTTTTCACGGAAAGATTCTTGACAGTGACATCCTTAAAATGATGTTCAGTATCTCTAAAAATAAGTGTTGAATAAAATATTTGGCTGTTATCAGTATGTTACGGGAGAACTGAAGACATTTGGCAAATTAAAACCTTTTTATTGTACATTAATAATTTACTGTGTTTTTGGATGTAATTGTTTTACTTAACTTTGAACTTGTTTGTTTATATCATTATTTCGGACATTTTGGTTTGTCCTTGGTTTGGTATTTTGGTGCTCTCTCTATCTTTGGTTTGGTATTTAGGAGTTTTGCTCCGGGAACCTACAAAATTGAAGGTTTGTTTTGTAATTATTATAATTATTGTTGTTAGAACGACATTTGGTCGATTATTTGTGAATTGCGAATAAATTTGGTATCCAAATTGGAGTTTGGTTCTGTTATTAATTTGGGTTCGTAATTTGCAAGTAGATCGATAGTCCGTACTTCAATAACTAGAACGAGCAAAACTTGGACGTAACATAAAGTTCTTCAATTATTGGTTCTGTGTTTATACTTTGGATTTCCTGGATATTTGGATTCAATTTTCTGATCTTATTGGTCGGTTTCGTGTGGATTAACTCAGAATTGTTTTGATAATCGATTGCTTTGGAACAATCAACACGATGGAAACGCGGAGCAAAAGGCTGAAGGAAAATGACGAAATGGATAGTAAAATTTCTAAAGCTGTTTGTGGTATGTCTGATGTTAATGATGATAAATGTGATGATGTTAGTATTAATAGTATGTCCTCTAGCCAGCTAAGTGCTTCTAGGTTAAGGTTAGATAAGGCATTACTGAGGAAAAGGAATTTAGAAAAGAAACTTGAATTGGAACGGCAACTTAAGATGTTAGATCTTCAAGAAGAGGTTGATATCGCCCAACTAGAATGCAAGGCCATCGAGGACGAAGAACGATTACCTGTAGATAAATGTGAGGTAAATGCTAAAGTAGAGAATTATTTGGATTGTGATACTGGGTGTAATAGTCACTCAGGGAACGTATGTAACATCTCAAAGGTCGATAGGGTTGGCGAACTGAAGGACACGTTACATACAATGGTTAGTAACATGGTTTTACCTAAGATTGATATGATGTATTTTGACGGGCAACCGGGTCAGTATTACCGTTTCATCAGTCAGTTTAATAGCCTTATATAGAGGAAACTGTCAGATAAGAGCCAATTGCTATCGTATTTATTATATTATTGCAAAGGAAAGGCTAGAACAGCAATTGAATCTTGCGTTTCTTTGCCCAGTCATTTAGGCTATGATAGGACTAAACGAATTTTATATGATTTATTTGGTAAGGAGCATCTTGTTGCACGAGAACTAATCACTGAGTTATTAAACCATAAATCTGTCGGAGGATCAGCTGACGTATTAACTGACTTTGCGATTAAGTTACGTAATGTATGTGTAACGTTGAAGGAAATGGGATACATGTCTGACGTCAATTCTACGGCTAATTTGGAGATAATAGTTTCATGCCTACCACTAGAATTGCAGAATAAGTGGGTGGAAGTCACCGATAAGATTATAATGCATGGGAAGGAGCCGAGCTTTGAAGAATTTGTGGTCTTCGTAGAAGAGAGGGCCAGAATTGCTCGAACCCGTTATGGTAGATTAGTACAGTGTAACTCAAGGTTCGGTAAAAGGAATTCTGAAGGCCAAGTGGATAGGAGATCACGCTTTCATGCAATTAGACGAGACCCAAATAACTCAGTCAAGGTACCACGTTGTGAAATCTGCGTAGGTGATCATGAGGCGACAGATTGTCCAAGGTTATCAAAAATGAATGTAAGAGAAAGGAGGCAGGAGGTAAGAAAAAGTGGTCTATGTTACTTATGTTTGAGGAAAGGTCACATAGCTATGTCATGCAACTCAGGCTTCAAGTGCCACGTTGAGAATTGCAAGGTTAGGCATAATTCGATATTGCATATTGATAGTATTGATGGCCATATGGTGAATTTAGCTAAGGATTGGAACTCCTCAAGGGTTTGTTTGGGTATTGTTCCAGTCAGACTGTACGGTCCCAAAGGATGTTTGGAAACACATGCACTTCTAGATAGTGGTTCGGACACTTCTCTTGTATGTGAAGAATTAATTGATCAATTGGGTATTAAAGGTAAAGAGACTTCGATAAAGGTGGCGACTGTGAACGGGACTACCAATTGTGAATGTTTGGAGGTAAATTTAGAGGTATTTTCATTAGATGAACGGGGTTCTATAAAGATCAACAAAGTTTACACGACCAAGAAACTTCCGATCGATCATGCAGCACCTTTAAACGAACTCCAACTGAAGCGATGGAAACACCTAAGGGACATAACCCTCCCGAGGTTGCGAAGTAATTTTGTAGGAATATTGATTGGGTGTGATGCTCCGGATGCACATTGGGTCTTGGAACAACGTCTGGTGGACAGGAAGCATCCGTTTGCTGTGCGTACTCATCTCGGTTGGATGATTATAGGTCCTAAGGGAGTATCAAGGTCTCTACATCAAGTTCAATGGTGTCATTGTTTCGCTAATGATATTTTGCGAGATTTAGAAAGATTATATAATCATGAGTTCGAAGATACAGATACGTTTCGTAATGGATATTCTGTCGAGGATAAAAAGGCTCTAGAAATAGTTAGCAATCTGTTTAAATTGGAGGGTGGTCATTTCCAAGTTGGTCTACCATGGAAGTATGATAAGCCAAGGCTACCGAATAATTTGGAACTAGCTGAACGCAGACTAGAATGCTTAAGAAGGAGGTTTATGAAAGATAACAGTTTTTTGGAGAAATATCAAGTTGTGATGAATAAACATTTAAGTAAGGGCTACATCACTGAAGCTAGTAAAGAAGAATTTGACCATGATGCTGTTTGTTGGTATATTCCTCATCATCCTGTTATCGACCCTAAAAAGCCTGGAAAATTGAGAATTGTTTTTGATTGTGCGGCTGTCTATCAAGGTTGTTCTCTTAATGACCAGCTTTTCAGAGGACCAAATACTGTAAATAGTTTGATCGGTGTACTTCTACGATTTAGATTAGGTAACGTAGCATTAGCTGTTGATATTGAAGAGATGTTTCTTCAAGTAAAGATCCCGAGACAAGACAGGGGAGCGTTTCGTCTATTGTGGTGGGAAGACGGTGATATAAGACGAAAGCCTAAGGAATATTGTTTAACAGTTCATCCGTTTGGAGCCGTGTCGTCCTCTTTTTGCGCTAATTTTGCTCTTAAGAAGACGGTAGATATATTCGGTAAGGAATTTAATGAAGATATCCAGGACGTCGTAGATAAGAGTTTCTATGTCGACGACTATTTAGCCTCCATTGACAACGTGCAGGATGCAATTGAGCTAGCAAAAACCCTTGCTTTACTCCTCAGAAAAGGTGGGTTTAGACTTACGAAGTGGATAAGTAACTGTTTACAAGTTCTCAAATCAATTCATCCAGAGGAAAGAGCAGAAGCCTTAAGAGAGATTGACTTTGAAAGGCTTCCTACGGAACGCACATTGAGATTATTCTGGAATACTATGGTTGATTCGTTTGAATTTAAAGTTCGCATACCGAAACGTCCCCTCACTAGGCGGGGTATATTGTCGAGTGTAGCCTCACTTTACGATCCCTTGGGATTGTTAGCACCGTTTATACTTCCAATGAAGCAGTTACTCCAACGTTTAGGTAAATTAGGACTAGCATGGGACGAAGAGATTCCACATGAGGAAAGCAGACATTGGTTACGGATTTTAAGTGAATTTCAGGGGGTTGAGAACGTTAGTTTTCCACGTTGCTTACTGCCTATGCAGTCAGATCGCTCGCTCCTGGAACTTCACATTTTCAGCGATGCCTCAGAAACTAGATATGGTGCAGTGGCATACGTCCGCTCTCACACCCATGACACTGAAGTATGTTCTCGTCTTATTATGGCTAAGGCAAGAGTAACCCCTTTGAAAGTTCAAACTATACCGCGTTTGGAACTTACGGCTGCAGTGTTAGCAGCTCGCATGGGGTCCGAGCTGCAGTTCGAGTTAGATGTTAAGTTTGCAGAGGTTAGATTTTGGACGGATTCTATGATTGTCTTACATTATATTAGAAATGAGAAAAGCCAGTTTAAAGCATTCATAGCAAACCGGATTTCGACTATTCATAGTCTTACCAAAGTGGACCAGTGGAGATTCGTACTCTCTAATGAAAACATAGCAGACTTCACATCCAGAGGGGTCAAGTTCAACATCAATGACGTCAAGTTATGGGAGGACGCTCCGCATTTCCTGAGGAAGCCAAAGGACTGTTGGCCTGCTGCTGATATACGAGGTCCTGATCCCCATCTCTTGGAATTAAAGAAAGCTATGTCCACGTAGGTATTAATTGAAGAATCCTCCGTCGATTTACCTATTAATTACTATTCAGATTGGACTAAGTTACTTAAGGCTGTTGCATGGTTAACCCGATTCAAGCGATATCTATTGATCATGCGCTCTGGTAGAACAGATCTGTCTCTACAGGTGGGTATGCTCAGAGTTGATGAATTAAATTTAGCCTGTTTAGATTTATTTCGATATGTCCAACGCAGAGTATTTCGGAAAGAGATTGAAATATTGTCGTCTGATACCATTAGCAAGGCGAAAATAAAAAATTCACCGTTACGGATCTTAAATCCAGTGATGTTAAACGGATTATTATATGTTGGAGGCCGACTTCAAATTAGCTCCTGGCCCGAGTCGAGGAAGCATCCTATAATATTACCATCAAAGCATAGAATTACAAATTTGATTCTACAGTATTATCATATTTTGGAAGGGCATGTTGGAGCCACACAGGTAATGGCAACAGTTCGAGAAAAATTTTGGGTGCTGAGGGGTGGTGTGACCATGAGGAGAGTGATTAAGGATTGTGTTTATTGTAAAAAGAGGAACGCCTGCCCCATCCAAAAACTGATGGCACCACTACCTCCGACCAGAATAGAAGATGGTGAGTATCCATTCTTATCAGTTGGTATAGATTATTTTGGACCCATTATGGTTAAACATGGTAGATGTACCGAGGAGAGATATGGTTGTGTGTTCACATGTTTAAGGTTGAGAGCTGTGTATCTGGAAGTTGCTTATAGTCTTACCACTGACTCATTTATCATGGCATTGATGAGGTTTATCGGCAGGAGAGGCTATCCAAAAGAGATATACAGTGATAATGGATCAAATCTGGTGGGGGCTGAACGTGAGCTAAGAAAATGTCTTCAGGATTGGGTGCAGGAGCGTATACACTCTGATTTGCTAAGAAAAGGGATTGACTGGCATTTCAGTACTCCGGCTGCTAGTCATTGGGGAGGAGTTTGGGAGCGCATGATTCGCTCTGTACGTAGAGTATTAAGTGCTCTTGTAAAGGAACAATCTTTAACAGATGAATGCCTTGAAACTTTCATGATAGAGGCTGAGCGTATAATTAACAATAGACCTTTGGTTCCGGTTACGGACGACTCTAATGATCTCGATGCAATAACACCAGCGAAACTATTACTATTGAGAGAGAACGTCGCCGAACTCACTAACGTCCTATCTAATGACAGGTATTCTAAGAGATGGAAGCAAGCGAATTACTTGGCACAAGTATTTTGGAGACGTTGGTCTAAGGAATATGTTTCGTTGTTACAGCGTAGATACAAGTGGACCCAACTGGAGAGGAACATACGAGAGGGTGACTTAGTAATGATATGTTCCGAGTTCTCCGAGAAAAACAAATGGCCGTTGGGTCTAGTGCAGAGAGTGTTACCAAGTAAGGATAGATTAGTGAGGCAGGTAGAATTAAGGACAAAAAAGGGGATCCTAGTGAGAGATATTAGAAAACTGTGTCTTCTTGAAGCCGTAGATGGTAGGTAGCTACTCGGGTCCCTAGGCGTACTGGTGTAAGTCCTAGGGATCACGAAATTGTTGGTATATTGAGTGTTTGTTGTTGATTATTTGTGGTGCATATATTTGGATTCTTGTTGCTTATTTGTTTGTCTGAAAAGAACCAAGGTTCTTTTGGTCGGGAGTGTTACGGGAGAACTGAAGACATTTGGCAAATTAAAACCTTTTTATTGTACATTAATAATTTACTGTGTTTTTGGATGTAATTGTTTTACTTAACTTTGAACTTGTTTGTTTATATCATTATTTCGGACATTTTGGTTTGTCCTTGGTTTGGTATTTTGGTGCTCTCTCTATCTTTGGTTTGGTATTTAGGAGTTTTGCTCCGGGAACCTACAAAATTGAAGGTTTGTTTTGTAATTATTATAATTATTGTTGTTAGAACGACATTTGGTCGATTATTTGTGAATTGCGAATAAATTTGGTATCCAAATTGGAGTTTGGTTCTGTTATTAATTTGGGTTCGTAATTTGCAAGTAGATCGATAGTCCGTACTTCAATAACTAGAACGAGCAAAACTTGGACGTAACACAGTATGAATCGTCTTTTTTATAAACTCAGGATAAACCATTAAGTGTGTGTTAAATAGACAACGTTGTTGTGACCAGAACTCCGCCTGTAGTTCTTATAGTGTTACTGTCGGTCCCAAGCCCCGGTAAAATGGAGGGTTGTGCATGTGGTTATTGACGCAATCACGTAGAAAACTAACTCGCTAAAAAACGCTTAACAGAAAAAATGATTCAAACCATTTTAACTCTGCCCTGGGAAGTAGAAGGTCTTCATTTAGAACAACTATGACGCCTCATAATGAAAGCCGAGCTCCTTCGGAAGCCACGAGGCCAATGTTCCTTCTGACAAACAGAGCAACAATTTTTGTAGGTACACGAAACGTCCCAACAATGTAGGAGACTGGGAAGAGCAGTCAATTAGCAACGCAAATGAGGAGATAAAACTTGGCAGTACTATTAATCAGCGAAACCCATTAGACCCATGGTGGACAACAAAGGCTAAATAGGGGAGAGATGCTGCCATACTCCGGTCACGAAGAGGAAAATGCTCCACACACTCAGGGAGTTGCTCTAATGCTGTTCAAAGTAACACGAACTGCACTTGTAGGATGGGAATCTCATGGATCCAGAATCATCAAAACATCATTCAAAACAAAGAAGGATGGGGTCGCAATGAATATTGTCCAATGTTATGCACCCATCAATGATAGCAACGACGACTTTAAAGGTCAATTCCAGGAGAGAATGCAGTCAATCATAGAGAAGTGATCAAGAAACGACCTCACCATTCTGATGGGAGATCTAGACGCCAAAGTCGGAATAGACAACACCGGATATGAATATATCATGAGACGACATGGATTGACTGGGAGAAAGAAACGAAAATAGAGAAAGATTTGCAAATCTGTGTGCATTCAACAAATCGGTCATAGGCGACACAATATTTCCACACAAACGTATACACAAAGCTTCATGGATCTCACCGGACCACACCACAGAGAACCAGATAGACCATTGTTGCATCAATAAAAAGTTCTGAAGGACATTGGAAGATGCGAGAATTGGGAGAGGAGATGACATGGTTTCAGATCACCTCTTAGCTGTAGCCGATTTAAAACTGAGGCTAAAGAAGAACTGAACAACTGGACAAACAGCACTACAAAAAAATACGGCGGCCTGCTTGAATATCTGGGCTACCTGTTTCTGCCATCTGATTATTTCAACAAGTTATCTGTTTTTTTTATTTGTTTTAATTTATAATTATGTCCATTAATCGCATAACCTATTCAGGCGCTTTTATGAAAAGCTTACGACCTTTCGCTGCACAAGTTACGAAAAAGTACTATAAAAGACATCGTGGTGGTTGGCAATATGCGTTAAAGAGAATGAACATTAATCGTATGTCGATTCCCGAGCTTCTTAATTCTAACTGCCGGTCACTAATCAACAAAGTGGACTATCTGCAATTCCTACTTAGTCAAAATACGTATCGTGATTGTGGTGTCATCACAATTCAAGAATCTTGGTTGAATGATTTACAGGATGACTGCCTTGTATCACTACGTGATTTTAAAATTTATCGTCAGGATCGATCGAACAACAAAAAGAGGTGTGGTGGCGGTGTAGCTACGTTTCTAAACATTAACTGGTGTCGATCTTCGTTTGTGTGTTTCAAGTTTTCAAATGACTTTATCAACTGTCTAACTTTAAGATGTCGTCCAAAACATCTAAATAAATACAAATATAATTATGTTACCAATATCTACGTTACTCCAGATTGCACATCATCTGCACTATCTGATTTTGCTGATGAATTCACTGAGTTCGCTCTTACTGCCTTCAGTGATTCACTTTCAGTCGTATGTGGTGACTTCAATTCATGTGACTGTAGCTTCCTTACGTCACTGGGTCACCAAAATGTAGTGGATTTTCCTACCCGTTTGGATGCTTATCTAGACTTCGTCTTCATTAATGATGTGGGTATATATGCGACTCGTAAACGTGCTCCATTGTCTAGCTCAGATCACTGTATAATTCGTGTTCTACCTAAAGTATATGGAAAGCATGAGAAGAGTACACTCTTACGTCAAACCAAGAAAGTCAAATATAGGAATTACTCAGAAGAAAATATCCGAAATCTGAAAAGCATGTTTCATACGACTAACTGGGAATTATTTACAGATGACTCACTCGAAAACACTACTGATGTTATCACTTGTTACCTTAAATTCTGTTTTGATATTTGCTGTCCCACTGAAACCATTTTTGTAAGTTTTGATCGATTTACATCTACACAACTAAAACGACTAAGAAGGATGAAAGAAAGAATGTACAAGGAGAAGAACTCTAATGAAGTTCGTAAGCTAAATGGTCTGATAAAGCTAGAGATTAGACGTCTCAACTGCATGTTTACTCAAAAGCTCTTATCTTGCAGAAACACTCCAAGTATGTGGAAACTCTTTAAAGAACTTACAGGCGACAGACAGTTTAGAAGCGATAACCAGCTGAATGTTAGTGACTTAAATAAGTCTTTTGTTCGTCAGTCATCTGATGTGATGCTCCCTCTATCCACGGGTTTAAAAAATAGCTGTGTTCCTACTTTCACTGAAACTGATGAACGAGGATGTCTCCGATCGCTTAATTCATCTCGATGTTTGGGACCTGATGGTATCCCAAACATCCTTTTTAAAAAATGTGCTGACGTGCTGTGTCATCCGTTCACAACAATATTTAACAGATCCTTCTCATCTAATCTCATACCGAAAATGTGGAGAAAGATGAAGATAATTCCTGTACCCAAGAAAGCATCTGGTGATAAGAATGTAAAATTTAGACCTATTGCAATAACTTCACCCTTCCTCAAAACCATGGAAAAATTATTAATACTTCCACTTCAGCTTGCGATAAAAGAGCATACTGACCCATACCAGTTTGCATACAGGCGCAAAAGAAGCACTTTAGATGCTGTTGCAGTTCTGCACCACAACATAGTGTTCAACTTAGAAAAGGGTAAGAAGTATGTTCGTTGTGCTTTTCTGGACTATACTTCAGCTTTTGACTCTATACCAAGACAACGTTTACTTAACAAGTTAATCAGCGTCAACACTGACAGCTGGATAACCAACTGGCTATGTTCCTACCTCTCTGGAAGGGAACAGTACACTGTGTTTGGAGGAAAGTGTTCGGAGTCTTTACTGTCTCAGGAAGGTGTACCACAAGGAGCTGTTCTGTCACCTCTTCTATTCTCTTTTTTTCTGCATGACCTGCCATCTTCTACAGAAAACACTTTTGTGAAGTATGCGGATGATCTCACTGTATGTATGCCTATATCTTCCTCTTTACATCCCATAGAAATGAATGAGTTTTTGTCTCATATTGATTGTTGGTCTGTTGGTAATGGTCTCATACTTAATCCGTCTAAATGTCAAGCTGTTAACTTTAGTATGAGACATGAACGGAATATAAACACCATTTTGAGATCCCATAATGCTTGTGCCATCGGAGACTCTTTCATAAACTCAGTGTCGAAGGTCAATTATCTTGGTGTCACCTTTTCCTCTGATCTGTCTTGGTCTTCCCACGTTTTATCGTTATCGAAGAAGGTTTTCCGTCTGACCTACTACATAAAGAGATTGCATGCTCTTGGGATTACTCGTCATTTACTCTTACAATTTGTCAATTCTTGCATTTTACCTATTATTCTTTACTGTTCTCCATTATTCTTTCCCGGGCTTTTGAGAAAAGACTTTGCTGTATTGCGAAGAGTGCTGAAGGCAGTTAGCAAGATGTGTGGTGAATCTTTCGAGGCCATAATTAATATGGTTGTTGATAGACATTTAAAATCATGCAAACTCCTGGCAGGTGTTATTTTATCAGATACTAGCCATCCCCTTCACTCTTATCTTTCTCCTTGTATATCTTCTGGTAGAACGAGACGTAATTACATTAAAATCCATCCACGTAAGGAAAAGTATAAAAGTTCTATAATTCCTTACCTAGCAAATATACTATGTGACGAACAGGTTGTTAGAAATAACCTAGTTAATAATTTATATTCTTAACATGTCTTTAATTTTAAAACGTTTTTGCAGTTTTTTTTTGGTCTTTTTTTTAAAAATTTATTTAAAAAAAATTTTTTTTTTTTAAATTTCTTTTTTGTATTTGCTACTGCCTATTTGTTCGTTTTTTTTTTCAGTAAGTAACTTGTTGAAATACCCTGTGCTGAGAATTCTATATTGTAACAAAATATAATATTGAATAAAGCCATTAATAATAATAATAATAATAATAATAATACAAAGGTTCAATACAGCCCTCCTTCGAGATACTGACAACCTCAATAAATTCAAGATAGCTCTCAACAACAGGTCCCAAGCTTTGCAAGATCTACTGAAGGAAGAAGAAACTACTATGGAGAATAACTGGAAAGGTATCAAGGAAGCACTAACTTCAACGTGTCAAGAGGTTCTGGGCCTTACGAAGCATCATCATAAGGAATGGATCTCTTTAAAAACACTGGACAGGATCAAAGAAAGGAAGAACAAGAAGACAGCAATTAACAACAGTCGAACACGAGCAGAGAAAGTCCAAGCACATGCTGAATACATAGAAGCAAACAAACAAGTGAAGAAGAGCATTATGGCCAACAAGAAGAAATGTGCTGAGGAACCAGCAACGATGTTTGAAAAAGCTGCAAGAGAAGGAAATATGGAACAGCTTTATGATACGACCAAGAAACTAGCAGGGAAATACAGTAAACCAGAGAGACCGATCAAAGACAAAGAAGGCAAGCCAATCACCGAAATTCAACAACAGCGGAACAGATGGGTAGAATACTTCGAGGAACTCCTGAATAGTCCGGCTCCAGTGAATTCACCGGACATCGAAGCAACACACACAGACATTCCTATAGATGTTACTCCACCAGCGATCGAAGAATTCGGGATGGCCATCAGACAAATGAAGAGAGTATAGCAGCGGGACCCGATAACATACCAGGTGAAGCACTAAAGTCAGACATCGAAATAACCACAAACGTGCTTCAC
This sequence comes from Schistosoma margrebowiei, assembly GCA_944470205.2. Lineage (NCBI taxonomy): Eukaryota > Metazoa > Platyhelminthes > Trematoda > Strigeidida > Schistosomatidae > Schistosoma > Schistosoma margrebowiei. The sequence goes on along the minus strand of OX104028.1, from coordinate 73,560,703 downwards.
CTTCTTTTCAAAAAGATTTGGGAGGAGGAGCAAGTGCCGATGGACTGAGAGGAAGGACACCGCATCAAGATTCCAGAGAAAAGAGATCTGAGCAAATGTGAAAACTACAGAGGCATTACACTACTGTCAGTACGAAGGAAAGTCTTCGACAGAGTGTTGCTGAACCGGATGGAAGATGCTGTAGACGCCCAACGTCTAGATCAACAGGTTGGATTCTCTAAGGATCGGTCGTGCTTAGACCGAATCGCGACACCAAGGATCATCGTCGAACTATCGGTTGAGTGTAACTTGTCACTGTACATCAACTTCATTGAATGTGAAAAGGCATTTGACAGTGTAGATAGGAAAACTTTATGGAAACTTCGTCAACAATAAGCATTTCCTGAGAAGATTGTCAACATTATCCGGGACTCGTACGATGGACTACAGTGCAAGGTCGTGCATGGAGGATAGCTGACAGACGCATTCCGAGACAAGGCTGTCTACTCTCACCCTTCTTCTTTCTTCTGGTGGTCGACTAGATTATGAAAACCTCGACATCTGAGAGAAAACGCAGAATGCAATGGACAGCTCAGAACCAATTATACGATTTGGACTTCGCAGATGAAGATAGCCAGTGTAGCAGCAGTCTCTGCATCAGTAGGCCTCAACATACACAAGGGGAAAACCAAGTTCCTCAAATACAGCACAGGGATCAGCAATTCAGTCACTCTTGATGGCGAAACTCTGGAAGATGTAGAATTCTTCGCATACCTAGGAAGCATCATTCATGAACAAGGAGGTTCAGATGCAGACGTAAAGGCGAAGATCGGCAAAGTAACAGATGGATTTCTACAATTGAAGAACATATGTAACTCAAAACAACTTTCAACTAATATCAAATTGAGAATCTTCAATACGAATGTCAACGCAAATCTACTGTACGGATCTGAAACTTATGGAACTATAACAACCATCATCTTGAAGTTACAAGTGTTTGTAAATAGTTGTCTACGCAACATACTCAACATCCATTTGCCGGATACCATCGGCAACAACAGTTTCTGGGAGACGACCAACCAGCTTCCAGATGAAAAGGAAATTAGAAAAAGACGGTGGAAATGGATAGGACACACATTACGCAAATCATCAAACTACATTACGGGGCAAGCTCTTACTTGGTATCCTGAAGGGAAGCAGAGAAGAAGAAGGCAAACGAACACATGACTTTAGGAAACAGAATAAGATATGAAAAGGATGAATAACAACTAGAGGTGCTGGAAAAGATTGCGTAGGACAGGGTTGGATGAAGAATGCTAGTTTCGGCCTATACTCCTTCACTAGGAGTAACAGGCGTAAGTATGTAAGTAAGTTATGACCTGACTTTGTTTCGCAACTGGATGGTATACCGTACAACATAAAAAGTATTTTGAATTGATATTCGTTGTCTCAATATATTACAGAAATAAGAAAAATCATGAAAGTTATTTCACAAGTATTTATGTCGGTATACTTTATCCTTACCAGTCCATAAAAATCTGAGGTAAGATAACCGTCTCAGCAGTTGATGTTTCATTAATGTAAACCTTAACATCATCGATAAAATATTTTACCCAAACACAGTCAACGTAAAAATACATTTCAGTTCCTTAAATAAAGTACATACTGCATAATTTGTGAATAATTACCAAAGTTTCACTGCAATAGTTGGTGTGTATTGACTGCAGTAGCTATCCTAGGTTTCCAGTCCTGAACTTGACATTGAGCTTGACCTCATGACCAGTTTGCGTTTTAGGTAACACGGACGTTTGATAAATTATATGTCTTCAGGTCTCATCAAGTGTGAAATTCATTTAAGTGTGTGCTGTGCCTATGAGTGAAGTCAAAGTCATGCTTTTACGGCTCTGCGTCAATTATTATTCAGTTAATTCATAGTGTCAGAAGTTTTAATGGCAATCTGGGTTTTTTTGTGGTTACAGACTGTAAGAACACAATTATCCCTATATGAGACTCTACATCATCCGTCAATTTGATCATCATTCTGAGTATTAGATCAACAGTGAAGTGGTGTTTCTTATCACATATTCGGAATTAAACTAGTTTGCCAGAAGTGGTGCACTTCAACAGTCATCTGCAGTGAGACTTCCTAAGCAATAAAGTTGTACACAAAAACTAAATAATGGTTGTTATTTTTCAAAAAATCATCTCTCCGTTCATACTGTTACTCGACCGTTTATTTCAGCATTTAACAAATGCCAATATTATACTGGTCAATTGCAATCTTAAATCTCAATGGGAAGATACAAGCAAAACAATACCAAGTGAATTTAAACTCACCCCTAGCAAATGCAATTGGCTATCAGGACTCAATAAATGAGTGGATAACGCGATGCCGTTTGAAGCGAATGGTACTAGGTTCAAGTCTCAGAGTGAACATCAACTCTGAGACGCAGCTACATCCAGCCGACGAGTCTCAAATAGGACGAAACGCGCGTCCTGGATTTCACTGCTAGCCACTATCCATCATTGCTTACGAAAAACTATAGAAAAGCTTTTAACAATCCATTTTACTGAAAAGATAACGTTTTGGTGAGTAATACAACGTTACTACCTAATTTTTACAATTATGAACAGCACCAAGACAAACCTCAAATTCAAGAAAACACTTGTGGTCACTTGTGACACGTACTCCAAATGAACTTTTATCTTAAAGCCTCTAGCATTATCGCGTCTCATTCATTAAAAGTCATTGGGACTGTCATTAAAAGTTGAATTTAGTGCAAATGATTACGAACTTTCATTGATGCTTATATTCTTGCTTTTATTCAACAGATTGGCACGTTTTCAGATGGTCAATGAGATATCGTTTACAACCATGGAGCAAAGCAAAGAGAACTCGAAGCATCATTCAAACAGTGAAAAAAATCTTCAGTACGACATTGAGAACATGATACTATCCATTGGTAATAACAAACGGTTTGGCGAACTATCCAAAGAATTTGGACATGAAATCATTGTCGCTATGGCGAATTTATTGATGAGTAAATGGGTATCCCTGAATCCCCAAACTCCTTCTGCACCTAAAAAGTAAGGTCTGGCTCATATTGAATCTTGTTTAACTAGAATGTGTCCCTAACCAGACAGGTACCTTTATTTTTTCTCGCACACTGACGTTTTAATAGAAACGAAATTGCCAACATTCATGTGCAATTATTTATTGTCCTTGTAAGGTAATTACAGGTGATACTGAGTTGTGGATTGTTATATTCACACCTTACACATATGGCTGTTGCCAGTTTGTGAAGGCGTATTTCGTTAATGAAATAGTGAATGATCATCACATATGCGTTTTAAATTCAATAATCATCATAACGGTTTAAGCAAAATTTTAACGTAGTACATGATTTGCATTTGAACAAGCATGACGATTATAAGTATCCAAATCAATGTGTTAACTAAGAATTTCCGAAATAGTACACTTCTCAGCATGTAGAACTAGATGAGCACAAATGAACGTACTTTCTTAGGAATTCATAATCAGTGGGAAATCAAGTACAGAGGAATCATTAATTCGCGCAAAACTCACAACATCCACAGCCTTAATGGGAGTCCAAATTTCTGTGATCGATTGTGTTTTTCACCTTAGGTTCATAGTGTGTATTTCCGACTGTGTATTTGATGTAGACTGTGGTGGACCAAACAATATATGAACTCAAAAATAGTAACAAAGTTGTTGCACACAAACAATAATATTATAATATATCAGTTATACGGTATAAACAAGATAAAAAAATAGAGCCGTTACTTAAATCAGGTAGCTTAGGCGTGTTGAGATTTCGTTTGTATGATGATTAGGAGTATTTGAATTATGGTATGAACTAAGAATCCCAGAAATAACGTAATCGGATCAAGAAGTACTAAATAAGCACAAACGAATGTATTGTGTTTAGAATTCGAAATCAAGCATTCAACAAGTAAAAAGGAATCATTAGTTCATTCAAACACCACATCCGCCACAGCTTAAATTAGAGTCTAACAGTTTGTAATCGATTGTACGTCTTCTTAAGTTCATCCTATTCCTGTCCGACATCGTATTGGATAAAGACTCTTTATTATCTAGGATGTGTTCATTATTATTGGAATTAACAACTGGAATTGTATACAATCGCCTTGTCGGTTGTGTACCGAAACCACTATCTAGAATTTAGAGCACAGATTTCCTAACACTATCCTCTCCCAAGAAATAATGTTGAATCTTTATATTACCAAGTTATGAATGATGTGGCTTTATTTAAAACATATTTCTCACATTGACTAGAGTTAACATTAGAAGTGACTTCGTGATAAGGATAAACCTCAGTTGATTTGAACTCATCTGAATTGTAATCAATCTCGAGCCCATTTAGTACTTGTGCTTCGCACTGAACAAGGTTCCTACAAGAAACAAATGCATTATGAGGACAAATAATATTTGATAGCGCATCAAGACTTGATTCTTCTGAAATGCTTCCCTCAGATTTATTAAGAATGTAATTGCAGAGTAATGGATCACTAGAAAAATCGGCATTTATCAAAACTACATCAGACTTTCGATCACGACTAGGTTTATTCAACATATTTTCCTCAGATCTGCAAGGAATTTTGTAAGAAATAAGTGAGTCATTAGAAAAAACCATATCTGGTACAATAACATGAGAAATCTGATAATTCAGTTGATTAGAATCTTTTATCTCGAAAGAATTCTAAGGTTCATTTAACTCTGAACTGCTATATGACTCTACAGTGTCTTTTGAAATCGTTGATAAAGAAAAATGATCACTATGAATACTCAACTTAATAGAATCAGGATTACAAGACTTAATATTAGTTGCAGTGAGATGAACAGTAGTATTACAAACTGACTGAATATGTCCAATATCACCACATTTAAAGCACTTAGAATTAAGAAGTTTACATGAATTAAAAGAGAGGAACCTGTCACAGGACAAGCATTGACTAGACTTGTGCCCATCTTCGTGAACTACATCGCAACTTCTCAGTGAATTATCTGCATAACCTTGAGTATGGACTGGGTTAGGATGACGTAATGGAGTGGAACTTTTTATATCCTCAATAATCATTTTACGAAATCTTCCTCCTTTACGACATTCGAAATTTGTATACTGAACATAGTCTAGCAGCAGTTCCTTGAGAGTTGTATAAGAAAACGAAGCAGGCTTTTCCGGTAAAGCCAGAGTGTTTAATAAGCCATATGCTTCTTTTCAAGTGAATGTGAGGAAATCCGCGTAAAAAGCAGTAATTTTTATTGGAAAATTGAGTAAATTTAACAGTGTAATATATATCAATTATTGTTTGTTTTGATTTTTATATTCAGCGAAATGTACATAACGCTTGGTGTTTTTTACAGTTCTGCTTGAACGTGTTGAAAAAGTAGGCTTAATACTCGGTTTTACATCCTCCTCTGATCTCGCAGTAATTAGTGGGTGGGGTTGTTTATCTGCAGTGCTGTCTTATTTGTCTTGTTAAGCTTCGTAGAAGGCTGGATTTGTTTTATCTATAGAGATAGTCTCCTTTCAAAATTTGCTGATAATGAAGTGTTTGTTTGTTATTTTAATTACTTGGTATGGTTCTTCGTAAGATTGTTTCAATGGCTTTCTAACAGCCTTGACTCAAACAAGGACAAATTTACACGTTTCTATGCGTTTGTCAAGTTGTATCAGATTATTATGTTTTTAGTAGACGACTCAAAAAGCGACTTGGATCAGTTGATATTGATGTGTCTGGGTCTACTAATTGACCTGGTAATGTAAACGTTGTGCCGTAAACTAGTTGAACGAATTCCAAGGAGTACGAGTGGTAGTGCATCGCTCCACTTTGATATATCAGATTGCGCCATCAGTGAGCTTTTCAATTGGCGGTGAAATCTTTCGACCAGATCATTAGTTAATGGATGATAAGCTGTTGTTTTGATGTGGTTTACTCTCAGAAGTTTGATAAATTCCTGAAATAGGATGGATTGAAACTAGGGACCACGGTCTGTAGTGATGATTGAAGGTATTCCGTAATTTGATATCCATCGATCATGGAATATGGCTGCTACTGTTTTTGCGGATGTGTCTGTGACAGGGCATGCTATCTTCCATCTTGTGTACCTGTTCACCGCGGTGAGAATATGCGTAAATGAGTTTGATGGTGGCAGGGAACCAACTATGTCTAAATGAAAATGCTGTAAGCGTTTATCAGGTAGTGGAAATTCCCCAATAGGATTGTTTTTGTGTCTTTGTACCTTGCTGCGTTGGCACTGTATGCAGCTTCTTGTCCATCGCTTTAGATCCAAGTTAATTTTGGGTTAGACGAAACGTTCCGTAGTGAGTTTTGTGGTGGCTCGGATTCCCGGGTGTGAAAGTTTGTGCAACTGTCGGAATACCTGTCTTCGACAAGCTTTTGGTATAAAAGAAAGGTTATTGCAAGCTGAAACATCGCAAATGACAGATGAGCCTGACAAAGGAATGAGTACAGGCTCAAGAATCAAGTTAGACGTTTCTTGCAGGTTTTTAAATCAGTATCGTCTACTGCTAAATAAATAGCTAGTAGTTCCCATCTGGAAGTACTATAACGTTCCTGTGCAGGTGACAGTCGTTTGGAGGAAAATGACACACGTGTAATAATGTCGTTGACGCGTTGTTGCAGTACTGCCCCTACAGCTTTCTGAGATGCATCAGTGCAGAGAATGAGATGAGTCGTGGGGTCAGTGTTTAAGTGTTGTAACATGGTAGAGTTGGTTATCATAGAATTTCGCTTTCTCAAAAGCCGTTTTGGCATCAGGAGTTAACTTGAAAAGGTCGTTCATTTTTTGCTTCGTTTCTTTTTTATCCAGATTTGCAAATCTGTTAAGGATTTTAATGTATCTGCGCAATTGAGTAGGAAACGTCGATCAAAATTGCACATTCCAAGGAATCAACGTAATGATTTTACTGAATTTGGCTCAGGGCAATTGGTGATAGCTTCTTCTTTTTTTTCGTAGTTGTTTAATTCCTTGTGAGTCGATGTAATGTTCTAGAAACTCTAAAGCTGTGACGCCGAATATGCACATTGAAGGGTTAGTCACGACGACATGCTTTTTTCAACGATCAAAGGGAATCTGTAAATATTGTACGTGTTCTTCTATGGGTGGGCTAGCGATTAAAATGTCATCAATATCGATGATTACGGAGTCTAGACCCCTTGTTACCTTGTCCATCAATCGTTTTAATGTCTGAGAAGGGTTGTTTTTAGTTCGAAAGACATTCTTAATTAGTATTAAAAATTGGAGCAGACTCACCTGGTTCTTGAAATCGTATTTGATCAATATGTTGGTTATATTAACCTTTAAGTGACTCATGTGTATATTGTTTTGTAGTGGTTCGGTATGTGACTTTAGATAGACTGTTGCTGATTGTTATCGAAGCATACATGCCACCAATTCGCGTATATAGTCATCGACTTACCTCGCGTTTATGAATAACGGGATAAAATGAGTGAAATACGAAAATGGATTTCGACTATGTATTTTTTGTACAACCATTAATCTGAGCGTAAAGTCATGGAAACGCAGAGAAGGAAGCGAAGGGAAGTAAAGTGACAAGTAGTGTAGGAGGCCATCTCCATTTAATCAAGTGTTCATCGATATGCAATCTTCAAAAGCTTCAGAATTCGAATATATATCCAACTGTTCAATCACAGGCTCTGTCAAGACATCAATATGATGATTAAAAGTATTTGAATTCCCAAAATAGTGCAATTTACAGCATGTAGAACCACGTGAGGGCAAATGAACAGATTGTATCTGAATTTCATAATCAGAGAGTAATGAAATACAAAGGAATCATTAGTTCGTACAAATACCACAGAAAGTGAAATATTATAATGCATACAAATATATCTCTGGCTTAAATATTTTTATTTTCTATGACAAACATTTCTTAAATTCTAATTGAAACATTTAAATTCAACAAATCTAAAGAAATGCATTTTATTAGAATCTTTATTTTTTCGTATGCCTATTCCGATTTGAAATGATGATTCATTTTACTAAGCATCTGAGTTTAAATTTAGGGTTTTTTAGGGAAACGTATCGTTTTGTCTTTACATCTGAGCTTTTTGTGTCCAAGAGTAGACTAAAATCAAACATTTTAACTGCAATTTAGCGTGTTTCCATATCAAGAAGACAGGTTAAGAATAAAGTTCTGGAATCCCTTTGAAGGTTTCTGGTGACGAAACATGCATAATACTTCAATTATTGCAATTCACTGTTCATACTAAGAAAGATATATATTCCAAGATACAAATTGTCATACTGTATATGACAATTATTTGGTTTCTTACTTTTAATATTCAATTTTAGTATTATGATAGGCCATTATTCATTTTCAAGAGTATTAAACAAATATTTTATAATTTTACAATATTTGGTGTAAGTTTTTTAAAACCATGTTTTGAAATTAATTTTCGTCACAAAATGCAAATACATAAAAATGCTTAGAAACTGTAGGCAAAAATTTTCCATTTTGTTCAAATTCTTACCGTTCACGGTAGATTCCCCAGTACAAGTGTCACTTTTTTAGTCTTGTAGCCGGTGTCTTATGGTGAAGTATTCTAATTTTGTCTTTTCCTAAATTTGATGACATTCCAAACAAAAGTAACAATTTTCAATACAATACGTAAATATTATATGACAGTTATTCCTTAAATATACTGTTAAAACACTAGTGTTTAAATTCACTTTATTTTATTAAAATAGTCCAGGATATTTGGGTCAATGTATTTAGATTTAAGTGTATTTGTAGAATACTTCACAACAAACTGTGAAAAACGTTTCTTTGTTATACGTTTGGACCTAAATTTACATGAGCGGCTAATAGCCTAGTCTTTCGAAGTAAAACGTTTTCTATGATTTTTATGAATAAATTATACAGTAATCTCTGTTCGCTTTTAATTTCAGTGACACAGGAACCTTGAATGATAGCGAAAAATGTTCGCCAATTTTCTCGGCATTTACACTTTCTGAAACAAAGTTCTCATTAACATGGGATAGCAAGAGTTTGATAATTCAGCTTTTGAAAAATAATCCTGTGACACCAAATGAAAAACTCGAACTTTATCCTCCAGTTGATGGAATTTCACGGGTTGATATAGGTAGGTAAGTGTTCGGCTTTTGCTTTCTTTAAAGAAGATCTTTCTTAGGATACTTTAGACAGTTCGTTTTTCTGGGTTATCAAAGGTTCAAAGGCAACAGTTTATGACATATTTCATTATATATTATTAATCATTTAAAGTAATAAAAGGGTTGAATTCAGTATGTTTATGCCTACGGCGAATTAGCCTAGTTTATATTGAGAACGCCGAGGTGTTTATAAAAATGGTTAAAGATATATACTTCTGTCAAAAAACGAATCCAGATCAATCTCAAATTCGCTACTCTTTAACATTTAGGGTGAGACTCTAATTTATGGACGAGCCAATCAGAGGTGTTTTAGAGATTTCAAGGTTACTGCGACAACTTCAGTGCTTAATACTCACGTAATATCGGTTCACAGGAAAGTTTGTACAAAACGTGATAATTGAGCGGCTATAACAAATAAAACGGCGAGACTATAATTTGTAGACGAATCAATCAGGCATAAGATAATAGATCTCGGAATTTAACGCCTTTCATCCATTCGGCCACATAAATTTCTGGAATTAAAGCTGATGTCAGTTCGTGATGAAAACCCCATATAAAATTCCTAACTATAGCAAATACGACAATTATTGTGAACCGGATAATAAAAGCACCAGAAACACTGGATGCAGCCAGGTACTACAATATATACGGATGTTTGGAGAGCATACAAACTTCTACATAGGCTTGGTTATGTTCATCGTGTCGTTATCCACAAATAGCATTTTGTGCACTCAACAACCGGAGTGCGCATAGACAATATCGAAGCTATGAGGTCGAGGCTGAAAGAGTTTTTGAGACTTTATCATGGCTCTCGAGGCCGACTATTCTGTAGCCGTATGGATGATTTCCTCTACCGTATGCATTGCGATTTTAGTACCTCTGAACCTTTTTCTAACCTTGACAAGTTTTTGAACCACGTATAAGAAGTGTATCCACTTTATTTCCTTGGTTTTGTATAATATATTTTTACTCTATACTGACTGTTTGCTGATTGGCTAATGCTTTTCAAGGTCGCCTAGGATTCGTTCAAAGGTCGTCCATAAATTAGAGTCTCGCCGCATTTAGTTGTTCAATTCTTAATATTCTTTAGAAACAACGTACACTATTTAGTTCAATATCTCTTGGATAATATTGTTTCAGAAATCCGAAAAGAACGATATAGGGGTACCACGGGACGACTTATGGGAACAGTGCCTCAAATTCCTCCACCATCATCTATACAGAAGAATTTACACTGGACTAAAGAAAAATATACTTCGGAGGAAAACGTAATTGAGTATTGCCGTGAACAAATTATCAATTGCATAAACTCTAACCCAATAACAATAATATCAGGACCTCCTGGAATTGGAAAAACTACTTATTTGCCTCAGGTATTTTATGATTTTATTTCGAGCAGATATTTAAACGTCTTAGTGAAACGATTCCAAATATAGTTGTAAGCTGAGTTTATTTGCTTAATATAGTAAATACGTTTAATTGATTGACAAAATGTACTATTCCAGATTAATGGAGATAATTTGTCTCTACATTTTTTAAACTGATACAAAATAATACGTCGAAATGTTATTAGTGAATGTCATAGAATGTCGTCTTTTATCTCAAATGAATTTTATCGGCTGGCTGATAATGGGCCGTCGATTAGAACGAATAATCATTGAATTGAATTTTCTTGTGCTACAATTAGTCACGGCGATTTAGCTTTCTTGTTTCCTATACGTATAAATAAAGTATATCGAAAGCTTTCTGGAAAATCATGCTTTTTTCGAGAATACGTCCTATTTTGTGTAGTATATCCTGTGAAATTTTGTTACCAGGTCACTTAGGTTTAACAGTTTGGGTCTCGGTAGTTTTTCGTCTAACAGAGTGAGAAAGTGTATATTATTCCGAAAAATTGAAGATTTATCATATCACAATGTATGCAACTATATCGTCAACTGATGGGCAAACATTTGTGTGCAGATATCACTGGAGGAGTTATTTTACTAAAAATGAGTGGTTGGTTTTATTTTGTGCTATCTATTATTGACTAAAATATTTGATAAGATGGTGATAGGATCTTCAGGGAATAAATCCTAAGCAGTGTCTTGATAACTTTATTTTTTAGATTTTAGTAGATGAGTGCCACATGCAAAGTCATCGTTGTCGTATAATATGCTCCCAACCATATCGTCTGTATGCCCATATAAATGCTGATCGTTTAGCACAAATACGAGGAGAAATAACTGGTCAAACAGTCGGGTATCAAATTCGACTGGAATCTAAGTAGGTGTATTAAGTATTACATCATTTTATTTTTTATTAAAAGTAATAATTATTTCACCATTGTTCAAAAGTTCTGAAAAACAGTCAACTAAGTATGTTCATCATAAGGAATGATTAACAAATCTAGTGAACAATGGTTTTACTATACAAGCCAATAATATTTACCAATGATCTAGAACTTGTTCCATTTATTTTCATAATAACACAAATTTGAATATCTACATATATATAAATTTAATTACTGACGAGATAGATCATTTACGTTTCAAACAACTCAGGAATTTTTTTACATGGTACAACAAACTTTATTTTTGGAAAGATGATTGTATTTAAAAAAATAACTATACCAAATGACTGATGAAAAGATTGTTTAACAGCAAACGAATACCAAAATTTTATTCGCTAAAAAATTCCCATTATATTAAAATACAGTTATATGAACGAAGAATATTCTTTTTAATGAATTTCTCATCAGGTTCTACAATTATCTCATATCTAAATTAATAATCCATAAAATTGGTCAGATATAGGGTAGAGTATATCATTCAAAATTGTAATATGTGAATCATAAATTGTTGTTTGCTATATAAAATCAAATCGTTAATGTTGGGGCTGGCTAATTTGAAGTATTAACTTGGATCAGTTTATAAGCGCAGTGAAATTGTGAAGTTAATGATCAGAATAAATATGGTCAACTTGGGGTGAGAGTAAAAATAATGGAATAAAAATCAGAAATTACGCAATATATAGAATCATATGAATTAAATCAGATATAGTAGATAGGGTTGGATGCTGAATGTTATTATTATTTATCAATAAATGCAGGTTTACAGTATTTTAAAGTTAAATGCTAAAGTAAACTTCCACTTTGATACGAAATTCACTAACAACCTTCAAATTAAATTCATCTTAAAAATCAGTTAGTCTTTCGGTGAAAAATAAACTTAACTATTAGTCATCGGCTACAACTCAATAGTTGTTAAGTAGCTGAACGTGACTTTGTTTACCCAATTTTCAGAGTTTCCTCGTTACAATTGCACAATTAATGGTAGCAATAAAAAATAATTACACAATTAATCACGATAGATAGAAAGTGTAAATTGATGATAAGGCGACAGGTGTAACAGGGAATATTAGCATGATATCATGCTTAACACTTTCAGTGAACATGAAATTGATTAATGTGGGTTGCACGACGTTATCGTTTTATAATAATTTTTACCTGATTAGACTTTGAAGTGGGAACCCATATACAAATCATATGATTGTAATCTCTATTTTTATTAACGATGTTTTGATATAGGGTTTCTCCTAAAACTTTGTTGACGTTTTGTACACATGGAGTGCTACTGAGGACAATATGTGCAGATTCAAGAATTATGGCTGGTACCACACATATCATAGTAGATGAAATAGAAGATAACGAAATACCGGAAAACTTACATTTAACAAAACTGCAAAACACTGAAGCTAAACTAATGTCTGCAGACAGTAATGGTGAAACACATAATCCAGATGTAGGCTATGGGATTTTGTTAGCAATTATACCTTCTCTTTTGACTAAGTATCAACATTTAAAAGTGATTCTAATTGTTAATTCTCGCATATATACGCACGAGTTTTGTCACAAAAACATACTTAGTGAGATAAGAAATCCAATGAATTTAATAAACTCTCCAACTTCTGTTCCGATAACCTACTGTGAAGTAAGTGTAAACTTTTCTTCTATTCTACTTTTATGAGGTACTTTTATTATTCTGAGGTTAAATGAGAATCTAAAATACCAAAATACGTCCACTTAGATTTGCTGTTTTATTGCACACTTTTGTTTTTATGCATTAAAGTTCTTCTTTGTTAACTGACTACCAGGTTACGGCATGACAATAAGATAGACTTTTCTGACTAATAAATCGTAAATGACGAATTCATTGAGAAACGATAGTGATTTTATGACAGCTCAAAATATCTTAGCCATTTTGTTATGATGGGTCTAATATTCAAAGCAGTTTATTCTTTTGATGCTGTGAATTTTATACATTCATAAAGCTATTGATTGTTTACTGTCAGTGGCCACTGACCATATAAGCAAATGATATGTAGTTCAGTGTAATTTAGTTATGGTTCCTGACTCACTTTTCTTTTTGTTGAGATATAATAAGATAATCATCTTCTGTGTATTCACTTGTTTCAGTTTCATACATTTATGCCAAGTAACAAGTCGCAGTCATAACAAGTGGCTACAAATGTTTTGTCGTTATAGTACCTTACCGCTGAAATTTCGTCGGACTCATCACTAATCTACTATTTATAATAACAATCTACGTTGTGTCTGAAACCATACTTTGACCATATTTTTATTTTATGTTTACCTCCTCATATTACCGACTGAAAGCATTGTATCTTATATGACAATTGAATTTTACACCATTTGTTTAAATAATATTCAAAAACACATTTCATACTCAAAAATTTTACCAACCTCCTTTTCTAATGGATATTTTTTGAACGTTCTTGTGAGTTATACTGTTGTCTAGTAGTTAAACCTTAAGGACCGAGTGAGGTAGTGAGTTTACACAGCTGGGTTTAGAAGTAAGATAAGACAGTTGTCACTCCGTAGATGGTTGAAATGAAAATTACCTTGAATATAGACATAATCTCCATAAAAACATACTTTAATAAATATATTGATATATAAGTATAGTAACAAAACCTGAAAAAGTGTTGACTTGTTAAGTACACGAGTCTGTCCAAATCATCACAGATTTTTATCAATCGCGAAAATAGGTTTATGTTCGAAAATAAAATGAACAGATTGTGTCAAAAAGGTTTTTAATTTCAAATCCGTTTACTAATAATAAATATCGCCTTTATCACTCTACCGATTCTACTAATTTAGCTTTTTTCAAAACTTTTCTATATTCGTAATAATTTATAAATCGAGATATTTCGTTACAGAAACAACGTGGTATTTAGATGTAACTATGGAATTTAAGCCATACCAACGAAAGAAGTATGCCTTAGTTGAATTTTATTTCATTCTAATAGAACAGCTAAAACATGACAGAAGGATAAAAGATGTTTGTAGATGAGCTTAGACTGCAAAGTACTTCGATAAGATGAATAACAGATTAGTACTAGTTTACCAAACAAGAACCTTTTATTCTGGCATGCTGAATTGGTTACTCTCCTTTATAATACTAATTCCATGTATATCTATTTCACAAGATCAATAAATACATGCTCATTTTCATAATTAGTTACTATTTAAAATTGCTGAAGTATCATATGTATTATAGTATACACTTTTTGAGACGTTTAAATAAATTTATTCGGTGTCAGTATGTTAAGTTTATCATGGTAGATAGTAGATTTCCACATTAACTGGTTGTTATTGATTTTGGCCGTGGAAATATTTTTTATGAAATAATAACCCATTGACATCTATTCAATTAGAATAGAACAACCCTATATCAAAACATCGTTAATAAAAATAGAAATTACAATCATATGATTTGTATATGGGTTCCCACTTCAAAGTCTAAACAGGTACAAACTATTATAAAGAAAATAAGGTTTGGAATGATGAACGGATATTCATCTACTGCCAATTAATTTATTTTATTTAACATTTAGATTCAGAATACTACCGCACAACACAAATATGAGATTTCATCTATAAATTTTAAAGGTCAAGCACAACAGAAGTTCAATTTAATTAATAATGGTTTCGACAAACTCAGTTCAGTTTCATCACATTCAATAGAAAATAATCCTTCTCCTGATTTTACAGCGAAGGATAGACCACCAATCGCAAAAATACAGAATAATATATCACCTGAAAATGTAGTCTATAAACCATTACAGGGTTTTAGTAAGTACTATAATGGAGCTCCAATAATTAGTAGTAAGTTTTTGCGAATGGATCTAATCTCTACATAATATTATGACATTTAAGTAGTTGATATTTAATAACAATTTTCGAATGAATATCGGTAGAAATACATATTATACTTAAGACTATCACTAATATTGTCTATAAATCAAACGAATTTTGAGACAGAAATTAGACCCGGTGAACTTATTATTATGCTGTGATTCTAGTGTCTAGTGAACATAATACGTAATCCATAACTGTATGTAAAGCTGTCAAGTAAATACAGAAGACAGTCATATACTCTTTAAACTCTTATAAAACCAATGCATGGACCTAAGAATAACAACAAAGTTTGTGTTTAAACGTTTCGTAGTGTGGATGTGTTTTAAACTGTGTTAACAGTTATGGTATATTCTATGAACTAATATGAGTAACAAAACAGGACTTCTTATTTGCAAGATTTATTAACAATTCTTAACCTGTGATGGATTCATAAAATCGGGGTCAAGTCCTAAAAATTATTTGACTCAATATTTTCTCTAACAGATCTATGCTTTCCATAGTCATCGTTAAAACAGATTGATGTTACCGGCAAAAGAAGGATGGTTTACTTGAAGGTGTAGTTCTAAATGTTCCTGTTACTGTCTAAGAAATTACAGTGGTGCCTGACTTTTAAAAATTAAAAATTTCTAAGAGAAAAGTTAGATATTCGAATGTATCGACTTGTTGATTTCTGAAATTTCATAATTAACATTAGCTTAAAAAGAAATGAGCTATTAGAAATTCTTTATAAGCAGTTTATCATGAACACCTTCCCTGTGATTAGAGGATACAATTAGCTGAGTTACTATCTGCATGTAATGTATTTTACTCAGTCTAACTGTTGTCGCTTTTTAGTCCACTGGTAGTATATCAGATCCATGATACTGTTGATGTCAATGACTGATTCATCTATATTAAATTTCTAGATTTTATCTGAAACCCTTTGTTTTGATTGTGTTAAATGTAAATAGTTCCTAGTTATAGCAATGCCAATAATTGTCAGCTTGCCATATTTTAAGCGGAGTAACAGTAGTTCATCAATCGAATTTAGAAGTCTAGGAAACATAAATGCATATCTTAGCTTCTTCTTTCATAAGTTCGGGTCTAGCAA
The DNA here is from genome assembly GCA_944470205.2 of Schistosoma margrebowiei. Taxonomy (NCBI): domain Eukaryota; kingdom Metazoa; phylum Platyhelminthes; class Trematoda; order Strigeidida; family Schistosomatidae; genus Schistosoma; species Schistosoma margrebowiei. Next base: position 73,544,230 of record OX104028.1, on the reverse strand, counting down.
TGTTAGGTTTTAGATTTCTGTCAAATCGCTAAATAATTCGGACTATAATCCTACTTTTTTCGTTTTCATTCTAAATGATTTAAAGTACCGTACCGTGCAAAACAAGTAACAGTTTATCATCTAGAAGATATTTTAGAATGGACTGATTATTCAACGTCACGAATGAATGAAGCATTAGCGTGTTTGGACCAGGGTAATTCTGAAAATAAAACATTGTTGCAAATGAGTGTAACTTTTGTATTTTTGTTAACGATTTGGTAGAAATGCTTTAGAGTGCACTTTTTAAAATAATCTACTGCATGTCATGTCTTGATACGTCACATTAAGTAGCATTAAATGGCCATTAGTTTTTTACAACTATTTCCAACTCATAATTTATCATCGATTATCTGATTAGTCATGCGGTATCGGTTGAATAATTTGTGCGCAAAAAACTATCTAAATTGTTTAGCACATGTAGTTAGTTGGATGGTTATTCGGTCTTTTAAGATCTGTTTGGATAGGATGTGAACATTGATTTCGTTAGGGATTTATAAGTCTTTATAGTAGAATCTATGGAATAAGCACAAAACAAATGAAACATCACATTGTCGCTGTCTCGGTCATTGAATTCTTTTCAGTTTGTGGAAAAAATTTCATCTCCGTAAACCACTTGATGCGCGGAGTTACAGACAACACTACATTGATCTTCAGATATACGTCTTACTAAGGAATACAATGCTTTTTTACGACTGGTTAGTATACTTGGACAGGGAAGTAATTGTCGATTGCAATGCTGGTGAGATAGCTTTGGTGTATGTACAGTAGGCGAAAACGTGACGACATAATAATCCGTTTAAATAGAAAAAATTGTCTTGTTTTGTTCAAGGAGATTCGCAAAAGGTCTAAAAGCATTTTACCACTTTTATTTCTTAACCACCAAATGATCTCACACATGTTGGTAGAAAGTCCCGTTCGGTGCTTCAATAAATGAAAGATAAGTTTGGAAACTACAAAAGACTGTCATGCATAAAGAATTTTATTTACCTTTCCACATTTCGAGTGAACATCAGACGGAAGAATAGTTGTATAATTTTGGATCACAGCCAGATATAATGTATTCAAGAATATGATGCTCAGTCGACAAATACTTAAATTTTATATCAATTTTAAGAAACAACCAATTATAAAGCATTTAAAACTAGCCATTTAATTGGACGAAATGGAATTTTAAAAAAATGAAAAATGAGATGAAAAATGTTTTTTAAATGAGGTGAAAAAATTAAATAAAAAAAATACAAAAACTGCTGTGAGCTTAATGATATTCCTAAAGGACAGTGTAATGCAACATGATCAAGACTTTTGAATTTTAATAAACAAAATTATCATGGATTATTGCTCAAGCTGCCTGTATAAAGGATTATAAGATAAATATAAAATTTGAGATGCGAGATATTTGTGATCTAAGACACTGACATCTTTAGTTAAATATCCATAATAAAACGATTAAATTATATATACTAACTCGAGAGAATAGATGGACAGAAATTCCCAATTAGTCATAAGTAGTCCAGTATACATGTCTTCGAGTAAGATAAATACATTCTTATCAAAAAAATGTTACAAAGTTCAACAAGATAAAAGTTAAGGTGCAACTAGTTGTGTAATAAGGTTTCAACCAGATTGTGGGGAGGCCCGTGATCTGACTCCAATTCAGATTGTATGAGTGTTTGCTATCGCCTATTCTCGTATATCATTGTCGACTTAGATCGCGTTATCCAATAACGGGATTAAATAAGTCAAATAACGAGAATGGGATGTTGAATACATATATTTCGTATGTAAAGTGAATGTAATAGAACAGAGCAAAATGACGCGCAGGGAGGATGGCTGGGAAGCCAACTCCATTTCAGTCAAGAGTTACTCCATATTTATAGGTTGACAAAATAAAGCTACAGACATGTGATTAATGCGATAAGAAGGGCACATACATATACGCTCATATAAAAACAGTCAGGACTGATAAGAGAATAATTAACAAGGTCAAAATATGACTCAAGTAGAATGAATAAAATGGGATATCCGCAAGCTAGAATAAGGTATATGGGCTTGGCATAATAACTGACACTACAAGATCTCATCTCGCCACAATTGATAATCAGTGTCGTAAATAGTCAACCATAGTTGCCATAAAACAAACTGACTTAACCTAAACCAAATATTTATTATTTTAAATGATCATACTAATGAAACGAATTCCTAGGTTTAATTGAATTTGTATCATCTTCTTGTTAATCGTGAATATTCTATTTGTAATCAAGCAGATCTAGAAATAACTATTGTTTGATTAGTAATTATGTAATTAAAAAGATTCAAATGAAGAAATCTATATGGTATATGTCAGTGATAATTCAAGAATTAAATGATGCTAGTATATGTACATTTTGTCTAGGATTCTGTAATTCGGATCTTTATTTTTAATGTTTTCTTTTTGGAAAAGAGTGTATGCTACATTTATGTTGGTTATATCTGTTTAGGTTAGAATTAATAAATGAAATGTGATATGATGTGTTATTTAGGATTAATATTTACTTCTGTTCAGAAGCATTGTAAATATGATAGAGTGAGTTATCTAGGAATGTTCTATGATTATAATTTTGAAATAGATTTTTCATTCGAAACATAACACAATCATATTATATTATGCACTGATTTGATTCTCACACAGTTTATTGTTTATAGAAATCTTCAGCTCATCTGATTCCCATTTGCGTAATATTCTATGGAAAAGGTGTAATTATAATTTAAGTAGTGTGTCCTCATAAATTATTAAAATACTAATGTCTAGGAGTGGTTTAACCTAAATATGGTAAATCAGTGATATATTAGAAACAGGAAATTAGCTAAAGTTATGTAAAATAGTCAGATACCTTTTTAATATGCATTGTTTGTATTGTGATATATAAAATAAGCTTTTCCTTGACGTTTACTGCTCTGTTTATCTATTCTTCTTTTCGAAAAATAAATTTTCCATTTAGATAATGTACGATGTCGTAATATGTATTTTTGGCTTACAACTAAGGAATTTGATAAATATATTTCATGTGAGTATCACATTAATACAACTGACGATGCAAACACAGTGAGTATGGTTGAAGATAAAACATTCAACAGATCCGTATCTAATGCCGTATCAAAGGTATTATGTTTATCACAAATTTATTGTGTTTTTATATTAGAAGTGACCGCTTGAAGTCAAGCGTAATTTTGTTTTGACTCTACATCCTCTAGACTCAAAGGTCATAATAATAATTTCACCGAATATTCACTTATATTACGTAGATTTCGACCTCGTGACTACATAAATAATAAGTAGTTACTACTTTCTTTACCGCTTTTACAACTCAAATCTACTTTCATCCAAAACTAGTTACTAGAACGATAGGTAGTATTCCAACGGTTTCGGTCTGCAGAAGACAACCATAGACCAATGAGTATTCAGTTAACTATAAGCTGGTTGTGTTATACAAAATATAACAGTCTTTGTTTTGTTCGTAAAATCTCAAACGAAAGTTATTATTAGACGTTTACCAGCCAAAATAAGAACCAATTTTTGTATGTACCATAAAATATGATATAATAATAAATGTTCAGTGGATTGTAATCGGCCTCATATTTTAAAAATAGGACATTATGAAAGAATAATCAAAAGATAATAGAAAAGTTTGAGATATTTGCTAACTCTCTTATAAGCGAAAATAAGAAAAATATGAGTCTCGAGATAGAGCGGTATTAACAGGTCTAGAATTGTGTATTTTGGTTTCATATGCCAATTTAAAAAGTATTATATTTATGGTTTTTAGAGGTTAGGATTAATGAATTTATTGAGAAAGTGTAAGTTTTGATAAAAGTGACGGAATATAATGCCAAACTTATTGGAAATAAATCTATTCGCTTTTGTTTTTTCATGACTTTTCGGATCTTTAATGTCACTCAAGGCTTTAATTATTAAAATGAACAGATTGCTTATATTTGCTATTTACGAGTTAGGTTTCCATCCATTGTTGGATAACAGTTTGTTATTATCGGTATACGGTTGTAGAGATTCTTGAGTTTCATTAAAATCATGAACGATCAATGTTTGTCATGAGTTACAAACTTATTAATGAAGAGATTAGATATCGTTTTGGAGTTATTTGTAACTAACTTACTGCTTGATACAAAGATCTTCATTTGGCGAAAATCCTATACGTTTATTGAACAGAATTTGGACTTTAAACTTGTTATTTGTTTATGGCAGCCCTAGTTCAGGATTTTCGAGTAATAAGATTCTACATTTTGATTAAAAAGTTTACTTAATAGTATACCTGTGGATAGATTATTCGAAATAAATTAAGGTCTATGAATGTTACTGATGTGTGGGCGAGAATGATAATGATTGATTGTCTGCTTAGTCGGACATATAGATAGTCTGACAGGTGTCAGATGAGTTATATATTCCCCTATCCTCATAATAATTATTATTAATTGTTCATTGTTGTTGGATTGTGTCGGGTTTTTGGTGTGGAAATATATTTATATTCTAGTCAGATTAATCAAGTGTTCTTGATCTGAGTTGTGTTGAAGTTCTGTAGAATAGACACTGGGAGGGAATCTAGTGTAGATATTCGTCAAAGGTAAATTAATGTCCCATATGTGTAAACGTGGAAAACCAACCATTATAACAGCTACTTAGTTCGTAACGATATTCAGTTGCGATGTGAATACACCGCTAAGTTTTATTTTCCTGTATATTTCAGTAGGTGCAGCGGAATCTGACTTGATAAAACATGTCTGAGGAATTTATGAGAGTAATGCGTGAAAAAATTTCATTTTAATCTCCTTTAAAAATCAGAATTAATCAAGAATCTTTTGAGCTAAAATGTATAGTAGTCAATCATTCTCTTTAATGAAGAATGAAAGTAACTTGTGGAAACATTTCATTCTGAAAATGCTCTAATGCCCTAAATAAATGGTACTGAATAAAAAAATTGTTAGTAGTAAAAAAGGAATATCAAGGACTGATATATTATAATACTGTATTATTAACGTCACGCATAATACAAACGTAAATCATGCAACATATTTATCTCAAGACAAAATTAAGATGATGATAATGAAGACGGGTAGTACGTATTGTGAATTCAAGTAATAATAAATTGATTGAGATTATGGAAAGCGTTGAGTTTAGTCGAATGCATTTTGTTCATATATATATATATATATATATATATATATATATATATATATATATATATATATATATATATATATATATATATATATATATATATATATATATATATATATATATATTCCAGAAACCTCCAGTGCTTCCTGAAGTTCATGCTGTATCCTATTTGAAATATGATCAAATATTAAATCAAACAGACGACTGTGCAGAGGTTTATTCAACAGATTTTGCAAACAAACACGCAAATAACTTACTATGGAGTATTTGGCTTCATACAGTTCTTGACCGCAATAGAAACGAATTAAATAAACATCATATGAAGGTTAGATGAGTTACTTGTTTCGGGTTAATTTCCTAAACTGATAAATTTTCAATATTTTGATTTAATATTTTGCATGTACATGGCCATGTGAGAGTGTTTCGAGAGGGAGAGCTGTCTCTCCCCACCTGCGACTGTACCAGGGCATTTGGAAGTGATCACTACACCTCTGAAAATAAAATAATCGAGAACGGGTCATTGGAACGAAATAACCTCCTATTTCCATGTTTCAGCGCATGGTTTTTGTTTACTTAAGATTGCAAGGACAATTTTAGACTGGCTGAAAGTAGTGTCTAAAGTGCTATGCTGAATAATCGAAATTCTTAAACATTATTGTAACTAATGATAAAATGATCTATCATCATTTTCATATATGAGTGATAAATAATTTAAATGATATCTGAAACTGATGACAAATGTTTCAAGTCAACAAATAATATTACGATATGACATATCTTAATGATTTATCCAACGTTTCTTCATAGTGTTTCGGAGTTCTCAACGTCTAACTGTCCTTATACTAGGATGTATTAGTTTGATAAAGCATATATTTCCCCTATGAAATAGCGTAAGGTGATAAAAACTGTAGAAAATATAGAGCTATAAAAGCCATTGTCATTTGATATTTTATGTTTCCATTGTAAAATAACCTCTGCACGCCTTATCATAACTACATCTTACGTTTGACAATACTATTTACTTTACAATTTGTGAACTTTAGTTTTGTTGCCTTTTGCATGAACATTTGAATTTGTAGAAAAGTAATGAAATGGAATTCTCTGAGGAGAAAAATTCATGTCTGACAAATTTACTTCAATGTATTCTAGCTGGCCGGATTTCTGTTGATTACGAACACTCGAATTCTGGTATGTATTTTTCATCTTATATTTACATGAAAGCTTATTTATATTTCTAACTTTCTATTACTTTTTATACTTTCTAGTTTGTATCAACATTCAATCATTTTAGAAACCTGTTGACATAATCGAACTTATTTAAAATATTTGTTTTAAAATTTAAGAAGAATCAAATTATTGTTTTCATTTAGGGTGGTTGTTCCATATTGTGTTATTACTTAACAGTCATTTGTACTCAACATATCATTCTTAAGACAGTTCAAGTTGAGTGCGGTGCAGTCATGTATTGATTTAAACAAGATTTTAAAGCATTTCTATAATGGAGAATTGCAACTGGCTGTGTTCAGAACTGTAGGTTAGAAAAGTCCTAAAATCTTACAGAGTTCTCAGTACATAGTTGTGAAGATTGTTGAGTTTAGATTGACACCATGAACGAATCAATGGTCTTTACGTCTCAATATGAGACTCCTCTGCAGCGCACATACACGATCTCACAAGCACAACTCGAACCCAGGACCCTAGGTCTCGCATACGAACGCTTAACCTCAAGACCATTGAGCTGGCATCCAACGATGTTGATTTCTAACTTCAACCAATCCACGATATTGCGTGACCGTTCACAATTGTTTTCAGTCAGTAACTGCTTCACAACAGACACGGTTGAACTACAATGGTTACGGCTCCTCGCTAGAACTCCAGGAAATACCTCTTGAAGCCATTCACAAGTGAGCACATTATAATTATCAAAGAATTTATGAATAAGCTTGACTTTTATTGTTGTTACATTGATGATATTTTCATTATCATCAATCAGAACATTGGAAAAGAGGAACCATTGAAACTATCTGACAATAAACATTCAGCAATCAAATTTACGTATGAAGAGAAAATTGATGGTAAAGTACATTTCCTTTACGTTTTGTTAAACAGATATGAAAATAGTTCTGTCAGTAGAAGTGTGTATAGGAAAGGTTCTTCAGTAAGCCGGTACACACATTTATTGAGCCTTGTACTCATTCATTATAAAAGAAATCTAGTTAAATGTATTGCAAATACAGCTAGGAAAATATGTAACTGGTGCCACGATGGATTTCCTTAAGTTCTAGTGAGGAGCCGTAACCATTGTAGTTCAACCGTGTCTGTTGTGAAGCAGTTACTGACTGAAAACAATTGTGAACGGTCACGCAATATCGTGGATTGGTTGAAGTTAGAAATCAACATCGTTGGATGCCAGCTCAATGGTCTTGAGGTTAAGCGTTCGTATGCGAGACCTAGGGTCCTGGGTTCGAGTTGTGCTTGTGAGATCGTGGATGTGCGCTGCAGAGGAGTCTCATATTGAGACGTAAGGACCATCAAGTTCTTTCAGGTTTCCAATGGTAGTCTAACACTGTTCCATTCATGATACTAATCTTATAGGATTGTTTCAAATAATGCTTCTATTCAAAATATGATTTAAATCATCCAAATGTAAAGATACCGTTTTAATTTAGTTTAAATCTTTATATTTCTACTACGATAATTAAAGTCCATTAAAATATACTCATGACAGTAAATGCATTTTCAGCAAGTGAATAGATGAACAAACGTTTTTTTTCTATTTTTCAAAAGGACTAACTCCAATAATGGTGTGTTCTGCTGGTGGTCTCTTAGAGGCTGTTAAATGTCTATTGAATCATGGAGCTGATCCATTTCTGCGTGTAGCTATACCTTACGAACTTTTAATTGAACTAGCTCGTAAGCAATGTGAAGATTTTAAACTTTTTGGCCCAAAGAATCGAAAAATCTCAATCAAAGATGAAAATTACACTACCGTAGGAGTTACAGCTTATGATTTAGCTTGTATATTCGATAACAATGAAGTTGCAAACTTCCTGAAAACATATATGTAAGATTCGAAACTGTTTTTCTCAATGGGCTGTGACTATCGTTTAAGTGTATCACTAGTTTTATGTTAAAATAATGATTTTTTAACACTCACAGTGTATGTGAAATAACTACACAAATGGTCGCTTCTACTATTATTGAGGGTTCATAAACTATAAATTATTACAGAATGTTCATATTTGAGCCTTCATCCGTTATGAAACCTAATGAAATCTAAGCCATTATCCACTCACATTCCATATTTTTTAGGATTAATTCAAGCCTTCGATACGAGCCTGAAAATTGGGAGGCTATACTTCTGAGATTTGGATCTTGGTTTCAAAGTCCGATAGGCAGATCACAATTTGATAATTGTACTTTCAACGATCACCAACCATTCGCAACTGATTTAGGTAGTTTTGAAGAAACAAAAGTATTAACGAATCCCCTGAATTTCCGTTACAAATTACTTTCATCCTATCAATTAGCTAGAAACAATATGGAGCCAGAAACGGTAGTGGATTATGATCTTCTAACGGCATTAATTGTGAAAATCGACAATTCTTTACCAAGAGGTGAGAAGTAGTATTTTTACATCAGTTAGATGAAACATCTCTTAATTTAAAACTTGTTCTGATAGTCATATTTCAATAGTCACTCTAACTACTTGATCATCCAAAGTCTGGTTTAGTTCTACACAATAAACACATTATTATTATTTAACCTCATAAGAGCGTTAGTTAAATTACATTTAATTATCCTTAGAACTTTTATCAGCCCTGAATGACTCACATTTGTGCAAGATTAACGCTTTCGTTCATTCATCAGTTTATGAGGATGCTTTAAACCTTGAAATAATGTTGTGTTACTGCCAATCAAGAAATGCTCAAAGAAACTATGTCTCTTAATGCATATATGTTTATCAATATTTGTAATAAAAAACATCTCTTTTAAAGATTTCTATCATAACATTGAGCGCTTATCCTGAGGTACTGGGTAATTTTTCCACAACATTATTTCCAATACTATTTTTCTTTCTTATCATTATGAAATAGAGGTAAGCACTTGTAGCTCAAATAGATCCTTTTAATGGTGTTGCGTTCTTTGGATACGATGGCTTATTTTCACACCTTTTCATGTTGTTTCAAATACATATAACTGAAATCTGTCTTTTTTTTAAAAAGTTTCCTTTACTGTTGTTATTGCTAAAGATGATATTTACTCCATCATAACATTTGAATCCTAAAATTTATTCAAACAATTATGGTGTTTATAGAAGATTTTCTTACTCATCTGATATTATTTGATAGATAAGCACTCCATGTACAGTGACCGCCAAAATATGTTAGAAAACAAATACACTTGAAAAAATTGGATAATCATCTTTCTCATATTGTTCTTCTAAATAAGCCTATAATTTTTTTCTTCAGGTGTAATATTAATATTTCTACCATCATATGAAGAGATTATAACACTACGAGGACGATTACTGGATCCTGACACTTCCCCATGGAAATCATCAGAGTATGTGAACAATGTGCCTTTTTGTTTTTACGTAAGCCCCATCCTATGTCATATAGACTGTGTTATAATAAGTGGTTGACTTTCGAAGATCATAATATGTACAATTTCAAAAGTTATTCAATGCATGGTTTGATGTTACTTGTTTTGAATGAAGGGTACATTTAAGCAGATTTACAAAGGCTTACGTAGTCAACATTGGATAACTTGTATAAGTATTCAGTATCTCTCAGTAGATGTTAATTCTTTAAAGATTCTTTTAATGAAGGTAAATCTTTTGGAATATGGGAACTTTCTACCCTTAAATATTGTCTTGTTTATCATTTCTTTATTTACCACATTTATTGAATTTTATTTTCACTTCGTATGTAATGCCAAGTAGTTATTTTTTGTTTTTTGGACATTGAATTTATTTTGAAAGTAATTCACTGTTTGCTACTTATTTGATTGAATATGATGGTCAATGAATCAAATATCTAAAGCTATGGCATGTGGTGAAGTGTGCCTAAGTTTTAGTAAGGCTCATAACTATGAAAAACTGAACTGTTTGTTATCATGTTTGCTATACAAATATTACAATCCTTATCACAACATTGAATATGTCGATTACAACAGAATCGTAACTTAAAAATTATATTCTTTATCTTAATAACGTGTGAATAATAATTTGAATCACAAATACAACTAATTTAAAATCCGATATATGTGTGTTTATATTTTCGAGAATATGCTCCTTTTAACATTCTATCCAATGCGCACATCCTTCAGTAATTATATCCATTTCCCATTTTTCCAGAAAGCCCTTAATATTTATTCTTCACCCTCGAATGCTTGTTGCTGATTTGAAAATTATATATGCTCAGTCTTCACGTTCACGACGTAAATTAGTAAGTTAATTGGATTAAAGTGAAATACATGTCAAGGTATTGTCTGTCATGTTTTCACCATTCTTTCAAAAATATTATAAAGATAATTTGCAAAAAATCATAAGCTACAAGTTTACCAAAATAGATAAAGTTTTTCATAAAGACCTAAAACTTGTGTTACCAGAATTAAGGTTTCCATCACTTGGATGTACCATTGCATTGATAAAATGGCACTGATTATTTCAGTTAATGGTTTAATTGTTGTCAATCTAAATATCAAGTTTTAAAAAATCTGGTATTATGTGTTGCTTTACTCATCAATCAAACTTATATATTCTATAGCATAGTTATTAATCAGTCTTTGGGTAGATAAAAACAAATGATTAAATTATCCAGTATTTACTGTACTCGAATTCCAGGTAACTAAGTTTTACTTTTCTCCATATGGCTTCTATTCAATTTAATTTGTTGTCTAAAAACTGCTATCGTACTGAAGCACAGATATGTAAATGAAGAATATTATTTTAATGAATTCTTAACGGTGTCTACTGTTACACATTTGAACTAATAATTATTCCATGAATGTAAGACTGTAGGATCTGGTAAGAGTTTATCGAGCAGAAAATTATTTGTGCATGCATCTCCGGTTTTGCGTATTGTCGCTACGACTGTCGACTATTTTAATTTATCAGTGTAAAATCACTTTTTTATAAGAGTATGTTAGCGTGGTTCTGATGATAAATTTGTTGTTCTAAAAATAGTCTGTAGATAAATAAACATTGTTTGGTAGTGGGTTGACATTACTGTAACTGAAGATTTGATGGACTGATGTTAGATGTTTACATTCGTTGATTCTCTAATACTCTTTAGCACTGTTGTTAATAATACATTATTTTACAATTGACGCACCCTAAAGATCAAAGTTTTATGATGCAACATGAAATTCCTAAGTTCTATACTTAGTAGTGTCGTGGGTTCACACTATTGAGTAGCGCTATAATATCACGATCCATCTGTAAAATTTCGTGCAGTTTTTAGTAATTGTCCAGCTGAAGTCAATTCACAAGGCAAACTACAGACTAACCAGTTTCGACAAACCCTTATACTATCAAGAAAGATTTATTGTTGATAAAACATTAACTTCAGAAAGTAGATTTAAAAAATGCAATCTTATTAGTAGATATTTTATGGAAATAATATCTTTCAAACAACTTACATATTTCTTTTCTAGATACTTTCGTCAAGTATCGCAGAGACGTCCATGACGTTTGATGATGTCGTTTATATTATTGACTGTGGATTGAACTGTGTGGTATGTTATATGATAAGTAATATACTAACATGAAGTTAATTTGGCTGTATTATATTGTCATAAAGATGAATGTCACATGATTCTTCTAACAAATAATTTCTGTCAGAGACAAAGAGGAAAAACGAGTTCAAGTACCATAAAATGATGTTTTGATGTATTTCTTAAGCGTTGTAAAACACTATTTTCTAAGATATCTGCTATAAAAAGTAAATTGTTACATATTGTTACTCGCTAGTTTTATTCATGTAATCAATTTAAAGAAAAATTAAGTATAACATTGATTTAACTTTTTTGTTCTTTTTCTGTAGATAACATTAAAGGCTAGATTTCTTAATTCTCTAGAGGTCCATGTGTAGTGTTAGCGAATGCCCTCATATTGACTTTAGTTACAAACCTTATTATGTTTTTGGATCTTGGCTAGCAGTGGAATTCAAGATACAGATTATGTTTTACTCGGGACTCTTTAGCTGCGTGTGTCCACATCCCAGTGTTGACGCTTTAATCTAGACTTAGTATCTATCGCCTCAACATAGTGACGCGTTATTTACTAAGCTATCGAGTTAAAACAGTAACTAATTTATTCATTGGGCATGATATTTATTATTCGTGGGACTTCGATCTTCGATTAAGCTTGTTTGCTATTTAAAGTTTTTTGAGATTCATTATTAGATTTCAGGCCATTGTAGCAAAGATTGAGTTTATAGTAATTAGTCTCTTATAAATTTTAATAGACCAATGAGAAGACGGAGTTGATCTGAAAAGTGTGATGTGTTTGAACTTATTTTATTAATTTTCATACAAAATGGCTTGAGAAATGTATGTATGATCAGACTGCTTGGAATGTATGGCCCAAATACACCACATTTTTCAGATCAACTTCGTCTTCTCAATGTTATACCAAAAAGTATAGTTATTTCCTTTCATCTAGCAGATGTAATCCCTTCCTAGTAGATTTTCATTTAGAAAATAGTCTAGGATTTATCACTGATTTTCATCTCTTTTACTTTCAATTTATGTTATTTTATCCTAACTTTTTAGCGGCAATATGAACATTTATATATAAATGGAAGTTATTGTTCATTCAGCACTTTTATATTTCAGATAAAACTGAAAAATATGCTATTTTTCTTCTCTCTATAACTACTTTTTTAAGTAAGAGTAATCTCTACAATGTTCTATCTCTCTTATTTAGTATTTATAAATAAATACATTCTGAAGTTAAATTTTGAAAAGACAGTGTTTTACTGCTATGGAGTTTGCATTGCGTCTTCCATAAATCAAAACCATTGACCTTCGATGTGCTGTCTGTTTAATTAGTTTGATGAAACTGCTAGGTTAGTGACACAGTTTCCATTTTTCTTAGTCAACGAAAATAAATGAAATTTATTATTACTGCTGTTATCAGATTGTTATTACGGAAACACTGACCATAATCTCATATAACATTTTGATATTTACGTTTCAGTTAACAATTGCCAGTGCTCTACGTATGCGATAAACCCTTTTATCCAAAATATATTTTAAAATATAAACTGTATTTTTGTTCTTATTCAAAAGGAGGAGTTCCTTGATTGGACTCAGACCACATCTCTAAGAAACCAATGGATTTTAAAGTCAAACGCAATTCAAAGAACGTCGAGGTACTTTCAACATAAACCTATACGCTTTATACAAAAGTTAATATCTGTATTATAATTGAAAATCTTAGTCAAAAGTGTTGGAAAATGTTTTATTCATGTTTGATACAAAGCATGTGCCACAAATCCGGGAAACGCCACACTAAATGTATGAAATACCCTTTTCGTTCGTAGTAACGCATATAGATGATGATGAACGTAAATTTATTTGAGAAATGTTGTAGATTCTAAACAAAGAATGTCAGCGAGTTTTAGGGAACTTAACACTTAGTTTAGTCAATAACCAAAGTTTTAGCCGTAAAAATATTTACCGAAGGAAAGCGACATTGTGTTGGAGGGAAAGTGTTTCCCCCAAAACTACTTTGATTATATGCTAGGTACATTAAAGTGTTAGATGGATTGGTTCAACAACTTATTTATATACTTCATATTTTAAACAATAGTGAAATTCCAAAGTTTTAGTGGGAAACAGTGAAAGGTGCTCAAATAATGTTTGTCCAACTCATAAGATTTGTTAAGTCGAAAATACTTAGAAATTTCATCTATTTATACACCAATCTCAAAATGCAAAACTGATGCCCTTGTACTATTCAAGTCATAAAATGATTGACCGCGTGTATTCAGGGATAACTGTACATCTAAATTAAGTACTATTTTCATTTTTAGGCTTATATCTAAATGAAATTTTCTGGAATATCATGTTGTGTGATTAAACTGACACTTATCTCTATTGACTACTTTTATCTTTGATCACTAGTACTTATTTTAGACTTTTATTTAACTTATGTGAAGATATAATCTACTTGAAGTAGTAGTTATACCATTTTAAAATAAGTGGTTAACCATATATCAGGACGATCAATAAACAATCTTTATAAGCAGTTAATAACCTAAGCAAACATAAAGTAATAAAGTAACATGAGTCGCGTTGTGATAGGAACTATCGTTAGGTGAGAAATATTTCGTTCTTTGAATATGCTACATTTTTATTCTGTTTATAGATTGAAAGTACTGATCACTGAAACCTTTATGAAATTTCAGAAATATAAGCTGTTGCACATATTCCAAATTTTCTCAATATAATAAACTATGATAAATCAATTTTAATTAAGCCACGATGCATAGACTGTCTTAACTCTTTAATAAATGCCTTTTATACTACAAACAGAGTTGGAAGAAACATAAACGGAGTGTGTTTTCGTTTGTACAGTAGCTTACGCTACAGTTTTCTTTCTGAACAAAAACATGGAAGTCTAAGTGGACATGTTGTTGAAGTGAGTTAATTTCAAAGTTCGGTCCATTTGAATCTCATAGAATTCCCATTGAAAATATTTTTTTCTTCCGGTGGTGGTTCACTTCTACATCTTAGCTAATCTTATGCATCTTATATAACCATAAAGACATCTCTGAGTCTATTTTCTGAGGCACATATAGGTAAAGCAGTGTCTAACATTCGATAAAAAGTTAATGCCAACAAACGATTTAGTTGATCTTCCGTTAAGGCTACTGTAATGCTTATATCAACGTGTCAGAGTGTTTGCCACGGTAGATAGATATCAAGATGTTCAATAAAATTTAACTGCAATTTACCCATAATTATCTGAATAATCCCGATAGATATTTTGGTAGCTATTTATCTATGTAATGACAGACAGTATATCATTTAATAACCATTTTAAATTGTACATTCAGCATTTTAGCAAATGTCATTATTTAAAACCTTCATTTACCACTCAATTCTAAATAAAATCGAATTTTTCCTGCAATGAATATATAAGACTTTGGAAATAGTCAATTTCATTCAAAGCTGAACGCTTTGAGCTCAACTAAGTGAATTTAGAAATCATGTATTAAATAAACTGAATGATTTAACCATAAAGCTCTCATTATTATTCACAACATCAGTGGTTACTTTAAATAAGTGTAAAATTGTTAGTTATTTCATTCTCTATCCCCGTAAAAATATGCTTCTAAATCTCAATTACATTTTTAACTAAAGTCTCTAACTGTGTTATTTACGACGTCAAATTTTATCTACAAGCTTTCATAGGCTCTACCGGTTCTCTACTTAACTAAGGGATTTTAATCATCTTGAATTAGCTGACACTTTATTGTTGACATAATTTACCACTCAACTATCAATTTATGCAAAATGACATCAAGAGGTTGAAAGAAAACTAAACAGATGTTAATAGACAATTTATCGTAATTAATTGTAATATGGTTGCCAAATTGTTTGGTTTAGAAATGAGTAAAATTCTTGTGAAACAAAGGTTCAATTGACAGTTTTTTTTACAAAAATAATTGAATTTCTTTCTTCGTTTCACAAATAGGGTGTATGCAAACAATGGAATAGTAATGATTTAACGGAACTTTTTAAGGAAAGTTAATAAGTGGAGATATTTTCTTTGCGACAAAATTTGGCATATAAGTAAATGATTGCTATGATCGGAATAACTAATTAATGCTCAACTATAAACAAACATTTAATTTTTCTTTGAAGTTTGGTTATTTTAATGACTGAGTGAAAACTCATATGGGTAGTTTCAGTCAATTATATAAATGCACGTGGACAACTGCGGACACTCATTTGACTGGGAAAATGTGGAAATCTTGGATAGAGGAAATTCCAAAATCACTAGAGAATTTTTAGAAGCTTAGCACTCAGGTCGATCAGCAATCGACAAGCACATTGAAATCGATCTAATTTATCAACCAACCAGGGAAATTCTGCACAAATATAGAAACAAAAATCAAACCAATGGGAGATACAACCAAACCAAAGAAGTAAACAGTGACAGGTTTAAGGTCAACAAGAACCAATCAACATCGAGGTCTATAGGACAAGCTGTGAACCACATGTAGAGAAATTCGAACGCTTCACTTCGATCTGAAGTTTGTGCTGATGATGTCGTTGAGAAGAACGATGAAAGCTCCACGACTGCTATAGCTGTGACGGCAGATTTGAGGGTAGCGAATTATCGATCGGACCAAAGACGCACAAACACGTAGAACGACCTAGGGTTCTGATTGGCCCCGCTTCCCTGTCTAGCCCAGCAATTGAGTCCAGAACGCAAGTCTCAGCCTCGGATATATGAATCATTATATTTCAAACATACTTTGTTTATATACCAGTCAAGCAGACCACAACGTACCATAAAAAAAATAACATTGTACAATATTGACCAGTAGGAAAATGATACGTGAAACAAGTACTGACCAATAAGTAAATAATACCATCTCCACGTCCAAGAATAGCATTAGACTTAATAGGATAATTTCTAGGATATTTTCCTGAATATCCCAACAACGACCAACCCATCCAGCTCAGAGAAAAAACTTCATCAAAAAGGAACTTCATTATACGGAATCAACTTTTCGAAATCTTTAGGATTATTTTCAGCTAAAGAGAAAAATAATCAAAAATGAAATCATGAATAGTAACTACACATATGGCCTAATTTTATCTATTACAAATAAAAGAAAAAGAATTATCGTTATGTTGCTTAGTGAAATACTGTCTTGTGTACTAAATCTTTTGAAGTGATAAAATTTGATAAAAACAAATTCTGTAACAGCCAAAACTTAGAACTTAAATAATTAAAAGGTGGTTATTATTTATTATCTGTGTTAAAAAATTATGTGTATGGAAATGGCTAATTTACCTACTTTAATTTCTACTTTCGAACAATAAAATAATAGTGGAGAGACAATGATTTTCACAGGTAAAACAACTAATCACTACAGCTGACCATAGGTTTTTGACGAAAACTTTTCTTTCCTTACTAAGAGCTTACATTGAAGACTTTAATTATATCATGATTTTCCGTAAACACTAAATTGCTACTTTGTAATGTTTGTTTGCTTTCATTTTTAGGAGATGTGTATTCAAGCCCGACTACTTGCATCATCAAACATTTCCTTACAAACAGTACTAAGTGCATTGCCGAAACCACCTTCACTTAAATCTTCTGAAAAGGCCATTGAAACTCTAAAAGTAACCACATTTCTTAAAGACCTTATGATACAAGAAATTTATTTTTCTCTTTATCTGGAAATAATGTTAAAGATTTTGAAAAGTTGGTTGTGTATTATTAAGTTTCCAATAATGCACAAAGAAAGAAAATGTTTTTAGGAAAGCATAGTTTTCGTTACAAACCTTAAATAAATTGACCACATAAAACATATATATGAGAATCCTCCTCAGTCTTTTCCTGTTCCCCCAGAGCTATTTAAATTGGCTCAAGATTAAGGACTTTCGAAACCACCCCTCAAGATTTATCAAATGGCAAATGAAAAAAGTAAGCGATTTTAAGTAAAAAAAGAGTCGACAAACATCAAAAATAAGTTACTTGAATTTACATTTAGACTAATTTTAAATAGTTGGAGAGATAGACGATAGGTTTTATTAGTTTATTTTAGATTGCCTTAAATATATACTTATGTTTAATAATTATTTGAGGTACATTTTTGTTCCTGAATATTTGAAATTTCATTAGGCGAAAACCAAATGTTCTAGACCTAGGTGTAGTGAATGTTGGTACCCACAAAGGAAAAAATGTTTACTTTTCAAACGACTTGAATTTTTTGTTATCTACTGGCCAAATCAAAGATGTCGCTTTGAGTTATTGCTGATATTACCATATCACGATATCATTTACAACTATGCATATAAAAATTTCTAAATTGAAATCTAAATACGATCACACATTCTGTTTATTATTCCCGATTACTGTTTTAATATTAGAATCCTAAAACCGATTCGTAAGTAATATGCAAATCACGTATATTCGCTTTGTCGCTTAACATTAGGAAATGGATGTATTGGACACTTTTGAAGAATTAACTGAATTGGGTTATCATATTTGTGACATGCCTATATCACCTCGTTATGCTAAAATGGTTCTATTCAGCGTTGTATTAAAATGTCTTGATCCAATTCTTACAATTGCATGCATACTGTCGTACACGGAGCCATGTAAGTTAAAATGTTAGAATTACTGATCATGTTTTATCACTTGTTAGTTTTATAAGTAAAGATGGCTAGTGGCTAGCAGTGGAATGCTTGTAAATTAAGGCAATATCGAGGCAATACGTACAGTATGCACATATGCCAATAAGAGACTGATCAATTTCAGTCCCAAACATCAATGTGAAGATTCAAGTAAAAACAATACCGAGTGAATTACTTGTTAGCTTTAGTTAAATTTCTCTTTCTCGTTACATATATTCATTACAATTTTCGACATTTATTAGGAAGTTTTGATACCATTTGTACACCAAATCATAAGAAAACATCTGATTACTTGTAACTTTTAGCATATTCGAATACTCGGGTACACAAATACAAATATCAAGTATTTGGGAACCCGTTCATCTAAAACACATTTAGTGTAAGCTCAGCCTTTTATATCATTTACATGATGCGGACAAAGATTTATAGAAGTCCATATCTAAACCTGCTTGATATTGGAGATGTTTTAATCATCTGCAACTCAGAACCTCAGTTTTGCATACAAAAACTGTTTGGATGCCCTAAGTTTCATCATATTTCACTTTCACGCTTACAGAGATATTTCCATTTTTTATAATTTCGTTATATTATTATTACAAAAGATGTTTCTTATTCAAATGGTTTGTTACATTGATATTAAACGCTTTCATTTCAACAATTACGTTTATCATCTTCACATTCACTGATGATCAGGTATCTCCTACATTTCATTTGATCCTACTTCTCTAAACTATTTACTGTAAACTATGTAGCTGACTTCTGACAACTTGCTGACATATCATTTATTTTTTAATTTGGTTATAAAGTTGGTACTAATTTTTTCTTCCATCTAAATTATCACGGACAATTAATTTTTCATATTCTTATTCATTCGGTTTTTGAAGTTACACTACCTAGAAATGCAGCTGAGCGACGAGATTTGATGAATGTTCGAAGAAGTTTATCATCGAACAGTTATAGTGACCATATGGTATTATTAAGAGCTTTCCAGGTATATGTGTTATCATTTTTGAACATAATATAAAAAAACAATTTATCCGTTCAGTTTTGGCAAAAATCTCGCTCAGAAGGATGGGAGAAGGCGTTTTGTCAAAAACATTTTATATCTACAGCAACTTTTGAAATTATTAACGCTATTCGGTGGGTTTACCTCTTATATTTTAGTATAAGGAATTCACGCAACATTATGACGGTCATAGTTCTTTTTTATTCTGACTACTAATGGTAGTGATAATGAAATGATAACGCCATCAATCAAGTGTTAATAACATTACCATACCTTGTTGTTTAGTTTCACGATAGACATAGAAAAAGTACACAAATGTCATAGTTCACTATAAGCCTGAGTCAAATTTAGGATATCAAACTGCTGAATAGAACTATCTCTTAAATCTTACAAACAAGTTATATTATTTCATCATTCATCAGCTCTGTTTAAATGTCCTTTTTCCAGTTGAATATCAAAAATTAACAATAACTTTTCATCACAGTAAATTGTGAGAATGAGAAACAACAATCAATATAAACTGTACGAGGTGTCTAAAAGACAGAAATTGATATGGTGAAGTAAAATCTCCAATTAACACCTAGGCTTGTATTTATGAATATTTTTCTTTAAAACTAGAAGATTTCGTGTTTACATGCTTCTTAATTTCTTTAACATACATACCGTTATAAACTTATTGAAATCATGACCCAAGTTAGACCAACAATGAAAACCTGAAGGCACTGGACATTTGTTACAGGCTAGTATGGGACTCCTAAGAAGTGAGCATCCACAGCCGACACGTGGAAATCGAACCTAGAACCTCTAGTCTCGCGAGCGAACTCTGAATTCCTAAAACACCAGTTCTGTCCCTGGTGGGTAACTTCCTCACAACTTCCACGGATTTGCCCCCAAATGCCCTGGCACGGCCGAGGGTGGGGAGAGTTCGCTCTCCCTCTCGAAATGCTCTCACATAGTCACGCGTATATAGCCTCTTCCAGGGAAGTCCTACTCACTGCCTTCGCGTGGCGGGGGTGTTGTTTACGAAAATAAGAGGACGAAAAGCGAATGTCCGGCGCTTTAACCGGATTCCAAACCAATGATGCACATGGGCTCCAGTATCTTGCGGAAACAAATGGCGTATGAACCGATTGCTGGTCATCGGCTATCATGGGAATGCATCTCCTTACGATGCTCCACTGCCTTGTGGATCAGACCTTTGGGTCGAAGGCTCGGCGAGTGGTCGCCTAAGAAAACCACCTGCTTCGGTTTGGGCTACCGGGCAGTATCACAGCCCTCACACATATCGAATGAGATTTGTGTGGCGCATATGTATTTGGTGCCTCTTTGTACCAATATCTATGTGTTGAAATAAATAAATTCACGGATTAGCTCAACTTGTGACGGCTTCTCACTAGAACTCCAGAAATTTCCTCTCAAGGTTAGTCACTGGTTAGCACATGATAACTGTCAGTAAGGCGTTGTAGAGACTGTCGAATTTTACTGATAATTTAACTTAGATCGACTCATGATTTTACCGAAATTCAATAGTCTCCACAACTTCTTACTGACTTCTATAATCACTGTGAACTTCATAATCTTTTTAATAAACGAAAATTCTGGTAATGATTTCATTGGTTTATTTTTACGTCTTAAGCTTGAAACGCCATTAGGAAATCTTTAGTAGAATTTTGATTCAGTAACTGAAAGGCATTATTGAAAAAATCACCTCATTAACATGACTTTTAAAAACTGTCTGTTTAGAACTCAACTACTTGGGCAACTTAGAGCTTCTGGCTTCGTAAAAACGAAAGGAAGTGGAGATATTCGAGACCTTAACAGCAATTCGGAAAATTGGGCTGTTGTCAAAGCTGCAATTGTAGCTGGTATGTATGGGAATTTAGTTCAAGTAGATAGGAAGAATTCGTGTTTGAAAATAGTAAATGGAAATTCATTGCCAGTAAGTTTTACAATTAATTTTTTGTATGGGATGTCAACAACATGTAACTGCAGTCCTTGTATAATCAGTAATGCACCATAAAAGTGGTTGCATGTTTTGCAGTGAATGAATAACTTTCTTTTGCTGGATCTTTATAACTCAAGCTCCATCTGTCAAGTTAGATTGTTCCACAAAGGTAATCCAAGATTAAACTTCGCACCTTCTATGCTACAACAAAAATAAAATCAAAGGTCATTACAAACATGTACCAAAATTACCGTCGGATCAGA
The DNA here is from genome assembly GCA_944470205.2 of Schistosoma margrebowiei. NCBI lineage: Eukaryota > Metazoa > Platyhelminthes > Trematoda > Strigeidida > Schistosomatidae > Schistosoma > Schistosoma margrebowiei. Next base: position 73,522,415 of record OX104028.1, on the reverse strand, counting down.
ATGTTAATAGACATGTGTCCTATAAAATGATGAAGGATAATGTTTGCAATAAATCGCTAAACAGAATAACCGAAGCCAACGAAAACACTAACCCAGTTAATATAATTTTGTTTGCTTAAATACTATAGCAAGGTCCTATATGTGCAAATTATAACTAGAACATAGCAGCAGTTTGTCAAGTGATTAGTACCCAAACTTCTGATTGTCTTGAAAGACTCATAGGTTGATAAAAAAGTTAGATTGTTTGGACTTATTTAACTTGCTTACCATAATACATGTGTTTTATAGAAAAGAAGGCAGATCTAGAAAGATATTAAAACGGTACGTCCTAAACAAAGATAGCGACAAATTAATCTTTTAAACTTTTGCTATGACAAGTGTGATTATTATTGTTACCTACTCGACTTTTTCGCCTTTAAAATTATTTTAGGTTGTGCTTGATCCTCAATCTGTGATTGCCACAAATTCTAATGGAGAAGAAATGAACGTAAACAATTTACCTTGTGATTGGCTTGTTTTTAATGAAGCGATTACTTTAACTGATTCAAAGTTACACACCTCTCCGGAATCTAGCAATGCAGATCACATGGCCTTAAAGAAACTAAAGATCATACGATGTGTAAGTATTGTTTCACCAATTACTGTAGCGCTAATGGGCGGATCGATTAGAGTATGTCCACAGATAGAAAAAGAAACCCATTCGATTGCAAATGGTAAGCAAGTTTAATAAATAGATAAAATATATTATTTTCTACGTAATAGTAACAATGTGGCTCAAAACAAATATCAATTAATGTTTGAGTGATATGAAGGAAATGTTTCTAAGACGGACAGGAGTTTAGTTCCTATGGGTACAAATTTACACTAGTCACTCATCTTACATTTCTATAAAAACGATTCGAAACTCAGTCACTTAAACACCTTTTAGTTGGGTTGAATACGAAGTTATTAGCCGAATTTATCTAATATTATGGTGAAGGACATCTCACTTTGATGTAAAATTACATACCTATTGGAAATTAACTTTACTTCTTTACCTGATAGCTGTATCTGAATTCACAGATCCAAATATTTAGTGCATTTATCCATAAAAATGAGATCCTTTGCTAGTATGATGGTCTGAGTTACGGTAACAATTATATTGAGTACAACGATCGGTCTTTCCTCTGGATGATTCTCGTTATCTGATTCCAAATTTGCCATATATACTGTGTTAGAGATAACTAATTCAGTAACCAATATTTGGGTAGTTAATCTCTTCTATAAAAATACTTTAGATTATTTATAAGACGTAATACTTTCCTCTAGGTACGTTGAAAAGATTAAATTTTAAAAACCACTTGAAAAAAATATGAAAATCTTCAAAATATGTTCTTGAAACTCATTGGGCTGTTCGGGGACTGATCTGCATTGACAGTGTTAAACAGTGTGAATCCATATTACATAGCAATATTCTTAATGACTCGATCTGGAGTTAAAATGTTTAAACAGCTTACTTATTGGGGAAAAGCAATCTTGTTTCCAAATACGTATCTCATTAAAAACACTGTATTCATTTTATTTATATATCCGTTTTCTGGAAATAGTTACAATCAGATGCAAATTGAAAGACGATTTAAACGAAACAAGTTCTTAGATAAATTTTCAATGCGTACTACTTTTATTGCACAAATTCATTCCTTTTTATTTATGGCTTTTTAATGATTACAGACCTGAATCTTAAAACATCTTTTAAAGAACTACAAAGGCAGGAGTGCAAAACCTCAGTTCACAAACAAGAAGTCTGTAGTTGTATAAGTAACAATAATGAAGATAATACCGACAAAACTTGTGTGAATCCAAAAGACAGATTGGAAAATGATTTAAACTCTAATTGTGTTTCAGTAATTAATATGATTGCCACATCGCTTTTGGAAAACAATGGACAATCGCCATACATCCAACAAAATATACATAAAACGCTACTTACGATCATGCAACAAAAATCAATCAAGCAAAATCCATACAGTACGTTGTCTGACTCGGATACAACAAGAAGTTCTAGTTTTAAAAGCTCGAAACTAGATGATTCTGCTCTAAAAATGTTAAAACATTTTAATTTTATGCACATCTCAGACTGTTTCGATAATGTAAAATCAATGTCTTCACAAAAACAGACTAAACTTAGTCATCCGTCAGTAGAACAACCAAATATAGAGTCTTCTTCATCAACAGTAGACCAAAAAAATAATATCGTATCATTTCATTTAGATCCAAATAAATTTCTTCGATTCACCGTAAATTCAAATGAAGCATTAATGGTGACAGAATTAAGACAAAAATGGCATGCTTTGTTTCTGCGTCGTTTGAAAAATCCAGGGAAACAACGTTCACAACAAGATGAGGTAATGTAAAACTGTTTAATATCAATTAGTTGATTGTCGGTATAGATGTTTGTAGAGATTCCCAAGTACTATTGATATCATTGAACGACCTAAGTTAAATATCCAGTTAGAACTATGAAGGACTGGATTGCTGTTTTATTCTAATATGGTAATCCTCAGTAGTGTGTTCACAACCTTACTGGGGATAAGACTGAGGACCTTCTGTCTCGCATGCAAACACTTGGCTACTAAGCGATAATCCTACGGTGCACCTAACTTCAACTAACTCAAGATTCAGTAATCACCAATCAGTTATGTGAAATACAACCGACAGACTACTTTTTTGTCCAAAGGACTGAGGATGATCCTACAGTATTTTTTGTTTTTTATTTGTGCTACTAATCTACTTATTCTCTATAAAGTAATCAGCAACCTACTGCAGTTTCCAATCACGATGGCTATCGAATCAATTCAGTTGTTCATTTCACATCCTTGTTTGTCATGTCTAGGTTACCCAGTAGAAGACTATTTCGAAAAATACTTTGAAGTTATAAGGATTGAATCATAACTTTCTTAATCAAACTATTTCTTCTCTAAATTGCTGCATTAATTTAACTTGTTAGTTTCCACAGAATTACATGGTATAAGTTTTGCTTTACAGACTCATAGTGTGATTGACATACGAAAACAAATAATCTTACTTATGAGTTATTACAATTATTGAGATTACTTAATCGCAGTTTATACTGCTAACCTGCCCTAACGTGTTTAAAGAAATTCTATAAATTTACTTATTTTTATGAGCTCATATTAGTTACAGATCTAAAACTTTATGTAAAAGGATATCGTGTCATGTATTTGAGTAAAGTGATTATCTGAAACGCCTCAAAAATCTAATTGTAGTCTTTCGATCTATTGAGACACTACTAATTTAAAGATATGTTTGCTACACAGTCTCATGCTGAGGGCTGATTATTATCTAGTCTGAATTTAGAAATGTTTTCATCATGAAGGGAGAAAGTTGCTGGAAAGAAATCGCCTTGCGTTTGGTCTAAAAATTCATAAACCATAAATGAGACAGTATATTAAGAGCGCAAGTTCTCAAAAAATACCTCTGAAGTTACAAGTTGTTTAACTGATGATAAACTTTTTGCGTTATTATATTTATACATAATTACTTTATCTAACTTAGGCAGTTTTAAAGTGTTTGGTCAATGTTTTGACCAATGAAGAAAAAGCACTAGGATTACGCCAACCATTCGGTGTTGGGGCACGTCCTCGTCCTATGACAGTAGAACTTTATAATCGGGTTGATGACGATCCTAAAGATATGAAAGTTATTAATGAACAGCCTGTGAGTAATAGATATGGATCGATTGTTTTTACCACTGCAGAAAATGACAGCACTATCCCCATATTTTTATCAAACACGAGCTTGGTAAAACAAAATAATTTTATATATAATTATTCCTCAATCACAAATCCAAAACTAACACAAGTTTTAAGTACCAATGATTTCAACAAACCCCGCGAACAGTATTCGTTTCAAGCTTACAAAGGCTATAGCAATACAAGTGTGTGCAATCCAATCAAGCAAATAAACAGTTCAAGTAAAGAAATATGGAAATATCGCCTCCCTTCAAATACGACTGACAACATTGATTCCATGTCAGTCTACCAACCGTGTAAAGTGAGTTAGCCCCAAGTCGTTCGTAATTCAGCAGTCAAAATCCAGTTACCGTTTTTGATCGCCTTTTATAATGTCCAAGACATTTCGTAACACGTTTATTTATTAACAAAAGTGATATAGGACGGTAGTCTAATGCTTAAAGTACTCAGTTTACAGCTAAGAAATCGTAGGACCGAACTCCACTCTACCTACTTCCATTCGGATAAACATCACTAGTCCTCACACAAACTGTGTGATACAAAGGCAATTAAATAAACTTATACCGGGTGAATGAATTATATTAATATTGAAGAAATTATTTTCTCACAGTCAATGGCAAACGAATGGAAGTTCCTACACGTTTGTGCCAATAAAAAATTAAATTAGATATTAATATGATAGATAGGTAAAAAATATATGCAGTGTATTTATATAGTATAGTAGTAGAATTGGAAATGAGATATATCCAAAATGTTACCGCTGTGTATACTAGAAACGAAATTTGGAACGATTTAAGAGTAATGTAGTGAAGGTGAACACAGGTGAGGACAACCAATTATATTAAGCAAAAAATTATAGTTACTTGTAAACTAGAAAAACCATACTCCAATACTTCATTCGCAAAATGTTCATTAATTGTCTCAGACTTCATTGTGCCAGCATTTCCATACCATTTGCTTTCTGATGCCGTTCTTTCCTCCTCGATCTTCTCAACCATCTGCTGCCAAACATTCTATTCCTGACTAATGTTATATTATAATTATGTCGATATAAGCAGAATACACCACAGTATAACTGATATACTTCATTGAGAATTCCCTCTTAGATGACGTACGGTAGATTATTTGATAACCGTAGAGACAACCTTCATTATATACAATGTTATTAAATATTTGCAACTGTAAACAACTTCCCGATATGCCACAAAATGTTGTAGTTAGAACATATTTACTCGGAAATATCAGAGCTACTCAAGTTATCTACCAGCAATCTACATAAAGAATAACCTTATCTAATTAATTTGAAATATTTCATTCTAAAAATGTAACGGAAATGGGAGTATAGATATAAATGCTCTGATAGAATGAGAGATAACTCTCCATTCTAATCCAATGCTGGCTTTTTTAGTCATTTAGTAAGCAATCATGTTATCACGAAAGATTACGTTAACGTGCATAGTGAGTTGCACACTGTTTGTAGCTCAACTATTCACTTCCTTTCTTTTTTTAGACTTCTGAATATAATAATCATTGTTATAATATCTGGATACCATTCAAAAGATTAGCCACAGCATCCTATTCACTACTAGTTAATTTCGCTTCATAAGTAATTACGATGTTTTAAAATAAAAATGAACCTCAACGATTTCACATTGTTTCTATTTCAGGTTAATATTTCATTATCAGAAGGTAAGGACAGTTCAACAATCAGTGATATAACTAAAGATTTTTCAGAAACGCATATTAGTATTCAAAACTTTAAATGTGATTCGTTACCTAATTTAAAACGATTGGATGTAATGGAAAATAAAAAACAACAAAGCAGTGAATACGAAATTCTAAGAAGTAAGATACGTCATCATTCGACCACATCTGAAGGTAAAAACAGTCCAGGTACTCTGTACGGTCCTAATGCTCTAAACACTGTAACTAATCATTTTGAAGTTACCTATCCAACTGCTAATCATAATAACATAACAATAAAAAATGATATTGTTTTTCGTGACATCAATGATATAATTTGTGCATTATTAAATGATGATACAAACAAAAATTATAACTGAGTTTATCTCGTTGTTCGACAGCGTGATTCAAGCAAGATAATATACTAGTTCATCATTTGTTATTGACTGCGTTCATCTGCACAACTTCCGTTTGTTTATATTTCAACTTGTTGAAGTCTATTTTTTGTTGCTCTTGTCATTTGTTCAGTTGCATTTTTAACCTTATTCTCTCTTCTCTTTTAGTTTACTAACTGAAGGGGAAAGGGTTAATAATCAAGTGACTGATAAAAAGTATAACTTTAAAGTATTTCATTAACACCACTAGTTAGCTCTGATATAGAATGACAACATATATTAGTTGATTTGTCTTATCGCATCACTAGTAATACAAATTCTGTTCATCAAGTAAAATTTAACTGAAAGATGATAAAAATAAGTTCACCATTATTATCAACGACTAGTACTAATGAGCTCTTCTTTAACTACCGACTCATGCACATATATGAAGCTTGTGAATGGTAAACTCATGAAAACCAGTATCGTTTCAGACTTGAGCATGAATGAATCGATTAAATACTCACTTCATCAGCTTTTAGAACACAGGAATACTTTCTGACATCTGGCTATAACTGTATTTCTTTGTCGACTGACAAGTCTTGTAGCAGTGTCGTATATTATTCTTGACGTCATTGAAAAATGTGAAAATAAAAAACATGGCTGCCTAAGTACGAAAAGCGTCATGATAAGAATATTTGAGTTATGCTTTGTACTAATCAACTCTTAACATTCGACAGTCAATAAAAAGTGATATTAAAAAGAAAATATCTCCTCTTTTTACCTTCTCTTTATGAATATACTGACTATTAACTTCGGAGTTTACCACCGGGAATACTGATTGTTCAATGCATTTTCAAAAAGCATTTACAAACATGTAATTGTGTACTTGAATCATTCGTTATAACTTATCGTACGATCGTTGAGCGGAATCAGAATCCTGTCTTGTTTACAACCAGTGTGAAAATATTTCATTTCCTAAACTAAACTACTAATTAACAAAGAATTACACTTAAGTTTATAAATACAATTTCGTAATTAACGTGGTTAGTGAATACAAAGTCATTGTAGTATCTGTTCGTTTGAGTTATTAAGCTTATCTGATAGCAAAACGAAGACTAAAATGAAAATAATAGGGCGAGAAACGCTTAAGATGTATTAGCTGGAATCCAAGTGATTTTAAACATATCGATAAAAACAGAAGGAATTTGGAAAGAAGCATGAGTGGATAATAAAATGATGAAAGGAGGAATTCCACTTTATGAAATAAGAAGTAAAAACAGCTGTGAAAGTCGAATTTACGATGAACATTGTATAAAATAACTACACCCATCAGTCTACAAACAACAGCGAGATAGGCTGTATTTCAACTTTATCGGATAGTTTGCTTCTGTCATGTAGTTGGAAGTAGTCAAAAACACGGCTCATTAAAAAATTCTAACCACCTTTATGCATTGCTTATTTTATAACTTTATAAAATTATTTTTTTAATAATGCTAGTAAAGTTATTCTAAACCATAACTATTGTATGTAACAGTAACGTTTTCAAGTATAATGCACAAAGTTAAGTCGTGTTGATACACCTAATTGGAGAAGCTAACTAATATGGTAAATAAAATGTTGTGTTTTACTGTATTCTTTTTAGAATCTAAAGAAAACTTATGATAAAGAAAAATTGTTTATTTTTTTAATAAATAAATTATGTACAATTTATCGTATGAAAACAGTGGAAAAGTATTTTATTTTAGTCGCTTTCCTCTTCATCACTTATTTTCGCTCTTACTTTCTTACGTGATCGAGGTTCTGATATCTGTAAAAAGAAAAATAAGATACTCTCGTTGGAATGCAGAATGCTTGTTAAGAACAAAAAATACATACACTTTATTCCCAAATATTCCTTCCGTCTTCATAACTAAGATTTCTTTTAATCACTTTACTAATATACACAGAACAACATCAAATGTAACTGTGAAATTCACACACCTTTGAAATTATACACATGCTTAGCGAACTACATGAAGCTTATAGATAATATGAAACGTTTTACAATGAGGTAATCAGAACTAAGATTCGAATCAATGACTAAATAGGTGGAGATAAATTGTTTGAAGCACTAACGTACAAATTCTCGTGGGATTAAAGTTACATTAATTCTAAGAAATAATAACAATTTGAAGTGAAAATTCCAATGAGAAAACAATTAATTTTTCTGACTAAATCTAGTATATCCAGCCTATAAATTTATTTCAAGTCAGTTTAATATTACTATACTGAGAATATTTTAATTGACCTATCCATTTCTCGATCTGTTTAAAATCATATTTTATTTACATGTTGAATTACTTTCACTAGTAAAAACCAAGTTCTACATACATTTACATGTGATATTTCATAGTTAAACCAATCAGATGAAACATATGTAGATATTATCACCGTACATTACTTCAGTTATTACAACTTACATCACTTAATGATTCCTCATCAGATGAATAAATTGCAGCAACATCTGAAGTGATTGAAAAAAAAATAGAAAAAGTATTACTTACTATGACATAAAAAGTAGGAAAACCTCCGAAAATTAAGAGCATAGAATATTAAACAGTCATTATGACAAATATAGCCTGTTTGTTGATATGAGAATGAAGATACAGATTAAGCGAATGGAATATTTAATAGAAAGAGATCACAGGAACAATAATGACGTGTTTACCTAACGTGATCTTAGTCTTATAACCGATCATTAGTAAACATTATCATATATGTATATATATGAGCTGTTAGGTAGATTACGCACCATTTTACAGACACTGAAATTTTTACCTGTGTTCTCAGTAAAGTAAATCTCCGAATAGATGGGCTGACATATTTTTTATGAGGAATACCAACAAAGTAATCCTAAAATTTAATTTACCTTTGCGTGCAGCCAACAATGAGTTTTTCGCATTTCTTTTTAATGCATTTAAAGATGTTGTATTACCATCATCTTCATCATCATCCTCTCCGTAACTTCGCCTACGTTCACTACCAAAACTACTTCTTGACATGGCCTGCTTTTCACGCATACGCCGCAACTGACTTTCGCGCCTTAGTGTAGCACGCAATTTCTCTTCCTCTTTCCTCACAAGCACATTACGATTTGATTCTGGATCAGCACCCGTAACAGGAAGAATTTTGACCTAAGTTGAAATAATATATAGAGTAAGAAACTTTGGAAGTACAATAAGTAATAGAAAAAAAACGAAGTGTGTAGTAGATAAGATATTAAACTCGAGAAAAAGAAATACTGTCAGTCTAACCGTAAATTTCGAATTTTCGTCATAGCTCAAGATTGAGCTTCATCGATCACAGTTCAAACAGATAAGTGACCGAAACAACACTCAAGTAACAAGTGTATATCACCGATTCGTCTATACATTTCAGTGGTTTGTGAAGTTGAATCGATTTTAATCTGCTTCCAACCACCGATTGCTTCTCCAGACTGCCTTGAGGCTTTTGTTCCAAATTGGGACACATATTAAGATATGTTTTGTTAAGTACGAGTACCCATAATAATATAAATGATTGACCCAATACAAATTCATATTCATAGCTTTAAATCAAACTTTTATTGTCAAGGCTAGTGATACTACTCGGATGTCCAAACTGAAGTGCAATAGTTTTCGAACCCGGGGTTTCATTGGTTAAAAAGGCACGTTTCGCATCAGGTTAAGTTACCACATAACTCAACAACCTGCCAACTCACTAATCAAATTATTAGATTACATTCTGATATTTATTATTTGAGAAATAAAAATACTCAGATGTTAAAACTGAAGTACGTAGAGTTCACCGTTGTTCATATTTACATTATTTGTATTGATATATGAAAATCGTTGTAAACAAAATTAAGACACTGTTTGGTACTTGCTAACAATAAAATCTAGATATCAAATCTTATTTTATTCAGAATTCTTAAGGACGAAGCAACCTGAATCCTGTTAGTAATGTGTAATCTCATGAGATATTAAAGGGTCGTAAAAAAATGCTCTGTGAAAATAGTGGCTAACCAATTTTGTCTAGTACATTGATAATAGGATGCATCAAGTTATCGAAATTCAATACAATTCGCATATCAGTTGGCCAAAACAATTAAATAACCTGTAAGATAACCATCAGGTGGGCGTTGCATATAGAATTCAGTGGGAACACGAAAATTCCAAATGGAAATCCACACAATTAGAGAAGCCTAAATGTTACAAAACTTGGCTCTTGTGTGTTATTGCTATCCAACTTCGAATAACATCAAAAAGAATTTCAACTAACAATATTGGATTATAAATCACGAATTTTAAACTTAAAATATGCAAGCAAAAATAAAAAGAATCCATAATAAATGGTATATCCATACGAAACTTTAACAGATTTTCATAAACAGGCAATAACTTTGTAAATTATAAGTGAACTAACCTTTTGTAGTTTATTTGTTTTATCTGCTAGTGATAATGTAATTTTACGATGCGTAAATGAATCTGTTGAATGTGGCCTATATGTTGTAAATATATAAATACATTAACAAGTTTATTTCAATCATAAAATAAAGTTAATAAATAAGAAAATTTTAGTTCAAGTTGTACAATAATGTATCTAATTTAAAATTCATCTGTCTTATGATTAATTTATTGCCTATTTTAATTAAATATCATTAGCCGGATATGAGAAATAAACTAAACATCAGGTAATTGTTTTAAAACATTTTTGGGTCAACACATTAGTTGTCTTACCAAAAAAATATTACATATTTGCATACTTTGTTATTGTGTAAAGGAAGAGATCACTTCATGTAAACTTAACCAATTGTGTGTGTTTTATATTACGGTTAGAAAGTTGAAGAACAAGCTACGAGTACGGAGGTACGCTGTTGTGATAACGAATAAATTCTATATGTTTAGTGTCTGATGAGTTAGACTATCAATGGGATGAAGTATAAAAAAACAGCTTATCTATAGAATAGTTAGAATCTTTAGTGCACCATATCAGTGGTTACTTCTATTTGTGCAGAACGACAGTGAAAGCTAAGGAAATTAAACTATACAGGTTATACAACTCGACAGTTTTAAAATGCATTGATCAGAGCAAAAGTGTTCTTTAATATGTTGAAGCGTTAAATTCTTTTTATTTATTTATTTGGAAACTTAAGCATTAGTACAATGAGGCACCATAATATATATGCGCGAGATAATATAAGTGAATTTATGAAGAAACAAGGAAAGCATGATAAAACTAATAAAAACGAAAAGAAACTAGTATATGAGAGTGAAATATTGAATAATTAATAATAAATAGTAATAATAATAATATAGATATTATCAAGGTTTAACTTGATAATTTCGAATAAATTGGGTATTGGGTAGATCGCTATAAATAAAATAATATATTTGTAATATCCCAATGAGTAGAAAAAATAGATTTCCGGACGTTTCATGACTCGGTGTAAGCCACTACTTCTAATATTACTTTCGTGAAGCCGCAAGCGACTTACCTCGCCATTTTCATGGAATAATGGAATAAAAGCCAGTGCTCATCTATACTTTTCGATGGCTTGATAGCTAGTCTTGAACCTAGCTTGGTTTGATATTTCGTTGCAACAGAAGCTGCAACCAATTTGCTGACATTGATCTATTTATTTATTTATTTAAACACATGGACATTGATACAAGAAGGCACCGAACAGATATGTGCCACAAGAACCACTCGATTTTTGTGAGGGATGGAACACTGCACGGGAGCCTAAGCCGAAGCAGAGGGGCCACACTCCGAGCCTTTGACTTAAAGGTCTAATCCACAAAGCAGTGGGAGATGCAGTCCCAACAATAAGTTCATACGTCATTTGTTCCCTTAGGATGCTGGAGCCCATGTGCACCATTGGTTTGAAATCTGAGTTCTCCGAATCTCCTAGGTGGATCCGCCGTATCTACTAACTTGGTTAAAGCTCCGGACACTCACTTTTCGCCTTCTGGTCGCCATGTAACCAAACTGAGGCCAGGCTTGAGATGAAGAGAAATGATGCCAGGTGGCACATCAGCGATGATTGTGCTGGTAGTTAGTGCTTGCCAGGAACAGGTTGTAGTCTACGCAAAGTTGCAGTAGACGGTCACTGTTCTTTGACCTGCGACCAACAAGACCACATCAGTCACCCAAATGACGCTCTTCTGTGCCCAGACACCCGATTTGTGCATTCAAGTCTCCGAGTAGTACTACAATATCTGTCGAGTGCACTTCCTGTGGAAGAACTTACCCTTTGTTACAGTCGCGCTACAATCTGTCGGCATTTAGAGTGAGATAACGAGAAGAAATCGTTTCTCATAACAATTTCTCACCATGTTGGAGATTTCTAATCTAACAGCGAATAACCGACTGTTAATGGGAATCCAGTCGATCAGCGCTGCCTCAGCTCTAGCACTTAGTGTGACACCAATGTCAGCAAAGCCAGACGAAGACATCACAGGGTCTCCGGACAAACTCAGATGAAACAAGTATTTTGAAGCGACAGATGGAGGGTGAATGTGTAGCACTTCACTAGTCTCGAATACGGATCTCGGATAAACAATAGACATCTATGTTGGGACTTTCTAAGGACAAGGCCAACCCTATCTGTTGTCCGACCTTCATTAGTGTGTTGACGTCGAAGAAAACCAGTTTGAATGGCACACGTGGTTTCAGAAGGGCTGGTTCAGAATTCGTAGTCGGTAGTAGCATTCAATCTCGCAGTCAGTAACTTGAGATCATTTAGATAGAAAAGGGATTCCACCATAGATGAGCAACTTCAGCCTTCTTATTAAGGCAACAGCCATTTGCACTGACCGATAGCAAACGCGTCATTAATTCTTAAGTCAAATTTCGAAAAGATCAAACCAATGAGGATCCTTTTTGTCAGTGTCCAAAAATAAGATTAATTCAAAGTACAAGAAAGAAGTATGCGATTACACACAAACCTGAATGTTAATTTGGTTTTTAAACTTGACTGTCCTTGTAAACCACTACCTTCTCGTATGAACAGATAATTATAGTCTGACTGAATATCTACTTTGTGTATGTCGAAAATTTCGTCCCCAAGATGTAGTGACAGAGAACCATCCGACCAACGAACAATACGAGCATTTGATTCGTGAATCATTTCACCATCAGGTGTCTTACCAATCCTCCAACGTATAGTATTTTCGACCTAAATTATTAAAAGATCTCTATGAAAACGCACTCATGTAGTTGCAGACATAAATACGCTTGGATGGAAATCCTATCAAATTTCCAAATGCAGTAAAGTAATAAATTATTACGATTTGCTTTAATATAAAAATGAACACATAAATGAGCTAATATGAGAGCTCTTGTTGTTGACTTACACTTTATATAATGAGATGAAAACATAGTAACAAATTATACTTTGTAAGCAGAGATTATACTTTACTTATTCGAGAATGTTAGATAAAAGTTTTAAGACTTAGCACTAGAGAGGGACTTATCAGTTTTACGATTAGGTGTTGACTCAAAGTCAATTTAGTTCACTGAAATTTTGTGATATAGGTATTAACATTCGTATTTACTAAATACTACCAAGACCTAATCACTGAGTATATCATATTTTCCGTACTCTAAACTTATACCTTACATATCCCACATTATGAGCTGTTCTACCTAGATGATACAAATCATACTGATCTTCGCACACCGCTGTCTGAAAAAAATAAGTGAAATATCTTAACAGATTGATACTGTTAAGTGAGTCGTATTTACATATGCGAAATAATAATTTATAGAGTTAACAAAAGGAATCATACTTTTAGTTTCAAACGTGTTCGTCCTTCTTCATCTAAAATTTCATCTTCATCCAGTTCATCTTCGTAAAAGTTAGGGTCAAACGGACGAGTTTCAACCGACAAAAAATTAGGCATTTTTACCAAATGTACCTCCCTAATCGAAAACCAAATACAATTAGTTTTGAGGTAAGCAAGATTTGCTCGTTGGATGAGGTTTTTACTTTTTATTCACAAGGATCATTAAAAATAAAGTCAGATAATATAAAAAAATTCAGCATGTGTAAAAAATAATTATTTTTCACTTAACGTTTTTCCGAAATATTTTTACAAGTGACTAGTCTCTCCCCTATTAAGAGCAAAATTTTTTTCGAGATAATAAATCCCTAAATTACTGCTAAAATTACTAACTGCTAACTAATAACTCATATCTAAAAGTAAGTCGCATTTATTTACCGAAATAGGTGATGGCTTAACGTCAGAAAATATGCTTTTGTTACAGAGTTATTACTCCATCGATTCATTTGCGGTCCCATCTGATATCTACCTGATTTTCTCTGGCCTGATGTTCTCAAGCTCCAGTTAAACATCAAATGACTATACAGACCATGATCTTAAACGTTATTGCGTCTGAGCTGATTTATCAAAAGAATTTCGATCCGTTCTTATAAAATGGGTCAAATCATCTATGACTAGACTTGAATCTGGCTGATTCTTTTGGGAAAATCTACAAAACGAAGGCCAACGATGAGCTGGAAGAATTCGAGTTCTGTAGAAGACATCCAGAAAGCCTATATTTCCCTGTTATTTTATGTCTGTAATTCATAAATTACACAGACTCGCTTTAGTCTAACTAATTTTGCGGAGACTAGTAATCCTACCTGAAAAGCGAAACCGAATTAAACTCAATGAAGTTTCACTTTTTATATCAATGGTTCTAAGTCAACTACTTTTAATATCCGGTCATAACTTCTATTGCGTAAAAATCATACTATTTCCTGATGGACCAGAAGAAAAAACTACGTTAATAATGATGGTTTTACTAACCTGATAACCTCACTATAAAACCCAAGAAACAGGTATTTAAGACCGATTACATACAGCTCGTTCTAAGTTTTAGATTTCGCAGTGTCGAGTCACTAGTTGAACACAAGTACAACCCAAAAGGATTCGATAAAATCAAGGAATACCATGAGTGGAACCATAATAAGCTTAGGATTTAGAGGAAGATGAGGAGTGAATGAAAATAGGTCACTATGAATAATTTTGAAGCATGGAACATAGTCAATCAGCCATAACGTAAGGCCTGAAGAACATATGCATTGGTTGATACATCACGCTAGTACAGAGATTAAATTAGCAAGATAAACGGCAAAAGAGTAATAGTTGTATTCACTATAATCATAAAAAGGACTAAACAAAATACGGTCTAAAAACGTTTAAAAAGGATCTGAGGAACAAAGAGTACGGGATAATATTGAAACTGAGAAATAAAGATGGATCTACACCAATGCAACCGATTTAGAGTCACGTTACCAAGTTTTAAATCTTTATCGTGTGGTTATAAGTAGCACAGTTGAGTGAGTGGTTAAGAACACACTGTATGGACGATTGAAATATCTTTAGGATGGTTTTAGACTGAATGACATGTGTAAGGTTAGCTTTGGATAATTGATGTATATGTTTATTCGAAAATCCAGCTAAGGTCATTACGATTAAAAACAGCTGACAAAATAATTAATTTCCATCACTATGCAACGAAAACCCTAAAAGTGACAAATCCGTTTATTCTTAGAAAGTACTCTACTACAGCTACATTATATTTAATTACTTTTTACAGCCGAAAAATACATACCTGCCTAAATCTGCACGAATCAGTGGAAAATCAACAGATATTCTTGTTTCGTCCGGTTCATGCGCTAAATCATCCTCTACATCGTCAGCATTACTTCTCTGACCTTCATTATCATTAGAATTGGCCATATCATCTAATTGTGACCCATTATCACCCGTTTCACTACCATCATCTTGCCGAGAACCATTATTATTAGGACTACTAGAAGACGATCGGATATCTTGAAGTCTTCTTTTCAAAGAATCTTGGCTCGGTGAGTTATCTGAATCGTTTTCTGTTTCCTGTTGTTCCGAAGCGTTGTCATTAAGTTGATTTTCGTGGTCTGATTCTTCGAAACTATCCTGTGACAATTAAAAATATAAATGCTTAAAAATTTAGCTGTCCAATACAGGCTACGTAGATTTTTGAATCGGAAACAAAAATATCCTACCAGTCATACACATGTTGACCTTGCCAAGTTAGTGTAGATAGAAAAATATCCACGTATTTGGGTAGCATATGACATGCGGTTCAGATGTTTATGAGACTGTTTAGAAATTCTGCTCTAACGTATGAGGCTCAAACCAGGACAGACGTAAATGCTGGTTTTAGGCTGACTGCACTTAGAGTTTCGCATATTACTAACGGAAACCTTAGCTAGAAATGTGTAATATATGGGTTGTAAAATTACATGTACATTTGAATATCTATAAACTAACTTACGTCTTAACGCTTATGGTTGGTTTTATCGAACCCAAGCTATACTTTGAAGAGATCAGTAGCTATACCCCCGCAGTATATTCATGTTTAGTTTTAAAGATTAAGGCTGATAGTAACTACCATGATTCAATTACCAATTATTAATTAATATAAACTTTCATAGAGATTAATGTTCAAACCAAAGTCGACGGAATGGAGTTCGAACATGTAGCTTAAGGAAAACTTCAATTACTGGGATAATGCCCCTCTGTATCAAACAAATATAAGATAAGCTCAGTGACAAATAGGCGTTATTTTGTGATACAGATACGTATAAAAGCTGATCTATTAGGTAGTGTTGGAATTATACGTAGCGTTAATAAATTAGTAAATGTAAATGGCGCTAGCTCAGTCAGTCAGTAACAACGTAGAACTTTGTACGTACGCACATCAGTTCGAGTTGCCACACCACATTAGCACAGAGATGCAGTTGTCGATTCAAATCCCGTAGTGGTAGAGGTAGTAAGAGTATAGGTAGTAATCGGAAAGATTACGGTTTGAAGGTGTTATTCAAGGAGTATAATACAGTGAAATAAATTTGGAAAGGGAAAAAAAGGTACATGAAGAATCCCAACCTACTCCTACACAACAAAACATCGCACGTCTGGGAAGTCGGTGGTTGGGCATACAAAGCACATGTCCCAACCATCTCAACCAATAAGGTTTTACTGCTTCATCAATTGATCTGCCATCCTTACCTAGTACCCGTTTCCTAACAACTGCGTTAATTACTCGGTGGTCCCAGAATATACGAGTAATGTTTCGAAGACACCTATGATCGAATACTAGTCACCTACGAATATCCTCTACTCTTACCGGCCATGTTTCACTGCCATAAAGTAGAACGGAACGAACTGCTGCGCAGTAAACACGTCCCTTAGTTGGTAGACGGATATCTCGCCTACGCCATAAAAGTTGGCAAAAGCTAGTCGAGCCTTCTGTAACCGTGCTGAGATTTCGTCACACACCAGACCACAAGGGCTGATGAGGCTTCCAATATAAGTGAAGTGGTCGGCACGCTCAACTATTTCGTTTTCTATCATTAGTTCGTGTTGATGCAACCCAATCCTTGGTACGCTTTACAATGACAAACACTGCCATAGAACTCACGATCGACAAAGTCGAATGCCGCCTTAAGGTCGAGAAATACTACGGTTGTGGGGCGTCTGGATGTGTGTCTATGTTCTAGGACCTAACGTAGTGTGAATATCTGGTTTATACAACCACATCCAGGTCGAAAACCAGCCTAGTTTTCTATAGTCTGTTTGACACTATATTAGTCAAACTGATTCCTCTGTGATTGTCACAAGAGGACTGTTGTCCTTTCTTATAAACTGGCACAACCAGTGATTAAGACCAGTCAGATGGGATTACGTCCAGTTTCCAGATTCTACCTAAGACTTCGGTCAATCTCGCTGCTAAAACTGGACTGCTATTTTTAAAAATCTCAGGGGTACACCTGTCAGGGCCAAGGCGTTAGCTACATAAGGAACTGTGCAGTGTTTATTATTTTTGCTATCTATTACATCCCACACGTTCACGAATGATTATTTGGATAGCAATGAAGCAATATCACTCATACATTTTATACAGCAATAATGTTACGCGTATTACTGAAACTGTAATTTTAAAACTCGAGGAGTTTAAATGCACGTTTAGAGGAATTATAACGTCCTAAGTGTGCCTTAAGATGTTGAAATCAGTGTGAATGTCAATTAAAAATGTTTTGGTTACAAGCGTAATCCACAAAACGTAGTAAGCCTGTTTGTAGTTTGATTGATTCGTAATACAGTTTAGGTGGTCAATAGATGGTTTTTAAAATTGTACACCTTTTAAAAGTAATTCCTGAAGGAGGTATTATTCTCGGGTGGACTAATGAAGGGGAACTTCCTCCTCTATAGTTTTATAACTTGTGTCTACCTAATTCATTTATGACTACTACTACCATTTACACATCTTTCATTATTTTTATTATTATTAATCTTGTGAACAAGCGAGGAATTTAATTACCACCCGACCTAATTTACCATTTCCTACTTAATCCATATTAAATGATTTATTTCGCAACCTTTGAGTAAACATTGGATCCACTTTTCTTACTCTATGTTATATGCATTTATTTGTATTACTGACCTCGTAATTTAAATTGATCTATAAACAGATTCCAATAAACACCGAATGCTAATCATTTCGTCGCTAAGAAGGATTATTACACTGGGTGCAGAGAGTGTAATCAAATGATCCTTCTCGACCCGTATTAGGCATATTTGTTCAGATCGCTGATTCCACAACTTCATTTTCGTTCATTTTTTAATCTTCTAACTGACTAGATACTGATCAATCGTACTTCCCAACATCACTGGGAAGATTGATACAATCAATACGAATGAACTAATACTGGAAGATTTTAAATGTACGTTTACAGGAATTAGAATGTCCTAGATGTGTATTAAGACGTTGAAATTAGTGTGAATGTTTCGTAGAAACAAAATTAGCGAAAAGATTATGACAGTAGTGTATCTTTCGACAGAGCCAAAAGCTAAGCATAGATCGATTGCTAAAAATTCCATCACAAATGCTTAGTCAAATTTCTTGACGTCTCTTTAAATATTAATTCATCAATATGGAAAAAATTATTAGCTACAATGGATAGATTGATATACACATTATGAATCTCACTTCTTTAAACTTTGAATGTTTATGCTTTGGCTGAATTTCATTATCACTATCTTTACAATTAAATGAAGACATGTAACGACATTATCTAACCAGTATCATCTCCAAAAATATTCCTCTGTGTTACACGATTTCGTTCCTCATCATCACTGGACGAGTTGAGATCTGAAGATTCATCCCTTTCTTCTCCTATTTGTTGTTTTACTCGTGAAAATTAATACACCTTACGATTCGGAGCACTGCCGTCAGATGAATCTGAATCATAGTCTAACACCATATTTCTAATGTGACGCTTATATCTGAAACAGCCGCCTTCCCTCACGTAGTCTTAATATATGCGGAAAGGTCATTTGTGTAAATGGTTCAGATGGTTCAAATGGTTTTGGACGGAATAGAAGAAGCTTTCGCTTAACAGGCTTCCGTGTCTAGTAGCAGGAGATCACCAAATCCTCCAGGCAGGAACCTAGGTATGTTAACAATAAAAGAGGAAAAGAAATTGGTAAATCATAGTGTGATACTATCCTTGGTCCTTAAGAATAGGTCAAGTTGCCTCTTGAAGGACTCCTGAAAAGTCGCTTGGACTAGCTCGGCCGCAGCGAATTCCAGCTTTTGACAACTCTTAAGGAGTAGAAGTTGTGTCTACATTCCGTCTTGCTATGTTGAGTTTCCAGTTTCTGGGTGTTACCCCTTAGGTTATTATTCGAACTAAGCTTAAGTAGGTGTTTAAGGGGATGTCCAGAAGTGTTAAGAATACTATAAGCCACTAATAAATCACCTCTAAGACGCCTATACTCTAATGGGTAAAGGTTTAGTGAATGGAGGCGTTCTTCGTAAGGCTTAGATTTGAGTCCTCGAACTGATTTCGTGGCTCGCCGTTGGATACGCTCCAAAGTGACCTTGTCCTTTTGGAATGAGGGGGGAGTACTATGTTTCCGTACTCTAAATGGGGACGGATAAAACTATTGAAGATTGTATGGAAAGTTCTTCCGTCCAACTAGCCAAAAATGCGCTTCAATGTTACCAATGCAAGGTTTGCTCGGAAGGCATTTTTGTCACAATTAGCGTAAGACTTTAAATCGTGGGGCATCAGGACTCGTAAAACTTTTTCGACTCAGGTTACTACTAGAGAGTAATTTCCTAAGTTGCAACTGTAGTTTGCGACATGTCGCAGTTGGACTACTTTACACTTTGAAGTGTTAAAGGTAAGTCCGTTATCGTCTGTCCAACCTTGAAGTGGAGTCAGATCCTCCTGAAGTGCCTGTATATCGTCCTGGTTGCGTATCTCTCTCCAAACATTCACGTCGTCGGCAAAAAGTAATAAGTCTGACGTTACTTGTTGAGGAAGATCATTTATGTAGATCAAGAAGAGAAGAGGCCCTAGTACTGAGCCCTGGGGGACCCTACTAGGACATTCCATAGCCTGAGATAAAGTGAAATTAACCCTAACCTTGAAATGTCGATTTTTTAGGTATGAAGTGAGCCAATCGATTAGCGGTGGTTTGATACCTAGTCGTTTCAGCTTTCTGATAAGACACAAGTGGTTAACTTTATCAAATCAAGGTAAATGATATCAACCTTTCCCTTGCGATCGAGGATGCTTGTCCATCTGTCCACCGCAGTCAGCAGGTTGGTTATACAAGAGTAACCCTTCCTGAAACCATGCTGTTGGTGTGAGAAGAAATTTAAGGACAGTAGATGGTCGTTTAAACCGTCGCATATCAGGGACTCCGTGAGTTTTGAAGGTAATGACAGAAGAGCCACCGGCCGATAACTTGAAGGTTCATTGCGTCGACCACTTTTGAAAATTGGTGTGATGTGAGCCAACTTCCAATTTTCCGGTAGTTCGCCTCAGCTTAGCGAGTGTGTAGGATCAACCATATACCTGTCCGTTAAATCACTAAAATGGAAAACTCTGTAGTAGCATTAGACCATAACCACAATATCCTCAAAGCTGAATACGAGATTACTCGGAAAATAGGTATTCAATATTTAACGCGAAGAAATACCTAACGATGGAGAAGGCGCGAATAATGAATTGAATAGACTAGAGTTGATCGAACGGCATGGCTCGGCCATGCAGGCGTGGTCCCTGCTGAATATTACCTTATATCTTTTATTCATACTAAATATATTGTTCTTCTCTAGCCTAAGCCCATTATTCATCATTTATTGGTAGTTTTTACGATACAGTGAGTTGCTGTAGACGATGACGTGACTTCCACGTAAGATCTTATAGATTAGGCAGTTATATCGTGACAAATCTACAATTTTAGGATTGGGTCTATTATTAGAGCAGTACTAATATCATAGTAGATCATAATTCTTCAACTCTTTAAAATGCAAGGCTTATCTTCCTGAACGTTTTGTTGTGGTAATTTAATAACGATTTATTTGTTGGTCATCTATTATATTCGATTGTAACTTCCAATACATACACCTCAAGCTAACTTTCCGATAGTAAAAACGAAGCTAAGAATATTTATTTTAAGGATAACCTTGTGTATGGTTGATCCTACACAAATGACCTTTCCACATATATTAAGACTACCGTGAGGGAAGGCGGCTGTTTCAGATCTAGGCGTCAAGTTAGAAATATGGTGTTAGACTACGATTCAGATTTATCTGACGGCAGTGCTCCAATTGGTAAGCTCTATGTATTTTCAAAAATATGACAATTAACAAGCGATTTTCAATAGATAGTTTAGTCAATATACTGAAGTTCGATACTGAAATATACAATTAATTTTAGTTAAAGACTGAGTTCATTATAAGCGCATTTTTCTCAGGGTGACATATTGTTACTCCAACCACTATCTGTATTCCAACGCGTAATTTCGGTGATTTTGAATAAATAAATCGGAGTATTTAGAAAAGCTACTTCTATAATATACTCCCATAGTGTAATTCAGACATAATAATGGATTTTATAGACAAACATATAGTGTTGAACTAGGTCCAACATTGTATCCCTATTTGGCTGATTGTTTGTTGGCTAATCTGAAAAATACGGTACTTAGACCAATAATTGAGGAATTCCGTTTATATAAGCGACACGTAGACGATGCTTTCATTATTTTTGGGTAAGATATGATCCTCAGTGGAATTTTGGACGATTTCTCAAATCGCTGAATAAAACGTTCTACTCACAGCTTGGCTCCATATTGTTTTCTTAAGCTGGCCTACCACTCACAGATGTGTTTAAGATGAACGTTTTCTTTGAGCCACATCAATGTGCATCTAAAAATTTACTAGCTCATGTGGAGCAGGTTGCATTGGTTGCATAAAGTGATCACTTTCTAAACAAATCTAAGGACAATGCTCTGCATGGCTTTAAAAGAGGAAAGCAAAACGAATACTAGTTTATTAAAGGAACGTTTAATCAACTATGGACACATCTCTCTGAAGGAGTCTTCATTTAAAATAATCTACAGTCAAAAATTTGGATCTAAGGATTGTCTCATCAAAAGATTTTACACAGCTGAGGCATTGGCAATCCACCAACTTAAGCCCGAAGTATGCGTGCGAAAAAATACGACCAACCTCTTACCCTTCCTTGACCATAATTCTTTTTTGTAATATGTTTTGGTATTTATTATTTTTTTGATTTTCTGGATAAATGTTTTATACTTTTAACCTGTGATCAGTTATCAATACTCTTAAACAATTTTCATAATTATTATTTAGTTTTTATTACCATGACCTTCATGTTTTTTCTCCTTTCTAGTATTTGTTAAGCGGACAGTTATCTTTCGTAAATTATTTCCATTCCTATATTCTCCTCTTACTCACTCATTATTGTGTAATCCCATTTGATAAAAGAAACCCTACTCACTGTCTTTTCGTTGAACTATTGTTGTTTAAAAAATTGAGGGGACGAAAAGTGAGTGTCCAGAGCTATAACCAAGTTAGTGGATACGGCGTTCAAACTATTGGCTTCCGTCCTACTAATGGATTGTCCAAATCCCGAGTAAGATTGACTCACAAGGAGAAGGCTAGCTTTCGGTTTTAGTCGAGGTTGTATGGCTCAAATTTTCACCCTCCACCACATATTAAAATATTATCGTACATATTACAGGCCAACAATCGTAGTGTTTTTGACATTAAGGTCGCCTTTGATTCATTCGGCATTAATGTTATCTGGGATTGTCTGTTGTAGGAGGATGTGTCTGTGAAGTTTATTAACCACTTTAAAACCCTATATACAAACACATCAAACAGAACGAGGGGACACAGCCACATCTCTCCTTAGCTTTATTCAATCGATTGGGGTTACTCAGGGTTGCACAAACTCATCAATCCTCCTTAACATTGCTATCGATGACGTTCTAGAAATGATTCTCATGGATGTAGGTAATGGTGGTGGTGATTGTGCGACGGTACTATCATACGGTGCCATGATACTCAAGCCATGCAGTAAGCAATGGAAGGACTTTGAACCTGCCTTCAGCCCAAGTAGTGAGCAAATGGAAGTATTCATGAAGTTCGCGTATCTGGGTGGCTACGTAAGTGCTGGTGGTGGCGTGAGTGATGAAGCCAATTCACGTATAGTGGAAGACAGAGTGGTTTGTGCCAATCTCGGCCATCGTTGGCGCCTTCGTGATGTTAGTCTGGCTTTAAAATGTCGATTCTATCATGCGCTGATGAGAGCAGTTTTGCTCTGTGTTTGTAAATCTTGGCCTCTCCGAGTTTAGGATGTTAGATGACTTCCTGTATTTGATCATCGTTGTCTCCGAAAGATTGGTGACAACCAGGGGCACCACTATGTTAGTGATGCAGAGGTTCTATAACGTGTGTTCGGGCACAGGGACGATAATTCAGTTGATGTCACTATCTGTAAACACCTACTTTGTTGGCTTGGACATGTTCTACGAATTCTACATTGTGTATTATTTGCCGGTGCTGAGACTGGTTAGAAGAAATGGGGAGGTGATCAGTGTAGTATGAGGTGCCGTGTCATCAAGAATGCCGTACGTGACTGGCTCCCGTTGGCCTTTCACGACTCCTTGGTTGGGGTACTAGAGATGATCCAACATAGTAGCTTATGACTTTATGAAATATGACTTAGATTAGAAGCCAGTGGTGATCCTGATATAACTTTCTTTTACTTTCTCCATAAAATATGAACTTTACTTCTTTAACTTAAAAAATTCTTTCTGGTTATGCTTTTGCTAACTGAACTGTTGTAACAGCATAGGTTGGTTGGTTAAGAGTTGACCCTAAACAACCAAGCATATGTCAAAACAGTATTGTTCAAGTATTCATTCACTTCCTCATTTTGTATAAGCGTTATATTCCTTATTATCTTATATTGAATGTTGAAAGCTTTTGTTTGTCTGACCATATAATCCCACGCTCCACTGTGACTGCGCTAAGATCGAAATAAAGACGTACCCAATTATTGTCTGACTTCTTCTATCAATAACACGAGGGTTACCTAGAGGCACGAAATTGGTGAGCCCCTCTTTAACCGTATATTCTCTTCCGTTTTATGGAGTAAAATTATGCACCCTTGGTTACGTACCTGGTTATAAAAGGCGGTTGTCACAGTCCCAAGGTCACGCATTTGAACGGGTTTGACAATGAGTCCAACTTCTAGCAAGTTTACACTTTTACATATATACATTATAAAAAAGGATTTTATTTGTTTTCATACCTTTTCGTACACAAGATGGCTACACTATGTCTATTTTCTTCCAGAATACCAATCCGTTCTGGAGGCCAATCACTTACGTGGAACCGAACAATTATCAATTATATTTATGCATTTCCATTTTGTATCTTATTATTTTGATGCAGGCAGTGGAGCAGTTCTTTAGGTTTGATTGGTTTTCACCATTACCTTTGAAGCAGATTCTTCTTTACTTTTTACTTGAGGGCGACTCAAGAGGCAGGTGAGTAAACACCTGATAGCCGATCTGAGCATGGAAAAATCGTACCTCACCAACATGGTGTTGGGTAGCCCGCTCGCGGCACTTCCTCAGATATTCTTATTCCACAGTCTCACACTCTTTCTCATGAAAGCACGCAGCAAACCGTCAGCGATAGTTGTAGAAGAAATCACATGCTACAAAATAAGATGACAAGCTAGTAAATGAAGAGACATCCATGGACTACCGTTGACAGCGTTAGTTGCCACTGAATGTAAGTCAAACATTGAGCGAGTTGATAATTTTCCCTTGAGATGAGAAATAGAACTAAGGTGTTTTTGAAAGATAGGTTAATCGAACCGACGTTCCTACGGAAGTCGATTCTAGGGGGAAGCTAATGTAACAGCATAGGTTGGTTGGTTAAGAGTTGACCCCAAACAACCAAGCATATGTCAAAACAGTATTGTTCAAGTATTCATTCACTTCCTCATTTTGTATAAGCGTTATATTCCTTATTATCTTATATTGAATGTTGAAAGCTTTTGTTTGTCTGACCATATAATCCCACGCTCCACTGTGACTGCGCTAAGATCGAAATAAAGACGTACCCAATTATTGTCTGACTTCTTCTATCAATAACACGAGGGTTACCTAGAGGCACGAAACTGTCTCACCCATTATTATTTCACTATCGTACACGATTTTTTTCCGTTATCGTTCTCCTTTTTCTTATGCGCACTTTTCATTCCCTATCTCTTCACATTCTCATTGTTATTGTGTGATGCATGTATATTTGGTGCCTATTTATACCAATGTTTACGTGTCCAAATAAATAATAAATTAATAAATAAGATTTATGATGCAATCTTTTTAATCCCTCTATAGATATGTATTTACCACAAAAGTATAAATACGAATGTACAATTCGAATAAATGATTTCGGCGAAAAGAAAATTATCTTCGCTGAATTCTCTTTACTTTTAAATGATTAACACTAAGTATTTGGATAATTATGGTCTACTATGATATTAGTACTGCTCTAATCAAAGACCTCATCCTAAAATCGTAGATTTGTCATGATATAACTGTCTAGTCTATAAGATCTTACGTGGAAGTTACATCATCAACTACGCCAACTCATTGCATCGTAACAATTACCAATACATAGTAGAGAACAAGCTTAGGCTAGAGACAAAACAATATATTCAATATAAAAAAGGATATAAAAAACATTCAACAAAAACCACGCATCAAAGGCCGAGCCATGTCATTCGATCAACTCCCATTAATTCAATTCATTCTTCCCACCCTCTTCATCGTCGGGTTTTTCTCCGTGTTAAATGTTGAATGTCTATTACCCACATTGTCCCGTATTTGAGCCCAATGCCACTACAGATTTGTCAATCAGCTGTTTCTTCTTGAAAATGTAGACCTCGAACGCGCTTTTCGAACGGGAAGTTTAGTCTTAACGTGGTTTGCATTTGTCAAACTTTTGCTGTGTTCTTACACAACGAAAGTACCATTTCTAACCAAAAGAATCTATCCTGAGCTAAACGTTCGGCAGATTAAATTTTTTTTTAATTTCACCCAATTTAATAGTTAACTGTGGTTTTGCCTCAGCTTACTATTCCGTTTTATTTTTACAGTTTTTCACGTGAAGACTAGTTTAGTTTATCTCGTCCGTTTTATCCATTTTTGTCCGTTTTCAGTGTATTTTTTAGTGTAAATTTTACGGTCTTAGGCTTTTGCTAGCATTTACAACACAGTAACGTCAATAAAGTCATGAAACATTCATGCAAACGACCTGGATGCCGTTTCGCTTTTACATCTGGCATACAGTGAGGCAACTGCAAAGGTTGGTTCCACGAAGCGTGCACAGATCTCACAGCAACTGCTTACAACAGACTCAGCAAGTCGGATCATAAGTGTGAATGTTTTACGTGCAGCGCGGATCCTGCAGTCTTGCTGAGTAATATTATTGTCCTACTGACAGGTAGGCAGAGCAAGTTGTCTGCAAACTTGGGAAACGACACTCAAAAAGACGGGTGGGCAAACAAGAAAGTGAATTGAAAACGAGAACAGGGATGTCGACAGGTCTACCAACGAGGGAGCATGCATCAGCATTAATGATGACACGCTGAAACTCAGCACCATGATTAAGACGACGGTACTCGACTTCCTCAGCAAACTCGGGTTTCATAGCTCAAGGTCCTTGAAGCGACAGTGGTTCCCAAAAACTCTGTATGTGATTGGACCTATGTCAAAAGCGCGTCACAGTCTAAGTTGAACATCCCAGTTGTCAAACGGAAGTCAACTTGTGATTTGGTCGCACAGTCTATCCCCAAGATAGTCCGTCCGGTCATCAAAGAGTCAAGGATTCATAAACGTGCTTTGAACCCTAAACAACAAGGTGCTAAACATGAATGCACTGGAAAACCTGTGACGACAATAACGGTTCGTGATGACTCTCTCTTATTCATGAACTTCAAAGACAACCCTGAACTTCCTCTCAGTTTGCAGGACAAAAATGATAGGATGCTCTAGGGAAAATTGAACATACATCCTGATTCCACCGGTCTTTAATCTCCCCAGAGTCAACTTCGCGGAACATACGCTTACTGGAGGCGATAACTCAACTGAAACTCGGTTCTTCAACCTCATCGATGACTTGGGATTGTATAAAAATGTGAGGTCAACAACTCGTTGGAGAAACAGTTAGACACCATCGCGTTTAAACTGTGTATCCACAAACGAAGAA
The DNA here is from genome assembly GCA_944470205.2 of Schistosoma margrebowiei. Taxonomy (NCBI): domain Eukaryota; kingdom Metazoa; phylum Platyhelminthes; class Trematoda; order Strigeidida; family Schistosomatidae; genus Schistosoma; species Schistosoma margrebowiei. The sequence continues at coordinate 73,494,922 of OX104028.1, read as the reverse complement.
TTTTTAGTTGACAAACTCTCAATCCTGGCTCCCCTGGGAAAAAGCGATCATGCCGTCATAGCCTTCAGTTTTGTCAGCAAAACTAAGCTAAGATACGCCACTAATGACTTGCGTTGAAATTTTAAACGGTTAAATGTGCCAGCTCTACACCACTATGTACAACAGGTGGTTTGGGATGTTCACCTATAACTCGATGTGGACGGTCATTGGGACTTTTTACTGCACACACTCTAACGTGGTGCAAATCATTCAGTTCCTCAAACGGTTCCCAAAAGCTGCAAGCCACCTCCAATAATCAAGAACTGTATCCTTCGCCTGCTAAGCCACAAAAGGCACTGTTGGGCGGAATACAAGCGAACTGACAACGACGGAGCGTACAGGCAATATAAACATATCAGGAACATATGCACGAAGGCTATAAGAGAAGATAAGCTCCAGTACCGGACAAACCTTATGGACAAATTTTCTCTAATCCTAAAGGCTTATTCCGTCATGCAGCCTCTCTTTGTCACGACAAAACTGGAGTTTCTCAACTGTTATGTTTTAATGGCCCGAACAACAACGATGGCGACGCCGCTAAGCTTCTGCCTGAACAGAACTCCCAGACATTTCAACCGACTAACATTAACTTTACAGATGACAGTTTCGTTTGCAATTGCACTGGACCTTCTGAAGTGAACCTAGGCGCTGACTTGGTGTTCCGGAAACTGCAGCACTTAAGACTAGATACTTCCCCTGGCCCGGATATGGTTTATTCTGCCATACAGAGGGAAGCAACGCTACTTAGCGTGATGTTCTCACACTCGCTAAGCTGAGGCGAACTACCGGAAAATTGGAAGTTGGCTCACATCACACCAATTTTCAAAAGTGGTCGACGCAATGAACCTTCAAGTTATCGGCCGGTGGCTCTTCTGTCATTACCTTCAAAACTCACGGAGTCCCTGATATGCGACGGTTTAAACGACCATCTACTGTCCTTAAATTTCTTCTCACACCAACAGCATGGTTTCAGGAAGGGTTACTCTTGTATAACCAACCTGCTGACTGCGGTGGACAGATGGACAAGCATCCTCGATCGCAAGGGAAAGGTTGATATCATTTACCTTGATTTCTCAAAAGCTTTTGATAAAGTTAACCACTTGTGTCTTATCAGAAAGCTGAAACGACTAGGTATCAAACCACCGCTAATCGATTGGCTCACTTCATACCTAAAAAATCGACATTTCAAGGTTAGGGTTAATTTCACTTTATCTCAGGCTATGGAATGTCCTAGTAGGGTCCCCCAGGGCTCAGTACTAGGGCCTCTTCTCTTCTTGATCTACATAAATGATCTTCCTCAACAAGTAACGTCAGACTTATTACTTTTTGCCGACGACGTGAATGTTTGGAGAGAGATACGCAACCAGGACGATATACAGGCACTTCAGGAGGATCTGACTCCACTTCAAGGTTGGACAGACGATAACGGACTTACCTTTAACACTTCAAAGTGTAAAGTAGTCCAACTGCGACATGTCGCAAACTACAGTTGCAACTTAGGAAATTACTCTCTAGTAGTAACCTGAGTCGAAAAAGTTTTACGAGTCCTGATGCCCCACGATTTAAAGTCTTACGCTAATTGTGACAAAAATGCCTTCCGAGCAAACCTTGCATTGGTAACATTGAAGCGCATTTTTGGCTAGTTGGACGGAAGAACTTTCCATACAATCTTCAATAGTTTTATCCGTCCCCATTTAGAGTACGGAAACATAGTACTCCCCCCTCATTCCAAAAGGACAAGGTCACTTTGGAGCGTATCCAACGGCGAGCCACGAAATCAGTTCGAGGACTCAAATCTAAGCCTTACGAAGAACGCCTCCATTCACTAAACCTTTACCCATTAGAGTATAGGCGTCTTAGAGGTGATTTATTAGTGGCTTATAGTATTCTTAACACTTCTGGACATCCCCTTAAACACCTACTTAAGCTTAGTTCGAATAATAACCTAAGGGGTAACACCCAGAAACTGGAAACTCAACATAGCAAGACGGAATGTAGACACAACTTCTACTCCTTAAGAGTTGTCAAAAGCTGGAATTCGCTGCGGCCGAGCTAGTCCAAGCGACTTTTCAGGAGTCCTTCAAGAGGCAACTTGACCTATTCTTAAGGACCAAGGATAGTATCACACTATGATTTACCAATTTCTTTTCCTCTTTTATTGTTAACATACCTAGGTTCCTGCCTGGAGGATTTGGTGATCTCCTGCTACTAGACACGGAAGCCTGTTAAGCGAAAGCTTCTTCTATTCCGTCCAAAACCATTTGAACCATCTGAACCATTTACACAAATGACCTTTCCGCATATATTAAGACTACGTGAGGGAAGGCGGCTGTTTCAGATATAAGCGTCACATTAGAAATATGGTGTTAGACTATGATTCAGATTCATCTGACGGCAGTGCTCCGAATCGTAAGGTGTATTAATTTTCACGAGTAAAACAACAAATAGGAGAAGAAAGGGATGAATCTTCAGATCTCAACTCGTCCAGTGATGATGAGGAACGAAATCGTGTAACACAGAGGAATATTTTTGGAGATGATACTGGTTAGATAATGTCGTTACATGTCTTCATTTAATTGTAAAGATAGTGATAATGAAATTCAGCCAAAGCATAAACATTCAAAGTTTAAAGAAGTGAGATTCATAATGTGTATATCAATCTATCCATTGTAGCTAATAATTTTTTCCATATTGATGAATTAATATTTAAAGAGACGTCAAGAAATTTGACTAAGCATTTGTGATGGAATTTTTAGCAATCGATCTATGCTTAGCTTTTGGCTCTGTCGAAAGATACACTACTGTCATAATCTTTTCGCTAATTTTGTTTCTACGAAACATTCACACTAATTTCAACGTCTTAATACACATCTAGGACATTCTAATTCCTGTAAACGTACATTTAAAATCTTCCAGTATTAGTTCATTCGTATTGATTGTATCAATCTTCCCAGTGATGTTGGGAAGTACGATTGATCAGTATCTAGTCAGTTAGAAGATTAAAAAATGAACGAAAATGAAGTTGTGGAATCAGCGATCTGAACAAATATGCCTAATACGGGTCGAGAAGGATCATTTGATTACACTCTCTGCACCCAGTGTAATAATCCTTCTTAGCGACGAAATGATTAGCATTCGGTGTTTATTGGAATCTGTTTATAGATCAATTTAAATTACGAGGTCAGTAATACAAATAAATGCATATAACATAGAGTAAGAAAAGTGGATCCAATGTTTACTCAAAGGTTGCGAAATAAATCATTTAATATGGATTAAGTAGGAAATGGTAAATTAGGTCGGGTGGTAATTAAATTCCTCGCTTGTTCACAAGATTAATAATAATAAAAATAATGAAAGATGTGTAAATGGTAGTAGTAGTCATAAATGAATTAGGTAGACACAAGTTATAAAACTATAGAGGAGGAAGTTCCCCTTCATTAGTCCACCCGAGAATAATACCTCCTTCAGGAATTACTTTTAAAAGGTGTACAATTTTAAAAACCATCTATTGACCACCTAAACTGTATTACGAATCAATCAAACTACAAACAGGCTTACTACGTTTTGTGGATTACGCTTGTAACCAAAACATTTTTAATTGACATTCACACTGATTTCAACATCTTAAGGCACACTTAGGACGTTATAATTCCTCTAAACGTGCATTTAAACTCCTCGAGTTCATCAGATTTAAAACAGTCAAGGAAGGTAAATATACTGATATGAATACAAAAAAATATACCGAGTTTTAGAAGTCAGGTGTTTCTGTATTCATTCGAGTCAGGGAGCAGAACATTGAAATCTGTCAGCCACAGGCACATAAATTTAATCACACCAATAAACAGTTAATACATTCCCACGACTATGTCTTATTCATTAAGTTATAACAAAAGTACGTAATTGAGTAATTAAATTCATGAGAACTACTGACATTGGATTAATGTGGCACAGCAGTTCAAATGCATGTTTGATTTAATTATCGGGGTAATGTCAACAATCCGTCACCATAATACTATGAAATATCTTCACTTATTTCTAAACATTTGTCAAATTTTCTAAAAGCTAAACCATCACACAGCGATGCAGGCGAAACCTGCAATGACTATACCCTTATTTGTAGTTTGGATAAAGCTTTTTCACTGAATGATCAATATTCTATAGACCCGAAGACGCTGCAAAATGGCTTGCATTTGTTGAGCGTACTATGAAGTAATTTAATCAGCGATTGAGTAATCATCTCTCTGTATGTAAGCAAAGATGGATAGTGGCTAGCAGTGGAACTAAGGACGTGCATTTCACTCTATTTGGGATTCATCAACTGGATATACCTGCATCTGAGAGTTGATGTTCACTCATTGGGATACACATATGCCATGGGGCATCGATCAATTGCACTTCTTAACATCAGGGGGAGAAATTAAAATAATCAGTACAAATGAGCTTCTCTTCGTGGTTAGGAAAGGCTCAGACAAAGACAATACACAACTCTATCTCGGCGCACCTGGTTGACAGTGGTTATGCGATAGATAAAACGAAATTATTTGCAACATGATCGATAGCATTCGATCTGCACTAATAAGGACTAGACAAGCAAGACATTGATCACCACCCAGTGATCAATCAATTGTAATTACATCTCAGTCCTACAGGAGGTTAGTCACGGCTCGGATAGCTCAGTGGTAACGTCTCTGACTGTGAAGCTGGGTGACACGAGATCGAATCCGCCAGGGAGCACCAGTTCCCTCAAGATTACAGGTACACCTTGCTGACGGGTGCCAAGTAGCACGAAACCCGGGTCCAGGGTTTCCTGTTGACTACCTCCAACCACCATCTACTATTGATACATTTATATGTATTATTTACTTTACACATATCGTTGACAACCATTATCATCTCAATATACCTATTTTACTAACTACAATTATATTCATTCACTGGGTAAAACACAATATCATCTAACTAGTACATTTTTACCCACTAAAATGTCTATCTGTAAAGATACTTTCTGAGATAACTCAGTATATTGAAATAAAATCTAAGATACAATATGATAACATCCATTATCTATCCACTATTCAAAGATAAGTAATATTGAAATAACGGAGAACATTTGCAGTTCCGATCAATCCATTTAGTAGTGTTATGTACTTTCATCAAATGGATGATTTAATTGCAAAGTATTTATTATTGATTGAAAATCCCTATCAGAATATTCTACATGACTCAGTCAACGACGACAATAAAAAAAAATCCTTAATCAAACCATCCAGTTCAGAGAAAATAACACCATTGTAAATAATGGTGTTCAAAGTGAATTAGCTATGTAATAACATTTTACTATGTATTAACGTCGTTTCATCATTGATCAAAACAAATCCAAGATTTATTTCTTACAAAAACTGATATCATTAGTTCAATTTATGTATCCCATAATTTATATGATTAATAATAAAAATTGGCGAAAAAAAACAACTGAACAAACATTTTTCAAAAGTTCTTTTAATTAATTAATTGAATCACATCATAAATTATTAATTAATAGTAACTTCCCATTAAACAACCAACTTATCAAGGAAGTAGTAACTAGAAAAATAGAAAAAAACTTTTTCACTAATATTAGTTGATAAAAACAAAATTACAAGGAAATAATAATGTTTTATGTTACAATTCAAAGGGATGTTGCTACAAATCTGTTGTTTTTTTTTACTATTCCATGTCTCTGTTTATGTGTATGCATGTGAGTAAACTGTGTACAGTGTTAACTGGTGAACAGGGTACCATGTCGACAGACGTTGAACGTAATAAAGATGGTGAGAGATTAAGGGAACTTTCATTTTTAAACAGAACATCAACTAAATAAACCATCACCACTTGTACTAATACGAACATTTATCTAATTAATACGAGATCAGTTAATAATAATAGTAATGATAACGAGGGAGAAAAGTAACTGTTTTTCTATTCTGTGTATGTGCATATGTGTTTACAAGCGGATGTGTTAGACGAAAAAAAACCAGAAAAAAAACAATAGAAATCTAGTAAGTAAATGAAGAAGTGAGCAGAAAAAAATCAATCAGTTCGCTCAAAATGTATGGGGATACAAACAAGAAGTTACATTATTGATTTGTGAGATTCAGTTTATTCTGTTCGTTCTTTTTACTTATAAAAACAGATTTTTTTAATCATAAAATATTTATTAATAATAATAATAATATAATAAACTAAATTCATACTACAAATGTAAATATATACATGAGTAAAGCAGAGATAGCACCAGCAGCGGGTAAGGTTACCAACCATGCAGCTAGAATATTACGAAATATACCCCAATTAACATTGTCTCTAGAACGTGCACGTCCAACAAATACGACTGAACCAACTTTACAATGTGTAGTTGATATTGGTAGACCAATTTTACTAGCAATTAATACAGTCAGGGCTGAACCAATTTCAATACAAACACCACTGATAACAAAATAAAAGAATAATGATACTAATGTTATTAATAATAAAAATAAATAATTCAGTGAAAATGTATAGTAAAAAATTGGTGAATTTTGTTGAACTTCCATTTTCATACACTTACGCCCGATCTACATATAGTGTATATAAACGAAACCAATCCAACTATTTCTACAAACGCCGTACCCGACCGAAGCTGCTACCTTGACGTGGTGGTCGGGCTTGCCTATCGTGATGACCCAACCGAGCTATATTGGCTGGAACATATGTTCCTGTAGGTTCTACCATGCCAGGCAGGTCGATTGGTGAACGGTAAGACTAAAAGCAGCAACTCAAAGTCTGAGGGCGAAGTCGTACTGCTGACTGTACAGAGGTGTGACAGTAGTAAGGTGTTTCCCTCGGACAATCAGCATGACAGCGATGCTGCCTTCCCACAAGGAGGAGTGGGGTTAGAAAAGGTCGACCCTAAAAATGTCACACCTCACCTTACCTCACGGATTTCCGTCTCCGGCGGCAAGGCTCTTTGAAGAACGGAGCTAACACATTAAAAACCTGTCACAAAAATGCCGTGCGCGACCGGCCTTAAACAGTTGTCCCTTGGGCTCTGCGGTCACGCTCCCAGGTCGTCAAGACCAACACTAATCCAATTTCCTTTTCAGGTTCCTCAAGAAATACCCTTCCACGGTGTGGGCAGCCGGGAAGTGATATCAGCCCTCATACCCGCAACAGCACACTGACTGACTGACTGACTGACAAACGCCGTACCAATAATAGTTGTGTTCAATAATGACAAACTTCCAGAAGTTCCAATGAGAAGGCGTGACCAGCCAAATGTGAGACAGTTATCCATCACAGGAAAGGGATTGTGGTTGCACAATATCGCTAATTGATTGCAGTTGGTGTAAACCATTAGATGCAAGCTCAGTGGTCTGAAGGTTAAGAGCTCATCTCTAGAAATGAAGTTCTTAAACTTGATCCTCAGTGGAGTTAAGGTTGCTCACTAACGAGTGGTCCCATACTGGTTGCTTAAGTAAAATCAAACCATGATGTAAGCTATGAACATCTAACGATCCCCATAAATTCCTTCATCAAAAATAAAGAACAGAAGATAAGGGGCACAACTGTCTCCACTTCTTGATCGCTGAATATTAACTAAGTGACTAGCTGAAAAGTATTGTAAGTTATTGAGTATTGAATACCAAGAAACTATAAAAAGAACTACTAAACACTCGTTATAATTTCACTTTCTTTGCATCCCATCAGATGACTCTCACAGTGGACACAAAGCACACTTTTAAAAAGGTGACAATAAAAAGCCACTTTAATGTGCACTGTCAGAATCAACTAAGATGTCAATTAATGAAGAAAAGTTCTTGTTTGGTAAGAATTTACATTGACTACATCCCACCACCACAGTGATCCAACATTCTTCTTTCGTTTTTTTACTTACTGTTGTTCCATCAGAGAATGAATCTTATGACCTAAAATAATGTGTCAGTTGTGAAAAACGATTTCATAGATCAAGTAAATAAAAAACATTCGAATATACATGAAAAATGATATATAAATTACAACCAAAACTATTTAAATTCATTGAAAGATGGTATTAAACACATACAATATCTACAATAAACATATTTCTGTGCAAAAAGATCGCCAACTTACCTGGAAGGTGATATTTTCGTCAGATCTTCACCTAATGTTTGAATAACACGTCTACCCCATATCCAAAGACCAACTGATATACCAACACCACCATAAACCAAAATCCAAACATCTGTAGTTTTCGATGAATCAACTGATTGTGTTGTGGCAATAAGCCATAAACCAATCAACGGCCCGATAGCATTACTGCATAAAAAATAATTCATAAAAAACTTACACGTTAAGTGAATTATTTGAAGATGGACTTCATGTTTTATAACGGGTTAGCAGTGAAACAAGTTTACGACTACTATTGTTTTGAATGAATAGTCTGAAAATGATTATCTTTTCAAATGAAAACTTTCTATGATTCGAATGTTCACCACAGTTTCTTTAAATAACCGAATGGGTGACAACATATAAACATAATGTTAGTTTAGCCTAAAGCGGATTTATACTTTGATATACCAGCGAATTCATAAAAGATCCGTAATTCAAATCTAACGTACAAGTACCTCATTTCATTTAGGAAAGCTTTAGACCCTTACGTATTCCACGGTTTAATTCTACGAAGCATAGTTCATATTGAATATGCTTTCTCGTTTAAAATGTGATATTACAAATGGTGTATGAAAAAGAAGGACATTCATACACGTCATTCATTTTATGTAAAAAGATGTGCAAACATACAGGATTACTGTGATCTCCTAAAGAATAAAAAAATTACAGTTCTGATCTAACGTGAACAGAAAAACAACGAAGCCATGACAGACAACGGAAGCTATTTATGGAGACGTTATTTCATTTAATTCAAACTTTGTAAAATACTAACATTTAGTTTTGTCTTTAGCTTACTCTATGAACCACGAGCTTTCGTTTGATGTGTGACTCACCACCACACACTTTTTCACTGATTTGCATTGGGAGGTGGCGATCGGAAATAAATCGAGTAGTGATCCTGAAGGGGCTTTGTTCTCTGAGCTGGACGAAGTTATATGACAGGAAGAAAAGTCGAAATCCCATTGATTTACTCATTATGAGTTTTGTTCAACGTTACTTCCATTTGGATTCAATGTTATGATTATTCAGGGTAGTATTTGTTTTGTTTTCTCGTATGATATTTTATTGTGTATAATATACGATATTCTTGTATTCAATTGACATGAACTATGCTCAATATCTGATTTGTTATAAATGAGTATTTATATTTATATATGCGTTCATCCTAATTATTATTCAAAGTGTGTGTAAATTTATATATAAATGAGTGTATTTTCGACTAGGGTCGTCGTCGTGTTTTTGAGGTTAATAAATCATCATTTATACCAGCCTTGTGTTTTGCATTCGCGTCGTGGGAATTGCAGAGGTCTCTCATTGAGAAAAATCAACCTTTCTAAACTAGTCTCATGATAGATATTATCTTTCTAATATCTACAAAGTTTCTAGAAGTTATATTTTATGGGGATTCAACTCATTTTATATCATTTATAACTAATCTTAAGTTCTGATTACTGAATATACTTTAATGGTAGTAATATAAGTGAATTTTACTTATATACACAGCTTGATTTATTGAAAAAAATATGTTAAATATTCATACCTTACATCATTACCACCATGAGCAAATGATCCAAAAACAGCTGTTAAAATTTGTAAAGAAGAGAAAACTTGAGCTTCAGCAGGACGATCTTTGACTGAATCGACAGGATCTGGTTCCTGTATCCAGAAGAATTAGTAATAATTAAGTGCAGATTATATGTAGCAAAAATATTAACAATGCATTTCGTGTGTTATATGTCACAATATATAGGCTTAAAATTGGTCTAATCATTCAGTTGAAACAAATGATATCATGCAAAATACTTATTTGTAGAATAGTTCAGACCACTTCTTTTGAGCATCGTTTCATTTACTCCCACACAAAATAGACCTAAAACATAACGCTTCAATTGCACTGTGAATACAAGGTATCTAGGGTAATATCCACTCTCTTTTCATCGCTAGTTTGGAAAACAAACGATTCACAAATTCAACAGAAATAATTAATACGATCCCTGAAGTTAGAAATTTCTAGACTTTCATTCATCCCAAATACCGAAAAATTACCATCATATTGAAACATAAGTGAACAAAGAATACACAAGTTAATAGTCCAAAAGGTGGCAAGGTTTGGGAAAAAATACATCGTTTAAAAATTATAGCATGTGAATTTAGGATTATTTGCAATAGAGAATAAATAGTATTTGAACAACGAGGAAGATATGTAATAAAAAACGAATCTAATAATCACAAGTTACCTTGCAGCACATCATGTATCTTTCACTGTATGATGGAGTGACCCATATAAACTTGAGTCACAAACATAATCAAACTTGCAGTTATATCATGAATTAGTACGATAGACTTCTATAAACTCTTGGGTGACCATAAACTGACCTGTGCATATTTAAATTTAACGTTATTGATCATAGTGTATTCATTTGTCGTTTTTGTATATATGCACTTGTTAGTTATTTACGGTTAACTTCAAACAGTTTTATGTGCACATGCCATATGCATGTTTGTTGTCTCTGCTTTAATTGGTTATCTGTAATTCATGTATTATTCACTCTATATAAGGACGAAGTCATTCATTGTTCACCGAATAAACGTTTTCAGCTTCTCCTGTCTGAATTTTCATAACTATGTAGTATTAAAGCGTTTAGTCGACAGAGTATATATGAAGTCAAGTAGGATATACATGTCACCAGGATCAGTATCGTTCAATCATAATGCAGTCATTTACGGACACTGGAATACAACCTCGTAGGACTCTGTGAAATGATCGAAACCACTAACTGGATAAACCACCGAATTTTAATGATGTAATGTACATACATTTCTATTGTATAATTGTTAAGTAACTAAACTACGCATATTCACGTTCCTCTTATTAAAAACTTTATGTTGACCAATAGACTATTATTATGCGATTTACCGTTCTTGAGTTATACCCAGTCTATTAGTTAAGGTCTCTGACATTCACAGTCACATTTGGCTGGATCTTGTACAAAGGTTATTTTCTATTTCACGGAGTGATGTGGTCTGTTTGGTCTGCATATAAACAGAGTATGCTTGAAATACATGATTCATATCATATCGCGGAGGCTGAGATTGGTGTTATGAACTCAACAGGCAGGGCTAGATTGAGAGGAGGACCGATAAGAACTCTAGACTTCTCATACGGGTTTATGCGTCATTGGTCAGGTCGATAAATCACTGTTCTCTAACTCGCAGTGTCATCTTCATGTCGGTTATAACTTATTGGGTTGATATACAGTAACCATTCAACACTATCTAGTAATTCAATTAAGGTATATGTCTATCCCAAAAGATACAGTAGGAAAGGGAGATAAATACTAAATCACAATACTCACTTCACCAATTGTAGACAGGTTAGGAGGAAACGATACATTCATTTTACCATTAGTTAAATTATGACTACCATCCGTGATGGCATTTTGATCATTTGGTGAATAATCCAAAACCCTATTTAACTGATTTCTTTTATGAACTGTTTCATCTGGGTTACTTGGTTTCACTTCGAAATCTATGGAACATGTGGAAAAAATGTGAAAAGAAGGGAGCAGATATAAAAATCTCATACAAATAAGAATAAACTTTAACTGAAAACCATGCGACATGACTAAGTTTGGGAAGATTTAGGTTTGCAAAAGCATGTAAATTCATGTCAATCATTGCAACGTACGACCAAAACAAATAGCATTAAAAAACGGGTTGTTTACATTTATATGCATTGATCCATTAACGTTTACTAGGTTCAATGTAATAATAATAATAATAATAATAATAATAATAATAATAATAATAATAATAATAATAATAATAATAATAATATAAAGATTTCACTTTGGATATAATTATGGAAAAAATTTATTATTTTATTCACATTATGAAATTATCTTGATTTCTTGAGAAGCCAACTGTGTATCAGTATATAAATCAGGCCGAATAAAACTAAGCAACATTTAATTTCACTAAAATATATGTTCTATAAAATAAGTGATAAACTGATAACGATTTCACATGAGGTCACTTCACTTTACTCTAAATGTAATGAAGCCACTTATCATACATAGTTTAACCGTTTCTATGTAATCACTCCTAACAACATTCTCTAGAGAATAAACATTTTCTTTATTATATTCCTATTACTTATAAGTAAATTAACGAGTTAAATCATTAAGAGTACACATTAAAGTTAATAATTAATTTTAATGTATCATTATTCTAATAAACAGTGCCCACTTCTATACAATTTCAGAAAAGTTAATAATAATAATAATAATAACCGGTGTTACAAGAAATAATGTGAAAAAACATTTTGACAGAAATATACACAATAAAATTGACGTATTCACAAAGTGTTCCACTCAAGAGCAAGTGTTCTAAATTATGTCTACATTTTTGTAGAAACATTACTTCTGTTTCAATATACGGTCTTTATACCATCGAACAGATTTCTTTACCGATAAAGTGAACAGTGTGTAACTAATTCTTTTTTACTAACAACTGACATTTAAATTTTATACCGATTACGCAACACTTAGAGAAACAGTACATAGGGCTTATTTTCTTTTAATGATGTTGAAACACTTTTACTTCGACGTTTGAATTTTATAGAACTTGATCTCATTCAGCTTCAGTGATCGCTTTTTCTTAAAATTTACAATTTACACATATGAGAAAACGTAGTTTACACTTACAATGAAAATGTCACTGTTCTTAAACGAATTTAATTTACAGATTAATACTTCATTTTCTTTCATCCTGTAATTGTGACAAAGTAGACTGCAGCTTATTTATATCAGATATGGTCTAATCGACCAGCCACTATCAGCATACGTAGACGATTCACGCTTGTACTGAAACTGTGAATCGAAGTTGAGAGTTTTCGATATACACTTAGCAAAAAGGAATGACGATATTTAGAAAGCATTCAAATATGGATATATAAGTCTGTAAGTGAGCATAGTCGTGGAGCCCCATACTACGACTAAACAAACGCTCAGTACCCCCCCCCCCGTGGTTGCTAATGATTTACCGACTGAGGTCAAACTGTGACGAATGCCACCTTCACATTACACCAATCTCCATAAAACTCACTCAGTAATACTTTCGTTTCCGTTGATATTACAATTATGATCATTTAGGCGATCTTTAGAAAGTTACTTATTATTCCATACACTCCAAAACATATATTTTCAATTATTGAGTGATTCCCACTAACCCAATTGTTCAAACTTATGTGAATTCTTTTAGGTTTCGTAAAACCTTCTTTCTTCGTATTTTTCTATACTGATCCTCAGGTGGGCTTTCCAACATGTATCTATAGAAAACGCAAGTGAGGCTTTATTTTACAAAACAAAACTTACGACTTGAAACTTTATTTTGATTTTCTACTCCCTGCAATACACCATTATTTTCAGTAGTAAATCGTCCAAGTTTGTCTTTGTCATCTGTATTTCCTCTGGCAACATTGTTTCGAAATCCAATCACAGCCTCTCCCTCTGCATGAGGTACATACGTATCCATATCAATCGATTCATGATTACTGCTTGAAAGTTTGGGAGATTTATTATCCTCAACAGATTGATACTTATCGTCTACAGCGACAGACAATTTCTTTTTGCTCTTACGGGAAAAATAGCCTTTCAAAATATGTCGACTCGATTCTCCAGCTATAAAAATGCATGAACACTGAATTAGCCAAATGTTTTATTCAATTTAAAAATTACATACAATCTGTAAGTTGTTGTAAGCGAATCTATAACGTCAATAAAACACAATTACATTTTACTCCATTTATCGCACATTAAAGAGAAATCGAAACAGGTTTATTACCGTGTATTAGTCAGGTTTCATTTTTGTAAAATTAAAACACAGTTAGCTCTGTAAGAATTTAAAGTCATAACACTGAAAATGAAACATGAAGTCATAAAGCTGTTTAATTCTTTCTTACTTCCGAATTATCTTAATTATTAATTCGAAAAGACCTCTTAAACGTATACACATTTATAGATCGGATTATAAAATAATAAATCTATAAGTGCTATATCCCGATAAGAATAATGAATGGTAACTTTTGGGATCCATTTATGGACCAATACTATGAGTATATTTTTATCGTATAATTGTTATGTAACTAAATTGTTCATATTCATGTCCCTCTTATTATGAGTTTTATTTTGACCTATGAACTATTAATATACGATTTACCATTCTTCAGTTATGCCCAGTCTATCAATTACTATCTCTCTCATTCACAGCCACATTTGGCTAATTCATGTACAAATGTTCTTTCATATTTTATGATACGATGTGGTCTATCTGATTGATATATAAACCCAGTATGCTTGAAATGAATGATTCACATCACAGAGGCTGAGATTGGTGTTCTGGACTCAACTGGCTGGGCTAGGCATAAAGCAGCACCAATCAAGATTCTAGGCTGCTCGCACGTGTTTTGTGTGTCACTGATTCGATCGATAATTCAGCGCTCTCTGATTGGCGGTACCACTGCATTATACAATAAACAGAGCACACAGGTTCACAAGTTATAACAATAAGAAGTTATTCCTTATATGGATTGTTGTCAGCTGAACGCAGGCGAACAGATGATAATATCTGTTATCACCTAAATTCCTGTGATTTTAATCTCAAAGTCAACTACCTTTGACCAACAGTTAAGTTCATTTGATCTTCATTCGCGATAATTACGTTTCTCCTTCGAAACGTATTTAACCATTGGTACAGGATTGTTCTGCAATGTATTTACATTGATTTAACTATTTCCTAGTTTGAATATCGCCTCAATTTCTCAGCTACCATACGACCTACTATCCACATGTAGTATTGCATCTTATATTTCTGTTACTCTTCTCCAGATAAACAATCATTCAGCAAAATGCTTATTCACAATGATCACGTGATTTAGCTGGCCTCAATCAATAGTCAAAGTGATATAATCTAATCCAGAAGGATGGACAGATATATCACTGAACTATTTTAAGTCATCAGATTTATCAGTGAAAATACAAGATACACAAAACCTACAGGAGATTCTCCAGTTTTCTCACTAGGACCCTTCAATCCGTTATCATGAAAAATAAAATCACAGTTTCCGTAATCGACAAGGATAAACGTCAAATGTTCAAAGATAGAGGAATTGAGTGAGAAAAACGATAACCTCACAATATAAGTGGTTACGTGTTACATTTATCTTTTGTCGACAAAATTAACTGGTCAATAAAACAGAAGTTTAATTACTTTTCTGAAAAAAATCCCATTTGATGATATAGATTCATATTTATTCTGGTTATTAGCTTCTCAATGTAGTGCTTAACTTATTCAGTCAGTAGCAGTGGGTATATTCTGTAACTAATCAGTTTTAAACAAAATAGATATTTGGAAAATACTGTTACAACGGGTCAATCGGAAATCCTCAAATCATAAATGGCTGTGACTGGCCAATAAATGCTTCCGTTTTCAAAGGATCACACACAAACCTTTTGGTACACCTCATTACCTATGGAATATACACATAAGTGCAGATGCATATGAGTCGGTTTCACCAAATCAACTTTGCATTCTCACTACCAATATCTTCTCTTGAGTAGTCGGGTTTGCATATACAAAGACTATGGTATCAGTATCGAGTCACGGACACCGCGCATCGCGACAAATAAAATGTGGTATTTGTCACTTAATCCATTCTTTATCTCTTTGACAATGACTTATTTGAAATGTGTGACGTCAGATGAGATTCAGCTTCCTTTGATTCGTCTGCTCAGCCGTTTATGACGTTAGTGATTGTAAAGTCAAATAGATTATAAATAAAATGTCCTGTCTACCTAGTTCAATTGCTCAACAAGAAAAATCAGTGATCATTTTTTACGAGCATCAAATGGCTTAGGCGGTTATCAATAAAAGAAACATCAGGAGAAAACCTTTAGCATAGAGTTATCTCGTTGATACAGGTGCCGAAAACTTAGAGGTTAATAGAGGGGCATTTCTCATAAACTATGGATCTTCACAATCTCACCATAATCAAAGCACACCAATCACATTTGGTGACTGGAATATATAATTGTATAATTCAACACAGTTTACTCTCTGTCCATTTACGGCAAACGAAATCTTACAGTCATAATAGAATACATCAGATTACTAGAGTAACGACTTACTTAAAATATGTCGGCGAACCAAAGGTACCCAAACAAACTTCACAAGTAGAACAGTGATAATACCTAAACCACAACTAATTATAAATATTCCATAAAGAGGTATCCTATCGAATTTCAGCACTACAAAAGAGGAAAAACATAAGCATTTGTATGTGTAGTTCAGATAGGGTTAGGTGATAATCGACTGTTCATACAAATGTAAGTAGATTGGACACTGGAAAAAATACACAAAAATATAAAGTAATTAATTACATCCATAATTATTTCAAATATCAACATATTTTCAATAACAATTTAATTATTACATATGAGAGAAGCAGTTATTGTAGTAATCTAGACGGAAATATACAATTATTATGAAAAACATAGGATAGTTATATTAAATGAAATTGATTGAAATGGTAAAATCATTATACCATGTTTATTGTATACATTCTAATGGACTTCACGCATACCATATGTAACTATGATTCTTATCAACACCATAGTAGTATAAACACTCTTGTCATTTTAAATTTGATATCAATCACAACTTCATACTATCGGTTATTCAAGCTTATATAGAAATAGAACCTGGAATATTTATCAAGTACCAACGTACACATCAATCCACATATTGAGTAGGATTAAACGCATAAACCAAGAATTAAATAAAAAGGAACAATCTAACTGCAATACTTTAAATTTATGTACCAAACCTCTATATGAAATTATACAGGTTATTTAATTCAGTAGAGTAAAATGTTTCTAAATTAATTTTTAAACAATAAGAATATCAGAATCAACCAACTTCCGTCCATGTCTTCTTTCATAAATTATTGTCGCGATGTTAGTACGCTAGTCAATATCACGGGAGATAAACACTTACAACTTACTTGTAATATTCCAATACAGTCGTTGTCAAATTCAATGGGATAAAACAAACACAACTTAGGTAAAATCCGAATTAACAAAAGTAAGGAAGTGAAATACAGTGATAATTTGTTCTGTAAATAGAAACCTTTTTTCAAGAAAAAAATTGACAAACTTAATTTACAAGAACATAACTGATATTATTGTTATTCATCCAAGTATTTGTTTGTGTGGATAAAATTGATATTATGATCAATCGTCTTTGAAATACCATACGATAATATACGACAGTAGACTAAAATCCGATGACGGTTTATTCATGACATTATGGAAGACGTGATGACATTAGATTGTGTTTCCTTTCATAATATTCAATATTTTATACTTAACTATAAATAAGTTATAATTTAATTGTAAAAGTTCCATCATTCGGTTATTTGATTAGAAAGTTTATTACGTATTAAGAAAATCTTCAATTGGTTGTTGAATTATGGCATTATTAGCGATATTTTCATTCCTCAAACCGATTCAACTGATTGATAGCTCACCGCAAGACAAATATCCTTGACCATAACCATGATCTTTTCATCAAAGGCATTGATGAGCGTCTCGTTCCCTTTAGCACTCTATTGCTCAATGTGACCGAATCCTAGTGTTGGTTTTTAAGTCGACAACTCGAACGCAGTACTGCTTGCTTCAAACACAGCACGCTCATGCTCACTTTAATATTTAATTATTTACTAAAGTGAGTTGACAACACTGCGACAAGAATTAAAATACACTAACTCGTATACTCTATTCAGCATACTTACTTTGCTGACTTTCATATAAATATCGAAGAAACATTAAAAATATTTTCGCTTGCATTAGAACCAACACCATAAACTACCAGATAACCTAAAAGTATATTTGTCAGAGCGATTCTAGATTAATTCATTATTCTTACTATACCGGTCGTATAGTTCAATTTCGTGCATCGAAATCGCTACTTATATAAACACTTTAAACCGATCCACTATGCGGAAACTTGATTCGAATGGATAAAAGCATTGGAAAAAAACTAGTTAACTTATTTCAGTCAAGTGCATTTTGTGCTAGATTTAAGTAAAATGTCCAGAAAGCTACCATCAAATAAGTTCTGTAGTGCATTTTAGTAACAATCCACATTATAAAAACATCCGCGAAATACACCAATAATTATTTTTATCACTGACAAATTATCAAACAATTTCAACACTTAAATAAATATCTATTACAACAAACGTAACAACTGTCGTTTTAATGAAAATATCGTTGACAATTTGCAGCTAACGTACGTGAAGGTCCTTCGTAAAATATTGAAAAACTATTGACCAGAACCACTGTGCCGAAAAAACCTGGGATAAGTTTAAGTGCAGGTTCAAGAGGATCTTCCTGTAAAACAAATAAATAGTTACATAGACAATGTTAAACACTCTGTTAGGATGTTCAGAAAAATATAACAATAATTATCGTGTTAAGTCTAATGGTGAGCTTGGACTTTAAATGTACACTCCCTATTGGTCGATATTTATTTCACTTGTTAAATGTTGTTTTCTATTTTATGGTACGATGTGGTCTGCTTGATTAGTATATAAACAGAGTATATTTGAAATATAATGATTCATAACTCAGAGGCTGAGATTTGTGTTCTGGACTCAACTGGCTGGGATAGACAGCGAAGCAGGGCGAATCGGGGCTCTAGGTCGTTCATTGGGTATTTACGTGTCACTGAATCGATCGATATAAACGCTGCTTAGCAAAACCTGCAGTCCACCCGTTACAACACACTCCAAAATACTTCGTTCCACAGAAAACAGGATACATCTATATATATTTACAATATCCTCTCTCTTACAATAGTAAGTTTATAATTCGATAGACAAATAACAAAAACACTTTAATTTAAAAAAACAATTACGGGCATGTTAATAAATCATTTGTAATAAATGAAAACACTTCCAAGTATGTACAGTGATTTAGTAAATAAACATTAAGATTTATTTATTCATTTTAGCGTTCACAATGCACAAAATTACAAATGTATTTACACGTTGTGCTATTATTCATCAGCGGTCATCTAAAATGATTTCACTCGAAATTAAGAATAACCTTTTACGAATGAATAAATAAACACATCTCCAAGATTAAAATTAAACTTTACTGTACATATATATGCACGGTTTCATTAATACAAGGTTACATGAAAGTAACATACACGTTACAGTTTCTACACCTTTGTTCATATTCATGACTGGTTTCACCGACAACGTAACATCTGACATAAATACTTTAATTACACGGTAGGAACGTTTAGAAAGTTACATAAAGTATAACGCAGTCCATTGGATTGTTTATATTTCAGTAATCTATATTATTGAGCAGTCACTATGGTTTTACGATGATAGTTGTCGAACAGGGTGGTCTGAATATTAAAAGGAACTATTCATCAGTTAATAAAACTTATTCAAAAAATAAGAATACTCAGAACTTTCATCTTCATAAGTAAGAATTCTTCTAGTTGTACACGATAGCACTTACGATATGGTGGAGTAGTATTTTTACCATTTAGTGAATTATTCGATACCTGATTTCAACCGAAAAATCTTATTCTATGTTCCGGATTAGAAATCATAGCGCTATTTATAGATCTGATAACCTGCCATAACCATGAAGGTACATAATTAAGAAAATGAGTTATGGGTAAGGCTTATGTATGTACTTTCACATAAGCAGTTAACCTGATTCAAACACGTTGACAAACTAATCATTGACAAATCGGTCCTAACATCACCAATTATATTCATAACCAAAATATCTGGTCAAATATAAACAGTAATTAATACAGTGAGAATAAAAGATCTCGAAATATTCCCTTTGAAATGAATAACTGTATAGTTAACTTTATAAAATATGCACTCATTTGACAGTTTATTAATCGAATAAACTGTTAAAATATTAGCGGTATATTTTTTATGGATTTATTTTGTCTTTCAAATGTTGTTTATGTTCAAATAAAGACAACACATCACGCACTAGACTATCGATTATTGCACAATTGATTTTGAAACATTCGAGTGACATAGAAATACAATAATAATGAGCTTTAGTTCAGTATTAGTCACTCTAAGTTTAATCATGTTCCAAATAGTTTGGAATAACGTGGTTATAATCATTGTGTGCAATTAATTAGCATGTAAGGTGTACAAGCCAGTAGCTCACAATATCAGCACAAATTTCTGTCCATACAGTAAGACAAACCCTTTCATAATTAGAAACCAAGATATTATTTTGAAATTAATTTTATCATTAACTGGTTTCACCTAAAACATTACTGAAAACTGCCACAAAATTATTGGTGACTATTTCGGCCATATTGACAACTTATCAGTAGCACATGCTCACAACTTCACACGTTATCAAGCTACAATCTCGCGGCAACTTAATATCCGAATTTCATAAGCCTAAAAATGCCTAAACTTTATAATCATGGTAAGGGATTTCTGTATCCAATCGGGTAGGCTAAACCAAATTGAAAGATACTTTGTGAGTCGTTATGAAGTCTGGTCGTATTAATTAAGTAGGAAGGACATAAATCCACTTCTGATAACCACAGTGTTGTCTAGAATAGCCATCTCAAAAATAACTCAACACTTAATTAAGGGTAATGAACAGGAAGCCTTAGAAAGTCAGGATGGTTTAAGAACAAGGTGTCGATCCACCGATCAAATCTTCACACTTTTACAGGCATAGGCATACTGATGGACGTCCGATAAATGCAGTATTCCTTGACGCGACGGCAGTATTTGGCATTAGTGATCGATAGGTTTTGTGGAAGTATTTACCATCAAAAGATACGTCAAAAATTGAGGGCTCTTTATCAGGACACTACTAGTCATCTCGGCGCTTAACGACAACTGTCACCAGGTATAGAATGATCAAATGGTACTTGTTAGAAATGTCTGTCATACATAATCTTATTCAACTTCGTCAAAACACTATTTCGAAGATAATGCTTTGTTCGTTTGACTTTTAAGGACCCATCTCCTACCAGGAGATCCACTTACAAACTTAGAATACATAAATTACATAATTCTATTTACAGTTTTCTGAGTGCCTTGAATAATATTCGAATCACTCTTGACAAACGTTTCTGTACCTCTAAATACACACTTTCTGCTTCACAATGGGTCTGTATAATCACTCAAACTGACCACAGAGTGCGTTCACCACCTCAATCCTCATCAGACCAGGTATCTAACTTAATCTTGGAACGAATTTCGAAAGCTCAGTTGTCTTTTGTCGAATCGCATCACCTACAATGTAGGTAAGATGTCCGTATATCAACAAATGGGAGGGTAAAATGCCTGGAAATTCGCTCTGCCTGACTTTGTATCTGGGATAAAAGCCTTCAAAAGAAAACTTTCGAAGATTACCAGTATTTAATCATAGGATTCTTTGAACCATTGCTTTCCTATGTTGGTAAGTTGGTAGGTAAATATACAAAATCGTCCGATAAAAGTGTGAATCTTCAGCGACTGAGGTAGCTCGAACGCATGTTATGCACGTTCAGCCAACTCGAAACTTGGTGTTGGCTGGCGTACGAGTAGGTTCGAAGAAAGCTTTGGGCGACTAAACCAACATCAATCCATAAAGTCATTGACTGTTGGTTTGAGTCATTCAGGTAGGTGCGAACCAACTGGTTGGAACCCACATAATTATTAAAACTAATGATTGAACACCTTAGAAAACAGGGAATATTACAGTAGGTTACAATAGCTCTGGTCAGTCTACTGTTCAAGATCCTCTAGATCTCAATTTTCACAATTTCTCAACATCTTTTAAGATACAAATCTATTATTTATTCTCTAATCATATTCTTTATGACTGATCTATTTTACTGTCGCTGATGCTACTACCTCTAGTTGATTGGTAATACTGTAGTGTAGCAACTTCAGTCAATATATTTAAGTACCACGTCCTACACTGCACATAACTGATCAACTAATTCACAGGGTCAGAATCAATTTTTTCAGCGGTCAATTGTAGACTGCGAGATATTTACCCATTGTGATGAAAACCCTAAATCTAATCCCTAACATTAACCATCAACTGGTAATAATCATTCTAATTCTTCACACTGGTTTACAACTCTCATTTGGTCCTAGTTATTAGGTGGACACACTCAAGGTCACTTCACTGTCGCTCAAAGGTAGTCCATAAATTACGTTACACCGGTAACCCTATTAAACTTTCAACATCCATAAGGTCTTAATGTAATATACTGTAAACAAAATTGATAGATCATCTGCATTTTTGTTTTTAATATCTGCTTGGAGGTTTGTGTTACAGTTCAAACGTTTGAAGATTACATTGTAAAGAAAACTCTAAACAAAATAGAATAAAACTGCTCTATTTTCTTTGAAAAACAAAGTGTAAATGAACTTTACAAAGTCAATTATAGGTTTACCATTTATAAATATATTTAACCATAATTTAGAAAAGAATAAATGAAAACATAAAAAATGAAGAGAATGTGATCATAGTTGGATGAAGGTCTATGTCTAGGTAATGCAACACAGTTAAAGAAAAATATTCACCCCTATTAGAGCTGATTTATATAAAGACTGCACTAATTATTTAGTAAGTATAATATTGACACAATTATTTTACTGTTGATAACGAGTACATTAGTTGGCAAAGATGTTGTAACCTTGATTATCAGAAATGTTGTGTGTTATCAGAGAGATGTATGAGTAACTATTTTTAAAAAAAATATGTACATCAGTCATTATTCAGTATGATAAAATTAACCATGGATAATCCTGAGAACTTCATGAATGTTGTGAACTTCACCGTACTTTATTAACTGTGATCAGTAATTCAGTTCATCGGTTCACATAATTTAATGGATTTATTTAAGAGTAGAAATAAGGAAATTACATATCCGTTAATAAATTAGAATGATTCTAGATAAACGCATGCATATTTAATGATAAAATCAATTCAGTTCACATTTGTTCATAAGGTGATATATAAAGTGATTGACTGATTTCATAATATCACAGAGTCATTTTTAAATGATAAAAATTTACGATTAAAGTTTCTAAATACTTTCTTGTTCAGTGTGTTAATATAGATGAAATTTAATTCGATTACACTTAATTTCAATATGGTTTTTTTTTACATGAATCGTACCATTAAAGTTGAAACTAAACATTTATTAGAGGAGTTACTTCTAAATGAACTAATTTCATGATAAAATAAAGTTTTGTGTCTCAATTAAAGTGAATACATAAAAGTGAATATCTAAAATTACACTTGTTCAGTTTACGGAACGAACATAATTTTAATTCACATGACTATATGATGGATTTATGTTTGTTTCTGAACAATTTGAAATAATATACAGTTAATTCTTTTACTTACTTACTTACTTACGCCTGTTACTCCCAATGAAGCATAGGCAATACACGTGAATTATGTGGATGATTGTCTTATTATAGACTGAACATTATTTATTCATTTGGTGATCTTATTAACTAGTATTAAATGTATTGGTCTATAAGAAAATCAGAGATAGATAAGTACTCTTGTATCTTCTTCCCAGATATCCTCGAATCGTGAAGAATGGAAGAGCCGAGTGAAGGCTACATGTCTGTGTTTCCAAGTGAATTTAAATGCATCAAAGTAGCTATTAGTATAACAGCTCAAAATTTAGTTTACAGCCTATCCCTTTTCGTTTTATTGTCATTTAAAATAAGTATTTGGCTAAAGAACTTACGTATTAGGGCGAAAACAGTTATTAGTTTATAATCACAATGTTGATTTGCTGTTTTTGCCAATATACTTCCTGTGTCGCTCACTTTAAAAACCATTACTCTCACTGAACAGTTTTATTCATACATTTATCTACAGTTCTATAAATCCTCAAATATACAGTTACAATCACAAAAAACATAACTTATCTCCAGTTCTATAAAGTTATAATCTCATCCTTCTCCCACGTCTTCTAGTATATTCCTGCGATGGTTTTATGCACACACATTCTCAACGACAACTCATACTATATAAATAATTCACGGTTACTAATCATAACAATCCAACATTATTCAGTCTTTTAAGATATTCATGACATTCTGTTTATTCGTTTAAGATGAGAAGCAGTTAACAAAAACCCGTCAAGTCAGATTTATTCATACCATTATTCTTCGTAGTTAAATTCCAGTATTCAGACATTAGAACAAGTAAGCTAATGTGGTCTTTTAATACACTATGTCTGTTGAAATGTACAATATTGACTCGGTGTAAAATATTGGTAGTGGATATGACGTACCGTGTATTTCGAAACACATTGATCTTACATTTATGTGAACGTTATTATCGGTGGTGTAGCTGATGTATACTGTAAGTCAATTATTATTGGTTGGATTTTATTGTTCTCTCTAGAACACTACAGATACGTATTCATAAATCTTTGAAGTTAACCTTTATTCACAAAAATACTAATGAAAAGTGAGGAGATTCTAACACATATCTTCAGTACATATATGGTACATCAGACACCATTTGATAAACACTTTTCTCTAACAAATGTGGAACTTTATACTTGTATAATCATATAAATAAATCCGCAAAAATGAATCACCCTAACAGTCATAATTAGTTGAAATTAGTAAAATAGGAAGGCTCTAATTAAGAAAGTCCTTTTATTCCATCTAAACTGATTAACGCTTGAAATGAAAAACAACTAAAATATGTAAACAACTTTGAAAGGTGTCACATTCAGGCGGAAAATATCCAAGTTTGTTTCAGTGAACTTTGTTCTTAATAAATTTATATACTATAATTTGATTCCCATTTGAAGATAATCCATTCAACATAATGAAACTCTACACTAGATTTTTTAATAGTTTTACAAAAACATTATGAAATACCATAGTTTCCACACGGAATAAGCATGATTATAAACTGTGAAAATGCATAATATTAAAAGATTGACTACTTAAAACGAATATACAGGCACAAATGTCGTTCAGTTCAGATTTGATGTTGAAATCAGTCTAACGATTTCTTCAGCTTGATTGACTCGTAATTATTTCCATTCCAAGATATGTATAGAACACATAAATTTCCATTAGGTAAATTATTTCACTTAATACACTATTACAAGTAAATGAAACAAATTTGAAATGTTAATCTGATTGCAATGAGTAAAAACCAATTGATTCAGTTAGTTAGGAATTATACCATTGCATATGATATTATATTCAATGATTTGTCTAATAAATGCCAGAACAAAACTACTAATGTTTCAAGTAAGAAATAAATTTCAGTAAAATAGAAACTAAAACTGGTGGAACCTGAAATCTGGATAGACTATATGTGGTATGAGTAAATGATCAGAAACATATGACTGATGTAAATGGAAAGATCAATGAAATTCACTAATTATATATTCAGCGACAAATCTTCAAAATCCTTATTCAGCATTGATCATGACCACAGTTGTATCTCGTCATTCACTTGTAAACATTCACACAGGGAACTAACTTGGGAATACAGAAACCAAAAGTGTTTAGAAATTTTTCGTTAGAACTTACTAGTTTCATCATTATTTTAACTGACGGATTCAAAAAACAGTCAGTATGCTAACAGCTATTTCACTGTCTATCAATAAAATAATAAACACTTAAGAAAAGAATAGGAATGAATTCTATGTAAATAATAAATGCCCATTTATCCATCACGGACTGTTCAAACCTATTGAGTTGAAACGGCAAATCACACAAGGTTATATATATATATACTCAGATTATTTTACTTATAGTTTTACGTAGTCCTGGAATCATGTGTTATTCTTACAAATATATTACGCAGATACCATTGTTCACATCTTTTTGTCAGTTACATGCGACTTGCTCTATGAGTAGACTGTCTGCCTACGACTAATATATATATAATGTTTGTTTTGTTTTTAAAATCTGCACAAATAATTGTGTCACAAATTCCTAAACATAAATAAATGTAGAGTGAAAGCAGTGAAAAACAACAACAACAACGAAATCCATTTTTTAAGAAACAAATGTTCAATGTAAAATAGTGATTTTACATAAGATTCAACCAACACACAGGATATATACACATATACCGACTAAAACACTCTATAGACATTCTTGTGGAATAAAAATGCACATAAAAGAATGTCACGTACATAAAGAATGACAGAGAAAACTAATAACGACAACAAAATCAGAAACAACTATAGAATCAGTTTTCTTTCCCGTGTTTTTCCGACTTCAGTCTTCACTAAGTCGTTATGTATCAGAGAAATATGGACACACACATATACACGTTAACATATACATACACATGTCTATATGACTAGTATGTGATGAGCTTTTGTGGAGAGATAAGATTAATAACTTAAATTAAACCCAACAAATATTGTTAGGTAGAAGAATAAATCATGATGAATTTGCGTAAAAGAATGAAATTAGAAATAATGGAAGAGTAGTTTGACAACACGACAAATCTCATTAAATACGAACATAAAAATGACTAAAGTAGAAAACGTTACTAGATGGATATCACTGCGTTGTTGAGAAATTGGGAATTTTGGCTAAAATCTACTATTCAAGTAATGTAGTCTAGTTAATACGGCTACTGTCATGATTACACAATAATTTATTTTAAATGTTAAGTGATCTAAATCGACAGGCGGTCATTTTGAATTTGAGTTAAGTATCGCTGATGGAAAACAACTAACAGTAATGTCATTTAAAGTTATTTGTGTACCTAAGTTTTATAGGATAAAATATACGGCTTACCAGCCATTCAAAACCAACATAGGATCTAACAAATATATGTATTGCTTGAATTCATTAGACTTTTTGTCAGGACGTCGATTAGAAACCTTCGAGAACTTAACAAACGAACAATAACCGACAGATATTTTATACCACACACCCACGATTTTACCAACAATATAGAAGCTGCCACTATCTTTTCGAAGATTGACCTAGTTGGAGCGTATTACCACATTCCTGTCGCGCCAACGGACATACCGAAAACGGCAGCAACGACCACAATCGGGTTATATTAATTTCTGCGCATGCCTTTCGGATTGAATAATGCAGCGCAAACCTTACAGCGATTTACTGACCAAGTCATCAGAGGTTTACCAGGAGTATATGCGTAAATCGACGACTTACTAGTAGCCAGCGATACATCTACAGCAACTACGACAACTATCCATGAGACTACGAGAACATGACATCTCCATAAACGCTGAAAAGTGTGAATTTGGAAAGGGTCCCTTTCCTAGGTCATATGGTAACTTCCCAAGGTATTACGCCAATCCAAGTGGAAGTCGATGCTATCCGATACAACCCGTTACCTGAATCACGGAAGATGTTACGACGACTTCTCAGGTTAATAAATTATTATAAGCGATTCATCCTGAATTGTGAGGCAATACTGCAGCCATTGATGAATGAGGTAGGAGCCATTCTGCTCAAGTTATTAAATAGAACAAGGAAACCGATTTCATTTATCTCGATAACATTGCATCCTACACAAACGGGGTATACTACATTTGGAAGAGAATTACTAGCAATTTACTTGGGAAAAGCATTTCCAACATATGATGGAAGGTACAAACTTTACTGTAAACACGGATCATAAACCATTCAAGAAAGTATTGAGCGCCAAGCAAGATAATTATTCTGCGAGCGAAATCCGACATTAAGAATTTATTTCCCGGACGACGAGGAATATACGATCTATTAAAAGCCAATTTAACTAAGTAACAGATGCACTATCACGAACAACGATAAACGCGGCATATTTCAAATGGAATTGATTATCGAGTTCTGGAGAAGTTTCAGAAGGCGGACAGTGAATTTAGCAATGTAAGATCCGATAACACGATTTCGTTAGTATTTGAAGATCTTCACCACGACGGGCCGATCGCGACCGTTCATATCAAAACAATTGCGATAAAAGGTATTCGAAAGGATGTATAACATATCACATCCGGAAAAAAAATCAGATATCAGAGATTCGAATACATTTTTCTTAGAAAATATCTTTCTTATATTTAAGTCTAAATAGAGTAAGTCAATTGGTAGAAAACTGTCACGTCTTTTATCAACTTCAAAAGTTTAAGTGTCTAGAAAATCATTGGTTAAACATGATTTTATTCACAATAAAAAGAAGTTAACATTCAAATGTTCTTACTCACACTAAGAATAAAAGCCAAGTATTTTATCATGTGTATAAAATTGTGTCAAGGACAATTGTTAAATCGTTTGATTGTAATAACCCCAAAAGTATTTTAGATATCTGGTATGATTTGAATGTAAACTCTCTTATTAACCTTCACAGTAACACGGAAATATGGCGTTGATGACAGACCATAATGTATATAACAAAATATGGTAGACCACCTTTTTATGCACATTTAAAAAATGCTTGTTAAACAGGAATAATACAATACGAATACAAGTATGGAGTCGTTAATACCTTCGAAGCATTAATTAATTTAGCTGAGACAACCCATTAAACCATGTTCATGTTTGCTGGGGATAGAAATCCGCAGACATTTAGTGACTTATCATAACTCATTACTTCGGGAGCGTACGTGAGTACAGCATCTTGATAAAGACAGTCATATTGTTAGTACGTATGAAGGATTCATAAAGTAGTCAGCAAACCAAGACAAATACATTCGTTTGTGAACTCAGTGGTTTTGAAGTGTAGCCGTAATGACTAAGTGACAACGAGATGATAAGGATAAGTTGATAGAGGTTACATTTGGCATAAACAAAAGTCAATCGCAGTTACACAGATATGTTCATTATTTAATTTTATCAAAATATAGAAGAAAATAATAACGTTTGTGTAATAAGCAATAACAAGCAAACATTTATCACCATCAATAACAAAACTAGTTTCGATCTTCTGAAAACATACTCGTAAGTAAACATTGTAAGGGATTCAAATTCGAAAATTTGGTTTAAAAGTCTAATACTAACCCAATTTCTTATGATAAGAGAGCATGAGATCAAATATGATGCATTAAAATAGTCGAAAACTTACTTTTCTGAGCACCATAAAACGCATTAGGAAAAATACTCCGATAGATGCCAAACCGCTTAGAAGAGGTGAGAGAAACCATGATCCAACTAAATTCAAATTGATAAAACAATGTGACAACAACTAAATCAACGTTATCTATTTTAAAAAGTTATGATGCTCACAAGTCATGTTGGGTTAATGATAAACAAAATATGATATAATCATTATTGAGTATACAATTCATGGGAGATAGTAGAAAGTCAACAATTAATTTCGTAGACTTAATTTATTTGCTTATTATTAATATTGGTGTGTTATTTCATTTAGTCTACATTTTAAAACAAAATCTTGTATAATATTATCTATGTTATAAGATGCTTTCATAAACGCTATACGAAAGGTATGATTTCTATTTGTAAAAGTTTCAGAGATTAAAATTCAATAGTTATAACAATTCACCTATTAGCATGATATGGTTTACTACAAGGATATAATCAAAATTATCTAAAATAGAATAAGTTCAAAGTTATTTTACACTAAATTGTTCAATCACATTTATAGTATTAACATGAATCATTCAGTGAAAAAATATATCAGAACAGCCGAATATGATGTTGAATATACTTTATGGACGTCATTCTTATAGAGTGGTTATCAAAGGCATTACGCCATGGTCAGAATTACTTTCGACCTAATCTATCTTCGATAGTTTTGACTTTTTCCATAGTGAAGCTCAGATTGGACTACCGAACCAAATTCTGAATGCACTTCATTTGAATTTCTGAGATTTTTACAGATATAATTTATAACCAATTTCTTCCACGATCAATTTTTTGTGAAAATACCTGCCCAAATTTTGACGAGACTTCAGTTAGAGTACTAAACATGTAAAAATGACAAATGACATTGTAAACCCTTGGGTTAATGAAATGAATACTGGTCACGAATGCATATCTGGATGATGACAAAAACTGAACATTGATGACCAACTTTAACACAGACAGGCAGAATTAGGTCTACATGTTGAACAACTGAAAAGTTTACAACAAAGTTGACAATTTCTAATTACAATTTATAAAGATACAGTCTTTAAATATTAATAAGAAATCCGGTAAAAGTATGATGCCGGGACGAGCCACTCACAGTCAAGGGTGCAAATTTTAGGCTTTTGTGTGAAATTCAAAGATTACGTATACTCAACAGTACAAATACTTTCGTATGTCTTTCAAAACGTTTAAAATGATTGTAGATAATTATTTTTTGCAACTATAGAGTAAAAATGATATTACTAAACGCATCAAATGATCAATCCTTTTTCTGTAGATTATATATAACAGGCGAATCGACACCATCCCTATAATCCTAACTCTAAACTTTTAATCCTGTAACAAACTTTAACCTGGTAACAGTACATTATGTAGACGAACTAATCAGATAGTGCCTTTTGTATTCTCGAGTGAAATTCATTCATCCATATGGTAACAGAGTATTTTTTCACTTCAGCTGACGCCATTTCGTGATGAAAACCCTAACTCTAACTTCGGACAACGTAGGGACTCCTAAGAATTTGTTGGAGTTCTTTAAAGTATTCGAAAAGATGGACGGTCTATATTCATGAGGACCAGTTTATATGTAGTTGTTTCTTCGACTTAGAAACAAAGTAACTTTCAAAAGACATTGATAGATTTATTTCATGAAATCTGTATACAATTCTTTTACATAACCTATCCATTTATAAAATCTATTTTCTGATCGTCTAGAAACTAGATGGAAATTCGTCGCAGTTGTTTTAAACTCATCCTTATACTGTGCTGTTACCAGAAATACTAGTATTAATTCAAAGAGACGTTCACCGTTTTCATAATTTACAATGGATATTGCATTTTTATCCCCTTACCGCTCTAGAAAGCATTCATTTATGGTAATTGTTAAAAGTGTGCATCAGAAAATCAAACGATTATTAAAACAATGCAATTGTAAGTTGAACTTGCACAGAAATATGTTGTGGCTAAAAATAAAATCAAACGATAAAAGAAATTCTGTGATCAGTAAGTAGATCGGTTTAATATAAGATGGTTAATGTTAGCATCCAATAATTACATTTTGAATGTGTCTACATTGGTTACTGTCAACATGAGAATATTTCAACTTTTCCCAGTCTACCAATAAGAATTCTTAAAATCGTTTGAAACTGACTAGTAAACATATTAGTTCGGACAAAATTTTATTGGACACAAAACTCAGTTAATATTTTTCATTCGATATTTCCTTAAAAACAGATTTCCAGTAGTTCTTTTTAAGACAATTAAGTTTACGTTCCTCATTATCAATAAAGTATGGCTCGCTCCTTGTTCATCACCAAACCGAATCATTCAAACACATGAATTAAAAACACCTTTGGTTTCAACAATAGTTAAGTATTGTAGTAATTTGTTATATTAGTTATACAATATAATAAGTAATTTGTCGATAAGAGAAATATTTGATTTTGATACTTAATAATCTTGTTGTTCAAGAAATATAGGTTAAAGAGCTTGACTAAGTGATTAAAGTTTGGTCAAAGCCTAACGTATATCAACTTATTGACTTGTTTATTCAAAGAATCATATCTTGACAGGTTATATCACTGGAGTTTTAGTCACAGATAAACCATTTCATGCAGTCAAACAGTTAACTGGAGAATGAAGGAAATTTAACAAATTACGTAACAATTTGTATCATTACACACCTAAGTGACTTACTCCAATATTTGCACAGAATTTATTCTAATCTTTCCAGATATTCTGTGACACATACATTTGTTCTCGTTAATTAGTCCTGTGTAACCTTGGGCACGTTTTTTAAATCTGTGTATAGTAGTACGTATATGCATATCCCATTCCTGTATTTCTTACATGATTTATAAAAACTAAGTCACCTTACTATTCACCAAACTCCAGAGCTTTGTACACTTTGTAGAACTTTTATTTATTTGTCTGTCATTCGACATCAGCATGTTTGAAGTATACGTACAAGTCGTGCTTGACTCTCATTATCTAAGTTGTATCTACATGATTTTTCGACAGAATGTATACGAAGTAAGTAGGATATACATTTCATTAGTATTAATACCGATTGATTATGTAGGCATCAACAACACGGATATTAAATGTAATATTTAGTAAATTACATTAAGATAATGTTCAGAAATAAAGTAATCAAATTTTTTATAAACCATATTTCATTGACAACGTTTTAAATAGTCTGAAAATATGTCTTCTGTCTAGTTCATTAATTTATGGGGAATAATTCATTCTGAAGTCAGTTTTCATCAGCAAGTCATCGATAACAATGAATATTATTAGAGCTATCTATTGCTAATTGGTTAAATTCAGAAGAATGTGAATTATTGTATTAATTCCTTGTGAAAACTAATTCCAAAATGAAAATTTTTTTTAACAGATCAGCCATCTCAATTAACATAAGTCTATACAGCATGAATGTATCTAAAGTCAAGTGAAGAAACTGAACAAATTTATCCCACTTTAAAAACAGATAACTAGCCCTTTACAAAGTATCATTACCAAGGTTTGATTTGATAATTTCGAATAAATTGAGCATTGGGTAGATTGTTATAAATAAATAATACATTTGTAATATCCCAATGAGTAGAAAATTAGATCTTCTGACGTTTCGTGACTTAGTGTAAGTCACCTCTTCGGAGAACAAATAACCAAATTAAACTTGAATTAATTCTAATTT
Organism: Schistosoma margrebowiei; assembly: GCA_944470205.2. Classification (NCBI taxonomy): domain Eukaryota; kingdom Metazoa; phylum Platyhelminthes; class Trematoda; order Strigeidida; family Schistosomatidae; genus Schistosoma; species Schistosoma margrebowiei. Next base: position 73,461,839 of record OX104028.1, on the reverse strand, counting down.
GGTTATTTATTCTCTGAAGAAGTGACTTACACTAAGTCACGAAACGCCAGAAAATCTAATTTTCTACTCATTGGGATATTACAAATATATTATTTATTTATAGCCCTTTACAAGTTTTTAAAAAAACTATTTTGGGAAAACTTAATTAAGCTCTGTATGGAAATATTTGATTTGTAGTTTACAAAAACGAATGAAAGGAATCACATAGAAAATCAAGTTCAAGTCACACGATTAAAGTCAATTCTATCCAATAACAACTTTAGCTATCGTTACCATCCTATAATATGACCATGATAGCATTCCATATTTATGTACAAACAAATAAAATGAACAGTTCTACATGTACAGTTGCATAAAATATAATATGTAAAAACAGTATGATTAACAGCCAAGTTATCAAATTATGTAGTATAAATATGTTATACAAAAAGTTAATACTTATTCAATCCTTATAAGTATAAAGTGTCAATAAGTACAACAGTAAATTAATTATAATCATTATTGGAAGCAGACATCAAAAGGATGAATTGCAACTGGAAACAACTGTAGAGGATTACCCATGACAGCGTTGGCTGCACAATGCTGAGGGAAGACCTATGCTCTTCCACGATGGGTAACAGGCATAAGCATGTAAGTATTATTATTCAATAATTTGGTATATTTACTTGAACTGTCATGCTATAGACACGAATGTGGGCAAAATATAATAAAATCCTGAAAATGACGAAATTGATTACAGTATTTTTAATTTGAAGTAAATCTCGAAAAGGTGTATTTTTTCTTATTTAAACAGGGAAAGTCATGTAACTTTCAATAAAAAAGACCAATGTGAACGATAAGTAAAGCCTAGAAATACAATGTAAGTTACAATATTTAAATAGTATCATGTTTCTTCTTTAAATTACTTATAACACTATTATTATGATTATAAAACTGCTCAGTAGTTCAAGGATTGGGATTATTCATTATATTTAGTTTATTTTAGTCCACTATTATATAAATCACTACCGTCATAGAATATATAGATTTCCCATCCAATCAATGTGATCACTTAAATTACAGCAGGTACTATTCATAATTAGGTGGTGAAGACTCAGCATTATCAAACCATGAATAATAAATACATACTAACTAATTGTAGCATTTTATAGCAGAGCAAAAAGAGAAAAGTGTTGAAGTAAACACGAAGAATATAGGCAAACAGAAATGTTTGTCCAAGAAAAGAAATATTATTCTTAAAATACCAAAGTGAAGGACAAATAAACAATGGAACAAATAGCAAACTGGTCAGAAACGATTAAATTTCTACTACTTGAAGAAAAAATAAATACGAAATATATCTTTGCACCGATGACATCATACTCAAACGACTGTATCTAGTGTTCTCCTGTAAATATAAATCAGATGTAAGTTTTGATTCGGATCTTAGATACCTCATTCTACTGCAAAATAGATCTATGTTAACTTCGTTTTCAAAAAACTGAGACTACTATTATTTGATTTTGTTCTAAATATAGAAATGCGAAACGTTACTTCAAGCAACTCGGTGTATTATATTTTTGCGTTGTTTGTGGAACCATCATCATTGTGACAGAATTTGCATAAATAGTAGAAATCAGCTGAGTGAACACATACAATCATTGTTGAGTCAGATGATGAAATATACCGTCTCATTCTGATCACCTAACATGGGAAAACACTTACATCAATAAAGTTTAATCCAGGAACAAACTGTTTGACTATATACATAGTGTGCAGTAGAAACTGTTCCGAAACGTATAGCCATATACACAAAACGTGATACGTATATAAAATCTAACACTTATCACCTTCGTTCTGTAGACAGAAAGTCCTGGGTCCGAATCCCCGTTCTGGGATTGTGGGTACACACTATTTAGGAGTCGCACGCTAGAATGAAAAGGCAGTCCAGTGCTTCCAATTTTCGGATGACTGTCTGATTTAAATCGGTTTGTGATTTCATTGAAACTCAATAATCTCCACAACCTCAGACTGACAAAAATGTTTGACGTATTATGATTCCAACGTAGTTAAAAAGCGATAATAAAGAAAAACAGACTATGTTTAGATTTTATAATGTAATTTTTATAGCTTATTAATTATCAGAATGTCTTATGATTTAAAATCTCTCCTAGATTTTATTAAATCATCCGTTTTCTGTTAGGCTTTTCTAAATCATGTGGATTATCCTACGCTCCAGCATAAGAATACAACAAAGTGAAATTTACGAAATACTCTGCAGTTTATTATTGAAAATCAAGGTACATAAAGTACATTATATAGACAGCCATGTCTAGTTGTCTAGACCTAAGCAATTATTTATTTATTAAAAGGGAACTAGGTTTTACCAATAAATATAATAAGAAAACTAGTTTAATTCATAAAGATAATGTGAGGAGCATCAATGCTTAAGCATTTGACGCATAAAGGGACAAATTACTTACATTTCTAAACATTTATAAATGGTAATAAAAACTTCACTAACAAGTAGAATTTATACTGTTCAAGTTTGAAATGGGACTCAAACTACAAACTTATGAATTCGTATGAAATCATAATCATTCATATAGGGTTAAAATCTTTACTACACGAGTAAATAATTACTGCAGTATCGAGTAAACAACATCGCTACTAAATAATTTATTCTCATTAAATTATCAAAAATGTATTCAGAAAAATAATTATCATGTTCATTATTTCTATATTTGAAAAAAATTCTTACCAATTTTGAGTAGTCCTTTCCATTGAATAGCATTGAGTCCAAAAACAACAAGACTAAAACCCATCGTTGCACCTACAATACTATGTGTGCCAGAGACTGGAAGACGAAAGAATGTAGCAACCAAAAGCCAAATACAAGAACCTATAGACAAATGAAACAAATATAACAGAAAATAGTAGAAAAAAGTTACTCGAAATAGTGAATATCCCCGTAAACTGTATCAGTATATGTATAATTCTATGAATACAGTTTACTGATGATAAAAACTTATGATTATCAATTACATCCACTTAATTTCAATTATTTGATATTCAAGTTTAATTAACTGATATGCATCCGTCAGAATAGAGATTAAGAAAAGTGTAAGAAGTTATCTTTTAACTACTATACTACTAATTACATACCTGAAATAATCTCAAAATGTTAGAGTCAGTTCAAAATTGAATAATACATAATAGTAATGTATACATTTGACTGCTTGTCATGAGTTCATTAGACCTAATACTACAGGCTTTAAGCGAACATAACATTTGCTAAACAAGTATACAAATATCTAAGGGGTTCATTTTTATTAAATAAAAATAAATAGCATTAAAAAATATGCCTACCACAAATGAAAAACCAATAATAAATCTTGATAAGTCACAAATTATTTTACAACAAAGACTTTTTTAACAGGAAATTAGCAATCACCTTGAGAAAAGTAAATATTTGTTAAGAACGTGAAGTATAAATGTGCCAACTTGACATTAAAACTATAATCACAAAAACTACGTTGGATTCTGCACACAGTTTCACTCAAACATAGGATAAAAACTAACAAATAATTTGACAATTATTTTATCAATATTATAATAAGTACGTCATTGTTTTGGAATAATAAAATCTCTTTTTAAAACTGACTAAATATTTAAGATTTTTAAAAGTTGCCATCAAATGTTTTATTGTGCAAAAGACATTAAACAGTCTGGTAACAACTGTAATTCGACAGTTGATATTAGTCAATCACTACGTTGAACCTATACGCATGTACATCGGTTCAAGTTGCCATACTCCGATAGCACAGAGAGATGAAGTTGTTGTCAGGCCAAATCCTAGAATAGTAGAGGTAGTAGCCATATCAGTGGTAATAGGCAAGATTAGACATCGAAGATATGACTCGAAAAGAAAATATAAATTAGCAGAATAGACAAAGAATGGATGCACCTGCGCCGTTCCAAACGATTTAGAGCCATGTCATTCAACGTCTCCAACCATTGATTACGATAACCACGCAACCCCCGACCAGGTAGTACTTATTAACATTAGTTAAATCCAGTTGTCAGTGACTCCATGGATTGATGTCATGTTTTGATTTGGCTGCCCCATAGCTTCCCTCCAGCCTACTCCTGAACCAGAAAATATCGACTGTCGAGGTAGGCGGTGGTTGGGCATACGCAATACATGTCCCGAACACCTCAGTTGATGAAGATTTATTAAATCACCAATCGATTTCCTATATTTGCCTAGTACTCTATTCCTAACCCAGACATTGAATATTCCGTGATCGCAAAATACACTTCTAGTGGCACTATATCTGATTCCAGTTAGATCGTTTCTGATTGTATCGAGATATATACATGTTGCCAATCCTTGACTTAACTCGCGTTAGTGAATAACGGAATTATAGTAAGACAAATACAAGAATGGGTTTTAAATACGTATATTTTGTACAACCGTTGATCGAAATAGACAATCGGAAAGACGGAGCGAAGGGAGAGAAGAGGAAAGAGTGAAGCGAAACGAACCGGAGAAGACATGTCAACTAAATCAACTTAACCAAGAGTTACTCAATATTTCTAGTCAGACAAAAAATAGGTTACAGACATGTGATGAGTGGAATAATAGATGAACACACATATGCTTACATAAAAACGGTCAAGGTTGATAAGCGAATAATTAAAAAAGTCAAAAATGTGACTCAGGGAGAATGAATAAATTGGCCTGTCCGAAAGCTAGAATAAGCTATACGGGCTTGATATAGTGCCAGCCACGTCAAAGCCCCCTGTAGAAAATAGCAAATTCATTTTAAAATGTCTGTTTTCGAAATTAACACAGAAGATGTGTGCGGATTTCGAAAACAATAACTAGCGAACAAAAATTGTACTGTATCTGATAGATAGTGTCGCATGAGAGGTTGATGTATTGTCATACTTATGTAAAAAAGTGCATGAATATTGCAAAGATGGGGACAAAAAAAATGGAATGTCAGCATGCGATTAGAGCAAATTATTAAGCGTACAAAAAATTAACATTTATTTCGTGACTGTTTGAATAATTGAATAACACGTTCGTATGAGCGATTCAAAATATCGTGAAAACAGAGTGATAAAGCGTTCATGGGCATGACAGAGGAATAACCGTGAGAATAAGTAGGACAGAATATAATAGAAATTTGTCTGTGGTGCCGACTGAATATAGGAACAAAGAACAGTGAAATATGATATTCTAATAAACCGTAGAAGAGTAAGTAGCGATTAGTGCATTTGAATTTACATACATGGAGTTCACGTGAGATAAAAATAATCCAGCCGTAAAATGATAACTGTATTGATGGGTAATATTCATTGTTGAACTGCAATTGATAATAATAATAATAATAGCAAAATGAGAAGTTAGCGTACGTTGTTGTTTGCGTCAGTCATAACCAGATGCACCGAGTTATCGTTGAGTATGTATTAGTAGAATGACCAAAGGAACAGAATAGTGATTGCGGAGACGAGATACGCGGAGTCGTATTCCTTTTTTATCATGAAGCCTAGCGTGGTTTATGTCGTTGGAGGGATATGCGCTCGACCTCGTTTGTTACAAAACCGTACTAAGGCATAATAAAAATATCAATACGTCTGATTATCGATGACGGCGAGTGAGAATGACTTGGATGAGACGAACAAGAGTGTATCCTTGAGAGACTAGCTCTAAACTCTACGTTCTGATATACAGTGTGACTGAAATAGGGTATTAATTGCAGTAATCGAACAATATTTATGGGTAATGAATGATGCAACATGCAGTTATACATGTAAATGAAACGTGTAAATGACACGAAAAAAATTGAGCGGACTCACTCAAGACAGGAAAGTTTTACGTTATTGAATAATAGAAAATAGTCCAGTGAGTTTCAAATGTTATAACGTGAATGGAATGTTCATAAAATTATAATTTGTTCGGTGAGTGATATGATTGCGTATATGTCATAATCCAATGTCAGCACGAACAAAAATAATAATTCCACGTTAGGTGATGATATGAAATTAATTTAATGATGAGAATATGATAATTATAATCATAATGGGACGATCCATTAAACAGATAAGTGAGCAGAGCTGACACGAAGACAAAGTACAGATAGGATAATGCGATTTGAGCATGTCCATGTCGCTGCTGTACCGGCGATGCTGAATGCATCGGATTAGAGATTAGGTCGTTTGAGTTCCTCTTCCACTAAGTTAGCCACTTTGTCCGTTTACCGCACCCAAAGAGTTCGAGATGTACACCGTCTGTCCAGATTTGCAGGATGTGTTTGATCCGAAATCGAACTTACAACTTTATTAGTGTGATGATGATATCATCTATGAGGTTATCGAGTTCTTCTTGTCTCGTTTAGTCGGACAGAACACAAGCGAATGTTTATTGAAATCCAGTCTAGGAAAGCCTGTTTTAAGTTGGAATTTAATGCTAAACCTACACCAGCGACGCCACGGGAACTAGCAATAGGGTCTCCAGTCACTTGTAGGGCAAATCGTCCCGATTCTTTATACTGACAAGGTGTGGTCAGATGAATGACTGTACTTGGACCCTGTATGAGTGTTTCGGAGACGCATTACACGTCGATGGTGCGAGATTCTCATCTGACACAAGGTTCGAATATTAAAAGTTCCAACATATAGTTTAGAGCATAGTTTCAAGAGACCAGAAATAACATTTTGTGAACTCAAATCATAATTGTTAGTGGCGCGTGGTGATAAAGATAAGTGAGAAGGGTTATTCATAGGGATGAAAGAATTATTAGGAGATAAAGGGGTGGTTCGATCGTCAATAAGATGATCTCGGGTGCTGATAGTAGCATTAGAATGGTTGTCACTTCCCAATTGCCCACACTGCGGAAAGATATTTCTTCTTGAGGGACCTGAAAAGGATGTTGAATTCGTGGTGGTCTTGGCGAACTAGGATTGTGACCACAGAGACCAAGGGACAACTGCTTAAGGCCAGTTGCGCACGGGCCCTATATCGGACGTTTTGACGAGTTTGCTTCGCACTTCAAAACACCTTACCGCCGGATGCAGATGCTGGTTGTCCGAAGAAAACACCTTACTGCACCTACACCCCACTACAGTCAGCAGTACGACCTGGCCCGCGGGCCTTAAATTGCTGCTTTTAGTATTACCATCTTCCAACCGACCTCCCTGGTATGGAAGGACCTAAATAAACAAGTGCTCACGCCGACATAGTTCAGTAGAATCATCACGATAGGCAAGTCCGACCACCACATCGATAGCAGCTACGGTCGAGCAAATGTTGATATATATAAAGTAAAATAGCTCATTATCACTAGGAGAATTATTATCTTATCAGTTTTATTTAATTCATGTATAACTGTGAGCACCAGAGGTTAAGTGTAGTTGATTACTTTTGAAATTCAGGAAAAAATTATATAGTGAAAAAAATACTATTTTCATAGACCTACCACCCAGAGCAGCAACCTGTCCGGCCATCAAGAGTACATGCCCGTTGTCGATGGTTTGAAAAAGTTCGACACTAACAATACCTTTCCGTATGGTATTGGAAACTTTAGCACCTGAAGAAGCACACACGTGTATATATAACCAAACTAAATTTACCTAAAAGAACAGAACCGCTTAATTCACAGATTGTAGCAAGAATACAAGCTTGTTTCAGTGTTAATACTTTGGCCCCAACACTAGTCCCGAATGAATTTGCCACATCATTTGCACCAATTCCGAAAGCAAGAATGAAAGCTATTATGAAACCAACAACGACCATCCATATTTGGTCTTCAGGGATCAACATGGTTCATAAGAACCAAAGACTGCAAGATAAGATCTTAATATCACACGCTGAAGTAAACTGGTGGGTTGAAAAATAGAAAACAGATATATTGTAGATGTTTGCTGATAAACAAAGAACAACACCAGAGATATATGTATATCTGGTTATACGAACCAAAGTTATAACTTAGATGAATATGGACCTTCCCTAAGTTTTTAGAGATAAGCTCAAAATAATAAAACAAGATGATCTATTAGATCACGTGAACACTTTTTTCATTTCAAGATTTAAGCCAGCGTATAACGTTATGAAATGTCATGCATTCATGTCAAACATTTTTTCACCTAACTGTCCAGTTTTGTAAATTTCCCATACTGTTTCTATAGAGTATCGAAGCAAAAGAAAGGAAAAATGTATTCCATAAACTTCATTTTATGTTGAGCTGGCTTTATAAAATGTAGTCACAAATTTATTGAAAAAGTACACATTATTGAGTAAACGATCGACAGCGCTACAGTATTATTATATAGATCTACCCCCGAAATTGGTGACACTGGTAGTAATCATGAGCATGTTTGATAACGTATCTCCACTTCAACCCAAGATTTCATCTCTTGAGTAATCGAGAGCTCTACAGACAGTATATACAACCACCACCCACTAAGTTCTAAGTTCAACTCTTAAGATGTTAGTGGGTTAGCCCTATGAGTAAACGTACAGGCAAACAACACACTCTAGGCTTCAGGTACATTCTGATTAGTTTTATGATTACCACATCAATTTAGAAGAGGTTACGCAGGCGACATGTTAGTTATCCTGTAGAGAGATCACTTGCAAATATTCGTAGGCTGGTCGACGTTAACCAATTACAGCAAATTAACAATTAAAGAAATAGAAGACAGGGTCTTGTTCTTTGATATTTTAAGCAACAGAGTAAACAGAGGGACATAAAAAAACAATTATGGAGAAAACTAAGGTACACGAAGCAAGTATTGAAAGCTACAACAGCATACAAAACGAATTATGTCCAGACACTAATCACAGAAGTAAAAAAATACAACTCTGGCAACCAAGAAACAGATCGCCCTACGTCTGCGAAACTCATCTTAAAAATCATCACAAGTGCTCTGAAGCTCTTTGGAATAACCGTCGCCCACAAACCAATACAACCACTCTATTTCATTCTATACAGACCAAAAGACAACAAACTAAAGAAGAGAAATGGGACATCATTTACAAAATAAATTGCACCAACTACGAGACCTATTACACTGGACAAATTGAACGTCCTCCTCATCTATCCATAAATGAACACGGATCAGCAATAGAGAGACGTGATGTGGTGTCACTGATATCGACATATGTGGACAATCATGGACGTGAATTTAACTAGAGAGACTTCGAAACTCTCTGTAAGAGAAATCCCAAGACGGCCAGGGAATCTTTGTGGGGAAAACACTTAATTCCGTTGGCAATAAACAGGTGCATTGATGTCCACCCAATCTACGAGCCTATATGAAAGAGGCCAATTAATCACAGTGTTAGATTTCAACCAGAAAAGACAGTCGATACGAATACAATGACAAATAAAGGTAACAAAGTGTACGAAGGCGCCAAGTAATAAACATGGCCCTGGGAACAGATAGATTTAGTGTTTGTGGAACAACCAGAAATCTCACTTCTACGTGAAGTGGGGGTTGAAGATCAGTACACAACCGTATCGAGTTCTACGCTGAGATCATTGACGAACTAGTTTCTCCTGCATTATATCACTTATATTGAGAAATGGGTGGAAATCCTAAACAATCTCAACTTTCCTAATTTACTAATTCATTGGATATACTCCAGATGTTTGTGATATATAGCTGATTAAATACTAATGGTTTGACGCATATTTAGTTCTTGGTAATTAACGACCCCAAGAACAATCAACGAAGCCAAACAAGATAGTTAATCAGTTAGTTAAAGATAGTACAGTGATAAAATTAACAGGTAGCGGCACAAGTGTATCAGCCATATCGCCATGTAATTAGAGTATTTTTTATTAGAAATTTTACAGTAACTGAGTACGGAACAAGACCAATCAAACTGGCGAGATGTAGACAAAACAAGAGATACGAATCCCTGTATTACTGAATTATCCTATTAATCCAACATTTACATGAGCTGAATTACATTAGTGTATCATCATCAAGCCCTTTTTGGGACCTATTGTCGACACATCTCCTACCACATAAACCAACTCAAAAATGTTTGGTACAAATCTATGAAGAAACAAAAGACATACCGGGATATGAATGCATGTTATAGGTGATACGGTAACTTAAGGATGTCCGTCAAATAACGCTATAGTGACCTTGAAAATGTCAATCTACTAAATAGGACTAAATAAGGGTTATCAAGCAGTGTGAGCAATTAGACTTATGCTTTACAGTTGATGGTTGGAGTTAGGAATTAGACTTTGGGTTTTTATTACGAACGAACATCAGCTGTAGTGCTAAAATAGTATTTAGAGAGTGATCTTATCTGTAACGCAACCATGTAAACTTAATGTATCGGTCATCTGTGCGTTCAAGTAACCACAGATTTTGTCATTTCATAATGTATTTTTTTATTAAATAACTAGATTATACAGCTATTTTTGATCTTTTTATATATTTTTATTCGCCACCTTCGACTGCGTTACACTACACGTTCATTGCATGCTGGAATGATATCTCAAGTCATAGTGAGTTTATTCATATAGTTGATTGTTTCCAGATGGACTGTCAGTGCATGATTTTACTGTAGAAAGGTTTATTGTACCATAAACTATGTTTTTATGAACAACTGCCTGTTGTCTTTAGTCGGAAAGCAATATATATATTCTTTGTCTTCTGTTAGGTAAGTTCTGTTGGCCTATATTTCGTGTTCTTGTTTTATCGTCCTTTTAACTACTTTAAGCAATATGCCTGTGCAAATGAAACAATAACTATGACACTTGCTTAGTCTAGTATTCTTGGTTGTCGTATAGTTTAGTTGAAAGAATTACGGTATACTTAAGTATAGTGCTTGAAGCCTGTAACGAAACAGATCAGTCTAGTAAGTAGAGTTGCCTGTTTCTGATGAGTATACTGATTCAAATCAGTCTGATTAAAAATAGGAAAAAAGTGCTTTTGGTACTGTTGCTGTCATGCATTATAAGATAGCGATAAGTATGTTTGGTGTTTATTTCTAGATTGTACATCTATCACTGGCCATATTTCATGATCACTGTCATTAAACAATTTCCCCAGCAATAACATCGGTAGCAGGATAGCTAAGTGTCTGAGCTTTTATTTGCCCGTAGAAGAGCAGTATGCAGTCTTAGAAGATGAGTGTTCTGTATTTCAATTAAATGCAGTTGGCTGTGGACAAATGTTAAGAATCTTTTTGACAACTAGGACTTTTAGTTCATCAAACACTAACTCTGCTTGTATGTCTACTTGTTAAACTAGATGCAGATACATGGTAATACTTAAATGAGAGCAAAATAATAAAAGCATTGAGATACGGTATTGAGTCCATGTTATGCTTTGCACAATAAATAGCTGGCCTGACCTAATATTCATGAACTAAAGGTAAATCACAACTGCATAAATTCTTTGCTAAAATACATGTAATTTGGTTATTTATCTATTCCACATTTCTGACTAAATTCATTACTGTTTTCTCATTTAGAATGCAACAGGACTGAGTCTTCACAGATGTTAAGAACTGTTTCGCCCTTAGAACTATGGCCCTATGGATCTGTTTACGGGAGACCCAACTAACAGCAGATTATAAAAAGGATGCTGGATGTCCATTTTAATCTCACAACCACTTCCAGTACTTTTCGAGTTACTTCTTTTACCCTTTCGTTTGGAAAAAACAACAAAAACTGCAGCTTAACATTACAAATGCAACTTTTAGACTGGAACTTGGTTTAAACCTTTGTTTCATATTCGATTCTTAATGAAAGTTCTCGAATAAATTTTTGAACTTAATGCTACTTTGTTTTATCTACTTAATCGTTGCAAGAAACTTGTGATAATCGAGCCTCTCATCACCTAATTCATGTGTTCAGGCTTCCGTGTCTATTAGCAGGGGATCACCAAAACCTTCAAGCAGGAACCTAGGTATGTTAATAATAAAAGATCCAGTCGCCTCCCAAATGACTCCTGGGAAGTTGCTTGGACTAGTTCGGTGGGCAGCGAATTCCAGCATTCGACAACTCTTAAGGAGTAGAAGTTGCGTCTACAGTCCATTCTGCTATGTCGTGTCTCTAGTTTCTGGGACTAAGCTCAAATAGGTGTTTAAGAAAATGTTCAGAAGTGTTAAGGATCCTGTAAGTAAATAGGTCACCTCTAAGACGTCTATACTTTAATGAGTAGAGGTTAAGTGATTGGAGGCGCTCTTCATAAGGTGATTTGGTGCATATCTCCGTCATTTTCTTAGGCAACCTACAGGCTCGGGTCTTCTCACAACTTATTCTAGCCACCATGAGTTGCCACGAAAACTGATGGATGGACACGCGTTACACATCCTAACCGTCCCTGCATCTAATCTCATAGCTCCTTATTCAAATGTCATATGATAAGCAAGTAATGCTTCTACCGACACTAATGGAACACGAGTAATTCAAAGGCACCCTGTATGGTACTTTACATTGGTCTACGCACTCACTTAGCTCTTTAGTGGGAATATTACTACAGTCCTGCTAAAAAACCCATGAACCCCCCTACCACCATCAAAATAATAAGTCTGTATTTGCTGCATATAGCAATTTTATTTTTCAGAAGATATAACAGTAAGAATTGGAGTAAAATAACAATATACAACAGATGCACGTGGTACATGTCTTCATCGATCATCTGAAATAGAGAATACGGATATTAGCTTAACATGCTTATTTAGAAAGACTAGTGTTTACTTTGAACTTACTGTGTGAGAAAGTTATACTGGAACTGTGAATAATGTAGGAATCTAGTCTCCCAGGGCGTACGAAGCACTCAAACTGGAAGACAGTTGTGACAAATTAATTCGAATATGAAGTTGAGAATTTGCAAGTACTTTTCATCGTAAAGGTGAACATATTAGATAACGGTTGACATCATACCGTAAAAATAACAAATTTGCGAGTGGTGAATTATGGTCTATAAAAAGCTGAGCTTAATAACAGTTAGTTACCTTTTTACTCCCTGATCATGACCCTTCGGCTTCCTTTTGTGGCCGAAACAGCAAACATACACTACACACTGATAGCAGATTTCCGGCTTTTCAATGTTAAGCTTGCTTTAACGCACTACGTAATGCGTACAACCCCTCCATTACTGCTATGTGGCATATTTTTTCATAACAAACCCTCTGCAATAGATTGGTAGCATCTGTGAATTTGTCTATGGTTGTCGGAAGCCTGAGTACTTTCGAAAACAATGCTGACATCCCCTACGGCTAGGCACTAAGTATTAGTTTGACTCATTGGTGGGATATTGTTGTCCGCAATACTGAAGAAAATTAAAAACCGGAAATTGTTTCCTTTCATTTTGCCGATAACATCATAGAGGACAGTTAGGAATGAACATGCGGACAGTCAGTCACAGGACGCAGCAACAGTTATTTCAGCTAAGAAAAAACGAACTTCGGCTTTTGATATCTTGAAAACAAGTCGAAACTAAACCGATTTTCATTTTAAAACCAGCTTGACTGAAGAAATACATTGACTAGAGTAGAAGCAGCAAAAACCCAAAAAACAATGCTGATTCGAAGTAAATTTCACACCAACATGTAGAACCCTACACTAACTGCGGCATCTTAGCACATTGAAACATTAATTACACAGCTACACAAAAGAAATAGCTAAAAGAAGCACAGAACGAAGAAAGCCGGCCGCCATTACGTACAAAGATGGCAGATATAATAATTCCCGCCACATTCTGATTGGTTGCTAAGCTGAAAGGCACATTTACGAAATTGAGTTGCGTTTAATTGCAGCCGCTAAGTGTGTGAGCTTTTTTTTGCCCACAGAAGAGCAGTATACAGTCTTAGAAGATGAGTGTTCTGTATCTCAATTAAATGCACTTGGCTGTGGACAAATGTTAAGAATCTTTTTGACAACTAGGACTTTTAGTTCATCAAACACAAACTCTGCTTGTATGTCCCCCTGTTAAACTAGATGCAGATACATGGTAATACTTAAATGAGAGCAAAATAATAAAAGCATTGAGATACGGTATTAAGTCCATGTTATGCTTTGCACAAGTAATAGCTGACGTGACCTAATATTCATGAACTAAAGGTAGATCACAACTGCATAAAATCTTTGCTAAAAAACATGTAATTTGGTTATTTATCTATTCCACATTTCTGACTAAATTCATTATTATTTTCTCATTTAGAATGCAACAGGACTGGGTCTTCACAGATCCAAGAACTTTTTCGCCCTTAGAACGACGACAGGTAGCTCAGTGTTATTCATCGTGTATGTATCTGTGCTTTGATGACCGATGTGCATCACAACACACTTGGAAGTATTTATCGGCAACTGCCATGTTTGAGACCATTCAGATAACTTCTTCAGGTCATTTTGAAGTTCTAAGCCATCATTCTCACATCGTATCGCTTTCCATATCTTGACATCGTCAGCATATAGCAAGACCGATGATGATAGGAGACAAGGAAGGTCATTTACATACAAGAGGAATAGTACTGGCCCCAAAACTGTACTCTGGGGCACTTCACTAAGCACAGTTTCCCAGCTAGATAACCTTGAGTTCACCCGAACTCTTTGTTGACGCCCAACTAAGAAGTCTTTTATCCACATCAATAAATGGCCTCCAATCCCGACATTTCTTAACTTACATAACAGCCGGTTGTGCGGAACTTTATCATAAGCTTTACTGAAATCAATGAAGGCGATGTCTTCAGGTAGCTTTTGGTCCTTAAGAGCGCACCAGCTTTCACGAGCCACAAATAAGTTAGTGAGACAAGAATAACCTATTCTGAAGCCGTGCTGCTTGTCTGAGAGGATCCGGTTTTTATCAAGATACTTAAACAGCTCCTTCCGAATAATCTTTTCTAATATTTTAACAACCACACTAGTTAGGCTGACGGGGCGGTAGTTCTCAGGTTTGTGTTTCGTGCCTGTTTTGAAGACAGGACTTACTATGGCGTTTTTCCAATCTTTCGGTAAGCGACCCTGCGTAACGGATAGGTTAAAGCATGTACTTAAAGGGCTTGCAACGAAGTTAGATAATTCCTTTAGTAGCCTAAGATGTAATTCATCGGGCCCCGTGGATTTACCTATGTCAAGCTTATTTAGCAGACCAAAGACTATGGCCCTATGGATCTGTTTACGGGAGACCCAACTAACAGAAGATTATAAAAAGGTTGCTGGATGTCCATTTTAATCTCACAACCACTTCCAGTACTTTATGAGTTACTTCTTTTTTTTACCCTTTCGTTTGGAAAAAACAACAAAAACTGCAGCTTAACATTACCAATGCAACTTTTAGACTGGAACTTGGTTTAAACCTTTGTTTCATATTCGATTCCTAATGAAAGTTCTCGAATAAATTTTTGAACCTAATGCTACTTTGTTTTATCTACTTAATCGTTGCAAGAAACTTGTGATAAATCGAGCTTTTCATCACCTAATTCATGTATTCAGGCTTCTGTGTCTAGTAGCAGGGGATCACCAAAACATCCAAGCAGGAACCTAGGTATGTTAACAATAAAAGATCCAGTCGCCTCCCAAATGACTCCTGGGAAGTCGCTTGGACTAGTTCGGCGGGCAGCGAATTCCAGCATTCGACAACTCTTAAGGAGTAGAAGTTGCGTCTACAGTCCATTCTGCTATGTTGTGTCTCTAGTTTCTGGGACTAAGCTCAAGTAGGTGTTTAAGAGAATGTCCAGAAGTGTTAAGGATACTGTAAGTAAATAGGTCACCTCTAAGACGTCTATACTTTAATGAGTAGAGGTTAAGTGATTAGAGGCGCTCTTCATAAGGTGATTTGGTGCATATCTCCGTCATTTTCTTGGGAAACCTACAGGCTCGGGTCCTCTCACAACTTATTCTAGCCACCATGAGTTGCCACGAAAACTGATGGATGGACACGCGTTACACATCCAAACCGTCCCTGCGTCTAATCTCATAGCTTCTTATTCAAATGTCATATGATAAGCAAGTAATGCTTCTACCGACACTAATGGAACACGAGTAATTCAAAGGCACCCTTATGGTACTTTACATTGGTCTACGCACTCACTTAGCTCTTTAGTGAGAATATTACTACAGTCCTGCTAAAAAACCCATGAACCCCCCTACCACCATCAAAATAATAAGTCTGTATTTGCTGCATATAGCAATTTTATTTTTCAGAATTTATAAAATAGCAATATACAGCAGATGCACGTGGTAAATGTCTTCATTGATCAACTGAAATAGAGAACACAGATATTAGCTTAACATGCTTATTTAGAAAGACTAGTGTTTACTTTGAACTTACTGCGTGAGAAAGTTATACTGGAACTGTGAATAATGTAGGGATCTAGTCTCCCAGGGCGTACGAAGCACTCAAACTGGAAGACAGTTGTCCCAAAATAATTCGAATATGAAGGTGAGAATTTGCAGGTACTTTTCATCGTAGGGATGAACATATTAGATAACGGTTGACATCATACCGTAAAAAAACACGAATTCGCGAGTGGTGAATTATGGTCTATAAAAAAGTGAGCTTAATAACAGTTAGTTACCTTTTTACTTTCTGATCATGACCCTTCGGCTTCCTTTTGAGGCCAAAACACCAAACATACACTGCACACTGATAGCAGATTTCCGGCTTTTCAATGTTAAGCTTGCTTTAACGCACTACGTAATGCGTACAACCCCTCGATTACATCTTTGTGACATATTTTTTTCATAACAAACCCTCTGCAATAGATTGGTAGCATCTGTGACTTCGTCTATGGTTGTCGGAAGCCTGGGTACTTTCGAAAACAATACTGACATCACCTACTGCTAGACACTAAGTATTAGTTTGACTCGTTGGTGGAATATTGTTGTCCGCAATACTGAAGAAAATTAAATCCGGAAATAGTTTCCTTTCATTTTGCCGATAACATCATAAAGGACAGTTAGGAATGAACATGCGGACAGTTAGTCACAGGAGGCAGCAGAAAAAAAGAACTTCGGCTTTGGATATCTAGAAAACAAGTCAAAACAAAACCTATTTCCATTTTAAAACATTGGACTAACCAGCTTGACTGAAGAAATACACTGACTAGATTAGAAGCAACAAAAACCCAAAAAGCAATGCTGATTCGAAGTAAATTTCACACCAACATGTAGAACATTACACTAACTGCGGCATCTTAGCACATTGAAACATTAATTACATAGCTACACAAAAGAAATAGATAAAAGAAGCACAGAACGAAGAAAGCCGGCCGCCATTACGTACAAAGATGGCTGATATAATAATTCCCGCTATATTCTGATTGGTTGCTAAGCTGAAAAGCACACTTACGAAATTGAGTTGCGTTTAATTGCAGCCTATTTAGATGATAGAGTGGATGAATTTAGCGCTGAAACCCGAGATCTGTTATCTTAGATCTGATTGGTTCGTCTACAAATATATGTTTCGCCCAACATTACGTAGACAAGAGATTTTCACTTAAAATGCTTACCCGAAAACCGTATACTTCAACCACCTAGAAAATACATCAAGCGACAGGTTTTTTCCACTCGTAACTGTAGAAATATACTGATTATTAACTTTTGGGCTGTGTCGGCGACTTTTTGAGTCTTCTGACTCGTACTGACGTGTATAATCAAAAGCTTCGCAACGACTAAAATAAAAACCATTTTCGTATTTCCCTGTGAAACATTAATATATATCGGTATAAATGTAAAACAGATGTCATCGATTTCCACGCTACTGTTGTTATTCAAATGAACTGTCCCAATAGTCTGATCTCGTGCTTTAATGACTATTGCTTGTGACTTAAGATTAAGTGTTATAACAGCCTCCTAGACAGTTCCAAATTACATGAGATCTTTGCATCATATTATAATTAAATAACGCTATCGGATTTATATTTTGCGTCAGGCCACTAAATGTGCAGAAAAACTGATTTTAATCGAATTGACTCATTTGTGCTTAAAGATGCAAAAAGTGCTCGGAGTTTAGCATCACATTATTCAGTAGCATCTCTAATCGAAGTCTGCCAATCCAGTCAAACCAGAACTCTGAAGCGAAGAGGTTCGAAGATGTATTTGATAGTCTATCAATATCTAAGCCGGCTGGTGGTTATAGGAGCACATCATTCTCACTCATGATCTGATGCGGATGTATGACCAAGTTCGTTAAAATAATATGGACAGCATCGAATGTCGATGACTTGCAGAACTATTGATTTTTGGGATTCATTTGCCACTTAAGAAACGAACCTTACGACTAAGGGTTTTCGTGTAGTCAGGTCATGGCAGCCACTGCCCCCGAGACCTGATGGGTAGATTGAATGATTCCCGGAACACCTTAAATGTGTGGCACACGAACGCCCGAAGTCTTCGAAATAAAACGCCCGAGCTAAGTTTTAAGGTGGATGAAATAAGTCCCGATATAATTGTTTTCACAGAAACTTGGCTCACCACAGACATAGACTGTTCTTTCACCATTGCACGCTACATCTGTACTAGAAGTGATAGAGTTTTAAGTCGCAAGGGGGGAGGCATAATGTCATACGTTGTGGGCCACTTTCGTATACAGTCATTCATATCGAGGAGCATGTTAGTCGTAGATGTAAGGTGGCATGTTGTATAATTAAGTCTAGAAACGGAATAGTATTGATAATAATAATAAATCTCTGCAAGAGCAAGTACACACCATTTTTACAAGCATGATCCACAAATTACAAAATTTGTTGGCTCACAGCATGCTTCCCAACTTGTTAAGTTTATAGTTGTTATAAATTAGACTCGTAGAGCGCTCGCTGTAAACTATGACCTTGGGGAGACACGTCAAGTTTGTTCCAGACGTCAGAAGTTCCATAGCTGTGCCCTCAGAGCAAGATTCCAAAGAAAGAAAAAAGAAACGGCAGAGCAACAAGGCACTTGTATATGAGCGACAAACGTTGCTTAACATTGAAGATGCTACAGATATTCGGAGTTAGACAAGGCTTTAACCATGAAGATGGCACAGGTATTCAGTGTTTGACAATACTTTAACCAGTAACACCTTCTAATATGAATCGTACCCACCAAGAAAAATCAAAACACAGAATCGGGGAGATCGGAATGAGGATGATACAGGTATTCAGTGTTTGACAACGCTTCTACCAGTTACACCTAATATAATTTGTTCCCACCGAGAGAAATCAAAAGACAGAGTCGAGGAGATCGGAAGAGTGTATTTGGCGATAACCAATATATCGGAATTCTCTGATCTAATCTGGCTAGTGACTGCGATAGATGTTGAGCTCAGCGTTACCACACGTGATCTGGTGCGGATGCATGACCGAGCGCCTTCAGCTAGATGAGTCCACTAAAACATATGGTCAGCATCCAATGTCGAAAACTTACAGAGCTAGTTATTTTGGGGAGTTATTTACCGCTACAGGAAGATATATTTGTTGACTGTCAATATATCAAGAATCGTCTGATCTAATCTGGCTAGCGATTGCAGTAGTTGTTGAGCACGGTGTTCTCACTCGTGATTTGGTGTGGATGCATGACGGAGCGCCTTCAGCTAGGTGAGTCCATTAAAACTAATGTGGCCAGCATCCAGTGTTGGAAACTTACAGAGCTATTTACTTCGGGGACTCATTAAACTCTAAAAGAATTTGTAGTAAAACAGACAGAGGTATAATAAATTAGATTAAATTCATATTAAAGTGAAGTCAGATGCTCCATATAAGAGAATGTAGTAATAAAGAACAGTGAGTTGTGATGTTTAACAAGCTCCCATGAAGGAAGGAAAGTCAAGGTTGGTACTAGGAAAGAGGCTTATTAGAAGGGAGTTTACATATAGAAAGTGAAGTGTTAAGAATACCAATAACTATAACTTTTATTGTCTAACTTTTGCTTCCTTTTCTTTTTTTGTCCATCCGATGCCAGCCACACAATCCGAGTTAGCATGTTATAGGTTGTCTTAGTAGAATAGCTAATCCAGCATAAAATTGGAAACATGAGTCTGAGTGGTGAGCGTAGGAAGACAATCTATATCACAGATTAATTGACTTATTCTCAATCATAAAGAGCTTGATACATACAAAATGTTCTGCCCCAAAAATACGGGCGGATTGAAGTCATCGTCCTCACCATCATTGCTTGCTGGTCAGTAACTCTACCCCCCTCCTTTCGTGGTGTTAGGCTCATTTAAGCTTATTTTTGGATATATGTCATACCTCACACAGTCCTCTGTGTTTCACAACCTTTTAGAAAACACTATAAGTACCATTTTTTAGGCTTATCGGGTAGTTACAAGTTGTGGACTGTGGGTAAGGCATCGATGCAGTGCTTCTGTTGACTATAGTATAGTTTGCCAATCAGAGTATAACCTTTAAGAAAGGTATAATGTAGGATAGTTGCTTATTAAAGTGGGCGGAAAAGTATAGTAGTATATGAGTTGTAGATAAGGTAACGAGTGGAGAAATAACATTGATTGCTAGTAAACATAGTGTACAGAAGGGTAAAGAGCTAATAAAGAATAGACAGGAAGAAACTCACACTAACGTGGTGTTGATGTTATTTTATGTTGTCATAACCAGTTGATGGGTAACAGGCTCCATAAGTGCAGGACCAATGGTATTAGGCAGTGGATTGTGCGGTCCTCTTGACTTTTTAGGGTGGTAGTGAGTGTCCCTTAGCGACCGAGCTTAGTTGAACAGTATCGATAGGTCCAGTGAGTTATCTGTCTACTTGAAGTGAAGAAATATGGTGGAAAAAGTAAATAATCCAACTGCGAAGTAGGAAAAATAAGGCAAACTAAACTTGATGTTCAGTTTGTTCTGGGCATATAGAGAGCCTTTGACATTTATGTACCCATAAGATGTTTGTGAATAATAATAATAATAATAATAATAATAATAATAATCTGATTCTTGTCAACGGGACATTCATCATTTAAGTGTGAGTATAAAAAAACCCGGGGTATATGTAAAAGACCACAGTTAAATCATGTACAAATTACGAACGACACTTTGCCTATAATAGCCGTACGTGTCCGAAACGATGATTTTTTACGTTAGACACAGAACAAAATGTAGTGATGGTATTACCGCACTACTGTTACACGAAAGTTGAGATTTACTAGCTGAATCAGATCGTGCAAAGGCTGGACTTTTCTCAAAATATTTTAGCGGAGTCTAATCCACCTGTATTGTTACAAATACTTATCCCAATCGCACCGAGATCTCAACCACAGAATCTGAACATTTGACTGGGGAAACTATTCTTTCGTCGACAACTAACCTCAAACCTTGTAAGGTACGAGGAGCTGACGGGTTACATCCACGACTGCTGTTATCTCCTGCGGACATTATGTCAAGACCTCTCGCGATGCTCTTCAAAATGTCCTAATCATTCGCTGAACAGATTGGGAAGACGCTATAGTCAGTCCTATATTTAAAGATGGTCAGAGGCAAATCGTAGATAACTATCTGCTTGTCAGTCTAACTAGCACAGTCGTTAGGTTCCTTAAAAAGATAATTCGGGCAAGATTGCTAAGTCACATAGATTCACACAATCTCTTAACTCCTGAGCAGCATGGGTTTCGTAACAAGCATTCATGCTTGACTAACTTACTTATTGAGAGAGAGGATTAGACAGAAGCCCCAGACAACAATCTGTCTGTCGATGTGATATTCATAGACTTTATAAAAGCGTTTAATGAAGTTTAACACTTAGGTCTTATGCAGAAGCCCTCTAGCTTCGGAATAACAGGTGCTGTATATGAATGGATAAACCACTTCTTATGTGATCGCAGAAAGAGAGAGAGTGGGGGTCAGTGGAACACTTTACGAATGCAAGCCTGTCAAAAGTGGTGTACCCGAAGATATTATCTTAGATTTCCTACCTTTCCTTCCCAATGTTGGTGGATTACCGCTATTGTGGTCAAAATCTAGGGAACAATAAGAAATGAGGCTAATCATTTTGATCTTAAACGAATTAGTCAGATGGGTTCGAGGTTAGTGCTTAGAAGTTAATTCTAGGAAAAGTTTACTCATGCATACTGGACACGGTAATAGTTACCATTATAGTATTGATAGTACATCTCTTACACGCGTTCGAGAACATAAAGACTTGCGAGTAATAATACGTCACAACTCAGAAACAACTGCGTAATACAACGCAGCTGCTATCAAAGGTTTTCGTGAGTTATGGTCACTTCGCCGAACATTCAAATGCTTTGAGATGTTTCGAAGTTTATATCCCATCTAAGTAAGACCGCACTTAGAGTAATATATCCAAGCAGCTAGCCCATGTCTGATAAAGGATAATAACTCATTTGAGTATGTTCAGCATGTGAGAACAAAACTGATGAAGGGCCTTTCCAAACTTTCATACGGTGAGCGCTTAAAACGTCTGAACCTTTCCTCTTTGTCATATCGTAGTTAACATGTCACACGTATTTAGAGTTTGACAATACTTTAACCAGTAACACCTTCCACTATGAATCATACCTAACTAGTCAAATCAAAAGTCGAAAATTTACAGAGCTATTTATTTTGGGGATTTATTTACCTCTACAGTAGGACGCAACGTGACCTTATACTGGTACTTCGTATCTTTAATTATGAGTTAGGTGTTGATATGTCCTATCTTATTGCCCCCTACAGTACTAATAATCTCCGAGTTCATTGCCAGAAGGTTCACAAACCACGATCTAATAAACTTAAATTGTGGTCCCGTTTTTCTCATCGACTAGTCAATGACTGGAACACCTTACATAAACAAGTGGTCTCATCTCCATCAGTAAATATTTTCAAGGGGAAGCCGCACCTTCGCTGAAAGGTAACCTGAAGGGATTAAAATAGATTCACTAACCTACTATCTTTATTACTAAAGACTGAATATGTATTTTCTGAGCAAATAAAAGTAACTACTAAAAATAAAATTTTCATCTAAAACTGGAAATAAACACTAAATTTTCTGCTTTGTAGAAAGTGAACGTACTTAAAGGCTTGTATACAATTTATGTAACAGTTTGCCCTTGAGCTTGTTATTACCGATCACGTAGCGTTAGTTTTACTATTAACTCTTGGCGCGTTGGTTGTTTGCCACGTTATTTTTCGCTTGCTTCGTTTTTGTAAGGCTTAGTTTTTATTTTTAGTTGTTGCAGAATAATAAAGAAGTTTTCATAAAATCGCAACCCTTTTTGTGCATTCAATGCCATAACGATAACTTCATTTTGAAACTTGTGTCACTCTATACAGGTTAATTAAACTTGTGCAAGACTATAATCTATGGACGAACCGATCAGATATGAGATAACAAGTTACAAATTTAGGCGCAAAATGCATCCATACGTATGGCTTAATAGAATTTTGTCACTATAGTTAGTGTCAGTTTGTAAGGAAAACCCTAAATGTAATTTTTAACCCTAACATTGAACTGTGAATGAGGGTTCTAACAGCTTTATAACCCTTTTTTAATACTAATCCGTAGGTTCTCACTCTTACGGTCGGTCTAGGGTCGCTCAAAGGTAGTCCGTGAATAATAATTTCACCTAATTTCGTGATTATTGATCTAAAACGAGATTTCAGTGTGTCTGTCGAAACCATGAGGTTGAGATTGTTCAATGGCGTTGTCATTTATTGAGTCAAATGGTGAATATACCTGTACATGTAGATATATATTCCTAGATATTTTGTCTCCGACAACTAAGTTCTAAGAAATAACATGTTTTAAGGGCTCATGTATTTCGAGTTATAAAGCGATGAATAAATTTTAGAAAACCACTTCTGTTATGTATCTCTATGTACTACATCCTGTATCGTAATCGAGACTTATAACGTTAGATATTGTCGATAACCTCGAAGACTTTTAGCGACTGATGGTAAATTTTCGATCTAAATAGATAACACATGACATGCATTCATATCCCGGTATGTCTTTTGTTTCCTCATAGATTTGTACCAAACATTTTTGAGTTGGTTTATGTGGTAGGAGATGTGTCGACAATAGGTCCCAAAAAGGGCTTGATGATGATACACTAATGTAATCCAGCTCATGTAAATGTTGGATTAATAGGATAATTCAGTAATACAGGGATTCGTATTTCTTGTTTTGTCTACATCTCGCCAGTTTGATTGGTCTTGTTCCGTACTCAGTTACTGTAAAATTCAAATAAAAATACTCTAATTACATGGCGATATGGCTGATACACTTGTGCCGCTACCTGTTAATTTTATCACTGTACTATCTTTAACTAACTGATTAACTATCTTGTTTGGCTTCGTTGATTGTTCTTGGGGTCGTTAATTACCAAGAACTAAATATGCGTCAAACCATTAGTATTTAATCAGCTATATATCACAAACATCTGGAGTATATCCAATGAATTAGTAAATTAGGAAAGTTGAGATTGTTTAGGATTTCCACCCATTTCTCAATATAAGTGATATAATGCAGGAGAAACTAGTTCGTCAATGATCTCAGCGTAGAACTCGATACGGTTGTGTACTGATCTTCAACCCCCACTTCACGTAGAAGTGAGATTTCTGGTTGTTCCACAAACACTAAATCTATCTGTTCCCAGGGCCATGTTTATTACTTGGCGCCTTCGTACACTTTGTTACCTTTATTTGTCATTGTATTCGTATCGACTGTCTTTTCTGGTTGAAATCTAACACTGTGATTAATTGGCCTCTTTCATATAGGCTCGTAGATTGGGTGGACATCAATGCACCTGTTTATTGCCAACGGAATTAAGTGTTTTCCCCACAAAGATTCCCTGGCCGTCTTGGGATTTCTCTTACAGAGAGTTTCGAAGTCTCTCTAGTTAAATTCACGTCCATGATTGTCCACATATGTCGATATCAGTGACACCACATCACGTCTCTCTATTGCTGATCCGTGTTCATTTATGGATAGATGAGGAGGACGTTCAATTTGTCCAGTGTAATAGGTCTCGTAGTTGGTGCAATTTATTTTGTAAATGATGTCCCATTTCTCTTCTTTAGTTTGTTGTCTTTTGGTCTGTATAGAATGAAATAGAGTGGTTGTATTGGTTTGTGGGCGACGGTTATTCCAAAGAGCTTCAGAGCACTTGTGATGATTTTTAAGATGAGTTTCGCAGACGTAGGGCGATCTGTTTCTTGGTTGCCAGAGTTGTATTTTTTTACTTCTGTGATTAGTGTCTGGACATAATTCGTTTTGTATGCTGTTGTAGCTTTCAATACTTGCTTCGTGTACCTTAGTTTTCTCCATAATTGTTTTTTTATGTCCCTCTGTTTACTCTGTTGCTTAAAATATCAAAGAACAAGACCCTGTCTTCTATTTCTTTAATTGTTAATTTGCTGTAATTGGTTAACGTCGACCAGCCTACGAATATTTGCAAGTGATCTCTCTACAGGATAACTAACATGTCGCCTGCGTAACCTCTTCTAAATTGATGTGGTAATCATAAAACTAATCAGAATGTACCTGAAGCCTAGAGTGTGTTGTTTGCCTGTACGTTTACTCATAGGGCTAACCCACTAACATCTTAAGAGTTGAACTTAGAACTTAGTGGGTGGTGGTTGTATATACTGTCTGTAGAGCTCTCGATTACTCAAGAGATGAAATCTTGGGTTGAAGTGGAGATACGTTATCAAACATGCTCATGATTACTACCAGTGTCACCAATTTCGGGGGTAGATCTATATAATAATACTGTAGCGCTGTCGATCGTTTACTCAATAATGTGTACTTTTTCAATAAATTTGTGACTACATTTTATAAAGCCAGCTCAACATAAAATGAAGTTTATGGAATACATTTTTCCTTTCTTTTGCTTCGATACTCTATAGAAACAGTATGGGAAATTTACAAAACTGGACAGTTAGGTGAAAAAATGTTTGACATGAATGCATGACATTTCATAACGTTATACGCTGGCTTAAATCTTGAAATGAAAAAAGTGTTCACGTGATCTAATAGATCATCTTGTTTTATTATTTTGAGCTTATCTCTAAAAACTTAGGGAAGGTCCATATTCATCTAAGTTATAACTTTGGTTCGTATAACCAGATATACATATATCTCTGGTGTTGTTCTTTGTTTATCAGCAAACATCTACAATATATCTGTTTTCTATTTTTCAACCCACCAGTTTACTTCAGCGTGTGATATTAAGATCTTATCTTGCAGTCTTTGGTTCTTATGAACCATGTTGATCCCTGAAGACCAAATATGGATGGTCGTTGTTGGTTTCATAATAGCTTTCATTCTTGCTTTCGGAATTGGTGCAAATGATGTGGCAAATTCATTCGGGACTAGTGTTGGGGCCAAAGTATTAACACTGAAACAAGCTTGTATTCTTGCTACAATCTGTGAATTAAGCGGTTCTGTTCTTTTAGGTAAATTTAGTTTGGTTATATATACACGTGTGTGCTTCTTCAGGTGCTAAAGTTTCCAATACCATACGGAAAGGTATTGTTAGTGTCGAACTTTTTCAAACCATCGACAACGGGCATGTACTCTTGATGGCCGGACAGGTTGCTGCTCTGGGTGGTAGGTCTATGAAAATAGTATTTTTTTCACTATATAATTTTTTCCTGAATTTCAAAAGTAATCAACTACACTTAACCTCTGGTGCTCACAGTTATACATGAATTAAATAAAACTGATAAGATAATAATTCTCCTAGTGATAATGAGCTATTTTACTTTATATATATCAACATTTGCTCGACCGTAGCTGCTATCGATGTGGTGGTCGGACTTGCCTATCGTGATGATTCTACTGAACTATGTCGGCGTGAGCACTTGTTTATTTAGGTCCTTCCATACCAGGGAGGTCGGTTGGAAGATGGTAATACTAAAAGCAGCAATTTAAGGCCCGCGGGCCAGGTCGTACTGCTGACTGTAGTGGGGTGTAGGTGCAGTAAGGTGTTTTCTTCGGACAACCAGCATCTGCATCCGGCGGTAAGGTGTTTTGAAGTGCGAAGCAAACTCGTCAAAACGTCCGATATAGGGCCCGTGCGCAACTGGCCTTAAGCAGTTGTCCCTTGGTCTCTGTGGTCACAATCCTAGTTCGCCAAGACCACCACGAATTCAACATCCTTTTCAGGTCCCTCAAGAAGAAATATCTTTCCGCAGTGTGGGCAATTGGGAAGTGACAACCATTCTAATGCTACTATCAGCACCCGAGATCATCTTATTGACGATCGAACCACCCCTTTATCTCCTAATAATTCTTTCATCCCTATGAATAACCCTTCTCACTTATCTTTATCACCACGCGCCACTAACAATTATGATTTGAGTTCACAAAATGTTATTTCTGGTCTCTTGAAACTATGCTCTAAACTATATGTTGGAACTTTTAATATTCGAACCTTGTGTCAGATGAGAATCTCGCACCATCGACGTGTAATGCGTCTCCGAAACACTCATACAGGGTCCAAGTACAGTCATTCATCTGACCACACCTTGTCAGTATAAAGAATCGGGACGATTTGCCCTACAAGTGACTGGAGACCCTATTGCTAGTTCCCGTGGCGTCGCTGGTGTAGGTTTAGCATTAAATTCCAACTTAAAACAGGCTTTCCTAGACTGGATTTCAATAAACATTCGCTTGTGTTCTGTCCGACTAAACGAGACAAGAAGAACTCGATAACCTCATAGATGATATCATCATCACACTAATAAAGTTGTAAGTTCGATTTCGGATCAAACACATCCTGCAAATCTGGACAGACGGTGTACATCTCGAACTCTTTGGGTGCGGTAAACGGACAAAGTGGCTAACTTAGTGGAAGAGGAACTCAAACGACCTAATCTCTAATCCGATGCATTCAGCATCGCCGGTACAGCAGCGACATGGACATGCTCAAATCGCATTATCCTATCTGTACTTTGTCTTCGTGTCAGCTCTGCTCACTTATCTGTTTAATGGATCGTCCCATTATGATTATAATTATCATATTCTCATCATTAAATTAATTTCATATCATCACCTAACGTGGAATTATTATTTTTGTTCGTGCTGACATTGGATTATGACATATACGCAATCATATCACTCACCGAACAAATTATAATTTTATGAACATTCCATTCACGTTATAACATTTGAAACTCACTGGACTATTTTCTATTATTCAATAACGTAAAACTTTCCTGTCTTGAGTGAGTCCGTTCAATTTTTTTCGTGTCATTTTTGCCCTATTTTTACACTCATTTACCATGGGCGAGATCATTTTAATGTTATACCAAACATTTTTCCTTTCGATATCATTTATTATGTCTGTGGATGCCTTTAATTCTAATAAGCCTTTTGCTAGGATATATCATTTTTATTTTTTCTGGTTCAATTATTGTATCAATGACTTAGTTCTTATCTTTCATTTTTGCGGATATATGACTATCACATGTCATATATTTGCGACATATTTACTACCTGCTCATACATCGAATAACTTTCAACCTGCTTAGTAAATTGGCGGTCTAGCGACACGCGTATGCACATAAATCGTCAGCCTAAGCAGTCAAGCAAACCTCCTGCAAGCTGATATTGTCATGGTCGCAGCTACTCCAACTCTGGCAACGGTTAGTAGCTCTATCATAGATAACTTTGGAGTCATACTTCCGGTGGTATGAACTTATGTTTTCGAGATGCAACTTATGTTCATTTACCGCATTTGTACTCAGCAATCGTCGTTTTCTATTTTTCCAACGAAAGTCTAAACCAAACTTCAGCCATTTTTCGTTTAATCGATGACCCTTACTTTAATATCTATACACACACATTAAGTATTCGACGCCACACTGCTAGCCGATTAGTAACGATTATGTTCATCTTGTCTATTCATATACATGTATAACTGCATGTTGCATCATTCATTACCCATAAATATTGTTCGATTACTGCAATTAATACCCTATTTCAGTCACACTGTATATCAGAACGTAGAGTTTAGAGCTAGTCTCTCAAGGATACACTCTTGTTCGTCTCATCCAAGTCATTCTCACTCGCCGTCATCGATAATCAGACGTATTGATATTTTTATTATGCCTTAGTACGGTTTTGTAACAAACGAGGTCGAGCGCATATCCCTCCAACGACATAAACCACGCTAGGCTTCATGATAAAAAAGGAATACGACTCCGCGTATCTCGTCTCCGCAATCACTATTCTGTTCCTTTGGTCATTCTACTAATACATACTCAACGATAACTCGGTGCATCTGGTTATGACTGACGCAAACAACAACGTACGCTAACTTCTCATTTTGCTATTATTATTATTATTATCAATTGCAGTTCAACAATGAATATTACCCATCAATACAGTTATCATTTTACGGCTGGATTATTTTTATCTCACGTGAACTCCATGTATGTAAATTCAAATGCACTAATCGCTACTTACTCTTCTACGGTTTATTAGAATATCATATTTCACTGTTCTTTGTTCCTATATTCAGTCGGCACCACAGACAAATTTCTATTATATTCTGTCCTACTTATTCTCACGGTTATTCCTCTGTCATGCCCATGAACGCTTTATCACTCTGTTTTCACGATATTTTGAATCGCTCATACGAACGTGTTATTCAATTATTCAAACAGTCACGAAATAAATGTTAATTTTTTGTACGCTTAATAATTTGCTCTAATCGCATGCTGACATTCCATTTTTTTTGTCCCCATCTTTGCAATATTCATGCACTTTTTTACATAAGTATGACAATACATCAACCTCTCATGCGACACTATCTATCAGATACAGTACAATTTTTGTTCGCTAGTTATTGTTTTCGAAATCCGCACACATCTTCTGTGTTAATTTCGAAAACAGACATTTTAAAATGAATTTGCTATTTTCTACAGGGGGCTTTGACGTGGCTGGCACTATATCAAGCCCGTATAGCTTATTCTAGCTTTCGGACAGGCCAATTTATTCATTCTCCCTGAGTCACATTTTTGACTTTTTTAATTATTCGCTTATCAACCTTGACCGTTTTTATGTAAGCATATGTGTGTTCATCTATTATTCCACTCATCACATGTCTGTAACCTATTTTTTGTCTGACTAGAAATATTGAGTAACTCTTGGTTAAGTTGATTTAGTTGACATGTCTTCTCCGGTTCGTTTCGCTTCACTCTTTCCTCTTCTCTCCCTTCGCTCCGTCTTTCCGATTGTCTATTTCGATCAACGGTTGTACAAAATATACGTATTTAAAACCCATTCTTGTATTTGTCTTACTATAATTCCGTTATTCACTAATGCGAGTTAAGTCAAGGATTGGCAACATGTATATATCTCGATACAATCAGAAACGATCTAACTGGAATCAGATATAGTGCCACTAGAAGTGTATTTTGCGATCACGGAATATTCAATGTCTGGGTTAGGAATAGAGTACTAGGCAAATATAGGAAATCGATTGGTGATTTAATAAATCTTCATCAACTGAGGTGTTCGGGACATGTATTGCGTATGCCCAACCACCGCCTACCTCGACAGTCGATATTTTCTGGTTCAGGAGTAGGCTGGAGGGAAGCTATGGGGCAGCCAAATCAAAACATGACATCAATCCATGGAGTCACTGACAACTGGATTTAACTAAT
Source organism: Schistosoma margrebowiei (assembly GCA_944470205.2). Classification (NCBI taxonomy): domain Eukaryota; kingdom Metazoa; phylum Platyhelminthes; class Trematoda; order Strigeidida; family Schistosomatidae; genus Schistosoma; species Schistosoma margrebowiei. The sequence goes on along the minus strand of OX104028.1, from coordinate 73,431,274 downwards.
GTTAATAAGTACTACCTGGTCGGGGGTTGCGTGGTTATCGTAATCAATGGTTGGAGACGTTGAATGACATGGCTCTAAATCGTTTGGAACGGCGCAGGTGCATCCATTCTTTGTCTATTCTGCTAATTTATATTTTCTTTTCGAGTCATATCTTCGATGTCTAATCTTGCCTATTACCACTGATATGGCTACTACCTCTACTATTCTAGGATTTGGCCTGACAACAACTTCATCTCTCTGTGCTATCGGAGTATGGCAACTTGAACCGATGTACATGCGTATAGGTTCAACGTAGTGATTGACTAATATCAACTGTCGAATTACAGTTGTTACCAGACTGTTTAATGTCTTTTGCACAATAAAACATTTGATGGCAACTTTTAAAAATCTTAAATATTTAGTCAGTTTTAAAAAGAGATTTTATTATTCCAAAACAATGACGTACTTATTATAATATTGATAAAATAATTGTCAAATTATTTGTTAGTTTTTATCCTATGTTTGAGTGAAACTGTGTGCAGAATCCAACGTAGTTTTTGTGATTATAGTTTTAATGTCAAGTTGGCACATTTATACTTCACGTTCTTAACAAATATTTACTTTTCTCAAGGTGATTGCTAATTTCCTGTTAAAAAAGTCTTTGTTGTAAAATAATTTGTGACTTATCAAAATTTATTATTGGTTTTTCATTTGTGGTAGGCATATTTTTTAATGCTATTTATTTTTATTTAATAAAAATGAACCCCTTAGATATTTGTATACTTGTTTAGCAAATGTTATGTTCGCTTAAAGCCTGTAGTATTAGGTCTAATGAACTCGTGACAAGCAGTCAAATGTATACATTACTATTATGTATTATTCAATTTTGAACTGACTCTAACATTTTGAGATTATTTCAGGTATGTAATTAGTAGTATAGTAGTTAAAAGATAACTTCTTACAGTTTTCTTAATCTCTATTCTAACGGGTGCATATCAGTTAATTAAACTTGAATATCAAATAATTGAAATTAAGTGGATGTAATTGATAATCAAAGGTTTTTATCATCAGTAAACTGTATTCATAGAATTATACATATACTGATACAGTTTACGGGGATATTCACTATTTCGAGTAACTTTTTTCTACTATTTTCTGTTATATTTGTTTCATTTGTCTATAGGTTCTTGTATTTGGCTTTTGGTTGCTACATTCTTTCGTCTTCCAGTCTCTGGGACACATAGTATTGTAGGTGCAACGATGGGTTTTAGTCTTGTTGTTTTTGGACTCAATGCTATTCAATGGAAAGGACTACTCAAAATTGGTAAGAATTTTTTTCAAATATAGAAATAATGAACATGATAATTATTTTTCTGAATACATTTTTGATAATTTAATGAGAATAAATTATTTAGTAGCGATGTTGTTTACTCGATACTGCAGTAATTATTTACTCGTGTAGTAAAGATTTTAACCCTATATGAATGATTATGATTTCATACGAATTCATAAGTTTGTAGTTTGAGTCCCATTTCAAACTTGAACAGTATAAATTCTACTTGTTAGTAAAGTTTTTATTACCATTTATAAATGTTTAGAAATGTAAGTAATTTGTCCCTTTATGCGTCAAATGCTTAAGCATTGATGCTCCTCACATTATCTTTATGAATTAAACTAGTTTTCTTATTATATTTATTGGTAAAACCTAGTTCCCTTTTAATAAATAAATAATTGCTTAGGTCTAGACAACTAGACATGGCTGTCTATATAATGTACTTTATGTACCTTGATTTTCAATAATAAACTGCAGAGTATTTCGTAAATTTCACTTTGTTGTATTCTTATGCTGGAGCGTAGGATAATCCACATGATTTAGAAAAGCCTAACAGAAAACGGATGATTTAATAAAATCTAGGAGAGATTTTAAATCATAAGACATTCTGATAATTAATAAGCTATAAAAATTACATTATAAAATCTAAACATAGTCTGTTTTTCTTTATTATCGCTTTTTAACTACGTTGGAATCATAATACGTCAAACATTTTTGTCAGTCTGAGGTTGTGGAGATTATTGAGTTTCAATGAAATCACAAACCGATTTAAATCAGACAGTCATCCGAAAATTGGAAGCACTGGACTGCCTTTTCATTCTAGCGTGCGACTCCTAAATAGTGTGTACCCACAATCCCAGAACGGGGATTCGGACCCAGGACTTTCTGTCTACAGAACGAAGGTGATAAGTGTTAGATTTTATATACGTATCACGTTTTGTGTATATGGCTATACGTTTCGGAACAGTTTCTACTGCACACTATGTATATAGTCAAACAGTTTGTTCCTGGATTAAACTTTATTGATGTAAGTGTTTTCCCATGTTAGGTGATCAGAATGAGACGGTATATTTCATCATCTGACTCAACAATGATTGTATGTGTTCACTCAGCTGATTTCTACTATTTATGCAAATTCTGTCACAATGATGATGGTTCCACAAACAACGCAAAAATATAATACACCGAGTTGCTTGAAGTAACGTTTCGCATTTCTATATTTAGAACAAAATCAAATAATAGTAGTCTCAGTTTTTTGAAAACGAAGTTAACATAGATCTATTTTGCAGTAGAATGAGGTATCTAAGATCTGAAGCAAAACTTACATCTGATTTATATTTACAGGAGAACACTAGATACAGTCGTTTGAGTATGATGTCATCGGTGCAAAGATATATTTCGTATTTAATTTTTCTTCAAGTAGTAAAAATTTAATCGTTTCTGACCAGTTTGCTATTTGTTCCATTGTTTATTTGTCCTTCACTTTGGTATTTTAAGAATAATATTTCTTTTCTTGGACAAACATTTCTGTTTGCCTATATTCTTCGTGTTTACTTCAACACTTTTCTCTTTTTGCTCTGCTATAAAATGCTACAATTAGTTAGTATGTATTTATTATTCATGGTTTGATAATGTTGAGTCTTCACCACCTAATTATGAATAGTACTTGCTGTAATTTAAGTGATCACATTGATTGGATGGGAAATCTATATATTCTATGACGGTAGTGATTTATATAATAGTGGACTAAAATAAACTAAATATAATGAATAATCCCAATCCTTGAACTACTGAGCAGTTTTATAATCATAATAATAGTGTTATAAGTAATTTAAAGAAGAAACATGATACTATTTAAATATTGTAACTTACATTGTATTTCTAGGCTTTACTTATCGTTCACATTGGTCTTTTTTATTGAAAGTTACATGACTTTCCCTGTTTAAATAAGAAAAAATACACCTTTTCGAGATTTACTTCAAATTAAAAATACTGTAATCAATTTCGTCATTTTCAGGATTTTATTATATTTTGCCTACATTCGTGTCTATAGCATGACAGTTCAAGTAAATATGCCAAATTATTGAATAATAATAATAATAATACTTACATGCTTATGCCTGTTACCCATCGTGGAGGAGCATAGGTCTTCCCTCAGCATTGTGCAGCCAACGCTGTCATGGGTAATCCTCTACAGTTGTTGCCAGTTGCAATTCATCCTTTTGATGTCTGCTTCCAATAATGATTATAATTAATTTACTGTTGTACTTATTGACACTTTATACTTATAAGGATTGAATAAGTATTAACTTTTTGTATAACATATTTATACTACATAATTTGATAACATGGCTGTTAATCATACTGTTTTTACATATTATATTTTATGCAACTTTACATGTAGAACTGTTCATTTTATTTGTTTGTACATAAATATGGAATGCTATCATGGTCATATTATAGGATGGTAACGATAGCTAAAGTTTTTATTGGGTAGAATTGACTTTAATCGTGTGACTTGGACTTGATTTTCTATGTGATTCCTTTCATTCGTTTTTGTAAGCTGCAAATCAAATATTTCCATACAGAGCTTAGTTAAGTTTTCCCAAAATAGTTTTTTTAAAAACTTGTAAAGGGCTATAAATAAATAATATATTTGTAATATCCCAATGAGTAGAAAATTAGATCTTCTGACGTTTCGTGACTTAGTGTAAGTCACCTCTTCGGAGAATAAATAACCAAATTAGAATTAATTCAAGTTTAATTTGGTTATTTATTCTCCGAAGAGGTGACTTACACTAAGTCACGAAACGTCAGAAGATCTAATTTTCTACTCATTGGGATATTACAAATGTATTATTTATTTATAACAATCTACCCAATGTTCAATTTATTCGAAATTATCAAATCAAACCTTGGTAATGATACTTTGTAAAGGGCTAGTTATCTTTTTTTAAAGTGGGATAAATTTGTTCAGTTTCTTCACTTGACTTTAGATACATTCATGCTGTATAGACTTATGTTAATTGAGATGGCTGATCTGTTAAGAAAAATTTTTCATTTTGGAATTAGTTTTCACAAGGAATTAATACAATAATTCACATTCTTCTGAATTTAACCAATTAGCAATAGATAGCTCTAATAATATTCATTGTTATCGATGACTTGCTGATGAAAACTGACTTCAGAATGAATTATTCCCCATAAATTAATGAACTAGACAGAAGACATATTTTCAGACTATTTAAAACGTTGTCAATGAAATATGGTTTATAAAAAATTTGATTACTTTATTTCTGAACATTATCTTAATGTAATTTACTAAATATTACATTTAATATCCTTGTTGTTGATGCCTACATAATCAATCGGTATTAATACTAATGAAATGTATATCCTACTTACTTTGTATACATTCTGTCGAAAAATCATGTAGATACAACTTAGATAATGAGAGTCAAGCACGACTTGTACGTATACTTCAAACATGCTGATGTCGAATGACAGACAAATAAATAAAAGTTCTACAAAGTGTACAAAGCTCTGGAGTTCGGTGAATAGTAAGGTGACTTAGTTTTTATAAATCATGTAAGAAATACAGGAATGGGACATGCATATACGTACTACTATTCACAGATTTAAAAAACGTGCCCAAGGTTACACAGGACTAATTAACGAGAACAAATGTATGTGTCACAGAATATCTGGAAAGATTAGAATAAATTCTGTGCAAATATTGGAGTAAGTCACTTAGGTGTGTAATGATACAAATTGTTACGTAATTTGTTAAATTTCCTTCATTCTCCAGTTAACTGTTTGACTGCATGAAATGGTTTATCTGTGACTAAAACTCCAGTGATATAACCTGTCAAGATATGATTCTTTGAATAAACAAGTCAATAAGTTGATATACGTTAGGCTTTGACCAAACTTTAATCACTTAGTCAAGCTCTTTAACCTATATTTCTTGAACAACAAGATTATTAAGTATCAAAATCAAATATTTCTCTTATCGACAAATTACTTATTATATTGTATAACTAATATAACAAATTACTACAATACTTAACTATTGTTGAAACCAAAGGTGTTTTTAATTCATGTGTTTGAATGATTCGGTTTGGTGATGAACAAGGAGCGAGCCATACTTTATTGATAATGAGGAACGTAAACTTAATTGTCTTAAAAAGAACTACTGGAAATCTGTTTTTAAGGAAATATCGAATGGAAAATATTAACTGAGTTTTGTGTCCAATAAAATTTTGTCCGAACTAATATGTTTACTAGTCAGTTTCAAACGATTTTAAGAATTCTTATTGGTAGACTAGGAAAAGTTGAAATATTCTCATGTTGACAGTAACCAATGTAGACACATTCAAAATGTAATTATTGGATGCTAACATTAATCATCTTATATTAAACCGATCTACTTACTGATCACAGAATTTCTTTTATCGTTTGATTTTATTTTTAGCCACAACATATTTCTGTGCAAGTTCAACTTACAATTGCATTGTTTTAATAATCGTTTGATTTTCTGATGCACACTTTTAACAATTGCCATAAATGAATGCTTTCTAGAGCGGTAAGGGGATAAAAATGCAATATCCATTGTAAATTATGAAAACGGTGAACATCTCTTTGAATTAATACTAGTATTTCTGGTAACAGCACAGTATAAGGATGAGTTTAAAACAACTGCGACGAATTTCCATCTAGTTTCTAGACGATCAGAAAATAGATTTTATAAATGGATAGGTTATGTAAAAGAAATGTATACAGATTTCATGAAATAAATCTATCAATGTCTTTTGAAAGTTACTTTGTTTCTAAGTCGAAGAAACAACTACATATAAACTGGTCCTCATGAATATAGACCGTCCATCTTTTCGAATACTTTAAAGAACTCCAACAAATTCTTAGGAGTCCCTACGTTGTCCGAAGTTAGAGTTAGGGTTTTCATCACGAAATGGCGTCAGCTGAAGTGAAAAAATACTCTGTTACCATATGGATGAATGAATTTCACTCGAGAATACAAAAGGCACTATCTGATTAGTTCGTCTATATAATGTACTGTTACCAGGTTAAAGTTTGTTACAGGATTAAAAGTTTAGAGTTATGATTATAGGGATGGTGTCGATTCGCCTGTTATATATAATCTACAGAAAAAGGATTGATCATTTGATGCGTTTAGTAATATCATTTTTACTCTATAGTTGCAAAAAATAATTATCTACAATCATTTTAAACGTTTTGAAAGACATACGAAAGTATTTGTACTGTTGAGTATACGTAATCTTTGAATTTCACACAAAAGCCTAAAATTTGCACTCTTGACTGTGAGTGGCTCGTCCCGGCATCATACTTTTACCGGATTTCTTATTAATATTTAAAGACTGTATCTTTATAAATTGTAATTAGAAATTGTCAACTTTGTTGCAAACTTTTCAGTTGTTCAACATGTAGACTTAATTCTGCCTGTCTGTGTTAAAGTTGGTCATCAATGTTCAGTTTTTGTCATCATCCAGATATGCATTCGTGACCAGTATTCATTTCATTAACCCAAGGGTTTACAATGTCATCTGTTATTTTTACATGTTTAGTACTCTAACTGAAGTCTCGTCAAAATTTGGGCGGGTATTTCCACAAAAAATTGATCGTGGAAGAAATTGGTTATAAATTATATCTGTAAAAATCTCAGAAATTCAAATGAAGTGCATTCAGAATTTGGTTCGGTAGTCCAATCTGAGCTTCACTATGGAAAAAGTCAAAACTATCGAAGATAGATTAGGTCGAAAGTAATTCTGACCATGGCGTAATGCCTTTGATAACCACTCTATAAGAATGACGTCCATATAGTATATTCAACATCATATACGGCTGTTCTGATATATTTTATTTCACTGAATGATTCATGTTAATACTATAAATGTGATTGAACAATTTAGTGTAAAATAACTTTGAACTTATTCTATTTTAGATAATTTTGATTATATTCTTGTAGTAAACCATATCATGCTAATAGGTGAATTGTTATAACTATTGAATTTTAATCTCTGAGACTTTTACAAATAGAAATCATACCTTTCGTATAGCGTTTATGAAAGCATCTTATAACATAGATAATATTATACAAGATTTTGTTTTAAAATGTAGACTAAATGAAATAACACACCAATATTAATAATAAGCAAATAAATTAAGTCTACGAAATTAATTGTTGACTTTCTACTATCTCCCATGAATTGTATACTCAATAATGATTATATCATATTTTGTTTATCATTAACCCAACATGACTTGTGAGCATCATAACTTTTTAAAATAGATAACGTTGATTTAGTTGTTGTCACATTGTTTTATCAATTTGAATTTAGTTGGATCATGGTTTCTCTCACCTCTTCTAAGCGGTTTGGCATCTATCGGAGTATTTTTCCTAATGCGTTTTATGGTGCTCAGAAAAGTAAGTTTTCGACTATTTTAATGCATTATATTTGATCTCATGCTCTCTTATCATAAGAAATTGGGTTAGTATTAGACTTTTAAACCAAATTTTCGAATTTGAATCCCTTACAATGTTTACTTACGAGTATGTTTTCAGAAGATCGAAACTAGTTTTGTTATTGATGGTGATAAATGTTTGCTTGTTATTGCTTATTACACAAACGTTATTATTTTCTTCTATATTTTGATAAAATTAAAGAATGAACATATCTGTGTAACTGCGATTGACTTTTGTTTATGCCAAATGTAACCTCTATCAACTTATCCTTATCATCTCGTTGTCACTTAGTCATTACGGCTACACTTCAAAACCACTGAGTTCACAAACGAATGTATTTGTCTTGGTTTGCTGACTACTTTATGAATCCTTCATACGTACTAACAATATGACTGTCTTTATCAAGATGCTGTACTCACGTACGCTCCCGAAGTAATGAGTTATGATAAGTTACTAAATGTCTGCGGATTTCTATCCCCAGCAAACATGAACATGGTTTAATGGGTTGTCTCAGCTAAATTAATTAATGCTTTGAAGGTATTAACGACTCCATACTTGTATTCGTGTTGTATTATTCCTGTTTAACAAGCATTTTTCAAATGTGCATAAAAAGGTGGTCTACCATATTTTGTTATATACATTATGGTCTGTCATCAACTCAATATTTCCGTGTTACTGTGAAGGTTAATAAGAGAGTTTACATTCAAATCATACCAGATATCTAAAATACTTTTGGGGTTATTACAATCAAACGATTTAACAATTGTCCTTGACACAATTTTATACACATGATAAAATACTTGGCTTTTATTCTTAGTGTGAGTAAGAACATTTGAATGTTAACTTCTTTTTATTGTGAATAAAATCATGTTTAACCAATGATTTTCTAGACACTTAAACTTTTGAAGCTGATAAAAGACGTGACAGTTTTCTACCAATTGACTTACTCTATTTAGACTTAAATATAAGAAAGATATTTTCTAAGAAAGATGTATTCGAATCTCTGATATCTGAATTTTATTTTTAGTGCATGGTTTTACCAGGTGTATGTGCAGAACTACAGAATACATAAATTCTTATTCTACCATCATTTTCGATTTTTGCGTTTATATATTTCTCAGTTGATCAGAGAGTTATTTGTAATAACAATCTATGTGAATTAAGTAGGTTTGAAATTCTTTATTAACTAAAAACCAAATTCATCGATGTTTCATTTTAACGTAATTGAAAACAATGTCTTAAATGAGTGATGTGCGCTTTGAGATAAAAAATAACACATTGATTTACGTTGACCTAAATGTCATATCACACTAACACGATGAGATTGAATTAACACAATGAATAGTAAATAAGTCGAAATGACGTAGTTGTAACTGTAGTGAGAGAGATTTGGCACAAAGTTAGTCAGTCAGCTACAACGTAGGATCAGGCACATATGTGCATCGGTCCAAGTTGCCATACCACATTAGCACAGCAAGATGAACACCGGATTCATAGGAGTAGTTTAGACAATGGTGGTAATACATAAAGGAAAGATTGCATATAAGGATATAGTCCAGGAAAAAAGATTTCTTACGTATAAAGAAAGGTATGAAGCAATTTTAATCTCTTAGTTTAAGGGAAGGCAGCTAGTTTATACACCTACACCATAGTGATCGGTTCTGAGCCATGTCATGGCATGAAGAATATGGTTAAAAAAAGAACAGGATGTAAAGCTTTGCGTGAATGAATTCTAGAGCTCAAAATCTAGAGGATTATACACAGTACATATATCTACGCAATTTTGACCGATTCAGATACTTCACCCAGTCTTCAGCGATTACTTGTTATTATAATACGAATCCCAACCAAGTAGTCTGCTTCTACTAGCAAGGTTTAGAAAAATACTCTATGAATACAGAAACTGATTCCATGTCGTGGTCTGGTTACCCCTAGTTTTATTCCAACTCACCCTTACAACAGGAAGTATGGCGTGTCAAAATAAACAGTGTTTAGGCATACGTAATAAATACACTAACCACCTTGGTTTATTAATATTCATAATCTCTTCAACCGACTTGTCATCTTCGCTTATTACTTGTAGTGTCGGTTGCTATTCAAGTCCAAATGGTTTATTTTAGATTCCAAACAAGCCAATCTATTTATTCTTCTTGAGTCACATTTTGACCTTGTCGATTATTCGCTTATCAACCTTGATTGTTTTTATGTAAGCGTATGTGTGTTCATTTGCTATCTTAATCACCACATGTCTGTAACTTATTATTGTCTGACTATAAATTTCTATTCACGCTTAGCTAAATAGATTTGGCTTAGACACCTTATCCACCACGCATTATTTCGTTTCGCTTCGTTTCTTTGATCATCTGTTCAGACTAAAGACAGTACGAAATATTCATATTCAGATATCCATTCTTGTATTCGACTTTTTTTTAATTACGTTATTCACCAACGCGATGCAAGTTGATGATTATATACGTGGATTGGCGACATGTACATTTCTATAACAACCATTCATCCGATCTTACTGGAGTCAGATATTGGAATATCAATTTCCTCTACGCTTAACCTCAACATCGCTCACTCGGTCATTCCATGATTTTTGAACAATACTTTGAAAACACGAATCATTAAAATTGTCCAGTTTATATGTGTCTGCTACCTTCAAGTCTGTTTTGCTTCGAGCGCGAGCACTTAACCATTAGACCACTGAGCCTGTATCCAAAGGTGGATGCGCACTGCTGAGGAGTCCCATACTAAGATGAAACGGCCGTCCAGTGCTTCCAGGTTTTCCATGGTGGTCTAGCTTCAACTGACTCATGAGTTTAATCTGTGAAAATTTCTATAATCTCCACAAACCCCTTCTGATAATAAAGATAATTCGCTACATAGTAGTTCCAAAGGTTCCGAATTCCCTAATAATCACTAGTACAATACATGCTTATAGTTTCGTCGCCCTTAAACCGTATTCAGAATAATGCAGGCTTCTTTTGAGGTTTATATTCTCAAGTTTTTCAAATCATTGGGTATAGTTTAAAAAAAAACATATCTCTCGATTAATGTGTACTTCTTTCTTACTTACTTACGCCTGTTACTCTTCGTGAAGAGGAATAAGCCGCTTACCAGCATTCTTCATCTAACCCTGTCCAAAGCAATCCTTTCCAGCTCTTTATAGTCATTATTCATCCTTTCCATATCTGATTCTGTTTCCTGACGTAATGTGTTCTTTGGCCTTCCTCTTTTCCGTTTCCTTATCACGAGTCCAAGTTAGGGCTTGCCCCGTGATTCAGTTTGGTGATTTGCGTAATGTATGTCCTATCCATTTCCATCGTCTTTTCCTAATTTCCTCTTCAGCTGGAAGCTAGTTTGTTCTCTCCCATAGTAGGCTGTTGCTGATAGTATCCGGCCAATGGATGTTGACTATCTTGCGTAGACAGCTATTTATAAATGCTTGTACCTTCTAGATGATGGTTGTAGTAGTTCTCCAAGTTTCAGCTCCGTACAGTAGAGCTGCTTTGACGTTCGTATTGAAGATTGTGACTTTGATATTGGTTTAAAGTTACTTTGAGTTCCATATGTTCTTCAATTGTAGGAATGCGGATGTTGCTTTGCTAATCCTCGCATTTATGTCTGCATCTGAACCTCCTTGTTCATCGATGATGCTTCCCAGGTATGTGAAGGATTCTACATCTTTCGGAGTTTCGCCATCAAGAGTGATTGGATTGCTGTTCTCCGTTTTCAATTTGAGGGCCTTGGTTTTCCCCTTGAGTATGTTGAGGCCTACTGATGCAGAGACTGCTGCTACACTGGCTGCCTTTATCTGTATTTGTTCGTGTGTTCGCGATAGGAGGTGTAGGTCATCTACGAAGTCCAAATAGTCTAACTGGTTCCCAGTTGTCCATTGTATTCCGTGTTTTCCCTCAGATGTCGAAATCTTCATAATCCAGTCGACCACCAGAAGAAAGAAGAAGAGAAAGAGTAGACAGCCTTGTCTGACTCTGGTCCTTACTTGGAATGCATCTGTCAGCTGTCCTTCATGCACGACTTTGCACTGTAGTCCGTCGTATTAGTTGCGGATAATGTCGACAATCTTCTCAGGAACTCCGTAGTGTCGAAGAAGTTTCCATAACGTTTTCCTATCTACACTGTCAAACGCTTTTTCATAATCAATGAAGTTGATGTATAGTGACGAGTTTCACCCGACTGATTGTTCGACGATGATCCGTAGTGCCGCAATTTGGTCTCTGCACGACCGATCCTTACGGAATCCAGCTTGTTGATCTCAAAGTTGGGCGTCTATTGCCTCTTTCATCCGGTTCAACAACACTCTGTTAAAGACTTTCCCTGGTATTGACAGTAGTGTAGTGCCTCTGTAGTTTTCACATTTGCTCAGATCTCCTTTCTTTGGAATCTTGACGAGGTGTCCTTCTTTCCAGTTCATCGGCACTTTTTCTTTCTCCCAAATTCTCTTGAATAGAAGATGAAGCATGTTTTTAGTTACTTCGATGTCTGACTTCAGTGCTTCAGCTGGTATATTGTCGGGTCCTGCTGCTTTCGCGCTCTTGATTTGTCTGATGGCCATCCTGATTTCTTCCGTCGTTGGTGGATTGACATCTATAGGGAGATCTGTGTGTGCTGCTTCGATGTCCGTTGGATTCATCGGAGCCGACCTATTCAGGAGTTCTTCCCATCTGTTCCGCTGTTGTTGAATTTCGGTGATTGGCTTGCCTTCTTTGTCCTTGACCGGTCTCTCTGGTTTACTGTATTTCCCTGATAGTTTCTTCGTTGTATCGTAAAGCTGTTTCAGATTTCCTTCCCTAGCAGCTTTTTCCGCCGTGGTTGCTAGTTCTTCCGCGTATTTCTTCTTGTCGGCTCTAATGCTCCTCTTCACTTGTTTGTTTGCTTCTATGTATTCAGCTTGTGCTTGGACTTTCTCTGCTCGTGTTCGGCTGTTGTTTATTGCTGCCTTCTTGTTCTTCCTTTCTTTGATCTTGTCCAGTATTTCTATAGAGATCCATTCCTTATGATGGTGCTTCTTAAAACCCAGAACCTCTTGACACGTTGAAGTTAATGCTTCTTTGATACCTTTCCAGTTGTCCTCCATAGTAGTTTCTTCTTCCTTCAGTAGATCTTGTAAGGCGTAGAACCTATTGGTGAGAGCTATGTTGATTTCATTGTGTTTGTCAGTATCTCGAAGGAAAGCTGTATTGAACCTTTGTAGTGCTGTTTGTCCAGTTGTCCAGTTCTTCTTTAGCTTCAGTTTTAAATTGGTCACAACTAGATGGTGATCTGAAGCTATGTCAGCTCCTCTCCTGGTTCTCACATCTTCCATTGTCTTTTGGAATGTTTTGTTGATGCAAATATGATCTATCTGGTTCTCTGTATTGTGATCCGGTGAGATCCATGTAGCTTTGTGTATACGTTTGTGTGGGAATATTGTGCCACCTATGATCAATTTGTTGAATACACACAGATTTGCGAATCTTTCCCCATTTTCGTTTTTCTCTCCCAGTCAGTCCATGTCGTCCCATGATATCTTCATATCTGGTGTTGTCTATTCCGACTTTGGCGTTTAGATCTCCCATCAGAGTGGTGAGGTTCTTTCTTGGGCACTTCTCTATAATTGATTACAGCCTATCATAGAGCTGATCTTTATCGTCGTCAATGCTATCATTGGTGAGTGCATAACACTGGATAACATTCATCGTAATTCCCTCCTCCTTTGTTTGGAATGATGATTTGATGATTCTGGATCCATGGGATTTCCAATCCTACATACTACTTTGGACAGCATTAGCACAACTCCTTGAGTTACTTCTTTCTAGCTACTATTTATGATAACAAGTGTTTAATTTTAACGTGATTACTTTATTTCAACTACCGAATATCCTTTCTCCGGATTATTTGGTTTGTCACAATGATTTTTTGTTTACAAAAATGCAACGTATTAAACCATATTCTTAAATTTAGTCTTTAGAATAAATCGGACTGTATTTTTTTTCGAATCCTGACGTTTCATTTAAATTTTCTAAAGTTTAAGTGCATATAGTTTATTTGTTTGTTAGTATGATTTCTGGAATACTCTTTTAGTTAATCGGTGTATCAAATAGGTATTAGTCAACCAGTTTTCCGAGCTCTATATTTGAACTACTTACACAAATATGCATACAATTCACACTTTTATTACACCTATTCTGATTAATTTAGTCTGTGTTTTAAATTGATTACTGAATAGTGTCAGTACTAGTTTGAACTTTGCTTCATTGAAGCAATTTCTATTTTGATGAGAAAAATTTATAATTAACATTTACGTCCCTATGTTTTGGAGTGAACAACCGACAAGATTGATGCTTTTTTATTGCTTGTAACATCTGTTTATGTTTATTTTTCTGTTAACAACTTGAACACAGGTATGTTATTTTATTAGATTAAAAAAACCTATCCTTCTGAATAGTGGTCCTGTATTTGATATCAGTTCATTAATGATGTAGGAGGGGGAGTGTCAGTGATCTGGTCTCATAAGTGTAGTCATTACCTGGACACATCATATGATTTCATTTCCTCTGTCCACTGTTTAACAATTACAAACTTTGTTCACTTAATAAATCCATTTACAAAATTACAACAATAAACCTAGTTCATTTTAGCGCCTTATATTTAAACAATAGTCCGGTACAATTATGCATAACTAAAGTAGAGTTGTTGCATATTTACCTGAAAAAAATTGCTTAGCGTTTATTCAAAGGCTTTTAACTTCAATATTTATTGTTAATTTTAATAATGCTATGTTTGTTGACATCGATGTTTTTCAGCAAATGATATGCTTAAATATCTAATTGATGATATTTACATTATCAAATTAATTCAGTCACATGTTGATGCAATATCATTTGTATTATGCAATGAATACTGTGTATATGATTAATGAAAATGTGTACACATTGACTGAGAAGCGTTTTACAATGAATACGTTTATTAAAAACTATGAATGAAATTACATTTACACAATTATTCTTTGTGTTAATTTTTCAAAATAATATGCATGCATTTATTATTACCGTTTTGACATGACCTAAATTAAATGAATTTGAGATTTGTATAATTTACTTTATCTCACACATCCACCCATAAATCTACGATAATCGATATATTGGAATAATGAATGATATATGTTTCTATCATCGTACAAATGAATTATGTTGATCATTCTAGAAAAAAAATGCACCCATTAAATAATCATGTAGAATGCACTTCATGTACATTTTATTATTATCTCGCGAGGTGGGATCGTGAATGCGCACTGCTGAGCAGTCCCACAGTAGGACGAAACGGCTATCCAGTGCTTCCAGCTGTTCCACGGTGGTCTAGCTTCAATGGACTCATGATCTTGTAGCTACGTATCGAAAGTGTAAATCCTTTCTAGCGGGGGGTTCCTGTAGTGACCTACTTTTATCAAGAGAAGGCGATTGGTGTTATGGAAACAATTATTATTATAACCAATAGTACCAGGGGTTGTGTTTACCATACTTGTTTGTTTAACTGTACCAAAACACATACATTCTTCGTTGATTGTGACCTTGCACGAAGTCGGTTACGCTCAGTAACCACACTTGTAACCTGGCACGATCTCGGTATTCTTTGGATACCACGAAATCGCCAATAAATACATTTCGACTACAGCCATCAACTGCTTTCTGATATTTGACTTACGGGGGATCTTATCGGTTAACTGCCACATAGTCTTCCTGTAGTGATGATCACAGTCAACCGCGACTCGACGCCACACAACAATCTCAACTATTAAAATTGTTATAATATCTACAAAACCCCTTCTGACATTTTATTTTTGTTTAGTTTTTGTTAAATGATATTAACAAATCATTGTTGATGTGAATTCGACAGCGTTAGTTTTCACGTTTCTCAGTTATTGTAAAATTTTGTTTGTTTATCGATTAAACATTAAACCTGATTTTTATGTATCACATCTATTCAAAGTACATAGAATTTCATCAAAATTATTTACTGAGTTCATTGTCAAAATCTAAATTTCACCATTCTTATTTAATCATGTTTTTGAATATTAAAGATTAATAAAGTAGTTATGTAATTGCTTTTGACGTCGTTTAGTTGTGAAAGTAAGATTTAGATCCAACAGTGAGATAAAATCGGTATTACTATGAATGGAATTTGAATAGTATTTGTCACTGAGATAATTGGATGATAGAAAAAAGCAGTCTCACATCTATTTGTTTGCTTTTTTCTTGATTTTTCGATTAGTTTATGTTGACTGAGAAGAAGTGTCAGACAAATGAATTGACTAGACTCCATTATTTGAGTAGTAGATTTTAACCAACATCCCCACTTTCTCAACAACGCAGTGATATCCATCTAGTAACGTTTTCTACTTTAGTCATTTTTATGTTCGTATTTAATGAGATTTGTCGTGTTGTCAAACTACTCTTCCATTATTTCTAATTTCATTCTTTTACGCAAATTCATCATGATTTATTCTTCTACCTAACAATATTTGTTGGGTTTAATTTAAGTTATTAATCTTATCTCTCCACAAAAGCTCATCACATACTAGTCATATAGACATGTGTATGTATATGTTAACGTGTATATGTGTGTGTCCATATTTCTCTGATACATAACGACTTAGTGAAGACTGAAGTCGGAAAAACACGGGAAAGAAAACTGATTCTATAGTTGTTTCTGATTTTGTTGTCGTTATTAGTTTTCTCTGTCATTCTTTATGTACGTGACATTCTTTTATGTGCATTGTTATTTCACAAGAATGTCTATAGAGTGTTTTAGTCGGTATATGTGTATATATCCTGTGTGTTGGTTGAATCTTATGTAAAATCACTATTTTACACTGAACATTTGTTTCTTAAAAAATGGATTTCGTTGTTGTTGTTGTTTTTCACTGCTTTCACTCTACATTTATTTATGTTTAGGAATTTGTGACACAATTATTTGTGCAGATTTTAAAAACAAAACAAACATTATGTATATATATATATATATATATATATATATATATATATATATATATATATATATTAGTCTTAGGCAGACAGTCTACTCATAGAGCAAGTCGAATGTAACTGACAAAAAGATGTGAACAATGGTATCTGCGTAATATATTTGTAAGAATAACACATGATTCCAGGACTACGTAAAACTATAAGTAAAATAATCTGAGTATATATATATATATATATATATATATATATATATATATATATAACCTTGTGTGATTTGCCGTTTCAACTCAATAGGTTTGAACAGTCCGTGATGGATAAATGGGCATTTATTATTTACATAGAATTCATTCCTATTCTTTTCTTAAGTGTTTATTATTTTATTGATAGACAGTGAAATAGCTGTTAGCATACTGACTGTTTTTTGAATCCGTCAGTTAAAATAATGATGAAACTAGTAAGTTCTAACGAAAAATTTCTGAACACTTTTGGTTTCTGTATTTCCAAGTTGGTTCCTAGTGTGAATGTTTACAAGTGAAGGATGAGATACAACTGTGGTCATGATCAATGCTGAATAAGGATTTTGAAGTTTTGTCGCTGAATATATAATTAGTGAAGTTCATTGATCTTTCCATTTACATCAGTCATATGTTTCTGATCATTTACTTATACCACACATAGTCTATCCAGATTTCAGGTTCCACCAGTTTTAGTTTCTATTTTACTGAAATTTATTTCTTAGTTTTACTTGAAATATTAGTAGTTTTGTTCTGGCATTTATTAGACAAATCATTGAATATAATATCATATGCAACGGTATAATTCCTAACTAACTGAATCAATTGGTTTTTACTCACTGCAATCAGATTAACATTTCAAATTTGTTTCATTTACTTGTAATAGTGTATTAAGTGAAATAATTTACCTAATGGAAATTTATGTGTTCTATACATATCTTGGAATGGAAATAATTACGAGTCAATCAAGCTGAAGAAATCGTTAGACTGATTTCAACATCAAATCTGAACTGAACGACATTTGTGCCTGTATATTCGTTTTTAGTAGTCAATCTTTTAATATTATGCATTTTCACAGTTTATAATCATGCTTATTCCGTGTGGAAACTATGGTATTTCATAATGTTTTTGTAAAACTATTAAAAAATCTAGTGTAGAGTTTCATTATGTTGAATGGATCATCTTCAAATGGGAATCAAATTATAGTATATAAATTTATTAAGAACAAAGTTCACTGAAACAAACTTGGATATTTTCCGCCTGAATGTGACACCTTTCAAAGATGTTCACATATTTTAGTTGTTTTTCATTTCAAGCGTTAATCAGTTTAGATGGAATAAAAGGACTTTCTTAATTAGAGCCTTCCTATTTTACTAATTTCAATTAATTATGACTGTTAGGGTGATTCATTTTTGCGGATTTAATTATATGATTATACAAGTATAAAGTTCCACATTTGTTAGAGAAAAGTGTTTATCGAATGGTGTCTGATGTACCATATATGTACTGAAGATATGTGTTAGAATCTCCTCACTTTTCATTAGTATTTTTGTGAATAAAGGTTAACTTCAAAGATTTATGAATAACTACGAAGAATAATGGTATGAATAAATCTGACTTGACGGGTTTTTGTTAACTGCTTCTCATCTTAAACGAATAAACAGAATGTCATGAATATCTTAAAAGACTGAATAATGTTGGATTGTTATGATTAGTAACCGTGAATTATTTATATAGTATGAGTTGTCGTTGAGAATGTGTGTGCATAAAACCATCGCAGGAATATACTAGAAGACGTGGGAGAAGTATGAGATTATAACTTTATAGAACTGGAGATAAGTTATGTTTTTTATGATTGTAACTGTATATTTGGGGATTTATAGAACTGTAGATAAATGTATGAATAAAACTGTTCAGTGAGAGTAATGGTTTTTAAAGTGAGCGACACAGGAAGTATATTGGCAAAAACAGCAAATCAACATTGTGATTATAAACTAATAACTGTTTTCGCCCTAATACGTAAGTTCTTTAGCCAAATACTTATTTTAAATGACAATAAAACGAAAAGGGATAGGCTGTAAACTAAATTTTGAGCTGTTATACTAATAGCTACTTTGATGCATTTAAATTCACTTGGAAACACAGACATGTAGCCTTCACTCGGCTCTTCCATTCTTCACGATTCGAGGATATCTGGGAAGAAGATACAAGAGTACTTATCTATCTCTGATTTTCTTATAGACCAATACATTTAATACTAGTTAATAAGATCACCAAATGAATAAATAATGTTCAGTCTATAATAAGACAATCATCCACATAATTCACGTGTACTGCCTATGCTTCATTGGGAGTAACAGGCGTAAGTAAGTAAGTAAAAGAATTAACTGTATATTATTTCAAATTGTTCAGAAACAAACATAAATCCATCATATAGTCATGTGAATTAAAATTAAATTCGTTCCGTAAACTGAACAAGTGTAATATTAGATATTCACTTTTATGTATTCACTTTAATTGAGACACAAAACTTTATTTTATCATGAAATTAGTTCATTTAGAAGTAACTCCTCTAATAAATGTTTAGTTTCAACTTTAATGGTACGATTCATGTAAAAAAAAACCATATTGAAATTAAGTGTAATCGAATTAAATTTCATCTATATTAACACACTGAACAAGAAAGTATTTAGAAACTTTAATCGTAAATTTTTATCATTTAAAAATGACTCTGTGATATTATGAAATCAGTCAATCACTTTATATATCACCTTATGAACAAATGTGAACTGAATTGATTTTATCATTAAATATGCATGCGTTTATCTAGAATCATTCTAATTTATTAACGGATATGTAATTTCCTTATTTCTACTCTTAAATAAATCCATTAAATTATGTGAACCGATGAACTGAATTACTGATCACAGTTAATAAAGTACGGTGAAGTTCACAACATTCATGAAGTTCTCAGGATTATCCATGGTTAATTTTATCATACTGAATAATGACTGATGTACATATTTTTTTTAAAAATAGTTACTCATACATCTCTCTGATAACACACAACATTTCTGATAATCAAGGTTACAACATCTTTGCCAACTAATGTACTCGTTATCAACAGTAAAATAATTGTGTCAATATTATACTTACTAAATAATTAGTGCAGTCTTTATATAAATCAGCTCTAATAGGGGTGAATATTTTTCTTTAACTGTGTTGCATTACCTAGACATAGACCTTCATCCAACTATGATCACATTCTCTTCATTTTTTATGTTTTCATTTATTCTTTTCTAAATTATGGTTAAATATATTTATAAATGGTAAACCTATAATTGACTTTGTAAAGTTCATTTACACTTTGTTTTTCAAAGAAAATAGAGCAGTTTTATTCTATTTTGTTTAGAGTTTTCTTTACAATGTAATCTTCAAACGTTTGAACTGTAACACAAACCTCCAAGCAGATATTAAAAACAAAAATGCAGATGATCTATCAATTTTGTTTACAGTATATTACATTAAGACCTTATGGATGTTGAAAGTTTAATAGGGTTACCGGTGTAACGTAATTTATGGACTACCTTTGAGCGACAGTGAAGTGACCTTGAGTGTGTCCACCTAATAACTAGGACCAAATGAGAGTTGTAAACCAGTGTGAAGAATTAGAATGATTATTACCAGTTGATGGTTAATGTTAGGGATTAGATTTAGGGTTTTCATCACAATGGGTAAATATCTCGCAGTCTACAATTGACCGCTGAAAAAATTGATTCTGACCCTGTGAATTAGTTGATCAGTTATGTGCAGTGTAGGACGTGGTACTTAAATATATTGACTGAAGTTGCTACACTACAGTATTACCAATCAACTAGAGGTAGTAGCATCAGCGACAGTAAAATAGATCAGTCATAAAGAATATGATTAGAGAATAAATAATAGATTTGTATCTTAAAAGATGTTGAGAAATTGTGAAAATTGAGATCTAGAGGATCTTGAACAGTAGACTGACCAGAGCTATTGTAACCTACTGTAATATTCCCTGTTTTCTAAGGTGTTCAATCATTAGTTTTAATAATTATGTGGGTTCCAACCAGTTGGTTCGCACCTACCTGAATGACTCAAACCAACAGTCAATGACTTTATGGATTGATGTTGGTTTAGTCGCCCAAAGCTTTCTTCGAACCTACTCGTACGCCAGCCAACACCAAGTTTCGAGTTGGCTGAACGTGCATAACATGCGTTCGAGCTACCTCAGTCGCTGAAGATTCACACTTTTATCGGACGATTTTGTATATTTACCTACCAACTTACTTACCAACATAGGAAAGCAATGGTTCAAGGAATCCTATGATTAAATACTGGTAATCTTCGAAAGTTTTCTTTTGAAGGCTTTTATCCCAGATACAAAGTTAGGCAGAGCAAATTTCCAGGCATTTTACCCTCCCATTTGTTGATATACGGACATCTTACCTACATTGTAGGTGTTGCGATTCGGCAAAAGACAACTGAGCTTTTGAAATTCGTTTCAAGATTAAGTTAGATACCTGGTCTGATGAGGATTGAGGTGTTGAACGCACTCTGTGGTCAGTTTGAGTGATTATACAGTCCCATTGTGAAGCAGAAAGTGTGTATTTAGAGGTACAGAAACGTTTGTCAAGAGTGATTCGAATATTATTCAAGGCACTCAGAAAACTGTAAATAGAATTATGTAATTTATGTATTCTAAGTTTGTAAGTGGATCTCCTGGTAGGAGATGAGTCCTTAAAAGTCAAACGAACAAAGCATTATCTTCGAAATAGTGTTTTGACGAAGCTGAATAACATTATGAATGACAGACATTTCTAACAAGTACCATTTGATCATTCTATACCTGGTGACAGTTGTCGTTAAACGCCAAGATGACTAGTAGTGTCCTAGTAAAGAGCCCTCAATTTTTGACTTATCTGTTGATGGTAAATACTTTCACAAAACTTCTCGATCACTAATGCCAAATACTGCCGTCGCGTCAAGGAATACTAGCCTTATCAGACGTTGGTTAGTATACCTATGTTCTGTAAACGTGCGAAGATTTGATTGGTGGATCGACACTTTGTTCTGAAACCACGCTGACTTTCTAAGGCTTCCTGTTCATTACCCTTAATTAAGTGTTGAGTTATTTTTGAGATGGCTATTCTAGACAACACTGTGGTTATCAGAAGTGGATTTATGTCCTTCCTACTTAATTAATACGACCAGACCACATTACGACTCACAAAGTATCTTTCAATTTGGTTTAGCCTACCCGATTGGATACAGAAATCCCTTACCATGATTATAAAGTTTAGGCATTTTTAGGCTTATGAAATTCGGATATTAAGTTGCCGCGAGATTGTAGCTTGATAACGTGTGAAGTTGTGAGCATGTGCTACTGATAAGTTGTCAATATGGCCGAAATAGTCACCAATAATTTTGTGGCAGTTTTCAGTAATGTTTTAGGTGAAACCAGTTAATGATAAAATTAATTTCAAAATAATATCTTGGTTTCTAATTATGAAAGGGTTTGTCTTACTGTATGGACAGAAATTTGTGCTGATATTGTGAGCTACTGGCTTGTACACCTTACATGCTAATTAATTGCACACAATGATTATAACCACGTTATTCCA
The DNA here is from genome assembly GCA_944470205.2 of Schistosoma margrebowiei. Taxonomy (NCBI): domain Eukaryota; kingdom Metazoa; phylum Platyhelminthes; class Trematoda; order Strigeidida; family Schistosomatidae; genus Schistosoma; species Schistosoma margrebowiei. Next base: position 73,408,808 of record OX104028.1, on the reverse strand, counting down.
AACTATTTGGAACATGATTAAACTTAGAGTGACTAATACTGAACTAAAGCTCATTATTATTGTATTTCTATGTCACTCGAATGTTTCAAAATCAATTGTGCAATAATCGATAGTCTAGTGCGTGATGTGTTGTCTTTATTTGAACATAAACAACATTTGAAAGACAAAATAAATCCATAAAAAATATACCGCTAGTATTTTAACAGTTTATTCGATTAATAAACTGTCAAGTGAGTGCATATTTTATAAAGTTAACTATACAGTTATTCATTTCAAAGGGAATATTTCGAGATCTTTTATTCTCACTGTATTAGATACTGTTTATATTTGACCAGATATTTTGGTTATGAATATAATTGGTTATGTTAGGACCGATTTGTCAATGATTAGTTTGTCAACGTGTTTGAATCAGGTTAACTGCTTATGTGAAAGTACATACATAAGCCTTACCCATAACTCATTTTCTTAATTATGTACCTTCATGGTTATGGCAGGTTATCAGATCTATAAATAGCGCTATGATTTCTAATCCGGAACATAGAATAAGATTTTTCGGTTGAAATCAGGTATCGAATAATTCACTAAATGGTAAAAATACTACTCCACCATATCGTAAGTGCTATCGTGTACAACTAGAAGAATTCTTACTTATGAAGATAAAAGTTCTGAGTATCCTTATTTTTTGAATAAGTTTTACTAACTGATGAATAGTTCCTTTTAATATTCAGACCACCCTGTTCGACAACCATCATCGTAAAACTATAGTAACTGCTCAATAATATAGATTACTGAAATATAAACAATCCAATGGACTGCGTTATACTTTATGCAACTTTCTAAACGTTCCTACCGTGTTACGTTGTCGGTGAAACCAGTCAAGAATATGAACAAAGGTGTAGAAACTGTAACGTTTATGTTACTTTCATGTAACCTTGTATTAATGAAACCGTGCATATATATGTACAGTAAAGTTTAATTTTAATCTTGGAAATGTGTTTATTTATTCATTCGTAAAAGGTTATTCTTAATTTCGAGTGAAATCATTTTAGATGACCGCTGATGAATAATAGCACAACGTGTAAATACATTTGTAATTTTGTGCATTGTGAACGCTAAAATGAATAAATAAATCTTAATGTTTATTTACTAAATCACTGTACATACTTGGAAGTGTTTTCATTTATTACAAATGATTTATTAACATGCCCGTAATTGTTTTTTTAAATTAAAGTGTTTTTGTTATTTGTCTATCGAATTATAAACTTACTATTGTAAGAGAGAGGATATTGTAAATATATATAGATGTATCCTGTTTTCTGTGGAACGAAGTATTTTGGAGTGTGTTGTAACGGGTGGATTGCAGGTTTTGATAAGCAGCGTTTATATCGATTGATTCAGTGACACGTAAATACCCAATGAACGACCTAGAGCCCCGATTCGCCCTGCTTCGCTGTCTATCCCAGCCCGTTGAGTCCAGAACACAAATCTCAGCCTCTGAGTTATGAATCATTATATTTCAAATATACTCTGTTTATATACTAATCAAGCAGACCACATCGTGCCATAAAATCGAAAACAACATTTAACAAGTGAAATAAATATCGACCAATAGGGAGTGTACATTTAAAGTCCAAGCTCACCATTAGACTTAACACGATAATTATTGTTATATTTTTCTGAACATCCTAACAGAGTGTTTAACATTGTCTATGTAATTATTTATTTGTTTTACAGGAAGATCCTCTTGAACCTGCACTTAAACTTATCCCAGGTTTTTTCGGCACAGTGGTTCTGGTCAATAGTTTTTCAATATTTTACGAAGGACCTTCACGTACGTTAGCTGCAAATTGTCAACGATATTTTCATTAAATCGACAGTTGTTACGTTTGTTGTAATAGATATTTATTTAAGTGTTGAAATTGTTTGATAATTTGTCAGTGATAAAAATAATTATTGGTGTATTTCGCGGATGTTTTTATAATGTGGATTGTTACTAAAATGCACTACAGAACTTATTTGATGGTAGCTTTCTGGACATTTTACTTAAGTCTAGCACGAAATGCACTTGACTGAAATAAGTTAACTAGTTTTTTTCCAATGCTTTTATCCATTCGAATCAAGTTTCCGTATAGTGGATCGGTTTAAAGTGTTTATATAAGTAGCGATTTCGATGCACGAAATTTTACTATACGACCGGTATAGTAAGAGTATTGAATTAATCTAAAATTGCTCTGACAAATATACTTTTAGGTTATCTGGTAGTTTATGGTGTTGGTTCTAATGCAAGCGAAAATATTTTTAATGTTTCTTCGATATTTATATGAAAGTCAGCAAAGTAAGTATGCTGAATAGAGTATACGAGTTAGTGTATTTTAATTCTTGTCGCAGTGTTGTCAACTCACTTTAGTAAACAATTAAATATTAAAGTGAACATGAGCGTGCGGTGTTTGAAGCAAGCAGTACTGGGTTCGAGTTGTCGAGCTAAAAACCAACACTAGGATTCGGTCACATTGAGCAATAGAGTGCTAAATGGGAAGAGACGCTCATCAATGCCTTTGATGAAAAGATCATGATTATGGTCAAGGATATTTGTCTTACGGTGAGCTATCAATCAGTTGAATCGGTTTGGGGAATGAAAATATCGCTAATAATGCTATAATTCTACAACGAATTGAAGGTTTTCTTAATACGTAATAAACTTTCTAATCAAATAACCGAATGATGGAACTTTTACAATTAAATTATAACTTATTTATAGTTAAGTATAAAATATTGAATATTATGAAAGGAAACACAATCTAATGTCATCACGTCTTCCATAATGTCATGAATAAACCGTCATCGGATTTTAGTCTACTGTCGTATATTATCGTATGGTATTTCAAAGACGATTGATCATAATATCAATTTTATCCACACAAACAAATACTTGGATGAATAACAATAATATCAGTTATGTTCTTGTAAATTAAGTTTGTCAATTTTTTTCTTGAGAAAAGGTTTGTATTTACAGAACAAATTATCACTATATTTCACTTCCTTACTTTTGTTAATTCGGATTTTACCTAAGTTGTGTTTGTTTTATCCCATTGAATTTGACAACGACTGTATTGGAATATTACAAGTAAGTTGTAAGTGTATATATCTTCCGTGATATTGACTAGCGTACTAACATCGCGACAATAATTTATGAAAGAAGACATGGACGGAAGTTGGTTGATTCTGATATTCTTATTGTTTAAAAATTAATTTAGAAACATTTTACTCTACTGAATTAAATAACCTGCATAATTTCATATAGAGGTTTGGTACATAAATTTAAAGTATTGCAGTTAGATTGTTCCTTTTTATGTAACTCTTGGTTTATGCGTTTAATCCTACTCAATATGTGGATTGATGTGTACGTTGGTATTTGATAAATATTCCAGGTTCTATTTCTATATAAGCTTGAATAACCGATAGTATGAAGTTGTGATTGATATCAAATTTAAAATGACAAGAGTGTTTATACTACTATGGTGTTGATAAGAATCATAGTTACACATGGTATGCGTGAAGTCCATTAGAATGTATACAATAAACATGGTATAATGATTTTACCATTTCAATCAATTTCATTTAATATAACTATCCTATGTTTTTCATAATAATTGTATATTTCCGTCTAGATTACTACAATAACTGCTTCTCTCATATGTAATAATTAAATTGTTATTGAAAATATGTTGATATTTGAAATAAGTATGGATGTAATTAACTACTTTATATTTTTGTGTATTTTTTCCAGTGTCCAATCTACTTACATTTGTATGAACAGTCGATTATCACCTAACCCTATCTGAACTACACATACACATGCTTATGTTTTTCCTCTTTTGTAGTGCTGAAATTCGATAGGATACCTCTTTATGGAATATTTATAATTAGTTGTGGTTTAGGTATTATCACTGTTCTACTTGTGAAGTTTGTTTGGGTACCTTTGGTTCGCCGACATATTTTAAGTAAGTCGTTACTCTAGTAATCTGATGTATTCTATTATGACTGTAAGATTTCGTTTGCCGTAAATGGACAGAGAGTAAACTGTGTTGAATTATACAATTATATATTCCAGTCACCAAATGTGATTGGTGTGCTTTGATTATGGTGAGATTGTGAAGATCCATAGTTTATGAGAAATGCCCCTCTGAGTTTTCGGCACCTGTATCAACGAGATAACTCTATGCTAAAGGTTTTCTCCTGATGTTTCTTTTATTGATAACCGCCTAAGCCATTTGATGCTCGTAAAAAATGATCACTGATTTTTCTTGTTGAGCAATCGAACAAGCTAGACAGGACATTTTATTTATGATCTATGTGACTTTACAATCACTAACGTCATAAACGGCTGAGCAGACGAATCAAAGGAAGCTGAATCTCATCTGACGTCACACATTTCAAATAAGTCATTGTTTGCTGTTTCAAAGAGATAAAGAATGGATTAAATGACAAATACTACATTTTATTTGTCGCGATGCGCGGTGTCCGTGACTCGATACTGATACCATAGTCTTTGTATATGCGAACCCGACTACTCAAGAGAAGATATTGGTAGTGAGAATGCAAAGTTGATTTGGTGAAACCGACTCATATGCATGTGCACTTATGTGTATATTCCATAGGTAATGAGGTGTACCAAAAGGTTTGTGTGTGATCCTTTGAAAACGGAAGCATTTATTGGCCAGTCACAGCCATTTATGATTTGAGGATTTCCGATTGACCCGTTGTAACAGTATTTTCCAAATAACTGTTTTGTTTAAAACTGATTAGTTACAGAATATACCCACTGCTACTGACTGAATAAGTTAAGCACTACATTGAGAAGCTAATAACCAGAATAAATATGAATCTATATCATCAAATGGGATTTTTTTTCAGAAAAGTAATTAAACTTCTGTTTTATTGACCAGTTAACGTCGTCGACAAAAGATAAATGTAACACGTAACCACTTATATTGTGAGGTTATCGTTTTTCTCACTCAATTCCTCTATCTTTGAACATTTGACGTTTATCCTTGTCGATTACGGAAGCTGTGATTTTATTTTTCATGATAAAGGATTGAAGGGTCCTAGTGAGAAAACTGGAGAATCTCCTGTAGGTTTTGTGTATCTTGTATTTTCACTGATAAATCTGATGACTTAAAATAGTTCAGTGATATAACTGTCCATCCTTCTGGATTAGATTATATCACTTTGACTATTGATTGAGGCCAGCTAAATCACGTGATCATTGTGAATAAGCGTTTTACTGAATGATTGTTTATCTGGAGAAGAGTAACAGAAATATAAGATGCAATACTACATGTGGATAGTAGGTCGTATGGTAGCTGAGAAATTGAGGCGATATTCAAACTAGGAAATAGTTAAATCAATGTAAATACATTGCAGAACAATCCTGTACCAATGGTTAAATACGTTTCGAAGGAGAAACGTAATTATCGCGAATGAAGATCAAATGAACTTAACTGTTGGCCAAAGATAGTTTACTTTGAGATTAAAATCACAGGAATTTAGGTGATAACAGATATTATCATCTGTTTACCTGCGTTCAGCTGACAACAATCCATATAAGGAATGACTTGTTATTGTTATAACTTGTGAACCTGTGTGCTCTGTTTATTGTATAACGCAGTGATACCGCCAACCAGAGAACGGTGAATTATCGACCGAATCAGTGACACACAAAATACGTGCGAGCAGCCTAGAATCCTGATTGGTGCTGCTTTATGCCTAGCCCAGCCAGTTGAGTCCAGAACACCAATCTCAGCCTCTGTGATGTGAATCATTCATTTCAAGCATACTGGGTTTATATATCAATCAGACAGACCACATCGTATCATAAAATATGAAAGAACATTTGTACAAGAATTAGCCAAATGTGGCTGTGAATGAGAGAGATAGTAATTGATAGACTGGACATAACTGAAGAATGGTAAATCGTATATTAATAGTTCATAGGTCAAAATAAAACTCATAATAAGAGGGACATGAATATGAACAATTTAGTTACATAACAATTATACGATAAAAATATACTCATAGTATTGGTCCATAAATGGATCGCAAAAGTTACCATTCATTATTCTTATCGGGATATAGCACTTATAGATTTATTATTTTATAATCCGATCTATAAATGTGTATACGTTTAAGAGGTCTTTTCGAATTAATAATTAAGATATTTCGGAAGTAAGAAAGAATTAAACAGCTTTATGACTTCATGTTTCATTTTCAGTGTTATGACTTTAAATTCTTACAGAGCTAACTGTGTTTTAATTTTACAAAAATGAAACCTGACTAATACACGGTAATAAACCTGTTTCGATTTCTCTTTAATGTGCGATAAATGGAGTAAAATGTAATTGTGTTTTATTGACGTTATAGATTCGCTTACAACAACTTACAGATTGTATGTAATTTTTAAATTGAATAAAACATTTGGCTAATTCAGTGTTCATGCATTTTTATAGCTGGAGAATCGAGTCGACATATTTTGAAAGGCTATTTTTCCCGTAAGAGCAAAAAGAAATTGTCTGTCGCTGTAGACGATAAGTATCAATCTGTTGAGGATAATAAATCTCCCAAACTTTCAAGCAATAATCATGAATCGATTGATATGGATACGTATGTACCTCGTGCAGAGGGAGAGGCTGTGATTGGATTTCGAAACAATGTTGCCAGAGGAAATACAGATGACAAAGACAAACTTGGACGATTTACTACTGAAAATAATGGTGTATTGCAGGGAGTAGAAAATCAAAATAAAGTTTCAAGTCGTAAGTTTTGTTTTGTAAAATAAAGCCTCACTTGCGTCATCTCCTAGGTTGCATTGACGCGAGATTCTTAATTATTTTCATGACTAAAATCTCATGGAGATTAGATGCAGACATATAGTTATATATACTTTGTAAAGCACAATTTGTTAAGTTAAAATGTTTACTGTCTGTGACAGTAATTTATTATGGTTATCCTTATGAATTTGGATAAAACCAGATTGTTAGTTAAAATAGAAATATGTGGATATAGTATTTCATGGATTCTATTCATTTACGATTGTGTTGAGATATAAGATTAGTAATAACACACAAACAAAGGGCTGGAATGGGATGTTATCATTGATTTTTTCTATAGATATATGCTGGAAAGCCCACCTGAGGATCAGTAAAGAAAAATACGAAGAAAGAGGGTTGCTAAGATGGGCCGTGTAACCGTTGTACGAAACCTAAAATGATTTACATAAGTTTGAACAATTGGGTTAGTGGGAATCACTCAATAATTGAAAATATATGTTTTGGAGTGCATGGAATAATAAATAACTTTCAAAAGATCGCCTAAATGATCATAATTATAATATCAACGGAAACGAAAGTATTACTGAGTGAGTTTTATGGAGATTGGTGTAATGTCAAGGTGGCATTCGTCACAGTTTGACCTCAGTCGGTAAACCATTAGCAACCACGGGGAGGGGTACTGAACGTTTGTTTAATCGTAGTATGGGGCTCCACGACTATGCTCACTTACAGACTTATATATCCATATTTGAATGCTTTCTAAATATCGTCATTCCTTTTTGCTAAGTGTATATCGAAAACTCTCAACTTCGATTCACAGTTTCAGTACAAACGTGAATCGTCTACGTATGCTGATAGTGGCTGGTCGATTAGACCATATCTGATATAAATAAGCTGCAGTCTACTTTGTCACAATTACAGGATGAAAGAAAATGAAGTATTAATCTGTAAATTAAATTCGTTTAAGAACAGTGACATTTTCATTGTAAGTGTAAACTACGTTTTCTCATATGTGTAAATTGTAAATTTTAAGAAAAAGCGATCACTGAAGCTGAATGAGATCAAGTTCTATAAAATTCAAACGTCGAAGTAAAAGTGTTTCAACATCATTAAAAGAAAATAAGCCCTATGTACTGTTTCTCTAAGTGTTGCGTAATCGGTATAAAATTTAAATGTCAGTTGTTAGTAAAAAAGAATTAGTTACACACTGTTCACTTTATCGGTAAAGAAATCTGTTCGATGGTATAAAGACCGTATATTGAAACAGAAGTAATGTTTCTACAAAAATGTAGACATAATTTAGAACACTTGCTCTTGAGTGGAACACTTTATGAATACGTCAATTTTATTGTATATATTTCTGTCAAAATGTTTTTTCACATTATTTCTTGTAACACCGGTTATTATTATTATTATTATTAACTTTTCTGAAATTGTATAGAAGTGGGCACTGTTTATTAGAATAATGATACATTAAAATTAATTATTAACTTTAATGTGTACTCTTAATGATTTAACTCGTTAATTTACTTATAAGTAATAGGAATATAATAAAGAAAATGTTTATTCTCTAGAGAATGTTGTTAGGAGTGATTACATAGAAACGGTTAAACTATGTATGATAAGTGGCTTCATTACATTTAGAGTAAAGTGAAGTGACCTCATGTGAAATCGTTATCAGTTTATCACTTATTTTATAGAACATATATTTTAGTGAAATTAAATGTTGCTTAGTTTTATTCGGCCTGATTTATATACTGATACACAGTTGGCTTCTCAAGAAATCAAGATAATTTCATAATGTGAATAAAATAATAAATTTTTTCCATAATTATATCCAAAGTGAAATCTTTATATTATTATTATTATTATTATTATTATTATTATTATTATTATTATTATTATTATTATTACATTGAACCTAGTAAACGTTAATGGATCAATGCATATAAATGTAAACAACCCGTTTTTTAATGCTATTTGTTTTGGTCGTACGTTGCAATGATTGACATGAATTTACATGCTTTTGCAAACCTAAATCTTCCCAAACTTAGTCATGTCGCATGGTTTTCAGTTAAAGTTTATTCTTATTTGTATGAGATTTTTATATCTGCTCCCTTCTTTTCACATTTTTTCCACATGTTCCATAGATTTCGAAGTGAAACCAAGTAACCCAGATGAAACAGTTCATAAAAGAAATCAGTTAAATAGGGTTTTGGATTATTCACCAAATGATCAAAATGCCATCACGGATGGTAGTCATAATTTAACTAATGGTAAAATGAATGTATCGTTTCCTCCTAACCTGTCTACAATTGGTGAAGTGAGTATTGTGATTTAGTATTTATCTCCCTTTCCTACTGTATCTTTTGGGATAGACATATACCTTAATTGAATTACTAGATAGTGTTGAATGGTTACTGTATATCAACCCAATAAGTTATAACCGACATGAAGATGACACTGCGAGTTAGAGAACAGTGATTTATCGACCTGACCAATGACGCATAAACCCGTATGAGAAGTCTAGAGTTCTTATCGGTCCTCCTCTCAATCTAGCCCTGCCTGTTGAGTTCATAACACCAATCTCAGCCTCCGCGATATGATATGAATCATGTATTTCAAGCATACTCTGTTTATATGCAGACCAAACAGACCACATCACTCCGTGAAATAGAAAATAACCTTTGTACAAGATCCAGCCAAATGTGACTGTGAATGTCAGAGACCTTAACTAATAGACTGGGTATAACTCAAGAACGGTAAATCGCATAATAATAGTCTATTGGTCAACATAAAGTTTTTAATAAGAGGAACGTGAATATGCGTAGTTTAGTTACTTAACAATTATACAATAGAAATGTATGTACATTACATCATTAAAATTCGGTGGTTTATCCAGTTAGTGGTTTCGATCATTTCACAGAGTCCTACGAGGTTGTATTCCAGTGTCCGTAAATGACTGCATTATGATTGAACGATACTGATCCTGGTGACATGTATATCCTACTTGACTTCATATATACTCTGTCGACTAAACGCTTTAATACTACATAGTTATGAAAATTCAGACAGGAGAAGCTGAAAACGTTTATTCGGTGAACAATGAATGACTTCGTCCTTATATAGAGTGAATAATACATGAATTACAGATAACCAATTAAAGCAGAGACAACAAACATGCATATGGCATGTGCACATAAAACTGTTTGAAGTTAACCGTAAATAACTAACAAGTGCATATATACAAAAACGACAAATGAATACACTATGATCAATAACGTTAAATTTAAATATGCACAGGTCAGTTTATGGTCACCCAAGAGTTTATAGAAGTCTATCGTACTAATTCATGATATAACTGCAAGTTTGATTATGTTTGTGACTCAAGTTTATATGGGTCACTCCATCATACAGTGAAAGATACATGATGTGCTGCAAGGTAACTTGTGATTATTAGATTCGTTTTTTATTACATATCTTCCTCGTTGTTCAAATACTATTTATTCTCTATTGCAAATAATCCTAAATTCACATGCTATAATTTTTAAACGATGTATTTTTTCCCAAACCTTGCCACCTTTTGGACTATTAACTTGTGTATTCTTTGTTCACTTATGTTTCAATATGATGGTAATTTTTCGGTATTTGGGATGAATGAAAGTCTAGAAATTTCTAACTTCAGGGATCGTATTAATTATTTCTGTTGAATTTGTGAATCGTTTGTTTTCCAAACTAGCGATGAAAAGAGAGTGGATATTACCCTAGATACCTTGTATTCACAGTGCAATTGAAGCGTTATGTTTTAGGTCTATTTTGTGTGGGAGTAAATGAAACGATGCTCAAAAGAAGTGGTCTGAACTATTCTACAAATAAGTATTTTGCATGATATCATTTGTTTCAAGTGAATGATTAGACCAATTTTAAGCCTATATATTGTGACATATAACACACGAAATGCATTGTTAATATTTTTGCTACATATAATCTGCACTTAATTATTACTAATTCTTCTGGATACAGGAACCAGATCCTGTCGATTCAGTCAAAGATCGTCCTGCTGAAGCTCAAGTTTTCTCATCTTTACAAATTTTAACAGCTGTGTTTGGATCATTTGCTCATGGTGGTAATGATGTAAGGTATGAATATTTAATATATTTTTTCAATAAATCAATCTGTGTATATAGGAAAAATTCACTTATATTACTACCATTAAAGTATATTCAGTAATCAGAACTTAAGATTAGTTATAATTGATATAAAATATGAGTTGAATCCCCATAAAATATAACTTCTAGAAACTTTGTAGATATTAGAAAGATAATATCTATCATGAGACTAGTTTAGAAAGGTTGATTTTTCTCAATGAGAGACCTCTGCAATTCCCACGACGCGAATGCAAAAACACAAGGCTGGTATAAATGATGATTTATTAACCTCAAAAACACGACGACGACCCTAGTCGAAAATACACTCATTTATATATAAATTTTACACACACTTTGAATAATAATTAGGATGAACGCATATATAAATATAAATACTCATTTATAACAAATCAGATATTGAGCATAGTTCATGTCAATTGAATACAAGAATATCGTATATTATACACAATAAAATATCTTACGAGAAAACAAAACAAACTATACCCTGAATAATCATAACATTGAATCCAAATGGAAGTAACGTTGAACAAAACTCATAATGAGTAAATCAATGGGATTTCGACTTTTCTTCCCGTCATATAACTTCGTCCAGCTCAGAGAACAAAGCCTCTTCAGGATCACTACTCGATTTATTTCCGATCGCCACCTCCCAATTCAAATCAGTGTAAAAGGGGTGTGGTGGTGAGTCACACATCAAACGAAAGCTCATGATTCATAGAGTAAGCTAAAGACAAAACTAAATGTTAGTATTTTACAAAGTTTGAATTAAATGAAATAACATCTTCATAAATAGCTTCCGTTGTCTGTCATGGCTTCGTTGTTTTTCTGTTCACGTTAGATCAGAACTGTAATATTTTATTCTTTAGGAGATCACAGTAATCCTGTACGTTTGCACATCTTTTTACATAAAATGAATGACGTGTATGAATGTGCTTCTTTTTCATACATCATTTGTAATATCACATTTTTAAACGAGAGAGCATATTCAATAAGAACTATGCTTCGTAGAATTAAACCATGGAATACGTAAGGGTCTAAAGCTTTCCTAAATGAAATGAGGTACTTGTACGTTAGATTTGAATTACGGATCTTTTATGAATTCGCTGGTATATCAAAGTATAAATCCGCTTTAGGCTAAACTAACATTATGTTTATATGTTGTCACCCATTCGGTTATTTAAAGATACTGTGGTGAACATTCGAATCATAGAAAGTTTTCATTTGAAAAGATAGTCATCATAATCATTTTCAGACTACTCATTCAAAACAATAGTAGTCGTAAACTTGTTTGACTGCTAACCCATTATAAAACATGAAGTCCATCTTCAAATAATTCACTTAACGTGTAAGTTTTTTATGAATTATTTTTTATGCAGTAATGCTATCGGGCCGTTGATTGGTTTATGGCTTATTGCCACAACACAATCAGTTGATTCATCGAAAACTACAGATGTTTGGATTTTGGTTTATGGTGGTGTTGGTATATCAGTTGGTCTTTGGATATGGGGTAGACGTGTTATTCAAACATTAGGTGAAGATCTGACGAAAATATCACCTTCCAGGTAGGTTGGTGATCTTTTTGCACAGAAATATGTTTATTGTAGATATTGTATGTGTTTAATACCATCTTTCAATGAATTTGAATAGTTTTGGTTGTAATTTATATATCATTTTTCATATATATTCGAATGTTTTTATTTACTTGATCTATGAAATCGTTTTTCACAACTGACACTTTATTTTAGGTCATAAGATTCATTCTCTGATGGAACAACAGTAAGTAAAAAAACGAAAGAAGAATGTTGGATCACTGTGGTGGTGGGATGTAGTCAATGTAAATTCTTACCAAACAAGAACTTTTCTTCCTTAGTCGACATCTTAGTTGATTCTGACAGTGCACATTAAAGTGGCTTTTTATTGTCACTTTTTTTAAAGTGTGCTTTGTGTCCACTGTGAGAGTCATCTGATGGGATGCAAAGAAAGTGGAATTATAACGAGTGTTTAGTAGTTTTTTTTATAGTTTCTTGGTATTCAATACTCAATAACTTACAATACTTTTCAGCTAGTCACTTAGTTAATATTCAGCGATCAAGACGTGGAGAAAGTTGTATCCCTTATCATTTGTTCTTTATTTTTGATGAAGGAATTTATGGGGATTGTTAAATGTTCATAGCTTACATCATGGTTTGATTTTACTTAAGCAACCAGTATGGGACCACTCGTTAGTGAGCATCCTTAACTCCACTGAGGATTAAGTTTAAGAACTTCATTTCTAGAGATGAGCACTTAACCTTCAGACCACTGAGCTTGCATCTAATGGTTTACACCAACTGCAATCAATTAGCGATATTGTGCAACCACAATCCCTTTCCTGTTATGGATAACTGTCTCACACTTGACTGATCATGCCTTCTCATTGGAACTTCTGGAAGTTTGTCATTATTGAACACAACTATTATTGGTACGGCGTTTGTAGAAATAGTTGAATTGGTTTCGTTTATATACACTATATGTAGATCGGGCGTAAGTGTATGAAAATGGAAGTTCAACAAAACTCACCAATTCTTTACTATACATTTTCACTGAATTATTTATTTTTATTATTAATAACATTAGTATCATTATTCTTTTATTTTGTTATCAGTGGTGTTTGTATTGAAATTGGTTCAGCCCTGACTGTATTAATTGCTAGTAAAATTGGTCTACCAATATCAACTACACACTGTAAAGTTGGTTCGGTCGTATTTGTTGGACGTGCACGTTCTAGAGACAATGTTAATTGGGGTATATTTCGTAATATTCTAGCTGCATGGTTGGTAACCTTACCCGCTGCTGGTGCTATCTCTGCTTTACTCATGTATATATTTACATTTGTAGTATGAATTTAGTTTATTATATTATTATTATTATTATTAATAAATATTTTATGATTAAAAAAATCTGTTTTTATAAGTAAAAAGAACGAACAGAATAAACTGAATCTCACAAATCAATAATGTAACTTCTTGTTTGTATCCCCATACATTTTGAGCGAACTGATTGATTTTTTTCTGCTCACTTCTTCATTTACTTACTAGATTTCTATTGTTTTTTTTTCTGGGTTTTTTTCGTCCAACACATCCGCTTGTAAACATATATGCACATACACAGAATAGAAAAACAGTTACTTTTCTCCCTCGTTATCATTACTATTATTATTAACTGATCTCGTATTCATTAGATAAATGTTCGTATTAGTACAAGTGGTGATGGTTTATTTAGTTGATGTTCTGTTTAAAAATAAAAGTTCCCTTAATCTCTCACCATTTTTATTACGTTCAACGTCTGTCGACATGGTACCCTGTTCACCAGTTAACACTGTACACAGTTTACTCACATGCATACACATAAACAGAGACATGGAATAGTAAAAAAAAACAACAGATTTGTAGCAACATCCCTTTGAATTGTAACATAAAACATTATTATTTCCTTGTAATTTTGTTTTTATCAACTAATATTAGTGAAAAAGTTTTTTTTCTATTTTTCTAGTTACTACTTCCTTGATAAGTTGGTTGTTTAATGGGAAGTTACTATTAATTAATAATTTATGATGTGATTCAATTAATTAATTAAAAGAACTTTTGAAAAATGTTTGTTCAGTTGTTTTTTTCGCCAATTTTTATTATTAATCATATAAACTATGGGATACATAAATTGAACTAATGATATCAGTTTTTGTAAGAAATAAATCTTGGATTTGTTTTGATCAATGATGAAACGACGTTAATACATAGTAAAGTGTTATTACATAGCTAATTCACTTTGAACACCATTATTTACAATGGTGTTATTTTCTCTGAACTGGATGGTTTGATTAAGGATTTTTTTTTATTGTCGTCGTTGACTGAGTCATGTAGAATATTCTGATAGGGATTTTCAATCAATAATAAATACTTTGCAATTAAATCATCCATTTGATGAAAGTACATAACACTACTAAATGGATTGATCGGAACTGCAAATGTTCTCCATTATTTCAATATTACTTATCTTTGAATAGTGAATACATAATGGATGTTATCATATTGTATCTTAGATTTTATTTCAATATACTGAGTTATCTCAAAAAGTATCTTTACAGATAGACATTTTAGTGGGTAAAAATGTACTAGTTAGATGATATTGTGTTTTACCCAGTGAATGAATATAATTGTAGTGAGTAAAATAGGTATATTGAGATTATAATTGTTGTCAATGATATGTGTAAAGTAAATAATACATATAAATGTATCAATAGTAGTTGTATATGATGGTAAGAATGCTGATAATTTCAATACTGTAAATATATCATGATACTGAAGAGGAAAGGTGATTTACTATGTTTGTTTTATGTCGATTTCGAAGTATCTGAACTATACAGTTCACTAAGATCCCCTGCAAAACACCACTAAGTTCACCGTGTTGTACGCGATTAACGAGGACGTGAAATGGATCCAAAGTTTTGATCGTCAGTCTAGTCCAGGCGTTTTCAAAGAAGGTAATCAAATATAAATACATGGTTCATAGGTCGATTGTATGTTAAGCAAATTGTCCAATCATGTGGACAATGTTGTAAGTGAGATTTGTTGTAGTGCGTACAAGTCAGTTGACATGAAAAGTATGGGAAATTGTGATAAGACAGCATGTGTATGTGTGTTTATGTAGATTTGATGTGATGAAAATTTACTGACGTCATATCCCTCTGGTTATGATTTTTGGTGTAATTCGGTGATTTGATAGATGTCATAAATTCAACATGTTGCAGCATACATGAAATGAGAACGTCTAGACAAATAAATGTAAACTTGTGTTAAACAAGGAGGTCGTTCATCGTATATTTGACAAATTAACTGATTAGAACAAATGAGAAATAATAGTTATTGTGCACATAATGAAAGATGAATTAAAAGAAGTGAAATAAAATTCGAATTGATCTATTAATTACCAGTTGCCTTCGGGAAACTAATTGTATTCCATCTCTTCTATGTATATTGTTTGAGTTTGTCTATATATGTAGGGTTTCAGCTGTTAATAGTCTTGTACGAAACAAAACGTTTAAAAGGATTCTTATGCCGCTGAAGTCAGTTGTACTTCTCGATTCTATTGAATATAATCCTTTTGCCGACTTGTTTCCTAGTTTCCTGAGGCCTACTGAGCTTTAGGCAGAGTTTGTGTCTCTTCACCCGTGCACTGAGCCATCGTGATGTCTCGTCCACTTATACAGCGTTATGGTCTTTGTATTTGATCACACAGGCTCGATTTTGCTATTTCTTTCATATTGTATCCTAAAACCTTACTAGTTTAGCAATAAAAGTATTGTTCGTTCAACAACAAGAACACATATTGTAGTACTTTAGGATCACTTCGATTTCTAACTATGTTGATCCATTCTCTTGGTTTTTCTTTTCGCTTATCTTTCTGACCCTAAGCATTCCTTTTAAAACGTCCCTAGGTTGGTTATTCATCAAAGTAGACATAACCAAATCCAAACCAGCTTCTTTATCAAGTAGTTCTGAGACGAGTTTCTGAACTCTGTTATCGCATTCGGAGCGACCTTTGTAAAAGGAGCATGTGATGACTTGTAATCTAGATATGTTTCGGAATATTTTTGATTTTGGAATATAACAATGTTTAAGCAATCGTCACTCTTCCTCACAAGCAAACAGTCGAGAAATGGCAGTTTGCGATCAGTTGATCAAATTTCTGTAGTGTACTTGGTGTTATCAGATATAGTGCTGACGTTTGTACAAAATCCGTCTCAATCTCATTCGTAATGATAAATCGCTTATCTACATATCTCAACGAGATTGTAGGTGATTGGGGACAATTCGAGATTTCCCTCGTTTCCAATCAATAAACAAACAGGTTGGCCATATTTGCAGCTATCGGTGATCTCGCAAACAGCAGTCGACCTTATTAATTGAAGCCACATCTTAGTTTGACTGCCTCTAGCTAGTAAAATTATTTAGTAAGTCGTATCTGGCGAAGCATAGCACATAAGTTCCAGGAGATTTTTCTCGACACATAAACTAGGGTCATTGACATTGAATCCGATAGGGAAAAGACTAAGTATACTATGTATCACTCCAAATAATTTCGTTTTATCTATCGCATAACCATTGTCAACCAGGTGCGCCGAGATAGAGTTGTGTATTATTTTTGTCTGAACATTTTCTAACCACGAAGAGAAGCTCATTCGTATTGATTATTTTAATTTCTCCCCCTGAGGTTAAGAAGTGCAATTGATAGGTGCCCCACAGCATTTGTGTATCCCAGTGATTGAACTCAACCCTCGGATGCAGGTATATCCAGTTGATGAGTCCCAAATAGAGTGAAATGCACGTCCTCGATTCCACTGCTAGCCACTATCCATCTTTGCTTACACACAGAGAGATGTTTACTCAATCGCTGATTAAATTACTTCATAGTACGCTCAACAAATGCAAGCCATTTTGCAGCGTCTTTGTGTCCATAGAATATTGATCATTCAGTGAAAAAGCTTTATCCAAACTACAAATATGGGTATAGTCATTGCAGGTTTCGACTACATCGCTGTGTGGTGGTTTAGCTTTTAGAAAATTTGACAAATGTTTAGAAATAAGTGAAGATATTTCATAGTATTATGGTGACGGATTGTTGACATTTCCCCGATAATTAAATCAAACATGCATTTGTACTGCTGTGCCACATTAATCCAATGTCAGTAGTTCTCATGAATTTAATTACTCAATTACGTACTTTTGTTATAACTTAATGAATAAGACATAGTCGTGGGAATGTATTAACTGTTTATTGGTGTGATTAATTTATGTGCCTGTGGCTGACAGATTTCAATGTTCTGCTCCCTGACTCGAATGAATACAGAAACACCTGACTTCTAAAACTCGGTATATTCTTTTGTATTTATATCAGTATATTTACCTTCATTGTCTGTTTTAACTCTGATGAACGATCTTCATTATCCTAATTCAATATTTATCAGATTCTGCTTATTACTTGGGAACTTATACAACGATACACAATCAACGTATAGTGTCGACCGACCGGTTTAAAATATGGGGATTTATGAATGAAATCAACTACGTAACCTGTAGTGTCAGTTATTGTGGCAAGCCCATGTACCTTATTCTAACTTGCAGACATCCTATTTTATTCATCCTACTCGAGCCATATTTTGACCTTGTCAATTATTCGCTTATTAGCCTTGACTGTTTTTATATGAGCGTATATGTGTGTGCCCTTCTTATAGCATTAATCACATGTCTGTAGCATTATTTTGTCTGCCTATAAATATTGAGTAATGCCTGGCTTGAAATGGAGTTGGCTTCCCAGCCATCTTCCATGCGTGTCATTTTTACTTGGCTTCACCGTGTGCTTGGTTGCTGTACGCTTGCGGATTTTTATTATTCATTAACAATAAATTATCTCTACAACTGGTGTTCAGGCTTCTGAATACTTTCGAGTAAATCCGTAATTCTACTAGGAGATTAAGCCTACCAAAAATACTCAGTTTACGGGATATTATTTATTGGAGTCAGATATTGAAGACATTAGCCTCAACATATTAACAGCCTGCCGTTTCTTCAAACCTTTCTTTTGAAAACTTTACATAATCGCGAACCATTTTAATGAAGCTGGAACGTCATCACAGAGATAATTTAATTGTTTATAAAGGAATACACATGGCATTTTTGACAAGTTCTTAATTTTCAAGAAAAAAACACATTTAATTAACAGCTGATTGACATATAATGGGTGTTATTGATTTATTTACTCAAGGTCACCAAAATCACGTGTTTAAATACAGATACTAATTGGCGTATCATTATATCAACATGAGAAAAAGTGTGCTTTTAATATACTTAATCTCTAACCAGAATTTATTCAGCATTCAAATAGAAAACTTCAGTATGTTGACTAAATATTTCAACTGGAAATCAATAAAAAAAGTAGTAAAAACTGTTTAGATTAGGTTTAGTGAATTCGTTTACTCTATAGCAATTAATAATTTACTTTTTTCAACTCTTAAACACTCATACACACATTCAAGGCCACGTATAGTTGATTCAGTAAATTGTCAAAAAAAACTTACCTCTAGCCTATAAGCACATCTCTGCAAATACATTGTACATCTGTTTACATATATGTATGCATAATTAATAATACTAGACCTATTAAAAGAATATCGCATGATCAGGATATGCTTAAGAGTTTAATTACCAAAATCCAGATTCATTTGTGCATTTGTACTCTAATGACAATGTTTACTGGAGGTTATTTGAGCGGAGATAAATAATGTCAGAATTTTAAAAACTGGTAAGTCATAAATAGTTGTTATTTCAACTGAATATTAATCCAAAGATTTTACGGTTTTAACAAATATACTTTCACCAAAGACAACTATTCACTTGTATAAAACCCCTATGTTAAACGAATCCGAATACTTTCAGAAGATGTAGACATTAATTGTGTTAATAGTCACTTATATGTGATTTAGTTACAAGCGTAGTGTACAAAAAGTAGTAAGCCTGTTTGCAGTTTGAATGATTCGTAATACAGTTTAGATGGTGAATAGGGATTTCTTAAAATTGCACACCTTTTAATATTAATTCCTGAAGGAGATATGATTCTCGGGTGGACTAATGAATGGGGACTTCTTCCTCCATCGTTTTATAACTTGTGTTTACCTAATTCGTTTATGATTAATACTACTCCTCACACATCTTTTCTTATTTTTATTATTATTAATCTTGTGAACAAGTGATGAATTTAATTAACACTCGATCCACTTTTCCATTTCGTACATAATCCATATTAAATGATTTATTACGCAATCTTTGGGTAAATACTTGGTCTGTTCCTATCACTCTATGTCATATGTATTTGTTCTGATTATTGATTTCGTAATTTTAATTGATCTACAAATCGATTAAACTTAACACCGTATGTTAGTCACTTTGACATTAAGAATTATTCATTTGTGTTCCGCTGGGTGCAGAGATTGTAATTCTATTATTACATATTTATTCTGACCAATGATTTCACACTTTCACTTGTGTTTTTTGTTTGAATCTTCCTAACTGATTATAGGCTGATCAGTTGCAATCCTCAACATCGGTGGGAAGATTCATACAACCAATACAAATTAATTAAACCTCACCTCATTGCACATGCCAGGGGTTATCTGAGCACAGTAGCTATGTGTATAACGCAATGGAGTTTGAAGTCTGCTTTCTGACTGGTTAGTAATACTCTTGTATAATAATGGAACCGACAAACATACATACAAAGTTCTACGTTAAGACTGACTGATTAACTGAGTCTCTGGACGGTGCTATTAATTTGATTTCATGCATAATAATTTGTTATGCTTCACATAAAGCATTACTGCTATGACTGAGAACTTAATTGATTTCGTCTTCTAGACTCGTCAATCAAAATTCTGACTGAGAATAATCTCAACTCTTATTGGTCAAGAACGTATACTCTTCAACCAGCCCAACCTTCAGTCCTATAATAGGACACAGCAAGCAGTAGCGCAATAGTAGTTTCATTGTCATCAGTCTCAAGCACCCATTAGTTTATATGTATGAATTATTACCAGACTACAACATACTCCAAGTGTGAAATATTACCGAAAGTTCTGACGTCTTAAACACTTGCTTAATCATAATATTTATTTAATTCAAATACCTTGCTAAGTATTAGACCATTCATTAAAAAGATTACTGTTACAATGTTTTACGTAAATCATGTCAAACTCGTACTTCATTACTCATTAAAAAAACATTAGTTAATCAGCATTACAAAAATCTACCGAAACTTCATAACTGTTAATTTAAGAATAAAAACATCAATATGTCATAATGATAAGGATGACTAGTATTATGTTTCTTGATAAAATAAATCATTAATGAATAGCCCACTACTTAATATAAGTTATTATGAGTACCCTTAAACAACGTTAAACCACGTAATTATATTAAATCTTTTCATATACCGTTATGTTCTTTTTATGAAACACAATTTATGCAAATACATATTTTCAGTTACCTTAACAAAAGAATATACACATATAGATGCATTGTTTTAAGTACTATAAAATTCAACTAGAAGTTGAATTTGGACAAGACATTTTTAAGTAAAATATCTAACTAACATACCATGTGGTATGTAGTCTAGTGGTCTAGTGGTTAAGTACTCGCGCGCGAAGCCAGTAGGTCCTGGGTTCGAGCCCCGCGTGTTGCGGGATCGTGGATGCGCACTGCTGAGGAGTCCCATACTAGGATGAAACGGAGGTCCAGTGCTTCCAGGTTTTCAATGATGGTCTAGCTTCAACTGACTCATGATTTCAATCTGTAACATACCATGTCTCATTCTAACTGAATCACAGTTTCAAATGATTTATATAATCTAGTATACTTATGTTTTCAATTGTTTTACACTGATTATTCATGTCTTCTTATCCTGTTTAAAATCGATTATTATGTGGAGAATATAGGTTACTTTTGGCAATGTTACATGTGTCTCTTATTGGACTTTTATCTAAAAAAATTTAACTCTCACATATTCAGACAATTGTTTGAATGAATAGGTTTAGGAACAAATGTTTGTCCCTAAATATAGCAGAAAATCAAAGTCCTAATATTTAGGTGCCTATTTTCTTCTTCTCACCCAGTAGTACTTCATAAATAAGTTATTTAAAAGAAAAACCCTAAACTTCCTAGATGAAATAGACTTGATATGACATTTTCATTTTCTTGAATTAGAATATAACAGTGGTCTAATTCCCTGTTTCTCCGTAATTGTTTAAGTGATTCCCAACTGTAAATGGAATCAATGTTTAAGTAGTAGATAACACTAATAAGTAAGGATAATCTAAAATATTTCCACTTATTTTTTTTAAAATGACGTTTCGTAAAATTTAAGTCAGTCAAATGATATTTATTTGTTTATTTAAACTGCTCACTTTTCAATGGTTGAGATCATGAGTCATTTGAAACTAGATCATCATGGAAAACCTGGAAGCACTGGACGACCATTTCGTCCTATTGTGGGACTCCTGAGGAGTTCATAAAAGCCCCTTCTGATAATAATCACTTTGTTCATTGATTGTAATATTTATGAAGGTGTAAAAATATTTCTATCTGTAATTGCCCAGGTTTCGAATTATGTAATATAAATCATGTATTCAACAAAATTGTGAAAAAGTTCAACACATTGGTAATATTGACTTGTATGAACTCACGTATTCATGAGTGTGGAACGTTCCAAATATTAAAGAAAACATATTTATTATAAACATAATGAGACAAGTTTTGAACGTTCTATTTTTTGTATAGAATTCTAGGAAAATACAACGCTAAATTCAAACACTACACAAACACATATTTGACGGCAATGAGTTTCGAATTTAAACGTACCTCTGACATATCAACATTATCGAATAAAGAGACTGAAAGTAAATTTAAGAAAAAACATGAAAATATTACAATCCTTAAACAGGAATTTCCAAGCCCGCTAGATGGTGATAATGACAATGGTGAACAATTCAAATTATCTAGAAGTTCAACAGAAGTGAAAAGCTCTTCATCTCATTCTCTAGAATCCCTAAATACAATGAAAATATCAAAAGTGTATGTTTTTATGTTTTATGTTTATATATTTTTAAAAAATATTGAGTAAAGTGAAATTTATGTATTGAGTCTTGTATTCAGTAAGGCTCATCAGATAATATTTTAGTTCACGAAACAAACTGTAGACCTTTAGGTGATTCAAATTTATGACGTTTGGTGTTGTCTAACAAGCAAAGGTTTTTGGTTGCTGCTGTATAAATCTTAATAAAAATTATAGGTTTGGATCTTACAGATAGATGTATTTGCCCAATGTGATTCAGGGTTTTTGGTTTCTAGGCTCCAAATTCTCGTTTTACTGGTTGAAGGACAGAGATAAGACAGCGAATTTAATCATGAAGACCGTTTTCAACTACGTTTTATTATCACTTATTAGAATCCATATTTGAAATATATGTATCTGAATGTTCAACCAATTTACCAGGTGGTTATTTGCGTAGGTTTGTAAAACAACTGTTCTGAAATTCTGTATAGTTATTTTAACAAAAGTTTATTAGTTGCCACGGATTTATCAGGGCTGGAGGTTTTGTAGTTCTATGTATTCCTCGATAGAAATTCGCAATGTTTTTTTCCTCTAAAGATAGTTTTCATTATGAATTTATAACAGGTAGAATTCTGTTGAAAACTCAAAAAGAATATACAGCTATTAGGTTCTATTTTTGAAACTTATTTGTAATATGCTTCTGCTGCCTTACAGATATCTTTAAGTTTGTTGGGAGGCCTTTGGCTCAAAATACATTGTTTCCTTTTTCATCTCCACCTACTTTGTGACATAAAATAAACATTACCCCTTTCACCAGATGGTGACTACTTTAATCCCAACTTCACTAGTTACCAATAGTGAAGGTTACCCTTGTGATTCAAAAACTTTAGACGAAAAAGATGATTTAGCTATTGTCGTCATGATTCAAATAACTTATTTTGCGGAAATCTATCTCACTTCAAGTAATTTTAAATAATGACAACTAAGTTTCTTTGACTAGGATTTAGCGGTATTTAACTTCAAATATCGTAATCGTAATATGCCGTCTTTCGAAAATAAAAATTGTAGGTAAATATATATTTTCGGAAATGTAGGTTTCATAAGCTGAACATAATATTGTGTTACATTTTATTTTACTCTACCGAATATATGTTTAAAAAAAATGTGTGATCGACAAACCAAGTCATTGACTTATGAAGTTCAATAGACTACTCATCATTAGGCAAACGTTTACTGATTATGGTAGTTGCTTTGTAATCAGTAGTGCAATCATGAACGGCCGTTTCATCCTAATGTGTGATTCCTCAGAAGTGCGCATCCACGACATCGCCTTGCGAGACTCGAACCCAGGACCTATCAGTCTCGCGCGCGAGCGCTTAACCCACTAGACCAATGAGCCGGCATTCAACGGTGTTAATGTCTAACTTCAACTAATCCACGAAATTGAGCGAAACATTCACTATTGTCATCAGTGAGTTACTATCTCATAACAGATCCGGTTGAAATGGCTGTCCAGTGCTTCCAGGTTTTCCATGGTGGTCTAGTTTCAATTGTCTCATGATCTCAACTATTGAAATTCCTACGATCTACCCAAAACGCCTTCTGATACATATGATTGTGTTATTGAAGATTAAGATCATGAACCGATTTATGTTAGACCACCATTGAAAACATGGAAGCACGGGACAGCCGTTTCGTCCTATTATGTCCTGAGTTCGAATCTCACAAGGCGGGGTCGTGGATGCACACTGCTAAGGAGTCCCACAATAGGACGAAACGGCCTTTCAGTTCTTTCAGGTTTTCCATAGTAATCTATCATCAATCGGTTCATGATCTCAACCAAAATCTTAATAATCTCTACAATCCTGTACTGGATAATTAGTAAAGATTAATAGTTTTCTGTTACTGATACTCGTGTTAACTATAATCTTAACTTTTTTTGAAAATCTTATCATTAAATATCAATATTGAAGTGATTCACTAACGGAGACTGATTAAAATCCATTTTATAAATAATCGTAAGAATAAGAAATAGTCTTAACCATTACTAAGATATTGTAGACATTGTAGATATTTGATATGCATAAAAATAAATTTATCATCATCTTGTTAACAAACTATTCGTTGAGAAAAACTAAATTAGTAGTCTTATTCTATTTATATGAATTTCTATAGACCTAGAAGTATATCAAAATATTTTATGGGAAGATATAAAGACAAGTAAATATAACCTATTTTTTTATTCTTTATATTATCATCAATATTATTGTACAGAATTTGATTGTTATTTGCCGAAGTAAAATTCATTGATTTTGTTTGTTTATTTGTTTAAAACAAAAGCACAACATCTTTAACCATGTGATTAAGAAAGTTATTTTTTTATAAAGAAAAAAATTAATCTCTAAGATTGGTTTATTTCAATACAGATACAATGTAATTTTGACAAATATGTACAATCTGGTCATCATTCATAATGATGACATTTATAAATAATAAATCAATTGAAATAAATCTTAACAATGTACGATAGTTATGTAATATATATCTAACTGGTTTGAATAATTTCATCTGGTTAGCGTTTTTTTTTTAGCGAGTTAATTTTCTACTGGATGAGGTCACTAAACCCGATGCCCAACATTCCTCCTTTATCCGGGTTAGGGACAGGGAACAGCTCTAGAGGGACTCCATGCTCTAAATAATCACTATATGGAAATCGAGAATTCGCTTGATAATATGCAATAATAGAATAATGAATAATTATTCTTAATGTTAGTAATATTTTAACGAGGGAATAGATTACAATGTCTTATCATTTTAAAATATAAAAAAGGATCACGGTGAGGATGTCAAAAAAGCACAATGAACACATAAATAAATTAGTTAGCATAATCAATACAGAGTCAACGATATCCACTTCATCATAACCAATGTAGGGGTAAACGATTAGTCATGTATTATTAACGGGAAAAAATTTTGTTCACAGTTTCAAAACATTTAGTATTCCATGAACAAATGACAAGTTTATTTTCAACGAAAATTTTCTAGACTTCATTGGACGTCCGTTTCGTCCCATTATAGCATTCCTCAGCAGCACTCATCCACGATCCTGCTCTCAGGATTCAAACCCAGAACTTTTGATCTTTCGTACAACCGCTTAACCTCTAGACTACTGAGTTAGCATTCAATGGTATTAATAACTAATCTCAATCAAGTTTTATTTTGTGTAAACTATAGTTTAAATAACATAAATCTGCTTCATACAAATTCAAATCAAAGAAATTCAACTATAATCTTAAAGTTAATAATTCCTATTCAATCTTTCATAAATTTTTAGATCTGTAAATCGTCAATTTTCTATACCAGATGCTCCAATTCCATTGAAATTTACTCCAGTCAACATTGATTTGTTACCATTAGATTTATTGTCTGAATCACAGAATAAAACCATACATGAATTACTTAGTCATAATGAATCTTGTGAGTTTATTATTAAGAATATTAAAAAATAATAATATTGAGGTAAACAATTGTTTTCAATAACTTCATTATTAGGCTTTATAAATTATTGTATTATGTTACAAACGCTAAACTAAGCTATGAACATATCAATATGACAATGTTTGGTGTTAAAAAAAATGATAAATTTAATTCATGGTTTTTTTGTTAAAATTTCGATCACTATGCATACATAAAAGGAAGGCTCATATCAGAGTGGGAGAGTGCTGGTCGGCGGCTTATGCTTCATTGTGAGTAACAGGTTCGTAGCGAAGCATGCGTACATAAACTAGTCAGTTGTTCTTACATATTTAACTTTATTTCGATAACTGTTTTAATTATAATTTGATTCTATTTGATAGTTGATTTTTCAACTTCATATCTTTCTTAACTAATATTTCTCCTTAGTGTATTTTTTAAGATATTATTGTAATGAATTCGATCTCTTTGAAGATATTTGCGGCATAACTCAAGTTATTTCTTACAAAGGATAATAAGAAACATAGAAATTTACAATTTATTCCAATATTTTAAGACTTACCAGTTAGATGTACTAAAATAACATTGTTGATATTCTTGTTGGAAATACAATCTAGCTACCATCTATTGAAACTATTGATAAAATAATATATTTGTAATATCTCAATGAGTAGAAAAATTATTTTTTAAATATAATGACGTTTTGTGACTCAATGTCAATCACTTCTTCAGAGAATAAATAAACAAAACTTGGGTTATTTATTCTCTGAAGAGGTGGCTTACACTGAGTCACGAAACGTCATAAAATTTAAAAAATAATTTTTTCTACTCATTGAGATATTACAAATATATTGTTTTATCAATAACAATCTACCTAATATTCAATTTACTTAAAATTATTAAGTCAAACCTTAGTAATGCTACCTATCTATTAGGGATTGTGGAGATTATTAAGTTTTTGATTGAGATCATGAACCGATTGATGTTAGACCACCATTGAAAACTTGGAAGCACTGGACGTTTCGTCCCATTGTGGGACTCCTCAGTAGTGTGCACCCCTAAAACTGATAATTACCATGTGCTCACTAGTGACTAGCTTCGTGAGAAAATTCTCGGAGTTCTAGTGAGAACACATCACCGGTGGAGCTAATCCGTGTCAGGTAGAGACAGGTATCTACTTCAGTACAATGGAAGATGGTCGCGCAGTTTCGTGGATTGGGTGAGGTTAGACACTAACACTGTTCAATATCGGCCCAGTGGTCCAGTAGGTTGGGCGTTCGCGCGCGAGACTGAGGGTCCTGGGTTCGAATCCCGCGCACACTGCTGAGGAGTCCCACAATAGGATGAAACGGCCGTCCAGTGCTTCCAGGTTTTCGATGGTGGTTTAACACCAATCGGTTCATGATCTCAATCAAAAATAGTAAATCTTTAAGAATTTTTAAAGGGACATGTAATTTAAGATTGTTTAAAGATATGTAATCATATAATGTATCATTAGTTTTTCTCAAAGGCACATTTGTGAACAAGGAATTTACATCATATGAACACATTGTCTTTTCCTTGATATTAATATCACCTAAATGATCGACCAATTCAAAAGAATCCTTCAGGGAACACTTTCATAGACGTCTTCGGATAGGGTCTAACAATTTTGTTAGCCATTTAGCCATGTTATGTGTAGGTGATCTGCACATTGATAAAATTGGACGTAAAGGAATGTTTGGTTTGTGAATTTTTGGTAGTCCATATAAATGAGGGTACTCAGAACCCATAGGTTTTAGAAAATTAAATTCCTCTTTATTAATAATATTCATATGTAGCAATTTTTCTAGGTTTGAATTTACTTTTCCCTCTAGTTTGCCAATACTTCCAAATTCAAAATCAGGCATAAATTTAATTTCATCACTGAGGATGGATAACATCTTACTTTTATATTCACATTTATTCATATAATTACGCTTGATCCTTTATCAGGTTTTAACAAGACAATATCAGGGTTTGTTCGTTGTTCTTTTAGTGATTTAAAATGCTGAGAAGTTAATATGCTTCTCTGCTTTGTTTCAGCATTAAGCAATTGTAGTGCTATATCCACCAGTTTGATAAGGTTCCTATTCAACAGACTTGATCGTACTTGTACAAACGATGCCATTGATGATTATGTTAAGTTGCTAAATAAAACATTAATGGAAAATGGCTATCCTCTGAAATTCATAAATCGATGGAAAGTTCATGGTACAGTGAGACCTACTGTAGCCTTGGTAGAAAAATATCCTGTCTACATCACCCTATCATTCAGAGATGATTCAAATAGCCTTTTATTGAAACAAGGGCTTAAATCAGTCATCAACAAAACGTATTGTGCAACAAAGGTCATTATCAAAGAAAGAACAAGGTGCATGCTTCATCCAAAACTTAGAAGACATGAAAACGATTGTAACATCCCACTGTGTTTACCAATTTAAATGTGTGTGTGGTCATACAGATAGGGAGACACAATCGTGATCTCAAAATTAGGGTGTGTGAACATATAATCGAAACAGGACGTAAGATTAGTCTTAACTCGGCTTTTGTTGTGTTGTACAAAAGTGCCAAAGGGTATTATGGGTAGTAAGGTTTATTAAAGCCTTAGCCATACGAAAATTCGAACCCCCTTTGTGTATTAAAAAAAAACAGTTTGTTCTCACCTTAAACCTATCCTGGTAATATTGGCTTATTATCCAGAGTGATTAGGTTTCGCTTTGTGTTCACATTATTATTATCCTTATCTCTTCTTACCCGATTTCCAGTCTAGTTGACCTTCTATTTTTTATATATAAATGCTCTTAACAAGTATATGTGCGATCAGATTGTTCGAAATGTATTACGCTAATATATCACATAGTTCTGATAATCTTCGTCTTCTTGTTGCATTATCGAAATTTATCAAAGCAACTCATTGCTTTAAATTTCTTAAAAGAAGACTGCCTGCACATATTTGTTATGTGTTTACACGGTATAATGTTTGAAATAATTATTTCTTTGATTCTCTAATAAACTGTGGTGTTTCACATCAGAAATTATTACTGAAATCATTACAGAAAGTCAATAATTTCATATATGCTTTATAATTTCTACTAATAAATGATAAACTAGAAATTTCATACAAGATTATTCTTATTTGAGCCGACTGTATATTTAATTCTCGATTTATATAGTTTAGGTTTAGTCAAATAATAAAGGGAATTGATTTTAGTACTAGTAGTATTATCAGAATGTAACTAACATCTCTTCACATTACATTTTGGAGATGGTGGAACGAGTCGAGATTGTACCAAAAAATCAATTTGTTAGTTCTTGTAAAAAGTAACATTTTTATATTCTCACTAATTAATGTTTGAAATCATAGTGATACTTTAGTTTACTGGATAATGATCTGGGATTGAGAATCATAGTTAATGTGTAGGAATCACAGTTAGAATGTCAACGTAAATTTAATTTTAGGCAACTGAAAATTTAGAAAATGAATTACCGACTACCACTCAATTTATAAGTACTCGATTTTATTCGGTGTAACTGGATATTTCAAGTTTTAAATAAGAATTATAATTTCATTAATTTCCTTCTTCTTCATAAATTATAAATTTAGTCACTGAAAGCGAACAGATCAAATTGTTGGACAATGAAAACTGTATGGACATAAAGGTAACGATTTAAAAATAATTCTAGTAACATTCCACGTAGTGGATCAATTATTTTTTGAGAGTTTCCATATATTTTAATAGGTAAGATCGTGAGTCAGTTGAAGCTAGATCACCATAGAAAACCTAAAAGCACTGGAAGGCTGTTTCGTCCTAATTTGGGACTCTTCATCAGTGGGTATCCACGATCCTTCCTCGCGAGATTCGAACCCATGGCCTATCAGTTTATATAGATATATATTAGCATAGAAATGATTCTTGTTCTTTGACATTTATACAATCATATTTGCGTAAGATGGGGTTTATTTTTATTTCAGCTCCATTAAGTAATCAAGATGATAACATTTCTTAATTGTTATGCAAATTAATTAAATTTGAAAATTAGGCCGTTCAGAATCCAGTTAAGTGAGTAAATGATATCATATTAGCTGTGAGATCTAAGAGGTTTGCGTTTGACATAGTGTAGAATCATGAATAGGTACTACTTAGAAGATCGAGGTTAAAAAAGAACAAATCCAAATTTAGAAATATTTTTCATTTAATTTAACTTTGTGTAACAAACTGTTTTCGAGCAATATGAATGTTATAATTGGAATTCTCTGAGCGTAGTAAATAACAGCAAATAAAATGAATTAGTGAATCTTTGAAGAAATCCCAATGACTAAGATCGGTTTTCTGAAATTAGATATCTGTAGATCATAATGAAGACAAAAATAATGTAGTAGAAAAATTGAGTCGAACTAACCTTTTGTAGGTCTGAGAAGTGTTTAAAAGTGAGTAATGACCAATGTTATGTGTATCGGGTCCTTCTTAGTGCGGATAGATTTTTATTCATCACATTGCAATCTAACATTATTATATCAAAATGTAAGGTGGTGGCTGGAGGTGGTCGGGAGGATCTCGTGTGTCCATAGGGAGACAGTCGCATCCCGGCTGGCTGAACGGTAACGTGTATGGCGGACAAGTCGGCTGATATGAGATTAAATCCACTATGGAGCATCAGTTTCCTCCAAGGTTACAGGTACGCTTTGCTGACGAATGCAAAATAGCATGAAACCTAGGTTCAGGGTTTCCTGTCGACCATCTCAAACCACCATCTTACACCTCAACATAGTGCATGCAATCCCGAGTCAACTAAACTAATGACCACAATGCAACTTGGTCGATAGAATTTGATTTTCAATAAGAAGGATTTGGCACATACAACATTGGTCACTACCCAATGATCAATCAATCTTAAAAACCAGTACATACTTAATTCTTTAATCATCTCTTCAAAATCCCTAACCAATTTTATGATCACTCACTGATTGAGACGAAATATTTTGTGATTTCGAATCCGAATAATAACATTTTTAGTACTCTGAATAAAACATAATAATTTTAATTTTTTTTATGACAAATTAATAGGAAACCACAAATAAAATTCGTTCACATTTGGATTATCTTCATAAACATGAAAGTCAACATTTAAAGATTTTGGAAGAAATTAAAACGGTAAAAGTTTACACATTTTTTTAATGATTTAATATGAAGGACTATTTAATTGATCAAAGACATTAGTGTAGATACATATCTGAAGTTTGTGCTGATAACGTCGTTCAGAAGAACAATGAAAGCTCCACGACCAAACCATTCAGGTCAGAGAACAAAACTCCATCAAAATATAAATGTTTGTATGACACATAGAATTGCTCATTATTATTCTTTTAGTTATTAAGAGTAGATGTAAAATAGAAAAGGTACATAAGTTGGTTGTTTATTGTTTCATTCATTTTATATATTAAGTTGAAATGATGTAATTACTTATCTAAAAATATTTACAGAAGTGATTGAGTTCAGTTTACAAATCATCATAAATAGTAAACTGAATCGACAATATTGAAATCTTCTAAGTTTTTAATATAAAACTTCTATTATTTTCTTTTCTTATTGAATAGATATACATTGATTATTATGAATAAACAAATATGTAGTTGATAAGAACATACAATAACTTTGGAAACCGTTTTTTTTTTAATTACTAGTGTTTATTTGAGTTTATGAATTGACTGGATGCATCACCTTGACATAAAGCACAAAAATGTAACATTTAAATAAAGAACTTAATTATTAAAAGTATTATTAAATACTCTATGATCAATAAATGTGAATTGGACACTATTAACTTATAAGCATTAAATAGTCAATTTTAGATAAATCTATGCCTTAGTAACCATTTTAATTATATTTTTTGTAGATATGTAGAAAACAAAAAAATTATGTTAAGATATATTCTATTCAATTATATTATCAATTGAACATTGAGAATAACATACAAATAAATAATCTCAGATAGGTTTTGTGGATATTATAGTAATTTCAATGGTTAAGATCATGATTAGTTGAAGTTAGACATTAACACCGTTGAATGCCGGCTCAGTGGTCTAGTGCTTAAGTGCTCGCGCGTGAAACCAGTAGGTCCTGGGTTCAATCAAGTCATAATAAATGAACGAATTAGGGTGTATGGTTTCAGGGCTAAGCATAGTATTTTCATAGAATTAATAAAGTATTCAGATAGGAAATCTAATATTAATAACAGTTGGGTAATAATGTAGTTGAAGGATTGATTATAATAGATGCAGTGAACTTAATGCAAAAAAGAATCTGAATTACTATTTCTACACTAAACGAATTAATCCTCATTTGCCCAATGAACATGCATTATTAGCTCGACATGGAATTTTATAGGCATTCCGATGGATTTACAACGAGTTCTTCTATGGATTCACCTGTCTTTGACTTTTTTCAGGTAAAACTAGACGATAGTCGACTTAAGAATCAAATAAACCAGCTACCACTTTAGTTCCGCCACATAGACGAAACGTTTAAACTACTTAATAATGTAATGGACATAGTTATCCTACTTAAAAGATTTAAGTGCATGCATCCGACTACCAGGTTCATACCATAAGAAGAATATAATGGAAGTATATCATTTTTAGACATCTCGTTAACAAGGAGATTGAATGGAGCATTAGAAAGAAATGTATATGGAAAATCATCATCAATTGGTCAATGCACTCTCTTTTACAATTCTGTAAGTCTCATCTACAAAAGTAACATAGTGATGAGTTTAACACAATGAGAAAATTACTTGCTTTAATGATGCCATTGAAGGTAAGCTAATTACTATCCACGACCTAGACAGCATGAACGTTTATCCATTAGGTTTATCAATAAGCACATACCGAAAGACAAGACAAAGTCAGTGAAACTACGTTTCTTAAAAGAGATCGATTTTCCTAAATTCCAAATTACTCAACAAGTCTTCCAATTAATAAGTAATACATCGAATAAGAAAAGCTGTACGAAGAACATTCAACACAACATACCATATATTATAACCGACAGACAATTAGAACCAGAAATAATAACGAACATCTCTTTTATGGAACCAGTCACATTGCTTGAACCATTAAGCAAATCCATCACAATATTTCTGAACATCTTCTTGTCTGGCTAAGTAAAAGAAAAGCTAGTAATATCAATTAAGAGCCCTATATTGGTTCACTTATTTGATGAATTTTCTTATGAAGCTGTAATATTCCCCTTCATGATCATTTACTTATTGTTAATATTACACTTCTTATTAAATATTTTATGAATCCCATTATAATCATTTCTTCAACTTAAAATTGTTTGTTACATAACTCTTATTGAAATTGTACTTATCAACTAATGTAATCTATTCTATTACTATCAATTCTGAAATCAAACATCCTAATTTGTTTATTTATAATAAAAAACTTTTAATTATTTTGTCAGTTATTTACAATCATTATAATGAATAACTGAATTTGTAAACTTATTATCTAACACACTACTATCTTATCAACAAGAAAGACTGAACATCTTTATACTTTCATACATTTTTCTTGTAAACTTAATGATATAATTGATTGTAATTAACTAACTAATCTGGATGCTTCCAGGTTTTCCATGGTGGTCTAGCTTCAATTGACTCATGATCTTAACTGTTTAAATTACTACAATCTCCACAAAACCCTTTCTGTTACTAATTGTAGATCATTATTTTACTATTATTATTTTCTTCTTTAATAGTCATTAGATTTTATTAAACAAAAACGTACAACAAATGAAATTATGACAATACGATCATCTGTTAATTCAATTGAAACTATACAGAAGAATTTTATTGATGGATTAAAAATTTGTCTACAAAATGGAGATATTAATTATAAAAACTTTCTTGATCCATTCAAATTATTAGTGAGTTCGTCTTTTTTTCTTTTTCTTTCTTTTTTTTGTTGTTGTTGGTAATATTGATCTTATATATAAGATTAGATAAACTTAGGTGATAAATATAGATACCTTGCATCAATTCAAATGAAACAGATTAATTTCCATATTATAGAGAACATAAACCTTCTATGTGTACTTGTTTTTACAATGGATCTTATAAGTTTAATCAATGCAAAGGAAATCGTCATTGATATCATGAATTAAGAATATAGAAATCCAACACAAACAGATAAATAGAGTACTAGATCTGTAATACTATAGTTACTCATGAGTTATTACTTGTTTCATTTAGAAGCTATTTATTACTGGTATACTAATCGCTATTCCAGCTAAGTATAATGAATCTTTATGAATTAGTTATCTCTCGAGACATCATTTACAAAAAGTTAGAAATCGACATTAACTCAAAAAGTCGTTCTCCTGGACGTTAATATTTCAATAAACAACATGTAAACAATAATAATTATGATGGAATATCATGCTTTCATTTCAGTCTATTAATGAATCTATGTTATTGTACAACTATTTAGTAGCAAGATCATTACTTGCAATCTATAGTTTATAGATAACTATCATTCTGCCATAAAAATACAAAAGATCAGATGAATACATGTTTTCGGGAACTTAATATATTATCAGAAGGGGTTTGTGCAGATTTTCGAAATTTCACAGTTTGAAATCATGAGTCAATTGAGGCTAGACCACCATGGAAAACCTGGAGGCACTGGACGGCCGTTTCGTCTCATGATTTCAATTTGTGAAATTTCTATAATCTCCACAAACCCCTTCCGATAGTAATCATCTGCTCACTAGTGACTGACTTCAAGAGATACTCCTGGAGTTCTAGTAAGAAGTCGTCACCGCTGTAGTTCAGCCAGGTCTGTTGTGAGATATCAGCTCACTGAAGACAATGGTGTAAGGATTGGTTGAAGTTAGACATTAAACCATTGGATGCCAGCTCAGTGGTCTAGTTAGTTAAGCTCCTGGCGCGAGACTGATAGGTCCTGGATTCGAATCTCGTGGGGTGCGGGATCGTGGATGCGCACTGCTGAGGAGTCCCATACTAGGACGAAACGGCCGTCCAGTGCTTCCAGGTTTTCCATGGTGGTCTAGCTTTAATTGACTTATGATTTCAATCTGTGGAACTTAATATGTATTCAAAGTAAAATGTCATTATTCTAAAGATTCGTTTTAAAAAAAAAACGGAAAGTAAAATATAATTTCTCACAGATTCCATTTCATAATATTACATAATTTTAATTGCAATCTCATCTATCAAATATTGTAATGTATTGTTTTTAAAGAACAGTTTGAGTTATTTGCATATTCTACCTTTTTAATTATAATACAGATCAGTCGTCAAATAGAAATATCAAACTATGTTAGCAAAATTTCAAAACTTTTGAAAAATTTAAAACCTGAAAAATCAGATACTCTAGATAGTGTAAGTTGAATATCATTATCATTTGTAGTGTTAATATTATACATTCAAAATATTAAATCTTTGCTGTCATGTAAGCCAATCCAATTCATAAAGTATTAACCGATATGATATAAAAGCTCAGTGATTGCCTCTTTCCTGTTCTTTTTCCTCAAACAAATCGAATCACGAGTTTGGGTCGTTTAGGTTAGTAGCAACGTTTAGAATTTAATTGCTACTACCGTTTAGAAAATATTACATTTGCTGCTATTTTGTGATCAAATTATGTTATTATATAAATCTGATCATTATGGTGAATCAATGTAGTGAATATAAATCGTTTTTTCAGTTACATGTGACTTGTGATTAGGATTTATCCGTTGTTACTCTTTGAACGAATACTCACAGAATGAAATAGGTAAAGTTGGTCGCTGTTAATTTTATTGTTCAGGACCACATAACAGTAACAGGAAACGGCAGGTTAGGTTAAAATACCAATGGAGTGGACTTAAAACATTGGCCCAATAATTAATTAGTTGTCATTTTGTTGAGAAGTTATTTTCTGTGTTGAATCTGTAAAGATCTCCAAATAAAAGTCGAAAACTAAGATCATTTAAGGGTACGGACAAATGTAAAATTGGTTTCCAGATGAGAGGTTAAAATTTATTGCTGTTGTGACTAACTTGGTCAAATATGAAGTGATATTGTTGTGTACCAGGTTACATTTCTTGGGATTAGATCTCGGTGGTTCCTACAATGTAGAAGGACAGTAATCCTTTATTTTCCAGTAAATTATGTGAGGTCTGATGTAAAACAGACGATAAGTTGTCGATTCTGATTTGATGCTTATTCTCCTTTTAGTGAGAAAGAACGGTTCTATGTTTTAGTTCAAGTAACTTTTTCTTCTTAACCATTTAATCGTCTGTTGACAAGCAAGTAGTTGTAGCCATAAAATAAAACGCCCACATGCTTAGAAATGGTAAATAAGATTATAATACTATCCTAGATATTTCGTTTACTTATGAAAAATACGTCTAAAGTGATCTCATCATTCCTTCTTCTGGTTTATGAATGTACCATTAACTGGTTTTGAATAATCTTGCTCACTTTTCTTAGTTGGA
The DNA here is from genome assembly GCA_944470205.2 of Schistosoma margrebowiei. Lineage (NCBI taxonomy): Eukaryota > Metazoa > Platyhelminthes > Trematoda > Strigeidida > Schistosomatidae > Schistosoma > Schistosoma margrebowiei. The sequence goes on along the minus strand of OX104028.1, from coordinate 73,372,178 downwards.
CAAACGAATAATAAATAACCAATATTTATTTACAATTACATATTAGCCGCATTTTTTCTATTATATAGCACTAATTTTGAATGGTAAAATGTTTGTATATTGCTGTTGCTAATGATAAGCACGTCAAATATTCTGGCTCTGCTGACACGTGTGCATATTGAACGGATTGCCTTGATATCTTTGTCAAATTATTAGATTTTAGTAGTGTTGAATGGCTACTAACAATGGAATACATGATGTGAACTTCATACCGTATGGTGCTTGCCAAACGAATACACTTGCATTCCAGAGTTAGCCTACATATTGGGACTCAATGCAGTACTTTTTACTTGGAACCCCTAACAGGTTATCCACTTAGTATGAAGAGCTTACGGAGATTATTGAGTTTTAAATCACGAAATATTCTTGACTACCATTGATAATCTGAAAGCACTGGATGGACGTTTCGCCCTTGTACGACTCCACAGCAATGTGCATTCACGAAACCGCACTCGGGAATCAAAACCAGAATATTCGGTCTCGAACACAAACACTTAACCTCTAGTCCACTAAGCCGGCATTCAACGGTTTTGGCCTCAAGATGTTACTCCCAGAATTCTGATGAGAAATCATGGCCAATGAAGTTCGATCATTGTTGAGTGTGAGATAGTTATTCATCTAAGGCAATAGATAAAAAGTCATGCAAGATCATAGGTTGATTGAAATGATAGATTAATATCGTTGAACGCCCATTGAGTAGTTTAGCGGTTAAGTGTTCAGAAGAACGATCGAATATTCTGTATCCGATTCCCACGTGCGGAGCTGTAGAAGAAATCACATTAGGACAGGTCTTTAGAATTGATCTAGTTAATATCGATTTGTGATTTCAGCGATCAAAATCTACAAAGACTTGAATTCATAACAAATAAACATCATTATAGATACTGATAAGTTTTCAACAACAAAAAACAGATCATCTATAAAGAATTTCTTATAAGTGAATTTAAACTTCAATTCATAACGCTTCCTTTTGTTGTTTTGTTTTCTTTACATGAACATGATAAGAATTTCTTTTCTTTACAAAATAAATTATGCAAATTAACATTTTGGAATAGTTGAGTAAATAGAAATTATCATAAATTATATTTCATTCCATGAAGTAAACAACAATCTATTGTTCTTATTTATATCTATATGAATATTCTGCATAAATAACATAAATCTGTTATGTTTAAGCATGATCAAATTACTATAATGTATAATTGTAAAATGGTAAAAAATTTTTCAAGTACTTTTACTCTATAGAAACTAAAGCTGATAATTTAATTTATAATAATAATAATAATAATAATAATAATAATGACATATTTATTTCATGAATAATAATCAATCTTTCAAAGGGATCAATGAATTTTTTAATTTACCATAGGACTAAAGTTAAAATTATATACTATTGAATACAAACTTTATAATTTAATAACTAAGCATTCATCTATGTATTCATTCATTGGGTTCAATTCTTAATGATGATACCATTACTAAATTTTAAAAAGAGTTGCCACACATGGATAAATCAACTATTCTAATGCTTCCCATTTCTCTTGTTGATAACATCTCAATTGAATTCATAATTTGTAATGAATATCATCATTAGATTTTCGAATCATTTCTTTGTTTGTAATACAGTATATTGTTGAATATAGAAATTTTTTTTGTAAGGAACCAACAACCAAATGTTATGCAATTTTTCTTAATGGTATCTAAAACGATATTAAGCTATTTTTTTAATGTCAAGATTATTTAAAAACAATCTGGTTATGTATTGATGATATCCAATTGAATGATAATTCCAGAAGGCGATTTTGTGGATAGCATAGTAATTTTATTAGTTGAAATCATGGGTCAATTGAAACTAGACCATCATGGTAAACCTGGAAGCACTGGATAGACGTTTTGTCCTATTATGGAACTGCGCAGCAGTGCGCATCCACGATCCCGCCTCGCGAAATTTGAACCAGAGACCTATCGGTTTCGCACGAAAACGCCTAAAACTTAGAACACTGAGCCGGAATCCAACGGTGTTGATGTCTAACTTCAAATAATCCACGAAATTCGGTGACACATCCACCATTGTTATCAGTGAGTTACTATTTCACAACAGACCCGATTGAACTCCACTGCTCACTGCTTCTCACTAGAACTCCGGGAAATACCTTTGAAGTCAGTCACTAGTGAGCACATGTAGATTAATATCAGAAGGGGTTTTTGTAGATGTTATAGTAATTTCAATAGTTGATATCATGAGTCAACTGAAAGTAGACCACCATGGAAAACCTGATAGCACTGAACAGCCGTTTCATCCTACTGTGGAACTGCTCAGCAGTACGCATCCATGATCCTGCTTCTCGAGATTCGAACCCAGGACTTATAAGTCTTTCACGTGAGTGCGAACGCTTATTCAATAATTTAAACTGACTAATTCATTTTACTAACAAAACCTGTAATTTGATGAAATAAGGTAACCAACTGCTACGATAATATTGTTATACCCAATACAAAAATTTTAAAATTATAACAAAATTTATGATGCGGGTTCCTGTGTAATTCACAGTTTAATAACATGAATTCAGTCATCATATTTTTTTTTAAAATCAAACACAGAAATGTAGAATTTAAGCTGTTAACTGTCAACCAACTTGATTTGTTAGAACATTAACATATTAAAATCAATAATAAAGTATCTGAGAAAATTTATTTGGGTTTCAATTACATTTCTTTGGTATTAATGTTTGATGCATTGACCTATATCATATGATCAAAACTATTTCTTTAATTTTGCAAATAAAACTGGTTAATGTTTCGTAATAATTATTATCTTCATTAAGTATTGTATGCAGAATGTTTGTTATGTTTAATGAGAGAATCGCCACGTATTAAATGTTTCATAAATTATAACAATAATAATAATTTGTTTGAAAGTAAAAACTTTATCACTTGAAATGTCACATACAATCCGGTTTTAAATAGAACTGAATCAATTTAATATATCCGTTCATATATATATATATATATATATATATATATATATATATATATATATATATATATATATATATATATATATATATATATATATATGGTCTGTCAGCTACAACGTAAGACCATGCACATATATGCGTCGGTCCAAGATACCTTACCTCGTTATCACAACAAGATGAACACTGAACTCATAGAAGTAGTTACTTTAAAGGTAGTAATGTATAAAAGAAAGATTTCATATAAGGATGAAGTACAGGAAGAAAGAATTAGTTCGTAGAAGGAAAGATATGAAGCAATTTCGATCTCACCGTTTAATTGTAGACCAAGTGTGTATACACCTACGCAATTTTGGTCGATTCCGAGCCATGTCACCCATCTTCTCCAACCATTGGTTACGATAATCGCGCGGATTTCAACCAAGTAGTCTGCGTCTACCAACATGACTCAGATCAGAAGTTAGTGACTTTAAGCACTGATGCCACGTTTTGGTTTGGTCTCCTCTAACTTTAACTATCCATCTCCAACACTAGTCAGCATTGCGCACTGTTGTACGACACTAAACATAAACTAAGAAGCGCCGGTCATATATTTTTCCATAGAATATGATTATTCAGTAAAGAGAAATTCACATTTACATAGGGAATCAAGGCCAAATCATATATGTTTTATTAAGATCATGATCTCTTTACGTCGTTGCAATTTAATCCGATGGTTTACAGTTCCATATTATATCACTGTCTTCTAGTAATGTCATTATCACTCCTATTATCTTACACCCAGTATCATTGTTTCAACACACAACAGACTCGCATTTGAAGATTATAAAAATATATCTAGTTATTCAGTAGTAAGCTTATCATTAGATGAGTAACATTAAAGTAGGTTTGAACTAAAAGTAAGGATTTTAATTATTGATTGCTGCGAATATTGCTCGATAATACCATACTTATTATAAGATCATGAATACCTCAGTTTAAGATGAAGACTTCTACTTAAAGTTCGTACTGATGATGTCGTTCAGAAGAACAATGAAAACTCCGCAATCAAACCATCCAGTTCAGATCCATCGAAATTTCCTCAGTTTGTTACGCTTTCAAATGAAAATTATCTTACTAACACACACATTTTTGCTGAAGACTCAACTCAGTGAGTCTGAATACTGGCTGATATTCAAATGTAATTTTCTATTAGTTGAATTATAGTGAACAAGAACACCAATGGGGGACAACCAAATGTATTTAAATACAAACTTACAGAATCTCTTAGTAAAATGTAAGGACAACACAGTAAATACTTCATTAGCAACATGTCAATCAATTGTCTCAGACTTGATCACCCCTTCGTTTCTAAACCAATTTATCTCTGTTTTCGTTCTCTTTTCTTCGATCTTCTTAAACTTGTACACCCCCCCAGGACATTTCACTTTTGATTGATGATAAATACTACTTATATCTGTCAATATCAGTAGCATACATCACATATGATTATTCTTATGAGAAGTCATTAGTTTTATCAATGTCTACATCTTAACATTAAATAAATTTATTTTTATTGAAAAAAAATTATTAATTTTAATAAATTTTTGATAAATTAAAAAAATAAATTTTTGATTGAGATCATGGATCGATTGATGTTGGACCACCATTGAAAACCTTGAAGCACTGGACGGCCGTTTCATCCTATTGTGGGACTCCTCAGCAGTGCGATTCCACGAGCCCGCTTGCGAGGTTTGAACCTAGGGTCCTCATTCTCGCGCGCGAACGCTTAATCTACTGGATCACTGAGCCAGCATCCAATGGTGCTAATGTCTAACCTCAACTAGGCCACGAAATCGCGTAAACATCTTCCATTGTAGTGAGATAGACATCTGTTTCTACTCGACATGGATTAGCTCCACTGGTCAGGGGTTCTCACTAGAACTCCGAGAATTTTCTCACGACGCTAGTCACTAGTGGACACATGGTAATTATCAGTTTTAGGGGTTGTGGAGATTGCTAAGTTTTTGATTGAGATCATGAACCGATTGATGTTGGATCACCATTGTAAACCTGGAAGCACTGAACGGTCCAATAGATTAAGCGTTCGCGCGCAAGACTGAAGGCCCTGGGTTCGAATTTAGCGAGCGGCATCATGGATGCTCACTGCTGTGGAGTGCCACAATAGGATGAAACGGCCATCCAGTGCTTTCAAGTTTTCAATGGTGGTCTAACATCAATCGGTTCATAATCTCAATCAAAAACTTAATAATCTCCACAACCCCTATATTGGTAAAAAATAAATATTCAATAATAAAAATTAATTAGCTTTCTTTTGAAGAATATCATTGTTTTTATCAAAAAAGAAAATACAATTGAGTCATTAATTAAATGAAATGAACATTGATATATTGTTGAGATGAATGGATGAAACTACTTATATGATGATAAAAAAAAGTGTTTTGTAAATGAAATTATACGGTATAAATGATGAGAAGAGAGAGAAAGAACACATCAAAAAATTTTTAAAAAATGAAATGACCTATTGATAATCAAATAGAATAAACTAATTCAACGGAGAAAAAAATAAACAATCAAAAGGAAAACAACAAAGTTTTATTATTTTGATGGAATCAAAAACTGAAAATCTATAGAGTATAAACTGAATAGAATTGAGTTCTTGTTAGATGATTAGAGAAATGGTGGAGAAGATTTGTAGCTCATGTGATTCGGTTTTCGTTGTATCTCTCATTGGAACAAAAATCAAGTCAATAGAAGATACAACCAAAACAAAGAAGGAAACAATGACAAGTTCAAAGTCAACAAGAACCAATGAACATCGAGGCCTACAGGACAAGTTATGAACCACATATGGAGAAATTCGAACACTTCACTTATATCTGAAGTTTTTGCTGATGATGTCGTATAGAAGAACGATGAAAGCTTCACGATCAAATCATCCATCTCAGAAAACAATACTCCATCAAAATGATTGAAGAAAGATTGTATGGAACTTTGAAACAATTTTTTTTGTTAGTTGGTACTTATCAACAAAGTATGTTCTCTAATCTTAAGTTAGCTAATTCTGTTTATAGGATCCAAACATGTGTAATCCAATTTCATAGAGTTTATAAATGAAATCGTCGAAAATAAAATCATTTTTGAACGAAGTGTTTAATCGTTTGCTTTTCTTTTCAATGGAATGGATTTTAATTGAAAACATAATTTGGTTATCGTTCCACTGATTAACTTATATAGTAGATCCAAATTAAAACTTTATATAGAAGTTATGCATGTAAATTAAATCAATATTATAAATTAATCGTCATTATAATGTGATGATTCAATATGTATTCTGAATGCTTTATTTAATTGCTAAATTAAAATGAATCACTGACGGTTAAATGTTATGTGTTATTCAATTACCTAATCATCTCTACTTGTTATGATTATCACTAATAGGTGTTTACTGTTTTAACTTGAGTATAATGTGAAAAAACCGTTTGTTTCATTTAATATTTGATCTTTGAAAATTTCAGAAATCACTGAATTCATGTAAGTTGTTGAAATATTCTTTTTTCTTCGTCTTATCACCTTGTAGAATGTATCTCATTTTGTTGTTTAATTACTACTTCATCACAATAATCCTCAAGATGATAAAATTGTTCGAAGTTAGACAAAATGTGAAGAATTGAGTGAGAATTTGATAGTTCAAAGATTAAGTCAGTCAGTCAGTCAGTCAGCTACAACGTAGAACCATGCACTTATGTGCATCGGTCCAGGTTGCCATACCGCATCAGCACAACAAGATGAACACCGGATTCATAACAGTGGTTAGGTAAAAGGTGGTAATATATAAGAGAAAGATTGCATATAGTACAAGAAGAAAGAATTGGTTAGTAGAAAGAAAGATATGAAGCGCTTTTAATCTCTTAGTATAAGGGAAGAAACCGAGTGTATACACCTACGCCATTGTGTTCGATTCTGAGCCATGTCACCAAGAGTCTCCAACCATTGGTTACCATAGTCACGCGGACCCCGACCAAGTAGTCTGCATCTACCAACATGGCTCAGACTAGAAGTTAGTGACTTCAAGCACTGATGCCACGTTTTGGTTTGGCCGCCCCTAACTTTCTTCCAACCATTTCCAATACCGGATAGCATTGCACGTCGTGGTAATCGGTGTTCAGGCATACGTAACACGTGGCCCAACCATCTCAGTCGATGAAGATTCATAACCTCATCAACTGATTTACCATCCTTTCCTAATACCCTGCGTCTAACCTCACTATTACTTACCCGATTATCCCAGCAGACGCCAGCAATACTTCTAAGGCATCTGTGGTCAAATACTAGCAGCTTGCGAGTGTCTTCTACTCTTAATGGCCATGTTTCGCTACCGTAAAGTAAAACAGAACGGACTGCCGCGCAGTATACTCGTCCTTTTATTGATAGACGGATATCTCGCCTTCGCCACAGGTGACGTAAGTTGGCAAAAGCCAAACGAGCTTTTCGAATCCGTGCTGAGATTTCGTCCGATACCAACCCATTAGGGCTGATCAGACTTCCAAGATAAGTGAAGTTGTCAACGCGTTCGACTACTTCACTCCCTATCCTTAGTTCAGGTGTTAACGCAGACCAGTCCTGAAGCAACAACTTACATTTCGAGGGAGAGAAGCGCATTCCAAACATTCTGGCATTGTTGCTTAGTGCTACTAGAAGACTCTGCATTTTATCAGCGTCTTCACCAAACAGGACTATGTCATCTGCGTATTCTAAGTCGATAAGTGGACCTCCTGGAAAGAGATCAATACCCGAGAACTCAGTCGACGAGAAAGTTATTTCCATCAGTAGGTCTATGATGAAGTTAAACAAAAATGGGGAAAGTGGACATCCTTGACGGACACCACTTGAGGTTGCAAAAGTAGATGACAGTTCGCCATAAGCTCTCACTCGACTAGTAGTGTTCGAGTAAAGAGCATTCACAAGGTTTATGTACTTCTGAGGTACGCCTTTCAATGACAGACACTGCCACAGAACCTCGCGGTCTACCGAGTCAAATGCTGCTTTTAAGTCAAGAAAGACCACCATCGTCGGACGCCGATAAGTGTGCCTGTGTTCTAGAACCTGACGAATGGTGAATATGTGGTCGATGCAGCCACGACCAGGTCTGAAACCAGCTTGGTTTTCTCGTGTTTGCAGTTCACGAGTCTTAGTTAGGCGTCTGATAATTATCGAGGCTAGTATTTTAGATATTATATTAGTTAAACTAATCCCTCTGTGGTTGTCACAGGATGATTTTGACCCTTTCTTATATATTGGGACGATAAGTGATTGTGACCAGTCAGATGGAATAACGTCTAACTCCCAGATCTTAGCTAAAATATTAGTCAACCTAATCGCTAAAATTGGACCACCATCTTTAAAGACTTCTGGAACCAGTCCATCTGGTCCAGCTGCCCTTCCTCGTTTCAGATTATCTATAGCCTTTTGAACTTCAGCAAGAGTTGGGGGACCTACTTCAATGTTCCATTCACGCTGTCTGGGAATGGAGGGTAGTTGTAGAGTCGCTGAAGGCCAGCTGAACTGTTCCCTAAAGTGTTCCGCCCATCGTTCTAAACGTCTGGACTGAGAGCAGATGAGAGTATCGTCTTTTTCCGATATAATCTCACTTACACTTGACTTATTAATTCCAGTTTCTTTTATTAGTCTGTAAAGTTGTCTTGTGTTCCCTATAGTCGCCGCCTTTTCCATCTCTTTTGCTTTCGTTGCCCACCACTGCTCACGGTCGTTTCTTAAACTTTTTCTTAACCTAGATCTGATTTGTTGTCGCTCTTCATCATGTTCGGAACCTGATGGGACGAATTTGCGAGAATCCATCAGTGTGATAGACTTTGAAGAAATCCACTGGTTCTTTGAAACTCTGTGGTTTAAGTTGCTAATAGATGTCACTGCTGCTTCCACAGCTGCTTGTATGTCTTTCCAAGCAACATCTGGGTCAGCCTCGTGTTCAGAACTACTTAAGTGTGAACTCAGTTGTTCTTGGAACCTATTTTTAGTTTTCTCGTTACTCAATTCAGTTCTAATTGGTCTTTTTAATGTGGCTTTTTTGCGTCCGGTGAGGCGCAAGCAGATGCGTGCCCGTATTAGGGCATGATCGGAGTCCAAGCAGGTACTCCAGAATGAGCGACAATCTTCTACCGACCCTCTCCAACGATGACTGATGGCAATATGGTCTATTTGAGTCCATCGTTGGTTTGGTGTAGGGGGTCGCCATGTTAGACGATGTCTCTCCTTATGCTTAAAATTTGTGTTTGCTAAAAATAAGCGATTGTCTGAGCACAGTTGCAGCAGACGATCACCATTATCTGTTCGCTGTGCCGGAATGCTAAAATATCCACCTAAATGCCTTTCTGTTTGGTTTAAGCTACCTATCTGCGCATTGAAGTCACCCCCTACGAGTACTATGTCTGAGCGTTTAGCTTTCTGAAGAAGTTCAGAAAGCTTCCTGTAAAATTCATCCTTCACTTCATCGGAGCTGCAGTCAGTGGGAGCGTAGGCAGAAACGACAAAAAGGCAACGACGTGTGTCCCTATCCTTCCGAGTTCTTACGGAGCCGTTTAGCCGAACAGCACATAGACGACTGTTGACGAGGATCCACTCTAGCAGTGCTTGTTCCGCCCTCATGCTTAGTGCTATGCCTACACCTGCCAGTCCACGAGAACTGGCCATCGGGTCACCAGATACACGTAGGGTGTATCTCGTTGGCTCTCCGTTTTGCAATGGTAAAATTTGTCCAATTATTTTTCGGTTATGTAAATCTATTAATTTATACAAAGTATACAGTTAATTTGGTGATTGTTTCTAACAGTAGATACAACCTATTTCTCTTACTGAAGAATTGTATGAGGAAAAGAAACTTCCAATATTTATCTATTTCATTTTTAATAATCTTTCGTAGGTTTATTGTTTGTAAATGTTTGTTCTTCATAGTTAAGGTTGACTAGGGCATCATATTCGAAACATTTTACTCGGTTATAATATTGTTAAAATTATGTAATTACATGTCAGTATGGGAAATGAAGTTTAATAGGTTACATTAGGTTAAATAAATAAATATGTACTGTTGTTAAACAAATATTCTACACAAGCTACCGTAATAGATATTACAGTTGCGATTGTGTTTTAATAAATTAATTCTCTTTTATGGAGTTACTTAAATCTACTTTCGTTAATATATATGGTTAGTTAGAGATAGTAATCTGTTATGCGCTAGTTTACATTCATCACCAAGGTTTGTCGTTAATATTGATGAAACGGGTGCTCCCAATATATATCAAGGTAATGTTATCGCATCACAGACAGAGACTTTATCACTAAGCTAAGCATGTGGCAACTGATATTTTGTTAATCTTTTATAGTTCATGAGCATCTTACACAAAGAAGGATGTATTAGAACATTGACTGACAATGGTAATTGTGTTGAAACATGACTGACAGAGTTCGAAAAATCCAATAGACTACAAAGTTTGAGTGAATACTCATTGAATTTATTTGTTAAGTTAAAATAAAGGTTTACCTTAACTACAAAGTTTTCAATACTGACTCACTGAAGGTATAGGTGATGAAAGATTTGACTCAAATGAGAATTTTTAGGTTATAGCAAGGAAATTGAAAAAAATTAGGTATTAGTTTTATTTCATCAAACATATGTCACGCGTAACTGTTCTGTGGAAACAAAGCCATAAATGAAGTTTCCTTGATATCTTTTTTTTTATTCTCATCTATTTTCTTCAAGTTAGACTTCAGGAGCCAACGACTTGGATTACACAGACTGTTGAAAACATAAAAGTATGTTACAAGTTACATTGATTTGAGTTAATAAATAGTTCAATACATACTTGACTTAGATGAACACATGTAACATCAAGGATATTAATTTTATTCTAATAACATGGTGAACTTACTTTGATAACATAATTTTAGTGTTACAATCAAAACAAATCGTTAACTAAACTTCAGTCATTTGGTTCCTTCTATGACTTTCAATAGTGTAACCAAAAGATGAAGTTGAACTTAGAAGTGTGATGTGTTCGCGCTACAATATATATCACGAATACATCACTTTGTTCAAGATTACTGTCTTCATTACTTTACTAAATTATTATTTATAAGATCAGTATGATATAGAAATAGTCAAAATGCCTTTCCCGTTAACTCTGGGAATCTAGGCTTCCTCAAAACAAATAAACAGATAGAATTAAGATGAAGAAATACTATCTTTATTTTCTGTGGTTATTAGAGGATGAATATAAAAAACTCACCAATTTCAGAAGAACTATCCATTATATAATACCTATTCGCCAAGTACTGGTTAAATGCACAAAGAGTTCTAAAAATTGTAAAATGTATTTTTTCTGGATTTCCTAATTAAATAAATTCAGTTATAGTTTTTCAAAAGTCAAAACAACTTACAGTCGCATCCATAGTTCTCGGAGTCAATAACGTCTTAGAATAACTAATAAAACCGACGCAATCTAAAAAGTGAAATATAGTTTTTTTATTACAGTTCTTATGAAGCCTAATTTTATCGTGTCTGCAATCAACAAAACCCATTCGCGTTATTAGTATATGTGATTTAAAAATTTAGGAAGACTCTCTAATACGCAAGGCTAAACTACTGTTTCTCAGATTTTAAAGTAGATTTGTTCAGAGATTACATGGCTATAGTTGATGATATTTTAAGTTACAGTTTATAAACGTCACCATATAAGATATCATTGGATGTTTTGTTATCTATTCGAAGTTATATAGAGGATACTCCTAAAATTAATATATATTATCCCAAAGATACCTTTTTTGTCTTAAACTAATTTGGATTAATATTTCTCAAATCCACATTTCATACAATCCATCTCTGAAATGATAAGAAATGTTCGATTTGGTTTTTTAACTTTAAATATTGCCAATTTTATCAGGCTTGAAAAATGTCATGTCACATTAAATCTATAGTAAACAGTTTGTAGTGGCTTAGATTCGAGATAATTACTTATGTGTTGTTTATTAATCACCGTGATAACCGTTATTAAATAAATCAGTGTTGTATGAATTCAGAAGGCAATAAGAAGCTGCAAGTACAGCTTATTTATTAGACAGCACAGATAATGAAGTTACAGATATATAGAGCGAATTGGAGCAAAGAAGCTAATGTTAGTGAACGAGCGAATACGGAGGCTAATTCATAGTCAAATCGAACCAAGCCGAAGAGAAGCAAGGCAAGACGATTAATAAGATTCGAGTGTATATATACATGGGGAAGAGAATGATTCATCGAGCGATATTTAAACGATTAGCATTTAAGGTATAGTGAGAATTATGTGCGCAGGCTATCATATGTGATCAAGCATAAACGTTTATACAGACGTGATAATGATCATAAATAAATAAATAGAAAAACTGTTATCGTTCCAACACCACTCACTATTAAATAAGTTGATAAAAGGGCTCGACAAAATTAACCGTAATCAAAATTAGTAATAGGTCAGTTGTTATGACTTTTATTATAGCTCAAAAACCACTGATAAACTGAATAATAATTGATATCCATCATAAATTCCTGGAGTAAATTCTAAAATATTTTATAAACAAATTTTTAGTCATAGATAGATGATGGCTGGCAATGAGATTCAGGACAACCCTTTCGTCCTATTTGAACTCGTCAGCTGGATATACCTTCACTTCATAGTTAAAGTAAACTCCGGGACTTTAATCCAGTGCCTTTAACCTAAAATTCACCTAATTTCACAAGCTGATGACTATCTAGAGTCAGTAGTTCAGTAAACAACTTGATGGGATTTGAAGTGAACGGTGTAGAGTTTGTTTCCTGAAATAAACATCAACTCTGGGATGCACGTACATCCAGCTGACAAATACAAGATAGAATGAAACACGCATCTTGGATTTTGTTGTTTAGAGTCATTTATCTCTGCTTCAAATTCCTCATGTTTAATGTGAATACTGAGGCAATATACACAGGATATATATGACTGATCGATTGCAGTTCTCAACATTAACTGAAGACTCAGTTCACCAGTACATATGAATTATAACTAAGAACTATTGCCGTTTCACAATGCAGGAATTGTTCAGAAGCTTTAATAAGCCTGTTTATTTATCAGAATCTATTAGATTTATAAGAAAAAGAATCATTTAACTAAATATATATTACTATTTTATTTAGACTTTAGTTCTGCTACTTGATACAGATTCACCTCATTATCCTGAACTTCAAAGAATTTATAAAAGATTACTGGAGGAATCACTGAATTCAAATAATAGTATAGAAGATAAGACGATAAATGTAGGTGAACAATATTTATTTGAAGAGTGTTTTATCATATGACAAAATTAAATTTTCAATTCATTTCCATACTTCAATAGAGTTTCAGGGAAAATGAGTATAAGAATTATATATATATATATATATATATATATATATATATATATATATATATATATATATATATATATATATATATAAATCACTCGTTTTCTTACATTCCAAAACTAACCCTTATAGATTCATAAGAAAGAATTTCATATGCCTATCTGGTAAAAAGATGCTTTAATAAATTAAGTAATATGACAAAGGTTAACTTAGAATCTATGAAGATAAGAAAATGAAAACAGTCAGAACTGAACTTGTTAAATGTGTCATAAATAAATAAAGAATAACAAAAAAAGGAAGATTGATCACAATTCTTTTCAGTTACGCAAAGACAGCTAAAGGTCAACCACCAAGTTCTGTTGAATACAAGGATTATTTTTTGACCTTCTAATTCCTATAGCTCCCATCTCGACTGATTTTTACGGATAAGCTCTAAAATCTACATCTTAATCTTCATATTTAATGATAGGATGAAACTATTTGCTTAAACATTTTGATCTGTTCTTAATAATTTTCTGGTTTTTATAAGCTATTATTGTATCATGAAGTTAGGACTGACTATAGGAATAGACTTCATTATAAGCTGAAAATGTCGGAAGACTATTAGTTATTAGCTTATCTAAACAACAAATACTAAAACCAGTTTTCATAATGTAGTGACAGAGTACTGTTTTCTTAAAGGTCATTAATAGATAAAGCTTATCAACTGAAAAACACAAAGCAGAGATTAATTTATTATACAGTCATAGGTTTCAATTCCCATAATGTCGTTCCCTTATAGCTTATATTTTAAACATGATAAAGTTAAATTCTAGGAAGTATAAAATTATTTTATGATTGAAAATTGTACGTGAAAACATTTTTTTCAAACAGGGAGAAGGTGTTAATTCTCTGCATGATCAAATATATCAACACCTGACATTCCTAAATAAGTTATCTCATTAGTTAGAGCAGTAAATGATAAGGTATGAAGTCAAAAAAGTTATGTAATGTACATTTTTACACAACTGTAAGTTACTACAACCAGTATTATACGTCATCTTGTAATCAAAACTTTATATTTTACTAAACAGATAGTTTTAAATAAAGCTATTATTATTACTATTTAAAACGATATGTTCATTCCTAATTTAAATCTTCTAGTAAAAATAACACATTTAGCCATTAATATGATTTAACAGTTCCTTTACTACCAAATAGGTTCACCTCAGTATTTTCACTAACTCTGTAAAACACTTTTCTAAATGGACTCCGGTAATCACAATTAATTTAGCAGTACATGGATCCATAATTACTTCCTCATATATATTGAGTATCTCTGAATTATGATAGCCAGTTGTTATGGTAATAAACTAATTTTGAATTTTCCAATTATTCAACTATAACTTCATAATCTACTAAAGTTTAAGTACTAATAAGCTTCAGAACAAATGAAAATTTATAATGGGTTCATTTAAAATACTTGATAGTGAAGTTTAACGAGAAAACTTTTAATAGTATATATATATATATATATATATATATATATATATATATATATAATTACGTTAGTGTTTATTTTATTTGACATACACCATTTTTATTTGAACACATAAATATTATATTTTAAAGAAACATGATAGTATAGGTACACCCAGCTGACGAGTCCCAATTAGGACGAAACGTGAATCCTGGATTCCACTGTTAGTCACTATCCATCTTTACTTATGAAGTTTGTGACTTAAAGCTATATCGAGGCAATCAGCACAGGATGCATATATGCCAACAAGAGACTGATGAATTACAGTCCTAAATAACAATGGGAAGATACAAGTAAAACAACAATAAGTGAATTTAACTTAATAGATAGTTTTTGTTTGTTTCATTATATACTAGTTATTCTTGTTGTAAAGAGGTTGTTGACTACTATTTGATACAATTCGATGTGAAATATTTTGATTGTATAGAGAGATTTATTTGCGAATCTGTATTATGCAGATATACGTTATATAAAGTTTTGTATTAAAATAATAAAACATTTAATTTGACTTTAATTTATTTTCGGTCAATTCTATCCAATTAGTTTAATTAATTTCATTTTTTCCCAAATAAATTATACTTTACTAATTGTTTTATTCACACTTTTCTATTTGATTTCTTTTCTCAAATGAGAGGATTCCAATCGTTTGATTATGCATAGTTTAGTGGTTGAACTTACTTCTAAAACAAATAGTCGTAAATTACGTTACCTATTCCTGTTTAAAGATGTACTTATCTGCGCAAAAATAAAGTTTACAATGGGTTCAAGGTAAGAGTTTCTTTTTTATGAAATTTAGTTAATTACACTATTTATATCACCATTAAAACTAGTATCTAAGGATTATTGTACTGTTGTATTTAGATATATTAATTTACTGGAGTGTGATCATATTCAACAAAAATATCAAACCCTATTATAATTAAGAGGGAACAAAATTTTTATTTATAATTTTTCGTTACTTAGTATTTTGAGTTATAATTTTGTTAGTATTTTGAAAATCAAATAAATAAATGAGCTAAAAACTAATAACATGTAAAACAAATGAGCTACTAAGAACTTGAAAACCAATATCATCATTGTTAGTTTTTCATATTGACATCTCTATGATTGTGGATTATACTTTGAATAAGAAATATTGAGTTTATGATATTGTTTATTATCATAAACATTTACTCAAAGTGAATGTATTACAACAGTGACAAATCAAATGTAGTTTTGAATAACAACTGGATAATACAAATGATAGTAGTTACATGAACTTTGAAGATTAACAGATAATGCGTAAATTTTAAAAAATATTAGTTATTACGCATAAAGGTTCATTGCAACTATATAAATTGTACTTCTATTTTGAACAAAAACAATAGCAACAAAAGACTTTCTTTGTCACAAAGTAAGAAATAAAGTTCGTTCTCGTTTTTTTTCTATTTCAGTTAAAGAAAGAAATTAACTTAGCACATTTTCTTTAAAGATAAAAGATAGAAGAGTTGCGATAGTCCATTTATATATATATATATATATATATATATATATATATATATATATATATATATAGAGAGAGAGAGAGAGAGAGAGAGAGGGGGGGAGGGAGAGGGAATAAAGAAAACAAATTGAGATAATTAAAAACTTGATTGAATTGTTTGATTTAGAATAAATGTTTTTTGAAAGAGTTAGATGAGCAGAATTTTAAAAAAATTTCTCCTTTATTATTTTTCTGTTGGATTTTTTTTCAAGCCTTTCGAAGATAATTCTTTATTCTTTAAAACTTTAATTTAGTTTACACATAACTATTTAATCTTTTCAGTCAAACTCTGGTTCATTAATAGTTTAAAATATTCTGCTTATTTCAGCTAAATTTAAATATAAATGTTTCTTAGATTACTGGGTACAACATTTACCTTAAATATTTGATTTATAAATGTTAGGCAACATCTTTTTTTCCCTTTGATGACGATGAGAAATCGATTGATGAGGTAATAAATCTTCAACGGTGGTGTTTGAGACATGTATTACGTATGCCCAACCACCGCTAACCTCGATGGGTTGATGTGTTTTGGTGTAGGCGTAATATGGTAGGAAGCTAGGGGCCGCCAAACTAAAACATGACATCAATCTATGAAGTCACTGACAATTGAATTTAACTGATGTTAATAAGTACTACGTGGTCGGGGGTTACATGATTATCGTAATTAATGGTTGAAGACTTTGAATGATATGCCTCTAAATCGTTTAAAACGGCTCAGGTGCATCCATTCTTTGTCTTTATTCTGTTAATTTATATTTTCTTTTCGAGTCATATCTTCGATGTCCAATTTTGCCTATTACCACTGATACGGATACTACCTCTACTATTCTAGGATTCGGCCTGACAACAACTTCATCTCTCTGTGCTATTGGGGTATCGCAACTTGAACCGATGTACATGCGTGTCAGAGTGTGAGAGATTTGTTTTGCTGTACACGGTCTGTATCATCGCACCTCAGGTTGATAGGCCTACACTGTGTCCCAGCCCACAGACGACCACGTTCGTGTGGTCGACGAGGGACAAAACGTGGCATAAAACTCAACGCAAATGTAACTTCGCGCACATGCGGACTCCCAACACTCAACAAGCCTTTTGTAATACAGAGAGCGGGACGAGACAGAGAGGGATCACTATCCTACACCGAGTGACCAAACACTAGACAAAGATATGCACTACTCGCAAACAACGAAACCTTGACCCTGTACCAAACAACTACTAAAAATCAAAAGTCAAAATTCATTACAAATAAAACCTAAATTCATTCAAGTAACAAATAATTAATCACAACAATTACAGGTTAGTCGACCTCCTCAATCGTTGGTCCCTTACCACTTCCACCACCAGCACCACCTGTTTCATGCATGCCTCCTGGCATACCACCAGCCTGGTACACCTTCGTGATTATCTGCGCACAGACCTTCTCCAACTCCTCCCGCTTACTTTCATACTCATGCTTTTCCGCCATTTGATTAACGTCCAAACAAACAATTGTATCCTCACACTTAGTATCATTTGGCAATCACTTTCAGATATCTTTTCTTTAAGCTCACCCTCCACTTGCTGTTTCATTGTGTACACATAACTCTCAAGCGAGTTCTTTGCAGAAACACGATCTCTCTGCTTCTAATCCTCAGACTTGTACTTGCCCGCATCAGCTACCATCCGTTCAATCTCCTTCTTCGTCAAACGACCCTTGTCATTTGTAATCGTTATCTTGCTCTACTTCCCTGTACCATTGTCAATAGCAGATACGTTCAGAATACCGTTTGCGTCTATATCAAACATCACCTCAATCTGGGGAGTACCACGAGGAGTAGGTGGGATACCTGACAGTTCGAACTTGCCAAGTAGATTGTTGTCCTTCGTCAGAGCACGCTCACCCTCGAACACCTGGATAAGCACACCAGGCTGGTTGTCCGAGTGCGTCTTGAACGTTTGGGTCTGCTTCGTCGGAATTTTCGTATTACGCTTAATCAGAGCTGTCATTACACCACCAACCGTTTCAAGACCCAGTGACAATGGAGCCACGTCAAGCAACAGCAAGTCCTGCACAGCCTCACACTTGTCACCACTTAGAATAGCTGCCTGCACAGCTGCACCGTAAACCACAGCTTTATCCCGATTAATAGATTTGTTCAACTCCTTCCCGTTGAAGAAGTCGTGCAACAGCTTCTGTACCTTAGGGATACGAGTGGAACCACCAACCAACACTATGTCGTGAATCTGGGCCTTATCCATCTTAGCATTTCGTAAAGCCTTCTCAACAGGATCCAATCTACTACGTCATTCAACCCCTAAAATCATGCACAAAGATCTACTAAAAAACGAAATAAGGTCATAATGTGTGAGTTAACAGAGACCATTGCCTTGTAAAACACTGTGTTCGCTATCAGAACTTGAATGAATAAAAAATTAAGCCTAATAATGACACTATTAAGATGTTTACAACAATAAAATTGTCGGTGACATTCTCTTTTTAAATGACATTAAATGCTCTCAGACCAATCTTGTATCATATTTGACCTTCTTTTTCGTGCCACTCAAGATGTTGGTGGTTTTTAAAAGCAAATGATAATTTTAATGGTCTAAATAAATAGTCTAGCTACATTTTCTGAAGTCAAACCGAAAGCTCATACTTTGTCTTTGAATAAAGCCGAAGGCTAACTTAAATTTAGTGATTACTCTTCAGACTAATATATGAAGTATTTGATTCTCTCAGATGATTTCATTGTTAAATCTTTGTTCAAATGGGGTGGTATGTAAAACTTTTAGTGTTACATACTCTTATGTGGTGTTGAAAATTTAACCATTGAAACACTGAGAATTGAGTTTTTTATAGCAACTAAGCTTTTGTTTAAATATTATTGTAAAAGTGCCAGTAATTGTGATCAGAATGAAAGTAAAAAACAAGTACGAAGTGATTAATTACGTTTAATGATTACCCATTCACAAACAAAATAATATCGAATAATGTACTTCCTGATTTAAATGGATCGTTTGGTAGAATGAATGAAACATGACTCAAAACTTTATGATAACATTGTGGTATGTACTACTTATATTGACATAAGTAGTATATAATGTTGGTCGTGAACAGAGAGACACGAGGATCGAACAGTAAAGAATGGAAACAGGATGCACGTTGTATGAAAATGCAAAAACAATGAAGTCTGAGTCATTATGAAACAATCGGTGGACATTTTGCAAATTAAGCATTTACCTTATGATTGTTAGATTTTATTAACAAGTCCTGTAATTTTGTATTAAATACATTCGATTGTCCCCACTGGTGTTCTTGTTCACTACAATGTTAGTAACCCAGCGTTACGCAAGAAAGTATAGTCGTGTAGATTTTGTAGAACGAAACACAAAGTCACATGTTATTGTTGAAATCTTTGGAGTTCATGGCTTTTCGGGAACCTGTTTAATTACACCACACTGTGCAGATTTCTTCTGTCTAGATATTTAATGTTATCCATCGTATAAATATAACAATGGTGGACATGACTTAGAACTAGTAAATCAGTATGTCTTAAACCAAGCAAACTCATTTCATAAGCTATGAATTAATAGAAATACACTGTACAATTACAGCGTCGGAGGTGACCCTGACAAACGAATGCAACTTCAAAGAAGGTTAAGAAGATAGGTAGACCTGACAACCTACAGAACTGAAGACTTAAACGTCCTACTGTATCGTCAATTACAGTTAGTGGCAGTTTATACTGTAGTAGAATGTCAGTCATTCGAACTGGTTTCAGTCTTCATATTCACACATTTTTGTCAAAAAGAACAGATTACACAGGAATTGTGTATTACCAGAATTCTTAACACAATGATGACATTTATTATATTAAAGAGTCAGCCCAAAGACATCAATGCTCAAACACTTTGACCTGTTAAGTGACTTGATAATAAAGTGTATTTTATTCTTCCGGTAGTAAATATAGTTTAACTGCTGTTAAATATTCACCGTAGTAAAATAATATTCAGTATTAAATTCAGTTTACTTTTATCCTTTTCCCACTCTAAAAAAGACAAAGGATATTACATGAGAATTCTCCACTGAGTGAGTCGCGATTTCGGAGAAAAAGATCTGGAAAATTTTCTGCTTCTAGCTATGAACTCGAAATAAAGTGGTTTATTTCAATGGAAGAAATGAGTTTGTTATCTAATTCAAGAGTTGGGAGTGGTAAGATCCGATAGCATTATAATAAATTATTAATTGATCTCATCTTTTCATGTCACTTAATATACGACTATTGATTTCTCATTACAAGAAACAATATGAAATCATATTTCGTGTGTCTTGTTTGTTTGGAACAACACATATGGTATAAGAATATGTTCAAGAATTCAGTAAACTAGATTACAGAAAGTCGGTTGACTTTTGATCCGGAACAAATAATTTGACTTAATAATCGTTAAGTAGTAGGCATTATTATAACGAAAATAATCCAACAATATAGAAGAAATTACCAGTATAGGGTTGTGGAGATTGTTGAGTTTAGATTGAATTTACGAATGTATCAGTGTTAGACTACCATTTCAAAATTGTAGTCATTGGATGACCGTTTCATCCTGAGGAATCCCTTTCTAGGACAAAACGGCCGTGAAATGCTTCCAGGTTTTCAATGTTGGTCCAACATTGATCTATTCAAAAAGAAATTACCTTTACTTTGGATTTATTATTACTAAAGTCCTCATAACTGTTCCTCAGTCACTTTTATCGTCAATAAAAATATTTATTTTAATTTACATCTGTTTACATTTATATGTTCATTAACATATTAATCAATTTGCCTTCAATTGAAATCGATCTTTATTCAGTGCTGACACTTACCACTAATAATTGATTTGATTAATCTTCAAAGTAGGATGCTAAATAAGATAGTCAGTTTGTACCACTCAACTGAATCACATATTTTGTAACGAAAACTATTGTGTGAAATTTTTATTTAAAGCATACTATTAATATCAATATTGATTGTGTTCCCATGGTATTTTCTTTCATAATTAATTTAAATCAAAACGTTTTAGTTAGATATAAATTTGAACAATTCATTGCTTGACCAAAATGATGAGATTTATTTTACCTGTTGTGACAATTTGTGTTGATGTTAGCAACTGCACACATGACTTACTCATATGTAGGACAGTATCATTAAAAATTTTAGCAAAGTAATCCTTGAGTAAAATTTCAATATTCTTTAGATTTTTAATCCATGAATTTTGCGATGTACTTGTATAGCGATACAGAAAAGGTTTACCATGTTTCATATCATTAAACATATCACAACTACAAGTAGTCCATTTATTTACATATGACTACTTTTATAGATGACATTTTCATCCCCCTCCTTCTTGTTCATATTCAACCATACTTCTGTGATGATTTACCAATGTTTCACCTAAAGGTGACGAAATATCTAAATTTAGTGATGAAACGTCCATGTATAATAATGAAATAAAATAGCACTCCAAGATATTGTTGTGTTTTGGTTGATGTTCAAAATTTCCTCTATTCAAGAAAAATATTAATTTAATCAAATTGTTCACCAAGATATTATGAGAGGTCAATTCTCCGTTTGATTTTGCTCATTACTTTCCTATTAAAAACCTTATATAGATAATTTTTACTCAAATATTCTTCTGAAAAAATAATCTTCCGAAGACAGGTTTCTGATAGTAAAGAACGTTGTGAAAAATCAGTAAACAAAATAATTTTAGTGATAACTTGAAATGTCATTGTTTTCAATAGTGTCTAGGATACACGTATTTGTTAATGACACCACTTACAGAATTACTGTGTGCGTGTAGTGTAGTTGGTAGATAACTTGAGAGTCTAACCAATAACAAATAATCCGTTTATTCATAAAATCCGATCAAAATGTATGTTTGTGTATTCTTCCATTTTAGATGATCGAGGTCGGTTACAAAACCAAAAAAATCTAGATGAGCTGAAAGGCATGGTTCGTAATTTACGGCAAACAATGAGTCGTAGTTTAGAGGTGAGGTGCTGTACTAATTTTTTAAGAAATATAAATTGATTATAAGAAAACTAGGAAAAAGTGACATTGAATAGGTTAGTAGAAGTCTAAATATAATTGACTGTGGTACTGTTCAATCCATTAGTTATGTATTGTAACCCATTGTGAAAGCTTCATATTATAACAGATGAATTTGAATTTGCTGAAAGCCATTACTAAGCGTAAAATCAAGGTTCACTATTTATACACAAACTCCTCAGCTATTTAACATGAAATTTAAATATTCCTATATAAGGTACAGGTTTCTTCAGCACCTAAGGTGTACCTGAGAAGATCGTCAACATCATCCGGAGTTCATACGATGAACTACACTGCAAAGTTGTGTAAAAAGGAGAGCTGGCATTTGTAATTCACATGAGAATTGATGTCAGACAAGGCTGCTTACTCTCCTCCTTTCTCTTTTATATGTTCGTCGACTGGACTATGTCGATCTCCAAATCTGACGGGAAGCACGGAATAAAATGGACAGCTTGCATGCAATTAGACTATTTGAACTTTGGAGATCACCTAACTCTTTTATTCCATACACATCACCAAATGCAGATGAAGACAAGCAGTGTAGCAGCAGTCTCCGCATCAGTAAGTCTCATCATAAAGGAAAGAAAAAATCCAAATCCTCAAGTACAACACAGAGAACACCAACCTAATCACACTCGATGGAAAAGCTCTAGAAGAGGTGGAAACGTTTTTTCATCGATAAACATGGAGGATCTGATGCAGACTTAAAAGCAATGATTGGTAAAGCAATGGCCACCCTCTCACAGTTGAAGAGCATACGGAACTCAAAATAACTATCGACCTATAGCAAAGCGAGAATCTCCAATGCGAGTGTAAAGACAGTTATACTGTACGTAGCTGAAACTTGGAGAACTCCCACAACAGTCAACAAACATGCAAAAGTACTCATAAATAATTGTCTACGTAAAATACTGAATATCCGTTGTTCGGATGCCATCAGCAACAGACTACTGTGAGGGAGAACAAACCAGCTTCCATCTGAAGAGGAAATCGGGAAAAGACGTTGGAGGTTGTGGATAGGATATGCATTGAGGAAATATCCAAATTGTATCACGAAGCAATCCCGAACTAGGAATCCTGAAGGTAAAAGGAAAAGAGAAAGACAAGGGAACACATTGCCTCGGCGATTGGAAGTAGACATCAAAAAGATGAATAACAACTGAAATGTATTACCCAGGATATAGTTATATGGAGAATGATGGTGGGCGGCCTATGTTCCTTCACGAGGGATAATAGGTGTAAGTAAGTAAGTAGGGTTTAAGTGTGTACAGGAATCTAAATGACTTTACGTTTGACCAGAAAAATACACAGACAATACGCTCACAGATTTCCGGGCTACAAACTTAGTCAGATCATTTATTTACAACAAGATTAGCTAATAGTAAGCATGAAATAAACAAACTGTAGTTTGTACGTTTTAACTTTAAATGATGGAAAAAATAAAATGGTGAACATAATTTTAGAATATATATATTAAATAACACAAAATTAAATCAACAAAGAGAATTCATTGAGTTATGGAATATATTTGAAAGTAAATTTATGTTTACCAGTGTCCCAATTGAGATAGAAAACTATAATATTCGAATGTCAATTTACCTTTATGTGTAAAAGAAAGACAAATGAATATACGGTAAATTTATCCAGCGACGCATCATTTTAAAAATTTGGAATCGATTTCGGTCATTAAATGTATTATAAAGTGTTTGCGACAATTCAGTTTGAATGATAATCTCTTTGGTGTGCTGGTATGCTCTTGTATTAACTGGGACCTGTCAATTGAATTAACAATATTTTTCATGAATGGTATTCTGATAGACCTTGCGATTTCAGGTTGATCATAACCTGTCTCAGTACCACATATTAGATGAGATATACACAATTTCTGGGCTACTTTGAGTAAGCGAATTACTCACCTAACCAAAGTCATCACTCACTTAAATCGTTTAAGTTGTGTATATTATGATTCGGCCTCTGACGATATGGTTTTACTTAATTTTAGTCTTCTTATTCTGTATAGTACGTTTGAAAATAGTGTATTTGTAATCGGATCGAGCCAAGGACAACAAACATAGTTTCTTAAACTGTAGTAAACAGTAAAATAGTCATCAGTTTGATATAAGAATATCAGCTTTTTTACTACGTTATTCGTCAAAAGAGTCTCTCCAACTTTAATTAGCACAGATAAGTGTTTAGTATTATTGAATTTAAACAAGAATGAAGTAGAGATTTTTTTACCGTGTAATTGTTCATATTAAAAAACAAGTTGTGAATCTAATACAAACACGATAATTCTGTAACATTAATAACTTTCAAACCATATTAAACTTTAGACAAAATAATAATAAATAAGAACGTAATTATAACTTCTTTGTTTTAGTTAGGATCAGTACATTAGAAACATCTTTATTAACAATAAAATATAAGGGGATTTCTGTAGTTGAGATCATGAGTCAATTGAAGCTAAACCACCATGGAAAACCTAGAAGCACTGGACGGCCGTTTTTTCCTATTGTGGGACTCCTCAGCAGTGGGCATTCACAATCCCATAACCTATCAGTCTCGCGCGCGAGCGCTTAACCATTAGACTACTGAGCCGGCCGGCATCCAACGGTGTTAGTGTCTGACTTCAACTAATCCACAAAATTGAACTGTACATCCACCATTGTCTTCAGTTAATTACTATTTCACAACAGATCCAGTTGAACTCAACTGCTCACTATTTCTCATTAGAACACCAGGATACACACATTGAAGCCAGTCACTAGTGAGCATATGTTGATTAATATCATAAGGGGTCTTGTAGAGAGTGTAGTAACTTCAATAGTTGAGATTATGAGTTATTTCACAAGTTATTTCAATGAAACTAATTATTATATCCTATTAATTATCTACCTTTATTTGTTGATAGGATAAACATTCATCCAAGAACACATCTAAATTAACCAGTTTAAGTAAATTGGTAAGTGTTGTTTTTCTTATCATAAGTTTATTTTCTGTTGTTTTTTTCATTTCTAATCAATAATATTAGTATTTTGTGCAAGCATAATATGGAATAGGGAATATCTCTAACATCATATAGATCAATCTATCAACATGGATAACATAACTAACATATTATGTAATCAGTGTTTCTGTTGAACAAACTGTCTATTAAATTAATCATTATGTTTTTGGAAAGTTGATTGATAAATGTTTTCTTTATTAAAAGTTTACTTAAACTAGAACTATTGACTTCTATTAATTTAGTAGCACATATTATTTTCATAGACGTTCAATAACTTATTTAATTATTTTTAATCGGAATAGATGAATGAGTAACGTTTAACATGGATTTCCGAGAGATACTCTAAGTCATACTGTCTTTTTTAAGTAAATTCAGTTGAAATCATAAAATCTTTATCATTATGTAAGATTGCTCTTACTTGAGTAACAAATTTACCACCTAATAAACCATCAATCTATTTCTTATCATTCGACTATGGTAGAGGTTCCAAATATTCATTTCAAATAGTGTTCATATAATAATATCCTTGGAAAATACTTGTTTGTCTTTTGTTTAGTGAAGTGAAATGTGGTTGATCTATTTACCTGAAAAACTGGTTAAGTTTATTTAAGTTAAATAAAGGCAAGTTGGTTGGTCAAGAACAATCACTTATTTTCACTCACATGGTTTTGAATTGAATCATAGATATGTTAAAAAAGTACTGAAGGACCCTAGCATTTTCTTTCTCACTAAAAATAAATGAATTTATTCTAGAATCAAATGGTCATCTTTCGGATGGTTGGACAACAGTTTTCACAACCAACAATAGTTTTACCAATACTTCTGATGCCTTTTTGGCATAATAAACTATAGATTTCATTTAGATTTGTACTTGTGTAATGAATGAGGACTTGATTAGAGTAAACCGATGTATTCTATTATGCAAACGCACTACTGCATTTGTAAAACATGAAAATAATGCATTAAATACACTATTTGCCTATATTCTTTAAGCTGTTCCTTACAAACTCCAACGTCTTTTAATTCCTGGCGTCATTTCGTTTGCTTTCTGTTTTTTTTTTCTCTTTTTCTCCTTTTCTATCCGTCAGAATGTTACTTCCACTTCCTGATACATGCCATTTATATCTATGCTTACAGTTAGTACACATCACACTTAGAATAGTTGAGTAATTCGTGAAATCTATGTTTTCCACTGATGATAATTATTACAAATATCAGTTGATCATTATGTGAATAATGACAATTAAAATTTCAGATTTATCTTTTGTCATTGAATTTGCTTGTATCAGCTGGCTATTCGAATGTATGAGTATATCAGAACTTTTTCATGAAGCGAAAGATCTCGATGAGATTGTATAACTTATATGTATAGTAATATAAATTTGATGAATTAAAAATCGTATAGCACCTTTCTTACAGTTGCGATCGTTTAGGTTTAATTTTGTCAAGCCCCCAGATTAATTTATTTAACCGTGTATCTGAACCCGTTATTGGAACGGTATGTCTATTTATTCGTATGATTGTTATTACTATCATGTCTGTATGTATATGTAAGCTTTGTCGCATGTGACAGCATACGCACATATTTTTCAATACCTTAAATGTTCGTTGCTTAAGTATCGCTCGATGAATCGTTCGCTTTCCCACATATATTTATGCTTGAATCTTTTTAATTAATTCGCTTGGATACGATTTGACTCTGTATCCGCTAACTAGCGGGCATTAGCCTTTCTGCTTAAATTCGCTTGGTGTGTTTGGAACTTTGTCATCAGCACTATTCAATAATAAACTGTAGTTGGCGTTTCGTATTTCCTTCTGAATCTATACACCATTGGAATTTATTTAATGATGGATATCACGGTAATTGATAAACGAAGCCTAAGGAAATTATCTTGAAGCTAAGCCATTACAAAATTATAATTTCACCTATAATACAATACTTCTCTCAACATTGACCGTTTTTACATGAGCGTATGTGTGTGCATTTCTTATCCTATTCATCACATATTTGTAACTTATTTTTGTTCGACTATAAATATCGATTAACGCTTGATTAAATCGAGTTGACTGGCTTGCCTTCTCCATCTCATATCATTTAGTTTCGCTTCGTCTCCCCGATTGTCTATGCAGATCAACGATTGTACAAAATAAACATATTCAAACTTCATTCTCGTATTTAGCTTTTTTAATTTCGTTATTGACCAACGAGGTTTAAGTCGATGATCATATACAATGATTGGAAACATGTATGTTTCAATAACAATGATTCATACGATCCTAATGGAGTCAAATATAGGGAGACTACAAACAGACTGTATAAGTAGTGTTGTAGTAAACGAGATAATCGGACGTATTTGAATACCGAACTACAGAACATATTAGTACAATCTAAGAACCATACAGTGAATACTTAATTTGCAAAATGTCAATCAATTGTCTCAAACTTGACTATTCCTTTTGCAAATATCAGTCAATCGTCTCAGACTTTAATGTTCCTGCATTTCCATACCAATTGCTTCCTGCTCTCATTCTTTCCGCCTCGATCTTCTTGAGCTTTTGCTGCTAAACATTCTATTCCTGACTAGCGTTGTATACTACTTATGTTGATATAAGTAGCAAATACCACAGTATCATTTTGGTGGAAGCTGGGAAATAATTTACTTGGCTAAAGACATCATTAAGGAAATACTTCACTTATTCAAGATCTTACCCAAATATTTTTATAGTTTCCATCTGTAGGTAATCTCAAGTTCTTTCTAGATTTAAACTCGTACATATTAGACTTTCGTTACTTATTTCATGTCAACAACTATCCATCCAATAAGAAAATTTATTAGAGATTAGAACTTGAATAAAATGGTAAAATACGAAATAAAACTATACTTTTTAAAAATTTTATCACCCCGTATTGACGGTTTAGATTTACAAACCTTATTTAAAGATTGTTGATATTTATTTAAAAATAAAGAAAATCAATAATTCACTTCACTACAGTACTTTTCCTTTTATTACAGGAAGGTAAACTTGTTTTGGAAACACCGCAACTTATATTACCAATCGCCGACAAAAGCGGTCGTATTCATAATATCCTTCTATCAACTGAAAGAGAACGAACGCACTGGCGATCCGCTTTAGAACAACTGTTAGATAAACCGCCTCATAATACTGATAAATTTCATTCTTTAAGACGTACTACTCCTGAAAAAATAAGTACGGACTATTTTCCTTCACCATCGCGAAGCCGTAGTTCTTCAATTGGAGATATTAGCGAACGTCTAAAGAAATATAAACACGTGAGTTCCTTGGTTATGTGAATAAAAACTGATGATAATACATTGTATATGTAAGACTAATATTATATTCATTCACTTTATCCAGATAGTAAATACGACAGTGCAACTAAAGTTACAAATCATATATCAAGTACATAAATCTACAAACTTTTAATCCTTAGATTAATGCTGTAGATAAATCATATACTAATTATGTATCTTACTACCGTTAAGATAATAATAGAAAAATTTTCATCCTTGATGTTGTTTTAAAGGAAATTCTGAATGTATAACAAGAATTCAAAATAGTTCAGGAGAATTTATTAACACCATACATTCCCACTCTTAAATAAGATACAATTTACATACAGAGAAGTCTTCTAAATCAGTTATATGGATATTAAAATTTTCTTGTTTCTTATCTATTTGTAAGAAACTGAAATAAACAATCATATAGCAGATAAAACTGTAATAAGTGACTAGAAGCTTAAATCAGGGATTAATAAAGATTATAGGATATGATAAAAGTAAATTGGAAAAGAAAGAAAGTTTGTAAGTGGAAGTATATATATTTGGTATATCGCGTTAACTGATGTGGTTTAGTATCATACCTAATGTGATTTTGTGGTTAAACCGAAGTCATCACTGTTTACTAATCTACAAAATTTGACTACTAAATCAGTTCCAACTGCCAATTTCATACTGGACACCATATACAGAAGTTTTTAAATTTGTTTACGGTACTCTTGCTCTTGGTCACATTTTAATTTCGTTTATCATCTCTATATAAATTTACATGAATATCAGTGAGAGCAAATAGTTTGATAGCGATTGGGTACTGAGCATGCAGAAGACATTATATGTAAAAATTATATTTCAAATAATCTTGGTGATTGAAATTTAAAGAATTTCAACATTTCGTCTAGCTGTGGTGTATGCTACTTATGTTGACAGACATAAGTAATATGTAACACAAATCGGAGGTGCGAAACTTGGCAGCAAAAGGCTAAGAAGAATTGAATTGAAGAGGATAGAAGGGAAAATAGAGAGGAATTGTGAACTTGAAGAATCATATAGAATGAGGAGGACAAATGACAAAAATTTGCAAATGAACTATTCATTGTATAGTTCTTATATTTTATGAAGATACTCTATTGCATTGATATCTGGTTTTATGGGTGAAGTGATATAAAGGAAGCTAAACATTTTCAAATTATCCACCGGTACACTTAAACGCTTAGTTCGATCACAACTAATATTTGTGGGGTTATTAGACTTTAGATATAAATTTAACTTAAATTATGAACACTTAAGATAATTCAACTGATTTACCACTGAGTAGTGATCAATATTATGTTTGTCTAGTCTCTTAGTGTTGATTGAATTCCACTGATCCAGTTATAATGACGTTACTAATTTAATGGATTCAACATCGCGTACACTATACTGAAATGTAAAGACATGGAGGTAATCGTCATGTAACACTGGATACACGTTTCGTGCTGGTTGGAGCTCGTCCACAGGTTTACCTACAATTTTGAAGAAACTGATACTACCAGTGAGGTTGGAATCCACATCACTTGGCTTCAAACTGCGGGATGTTACCACTGAGTTATTTGGGCATCTGTCCAGTCACTGGTATGTTCTGCTAACGAGTTTCGAATCGCATGGAGTTTGGGTTTAAGGTTTCCTCACGACTACCTACAACCATCTAACAACTCAATATAATGCATAAAATTTCAAGGAGCGTTTAGACAATTAATATGTCAAAACTAGTTAGAGATTCAAGAACAGTATTGTTTTTACACAACTAAATGTGATTGAAATATCGCCAGTATTTTCAATAATAATACCACTGATTCATTTGATACTTGGTAGTTGTGATTATTCCTAAACTTCCAGTCTGATTACTTATTGATAATACACAATCCGATAGGTCTGTTTTATAAAGGATTTAGAGGATTTAAGTAATCATTATAAGATTATAATTCTTACTGTTGGTCAATGCTAAGTTTGTTTCATATTCATCTCGATTATTCTTAGAATATTTATTAATCCGGTTTTCTAAATAGCGAAATAACCTTACTCTGTCTAATTACAAGAGTGTATAAAGAAATTCATAGATTTTAACTGATCATTTTGTTGATAAACAATATAATTTTGTACTTCATACCTATTTGTTGTCATAGTAAACACTATATTACCGTTTTATAGCTATTTTATTAGCATATATGTAACCACTGATTGTTTACACTGCAAATGTTTAGCTACTTTCTGATCATAATAATCAAACATTTAACAAACGTTTGCCGTTTGATTATAATTTTGACCAATTAGTTAGGAACGGAATTAAGAAAACAAAAAATTTTTTTTATTCAGGTATCCATTTACTGGAAGACCACTCGTTTCCTTCACATGTTCATTCATTTTGATCTGTTCCTTCAAACTATTTCTCCTTCAATTCTACTTCACTATTATATTCATTAGATCGTTTCACAAGATTTCTTGATTGTATTTTTGAAGTAGATTACATTATATTACCTATTAAATCAGTCTATATAAGTATCGCAGCCGAATTGAGCATCAGCCATATGTGAATAAAAATATAGTATTCGATAAGTTCCAAAGATTCAAAGTAACAGCAAGTATTATACTTGAAAAGTATCCATTTCCAACACAGCCCAAATTCAGTCTTGAAAATTGAAAAAGAGTTAAATGTTTTGTTTGAAGCTGACAACTTAAATGTAACGCAAGGATAGCTAAGAACGAAAGCGTACATTTTGAATTTTCTCACAATTGTGTGGTGATTGTTCAATCTCAATGAAACGAAATAATTATTTCAAAAAATAAACACAATCCATAAAATTATTAAAATTATTGGCTTTATTCAAGATAATGTTTTTGGTACAATAGAAAATTCTCAGCACAAATTGTTTCAACAAGTTTCCTTTTCTTATTTCTTGATCAGTTGTTGAGACGAATATTGAGTGGTCGCCAGTTAGGTGTTAGCGATTAGGGACTCGACATCTGAATAATATATATTGTTTTCGATGCATATAGCCAGCAACTACGATGTCTCTGATTGGGCTCTTTTGTAACTTGTATAGCGAAATGTAGTAAACTTTTCACAAATCCACCTGAATAGGTTATGAGACTAATAGGCATTATGCTGTGTTAAAGCAAACGGGCAAAATGTTAACATGTTGAAATATCCAAATAACAGAAACGGGTAGCCCAAATATTCAAGCAGGCCGCCTAATAATTAAAACATAATTATAGTTAATTACCTAAGACACAAAAATGCATTTTAATTAAAATGTATGAAGAAAGGTCAAGTCAGTGTAAAGAGATATTCAAAAGATAACAAGCTCATTTTTGTTTAACCCACGTTGATGTACATTTTGTAAATATGATAAGACATTTGGGACTAGGTAGGATTTTCTCTTCTTTTATAGTTAACCTATTATCTAATGCGTTCAGTGCATTAAATTGATCTGGTTGAAACTCAGTTGTCACATCTGAAAACTTATTGTTTGTAGGTAGCAAAATAATTAGTTTTTAACTGCTCTAAATTGTAAAATTCACTTACCCAACATCAATACAAACACAGTTTCTTAAAAATTATTATCCCAGTACTGTACATTTTAAGTAAATCTTTGTAACAATAACAAACTGTACATTGTCATCCTTTAATACAAGAACTAGTAAAGTAAATCTTGAAAAAGTATCTAACATGACCAGTAATCAATACAGGGAAAACGAAACCCGGTCACATAACACGGACATGTTTTCAAACGGAAAATCCGATAACACCTAGTAAATTAACTAATTTATACGTATTAAACTAACTGGAAAGTGGTACTGACAGATATCGGTTAACATCTCAACGAAAATCAAATAGTACTAGTTTATGACTCCTTATCAATGTGTACCCGCTACTCAACTTGAGGATGAACTCAAAACTCAAGGCTAAATAAATATGCATCATCTCTTGGTTTTCAACTGTATTTCAAATTATATTCGGCAACAATAAAAACTGCCCTCATAATGTAAATCAAGCTAAATTGGTCGTAGACGTTTATTCTAAGTAGATATGTATATCCCGTCAGCTGTTTCATTATAAAATCAAAATTGAAGTCACTATAAAGTCAGTCAAATAAAATTATCAATTTTACTTCTCTTTTCTAAGTGAGAATTTGTATTATTCTAATATTTCTCCAGTTGTTGTTACTTCCATACTCAACCCTAAGAATACATTAGAAAAGTAGAAAAACTTGGAATAATTAACATGAGAATTTGACAATTGATCTTACCTCAATCGAATTCCTTCTTTTCCTATCAATGAAGTATTGTTTTTATGATTATTAAGAAATGTATTAGTCAAACTGTTTTATGATTTGCTTTTTCTCTTTTCTCTATCAGATGATTAAATTAAACGGAGTTGGTCTCTCAATAATTGACAGTAAGTTAAACAATTACTCTCCATTCACCTTCAAATCTTTTTGTTTGACAAAACATTTAAATTAAATAGAATGGATGGATTGTGAGAGTAATAGAATCCAAGAAGATACCTTTCATTCCATCTGGGACTAGACTGACTGTATTTTAAAGATAATGAACCACTAGATTATTATGGTTGTTACCATAAAAGTAAAATATCTCGAAATCGATTACACATAGAATGCTAGGAAAGTCAAAATCAACACTAAACTGTTTAGCTGTACTTCTTGAATCCTAATAATTCCTTAGATGATCTTTCCTTCAAATATAAATTATGTTCTGCTAGACAAATATGTCTAGGTGATAAAAGTATAATTCGATTATATGTAAGATCAAATGTATCATGTGTAATATTGTTATAAACCAAATCAGTTATTCCTTGTTATCAGCTATTCATAATTAAACTTAGAAGGAGACAAAAATAACTGTAAATATAACAATCATTATCGTTAACCAGCTGTTATGAAAGTAACATCATACAAAATACAGTAAAAAAAATTTCAGCAGCCAAAAAAACAGACTTTAAAGCATAACAGATTACCAAGATAAAACTTTTTTTTAATTTATTCAACAGAAGATGAACCGATAACTGGTTATATCAAAGCTACAGTACATGGAATCGATGGATTAAATGAGAAAAACAGTAAGATTCAATGATAGTTTCTTGGTAATAATATCTATAGCACTAATTTACTTTAATACTTTATAACCTTTCTATTGATTAACTTTTGTAGAGATTAATGCATTTACTGTTGTTCAAGAATGATTATTCATTAACGAAACTATTCAAAGTTCGGTTTATCTTTTAGCTATAAATAAGAAAAATAATCCACTTAAGGATTAAGGAATAACATTTTTTTAAACGATGTCATTTACTAAAGCTATACAGTCTTATTTCAAGCTACTTACTTATTTACTTATGCCTGTTACTCCTCATCGAGGAGAATAGGCCGCCCACCACCATTCTCTAACCAATTACTTCCTGCACAATCCTTTCCTGTTGTTTTCGATTGCTATTTATCCTTTTGATTTCTGACTTCAATTTTCAAGCTAGTGTTTTCTTTGGTCTTCCTCTTTAACATTTTCCTTCAGGATCCTAAGTTAGCGCTTGCCTGATGATGCAGTCTGGTGATTTTCACAATATATTTCTTTTCTATCTCTATCGCTTTTTCTTAATTTCTTCTTCGGTTGGTATTTAAAGTTAATTAGCATAAATGAAATCAAATTTGATTATTTTTTCAGAGGATTAAACATCTAGCTGTTTCATTCTATGCTTATGTATGCTAATTAACTGTAAATACTATTGCACAATTTTAGTGAATTACATCATTAGAAATAAAAATCCTTTATTTGTTACTAAGAATACAAATTTCCGTTGTCAGGAACACACTAAATTTAATTCTAATTACAACTAACAAATTAGGAAGATTTCAAACATTTGTTGGAACGTAATTGAACACATCGAATTTTTCAATACTCTAATGAATGGTTTATAAGTAAATGGTATTCAGGTTCAAATTCAATAATATACGCTTTTATATTGCCTAACTAATTTATAGTTAGCTATCCAGTACTCATTAGATTCACATATCTGTTTAACTCAGTATATAGTGCTAACTAGGAAATGGTATGATAAAAACCACGTTTTAATGATCCTATTCAGTTAAACACTGTATTAGATGATTTAAATATTCGATTGTACATATACTTTACAAAAACATAAACAGTACATGTCAATTTAATGCTTACTTTAGCTAGTAAATAATTTCAACAACATTCACCCGTTTTCATCCAACTACAGGTAACAGGAAAACTGTATTAAAATACCGTACATAATGTTTGTTAACATTGACCTAACCCGACTGAGTACGAATATTCAAATGTGTATCCATAATAGTATAGTATAATAATAATAATAGTAATTAGACAGTTAACTTTTAAGATCACAAACACTATAGGATTATCTTTCCATCAGAAACTGTGAGTTAACTAATTAGCCACATTAAGTATTAGTCAAGGCAAGGGACTGAAAAATTTCAAAAAAAACTCAGTTGGTTAATATTATGAAACGTAAAATTTTCATATAGATTGTGCTGACATTTTCTTCTATATTCAAATTACGAAAGTTCAATTGAAGTAGGTAAGTAACTTATATCACCTTAGATGAAGTTTTGTACATTTTCTGACTAAATTAAGCTGATAAAATGTATGAAACTTTACTAATACAAACAAATCTAAGAACGGAATCGATATTTAAACTTTAAAATACTTAAGGTGAAGGTTGTATACAAGAAATAAAATTGTAAAGTTAGTAACATTCATTTCATAAAAATACACAAGGTAAATTTCTGTTATACAATATATACAGTATGTGGTATCGAACAGAGGAAAATCAATCACATTGAGGTCTAAACGTTTATTCCAGAAATATTATTAGCTTTATTCAATATTAGAAATGTGGTACAATACAGAATTCTCAGCACAAAGTATTTTAGCGAGTTTCCTTTTTTTGTTATTTCTTGATCGATATTGATCATAAATATTGAGCGATCGCCAATTAGATATTAACATTTCAGAAGTCGACATCGGAATAATATTTACTCTTTCCAATCCACATTGACAGCCATCACAATGTCTGCGAATGCAATCTTTTGTAACTGGATAGGCTATGCAACTAATTGACATAATGACGTGTTAAAACAAGCAAGGAAAAAAATAACTTGTTGAAATATCGAGATGGCAAGAACAGGTAACCCAGATATTCAAGCAGACCGCCCAAGTGGTGCTTTATAGCATTTACTGGGATTAGATGGTGGTTGGAGAAAGTCGACAGGAAACCCTGGACCCGAGTTTCGTGCTACTTGGCACTTATCATCAAAGTGTACCTATAATCTTGAAGGAACTGCTGTGCCCTGGCGGATTCGACCCCGTGTTACTTAGCTTCATAGTTAGAGACGTTACCACTGAGCTATCCGGGCCGCGACTGACCTCCTGTAGGACTGAGATGTAATCGAAATTGACTGATCACTAGGTGGTAATCAATGTCATGTGTGTCAAGTCCTTATTTAGTGCAGATCGAATGCTATCGACCATGTTGCAATGTGCCCACCAGTCTTGACACACATGACATTGATCACCACTCAGTGATCAATCAATTGTTTATAGCAGTTACGTTCTATTCTAAATTAGATTAGAGATAGCTCCTAAAACACTTATTCATTTGTTTGCATAAATACTCTTGTGATGCCATTCGATTATTTCCATTCCAATACTTTACCCTTTATTTTTCCCTTCCTGTAATACGAAACTTGACCGCTTCAATCTTTTGATAAAAGAAAGTTTTTCTAATATTGAATTTCATTTCATTATCTTCAAAAGTAATATATTTAATTTAGTTGATTTTAACATGAGATTTACTTTCTTTAT
This sequence comes from Schistosoma margrebowiei, assembly GCA_944470205.2. Classification (NCBI taxonomy): domain Eukaryota; kingdom Metazoa; phylum Platyhelminthes; class Trematoda; order Strigeidida; family Schistosomatidae; genus Schistosoma; species Schistosoma margrebowiei. The sequence goes on along the minus strand of OX104028.1, from coordinate 73,335,421 downwards.
ACTTCAGGTTATCATGTTCGTATTGAAGTTGATTCATATGGTCAATATGAAGAAGTAGCTTGTACACGTGTTTTACAACAAAGTAATCCACAATGGGAACAGGTAACAACAATTTAAATCTTTATAATCTTTAATTTATCTATTGCTAAGCATGAAAAAATGAATAACAATAAAAAAATGGAAAGTAATACACAAGTTTACTGATAAGTTTCAATTGAAGTAATCTAAACTAATCAATTATTTGTCAAAATGTTTCTGTTCATTTTCCAATATGACAAATAGTAAAGAAGACTACTATTTGTATTATGAAATCAATAATATATTTGAAATGTTTATAAAGATAACAACCTACAAAAGAATGACATTGAAAATTAATTGAATTGTTACTTTTATTCACTGAAGACTAATTGATATCAGAAACGGAAGATGAATATTTCAGTCTTGTTTATCAGTTAATCTTATCAAGATTACTAGGAAAAAGGATATCATGCCCTGAAATTTTTTAAAGCATCCAAGTTCCATTCATAAATAAGTAGTGTAACTAGTAAGATGTTTAAGTTGTGACTCAAGTTCAATATAACTAAATTATGTATATAAGATTATTGAATAGTGACTAGAACAATCCTTATAATTTTCACTACTCAGTGAGTTTATTCAGTTAAAACTCGTAAAATGATTAATAAGTTTTAAAACAATATTACGGTATCTATCATATTTATCTTGTTGATTAATATACAAGAATAAAACTAAATCACATAAATAATTACTAATTTTAGCTAACTATCAAAATTTCAAGTATAGGAGTTTAGACTATATGAAGTAGTAATGACCATATTAACCAATCTGTACTTAAACTGTTCTCATACAACATAAAACAATTGTATTCACTTGGTATTGTTTGGCTTGTATCTTCCCATTGAGGTTTAAGACTGTAATTTATCATTCTGTTATTGGAATATGTGCATACTGTGCGTATGCTTCAATATTAACTTAATTTACAAGCTATTTGTAAGCAATGATGGATAGTGGCTAGCAGTGGGATCCAGGACGCGCGTTTCGTCCTATCTGGGACTCGTCAGCTGGATGTACCTGCATCTCAGAGTTGATGTTCACTCTGGGACTCGAACCCAGTACCATTCACTTCAAATGCCATTGCGTTATCCACTCAGCTACTGAGTCCTGATAGCCACTTGCTTGTGCAATGGGATGAATTTGAATTCACTTGATATTGTTTGTTTTTGTAATATTCAAAATTTCACTAATACTCAACATTAAAACTATCCTTAAACTATTAAAATCCCTAAGATGACAAACTTATCTCAACCTATATGATATTTTAGTTTAGAATGAGTAAAAGAAACCATTTAAGTTAATAATATAACTTAGATTCATCTTGTTTTAGTCTCAAACATGCTTATCCACTAATCTGGAATTCTTTAACGTTTTATTAACTTCACTATTTATCCATTGATATCTCATACAGAAAAAGTAATCCTATTGCGTTTATTGTTTGAAGTATTAAAAAATATATCTTAATTTAATTGTTAGTAGAACCTTTGACTGATCAATTTCATTTTACAGAATTCATAAAGATACTGGAGATTCAAATGAGTATTCATTTGTAAATTATTGTAAGGAAATATGTTTTTTTATAAAATATATTCTATTCATTTATAGTCATTTGATTTAGAAGTGGATGGTGCATGGACGATATGTTTTACATTATACATTCATCAAGAAATGTTTGCAGAATTAGACGTTCCTGTAAGTATTTCCTTATCAATGAAATATTTTACTTTTACTGGTAAAAAATGTCTACATAAAGACTTAATATCAGAAGAGGTTTTGTAGAGATTGTAGTAATTTCAATAGTTGAGATCATAAATCCATTGAAATTAGACCACCATTGAAAACCTTGAAGCACTGAACGGCCGTTTCGTCCTATTGTAGGACTGCCTAGCAGTGCGCTTTTACGATCCCACCCCGCCGGATTCGAACCCTGAACCTATCAGTTGAAGTTAGACATTAACACCGTCGGATGCCGGCTCAGTGGTCAAGTGGTCCAGTGCTCGCACGCGAGGCTGATAGGTTCTGGGTTCGAATCCTGCGAGGCGGGGTTGTGGATGCGCACTGATGAGGAGTCTCACAATAGGACGAAACGGCCGTTCAGTGCTTCAAGGTTTTCTGTGGTGTTTTAACTTCAAATGACTCATAATCTCAACTACTGAAATAAAGACTTAAATTATTCAATTAGATTAAAAAGAAAAATGGTTTATTTTCTTTGAAAATTTATAAATTTATTTAAAAATAAGTGAAACCTATTTAGTTCCTAAAAGAACACTGAACATAATTTGCTTCTCAACTATGTCCTTTACTAAAGGTATTTAATTGGATTTATGATTATTTACTAGATAATGGTATGTATCAACATCAAATCTGATGAAAATCTAAAGCATCTAATAAGTTTTATATAGGGGTGGTGAAAGGTAGAATTAATCAAACAAACACACTGGAACATTGCAAAAGAAATTACGACATTTCGTGGGAGAGAACTTTGCGTTTCAACGGTGCAATCGACCAAAGATTTAACAAAGGAACATTTATAACTAATTACCACAATCAGGTATTTAATAAAATGAACAATAACATATAATTCACAAATTCATCGAAGGTGCTATCAAGTACCAGAAAATTGTAGAAATAATTCGTAGATGAGAGGTGTGGGAAATAACTGTCCACTTGGTGAAACGAACAAATAGTGATTTTTTTGAAAATGTTGATTGAAATTTAGAGAACAAGCTAAAATAGAAGTACGAACAGAAGTTATATTGTGCATATCTTTTTTATTCATACTACTTTAGAGGCAGTTCATTATTTTAATTTATTATTTACGCCTGTCACTCCTCGTGGAGGATCACCAGCACTCTACATTTAAACCTGTCCTAAGTAATCTTTTCCAGTTCTTTCCAATTGCTATTCATAACTGCTTTCATTTCCCGATGTAATGTGTTCATCGGTCTTCCTTTGCAGTACATTAGAAATGTTAAATAGCTTTAAATGATGATTATGTTAGAAGTAATTGAAAAGAGTTGATCAAATGTTCAATAATGAATCTATTCATTAATTTTACTGCTAGGAAATGTGTTTAAAATGACTATGTGTTGTTTATAGAACCTCCTCTACAATATCAAGTAAACTGTTTGATGAATAATGAAATAATTCATGGTCTCATACTACTCAAATGTAAAATAAACCACAAATCATACTTTTTTTTAAATTTCTAACTTTTTTAAATGGGAATATACTAAACTAATTCTTTCAATCGGATAATAATAATGATACGTTTGTTAATAAACTTAAGGAATTAGTTATGGGATAGAATTGGTTTTTTGATTTTCTTCCTCCCTTTCAACTAATTAGAACTGACATAACAATAATAATGTAAATAACCAAATTACATTAATTTCTCTTCAATATTTTAGTTAGATCTAGAAACACTTAAAACCAATTCGCGAATAGATATGAAGATATTAACAAATGAAAATCCTCCACGTAATGTAAGTCTATTCCATTTATGATAAGTTTATAATTTACTTCACTTGGTATTGTTTACTTAAATGTTCTCATTGATGTTTAAAACTGCAGTTGATCAGCCTCTTATTGGTATATGTGCACTCTGTGCATATTGCCTCTATATTGTCTTAATTCACAAGCATTATAAGCAAAGATAGATAGTGGTTAGTAGTGGAATCCAGAACAAGACGCGCATTCTAGATTTTACTGTTAGCCACTATCCATCTTTGTTTATAATTTACTGTTTTGAAAAGAAGAATATAAGTTGATATTCTAAACATCTATATGACCAAATATAATTATTTATATCTAAAAGAAATAGTTGAATTTATAGCTGTAGTGAACGAAAACACACAAGTGGGAACATTCTAATGTATTTGAATATAAAATAACGGAATATCGTAGTAAAATTTGAGAACCATAGAATAATGACTTCATTTGCAAAAGTCAATCAATTGTTTCAGACTTGATTGTTCCTTCATTTCCACACCAATCATTCTGTGTTCCCGTTCTCTTTTCTTCGATTTTCTTAACCTTTTGTTGACAGGCATTTCACATTCGACTGATGGTACATACTACTTATAACTGTTGACATCAGTAGCACAGACCACAATAACGATACGTTACATTTAAAAATGAACTTTCTCGCTCAAATATTCATTACAAAATAATGCAATTTCACAACCATAATTAATTATATTATTTTAATTGAAATTTAAAGCGGATGGTTGTCTGGAAATGTAATTTTACGACATATGTTAATCACTGTCACCGAAAAAATCATTTACATTCCTCTGAGTTGGATGTTTTATTCAGTTTTGATTGTGAAGATTTATACTAGTTACATTTATCAGTTACCTATCAGTAAGCAATAACATTCCATTACTTCAGAACTTTTTTAATTCCATAAACAATTTACAAATATCAACTTATTATAACAAAATGACAATCGAGTTTGAAATATACAGATAACACTGGAATTCAGGTTTTCTGTTTTTCGTCTATCAGTTGATCTCCCAAACCTAACTACTAACAAACCATCAAATCACTTACATTGACTGAAGTCATAAACTCTCTAGATGCATTTCATTTTGTGAAATTGGATTGTCGCTGATTTAATAATTTGACTGTAAAAGACCACTTGCAAATGAATATCTCAACAGTTAGGAGATATAATTCTTTTTATTCTTGTTAAAATAGTTAATTTGCTAATGACTTTCACAGAATCAATCAGTTTATATCCATTAAATTAAATGTTTTAAAATCTTTCACAACAATCTCAACCAGTATTATGTTTTTAATATCACAGTTAACCTTCTCCGTATCTTTGGAATATGTTGATCAAGTAAATCTTAATAAAAATAGACGGTCTGAAATACGTGGAAATCTATTCGGACGTCATTTAACAGAGCTTATAAGGTAAATCTATCAGCTTAAGAGTATGTTCCTTTAAATTTTTTATTTGTTTAACACTTTGATTTAGTTCGAGCACTCTGACAAACTTGTTTTGACTTCATCAACTAACATTCCATTATTATTTAAATCTTTTGGACATAATTAGTCCGAAAACAACCAACTATCGTCTAGCAATACTCGAATTATTTGGTCAACTTTGAAGTGTTTAGCTAGAATAAAACAATTATATTGGGCTTCTAAACTTCCAATAAGTTTTCGTATGATTTATGCTTCTGCTGAAAAGAGTTTGAGAATATGCAGTCACCCCTTGAATACCACAATGGTAATGCCATTAATTATGACACTGCATGACTCAGGTTACAACAACATACGGAGCAGTAGCTTGATGTTCGTACTGAAGACTCCGGTTTTGATATTAGTTGACAGAAAGTTGTTTTGAGTTCTATATTTTCTTCAACCGTAGGGATGCCACCCTCGTTTTGCCAATCCTTCAATTTACGTTCTCTCTGTTCATCGATGATGCTGTTCAGTTAGGTACTTGAAAGTTTTCACCTCTTCTAGCTTTGCTCAGATCTATTTTATTTGGTATCTTGATGACATCTACAGGAAGGTCCTTAGGTTCTGCTTCGATGTCCGGTGGGTTCAGCGGGGCTGCACAACTCAAGAGTTCCTCAAAGTGTTCCACCCATCTGTCTTTTTGATTTCCAATCTCATTGATTGGTTTGCCTTCTTTATTCTTGATTGATCTCTTTAGTTTACTGTAATTTCTTGCCAGTTTATTCATCGTATCATATAGTTGTTTCATATTTCCTTCTGTTGCAGCTTTTCCACTGTTGTTACTACCTCTTCCACGTATTCCTGCCTAACGGCTCTAATATACCTCTTCACTTACTTGTTTGCTTCTGTGTATTCAGCTTGTGCCTTGACTTTCTCTGCTGTTGTTAGTTGCTGTCTTTTTACTTTTCCTTTCTTCAATCTTTTCTAGGGTTTCGACCCATTAACCCTTGCATATGCGTTTGTGTGAGAGGGAATATTGTGCCGCCTACAACCACTTTGTTCAATGCACATTAATTTCAAAATCTGTCACACTTATTGTATCTTCCTCCAACTCCCCTGTCCATTTCGTCCCATGAGATTTTCAGATCCATCTTTGTCCATTCAGACTTTGATGTTTAGATCGCCCATCAAGATTGTCAAGTCCATTCCTGGGCACTTAGCTATGATCAATTGCAGTCTCTCATTAAAATGATCTTCATTGTCGTCCTTTCTGTCATCGGTTGGTGCATAACATTCGATAACATTCATTGTGATTCTCTACCTCTTTCTTTCGAAGGATGCTTTGATGATAATCGATCCATGAGATTCACACCCTATTAGTGCTCTGCTCTACGTGCTTCTTAATAAAGCATCAAAGCAACTTCCTGAGTGTGGAGCATTTTCGTCTTCTTGACCACAGTATGGCAGCATTTCTCTGTAATCCATCCTTTTCTGTTCAGCTTTGGTCTAATGAGTTTGACTAGTTTTGAGAACAGTCAAGTTGTGTCTTCTAATTTCTTATAGCTATTTGATTAGTCCATCGGGTCTCGCACACTGTCCGAACATCCCATGTATCTATATAAGTTGTTGCTTTGGTTGTTAGAAGGGCCATCAGTCTCGTAACTTCCGAAGAATCTCGATTTTCATCATGAGGTGTCACGATTCTTCCTTCAACTCGGAGGATAGAGTTTAAATAGTCTAATCTGTTTATTTTGCAGCAAGGTTGTCTTCTATGGGATGAGGTTGCTGACCCAATGCCCAATCCTCCTCCTTTACTCGTTTTTGAACTGTCGGTAATTCTAGATGAGCTACAGGCAGAGTAGCTGCCACTAACTATATAAAGTCAAAAAATCCTGTACGTCATATTGAATCACTTACATTAAAAAGCCACAATACAACCTGATATACGGAACTCGATCAGCAGTTAGGTTTAGACAAATATAACATTAAGTGCTACCAATAAGTCAGTTGGTAGATTGATTTTGTAGCTATTATAAAGTTAATACACAATGACTATCTTGTCACAAAGATCCGATTTATTTTCAATGCTATTTCATCTTATTCCTTTAGGGTTCCAAATGACATCGATAAGAATGAGTGTACAATAAAGCATAAATCTGAAGCTTTTATACCCCGTTTTGTAATCGCATGTGTCGAAGAGATTGAAAGGCGAGGTTTATTAGTAGTTGGACTCTATCGATTATGTGGTTCCAATGATAATATCAAGGCTTTAAAAAGTGAATTTGATGAAAGTAAGAAATATTCTATATATTTTTATTTGTTAAAATCACTGTTTAATAATGAATATGCAATCTTAGTGACAGTTCCATAGATTGTCTCTCATTTATATTCATATTTTCTATTTAGTTTCTTTTTCATGAATCATTTCATGAGAGTACTATTATGTGATAATTAAAGAGATCGCCTTTTTACCTAATAACTGGGAATCAAACCTCAAAAAAAACATGATGATAATGATTCGAACCGACATTTAGCAAAGCTAATTTGTTGACATAAACGTTTATTTTATGTGTTCATTTTAAAGTCTTCAAATTGGTTAATAAACCATTTGTTTAAAGGAAGGCAGTGATATCCAATTCGATGTGCTTTTTTGTCGATATTACATTTTAACTCTACAAAAGATGTTAGTCAATTCTACCTTCAGTTTCTGTATGATCTAAAAGGGATCATACATTTCCATAGTTTTTATATCTTAAATGTTATATCAAAGAAATAAAGAAAATGTCCTGGATATTTCTATTTAAAACAATTTTAATTAAGCATGGTAACATTAAACTGTAAAAGGGCGTATACTAAGGTTTAATGAAGCCTTAGCCATACAAAAATTAAAACCACCTTTATATATTCAAAAACAGTTTGTTCTCACCTTAAACTTACCTTGGTAATATTAGCTTATTATCCAGAGTGATAAGGTTTCAAATTTTTATGACATTATCTTCCTTATTATCCTTTTTTCCTCTTACCCTTCAAATTCTCTGACACAGCCGAGGGTGGAGAGAGTCAGCTCTCCCTCTCAAAACGCTCTCACATGGCCACGAGTATACAATCACTGCCAGAGGAGTCTCACTCACTTCCTTCTCGTGGCGGGGGTGTTGTTTACGAAATTGAGAGGACGGAAATCGAATATCCGGCGCCCTAACCGGATTAGTGGAAACGGGAGATCCATTTAGGGAAGTTGGAAAACCTTGATTTCAAATAAATAAAGGAAGAAATAATAAAAAGATTTACAGTTGAAGTGTTTACTTTTAAGAGTGTGTATCCCTTGAACTGGATAGTTTTATTAAAAAGTTTTCATTATTGTTCTAAGTAATATAGTTAGCTTCTATGTAGAACGTAGAAATGGAAACTTTCTGGTTACTTAGGTACTTTAGATAATGATTAGGTTCATACTTTTTGTTGGTGTATTTCACAAAGCAATAATCAATAAGTACTATATGAATTTTCTTGAGATTGGATGTAGTGAAAATTACAATGACTTTTGATTTTAATATTTTTTTCGTAAATCAGACACTTGCAAATAGTGTCAGGAATGAGTTTAAAAAAATCGATTATGTGAAAGGTATTTGACCAATATGTTTTAGTTGTCAATTATATTTTATTTATATTTCAGGTTGTACTTTAGCTATTCAAAGATTACCACTTGTTGAATTACCGGTGATTACTAGCTTATTAAAACAGTTCTTTCAACATTTACCAGAAAGTTTGGTTGATTACACAGCTACTATAGCTTTACTTCAAGCAGTTGGTGAGTTTATACTATTAAGTAAATTTATATCTTTGGGCGATAAAATAATGAATCTATTATGGATAATTTATTTTAGCCACTTTACTCTAATTGAAGCAAAATTCTGACAATTTTCAAATACTTCCTGATGTCTGCACATTTTTATTTTATAGTCAATTGGTTAAATCATCTAGATAAAGTCTCTATTCGAAGGTTTGTTTTCGCAAGAACTTTCTATTGAATTCTACTCTTGGCATTTAGAAAATATATTCTGAATAAGGCTGAGCTATTTTTACTGAATTTTATCACCTGAAAAGGCTTAAGGCCTCGTATAGTTTGTCATCAACCTTCCTATCCCTTATGATCTATGGTTTTATGAACTCGTGCTGAAAAACTACACCGCTTTAATAGGTTGCAAAAACTGGAGTCAGAGTGCCCAATGATACCATGATTTTTATATTGTACAGTTGGTAAGATAATATTATTGTATTCGAACAGATCATCTACGATCGGGATGTAATTCTTTTTACTAGAGACCACTACTGCATATTCTTGTTCATTTGTCAGACTGGTCATTATATTTGGAATTTTTCGATCTTTTTCAAGCGTTTTTACTTGACTTGTGAACTTTTTTGGTGATATTTGTGAATCCTTGCCCATCATATGAATCGACAACGCACTAAATATTAGTGATTCCTTTAAAATTCTATCCTGACTTCTAGTTACATCAAAAACCAGGGTTTAAATGCTCAGTTATTAGGATATTGGAATTATATGCTGAAAAATCAGTAGTACCTACTTTTGGAACTTTTAATTCCTCTTCTGATATATACTAAATTCAACTAGTTGGTAAATTAGCCTGTAAAATATGAGGCTACAAGAAATAGATTCTTGAATGTAATATTTTATAAAACAGCGAAAACAACGAATTTCATATTTTATAATTGACTGTCAGTAACCGTTCATATACCACAATGTTAATGTTGTAAATTATGAATACGAGAAGTATATTTATCAATATGGATTGACCTAACACATTAAAATGTGGATTAGGCAGAAATTTTATTTGAAATTTGATAAACACGAACGATTCCTAAGGTCTAAATAACGGTCATAATATAATGATAAACAAGTCGTTGTGGTTAGTTGTGATCATCCTAGTTAACAGTATGGTGGTTTATGCAGTTTGTAGTGTTTTCATAGTTGAAATCATGAGTCAACATAAGATAAACCACCATTAAAAATCTGGAAGCATTAAACTGCCACTCCATCCTAATATGGAACAATTCAAAAGTTCGCATCCACAATCCTCCATGCTAATCTCAAAACTAAGACATTTTGTTCTCGCACGCCAACATTTAACCTCTAAACCAATGAGCTGGTAATCGACGGTGTTAATGTCTACCTTCAATTAATCTACGATCTTGCCTAATCCTTCATCTATTGACTGAGGCGGATATCTGTATCACACACGACATGAATTGGTTTTCAGTTAACTCTACACTAACTTTTTTATCTAGAATTTTATAAGACTTTCATTGGTTCATTTTTGTTCTCATTTACATTTACGATTAGAAATTCCTGATGAATCCGTTCGTTGTCAACTCATTGAAGACATCCTTGTCAATCTTCCCACCCCAAACCTGGAAACATTCAATTACTTAGCCAATCATTTAGTCACGTAAGTGCCGTATATTTCTAACAAAGACATACAATATACGAAACAGCGACTATTTCATTTTGTTTGCTGCGGTCTTTAATAGAGATGATGGTATTCTTGTTTGTAGTTCCTCAAGAGATCCCCAAATATTGACAATAAATGGTAATGGTTGTTTAAAGCTACTCAAAGGTTCTAAGGTGACTTTGTAATTTTAAAAATACCAGAGTCTTGATATTTGATATTTTTTACTCAAATTATTTAAACTGTGCTACCCTTCACATTTAAAATGTTATAAACATCCTCAATAAAATGGGAGGATTTATTACGAACTAGATTTAATTTTACATGAAGTTGTTTATCATATAAAGAATTTAGTGATTATGGCTTTAATTAGATTTATGAATACTGATGCTTTGTGTCACAATGTATTGTTTATTCTATGACTTACCACTAGTTATACTAAATACTAATGGCAAGCCTAAACACTGAACAAAATATGTTGATTACTGTCGACATTCCAACAGTGACTACAAAACAATACGATTCTAAGCATGCTTGTCATATATTTTGCTAGTAGGTTTCTGCTCATAATATTTCACAGATTAGCAGTTAGTCATATTTATTTATTGTAATAATCACGAATTCATTTATTTTTTTCTAGGGTAAGTAATTATAAAGCGCAGAATAAAATGGATTTAGGCAACCTTTCGTTAATATGGAGTTACACATTGTTTGAATGTTCATCTAAAACCATGCCGTCTACTGAAATGAATCAACAAACTAAAGGCGGATCTTCATTGAAATCAAACGCAGCTGAAATTCAAGCAGCTTTTAGTTTTCAACAGGCAAAAGTATTAAACTGCATCCTGACATCAATGAAATCCGGAAAACTGACAATACCATCTCATAGCAATGTAATTAGACCAGTATATTCATAAATTATAATAAACTTGATGCTTTTTTATCTACAAAGTTGAATGTATTTTTTATTGGTCGTTTCGATACTTTTTATTTTTCTTATAAATAGGAATCACAAGAGTTCTGATACTTCTGCTATTGCTTTCTTAAAATCTGAAACTTACTTTATATATCTATTTAAACAATGTTGTAGTAGATTTATTTACGGGAAAGTAAATTAATAAATGTACGATATTGGTCTTATAGATAAATATAGGTGGACAACCATTTATGATGAGTATCCGTCGAAGCTAAAATAGTTCGTTATCATTGTCATTAGAACATATTCGCCCTGAGGATAAAGAGTAAGTCAATTTTCTCTTTCCACTCAATGGGACACAGCTATAGAAATTTGTACACTCCCCATTATATAAGTATAACCTTTTGGTCATCTTTTCAATCGGTCATCAAGAATCCTCGGTCACCTCTTCCTCCAATGTAAATTGAATCGAAAATGACAATCATTGAATTGATTCAAAAATTCATCTTCTTCACAAATAATGGAAGTATCGTTCATATATCTCTGACATAAATTATAGGGACTTAACACCAAGAAAACATTCTGATAAAGCGTCGACATTTCAGAAGAAAACTTTTATGGAAATAGAATTTAAATGAGATGCAGCTGCCAAACTCTTATAAAAACGGATTTCAAAAGCCCTGAATAAAATGTTCTATTTAGCTAAGCTCTGTATTGCTTTCTCAATCCGGCCTACAATTTACAGATGTGCTAAGGATAAACTTCCACTTTAGGCAACATCGATGTTCAACTAGAAGTTTACTTGTTCCTGTGAGGCAGGATACCTCGGATGCACAAAACGATCATCTTCTAAACTCTTCTCAGAACAGTACCCGGTGTGGCTTTTGAGAGGAGAATGCAAAACAATTACTAGTTCAATATAGGAACACCTAATCAACTCTGGACACGTCGCTCTTAAGGAATCTTCTTTCAAAACAATCTGCACAGTCAAATGAACTGGATCGGAGGGAGGTCAAATTAAAAACTTATTCACGGCTGAGGCATTGGCAATCCACCAATTCAAGCCTGTGTGCAAAAACGATACGTCTAACCTCTCATCCTCCCTTGGCCCTAATTGTTGTCTAAACCCCTGATTATTACGCAACCTCACTTGGTAATTAGAGTCTTGACCACCACGAAAAACCTGGAAGAACTGGACGGCAGTTTCATCTTGGTATGGGACTCCTCAGAAGTGCGCATCCACGATCCCGCCCCCTGCGAGTTTCGAACCCTATCAGTCTTGCGCGCGAGCGCTTAACGATTAGACCAATAAATAAATGAGCTACAAACTTTAAATTGTGAGGTATCTGTAGCGCCTTGAGCGTCTGTAAGTCTGAAATAGAAAAGGCTTCCAGCAATAACAACATAATGAATAATTACAACATATGTTAGTGAAAATGACAGCTGATAGCTGTCTAATCTTGATAACAGTTTATCAATAAGCAAAAACGGATCTAAGAGCAGAAAATTTGTAAACTGTCGAGTTTAAACAGAATCAAACGAACATACATAATTGCGAATAACTACTACAAGAATTAAACGAAAGTGATTATAATGATAAATACAATAAATGTCATACGTATATGCAATTATTATAGAATATTACACAAGAAACTTGCGCCACAACATAAGCGCAGAAATTGCTAAGAACATAACTGCTTACTGAATATTGATAAGTAGTATGATGCAATACACAAAAGAGTCGAAGGGAAGAGAATTGGACAAAGTAAAACAATGTTTGAAGGTATGAATTCAGCGCACATAGTGGATACACAAACATCAAGACGATACTTTTTAGGGCTGTAGTGGATTATCTTGGTGCTGATAGCCGATATCTAACAAATGCTAACTTCCTATAAATTCAGAAAACAACAAAATCCTAGAGACAAAAACAGCCGAGATAGCTCTTATCCTTTGACTGGACATTGAGTAAAGGTATTGATAAAATTTCTAACTCTCACACTCTTCTCATTACCACTTTTCTATTCAAATTAAGGGAAGATCTGTTTCTGCTTACTCTGTTTTAGAGATTCCGAGTTTACGATTTAGCTTTGGTATCAAAACTTACTCTTCCGTTATGGTGAAATAAATTCGTAATCAGTTTTTTCCTGAGACACTCAGATATAACTAGTGAAACTACTAACAGTCGAAGCTAAATGAATTTGAGAAAAATAAGTGGTCTTTGTGACCTATTTCTAATATTAACGTTAATATTTTAATTAGTATTTCTACTAAGGTTCAAGTGGTCACCGTTGAATATCTTCACAAAAATATATATTTCTGAAGTTTTTTTCACAATATATCTTAATTTCTCAAGTGTAGAGTCAAGATTCTAGTTTACTTTCATTTTATGCACTCGTTTCACTCTCTGGCGACACCACAGAATTGGCCTCGTTTACTTATATCACCATATACAAAATAAAGATCGATTACTTGTATTATTTTAATAGGACCATATACAGATCAGGTAAGAAAGTATATTTGAGCGAATATTGGAAAATCTTAAGGATATACAGCAATAACTTCATACTAAATTAGACACATCATTAGTCTGAGTAATTAGTGGTCATATGTGTGATTTTTTATACGAACTATTGATTCTTTTGTACTCAGTATGTGTCTGATTTTTAGTTCCAAATACAATACGTTGGCTTGTGCTGACCTAGTTCTTCCTGACTTAAAATGCGTTAGAAAGCAGTATGATAACGTTGACAGTCTAAATATTCGTTGTCTTAGTTGGTGATCAGCGCGCGCTTTTTAAACGGGCAGTTCAGACCTAACGTGATTTGCATTTGTCAAACTTTTGCTGCGTTCTTACGCAATTAAAGTACCATTTCTGATCAAAAGAATCTATCCTGAGCTATACGTTCGTTAGATTACCATTTTTGAGCTCCACCCAACTTAGTAGATGACTGTGGTTTTGCCTCAGCTTACTATTCGGCTTTTTCCAGTTTTTCACATAAAGACTAGTTCAGTTTATCTCATCCGTTTTTATCCACTTTTGTCCGTTTTCAGCGTGCTTTTTAGTGTATTTTTTACGGTCTTAGGCTTTTGCTAGCATCTATAACACAGTTTACGTCAATATAGCCATGAAAAATTCATGCAAACGACCTAGATACCGTTTTGATGTTACATCTGGCAGGCACTGCGACAAATGCAAAGGTTGGTTCCACAGCAACTGCTTACAACAGACTCAGAAAGTTGGATCATAAGTGGGAATGTGTTACATACAGCACGGTTGCTGTAGTCTTGCTGAGTAACATCATTGTCCTCTTAACAGGTCTGCAGAGTAAGTTGTCAGCAAACTTGGAAAAAGACAGTCATAAAACGGGTAGACAAACAGGGGCGCGCATAGAAAACAATAATAGGGATGTCGACAGGTCTACCATTGATGGAGCATGCATAAGCACTATTGATGACATGTTGAAACTCAGCACCATTATTACGTCGCGGTAATCGACTACCTCAGTAAACTCGGGTCTCCCAGCTCAGGGTCCTTGAATGCAACAGTGGCTCCCAAAAACTCTGTAGTTGATTGGACCCACGTTAACAGAGCTATAAAGAACCAGGCGTCACCGTCTAAGCTGAATATCCCAAGTGTTGTACAGAAATCAACTGGTGATCTGGTCGCACAGTCTACCCACA
The DNA here is from genome assembly GCA_944470205.2 of Schistosoma margrebowiei. Taxonomy (NCBI): domain Eukaryota; kingdom Metazoa; phylum Platyhelminthes; class Trematoda; order Strigeidida; family Schistosomatidae; genus Schistosoma; species Schistosoma margrebowiei. Next base: position 73,320,370 of record OX104028.1, on the reverse strand, counting down.
AAAATGTCCGTCCGGTCATCAAAGAGCCTGAGATTCAGAGACGTACTTCGACCTCCAAACAACAAGTTTCTGTACTTGGATACACCGGAAAACCTGGGAAAACAATAACAGTTCGTGATGACTCATAATCATGTACCTCTTAGACAACCCTGACCTTCCTCTCAGTTTGCAGGACAAAAATGACAGGATGCTCTGGGGTGAATTTAACAAGAAGCTTGAACTTCCTAGGATACAGCCTCTGATGGTCACACGGGGATAGTAATCTAAGCATCAAAATCACCCAAGGCTACTTCGTGTAACACTTAAGAATGCTACCGACGTAGAGGATGTCCTGCTAGCTAGTCACTTACTGAAATCCGATGGGTACGTAAGAATACTGCCCAACATACCGTATTCTAAGCGCAATCTCATCCGGAACACCCCTAAAGAATCTCGTGAGAAGATTTTCCGCGGAAGAAATATAATTATGCAAGGTGTTCCGGAAAACACGAACCCTAGTCAAGCAAACTCTGATATTAGGGAATGAAAATTCATCAAGCAGTCCTTCAGGATCAAAAGCATACTGACTCAACATGTGACGAGACTAGCCAAGAAGGACGGTGATTCTAGACCCCAGCTAATGAGGATAGCTAACCCATCCTCTCACATGGCGGCTGCAACTCTGGAAGCGTTTCGTGCCAACAGACGTCGGTTGCTAACTGAAATCCACAAGCACCCGGACAGGCCATATGAAGCCAGGACTAAGTACAAAGGCAAGTTGGAGCTGACCATTCCATTTCTGAACTGTCTCGATGATAAAAAAAAGTGTAAAGTACAGGGCCTACCAACACGACAAACCTTATATAGGTGGGCTACCTGACCATTCACATAAGGCTTGTACAGACAAACAGGAAGGAGAAGCTCACACGTTTCAACTTGAAAGCATAAACTGCTTATACATGAACGCCGCGAGTCTACCAAATAAAATGGGTGAGCTACGTGAACTTAGTAATGCTCAGTTCTCGGACCAGGAGCTAGTAATACATGGGATGTCTTTGTTACGCAACGACAGAAAAGCAGGAATTGGGGGTAGAGTAGCCGTATACATACGATCTTGCTTGGAGGTACACCAAGTTCACAACCATGAGTTTAACAATCTTGATGAATTTGTATGGTGCTCTGTAGGATTGTCTACTACTTCGAGGTGCCTAGTCGGAGTCATATATAGGAAGCCCACTGCTGACATCGAGTATGACAGTCGTATGCTGGAAGGACTATCCCTCTCTACGCGTCTCAGTTTCACTCATATCCTGATTCTGGGGGACTTCAATCTCCCTAGAGTCAAGTTCGCGGAACATACGTATATTGGAGGTGAAAACTCGACTGAAGCTCGGTTCTTCAACCTCATTGAGAATTTGGGATTATACGAAAATGTGAAGTCGGCAACTCGTTGGAGAAAGTCAGACACCATCGCGCTTAAACTGTGTATTTACAAACGAAGAGTTCCTGGTTGACAGCCTCTCAATCCTGGTTCCCCTGGCGGCAAACGATCACGCCGTTATAGTTTTCAGTTTTGTCAGCAAAACTGAGCTAAGATATCCCACCAACAACAGGCGCTGGAATTTTGAAAGGTTGAATGTGTCAGCTTTACAGGACCATCTGCAACAGGTGAATTGGGATGTTCACCCTCAAATAGATGTGAATACCCACTGGGACTTCTTACTTCACACGCTCATATGTTCTACAAATCATTCAGTTTCTCAAACGGTTTTCAAAAGCTACAAGCAACCTACAATCATCTAGAACCGCACTCTTCGCCTGCTAAGCCGCAAAAGGCACTTTTGGCACAGGGTACAAACGAACTGACAACAACGGAGCGTACAGGCATTACAAATACATAAGGAACATATGCACGAATGCTTTAAGAGAAAACAAGCTTCGGTACCAGATAAAGCTTGTGGAAAAATTTGTCTCTAATTCGAAGGGCTTATTCCGTTATGCAGCCTCCCTTCATTAAGCCAAAACTGGGGTTTCCCAACTTCCATGTCTTAACGACCCGACCAACAACGACGACGATGCCATTAACCATTAACCATTCGGCTGAACAGTACTCTCGGACATTTCAACCGACCCACATCAACTATACTGATGAAAGCTTCATTTGCAACTCCGAAAGACTTTCCGAAGCGAACCTGAGAGCTGACTTGGTGTTCTGGAAACTGTAGCACATGGGAATAGACACTTCTCCTGGCCCGGATATGGTCCATTCTGCCATAGTGAAGGAAACAGCCCCAATCTTGGCAACGCCGCTTAGCGTGATGTTCTCACACTCGCTAAGTTGAGGAAAACTACCGGAAGATTTGAAGATGGCTCACATCACATCAATTTTCAAAAAAGGTCGACGTAGTGAACCTTCAAGTTACCAACCGGGGGCTCTTTTCTCTATACCTTCAAAAATCATGATATGTGATGATATACAGGACTATTTACTGTCCTTAAACTTCTTCTCACCCCAACAGCATGGTTTCAGGAGGAGTCATTCTTGTATAACCAACATGCTCACGTTGGTGGATAGATGGACAAGCATCCTTGATCACAAGGGGAAGGTTGATATCATCTACCTACATTTCTCAAAAGCTTTTGATAGGGTTAACCATACATGTCATATCAATAAGCTTAGACGATTGGGAATCAGACCACCTCTAATCGATTGGCTCATTTCATATTTGAAAAATCGACATTTTAAGGTCACGGTTAATTTCACCTCGTCCAGGCTGTGGAATGTCCTAGTGGGGTCCCCCAGGGCTCAGTACTGGAACCTCTTTTCTTGTTGATCTACATAAATGATTTTCCTGACCAGGTAACGTCAGACTTATTACTTTTTGCCGATGACGTGAAAGTTTGGAGAAAGTTATGCAACGAAGACGATATACATGCACTTTAGGAGGATCTAACTCGACTACAAAGTTGGGCAGACGATTACGGACTTGCCTTTAACACTTCAAAGTGTAAAGTAGTCCGTCTGCGACATGTCGCAGACTACAGTTACAACTTAAGAAATTACTCTCTAGTAGTATCCTAAGTCAAAAAATATTTACGAGTCCTGGTGCCCTACGATTTAAAGTTTTACGCTAACTGTGACAAAAACGCCTTTCGAGCAAACCCTGTGCTGGTAACATTGAAGCGCATTTTTGGCCAGTTTGAGGGAAGAACTTTCCATGTAGTCTTCAACAGTTTTATCCGTCCCCATTTAGAGTACGGAAACATGGTATTTTCTCCCTCACTCCGAAAGGATAAGAACACTGGAGCGTATCCAACGGCGGGCCACGAAATCATTTCGAAGACTCAAATTCAAACCTCATGAAGAGCGCCTCCATTCACTTAACCTTAACCCATTTTAGTATAGGCATCTTAGAGATGACCTTCTAATGGCTTACAGTATCCTTAAGACTTCTGGACATCCTCTCAAACACCTACTTAAGTTTAGTCCCAATACCAACCTAAGGGGTAACACCCAGAAATTGGAGATACAACATGGCAGAACGGACTGTAGACATAACTTCTACTCCTTAAGAGTTGTCAAATGCTAGAATTCGCTGCCGATCGGGCTAGTCCAAGAGAACTCCTAGGAGTCCTTTTAAGGGGATAATATTATACTATGATTTACCAAATTCTTTTTCCTCTTTTATCGTTAACATACCTAGGTTGCTGCCTGGAGTTATTCGTGATTACCTGCTACTAGACGCGGAAGGCTGTTAAGCGAAAACTTCTTTTACTCCGTCCACAACCATTTGAACCAATGTACCAAATCTCCCGATTTTGGGAAGATGGAACGTAAAGTGTAGGGTAAATGTGACAGAACGACCTAAAACGTCAAGTTCTAGAGGAATCTGCAAAATCTTTCGAAAACTTCGGGTTGTTTTCTTCAATATCTTTCCAAAAAATGGGGAAAATGTGAATTTTTATTACTTAAAGAAAAAACACGGAATTTATTTATATTTTTGTTTAAGTTATCCATTGTTATTTATTTCTGTAAAGCCACTTTACAAACTATGCGTTTCAAGATGCATCTGAGGATTTTACTTCCTTATGTTGTTTTCTTGTCGTTTATATGTCCTTTATCAAATGGTCAGTATATGTCAATTAGTATAATGCAATTGTTCTAAAGGTTTTATTCCTCAGATCACTGATAGAATCGAAACAGCAGTTGTACAAGAAAAAGGTACTGCTTATCTTAACTGCACAGCAGTCATAGAGGAACAACAGGAGTCTGTAAGTAAACATACGCCTTTTTGATATTTTGTTAAACGTATCACCATTCAGTTGCGGTTTGACTGTAGGGTATATTTATTAAATTTTAAGACACAATTTGCAAGTTTTACGTGTTTACATATATAGACACATACTAAATAATAAGTACTACTATATGCTTTTGATAGCTGTCAGTTTTTATATAAATATTGATCAGCTCATTTGAACTCTGATTGCACCATAATATCTCTCAAATTGTTTCATTTATTTTTCTGGTAAGATTTTCATTTCTTCTTCCCGATAGATTTTTATGCGAAACTTCATGGACTAATATTAATGAAAATCCTTTATTTTATTATTGACATTGCTGACGTTAAAATGGGATGTTATGCGGGTTATTTCCGTACAACTTGGAATATATTTAGCAAATATGCTGTGTTTGCCTTAGTCTCGTAACTGCACTTTTCCGAATCGTGACACCTCATGATGAAAGTCGAGAGTCTTCGGAAGTCACGAGACTATTGACCTTTTTAACAATCAAAGCAACAACTTATATAGGTATATGAGATGTTCGGACAGTGTGAAAGACCCGATGGACTAATCAAATAGCTATTGGAAATCAGAAGACAACTTGACGGTTTTCAGAATTAGTCAAACTTATTAGACCAAAGCTGAACAGAAAAGTATAGATTGTAGAGAGATGCTGCCATACTGTGGTCAAGAAGACGAAAATGCTCCACACACTGAGGAAGTTGCTTTGATGCTTTACCAAGAAGCACGTAGAGCAGTTATAGAGTGGGAATCTCATGGATCGTTGATCATCAAAGCATCCTTAGAAACAAAGAGGAAGGAAATCACAATGAATGTTATCGAATGTTATGCACCAACCGATGATAGAAAGGACGACAATGAAGATCAGTTTTATGAGAGACTGCAACTGATCATAGCGAAGTGCCCAGGAATGGATTTGGCAATCCTGATGGGAGATCTAAACATCAAAGTCTGAATGTACAAAGATGGGTCTGAAAATATCATGGGACGAAATGGACAGGGGAGTGGGAGGTTCTAGGTTGCAACATGCATCATCATAAAGAATGGATCTCTATGGACAGAATTTAAGAAACGAAGAACAAGAAGGCAGCAATTAACAGCATTCGAACAAGAACGGAGGAAGTTAAGACAAGCTGAATACACAAAAGCAAACAAGTAAGTGAGGAGGAGTATTAGAACTGGTAGGTAGAAATGCATGGAAGACCTAACAACGACAGTGGAAAAGCTGCAACAGAAAGAAATAGCAGACAGCTATATGATTTAACGGAGAAACTAGTAAGGAAATATGGTAGACCAGAGAGACGAGTCAAGGACAAAGAAACAAACCAACCACCGAGATTCAAGGGCAGAGGAACAAATGGGTGGAATACTTTGGAGAACTCTTGATTAGACTAGCTTCATTGAACCCACTAGACATCGAAGCAGCACTTACAGATCTTCCTATAGATGTCACTACACCAACTATCGAAGAAATCAGGGTGACTGGTCATCGGACAAATAAAGGTTGGGAAAGCAGCAGGATTTGATAACATACCAGCTGAAACACTGAAGTCGGACATCGGAGTAACTGCGAGCATGCCCCATGTTTTATTCAAGAAGATCTGGAAGGAAGAACAAGTGCCGACAGACAGGAAATTAGGATACCTCATCAAGATACCAAATAAAAGAGATCTGGGCAAGTGTCAGACTTACAGAGGCATCACACTACTCTCAGTATCACGAATGGTTTTCAGCGGAGTGTTACTGAACCGGATGAAATATTCGGTAGACGCACAACTTTGAGGTCGCTAGGCTGGATTTCGTAAGGATTGGTCGTTCACAGACCAAATCGCGACATTACGGATCACCGTTGAACAATCAGTTGAATGTAAATCGTCACTCTACATCTACTTCCTTGATCATGAGAGCACGGTTGGCAGCCTGGATATGATGATCTTTTGGAATCTTCTTCAACACTATGAACTGAGTAACTGAAAAGGTCGTCAACATCATTCGGAATTCATACGACGGAGTACACTACAGATTCGTGCATGGAAGATAGCATGCAGATGCATTCCAAGTGGGGATCAGTGTCAGACAAGGCTGCTCACTCTCACTATTTCTCTTTATGCTATGACGGGATGAAAAATCAAAATAGGATTCTTTTACTCATTATGATTTTTGTTCAGTATTACTTCCGTTTTTTCATTGTGGTGATTACTCAGTGTAGTATTTGTTTTGTTTTCCACTGTGATATTTTATTCTGTATAACATACGATATTCTTGTATTCAATTAACATGGACTATGCTCAGCATGATATGTAGCATGTGATTTTTTATAACTGTAAGTATTTTTCATATATGTGATTTCATTCTAATTATTAGTCGAAATGTGTGTACAATCAATGTATAAATGAGTATATTTTCGACTAGGGTCGTCGTCGCGTTATGGAGTTAATAATCTTCACTTGTACTTGTGTTCTTACTTTTGCGTCGTGAGAATTGCAGTAGTTCCTTGATTTTACAAGTATAAGTAATAAGTGATTCAAACATAAAAATCAGCGACCAGATATAACAATTGGTAACCCAGTCATAACAGTCGACCACTAGTCATAACACTTTCTTCTGGTGGTTGAATTGATTTTGAGGACTTCCACATCTAAGGGAAAGCTGGATACCACCATCATCAGCTTACTGTGAGAGAGAGAGTAAATCAGTTTTTATCTGTAGAGGAAATTAGGAAAAGACGTTGGTGTTGGTAGGTCGGACATACATTATGGAAACCAACAAAATGCATCATGAGGCAAGCTCTAACTTATTTATTTATTGTAACCTATGTTTATAAGATATTTTCACAAGTGAGACTTAAGACATATTAGTTTAGATACGAAACATTATAACTAAATTAACCCTTGTCTTAATTTTGATGAGTATTCAACAAATATGATCTTAATAACAAATTCACGTTATTTTTGCTTACGGGTTAGTGAGTCACATTTATTTTAAAAGTATGAAAACAATTGAACTCTTGTCTCTTCTGTCATATTTGTAGCAAATTAGTTGGTATCGTACTGTAGATAAACAACAAATTCATCCGGTAGTACACTTAAAGATCCTGTTCGTCGTGGTCCTCATGGTGTCAGCAAATACGCAGTTAGGTTTCTTCCTGGAAGACCCAACTATGCACCTAATATGGCTGGTGTCGACGTAAACAAACTACGTACCTACCAACTGATTGTTCGATTTGTAGATATTAATGACGCAGATACACAATTCAGGTGTGTTATTGAATTGAGTAAGTTTAGGAAAATATTACTATTTTAGGACTTAAAAATAATTTTTCAAAAATATTTCACTACGTTGGGATCGTTTTTAATTTAAGTAGCTGAAATTTTTATAAACTGAAATTTCTTTTCGATTCCTTGATTTGCACTGAAAGTTATGAGGCTGGTAATATGCTTATTGTTTGTTTTCTTATTTACATCACCATAGCGGTTAATGGTATTAATGTTTCTTCCAACCTGTAATACTATATGTTGGAAGTTTCAACTAAATACTTACCATGTTTTTTCAATAACTGTCTTTGTTTTGTATTGCAACTAATTTCCTTTCTTATTTACTCTAGACAATCTTCGAATTACTGAATTAACTTTATCAGTTCATCTTTATCATTTTATCTTTTACTTAAACCAAGTTTGTCTGGTGAAAATGAGTCCTGAAATCAAATTTAGGGGTGAATGACATTTCCTTTGATTCACTATCTTACTCTCATTTTGAAGGTTCACTCATAGTTCTTGTGTCTTCCCGCATCTATCTAACAGAAAGGAATAATACCCTTACAGGATATAATATTGTCTACTGAAATTTCGAACCACCTTGATATTTACAGATTCCTAACGATGTACTCTTGAGAACTAATAAAACCATTTTCAGTCATAGCGTAACTTGTTTTTATGTTCATACTTTTTATGCCCAAGAACGTTTTATACCATAGTTAAAAATACTATAAAGACCAGCTTAACCGTGAAGATGATGAGCCTTTGGACATTTATTTATCACACATAAAGCTTCTATAATTCATCTTTATAAACAGTCACTGATAATTCCAGATTACTAAATAATCATTTGGATCTATTCTAGTACTCTTTCTAATTATAAACTGAATAGCTCATTAATTTCTCTTCTCAATAATATTTAATCTCACAGTTTCATCGAATTTGTTTATCATTGAAATAGTTTTCAAAATTTGTTTGACATTCGATTTTTTCGATTTATTGATATCCAGGAACTACGCCAGTTGATCAGTGGCCTGTAGCATATGGGAATATTATCGTGAAACGCGCTCCTGAAATTCTCCCGGGGTTGACATCTAAAATTGTGACGGAAGGAGACTCTTTAACGTTAGTTTGCCGTGCACAAGGCTCGCCACCACCAATGATAAGTTGGACTAGAGCTAATGGAAGGCCTCTATCACTTCCAGGTTCACCACAAAGAATTTATGTACGTTTTACTGAAATCTTCCTTATATTTTTCTAAAAATGGCTGAACTAAAGTTATTCTCAAGAAAAGTTATTAAGCTCATAATTTTATCCATGTTACATATCAGTTGTTAAGATTGGTAAAATTTCAACTTATTTAGGTTTTATTGAAATCAATTGCCTAGATTACATTAACATTCGGTGTTACTAATAATTTTTTTTAAGAATTCAACACTGCATATTCCCCGCGTTGATCGTTATGATCGTGGTGTTTATCGATGTTATGCAGTTAACAACGTAGCTGGGTCGGCTGAATATGATGTAATGGTGGAAGTTAATTATGCACCACATGTTCGTGAGGCTCGGTTCAAGGGAGCTTATGGACAGGTAAATATTACCATTACTCTTAAAGATTTGATATTGAAAATAATTTACTCTTGATAAATAAACAGATTTTGCTCTATAAAAACACTTTGAATTTACTGAAGAATTATCGTTTATTGGTCACTGATGGACTTCTTATCAGATATTTTGTTACATAATGACAAAAGCCTCCTATTGATACTTATGTGTTAGTTAAAGCTAAACTAAAAGAAACTTGGACTGAATGGTTAAAACCTCTTAAGGTTCCCTGTGATGGTTTAGTTTTGGATGCAGAAAGGCATTCGCAATTAGTGTTTATTGCTTATTTAATGGTTCTTTCAATGAATTAAGTTATATTAAGCTGACCATTTTGTATTCTGAAAATATAACAGACATATTTTGCTGTCTTAAAAGCCTCTTCAACAATTTTTATGACTATGATTTTGAGCAGTAACTAGGTTACCTAGCTATTGTGGATTGATCTTTTCGTGTTTCACCTGTGATTAGTCGAATTCGTATGGTACACATAACCACTTGTCAAATCATTTACTGTGGTTTCATCCTATTTATATTGAAACGAAAACCACTGTATCAATCTTCGTATAATTCGTCTTGAAAAATAGGTATTGTTTCATCACCATTAAGTGACTTCGTTTTTATTTTTTTTATATCTACAAAATTCTTATTTAGGCACCAGATGGGAATTATGACATGACATTGGAATGCATTGTCAATGGATATCCTGATCCTGATTTATTATGGTATACTGGAATTTATGATCCGATAACTAATAATAAACCCCTATTTGATAATAATCGTTATGAACTTGAAAAAGCTCAAAGTTATGGTTCAGCTGGAACAAATGTAAGCTTTGTATTCGCTTTCGTGTTGTTAATTCAAATGGATACTTTTTAATATATTGTTCTTGTTTACCAAATGTTTGTCTTATTGAGATCACAACTTGATCTAGGTTAAACAACCACTAAAAAATCTAGAAGCACTAGACTGCTGTTTTGTTTTACTACAGATCTTCTCATCAGTGCCCATCGTCGACCCTGAAACCAAAGGTCGATCTTACTCACGAACCCTTAATTCCTAGACCACCGATCCGAGATCCAATTTTAATCTATCCACAATATTGGGCGACCATTTTTTTGTCTTCAGTGGGTACTTTCCTCATACCCAATACTGTAGAATGATATAACGTATGGTTTACAATATTTTCCTGTTACACGTATATTAGGATATTACGTTAATAAAACTAATCACGTTATATCAGAACTAGGATTCGCGACCTAAAATAGTGAACCAGATTAACACTAGAGAATATTCTTTCGATACAATTACAAGCAGTCAGACAAAGTGGGTCCAGTGTAGAAATCAATAATTGTTATAACTGCCCTCAAGCTATTATTTACAATATATTTTGTCTTCACCTTCATAATCATTAGGTAGACAATAATCTCCGATATTTCTAATCCATGATTCCCAGTATTTTTAATCAAACTGTAATTCATTAAACAAGCTCTTTTGGACACTTATGATTCCCAAACACTGTGATATAATGTCGTTTTATTTCCCCTACATGTTGAACAGCTATAAACTCAAGTACACTGTTTTGCTAAGTGATGTCTTCGAGAATTTCAAGCTTTGTGTTCAGTCAACTATTCGTTTGATCACATTTATCTTTGCAATTTTCCTATCTCAGTAACTTGTAAAAGTGATAGTATCATGAATCAAACTACTAAAGACTCTGAATTAAACTTCTAAACCCTTTATTATCTGCTTATTTTTCAATGTAATATTCAGACTGTTTTTTTAAGTGATTTATAGTAACGTATGACTGTTGGGCAAATGGTTGATTACTTTGTATATGTAATACGGATTACTGTAAAAGTAAATACATCCAAGTATTCAGCTAGTAGTAAATTATTTCATTAATAATAAATAGGCATTTGTTCCTGAATACCAGTTGTATTTCGTTTTATGACATCCAGCACAGATCAAAATAATTATAAAGAAGGTGTTGTTAACTGATAAATCAATATAATTCTGGAAAGGGAGTTTCTAGAACAACATACTTATGTAAGTTGTCGATATTTTCACTCCAATATTTTGTCACGAAGTTTGGTAGATATCTACTACTTAGTGAAGATTTTTATGTCATTAGAAAAAGATTTTGATTTTGTTGGATAAAACATCCAACACAAATAATAATTAGTTACAAGTTACTAGGATCTGCTTATAAAGTGCACAATATCGAATGTTTAAATTATCTTGCCTGTGTTTATTTCTTCTGTTCATGCTTTTATTCTTCAGTACACAGGTATACTAATGCAATATAGATGATTTCAGCTTCGATTCAGTAATTCCATAAATCTATTATCTCTAATTTAGTAATTGAATATTAACTGTGAAGGAAAATTTTCAAAAATATTCGATTACCCATTAGAATTACTTTTGTTAACGTTTTTTCTTTCTTTCAAATTTAGGTAACTGATGTTTTCTCAACTCTACTAATTCGTAATGTACGAGTTGGTGATTATGGAAATTATTCTTGTAGAGCGGAAAACAAATATGGATCAAATTTTGTTGTACTCAGTTTATTTTGTAAGTTCAGCATAGAAAATTACAGTTTAATTTCTGCTATTTAAAGATTTATTTTGAAAAGTTTTTTTTCTTATTTCTACTTTCCTGTTTAGAAAGTGATTCATAACTATAGGTTAGGACAGAATTGGATAACCATAAATCTATCTTAGCGGAACCAAATAGAAAAGAGTATCAATGGACATATTGATATTATACCTTGAACCAAACATTATTGTAAACTCATTTTAATATAATACCAGGTTAAAGTAGAATAGAGATTTGAATTAGTTATTTTATGAAGTATAATTAAGCCATGTTCAAGATTAAAATCAAATTAAGTGACTTCTCACTCTTAAGTATGTATATTAATGTTGATTCAACGAATAATAATTGAAGAAACATTAATGTTTCATTTTATTATTTTTTTTCACTTCAGACTATTATTCAAAGATTAATGTTTTGATCATGAAGCCTAAATATCTTTTGAGTCATTTGAGAACTTTACTTTAAAGGTCACTGAAGCATTCAACAAACAGGGGAAGATATCTAAATTGCACTGTACAAATTTATAGTTCATTTACAATCGATCATGGTGCAAATTTACAGCACAACCATTTAAACTGGAAATTTTTACAAATCAAGGTTTATTAAATGTAGCTTTACAATACTAATGTCTTGGTAGTTCATGTTTAAAGTTGTTGTTGTTAGACATACTAATTTCAATGGTTAAGACCATGAGTCAGTTGAAGCTAGACCACCATCAAAAACCTGGAAGCACTGGACGGCCGTTTCGTCCTGTTGTGGGACACCTCAGCAGTGCGCATCCACCAGGTTTTCCATGGTGGTCTAGCTTCGAATGACTCATGATCTTAACCATTGAAATTACTATAATATCGACAAAACCCATCTGATATTAGACATAATAGCCAATAATAAACAGAACGACCATACTATGAGAATGCACTGTATTTAATGAAGTACTCATTACTTCTTTCTTTGTCGAAATATATACATATATGTTTATGGAACATGTAAATACGAATTAATATTTTACTTAAGCTTTGTAGACCAATGAGTTCCAATTATTTTAGCTAAAAATGTTATTGTATTTGATTTTATTTATGTTCAGATCAATCAATCTGTCAAGGTGCTTACTGCCCAATGCTTGGGGCTGTTTCCTTGGAAGCTCGAGTTAATGAAGATGGAACTTCAGTAATCAACTAATTTAATAATAAGCTACGAAATTGTCACAGTGTTCTTTTTATCTCTATCTTGTTATTTTCGACTTTTTACTGTCATGTAGATACAATAACTATTTTAAAATAAACATTTTATAATTATACTACTTTTTTCAGCATAAGGTTGTGGAGATTGTTGAATTTCATTGAAATTATGAACTGATCAATTTTAGACCACCATTAGAGACCTTGAAGCACAAAACGGGCGCTTCTTCCTAGTATGGGACTCCTCAGCAGTGCGCATCTGTGATCACGCACGTGAGAATAGAACTCAGGACCTTCAGTCTCGCACGCGAATACTTAACCTTTAAACCATTTAACCGACATTCAACAGTGTTAATGCTTAACTCTAATCGATCCACAACATTGAGCGATATTTTCCATTGTCTATGGTAGGCAACTGTCCAATACCCAACACGATTGAAATCCACTGGTCACAGATTCTCACTAGAACAATTGAAGATGGTTGCACAATATCGCGGATTGTTTGAAGTTAGCCATTAACACCGTTGGATGACAGCTCAGTGATCTAGAAGTTAAGAGTTTGTGCGCGAGATCTAAAGTTCTGGGTTAGAATTCCGCGTGCAAAATCATGGATGAGCACTTCTGAGGAGTCCCATACTACGATGAAACAACCATCCAAAGCTTCCAGGTTTCCAGTAATGGTCTAACATTGATTGGTTCGTGATGTCAATGATATACTACTTTTAAGTGATAAGTATCATAGTTCCTGTAATAACATTTTCAATGTGATGTTCGCTTTATTTGCTGAATATAACATTTTCTGATTTTCCAGTTTATTAAGTTTTCCAATGTTAAAAGTTGATCGCCCCTTAGGTATTTTGTACAAACTTTTTATATCTTCTTTTAAACTATTTTTGTTCACACTATGATAACACATTAGAAATCAATTCAAGGAGTAGTTCTACAATACGAAAACGTGATAAAATATGATACTCTCATTTATATTCTTACTCATATTGAAGTTGTTTTTATTCATATATTTTCATATTCTTTCATTCATCAAGTAGATAAAATTATTTAACTTGTTTTATATAGTTATGCTCTTTACATTATTTTCGTGAAATTACCGTGGTTATCACAGTAACTAGTTTTTGTTGCCTTCATACCAACTAGTGCACTTTTCAATGTTTCTATATTGTAATTGAATAAATTCATTTCTTTTCACTCCATGGGTTATGGCTTTTGCTATTGTTCACTCTTATTCGGTTACTAGTAAATCTAGTTGTTGTTCTTAAACGCCTCAAAATGATTCATGTAAAGCCTCATAATTTTTGACATCTTTACCTAACATAATTTGAAGATTGGAAATTCAATTGTTTAAACGTCAAAATGGATTAATATTGTTCATCAAATGCAACTGTAATAATTACAAACGCTTTATTATTCCTGACATAACTTGTAATTATGGTAAACGTTTGGTTATGTAGAAATTACTCAATACAACACTGATACTTCATGACAGCAATAATGACCTTTGATTCATATGCGTTATTGGTTTTTTGCGAGTTTAATAAAACATATCAAACGGAATAAATTTACTTCATTCTTTGTCCGCTGTTTTTGTTGTCAGTTGAAATGTCACTGGTAACTCAGACAAGCCAAATAACTATTTCGTTCAATGTCTAAACTCCACAGTTGTGTTCGTCCTTGGTGTTTTTTTGCACTGAACCGTGTCTTCGAAAAGTTTTAACTAGTTAAACTATCAAAATAAAACTCTGCTAAACTGAACTATCAGTATTTATCTAAATATTTAGTTGGGAAACTATAATGTATGGACAACCTTTGAGCGATGCTGAAGTGATCTTGATACAGCTCACCTACTTACTAGGGTGAAAAAAGGGTTATAAATTTGTTTTAGGAATTAGAGTTCTAATTTAGAGTAAGGAATTAAAACATGGTTATTCATCACGAACTGACATAAGCTATAATTCCAAAATGTTGTTCGAATACATGGATGAATGAAGTTTGCGTATAATTGGGAAACTTCCTATCCTTAATTTCATTGATTTGTCCATAAATTATAGTCTTTTCGTCTGAATACTTGACTGATACTATAATCAAAGATCTAATGTTTTTCAAAACTTATTAGAATATCAAAAGTGGTAGGCTTTTATATATAATAATTTATTCATATTACCATATGTTATTCATAATACATTGAATAATCAAATTTCATTGTATTCATTATAATTATAGCCGAGAAAAAAATAATGGCATATATTCTTTTTTTGATGAACAGTTCGCCTATAAGATAAGAGTAAGATGCTTTTTGCAGAATACTAGACGATAATAAAAATTCTCGTGAATGAAAGCAAAAGTAGCTAACTTTTAATATTTTTCAGAAGATTACATAAACATGATTTATTTGAGCTCTTTCACATAGTAGAGTGATAAGTTATGAAATCTGAAAACGCTTGGTCTTGTGCTTTCATATGACTTGCTGAATATTCACTACTTCTCGAATAAGTGAAATGTTTAAATTCTAAGCACATATTTGCATATATTTATTTCCATTGTTTAAACTTATCATAGGGAAAACATTTATCATCAATCTTAAACAATCTGTTGTGTTATTAGAAATCTGACTAAAGCTTTAAAACTTCCATAAAAAGTAGAACTAACCATACGGATAAAAATACCGAGATTTCAGTGTCTAGAAGAAGCACAATAACTCAATTATCAATCATGAAATAGCTAATATTGAGCTCTTGTACGTATTCTCTCTTCTTGTTCATATTTTAAGTTTCTGTTATTTAAATAGTTTTACACTACTGCACTTTCATTGTCACATAGAACTTTATACATTACACAGTCACCGGTCTATAATTTGATACAGCCGTAGATTACATAATTTGTTGGCGTAAATTATCAGATAAATTTGAAAATAATAATAACTCAAACTGTGCTGACTTATCACCTAATTTAACTAATTCTGTCTTAACTTAGCCAGTGTGTATTTCGGTGAGTGTTTTTACGATACAACATTAAAATTCACTAAATCCAACCTGGCCTATATTTCTTCTCATTAAATCAAGGAGTATAATTCACAATTAGTTAATCTCTTCAATAACTTAATATTTTTTAGTATCAACTTACCACTTGATTCTTCAGAAACTCATGAATTTCTGCGTAAAGTTTTTCACTTCCAATTTCTCCTTGTTGAAGCCAATTCGTATCAGATTTAGCTCTGAATTCCGCCATGGAATCTAAGTTAGTCCTACTAGACTCTTTCATTTGTTGATTAACATTTTCATATTCGTCTACTGTACCATGTTCGTCGTTTGGAATATGAGAATAATATGGCTGAGTAATCAAAAGTAAACATACATGAACAGTTGTAAAACGACTAATTGTGTGGTATGTATGCACTTTTTAGCATAAGGTAAACAAATGTACAATAGTAACCATATTATGAACGAAAAGTTTGGTCAATAATTTTATCCGTTAAGTAAATGTTAGTGAAGTCTAAGTTTAAAGGTTGAAACTTTCATGAGTAGGTATCCATGATCACGGATCAACTAGAACAATCTCAATATTTCTTAATAACCAATATTATAATTGTTTCAATTAATCCTTGTTCAATCTATAGTGTATGGCAAAAGGATTTAAATTTTTTCAATGGTAACATAGAGAGAATCTATTTTGTACCCAATTTCTCCTATTCTAAACTTACCTGCTGATCTATTTTTAATTCTTCAACAAAATCTAGAAAGCGAGCACTTTGTAATTGTATAGTGAGACTTGCATTTTCCTAAGAAAAAAACAATAAACCAATATGAATTCACAACTAAAAATTGATCAAATTTTGCTTAAATTTTGATTTAGGGGTTTTATCTTTGCTTACTACTGATGTGAAAGTATATTCTCTATTCATTGAAAAATTCTAGAAAGTCTGCTTAGGTATTAAGATAGAGTTGACTATGTTACTTTTAATATTCACCTTGTAATATCATTTTTAAACTATCCAGTATCATTATATTTGGCTTGTGACTAGAAATGCAGTCAAGGATATACGTTATGTTCTGTACTTGGTAACCATGTACTTGAATCCCAACACTGACATTAACACTGAAAATTGAACCCAGTATCTCACGAAAAACTTCACCACACTACCTAATAAGCACCTCATTTAACGGGTATGGATTTATGTTCTGAGATTTCTGGTTGTTGATATTAAACACTACGCTTAGTCAGCTTCTGATAACATATGTGCGTCCCGAAAGGAATGGCCTAATGCCATCTTGTATTTGTAAGTTTTATTAAATTTGGATTGCTGTTAACAGTGGTGTCCAGGTGGTTATTGCTATCTGGCAGTTCAACTAAATATTAAATTTAATTCCACAAAATCTGTTTCCAGTCAAAGAAATCCGATCACTGAATGGCCATGAGCAAAGCAAGTAATCGATCCATGGTGTGACTACATAATTTGGGTGAATTTTAATGAATTATAGACTTCTAACACCCCATAATTGATACTATTTCTCAGTTAGTAACTGATGATATATATTAAACATACACTTTGTATTATATTCTTCATATTAATAATCATAAATTCCAAACACTTACCAGAAAACTATCTGATCTTAGCATGATTGATTTTTCGTCATCTTTATTTTGTATTTTATCTAATGTTCGTAGACGAATTGGAGGTTTAAGAAGACAAAGTTTATGCGTTCCATTACGTAAAAATCCCCTGAAAATATTAAGCAATTTAATCCCAATAAAAAATAGGTCTTTTTAACAGTGAGATTAGCATCAGTAACGGGTTTTGTGAATATTATAGTAATTTAATACTTGAATTTATGAGTTAATTAAAGCTAGGTTACTATGGCAAACCTGGAAACACTGGACGGTGTTTTATACACCGCAAACATTAAAAGTTGTATTCTGAAAGTAAGTATTCGTAATTTAATTTGATGTCTCATCAAATTACATAGATTTAAATGTCTTCTGAATTTCAGGTTGCCGACTAAATCTATACACCTTTTGGACAATAATCTTATATAGGTTCAGATTTCTTTTTAAAAAATCTTTACAATCTATTGGGAAGGGATCAAGTATGAGATCATACCATTTTTACTTAGTGTAGCAATTCATCTATATAACAATTAAATTTACATTATTTCAGTGTGATATTTTATTTGCATCAATTCACCTCAACTTTTGTTTGGCATTAATTCCCTGTGTTTTTCAGTAACGAATAATCAATGCAGGTAAAGTTGTAAATGAGCGAGTGTCTTAGTTAAGAAAATAGGGAGAGATTTTTATTTTGGATGGTGAAAAAGATCTTTAGCTTGCAACAAGGTTCGTATTTTTCCTTGTGTTAAGCCATCACAGATATCAGTTTCAGTCTCAGTTATTTTCTAAGTTTCTGGTTCAACCTACTATACAATCACTTCACATAGGTTAATTGTCGGATTAGCTACTACTGAAGTCATTTTTCTTCCTATTTCTATCAAAATTAACAAGACATTTATAAGAATAGTTATAGTACAGTTATGCTTCTTTATATATATTTATTGTATTAAAATGTTCAGACTATGGGTTTGTTTAAAATACTGATTTTTAACTGGTGGAATATAAAGATCGATTGTAGTTGAAGCGTTGACCCAAGTAAGCCTACTTCTGACAAACAGTCACCTTCAACCCATATTGTCTTTGTCTTATTTCACAATTCAAAATTCTTATTTTTAATTCCTTATTTTTTATCGTTGAGTAAATTGAGTTACGCCAACAACTGAAATTCTGTTATTGTAAATGTATTGAGCTGTTTAAAATTCAATATTTCATCTTTACCATACTTTCAAACTAGAACAAAACATAACAGAAGAAAAATATTCTCAATTATGAATGTAGATAACGGCAGGTTAAAGTTCAACAATAACCAATCAAGATGAAGGTCGATAGAACAAGCTGTCAGTCATATGTGAAGAAATTCTAATACTTTCCTTCTACCTAAAATTTATGCTGATGATGTAGTTCAGAAAAATAGTAAGAGCTTCACGATTCAAATATCCAGCTCAGAAGACGATACAACATTAAAATCATCCACCTGAACTGTAAATCTTCACTATTTAAAAAACGAAATGTACAATGAGTAATGAATAAATAGTATGGGATACGTATTTACCAATCAAAAAGACGCAAGAACGACCAACCAATCAAGTGTATCCTTCGTAATTTAGTGATTTGTCGTTTGTTCGGTTTTCGAGAAACCAGTTGTGGAATGAACCAGTTGCCTGATTTGGTTATACTTATTGATCCACCAATAGTGAATACTAAAGGCACTCTAAATATCTGTATGATTAGTAATGCATTCGAATCGTAGTATGGTTTAGTAAGCTAAAAAATCAAAGTGAGAAAATTACGATAGGGGAGTTTAGGAAAATCAATTATAAATTTCAGAAACAATATTTAATTCTGTAATTTACTTGTCAACCTAAATCCGTATCGCGAATACCGAACTCTATTTTCTTGTTTATCTCTACTCTGTTGTGCTCCCCTCTAATTCACTCCTAATTGTGAGAATGACCCTGACATAATATTTTTTCCATTCATCCCTAACTCTTTTGGTTGTAATACATTACTTGACAGTGTTTCTTCTTATCGGTTGTCTGTATCCCTTTTAATGGTGCACATGGGCTCCAGTATCTTGCGGAAACAAATGGCGTATGAACCAAATGTTGGTCACCGGCTTCCATGGGACTGCATCTCCTCACGATGCTCCACTGTCTTGTGGATCAGACCCTCAGGTCGAAGTCTCGGGGTGTGGCCCTCTAAGAAAACCACCTGCTTCGGTTTGGGCACCTGGGCAGTATCACAGCCCTCACACAGATCGAATGAGATTTGTGTGGCGCATATGTATTTGGTGCCTCTTTGTACCAATATCTATGTGTTGAAATAAATAAATAAAAATTCTTCCTATCACTTTTTATGACTCTTTAGCTTTGTTCATGATATACTTTTTTAAGTGTTTAATTCGTGATGGATAAGAAACACCATGTTCCTGATGTATATCACAGAAGAATCCTTTGAAAACATTTACATTTATATTCTGCATTATTTTACTGATGCTGACAACTATAAAGTTAGGGTCTAAATAGTTATCAAAATAACATGTTCTCTTGTATTTTCTTTACTTTTAGCTGTCACTTATATAAAATAATTTTGTTTTATGACTAGTTCATCTCCTATTTTAATAATTATTCTTGACATAATTTTACATACTGTTTCAATGTTTCACTCAACTAGAAATGATGTGATACATGTGGTAGCGCATCTGGCTACAAAGGAACATAGATTCCAATTCACTTCTCATATAATCACGCTTAAACAAGGCGATATTTAAAAGTCTGATAAAAAACGTGTTGCGGATGTATATATTTCATACATGAGAAAAGGAAAGAATATATGTATGAAATCAGCATGGATTGATCATTAGCCAAACCACTGAACGGATTTGTTTTAGATTATATAGTTTTAATGAGCAACGGAAAAGATTTTTGCAAGATAGGTGTAGACAAACACACATTGATGAGCTCAACTAGAAAAAATGTAAATTGGGTAGATGGTCTAAATTAATTTTTAGAATAAGTATAAAATAAACGTGACATATTTATCGTATGCTATGCAAACAAGAATAAATTTACGTAGACTTATACGAAGTTATTACATACTTACTTGAGGCGCATCTTCCCATTTAGGATTTTCAAGAGACATTGTTGCATCAAATCTGTCAAATAGTAAGTCATCATCATTGCCAAAACCATAAAATTTGTTAACTGGCATAAGGCTAGTATCAGAGCTTCGTATAACTTTAGCCAACCCAAAAATATAATCTCCTTCTAAATGAAATTATGGTAATGGATATTGGTGTATTAAACTTGAATATATACATGTATAAAATAAACATAAGTTTAGTGATAATAAATATATTAAATAGTGTCAGTCTGTGAATTTGAACTCTTTACATGAGTTTGATTATTGTTTTGTGTCATCAATATATGTTTTTGATGTCAACTTAAGTTTATATTTGGCATTCATGGAGCAGCCTAAATAGTTGTGAAAGTCATTCAGACCAATTCATTTAACTTAATTGTTTTCAATAAGGGGTTTTTTAAATTTATTTTAGACAGTTGAATGACATAACCATCATAACTTGTTGCCTTGTTCCCTATTATTATATAACTTCATGATACCGCCAATTAGAGAACAGTAACTTACCGACCGCACCTATCACGCATAAACCCGTACGAGCAATCTATAATCCTTATCGGTTCTTCTTCCTGCCTCGCCCTGCCTGTTGAGTCCAGAACACCAATCTCAGCCTCCGCCACATGAATCACGTATACCAGCGTGTATCTTCACTTACTTCTCACGCAATACATCGACAACTCTAATTCGTTGCTACATATTTCTTTCACTTCAATCATATAAACGATTAGTATTATGCTCCTGACCATAGTTTCAGACCATATATGTGTGATCAGATTGTTCGAAATGTATTGCGCAAATATATCATATAATTCTGATAAACTATGTCTTCTCATTGCATTATCGAAATTTATCAAAGGGACTAATTGTTTTAAACATATGATTACGTTGTGCGGTTTAGGAAATTAATTATTATTAGTCACCATTAATGCAATAAATTGTTTTATGTATCTTACACAAAATTAAATGGACTCATTTCATCCCAATATTAATAATTGTTATGATTATCTCCCTGAATGAAGCTATTACTGAACAACTAGACAAACCATTGAAAGTGTTTAATTTCAGTTACTGAAATTTCCACAAATATGCCATGGATATATAAATGCGGGGTCGTCGAAGAGTTCCATACTAGGACGAGACAATCGTTTAATGCTTCCAGGCATTCGATGGTAGTCTAACTAAGATTAGTTCGTGATATAAACTATGGAGAAACTGTGTTAAGCTTTAGTCTCATGTAAAATTAAAAAGTGTCACAGGATTATTCTCAAGTTAGATTACCTAGGTTCTTTGCCAGAACATAGATATATACTTAATTTTAATTGAACATAAAATAAGTCTGCTGCTTACCTTTTACTATCAAACCCTTAGCGTCCTTTAAACTTAACAGAAAACCGTCATTTACACGATAGAAAAATGGAAACGCTGAACTCATTTGGTTTGGTATACCATTTGTAGTTGTATTTCTTTTAATTGATAATCGTTGAAGTGTGTAACGATATAGATAATCAGGAGTTAAGAAGTCATTTTGTTCTAGATGATTTGAAGTTATTAAAAAAGAAAAAAAAACACTGGAAAGTATCTCTAGTTTTCTATAAAATGATCATTATTGGAAAGATTATTAAAGGCGTAAGAACATAGACTGAACAATTTAGCTAATTCTATAAGTCAACTAGAAATGTTTTTGAATATTATAACTATCTAAACAAATATTCTTGTGAATATGGTGTCATGAGCTTACATTTCAAATTTTACATAAGTAATAATCGTTTTAGATATTTAAAATGACAACTTTTTATGGAGTCGTCTTATGAAGAGTCAACCAATCTTGTACTAAATATTGTGTTCTCATTTCAAGTCATGGGAGTTACAGTAGATCCGGTTTTCCAGGCATAATCAGTATCGTGATGTGTGCTACTGATGTCGATTGATATGAACAGTATCTATCACCAATCGAAATTGAAATGTCTGGTGGCAGAAGGTTAAAATAATCAAAGAAAAGATCAGCAAAAACAAAAAACGATTATTGTGGAAACGAAAGAATAATTTAGTGTGAAACGAATAACTGATATTTGCAAAAGGAACAGTCAAGTTTGAAACAATTTAATATTTGGTTCTCAGCTTTTACTAAGATATTCTGTAGTTTTATGTTTAAGCTTATTCGTTTGTACCCATTTGTGTTCTCATTCATTACAGTATGACAGCGGTACAACAGAGCCGATGCATACATGTTAAGAGTAACACATACATAACAGTGCCAACGGTTACAGGACACAGACATAGCAACAATAAATTATTCGGTTTATTAGATGAGTAATTAAGATGAATTGATGAAGCACACCTTTTCTAATTATCCAGTGATCAGAGATTATTATTTAATTATGTATATTTACCTGAAGATTTGTCGAATTCACCCTCGCGCCGTAAAATCATTTTCACCATACTGTGTATGTCTGTTTTCCTATTTTCATCAGACTGGAATTGACGATATACAACCCATTCAAAATTTGTTGGAGTCGATTCAACTGAACGATATGATCGAAATCTGTATTCCGGTTGAGGTAAAGGCTCCTAAAATACATAAGATATTTTTCAGAAAAATAATTAAGGACAGTAAATTGTTATTTACATATACTGTGTATTATTTGACCCTTCTGGGGTTTTATAATTCAAAATCTACAAAATAATTTACGAATTGAACTGTGAACATTACCCATATTTACATACTTATCCTCAAACATTTAACTAAAAGTCAACTGGTACTATCATTAACAATGAGATATTTATTTCTAAGAAAAAAACACAGGTAATATTCAGAACAAAATGAATTATGAGATAAATATAGGTCACTGATTACCTCTGTATAAGGTAAGAGACGAACAAGAATTGTTGAACAATGTATATAAGGTACATTGTTTAATGAATCGTCTTGATAAAATACTTCATTATTATTCATGTTCTGAGATATTGGTTTCGGTACTTCACATCTTAATCTGAGTTGATGCCCACCAATATTAAGTAGACCCTGTGATAAAGTAAAGAATCAAACGTAGAAATAAACAGAATATAGTCGAAGACTGTATAAAATATATTTACCATTTAATGAATTATGTGCATCGTAAAACATTAAATTATGTATATGCTTCACTGTTTTTGATAGGATTATCAATGACACATTTTCAAATACTTTTCAACCTAATTTGGTCTATAATTTCTAATTTAAACCTTCAGTTATTCTATGATCAACAGTGTTCAATACAAAAATTTAATTGATGGTCGGTAGTTTAGCCACAGCTTTCATTTTCATTGAATTATTTTTTTTCTGGTAAGCGTCAAACTGCATCACGAGGCAAGCCCTAACTTGGAATCCTGAAGGGAAGCGAAAAAGAGGAAGGCCAAAGAACACATTGCGTCGGATAATAGAAGCAGATATGAAAACGATGAATTACAACTGGACGGAGCTAGAAAGGATTGCCCAGGACAGGGTTGGATGGAGAATGCTGGTGAGTGGCCTATGCTCCTTTACGAGGAGTAACAGGCTCAAGTAAGTAATTAAGTTTCATTTTCATAAGGATCTTCGGTAATGTATAAATCGATCCACCACGGTCCGATTCCATGTGTTGCTTCTAGTGTATTGTGTACTAAAACGTTTCTTCTTCATGGGACTTTAGATGTTTAAAGTGAACACAAGATATAATTTGATCAAATTGTTTGAGCGGTTGCCTGATTCCAAGATGATAACCACAAACTTATAGCGAATAGCTTTTAACGCCGTAATATTTTTTTAAAATCAAACTGATACATTAGTATTTCAACTTTTGTTGCTTAACTGATTCATTGCATCATATTAGTGTCCCAATATTCACTGGGTTAGAAGAGTATTAGGAATAGATTGATTTAAATAGGGTCTTTTCAGTTTTGACTTTTGTGAATGCATGTAGTTGTTATGTGTTCATAGTAGGAGCCAACTTTATATCTGAGACTATGATCTGATAAACAAATTGAACGTTTATGTAACGAATGTTAGTCAACAAGATAGTCATAGTTACACTAGCTAATGTTGAAATTGAAAAAAGTCATGCTAATTTTACTAAATTCTGGATGTGATACTAAATATGACTTTATATCAGTTGATTGATCACTGGGTAGAGACCATTATCATATATGTCAAGTCTTTCTTAGTGTTGATCGAATTTTATCGAAAAGGTTGCAATATGACCACCAGTCTAAGCGATTCATTATTGTTTTATCCATAAACAAAAATGTATGTTTGCATCCTATAATCAACTTAACGAATAACATTAATCTTAACTACAATAAAATCATTTCCTATTTATTTTACGTTTTCGAAATCAGTCACATGACAACTTTGATACAGTTAAGCAACTTGTAGGATTCATGGAGAAATATGCTTATATTTCCAGTTTAAGCCTACTACCATTCACTTATACATAACTGAATTTCATATATATTCAACAATGTTATACTCTTACATTTTTAATTGCACTAAACCTGTTTGTAAAGGCTTTCTTAACTTTAATTGGGTATCTTTCAGTAGTTCATATTATTCAGTTGTTTTTGTAGCGGACTACTTTATTATAGATTGTATAATTTTGCTTTCGCAATGAAAGAAAACAAAACTTACATTTGAATTGAATAACTTCAGTAGAACGTTTCCAATGACTACATATTTTAGATTTGTAAGTGTAAGTGTATACACTCTTAGAAATAGTAAAGAGTTCTGGGATAAAGTTTTGTTTTGACTAAGATTAACAATAAAACGTTGATTTGGAGAAAAAACTGGTGATCTACTAGTCTCTCTTATCTCAAAATTTTCTTCTGGTACAAGTAAGATGTCCGATAGTTCCTCATCATACTTTGTATTTAGTAACCGACCAGTAACCTGTAAATAGAAATTTAATACAAGTTTGACGATAGAAGGATAAGGGGTTTATTATTACAATTGACTGATCACTAGGTGGTGATCAATGTCATGTATATCAGGTCTTTCTTAGTGCAGATTGAATCCTATCGACCAAGTTACAATGTGGCCACTAGTCTAGGTGACTCAACACTGCGTGCACTATGTTGAGATAAGATGGTGGTTGGGAGTAGTCATTAAAAAACGCAATGTCGAGTCACCTAGACTAGTGGCCAGGTTGCAACTTGGTCGACAGAATTCTGTCTGCACCAAGAAGGACGTGATATACATGACATTGATCACCATCCAGTGATCAATCAATTGTAATGCATTTCAGTCCTACAGGAGGTCAGCCGTGGCTCAGATAGCTCAACGGTAACTTATCTGACTGTGAAACTTGGGTATACGGGATCAGATCCACCAGGGGGCATCAGTCCTCTTAAAATTACAGGTGCACGTTGCTGACGAGTGCCAAGTAGCACGAAATCAAGGGGGTTTAACATTATTTTATCATTTCTATGGACTTGTAACAGCATTGTGACAGATAGCTTATAAAACATACGAGACTAAAAGAATTAACTACATTTGCATGATCGTACAAATGGTTCTAAGTTGAGTTGTTATATTTTGAAAGCAGCTTTTATCACGAAATGATATTGTTTGAAAATTCATTAGTATCTAACGTGAATTGAACGGCTGTTTTCATATATGCACATATATACACAATAAATAAGTTTACTAAATCATTAGTATATTGATAAATGAGTGTATATTCATATTTATGACTTCAGACTTTTATCCGTGAAGATCATCTTATAGAGGAGAAATTTCTTTGTCGTAATCTTCATCTAACATTTAATATCACAACTATAAGACACGTTTTATTTTTTTGATTGTTGTATCATAGTCAAGCTTCTCATCTGAAAAGTTGTTGTCCCTTAATTTTAAAATTAACGGCAAAAATGAAATTCCGAAGTTAATTACTACAGTCTTGGAATGATTTACAAATCTTATTGTTTGTAAAATTAAAGTTGGAGAATATTTAGATTAGTTACTTGATGACTATTAAGTTCATAAAACAATTTTCCATGATCCAACAGTAGTATAATGATATCAGCTAGATGATATAATCGGCAATGTTGGATAGATATAATATATTAGGTTAAGCTTACTTGGTAGGAGATAGTTGTGACTGGTTTATAATGAACTAGGGAATTATTCCTCTAATCCAGATCATTGAACGTGAATTATTATTAATTTAGAAACATATGAGTGATTTATAAAATTTATTATTTGACTATCAACAATAATGTTTCACTTCTGATCTCGCTCTTTTTCCTTCACATGGTTGGTTGTTCGTGAATTTAGTAGTGACAGTCAGACACTAGAACATTACATCTAGGTGTTAGACCTTATTTTGTATGTATTGACTGAGATTTCAGTAAATGAATGCTGATAAATTTCAACTTGTAGAAATCATCTTATTAGGCCTCTTCTGTTATTATTACTTGATATTAGATAAAATCAACAAGGAAGCTGAACGCTCATCTCTTTGTTTCTACTATATTTAAAGACTTTAAGGTAATTTAAAGGATTACTAATTTAAGAGGAAAATTGTGTATACAAACCGGATAGTTTATTCGTGATCCTTTCAGTGTCATGCTAGACAATATCACAACCATATATTTCAAAAATAAGTGAACTATCACAATTTTTCTGCTCTATATTATTCTTTATCTTCTGATCCTCTCTCTATTTATATTTTATCTGCCCTGCACAAATGTTGAATTACCTTTATTGTCAGTAGTACAAAGATTGTTCTTGAATATTTATCTACTTTAATCGTATAACTGGAAAATACCTTAAAAATTGTCGAGTTATCTGGCATGAAGCGTAATTGATCGACATAAATACAAAATGGTTCAGATGTTGAAGATGGTTTCATTAATCTTTCGTATGGTGCAAGTTTTTTGAATGGTACCCATGGATCGTCGATCGGAGTAGCTGGTGGACTTAATTCTTCAATATCCCTAATAAAATACATAAAATCAATGAAGTGAGTTCAGTAGAATCAAAAAGTGTAAAAGCTACAATGATTAAAAGGCTTACTTCCTGTATTATGAATTTGACAAATTTACTGGTGTAGTCTTTCCGAAGTTAATTATACTAGATAACAATATTAGAAATACTCCTTTATTTTACGTTTAGTTCTGGTAAATGAACGTCTAGTTTTTATTTCCTAATAGGCTTTTTGGATATATACATGGTGTGAAAGTTGTTTTCTTGATATCTCGTTTTACTTTATATTTCCCTGCAGTAGCCAACAACAATATCAGACTTATGGGCAAGATTTTGCAATGGGACACAAGTTAAATGGAAATGGTTGTTTAGTTTTTCCTGATATTCAAAGACTCTTAAATGGTAGCATACAGACTTGTAAGATATCCTTGGGCTTGGTTCATGAAATCAATAATGTTTAATTGTTAAGTGTACGCTGATCTACATAAGAGTATCCCAATTTCAGCCAACGTTAGTTTTGGAGATTCATATTATGATATTCTACTTATTTCACTATTCCTTAATTTTACAAAATATTTATATACTGTTGGCTTTACTCTCTATCACGGTTTTAATTATCCCTACGACATTTTTTTTTAAAAAAACCCACCCTTTTTTAAAAAATTTTTTCAACCCCAAAATTACAATATTTTTCATACCGTTTCGTCCAATGAAAAGGCTATTTTCATAATTCGTTTCAATTGGTTAGTCATGTATTGTCAAATAGTTATAAAATATCAGTACTAGTCGACGACGTACATTTTAATCATCATTATGGAGGAGAGTAACGTTCCAAGTACAAGCACTGTTGTTTCTAACGTAACGGAAATGGAGGAAGTCTTTTTGACTACATTGTTTCTCGTTGCGTTCCCATCGTTTGAAGCGTTGAAGTCCGCTATCACAAATTATGAAAGGTCGACTTACAGTCATTATGTAGTTCGAGATTCGCATTTGAGCAGAGATGAAAACTCGTATATTAAATTTGTATGCTGGAGACATGGTCGTATAAGATCTAGCGGTTCGTCACATCGGATCAGACGGAGGAGGTAAATTGATTAATGTTATTAAAATTTTTGGTCATGAAGGGCTTCCATGAACACTCAATGTCCGGCCTTCATGTATTGCAAGATCATAGACGGCTACTGGACTGTTGTACGTGGGAATGTGCGTCACAATCACGAGTGCAATTCCCTGAGTTACGATGGTAATTCTTGGGTACACAGGTTAACGGAGGCAGAGTTTGAAACTGTGCGACCGCTGCTGATATCCGGTGCCGCAGCATTCGACATTAAGCGTTTTGTCTACCATTCTTATGGGAAACGTTTGAGTGATCAAGATATATTCAATATGCGGTACAAAGTGTTGCATGTAGGAAATGTGGACTTGGATGAAGCGTTCAGTAACGACGAGGAGGAAGTAGTTTCTTTTAACTCCGAAGAGTTCAGGGAACGGGACATCGAATATGAAGAAGAGAACGATGACAACCGTTTGTGATATATGTAATCTTGAACAACCTCTAAATGAAACTGGTGATGCAGCTGCTTGAGTTTTTTGTCCTTACGAAGCACCGTTTCATAGGTTTTGTGCTTACGACCAATCATCAAACGTACGAGCAGTGAACTGTCCGATGTGTGGCGCTATAACCAACTCATAGTTACGCCGTCGGACCGCGAGACCGAGTAAAGGCCCTTTTCAGGGCCACCCACAATTTGATTTACATTCTTTTGGTTGCATCTCTTTTTTTTCTATGGCAAAGGTCAAGTGATTAAGCACTTATTAATGTCAAATGAATTTAGATATACCTTAGAGATTATTAATCGAAAAGCGATTATCACTCATGTATTCTTAACTTTTTTATAACGTTTATGAGATATAAGAATTTGTCATCTAATGATTGTCGGTTTAAATAATGTGATTACCGTTCATTCTTGTACATTCTTGTAATCTATCTAATAATAGTACATTAGAGTAAATTTCAATATAGTGAAAATTGTAATTTTGTCGTTAGGTCAATGAATTTAGGATTATAGATATTAGTGAATATAATAAGATGATTACAATGATTAATGTGATTAAAGCTCATAGGGAAGTAAACACAATTAAGAAACTTATCTTATTTATGAATAAAATAATGACAATATAAAACAAGTTGAAACCATTATCATTGAAATGATTAATGTGATTAAAGGTCATATAGTAGGTGTAAAAAGAAATAAGAATATCAGCCGTTTCATGAATACACAACTAAGAATTTTATATTCTTGTTTTATATTAAAAGTGACAGATAATTCCCATTTAAACATTAGTTAAAACACGAAGTTCAGCGAAGGGATCACTTTTCAACGAATTTATTATCAAACTGTACAATTGTATATATATGAAAATTTTGTTTTTGTAAAAGTACTAATTCTGTGAGGAAATGTGAATACAATTAACCATGACGTAATAAAAGGTTATAATACTAGATTACATAATACGAATAATAACAATAGATTTAGTGAATACAACAAGATGATTAAAATGTTTTTAGAATGAGTTTTGTGGAGAATTTAGGAAATTTCACAGGTTGAAATCATGAGTCAACTGAAGCTAGATCACCATGGAAAACCTGGAAGCACTGGACAGCCGTTTCGTCCTAGTATGGGACTCCTCAGCAGGGGACGTTTCATGCCGCAAAGTTACACATAATTTTCTCAACTAAACAAGTACTCACACAACTAATCAAGGATAAGTTACCGAAGATGGGCTCCTCCATGTGTGTAGACCAATTCAACTGCTCCTGTGGAGCTAGTTACATAGGCCGTACTCAGAGGGCTTTATCCTTGCGTGTTCGTGAACATGTACCAGCTTGGTTGGGAAAAGGATTTACCAAATCGATCAACAACACCATTCTTTCTCACTTGGTAGATAGTGAGCGTCATATCAAAATAGAGGAAGCTTTCTCCGTTTTATATGAAGTTCCAAAATATCTACCTCAAGGAGCCAGATTAGGACTACTTTATATAGCCGAAGCCATCTGGATCAACTCCAGAAGACCTAATTTACGTATCCAGAATAAATATATCCAGCCTCTATGTTTACCGTAACCTACCACTGGATCACCGAATACCCAGATTGAATATTATAAACCTCTTACCCCCTTCCTTTATTTCATTTATTTACCTTGTTATCATTAATTTTGATTATCTATATCTTAATCTTCACATTCATCAGTCCTAATTCGTT
This sequence comes from Schistosoma margrebowiei, assembly GCA_944470205.2. Classification (NCBI taxonomy): domain Eukaryota; kingdom Metazoa; phylum Platyhelminthes; class Trematoda; order Strigeidida; family Schistosomatidae; genus Schistosoma; species Schistosoma margrebowiei. The sequence continues at coordinate 73,289,501 of OX104028.1, read as the reverse complement.
GATCGTAATTACCTTGATAACACCCCCCTTTTTACATATTATATTCACACAACAATCTTATTATTATTATCTCAATTGACAAGATTAAATTCTCCTACTATGCATTTTATTCACACAATTTTTTTTTGCATTTTCATACTATTATACTTATGGTGACTGAACACTTTACTCCTTATCATCCTGACCTTTATTGAATGACCTTTCTAATTTGTCAAATAATACAATATATATATGTTGTAACAGATGCAAACGTGCACCATTTTTAACACGTAACATTGTCAAATTGATTAATACATGCCTTAATTTTGGCCTTTGTAAAATATTATAATTATGGACTTATAATTGTAGAGCCTGATGATGAAGTTATTGAAAACAATTGTTCGCTCAAATATTCTTTATTTTTGTAGATAGTGATAAATAATGAAAGGAACCTTATGCATATTTATACGTAGGCTTGCTCATTTACACTTAATGAAACTAATATTTCAAATGCTTGTCAAAATTGGTTACATTTGTAATGTCTAGATATTTCGAATTTCATATTACGGTTAGTAATATTCACACATGACAGCCTAAACACACTAGTTTTTATTGTCATAATTCTAAAAGGCAGAACTACAAAGAATGTACAGGTGAAAACAATAAATTGTTCCAATGGATTTTGAAAATAACGGTATTGAAATCTAACATTTTCCAATGGAAACCGTTTATAAAGCGACAGTAAACAACTACTTCTTATTAAATAATGCAAGAATAAATATTGGTGCAGAATAGTATAAATTCATAATATTTCGAGGTTTCTCGTCAGCTGCTTACAAACCAAAAATGTGATAGGATTTTTACATTGAGAAAACAATTGACATAGATGAGTGCAAATAACTGGATTACAATAATAACTATATATATATATATATATATATATATATATATATATATATATATATATATATATATATATATATATATATATATATATATATATATATATATATTATATATATATATATATATATATATATATATAAATTCAGGAATGACTATTTACAAAATAACCCATTAATAAATATTATGTGCCTATTTTGGTAAAAATTATTACTTCTTTGATATACCGTCAAAGTCGCTTCATTAACCGATGATTTGCGGTTCGTTCGCCTGATTTATACATGTCATCATCAGTAATTTATCACGATGATTTATTGATATGTTGATTTCTTTTTCCGATTAACATACTATGTGTTACCAAAAAACGTATGCACACACTTTGGTGATAATTTGCTTATTAATTTGGTATTCAGCATTTGACTACCGACCTCATTCAGTAATCACTATTATCAAATATTCAAACCGGTTTTCAGTTCCTTTTTTCCAAAACTTTCTTTTAATGTGATACATATAAGTATTCATGGCACGATAACTAATAACTTCAATTCAAGGTATACTTGATCGAAAAACTAAAATTTATCCCAATACACATTCGCTAACAGTAGGATTGCACGGTAGTGCAATTTTTTTCAAGACTAAGATTACACAAAAAGAATTACTCATTATCATTAAATTTCAAATGTAAAATTGCAAATTCTGATAACCGATCAAAGCACTTGATGCTATTTCGATTTTAACTAATGAGATTACACAGACGAACAGTTTACGACCAACTACAAGATTATTAAAGGTTACAAAATGTTTGTTCATTATCACTTGAGCACACACTTGCAAAAACAAGTACACCAATCCCTAAAAAATTTTTCACACCCTACAATTTCTAAGAAATGGGTGGTAGGGAACCATAATTGACGTTCAGTACTGTAACAAAGTCACCAATTTACTTATTATACTTAATAGTGAATTGATACAATTGACCTTATTATTAATATGTATAGTTGAGATAGAAATTTATTTGGTCAGACGACGTAGGCTTGTTCATTGACACTTAATACAACCAGTATTTCGAATGCTTGTCAAAAATGGTTATATTCATATCCAACTGCCAATACCGATCAGCTTCTTAAGTCATAGCACTTCTCATTTCTATATTCGCTTCCATCCTCTTCATGAAAGATTGCTGTTTAGTGCTAACAATATCATACCTATCCATATCACTGTAGCTACTAATATTATTGACACTTGTTACCCTTGGTAGATAATTGGAATTACATACGAACATCAACTAAGAAACCATTTGAAACCACGAGGCACTAAGTAACTTTTTCAAGCTAAATAAGAACTACACATCGTTGAGCAATCATGACACAAAACATGAGGGATCAGAGAACCTCCAAATCAGGAACCGAATGAGATATATTTAGACAAATGATTTAAAATTCTTAAGGCAATGTTCTTAACATCAATCACTTCTGATATTGTACAATTCTCATAGTTTTATAAAATTACTGGTGTATTGTATTCCTCGTGCTATTTATTATTGAAAATTAACTTCAATGCCGGCTCAGTGGTCTAGAGGTTAAGCGCTCGCGCGCGAGACCGGCTGGTCCCTGGGTTCGAATCCCGCGGGGCGGGATCGTGGATGAACACTGCTGAGGAGTTCCACAATAGAATGAAACGGCCGTCCAGTGCTTTCAGGTTTTCCGTGGTGGTCTAGCTTCAGTTGACTCATGAACCCCACCATTAAATGAGCATAATATGCACAAAAGCCCATTCTGAAAATTAATTAATTAGTTGCAATTTATCCAAATTAAATATTATAAATTATATTTATTTATTTATTTTTAATGAACAGAAATACGACATCAAAATATCACACAAATTTTCTATATGCAAATACGTTTTTATAACTTTGACTAACGGGTATTACAATTTGGGAATTAATTATTCAGTTTACTTACTCAACTTCCTGGTCTATAATTTGTTCTTCTTGAAGATATTCAGCATCTTCAATATTTACTGTTTCTTTATATATCACCTTAGTTTGAACTGATCTAGTTATATAGATAGTTGGTTGTTCTATAACTGTCGGTACTACTTCAATATTAGGGTTATAAAGTCGAAGAGAGATTCGTGACCCATGTAGAAGTTGAAGTGCTAAAAAGTTAAAACAAAATAGTTTTTTTAATTTTCGAAAGTCTTTATGTGGTTTTGAATTGATGGGAATTCTGTTACATTCATATGTCTTTACTATATCAATATGAATGTTTATGGCCCATACATTAATTAGCATCGACATATAATTAATATGCATTTTAACTAACGTTTCTGAAACATGTTCGAATCATCTAACAGTATTAAACAATCACTATCAGAACTAAAAAAATTCATACACTTTGTAAAGAATGTACAACCTGACACATAAGACTCATAAAATGTTATCGGTCGTAGGACACAGTTGATTTCAGACGTTCATATCTTAAACCATCTACTCGTCATAAAAGAAGGTCATGTTACAGCTAACATACAATAAAACTCTGTTATATACATAGTTCCCTCCACTAACTTGGGAAAGAGGGGGCTCAAAGATTTGAGGTAGATGACCTGCATTTGTTTTATTTCGTTAGGTACTTATGAGAGGTTGGCAACCACAATCACACAGTTGAGTTTTGTCTGTTGACATTTATTTAGCCCTTTAACTAATCAATTATTGATGTTAGTTATAATTTGCCTTGATCTTTACACGTATATTTCCATTCTTGTATGGATGTGGACGATTGAAGGGATGTGATGCCTATGTATGTATTTCGTCTACCCACTTAAATCTTTTAATGATTTTTTTCATGTTTATACATATTTCCTAGGTAAAGTCTATTATTTAATTCGTCAACTCATCTCTCACACTATGTACTTGCTCATTTGTTGTGTGCTAAATCAAACTATTACAACAATTTTTTATCGTCTTCTGGGCATTGTACACCGTTTGGAACGGTAATCAAGGCAATTGGCATATGAAGCTATTACAAGATTAACATTACAACTATAGAAATGAAACTACATGTTAGTGTGAGCACATCAATATATTGTAGCTAAGATAATTTAAAATGACCGTACTGCTTCATGTTTGGTTGTAATGGTTTTCATTAATTGTTTGCTCTAATGCAACCTTTTCTTAATATCACAGTATTATATCTTAATACATTTTCTAATATTGACTTCCACTTAAAGGATAGTTATAGTTAATTAGACCAAGTTCGGTAAATATTTCGGGTTGTGGCACTAATTGTTCAGTATTTTCTAATATAGAAGTTATTACCTAAACATTAAATGAGTGATGTTTGTAACTTGTTGTTTTACGCTTGTTCAAACATCTAAGGAACTATCACTATCCACAAGAGTGAAAATGTCTACATGATCACTAATGACAAAGCCAAATCTTAATCCCATGATTTGATGTTATCCTCTTGTAAGTACCCATTTTCATGTATTTTTTCTTAAACTTATTAATGATGATATAAAACTTCTAAGTGAACACTTCCATGTAGTCCTTGGTTGTATTGGTCTCAATGCCTTGAGGTTAGATTTTCTTCGTCAAATAGAATTAAGGCATTGAATGAATATTCTGTTTATATTTTATTCTTATGTACTTCATCAAGATTATGCAAATAGGATATTGAATGTAAGAAATCAAACTAAAATAGTTCACATCCGTTTCTCTTGGACAATGTAGTTTTTCGCGAATTAAGATACTTCTAAATGTGATTGCTTCTCTTTAAAAATTTCACAATCTTTTTATGGATAATTATTTCTATTGTAGATATATTTTCACCTTAACAAACTTTATATATTTCTATCAAAAAAGGATTTCAGGTTCTTAATATGATAATTTCAGTGTAAAAAAACTGATTGTGTTATACTCTACTCATAATTAACTTACGTATAGAATTATCTGTTTCTATGATGGGTAATGAGTAGAAGTGATAAAATAAATAATTGAATGGAATTAACAAATAATCCATAGTCCATGCAGAATCATATAATATTTCTGGATAGGTACCTTGTTCAATTGGATTGATAACCTCACGTGTCCATAATTTATATGGATAAATCTGAAAATTGGATTAGTGTAAGTAGGTATTTACGTTAGTTTGAGATATAAACTAAATGGTTTATTTGTTAAAGATACAACCGGAAAATCATATAATTTAGGGAATATTATGGATTTATAAGTAGATTTACTAGTTAGATTACATAAAATGAAGTGAATTTGTGCCTAAATGATAACTCTTCACATTAACTGGATTTACTGACACAAAGTCACAGTGAACAGATCTAAAACTTCTTATTAAGCATAAATTATTTACTAATATAGACAATATTTGACACGAAATAAAAATGGAAGAACCTCAAAATATCTGTGATTAAAATCTATTATTTACACATGACCCTGCATTGATGGACAATTTTTCGCATCTTCCCGCTTTGCTCCCCTCAAACCTGTTCCTCATGAATATCGGTGATTTTAAAGATAGTGAATTCGGTTATTATTGAAATATTTATGATCATACCTTCGAAATTTATCTTTAGGTTAGAAGGGAACGGTTATATCTTTTGCCCTGTTAATTATCACATGATAAAATCGCCAGTTAAAACACTGGCTCACATGACCTTGGCGCTATGCCAAACCAATGATTTTAAGATGGTAGAGATTTGTAGCTCAAGTGGATGATTTTGATGGAGTTTTGTTCTCTGAGATGGATGGTTTGGTCGTGGAGCTTTCATCGTTCTTCTGAACGACATCATCAGCACAAACTTCAGATTGAAGTGAAGTGTCTGGATTTCTCCATATGCGTTTCACAGCTTGTTCTGTACACCTCGATATTAATTGGTTCTTATCGACCTTAAATTTTTCGTTGTTTACTCCTTTGTTTTGGTTGTATCTCCCATTGGTTTGATTTTTGTTCCTATATTTGTGCATAATTTTCCTGACTGGTTGATAAATTGGATCGATTTCAATGTGCTTGTTGATTGCTGATTGACCTGACGGCCAGGTTTCTAAAATTTCTCTGTTTTTGGAATTTTCTCTGTCCAAGATTTCCTCATTTTTCCAATCGAATGAGTGTCTGCAGTTGTCCACGTGTATTGATATAAGTGAGGAAATATCATGGCGTTTGACTGCTAATTGATGTTCATGTAGGCGAAGGTGAAGGGGGCGCCCGCTTTGTCCGACAAAGTAAACAATGAAAAATTTAAGGTCGACAAGAAAAAATTAACATCGAGGTGTACAGAGCAAGCTGTGAAACGCATATGGAGAAATCCAGACACTTCACTTCAATCTGAAGTTTGTGCTGATGATGTCGTTCAGAAGAACGATGAAAGCTCCACGACCAAACCATCCATCTCAGAGAACAAAACTCCATCAAACCAATGATTCGTTGACTAGTACGAGCAGCCTAGAGTCAACTAAGAGTCCTTATTGGTTCCTGTCTTGATTTGCCCTGCCCGTTAGGTTCAGAACACAATCTCAGCCTCAATGTATGAATTGTGTGTTACAGACATAAGCAGTTTATATGCAAGCAAATCAGACCTCATCGCACCATACAATAGAAAATTACAATTATACAAGAGCAAGTCAAAAGTGGCTATGAGTGTGAGATACTGTAACTAATAAATTAGGAATAAGTTAAAAATGCTAAATCGTATAATAGTAGCCGATAAGTTAAATGAAAGCTTACATTAAGTGGAATATAAATATATATAATCTAGTTACTTAATAGTTATACAGTATGAATATATGTATAATAACAGTCTGTAAATAATTCCCAGCAGTTACCATTCATTTATTCTTCGTTAGCATATAACAAGCACCGTACCCTACCATACTATACAACAAATTTTTTCAGCAATTTCTTTATCTGTTTACAGTCATTAATTTTTTATACAAAATAATATTTACCAACAGTACCCACTTTAAATAATAATTATGATACTTATATGGAAATAAGTAGATTTTAAATTAAAAGATTACTTAAATAATATTGTGGAAGTTTAATCAGAAGATACTAGATTAATTGAGGAACCAGTGAGATTCAGGACGCTGGTTGGTTGATTTGTCGCAGTTCATGAGATGGTGGGGAAGATTTGTAGCTCAGGTGTATAATTGAGGTAGGATTTTGTTCTCGGTGTCGGTAGATTCGGTCGTGAAGCTTTTATCGTTCTTCCGAAAAATATCATCAGCACAACTCTAGGTGAAGTGAAGTTTACCAATTATATCTCAGTTTTAATTTGGCGGGAAATAAGTATGTTTGATAACGGATTAACCACTTTTTGTAATTTGTCTTTCACCCACATCATGTTTTAGATTTAATTTTCAGTCTTAGAAAAATATTGCTTTAAATTTTCCTAGATGTGTTTACTCATGAAATATAGTGGAATAGCTATTAAAAATCAAGTCATATGGAACTGACTTCCATTCATTTTTGAACTAAGAGAAATCGCATACATATATCTTTTTTTATTAGGTCATCTCAGTCAAGTATTTTTGCTGTAGAAAGATTGATGCAATGACGACTTATGGACTGAGCAACTTACCTTTCAGACAAATATAAATCAATCCTACCTATGTTTGAACTAATCATAGTTAATTGAGCATCAATGATATTTATTTAACTAATTCACCTACCTTTGAGCCAGTTTCGCTAACAAATTTGGAGTTGTCTTTCTTAGTAAAACACTGTATCTGTGTCCAACCGAATGTTACCCAGTCACCTACAAAACAAAAGACTGGTTTCAACATGAATCCTCAACAGGTTCAAAGTTTATATGTTCTTATAAATTTATATAAGTTGTATATGTTGGGATACTGTGTTAACGAAACTTGACAACGAGATGTTCCAAGTTTGATAAAACTGAATAGAATTATCGTTATACAGATAACTGATAACAAGCTACCTATGTGGGGCGTGACAGTCTATCACCTATGCTTTATAAATAATTTTAATAGCGCGTATTCATTAATTAATGTCAAATGCGAAGAGGAAGAATGGATAGTTCTTTGAAAAGTCATTCAGTAGACGATTTCTCGATGCAGAAATAAAGGATAGCTTAATAATGTAATAAAATTACCAAACTAGTTAAATAGTCACTCACTATTATTACTTTCTCCATCAGTATTTGACTTTTTATATTGTAATGCAACACGAATATACCCAACTAATGAGGGTTTTACATAATTTTGCTCATTCATAGCTTCGATGATCTTAAGTTTCTGTTCCTAAAATTTTAAAACAAAATCAGAAAATTTGATTATTTTGAACTGTTTCTACTTAATTCAATTGTAAATAGTATAAATATTCACAAACTATTTTCCCGTTCATAGTTTTAGGATGTTAATTTTCATTTATTTTTCGTAGACTATACATTCTTGAACTTTCTTAGTTTCCCTATGTATATATCGATTGAATTAAATTCTGTAAGATGATGAAAGGCTATCTAGATGATTAATTACACTTCTTAACAAATAACCCTAAATGTACGTTGAATTTTATAATGTGTAATCACTAGCACGTAATTAAAGAATAATCAATAATACTTCTCATTCGTAATGTCTAAATTACTACTTATTTAAAAGAAAATTTAGCTTAGTTAAACAGTTTAGGAGGCCTCTTGTATATGTTTAATAACTTTCCGAATTTAGTAGAGGGAAAAGATGCTGAACATTTTTTATTTAATGTCATATGACAAAATTCCAAGAATTGAAAAAAAATAAAGACATTTTTATCAGCTTGAAGTACACAGTTTAGAAACTAAAAGTAACAATATTCTTCAAAACGTATAAGTTGTATTTCCCTACATTTAAAATTTTTATTTAAGAACAAAGCAATCTAAAGAGCGTGGTGAACAAAATTTATTAGTCGTTCAAAGGGAACCCTGTTTTTATTGAATCAAATCCAATTGTTGTTTAGTAGGGCCTGTTGTTTAATCGTCATTTTGATCGAACGATGTTGTCGAAAGGGCTCTCCACTTTAGTGGCCCGTAGATCTGACTTCAATTAGATCGTAATGAATGTCTGTTATCACCTATCCTCGTACATAATCATCGACTTTAGTCAATAACGGAATTAAATAAGTCAAATAACGAGAATGGACTTTTGAACACATATATTTTGTATATGAAGCGAATGGAATAGAGAGAAGCGAAACGACGCGCAGTGGAGATGGCTGGTAAGCCAACTCCCATTTAACCAAGCGTTAATCAATATTTGTAGTTACACGAAAGTAAGTTATAGACATGTAATGAGTAATGGGACAAGAAATGTACACACACCTACGCGCTCAAATAAAAACAGTCAAGATTGATAAGCGGATAAATAATAAGGTCAGAATGAGATTCAAGTAGAATGAATAGAATGGGCTGTCCGAAAGCTAGAATAAGGTATATGGGATTAACATAATAACCGACACTACAGTTGTGTCACAACGGCATTCAAACTTAGCCATTGGAAATTGAAACAGTTATAACATCAGATAACAATCCCAATATCAAAGCTGTTTGAAAAAACCGTTTATCGCTTAGAGTGACTATGAATACTTTTTAGTGGCTAAGTAGTGAAGTTTATGAATGTAGGTTTTAATCATGGAAATTCAAGAGTATTCATTGGATATATTTGACGCAGTAGATGGATATGGTATATTGTTACGTCCTTGATTTGTCTACTGAATAATATAAAGGAGAGAACTCGTCTCGATCTAGGTTAAGGCCTTGACACGATAGGCTAAGTGGTTTTACCTTGAGGCTAGAAATGCGTGAGTCCGAATTGAGACTAATGACCTTGGACAAAGAGACTAAAACTATTCTATCACGTGATCGCTTGATAAGTGGGAGAGCGAGAGAGAAGACAAGTCAACTGGGGACAATGCCCGATTTATTCCTAATTCCCGATTTCAGATTAGCGTAAAATGAATAAATAGATGACTGACATGACCACAACGCCCAAACAACTAGAAAAATACAACCATTTCCGAACCAGGCATTATGGCACAAAACGATCACAAAACGAGCACAAAACGTTAAATTTAAACTGCAATAGCTTTGAAACAGAAAAGGGTATGGCAGTGAATCATACATTAAACGAAGGCATATGTTTTATAGAATAAACTAGGGATCAAACTAAATGTCAGTATTTTACACACTTCCAATGTTTATCATGACTTCTTTGTCTGTCTATTCACATCATATTATAAAGAATTTGAAATAAAATAAGACTGACAATCACGAAAAGGACTTTGGAACTTTGAACATTTTGCGGAATACTTCAGATGAATTACATAAAGTCGTATTAATTCAATTGGCTAACACTCCCAAAACAAAATGAAAATTGAGCAAATTTTAAAATCTCGAATATTATAATAAGCTGTGTATATTCTGGTATTTGTATGATTTCAAATAATCTGATAGAATCTTATTTAATAGTATTAAGAAGTTGATAATAAAATAAGTATGATAATCAAAAGTTTGTGAAATATGACTGTACTTTATTAGTAATCTTAGTGATTTAGGAGAAAAATCTTCAGACTACTTATGGAAATATATCAGAAATTGTATTTTAGATGACTGAGGGCTCGTAAACTATTCAAGCTTTATAATTGAATGTTCAACCACATATGTTATTGTTACTGTAACTGTATATTCGTGTAACAAAATGACCATAAATAAAAGTTTTAAAAAAATTAGTATTCTGTATGCCAGTGAATAAGTACTTGAAACTGATAGATCAGACACTTTTTAATGTATTCGTGTGATAGTGTAGTTATCACTATACAGCTTTTGTAATTCTTTGGTCAATCAAGAAATCATTAAACAGTGCAAATACAATGATTAGTGACAATAGATTATATGAAGTTTAACGAATTTGTTTGCTTTCCCGGCAAATCATTTGACATTACTCAATTACGCCTGTTAACCCTCATGGAGGAGAATAGGGGGCTCACTAGCATTTCCCATCTAACTTTGTCCTGGACAATCCGTTTCAGTTGTTTCCAGTTGCTACTCATCCTTTTCATGTCTGCTTGCAGTTCCCAACGCAATATGTTCTTTGGTATTCCTCATTTTTGTATCCCTTCAGGATTCCAATTTAGTGATTGCTCCATGATGCAGTTTGATGATTTCCTCAATGTGTGTTCTATCCACTTCCACCACCTTTTCCTAATTTCCGCCTCAGCTGGAAGTTGGTTTGTTCTCGTCCACAGTAGGCTGTTGCTGATGGTATCCGGCCATCAACAGACATTCATTATCTTACGTAGACAATTGTTTATAAATATTTGTACCTTATTGATGGTGGTTATAGTAGTTCCCGAAGCTTCAGCTCCGTACAGTAGAACTATCTTGACGCTCGTGTTGAAGGTTTTCACTTTGATATTGGTTGATATTTGTTTTGAGTTCCCCATATTGTTCAAGTGTAGGGATGCGGGCCTTGATTTATCAATCCTTGCCTTTACATCTGAATCAGATCCTCCTTTTCATCGATGATGCTACCCAGATACGTGAAACTTTCCACCCCTTCCAGAATTTCTCCATCAAGTGTGATTATGTTGATGTTCTCCGTGTTATATTTGAGGATCTTGTATAGTATTGAAATTTTAAAACATCCTATTATCTATTAATTTATATTTCAAGAGTACTGATTAATTTCAGCCTTTTATTAACTTCTATCCATTGGTAATAATAAAAATAAATTGTTTATAGACAAACTATTAAAAGACTGAATCCTTTTTTTAACCAATAAAATTGAAATTTACCATAAAAGAGTATGGTTGTTCCATGTTAAATTGAAACATGGTAATATACATTTTAGATTGTTCTTGCATAAATGATGGATATGAATAATTTGTGATTGAATTAGGCTTATTTTTACTGTAATCTTCATCAGTAGAATAAATCTGATCTAAGAAATCATATATTCGTGATATTTTCCCATGAAATATAATTGTCGGTATAGTTTCAGTCAAAGTACTTTGTTTTATTTCCTCTTCAACCATATAGTCCAATTTTATACGAAATAAATCAGGGGGTAAAATCTAGGGAAAAAAGAATAGTTATTTATAAAAAGATAAGCTTCAGTCAATAGACTATATACATAGAATCACTAAACAGAGCATAATCTGCCTATATCGTATCTTATTATTGTTTCTTTACCTACGAATATCATCAACTGACTTATAGTTATCTTTATTGACACAACTTGAATCGACCAGCCCCACTAAACCCACCCAATATCGAAGTAGCACCCACGGACCTCCCAATCACTGTTGGCCCACCAACAATTGAAGAAATCAGCATGGCCATCAGACAAATCAAGAGTGGCAAAGCAGCAGGACCAGACAACATTCCAGCAGAGGCACTAAAAGCAGACGTAGCGGCAACTGCAAGGATACTCCACATTCTTTTCAATAAAATTTGGGATGAGGAACAAGTACCAAAAGACTGGAAAGAAGGACTCCTGATCAAAATACCGAAGAAAGGTGATCTCAGCAAGTGTGATAACTACAGGGGCATCACTCTTCTCTCAATACCGGGAAAAGTCTTCAACAGGGTATTGTTAAATAGGATGAAGGACTGCGCAGACGTCTAACTTCGTGACCAACAGGCAGGATTCTGTAAGGATAGATCGTGTACAGACCAAATCGTAACTCTACGGATCATTGTGGAACAATCAATTGAATGGAATTCATCACTCTACATCAACTTCATTGACTACGAAAAAGCGTTTGATAGCGTGGACAGAACAACACTATGGAAACTTCTTCGACACTACGGCGTGCCTCAGAAGATAGTCAATATCATACGGAATTCCTATGATGGATTAAACTGCAAAATTGTGCATGGAGGACAATTGACAGACTCGTTCGAAGTGAAGACCGGTGTCAGGCAAGGTTGCTTACTCTCACTCTTTCCCTTTCTCCTGGTGATCGACTTTACCATGAAGACGTCAACATCTGAAGGGAAACATGAGATACAGTGGAAATGTAGAATGCAGCTGGACGATATAGACTTCACAGATGATCTGGCCGTTCTGTCGCAATCGCAACGACAAATGCAGGAGAAGACAACCAGTGTAGTAGCAGCCTCAGCAACAATAGGTCTCAATATACACAAAGGGAAGAGCAAGGTTCTCCGATACAACACAGCATGCACCAATCCAATCACAATTGACGGAGAGGATTCGGAAGATGTAAAAACCTTTACATATTTGGGCAGCATCATTGATGAGCACGGTTGGTCTGATGAAGATGTGAAAGCGCGAATCGGCAAAACAAGAGCAGCATATTTACAAATGAAGAACGTCTGGAACTCGAAACAAGTGTCAACCAACACCAAGGTCAGAATTTTCAATACAAATATCAAGACAGTTCTACTGTATGGGGTGGAAACCTTGAGAACTACGAAAGCCATCATCCAGAAGATATAGGTGTTGATTAACAGTTGTCTACGCAAAATACTTCAGATCCGTTGGCCGGACACTATTAGCAACAACGTACTGTGGGAGAGAACAAACCAGATCTCAGTGGAGGAAGAAAACAAGAAGAAGCGCTGGAAGTGGATACGGCACACATTGAGGAAAGCACCCAACTGCGTCACAAGACAAGCCCTCACATGGAATCCTCAAGGCCAAAGGAGGAGAGGAAGACCAAAGAACACATTACGCAGGGAAATGGAGGCAGACATGAGAAAAATGAACAAGGATTGGATGGAATTAGAAAAGAAGGCCCAAAACAGAGTGGGTTGGAGAATGCTGGTCGGCGGCCTATGCTCCATTAGTAGTAACAGGCGTAAGTAGTTAAGTATGTTATCAACACAACACAAATCAAACTAAATAACTATTATGGTTGTTATTAATTATCTTACATTTTTCGACAATGAAAATATATACGTCTATTGTTATTATCTAATTCAATATATTATGTGCTTCTAGTTACATTGAATTACTACTCTATTCAATGGGAGAATACACCGATAAGTATACTCATTAAAATGTGTTATGTTACCTGAAGATATAAATAAATTGGTTGTTTTATGATTTTAAAAAAATGAAGAATTCAAATATGTTTTATCATTGACATCCTGGATCTGTAATGATGAAGTGAGACTGTATTTGGAGCTAAAGAACAGATACATATTTTAAATAGAGAATAATGCTTCCAGGTTTGATTGTATTTATTATCATCTTTAAGTATAACATAATAACATACCGTTTAGTATTCTATACTTTTACAGTGATACAAAAACTGTTACAGAAGAACTTACTTTTCTTGAATCTGTTACTGTTGTTACAATTATATTATGTATAGCAAAGTCTTGTAAATAGAAATTGACATCTTTCTTCGATGTTTCTTGTATTTCCTTTGTTAATGATCTATAATTAAGTATTAAAGTATTCAAATTTTCATTTGATACTTTGGCAGATTCCAACAATGATTTCAAATGCCTTCAAAAACCAAATCACTATGCTTCTCAAAACATTTGATAAGGAAGTGGGACTATAATTTATGGACGACCTTTGAGAGTGTCCACCTAACAACTAAAACTAAATGAGGGTTATAAACCAGTGTGAGGAATTAGAATTATGATTCACAGTTGATGGTTAAGGTTAGGAATTAGATTTAGGGTTTTCATCACGAACTGACATCAGCTATAATGCCAAAACGCTATTTATCCAAATGGTTACGTGAATTGCGCACCAAAATCTAAGACCTGTTGTTTTATACCTGATTGGTTCGGCCATAAATTATGGTCTCGCCGATAAGGTTTTTTTAAATTTGATTATCATTGACTTTATTCAGTATTATATTTTTGGTAAAATATAGAATTCTCAGCACAAAGTATTTCAACAAGTTCCCTTTTCTTATTTCTTGATCAATCGTTGCGACGAATATAACAGTTCAGGAATCGATATCTGAATAATGTATATTCTTTTTCATACTTATTGCCAGCCATCACGATGTCTCCGACTGTACATTTTTGTAACTTGTACAGCGAAATGTCGTAAACTTTTCACAAACGCACCTGAATAGGCTGTGAGAGTAATAGGTATAATGATGTGTTAAAACAAACCAGAAAACAGATAACTTTTTCTTACAAAAAATGCACAGTCGGAGACATCGTGATGGCTAAAAATAAGCATCGAAAAGAATATACATTATTCAGATGTCGATTTCTGAACTGCTAACACCTAACTGGTGACCACCAGTCAATATTCGTCACAACGATTGATCATGATATAAGAAAAGGAAACTTGTTGAAATACTTTGTGGTGAGAATTCTATATTGTACTAAAAATATAATACTGAATAAAGCCAATAATAATAATATACATAGAATCATGGGATATACTAAACAAAATTCTTGATAACATTTTAGTTACCCACTGATTGCCTTGTGAATAAATGTGAAATCAAATACTTATTGGAAGCATTGAAATGTTTTATTTTTTTCTAACTTTAATATAATTTCATCAGTAACTGGAATCATGTAGATCAATATTAAAAAGTAGAGAGCAAATCACATCAACTTCATCTTGATTACTAACTTTACAACAGTGAATATTGATGATTTCACAGTGCATTGAATTAAAGATATTCAGTTACAGTACATCTTATAAGTCGATATTCAATCGTCTATGAATTTAATTCCAGAAAATTTGTGAAATAGTATAATAACCTTTTTCATATCTAATCTGACTGTATACTTAGATTATTTCCTGAACTTTTCAAGATTTTATCAAGCAATTTCGTATACCATCCAGTTACTTATGTTATCCATCAGAATTACAATAAACTAATGAATGTACATAGTAATTAAAAAGAACATTAATCAAAGTGGATTGAGTATAAACTTTGGTTGATTACTGTATTCAGAAGCTTAGTTAAGAGACTATATTATCTATACTTGGGATAATTCCAATTTTCATCTACATACAATCTAAACATTTATTCTTTAGATTTTCATCTACTTTATAGGCATATAACCATCTTTATATTAAATAATAAAACAAAAACTTCCAGGTTTTCCATGGTGGTCTAGCTTCAATCGACTCATGATTTCAACTATTGAAATTAGTAAAATCTCCACAAAACCCCTTCTGATAATAATCATCTACCCACAAGTGACTGACTTCAAGAAGCATTTCCTGTAGTTCTAGTGAGAAGCCGTGACCAGTGGAGTTCAACCGGGTCTATTGTGAGATAATAACTCACTGAAGACAATGGTGTACGGTGGCGCGATTTCGTGGATTAGTTGAAGTTAAACACTAATACCGTTGGATGCCGGCTCATTGGTCTAATGGTTAAGCGCTCGCACGCGAAACTGATAGATCCTAGGTTCAAATCTGGAGGGGGGCGGGATCGTAGATACACACTGCTGAGGAATCCCATACTAGAACGAAACGGCCATCCAGTGCTTCCAGGTTTTTCAATGTTGTTTCGCTTCAATTGACTCATGATTTCAACTACTGAAATTACTAAAATCTCCACAAAACTCCTTCTGATAAAAACTTAAATCTTAATCAAATTCATATTGTATTTCAGTTGCATATTAAATTAGTAATAAACTTTTAAGTACACTGTAGGTGAACATATCAATTTAACCTATTTCTAAAATCTTTTAGAAATTTAGTAACTATAATCACAATTTTTAGTTGTTCATGTAAAATGCAAATTTTACATGATGTATAATGAATATATAAAAAATAAAATTACGTTAGTATATTTTCATCTACATATCTATGTATTATTTGTATTAGATAATTTATAATTAATTTTCATTCTATGTTACTTAGATGTGTTCTCATTCTTATTGGTAACATAAACATAGATTAATTTGATAGATAAATAGATAAACATTTTGATAGTATGTGTATATTTATACCGAATAGTGCTTTTTTTTTTCTAATTTATGTTTACATAACAGCACAAATTATCGTTCAGAACTTATCTTCTATAATGGTTACCCAACTTAATGTGTAAAATATGAATACTATTATAATTTATGCGTACTAAGGTACATCATATATATATCATGCTAATTTACATGCAAGTAAATTTGTTAGTATCCTGATTATTTTTTTTTGCTTTCATAGTTTCTAGTACCATGAATATGGACACTGATTAAATAATGAAGGTTTACTTATTCATTATGTGATAAATGTAGATTGTTTGTCTTGCCAAAGATTAATTAGTCTAGTTAAATAAAAAAATAATTGATAATTGATTTAGTGAAATTCAATTGAAAGTCAAATCAGAATCAGATTTAAATAAAATAAAAAAAGTATTATGTTTATTTTAAACTTATTAAAATGTTCTGATAGTAAATCATAAGTCTCATTGTTTCCATTGTTATTGGCAAAGTGTAATGTATCTGAATGTTTTGGAAGATTTTTAATTTCAATGAATTTTGAATGTTTAATGGATAATTATTCCAGTTTATAAGAAAGGATAAAAATCCTTTTGTAACATTGATATAAAAATCAATTTAACTAATATAATGTTTAAAATATTAATCCCATTAGTCAAGAAATACATAACTAAGATTTGTTAACAGTAAGCTCAGGAAACTCATGCTTATTTTAGATCTAGATATGAATGTACCGATCAAATGCTCACTTTCTATCAGGTTGTAGAACATAGGTATACTTAAAAGCATTTGACTGTTATTGTATTTCTTACAAAAACCTTATGAAGACTTTCCACTTGAACGCTACTTGTCCAATCAGAACTCATGATTATTTATCATTAGAATTGTCAACTTCATGTGGTGCTCTTCAGTAGTGATAACTATCCCCATCTCTATTTAAGTTCTTAATAAATGAACTCTTAGGAATCACTCTTCAACTTTCAAGGGTTAATATCTTACCAGGAGATTCACCTGCTGTCTTAGAATACTCAGATGATATAGTCCTTTTTGATGAAGACAAAGTCTTCAGATGGAGAATTTTCTGATCGCATTGAGCAATGGTACAATCTTCCTTGCTATACGTCTACTTCCCTCCAATTATAATGTTTTTTTAAAGACTAGTCTTCGTCAACGTCTGAATTAGTGGTTCGTATTGAAATGGTTAAGCGTACTAATCACTTAACATATCTCGGAAGCCTCATCATCCCTGGTTGGATGTTGTTTATCAAAATCTTTGCAGAGTTTTTGGAAGCTTCGTTATCTTTTATCAACTCATAAATTTCTAGCCGAACTGTACAGCACACTTTTCTACTTCGAATCGAGTACCTTCCAAATATGTAGCTTTGGGGAGATTCTCGTCTGCTAATCAATGTGCGTGTATGTTGCACAGCACTATACTCTATACTAATTTGTGCTTATGAAACATTAACTTCAACAGTAGAATTACTGCATGAGCTTTAGGTGTTTGATCTTACATGTTCTCAGAGTACTGCTCCAGTAGAACGGGACAACCCAAAAGAAGATGCAACATCACTCCATGAAGTCACTGACTGCTGAATGGAATCAGGTTGATAGGTATAGATCACTTGATTGGCATCCATATGATGAATGTGATAAGTGGTTGGAGACACTGGATGACACGGCTCGAAATCGATCACAATGATGCAGATGAATTGATCATGTTATACCAGCAGGTTCTGATTTTCAAAATTATCTTATACTTTTTACCACAAAAATTAATTTATTTAAATCGTATTTTGTATATCCAAACGTTTTTACTACCATGGATACTATCACTGCTTCTACTGCTTTTATATTCCTCTTGATAATCTTATCTCTCTATGTTGATGTCGTGCGGTAGCTTGGGTTAATACATATTTGTATCATGTTTTACTTTTCTTATGACCAACTGACTACACTATTCAACATACTACAAAAAGAGAAACGCTAACGCGAATAGTTAAAGTGTTGGTTTTAGCAATGTAATTGACAAAAGTCGTTGGTAATATTATTTAAATTCCTAGTTTTCCTAAAGTCTTATGACAAGTGATGATTGACTGAACAATGTAGTAAAGCTGTCAATAATAAAACATCCTTATTCTTCATACGGTCATCATGATCTAACCCTACTTTGGTGTCAACATCAAAGTCTCGGACTTATCGGAAGGTTAGTCAAAACAAATTACTGAAACTGTCCATTTATTCTAAACATTATTATTTATAAAATTAGAAACATATCTAAAACTAACTCAAGAATATATGACCGTTTTTTCTTAAATAGCTTGAACAGAGAATTTAAGTAGAATATATATGGAAGATTTTTTTACAGAACTCATGTAAACATCCTAGGAACTGAGGAAACTTATGTCATATTGTCGAACAAGAAGACAAAATGATACCTATCATATAACCAGCAACCTGCCAATTATGGTAACTAAAGAATATTGCACACAAATTAATGGGGTCAGAAGAATAACTTGTATTAAATCTGTGAAATAAAAAGCAATCAGTAGGATAAGATAATAGAAGTAATGACCGTCAGTAAGGGGTTGAGGAGATTGAAGAATTTTATTGCAACCATGAAATGATTTGAACTAGACCAACATTGAAAACTTGGAACCACTGGAATGTCGTTTTGTTCTATTTCGAGAGACCGTGATCAGTGAAGCTAGCCCATATCCGGTATGAGGTAATTATTCACCGAAAACAATGTCGCAGAAGTTAGACATTAACACTGTTGGATGTCAGCTCGGTGATCTAGAGGTTATGTGTTTGCGTGCGAGACTGAAAGTCCTAGGTTCGATTCTCAAGAGTTGGATCGTGAGTGAGCACTGCTGAGGATTCCCAAGTTAGGATAAAGTACCCGTTCAGTGCTCACAGATGGTCTGATACTCAATAGTTTATGATTTCAAATAACTAATGACATTCGAGATTTGTTACTGAAAACACTGTTAGTTTGTCAACAAATCTCTAGGACTTAGAACTCAGGCTAATTATACACCGCTGACTACAATACACTACTAGAAATTTAAAACGCAATTTTAAAATTGGATTTTGTGCATTATTATGCGATTGACGACTGACCTACATTTCAGTAAAGTTTTTTGGAATTCCATGTTGAATCAAATTGAAACCTTTGTTTCTTTACTTTCAACTTATTCTGTTTAATAGAATACATATGAATCTTTGGAAAACTAGCCATATAAAGTTTCACATAATGCATTGTATCTACTGATATGTACTAATATACTAAACATTACCTCGAAATTCTACTTAGTATAAAGTACTCCGATAACATATGCAAATTTTATGTAGTTCATAACGTAGCTAAAAATGAAGTTTGGTAATACATTGTACTTATATTCAGAAGTACTCTTTCCTAAATGTTTACTTTTGAAATAGGAATATAATGTTATAGTTATAACATTTAATCAAGTGTGCGTTCACGAAGCTAACTTTGATTTACATTTCATGTACGGATATGTCATAATATTTGACCCAATAACACTCAGACTAGTAATCAAGTGATTGAAAACGATATACTTTAACCATTATACCATATCACTGTCTAAACTTATGACCATACAGTAAACTTTATTTAGTGGGTTTTTTTTCCGATATCCTTTCAAAATATTAACTGTATTAGTTAATTTATTAGGTGTTGTTAAACTGTTATACACTGATGCCGAACTCTAAAGTTTTTTGATTAGATCCCATGTTTAATTTCAAGGGTTCTCTGACGGAGACTCTGTATTCATAACGAAATGGTTGCCAAGTGCCCTCTAGTGTTAAAAAAAATATTTACGAAATTTATGTATCAGTCTGAATTCCTTTTTTTAGGATCAAGCAGAAATAAGTATACTGACGGAAATATAATTCGTGTAAATAAATTAAAAGATATCATTATAGCATAACACTTACACTAATTTCCCAGAAAGTCTGTTTAATTTATAATAATTATCATCTAAAACTTTATCTAAATGAATCATATTCCATGTTTGAATTATGTCCTTCGTTAGAAGTTTATTCGGTCCATGGTTTAATAGCTAAAGTTTAAAAATAAACATAACCATATTAATTATTTTCAGGCAATATAGTTTTTGATCTTAACTAACATGTGAAAATGGATTATTATGCATAGTAGAATCAAAGTGCATATATTTTGTCAAGCAACACACTCAATTAAACGTGGGTTTACACTCATAGATTTGGTAAACCTTAAGATAAACTTCCATTTGGTACGTAAATCATTGATAAGCAAAATAGCAATAAGTGAGAAAAACACAGAATAGCACTACTCAAACATAAATACCTTTTACTTTATTGCTAATAAAACATCATATTAGCATAATTGGATGGTGGTTAGTTATGGAATTCAGTAATCATATAATTCTCCTTTAGTCATTGTTAACTAATGTCAATATCAAGGCAATACTCACATATATCAAGACAAACTGATTGATTGCAGTCCGTAACATCAACAGAAAGATTGAAGCAACCAACATAAATGAACAACATATTATTTCTACTAATTTTAGATTATTCGAGGCTATACAAATTTTATTTATCTTCTACTAACGTACAGTTTATTTATAAAATCTCTTATTAATACTCATTTACTAACCAGTACTTTCAGAACGTGGTTGAAATGTGTAACAAGAGTTTTTCTTCAATTTTCCACTTAGTAAGAGTGTAATGGACATACATTAAATAATTACTTATATGACACAATTATGCAGAGGTATCATTGATCTGATATTAGTTGATTATGACACAACAATTTCTAAAGTATTTCATCTTTAATCATAAATTGGTTAATCCTTTTAATAATGTTACTTTGACAAGATGATCGCCTTAATATGTGGTTCGATGTCTATTCATAACATTTAAAACCTGGTGAAATATCATTATAATCTTGGTAAACTACATCGACAACCGGAGACGAATTTGTTCTAATAACGTTTAGAGTTGAAGGAGGTACTTTAAATCATATTTTTAGTAGCTTATTGAATGACATTATGTATATCTCTTTAGTAACTCATTGTTTATATATATATATATATCACTAAAGGATTCATTCGACATAAGAGTTTAATTAACCATCGAAGTATCAGTTCTATACTAAAATGAATGACTGGTCACAAGTTTAGTGCATTCAGTTATAAAACAATGTGTATAGATCTCTATTTAAAACTGCTTTGATAGCAACATTAATTTTATCTAAAAAATAAATGGACTTAAATATATATTTCAACAGAACTAATCAATGGAAATAAATAATCTTTTCAGCATAATCTATCCCCTGTATTTAATCTGCTACGATGGAGATTTCTTATGGAATTTTCAAATCCTTATTTACTTAAAGATCTTACTGAAGACGATTTTCAAGATGACAATAATACATTTTCATACTAGAAATCGTCTTTAAATAGATTTGTTGTAATAGAATTCGATTAATTTGAAATCCAAAGTGCTTGTCTTCGATGAAATTGTTTTGACAAGTTCGTTATATTTTAATCAATAATAACTGGAATATTAATAGATCTTTAAAATCAAAATATTATAACAACTTTCATTTATATGAAAATGAAAAGAACTACACGACCTCGACTTCATCTTGAGTAGATAAAGAGCTAAGATACCTCAGAGGCAGCATGAGAATAAAAAAACAAACGATTTCACCATACTAGTATTGCGTTATAGTATGTTATTGTTATATCTCAAAGTCGCTAATCAGAAGCAGCGAATTATCGATCGGACCAAGGACGCGTAAAACACGTGCGAGCAGCCTAGAGTCCTGACTGGTCCTAGTCCAGCCAGTTAGTTCCAAAACACCAGGCTCAGCCTCTGCAATATGAATCCTTATATTTCAAACATATATACCAATCAAACAGACCACAACGTAGCATAAAATAGAAAATACTATTTGTACAAAATTTGGCCAAATGTGACTGTGAATGTGCGAGGCGGTGACTAATAGACAGGGCATAATTTAAGAATGGTAAAACGTATAATAATGGTTCATAGGTCAAAATAAAGTTTATAATAAGAGAAATATGAATAGTTTAGTTATTTAACAATTATACGATAAAAATATACGTTTAGTATTGGTCCATAAAAGGATCCAAAGGTTACTATTCATTATGTTCATCGGGACCTAACAGTTATACAATTGACTTTCTCATGAAAACTATATTGTCATTTTCTGAAGTGAAGATTTTTAATTTAATAAAATTAATATTTACGTTTAAACTTACTTGTTCCATGTCAATAAAATTGTTAATTTGTAAAATATCTGAGCCTAATAATACAAGGATTGTTTCAGCGAATTCAATAATCACATCACAATTGAATGAATTTAAAAATAATTGATCCCAAAAAAATAATAAAGCTATACTGTTTACAGTGCCAACAAATAGCTGAATAATGATAATAGAGAAACATAAAATAAAACTCAAATTATTGGGAATTTTTTAAAAGTGAATAATACAAATTTTAAGATTTCAATTACTCATAATGTGTTGTGTGCTACTTATATTGACATAAGTAGCATATGATGTTAGTCGATAGCAGAATATCTGGCAGCAGAGAGACAAGAGGATCTAACAGTAAAGAATAGAAACAGGATGCAATGCAAGAACAATGAAGTCTGAGACATTTTGAGACAATTGGTGGACATTTTGCAAATTAAGCATTTACTTTATGATTGTTAGATTTTATTAACAAGTCCCGTAATTTTGCGCTAAATACATTCGATTGTCCCCACTGGTGTTCTGTTCACTAAAATAATACCAAATACTAAAGTACATAAATAGTAATTTGATGTTAAGTTAGATTTCATTTAGATAATACATTTATATTATTCCAATTCTTTATTTTTTTCTGGTTAGGGTTTTTTAGCGAGTTAGTTTTCTATGGGATGGATTCACTAACTATCTTTCTATATCCGGGCTTTAGACCGCCAGTGGCCCCAAGGGGGCTCCAGGCGGAGGAATATTCTCCGATACAACACAGAATGAACCAACAGAATCACACATGACGGAGATTTGGAAGATGTAAAATCCTTTACATATCTGGGCAGCGTTATTGATGAACACGGTGGATCTGATGAAGATGTGAAGGCGCAAAACAAGCGTAGCATATCTACAGTTGAAGGACGTCTAGAATTCAAAAAAATTGCCAACCAACACCAACTTCAGAATTTTCAATACAAGTGTCAAGACAGTTCCACTTTATGTGGTGGAAACTTGGAGAACTACGAAAGCCATCATCCAGAACACATAAGTGTTTATTAACAGATGTCTACTGAAAATAATTCAGATCCGTTGGTCAGACATTATCAACAGCAACCTATTATGGGAGAGAACAAACCAGATTCCATTGGAAGAAGTGCTGGAAGTGGATAGGACTCACATTGACGAAAGCACTCAACTGCATTACAAGGCAAGCTGTCACTTGGAATGTTCAAGGCCAAAGGAGGAGAGGAAGATGAAAGAACACATTACGTCGAAAAACGGACACAGACATGAGAAGAATGAACAACAATTGGATAGAACTAGAAAGGAAAGCGCATAACAAAATTGGTTGGAGAATGCTGGTCGACAACCCATGCTCCATTGGAAGTAACAGTCGTAAGTAAGTAAGTAAGCATTCCTTGTCAGGATAACATTTTTGTAAGCTCACTTGTTACGTAAGCTAAAAATATTTTCTCTATTTTAAAATAAATAAAACTTTTCAGTAATATTTATGGAATTACCCTCAGGTTCTTTTTTTTTCTTCAGACCATTTTAATGATAGGAATTTGTTTATCTGATTAGTATAACAGTGTTGGTCATCAATTGATTTGAAAAATATTATATAACAGTTTGTTTTTTTGTCTTTTGAATAAAATAAACCTTAAATCTTTCCGTAGCATTCATACATCTACAAATTACAATATTTACATAAGACAATATCATAGAAATGAATTTCAAATAGCCTTTAAATATTCTTTATAGAAATGTCCGAAATCACATTTTTAAATTAATGGTTGCCATAGTCGTTAGATAATTTATGTATCATCCTGTTCTCAGTTTGAATTTATTTCAATGTTAAGAGTGGTGTGACTTCTTAGGTGTGCGTGTGTATGTTTTTTAACATATTACTTCAGATTATATTTTCAGTTATCATTCGTTGTTATTAAACTATGTACTCAGTCAATCTTCCATAATTGTATGTGAACATGTTTTGACAAGCTTATGTATTATTAGATTGTTTGAAATGTACCGCGACATATCAGTCTTTTTATAAAGATCAAATCAGTCTTCTGATTATACTTTCGAAATTCTTTTAGCGGATTAATTGCCTTATGAGAATTCCTTAATCATAATTAACATAATAGTACCTCTTTTGAATATTAGACCATCAAACATAAAATCTCTTATTAATGTTGTAAACATCATTCACACAAGAACTATTGAAAATATTTAGGTATTTATTATGAATATGAATAAGTATTTTAATGTAATTCTAAGACATTATCAATTAAATTGTTGCTAGTTCTGTTTCTATGGGATATCAACTTAGTACTGATTATCTCTGGTGTTAGCACATTATCTCTTTATTCACGCTATTAGTCTACAAATTTTATAAATTATGGTTAGTATTTGATACTGATTGACCTCGACTGGATTTAGATAAGAAACCAGAAATCACGGTGTAGCTGCTTTATTCCAGTATATGACTCATCAGTAATGAAGACTTATGACTGCACCAGTGATCGAACACAGAACCCAGAAAAACTTAACCATCAAACTACTGGGTTAGCCTATCATAATACATATTTCCAGCATAAGTCAACTGTAATTACAAGTATCACTTCATGAGAAGTTGATAGCAGCTTTACTGTCATAACATTTTGACAAGAAACTTTACTGCAATAAAAAAGAAAGTTGTAAGTTATCTACCATAGAGTTTCTTATTAGGGTTTTTAAGCATATATGGGACTTTGTAAATGAGCAGAAAAAATATTTTGTTTCCATTTTGTTATTGAAGAACTTACAAGATAAAAGTGGCAAGTAAACTAAATCTCTATTTTACTCTTAAACAGTCCAAACATAAAAACTCAACACAATCACTTACTTTATCGAACCATTGTTTTAAGAGCCTGTGAAGGTATGAGTTTTCATTTTCAATTAATGTATTTAATCTTTGATCAGTATTGAAATTATTCACATTCATCATTTGACTTTGAAATACCTCCAAGATTTATTCCAAGTAATCCGTTGAATTAATAAAACATAAAGTAAAGATGATAAGTGTCTCTTTAAAAAGTAAGTTGAAACAATCTCAACTATATGATCATGTCACTTAATGTCATTCCCATGTTTATATCGTGACTTCATCTAGCTATTGAAATTATTGAGTAAAAACTTCATTCGTCATAGTTTGATGAGGAATTTGATTGTGCATAACATTGAGTGTTAGTTTTATGTTGAGTAAATGAACCACAAAATAACGGTCAAATTATGTTCTATTTACAACTATTTTTGTAACTATACATAGACTAATATTTTAATCCCAACGTATGATTTATCCCCCACCTTAAATAGAACATGGCGAAGGAGTTGACAATTAATACATTTGAAGCACAACCATCGATATTTAATATTTTATACAACAGATGGTTAGTAGTTGAAACTCACAGTAGAAATGGCAGATATACAGAACTACTTCGAATGAATTCCCGAAAGTAAAGTACATTACTTCGAAATCATAATTCATCAAGTTTTTAATTCTAAAAGCTTATGATTAACAAATGGTTTCAGAAGAATAATTAGAATGTACTGTATCAGGTTGGGTAGAAAGTAATCAAACTAAAATATGTTTATTTGACATTTTTCTCATTACAAGAATTCGGCATCACTAAAAGGCTGCTACACAGTGGTTAGTTGAACTATGATGTTTATAATAAGTGTTGAATTCAAACGTTAATCGGATATTATCTCAATATTTGTACTGTTCTCAGATTTTACACTTTGTTAACATTTTCAAACTTAAATTTTGTCAGTAAATGTTTTATATTCAGATTGGATCACTTGTACTTAAGTATTCATTATTTATATTAAAGTTTTGAGGTTCATGGTAGGCTTTACTTTATGACAAGAATCTTTTGCTCAACACGGATGCTATGATATATATATATATATATATATATATATATATATATATATATATGGTTAAAAGTATAGATGAAGAATTTTATAATTATTCTTGTACACAGCTGATATCTAGCTCATTTAGAAATTTATTTACTTGTCATACTGTTAAGCGATACTTACTTAAGTCATTAGCATTGTTATAGATTGAATTCTAGCACGAACAGTTACACCGATATAAAAAATTGTTGGCATTTTCAATGCGATTTTATTATACCCTGAATAGCTTTAAATTCAATTCTTTTAGAGCTGAATACGCACAACTCCTTATCTTCAAACTAACCCTTAAAGTAAACCTATAAGCTTTTATGTAGGTGAGTAAAGAAAATAACAAAGTACAATACAATCATAGTACCCTACCATTTTTGTTTATCACTTAAATCAAATAAACATATCAATGGTGGAAAAGATTTATAGCTCAGGTGAATGATTTTGATGGAGTTTTATTCTCTGAGCTGGATGGTTTAATTGTGGAGTATTCATCGTTCTTCTGAACGACATCGTCAATAAAAACTCCAGGTAGAAATGGAGTATTTGAATTTCTCCATCAACGATTAAAGTTCAACAACTAATTGTATCTTATTTAAAACTTACTTCGAAATCCAATTTCTTAATAGAATTATTATCATTAGAATTTCGGAGAATAAATTCTTTATGAACATTTTTAATATGTTGAATACATTGTAGTTGATTGATATTGTTCATTGTTTTTTCAATTATATTATTAACATTATTATGATATAATCCATACTTTTTACTCATTATATCAACAAATATACTTAAACATAAAGCAAAGGAATAGATTTGAATACCTAGAATTCAAAAAAATTATTCGGATAGTTTGTTTTCAGAACGGGTTTTGTAGAGATTTTAGTAATTTCAGTAGTTGAAATCATGAGTCAATTGAACCTGGACCACATTGGAAAACCTGGAAGTACTGGATGGCCGTTTCGTTCTAGTGTGGGACTCTTCAGTAGTGTGCATCCGCGACCCCGCTTCCCTCGAGATTCGACACCAGGATATCAGTCTCGAGCGCGAGTGCTTAATCATTAGACCAATGGGCTGGCATCCAACGTTGGTAATGTCTAACTTCAACCCATCCACTTTTGGATGCCGGCTCGTTGGTCTGATGATTAAGCGCTCACGCTCGAGACTGACAGGTCGAATCTCACGGGGGGCGGGATCGTGGGCGCGCACTGTTGAGGAATTCCATACTAGGACGAAACGGCCGTCTGGTGATTCCAAGTTTTCCATGGTGGTTTGGCTTTGGTTGATTCATAATTTCAACTATATTTTGTTTTGTTTATTTTTGATAGTTTGAAGTGCTATTACATACGAATGTGATATTCCTAAATTACTGAATAGTTTATACTTACTTGATATTAGATTAACCTTGCCTATATGTATAACTAATATTGAGGTGTAAAGTAATCAAATTTTATCACTTTACTAGTTTGATTTTCATATAATGTTAAATAATAAATACAGTTGAATAACTTAGATAGTTTATCATTTGAAATTCGATAATGTCATTATACTTCAGTAGTGAAACGTTGTTTAATTAACATGACAAAAGATCATGTTTTGTTTTTATTCATTTATTTATTTATTTCAAGAAGCAAATAAAATACATTTTAAAGTATTATAAGTAGAGGTGAATGCTAACCATCATCCATCTCTGCTTTTAACGCTTGTAACTTAAGGATGCATATATGCCAATAAGTGACATTTATTGTAGTTGTTTGTGGGTAACATTATTAAAAATTGGAACTAATATAAAAAACACTGTATCAAAATCAAGATCATGCATGAGCGAATTAGTAAATATAAATCCGTAAATATTATCCTAAAAGAAATCTTCATCCGTTACTCAATCAAACCACAATATTCTTGACGATTTCCACATCACTTTAGAGACGAGATTAGTTATCCACGTAGACTGAGTCGTGAAACTTTATTGTAGGGCTAAATTGTAAAAAAAATACTTTTAATATACTGGTTTAGTTATTCTTCAGTTTAAAGTAGTTTGTTTCAAGGATAGTTATAGAACATATTCTATTGGTTCTGTGAGTTTCATTTGATTTAAGGTTTTACGCTAATTATCTTGACATTTTGGTTACTCTCAAAAGGGGTTTGTGGAGATTTTAAAAATTTCAATAGTTGAAATCATGAATCAATTGAAGCTAGACCACATTGGAAAACTTGGAAGCATTGGACGACCGTTTTGTCCTAGTGTGGGACTCCTCAGCAGTGCGCATCCAATTAACTCATGATTTCAATTTGTGAAATTTCTAAAATCTCCACAAACCCATTCTGATAATAATCACCTGCTCACTGGTGAATGATTTCACGAGATACTCCTGGAGAAGCCGTTACCCGTGGAGTTCAACTAGGTATATTGTGAGACATCGGCTCACTGAAGAAAATGGTATAAGGTGGCGCAATTTCGTGGATTGGCTGAAGTTAAACATTAACACCGTCGAATGTCGGCTCAGTGGTCTAGTCGGTTAAGCGCCTGGCGCGAAAGTGATAAATCCTGTGTTCGAATCTCGAGGGAGGGGTGGGATCGTGGATGCCCAGTGCTGAGGAGTCACATACTAGGACGAAACGGCCGTCCGGTGCTTACAGGTTTTTCATGGTGGTCTAGCTTCAATTAACTCATGATTTCAATCTGTGAAATTTTGTTTACTCGTCCAGTCCTTTTCTATTTATTAAAATTGTCTGCTAATTTTGTGAAGCTAAAAGGTAACAAGTTTGAGCTTACTTTCTTTCTCCATATTGACTATATTCTCATAAAATTGGTAAGGATATTTCATCAGAAAGATATTTTCCTGTTTAAAAAGTTTTATTTTGTTATATTACTAATTCAAAGGTTAAAACTGTACATAAGATCAATGAACATACACTTTAAACCTTAAATTCGACACAAATTCAGTTTTGAATTAAACTGGGGCTAATAAACTTGTAATGGAACATTTTACAACTAAATTTTAATGAAATGTCTTACATATTATGGTCGAATTAATGTGTCAATTTTCTTGTGGGATGTTTTAACTATGCTATATAATGAATTCACTATGAATTCATTTACTGGCGTCATTATTTTTTTAAAATATGATAAGTAGTTTCAAATCTCCAAGGAGATATCAACTCTCAAGTGGTCACAGACCCACTTTTCTAATAAGTCTATCTAAAACCTATTTCTAAATAGTAATGCAGATTATTCTGATCACTTAATTTCAAACTAAATAAAGCATAATCATCATTTAGAATAGTAATTAAAGTCCAACTTAATAGATAGAATCTATTCAGTGCTAAGAATAAGACTATGCCTTAGTAACCTATTAATTTAACATTATAAACTATATAAAGTATTCAATCATATAAATAATATTACCTTCATCAGCTGAATTATGTGAAACTTTTGTTGGTATATCAGGAAAATGTTTAATTAATTCATAAATATAGTCTTTATTAAGTGCAAAATGTATAGGAAGAAGCCAATAAATATAAAGTGGATCATAAATTTGTTTAGCTGTATAAAATACATTTAAAATTTTCACTGATTGTTCTTTGAATTGTTTAAATTGGTTTTGTTGATTTTTGAATTTTGTTTCAAGTTCTAGACTGATCTAAAAAAACAAAAAAAATTTTTTTTTCTACAGTATTATTTTACTTATTTTATTCATGTAATAAATATACATTATTTTGCATTATCAAAAGTACTTTACATTCAATGGAAAATGAATTGAGGTATTATCATTGTATCTAATGTGACATTAGTAATGAGAAAGATTAGTTCATTGAAGAGTTCTCGTTTTACGGCGAATTCATTTTCAAAGCTGTACAATCGCAAATATATATAGGATATATATAGGATACAGGATAATAATAATACTGATAATAGACTTCTGTTAGACATGGTAACAAAGAGGTTAAATAAAAAAAGCTTTTTTAATACCTTTGTTTATTTTACCTTACTGTCATCATGTCTAACAGAAGTTCATTATCAGTATTATTATTATCCTGTAAAGTAACTATATATATTTGTGATTGTACAGCTTTGAAAATGAATTCATCAAAAAGAGAACTCGTCACTGAACTAATCTTTCTTATTTAATTCCTTAATAGGTGTATTTCGTTTCCATTAGTAATGATCAAATATTTCAGCTTTCCAAAACTCCTTTTTCCATAATATTTCATTTAAACCAATGATGGAGATGATATTATTTAGAGATTAAAGTATGTAGGATATAGATAATCTGATGTAATCCATAATTTCTATTGTCTAATCCATAAGATCTTTTGGTGAACCAGTGATCGCAAATAACGCACTGTCTAGTGGTTAAATGATTATCTTTATTTTTTTATATTACATAACATAGAATTACGTGATGATTAAGAAGATAATGTCATTAAAATTAGTACTTACATTTCTTCCATACAATAAGCATGTTAGTTTTCTATTTTATTAATATGAGTATATAGTTTTAGAATGTAATCTAAAATGTTCATTAGTTGATAAAACAAACATATACAACAACGCCGTTATAAAACTATGAAGTTGAAATAAACATAATAAGAAGTATTTGAAGCGAAATTACGGTAGATCTGTTTACGGGAAACATTTATGGATTGACTAGTTAGCACGCCTCAACATCTAAGAGCTCTATTAATAAGAGGACGGAATTAATGATAACTCAAGCAATACTGATTCGATGAATTTACAATTCCTATGTCAGAGACAAAAAACCAAACCTAAGAAGTACTCTTATCAAAAATAAATATCCATCAAGTTTTGTTGATACGATTTTAAGACTCAAATCTCCAAGAGAATTAATAATCTATATGCCAAAGGAAATGCTTTGCGTACAACTTGATTTCCTAGGTGAAAAATTCGCAAATATCTTGAAGATGGGGATTTTTAACTCTCAGAAAACATACATTTTTTCTCACCAACTTTGAGGTTTCTGTTCTACACTCGATAGATGTTCGACGATAAATTTAAGGATAAACTTAAGTATCTAGTCACTTTACTTTGTACTGAGAAATTCAACTGATCCTGTTGATATCTTGGTGTATTGATCGGCCAGTACTTATTCTTTTCAAGCAGGTAGGAAAATGTTATTCAAAGTGATCACAAAGAGGTATCAATGGATTCATAAGAACGCGGCACAATCGATAAAAACAGGTTCACTATTCAAAATCATCTCTAAGTTAAAATACTTGAGGGGACCAGAACGGTGAACACTAAAGAAGCTAGTTCAGTTTTGTCTTAACCCATAAATTTTCAAGCTATCATCCTCTCTCCACTGCACTACTGAACTTGAAACGTAATTTATTTCCTTTGTCATTTCATTTCTGATTACATTTCATTTCCACTTCACTACTCTGTCTTATTATGTTGCTTAGCCAATCTCTATAACTATTCATCTTTATCTAGATTCCATTGCATTCTGGATGAATATAAGTGTCTTATCACGTAAATCTTTATTTTCTTGATCAACTTATCAATTTCGTTATTTATCTATTTTTCTCTTCTGATGTTATATTCAGTGAATTATAGATATTATCTACAAACGTATTCTCAGTTGTTATTATTATAGGAAAAAGTATGTATTTATGGTCGGACAACATTAAGAATGAATTCGCTGAACCAGATTTTTTTGCTTTATGTCCCAATGGATGTTTGCCCTTAATAAAATTTATTGTCAGATGATCAAAATATTCTTAGTTGTCTAACAGAACTAAAATCCTATTATAGTGGAATAAGATTAGTTAATCTTTATTTACAAGGTAAATCATAGTAATTGTAAGTAATCCTGAAGTGTATAAAAGCGTTCACTTCCGGATAAGCATCCATAACCCCACAGGTTAACAGCAAAACTATACGATTTGTCAGTCTGCAAACCTATAATCTAAAAGTTAGCGTTCCGTGGTCAAACATCAAACCCGAATAAATAGTCAGTGAGATTAATGTATAGGATGGTAAAGCATCTGAAAAAGATCATTAACAAATAAAATTATTGTAATAGACTTCTAAGGGATTCCGGTAATAATTCTCATCAGTCCCATCTACTGGGAATC
Source organism: Schistosoma margrebowiei (assembly GCA_944470205.2). Lineage (NCBI taxonomy): Eukaryota > Metazoa > Platyhelminthes > Trematoda > Strigeidida > Schistosomatidae > Schistosoma > Schistosoma margrebowiei. Next base: position 73,256,391 of record OX104028.1, on the reverse strand, counting down.
GCTTTTGATAATATTTAGAATAACAACGAAGATGTTAACATTAAACATTCTAGAATAGATAATGCAAAATTGTCAAAATCAATAAAAATGTTCATGTAAAATTGGACATTTTGTACTGTGATGTAATTTAAAATAATAATTTTACTACTAACTACTCAACTCAAAATTGTTTTACTGTTCATTATAGATTTATGTATGACTTTAAATGACGTTTCTTTTCTTCATTACAACATATTCATTGTAAATTAGCTTATATCTCGGATCATATAATCACATACATGTACTGATGGGTACCTGGAGTAATGACAGATTGGGTATGTATATGAACGAGGATTTCAGAAAAAAATTACATTCTTACATTTGTCTTCAGTATCAACTAATCATTGAAATGAATTTATTGAATATCTTGAAATATGTAGAGTAGTTGCTGGGTGTACACTAATAAAAAGCTGAATATTTGATAAATAATTTGAATTAAAAAAATATTCTGAAAAGTTATTTACTGTCTAAACTTAATTAGAATATCTTATTTTTATGGCAACTATCATGCTGTATGTATGCAATAGTCGAAATACCTAGCGATAGTTAACATGACCAATTTATGATGAGGTCATCAATTTATCAGTGCTCTCTCTAGTTTGAATAATTTCCTATCTGTGTAAAAAGTACTTTTGTAACGCCATCTATATATTATTTCTGATAATAATCATTATATATATAGCAACGTTTAATTAATTACTTACCTCTTTCACACTTTTCTTAATGATATCATCAAATTTTGAACACATTGGTGTAGTCAATCCAAGTTTTGCGGTTCCAGATGCCAACAAAACGCCAAAGGTTTTTCGTGCAGATGATTCAAATTCTCTTGGTTTTAAGTAAAATACGACGAAAATATGAATGCTATTTATGAAATTCTCACAAGAATCTTTATGTAGATCCAAAATAAATTTCAGGTTAACATCATGTTGAAGCAGTGATATTTATGTTAACAGTTCCATAGTTTAAGGCCTAAAGATCTAGATTCTACATTCCATACTTTCTATTCATACGGTTAAGCCTTTTGACTCTCATTACGTACAACATAGTTATTTTCAAAAGCATTTTAGGAGTCTCAGCTAATCGCCATAAGTTGATACATAATTAGTAAACGATATAACTTATCTAAATTTTTTTATGATACATCTAAACCATGTCGAATTTCCTGATCAGGATTTTGATTCCAAGGGCATTTGCAAACAAAAAGGGAGTAAAATAATTATAAGCATGTGAAATGACTATCGTCAATTGTGATATTTCTTATCTAAAAGCAACGCACTGGCTTTAGATAACGAACCTGCAACAAAATTGGGAAACTTACTAACCGATGATGATTTATTTGCAATTAATATAAGGATTCCCACAGTAAAGCCAAAAGAACTTACTGTCAATTATTAGAATGCAATTTATTTAGTTCAATAATTTTCACTAAAATCAACTTTTTAGTTGAATCGATTTTGAATTAAAAAGTTAACCGTCTGACGGATAATCAATTTAATGTTATTGCTGATATAAGAAGAAACCGAATTAAGAAATCTTCATTTTAAAATAGAATTTCATCATATCTGTGGAATACTAAATGGATTTCACAGATGAATATGAAATCAGCATTAATTAAATATTAGTGATTAGATTAACAATTACAACTGATTAAATAAGTTGGACCCATGATGTGACTGAATCCACAGAATTTCGTCGTTTATCACATTTAAACTGACGTTTCAGTAACATTGACTTTCAAGATGCTATCTATTTTTTTGCCTAAATTACTTTTACTAAGTAGAAAATAAATTAGTTTGAGTTTATCCTCAGAACATATACAACTAGCATTACAAACAAACCATTTAAATAGACTATAATTATACTGCATTAAAAAATTTCTAAGAATGAAGTGACTGAATAATAATTAACTCAATTAAAGTAGATCATCAAGACTTTTCGCATTGCATTATTCTGAATTCATTTACAATCATCCTCAGAAAAGACTATGAATGACAATAAATTTTGTGAAATCAATTCTACCTCATTTTATGTCCATTCCAAATAATTGGATTTTCAAATTCTGATCTAGTCCGTTCGGTGATTGTAAATAATGCTAGCGGCCACAAAAATCTTCTTAGACTGTAAGGTATAATTGTTCCTTTTAAAACTGATACAACTTGATAAGTAAAACTTTGTGCTACATTTTCATTTGAATAATTTAAATTGATAAGTTTAACAGAATTTGAATAAGATGATTTACGACACATTTGATCTATTATACTACCAAGACACTCAGTGAAACAACTTGACCCAGTTTCAATTGACGCCATCCATCCTTCTGGTCCTAAATATATTGTGAGTAAATATAAAATAAAATGGATAAGTGTTACGTAATATGCTGACAATTATTGGTTAAAATATTGATAAATATTGGTATAAAAAGAAAGGTATTACAAATATTTGGAGATTTCATTTAGAAAAAAACAATGTTTCTACATTGATATTTTAAAGTTGTCCTCTACAAAATAGCGATGGCTTTTGAAGCGAACGGTACTGGTTCCGATTGCCATAGTGAATATCGACTCTGGAATGTAGGTGCATCCAGATGAGGAGTCCTCAATTAGACGAAACGGGCGTCCTGGATTCCACTGCTAGCCACTATCGATATTTGCTTAAAAAGCTTGTGACTCAAGGCTATGTCTAGGCAATCTGTACAGGAAGCACATATGCCAACAAGAAACTGATCAATTGCAATCCTAAATAACAATGGAAAGATACAAGTAAAACAACATCAAGTGAAGTTAATAACAATAGATGAGCAATGTACTGAAATGGCGTTTACGTGAACGCATGACACTTGTACGATACCGAAGTTGAATATTGCACAAAACATAAGGGAAATTATAAACTTCAAGAAAGTTTTTCAGTATTAAACCCCATAAAATCATTATTTTATTAATGAAAATATAGTTATCAGTATGAGGTTGTGCAGATTGATGATTTTAGTGTCTAGCTGCAATCAATCTACAAAGTTGCGCGACCATTTTTCATTGTCTTCGGTGATTAAATGCTTCACACTCGACGCGGATTAGTTCTACTGGTCACCACTTCTCACTAGAATCCCCTCTCGAATCTTGTCATATGCTCACTAGTGACTAACTTTGAGAGAGGATTCTAGGAGTTTTAGTGAGAAGCTGTGACCAAAAGAGTTCGACCATCTTCAGTTTGTAAGCACCTGAATAACAAAATAGATGAATTGTTGTTATTCTGTTGAGATCCCTATCCTTGCTATATTTTTGGATTCATAAATGAGAAAACTTGCACGAAACTGTGTTTATAAGTTTTTACACGGCAAATGAGCCGAGCAGATATTAGTACTTTTTCAATTAGTTTGCATAAATATCAGTACTGAGCATAAAAGGAATCATCAATGTCTTACTAATTTATCGTCCACCTACAAATTAACAATATCCTCTTGGTGTTTCTTCTATCTATCAGTATCTTTTCATGTCTAAACACTACCATTTTAAATCTGTAGGTTAAAACTTCACAGAATTTTAATGTATGTTACATTTCAGTATCTGAAGAAACTGAAGCTGAATTATTTCTAAACATAGAAATAGTTTAACACTACAAATCAAGTAGTTTTTAATGATTTAAATGTTGAAAATTATAATTGTTTATCATCTGACAGTGAAATTAGTTCATTTTTTCCCTGAAAATTAAAAATACTATGGTATTCTTCTAAGTTAAGTATCTTGTTTAAACCATATTCCATATACTTATTTTACCTGTTAAGAAATTATGTCAAGCGTAATATATATGTTGAAACCAAAAAAAGTTATATTTAAGATAAGCATAATGATACATCATGATTTACACGAGTAAGAGCTATCCTCATTTGGGATTTGAGATTCGAATTGTAGTCTGGAGGAACTACTTACTATTCCAAGATGGTTTACATTAATCAACAAACTCTCACTTTATTCAAACTAATGTTATTGGTAGGCTGCAAATATTTCGTTATGCAATCTAAACAATTCATATTTTCTAAAATAAGATATCAACTATCAAACCATTAACTCTAAAATAAGCAGTGTAGTCTTACAACTGGACTCTCTATATTCCTTTCAGAAATCAATATTTCGATATGTACCATCCATTATTGTTAATAATTCAAATGTCCTCTTTCCCTGTTAATCATTAAAAGAAAACTTGTCGAGTAACTGTTATATGCAGAATTATATTTACGAATAGTTATGTTTATATTTATGTTTATAGATACTTACTAAGTAACAAAAATGTAACATCTCATTTTAGTCTAATTAAACACATATCAATTGATTTATTCTTCAACATTAAGTACTTGTCTGCATTTATTTCTTCTTCTTGGATGTTGTAACTTTTTTTCTTGTCTCTCTCATGTTGATGACTATCTCACACTTTTTCACATGCAAATTATCCTTATTAATAAATCTAATACTAGATGAATGAAATTTATACCATATATGAAAATGATGCTTTTATCAAATTTTTAGATGTTTATCACAAATACACCAATAGGTGTACATACATGTTTGCAGACATACATAAAATCACAAAAAAAACGATGATAGAAGTACAAAATGTACGAGAAAACTATTTGTCCAATTCGGTTTGTATGTTTATACTTATATTAAAAAAAAACAGACCTGATATTATATCAAACTTATCCTTATTTATCTGTACCCACGCATTGTATAGATAGATATAGAAGATAAAGTTTATTGGTAGAGCATGTTCATATCATCCAATATATATAATGAGTGATGTAATTCTAAACAAATAGTATGAACTAACAGATATGGACTTAGTCTTTCATTTGATAATCTCTAATAACAATAATATGGATTTTAAAAAAAGTCTAATAATATTCATATAACTATTTTTTTATAAATTGAAGTACTAATTAATACATTTTCATTGACAATAATTTTTGGATTAAAATAAAACAAAAATAATATTAATTGAAATCATGATTATAATAACGATAGTATTATTTTTATTATTTCATATCAGTATTCATTCATTACCTATGATGAACAAAACCTTAAATCAACATAATGAAACATTATCCAATCTAAATGATAAACAATTAAACAATAATAATAATGAAATTATTCCTACACATATCATTAATGATAATTATAACCAATTACTATTAATATTATTATTATTTAAAGATATTGCTTCAATACAAACATTTAATACAACAAATAATCTTATGAATAATAATAATAATAATAATAAAGAAGGTAATTATTTATTAAAAAATAATAATTTCAATCAAAAAATCAATAATTCAATTATATTAAAACAAAATCAATTTATTGACAATTCATGTAATCATAAGGAATGTTCTACAATATTTAGAATAAAAGAATTAAATGATAAACTAATTTATTTTAAAGGTAAATTTATTATTAATAAAAATATCAATAATGAAATCTTATTACGTAATATAATATCTAATGAAACAATTAAAAATCAATTATACAATAAAAATTTTACGCAATTGATTATTGATTTAAATAATAATAATAATATGAAAGATTTATCTTTATTAAAAATGTTTAATAACCAATCCTTTATACATTTATTACTTAATATAAACAAGGATACTATATTGAATAATTTAACCATAAAGAATATAATAAACAATTTGGATGATAAAGAAAATCGATCAATTGATCATTTAGATGATTATTATATTCAGAAAATGATTAATTTAACAGAAATGAATACTGATCATTTGATAACAAAAGTGTCAAATGTCAAAATCAATAAAGAAAAGGAATATGATAATGAAATCGATCAATTAATTGGTGAAGAACAAAGTTTCAATGAAGTACTTGGTAACAATAAGTTAGGGAATAATTTAATAAAGAAAGGAATAAACAGAGAAAATAAAAATAAACTCTTAACAAATAATAATAAAATATCAATAGGAAAAAAATATAGAAGAAAACGTTCATCAAATGATATTGATTTAGAAGTATTCAATGTAGATTCATCAAGTGCAGAAAATATAAACAGAAACAATAAACAAAACAATAATGAATATCAGAAACAAATAAAAATAAACAATCAAAACAAAATAAGTCGAAGGACTAAAAAAGACATTGATACATATGAAGAAACCCCAATATCCGAGGAAGTGACGACTGTCCCTCCAGCTCCGACTGCAGATGTGTCAGTGATTCAGGACTCGAGTCCAGATACCCCAGTATCCGAGGAAGTGACGACTGTCTCTCCAGCTCCGACTGCAGATGTGTCAGTGATTCAGGACTCGAGTCCAGATACACCAGTATCCGAGGAAGTGACGACTGTCTCTCCAGCTCCGACTGCAGATGTGTCAGTGATTCAGGACTCGAGTCCAGATACACCAGTATCCGAGGAAGTGACGACTGTCTCTCCAGCTCCGACTGCAGATGTGTCAGTGATTCAGGACTCGAGTCCAGATACCCCAGTATCCGAGGAAGTGACGACTGTCTCTCCATCTCCGACTGCAGATGTGTCAGTGATTCAGGACTCGAGTCCAGATACACCAGTATCCGAGGAAGTGACGACTGTCTCTCCAGCTCCGACTGCAGTTGTGTCAGTGATTCAGGACTCGAGTCCAGATACACCAGTATCCGAGGAAGTGACGACTGTCTCTCCAGCTCCGACTGCAGATGTGTCAGTGATTCAGGACTCGAGTCCAGATACACCAGTATCCGAGGAAGTGACGACTGTCTCTCCAGCTCCGACTGCAGATGTGTCAGTGATTCAGGACTCGAGTCCAGATACACCAGTATCCGAGGAAGTTTCGACTGTCTCTCCAGCTCCTAATGCAGATGTGTCAGTGATTCAGGACTCGAGTCCAGATACACCAGTATCCGAGGAAGTGACGACTGTCTCTCCATCTCCGACTTCAGATGTGTCAGTGACTCAGGACTCGAGTCCAGATACCCCAGTATCCGAGGAAGTGACGACTGTCTCTCCAGCTCCGACTGCAGATGTGTCAGTGATTCAGGACTCGAGTCCAGATACACCAGTATCCGAGGAAGTGACGACTGTCTCTCCAGCTCCGACTGCAGATGTGTCAGTGTTTCAGGACTCGAGTCCAGATACACCAGTATCCGAGGAAGTGACGACTGTCTCTCCAGCTCCGACTGCAGATGTGTCAGTGATTCAGGACTCGAGTCCAGATACACCAGTATCCGAGGAAGTGACGACTGTCTCTCCAGCTCCGACTGCAGATGTGTCAGTGATTCAGGACTCGAGTCCAGATACACCAGTATCCGAGGAAGTGACGACTGTCTCTCCATCTCCGACTGCAGATGTGTCAGTGATTCAGGACTCGAGTCCAGATACCCCAGTATCCGAGGAAGTGACGACTGTCTCTCCAGCTCCGACTGCAGATGTGTCAGTGATTCAGGACTCGAGTCCAGATACCCCAGTATCCGAGGAAGTGACGACTGTCTCTCCAGCTCCGACTGCAGATGTGTCAGTGATTCAGGACTCGAGTCCAGATACCCCAGTATCCGAGGAAGTGACGACTGTCTCTCCAGCTCCGACTGCAGATGTGTCAGTGATTCAGGACTCGAGTCCAGATACACCAGTATCCGAGGAAGTGACGACTGTCTCTCCATCTCCGACTGCAGATGTGTCAGTGATTCAGGACTCGAGTCCAGATACCCCAGTATCCGAGGAAGTGACGACTGTCTCTCCAGCTCCGACTGCAGATGTGTCAGTGATTCAGGACTCGAGTCCAGATACCCCAGTATCCGAGGAAGTGACGACTGTCTCTCCAGCTCCGACTGCAGATGTGTCAGTGTTTCAGGACTCGAGTCCAGATACACCAGTATCCGAGGAAGTGACGACTGTCTCTCCAGCTCCGACTGCAGATGTGTCAGTGATTCAGGACTCGAGTCCAGATACACCAGTATCCGAGGAAGTGACGACTGTCTCTCCGGCTCCGACTGCAGATGTGTCAGTGATTCAGGACTCGAGTCCAGATACACCAGTATCCGAGGAAGTGACGACTGTCTCTCCAGCTCCGACTGCAGATGTGTCAGTGATTCAGGACTCGAGTCCAGATACACCAGTATCCGAGGAAGTGACGACTGTCTCTCCAGCTCCTAATGCAGATGTGTCAGTGATTCAGGACTCGAGTCCAGATACACCAGTATCCGAGGAAGTGACGACTGTCTCTCCATCTCCGACTGCAGATGTGTCAGTGATTCAGGACTCGAGTCCAGATACCCCAGTATCCGAGGACGTGACGACTGTCTCTCCAGCTCCGACTGCAGATGTGTCAGTGATTCAGGACTCGAGTCCAGATACCCCTGTATCCGAGGAAGTGACGACTGTCTCTCCAGCTCCGACTGCAGATGTGTCAGTGATTCAGGACTCGAGTCCAGATACACCAGTATCCGAGGAAGTGACGACTGTCTCTCCAGCTCCGACTGCAGATGTGTCAGTGATTCAGGACTCGAGTCCAGATACCCCAGTATCCGAGGAAGTGACGACTGTCTCTCCAGCTCCGACTGCAGATGTGTCAGTGATTCAGGACTCGAGTCCAGATACCCCTGTATCCGAGGAAGTGACGACTGTCTCTCCAGCTCCGACTGCAGATGTGTCAGTGATTCAGGACTCGAGTCCAGATACCCCAGTATCCGAGGAAGTGACGACTGTCTCTCCATCTCCGACTGCAGATGTGTCAGTGATTCAGGACTCGAGTCCAGATACCCCAGTATCCGAGGAAGTGACGACTGTCTCTCCAGCTCCGACTGCAGATGTGTCAGTGATTCAGGACTCGAGTCCAGATACACCAGTATCCGAGGAAGTGACGACTGTCTCTCCATCTCCGACTGCAGATGTGTCAGTGATTCAGGACTCGAGTCCAGATACCCCAGTATCCGAGGACGTGACGACTGTCTCTCCAGCTCCGACTGCAGATGTGTCAGTGATTCAGGACTCGAGTTTAGATACCCCTGTATCCGAGGAAGTGACGACTGTCTCTCCAGCTCCGACTGCAGATGTGTCAGTGATTCAGGACTCGAGTCCAGATACACCAGTATCCGAGGAAGTGACGACTGTCTCTCCAGCTCCGACTGCAGATGTGTCAGTGATTCAGGACTCGAGTCCAGATACCCCAGTATCCGAGGAAGTGACGACTGTCTCTCCAGCTCCGACTGCAGATGTGTCAGTGATTCAGGACTCGAGTCCAGATACACCAGTATCCGAGGAAGTGACGACTGTCTCTCCATCTCCGACTTCAGATGTGTCAGTGATTCAGGACTCGAGTCCAGATACCCCTGTATCCGAGGAAGTGACGACTGTCTCTCCAGCTCCGACTGCAGATGTGTCAGTGATTCAGGACTCGAGTCCAGATACGCCAGTATCCGAGGAAGTGACGACTGTCTCTCCAGCTCTGACTGCAGATGTGTCAGTGATTCAGGACTCGAGTCCAGATACCCCAGTATCCGAGGAAGTGACGACTGTCTCTCCAGCTCCGACTGCAGATGTGTCAGTGATTCAGGACTCGAGTCCAGATACCCCAGTATCCGAGGAAGTGACGACTGTCTCTCCAGCTCCGACTGCAGTTGTGTCAGTGATTCAGGACTCGAGTCCAGATACCCCAGTATCCGAGGAAGTGACGACTGTCTCTCCAGCTCCGACTGCAGTTGTGTCAGTGATTCAGGACTCGAGTCCAGATACCCCAGTATCCGAGGAAGTGACGACTGTCTCTCCAGCTCCGACTGCAGATGTGTCAGTGATTCAGGACTCGAGTCCAGATACACCAGTATCCGAGGAAGTGACGACTGTCTCTCCAGCTCCGACTGCAGATGTGTCAGTGATTCAGGACTCGAGTCCAGATACACCAGTATCCGAGGAAGTGACGACTGTCTCTCCAGCTCCGACTGCAGATGTGTCAGTGTTTCAGGACTCGAGTCCAGATACACCAGTATCCGAGGAAGTGACGACTGTCTCTCCATCTCCGACTGCAGATGTGTCAGTGATTCAGGACTCGAGTCCAGATACACCAGTATCCGAGGAAGTGACGACTGTCTCTCCAGCTCCGACTGCAGATGTGTCAGTGATTCAGGACTCGAGTCCAGATACACCAGTATCCGAGGAAGTGACGACTGTCTCTCCAGCTCCGACTGCAGATGTGTCAGTGATTCAGGACTCGAGTCCAGATACACCAGTATCCGAGGAAGTGACGACTGTCTCTCCAGCTCCGACTGCAGATGTGTCAGTGATTCAGGACTCGAGTCCAGATACCCCAGTATCCGAGGAAGTGACGACTGTCTCTTCATCTGCTATTCCGACTGTGTTAGTTGTTGACAGTTCACTTATATCAACTATACCTTCCACCGTTTCTCTTGGTCAACATTTTGATTTTGATCGTAGTCCAGTTGGAGGTGTTATTAAGTCTATGAACAACGAAATGTTAGACAATAATGAGAAAGTTTCTCCGCATGAGCTTCCAACTGACATTCCAAGGAACAGAAATATTAACATACATATTAGTGGACCTTATATTCATGAGAATAATCGGCTTGAATTTAAATATGGTTTAACAATCGGTTTGATTTTATTATGTATTCTGGTCATTATGTTAATTCTGTCTACAATTCTGGTACTTGTTTGGATTCGTCATCGACGTAACAAATATTCTGGTAGTATAACCCTGACACATATTGAAGAAAACGATAACAATGTACAAAATACCTCATTAAGGAAAAATAGATTTCAATCTAGAAACAGTACACATGATTCATTTACAGCTATAGAAGGAATAGTTAATGAAAGCAAAAGTAATAAATCTACTAATTCAATGAAAACACCAGCAATACAAAAACGTCTTGAACTACGAAGAAAACAACATGTAAAAGCTAAAATATTAGCTCATGAAGCTTTACTTTCCACTGATGATTGTTCTTCATGTGATTGTGGTTTTACTTTTAAATCTCCCAACCCTGAACGTCTCTGTTTAACATCGAATTTAGATAATGATGTTATATTAACTGGTGCACGGCGTAGACAAAGCAATGATAGCGGTGATAGGAAAAACCAAACAAATCAAAATATATTAAATTCTGTTGAACATACTCATGATAAAGAAGATGAATTTTCAGATATTCCTTCTATAAATAATAATAATTTTATTAAAAATAATGAAACTACATCTCATTATCAAGAGATAAGTATGAACAAACCCAGTATAAGTTCAAAAGCATGGAAATATATTGATGAAAATTAGGATTAAATGATTTAATATCTCTATATATTTCTTTATGTTTACAAAAATAATAAAACTGTAAGCCCAAAATTACACATTAATTTTATATTACATTACATTAAGTTGAAATTTCATTTTATTTCATCGATAGTATTTTCAATCATCTCTAATAAAATTTCAAACTTTGACAAGTACTACTTATAGTAATAATAATAATAGTAGTAGTAGTAGTAATATGATAAATATTAAATACGTACATAGATTTAATCAAGTGTTTTATTATAAATTATTATTCATATCATTAGATAGTACATACATTTCAGATTTAAATTCAATAATAATCATCATTTAAAATGTTAATTGAAACACTTAAACTACATTCCTTTATCTCTTTATTTATTCCATAAACAAAATAACTATTCATTAATTAGTACAACATAATCTTTTACTCTAAGCTTTTGTTTATTATGAAATTTTTCTTTCTTTGTAAGAAAATACTTTTAAGGAATTATTATCATCGTTTTGCTGTAAAAACCAAAAAAAAAGAGTTCCTTTTGTTTTGTTTTGTGATCAAGAACCGATTTTTTAAAAAAAACGTTTTTTCTCTGTAAACCCATATGAAGTAATTGTTGTTCAGTTATAAAATGCAATTTAAAAAAAGAAAAAGAAAAAAAAGAAAAAAAGAAAAAAGAGAAAATTTTTTTAATGTTTAATTAATTATTAATTAGTTTTATGCTTATTTTGTTTGTTTGTTTTCTGATATTATTTAAACAACAAAAATAAATGTATTATTGAATAAAATTGAATTTTAAATATTTAATAAATTTGATTAAAACTTCCTGATCATTTTTGTAAGTAATGATGGATAGTGACTAGTAGTGGAATCCAGAACGCGCGTTTCGTCTTAAACCCCAATGGGAAGATACAAGCTAAATAATATCAAGTGAATTTAAATTCACCCCATTGCACAAGCAAGTGGCTATCAGGACTCAGTAGCTGAGTGAATGACGCGATGGCGTTTGAAGTGAATGGTACTGGGTTCGAGTCCCATAGTGAACATCAACTCTGAGATGTAGGCACATCCAGCTGACGAGTCCCAAATGGGATGAAACGCGCGTTTTGGATTCCACTGCTAGCCACTATCCATCATTGTTTACAAAAAGCTTGTGAATTGCCTTAATTCACAAGCTTAATATAGAGGCATACGCACAGTATGCATATATGCCAATAACAGACTGATCAATTGCAGTTTTAAACCTCAATGGAAAGATATAAGTTAAACAATACCAAGTGAATTCCTGATAATTTATGTATTTACTGATGAGACTGTAATATATAAACGAACTAATTAGATTTAAGATAACAGATCTTGAATTTTGGCGCGAAATTCATTTGTTCATTTAACGAAATGAAGTTTTTGTGTTATATCTGATCTCAGTTGGTGATAAATACTCTATATCCAATTCCTGACCCTAGTTATCAACTATAAATATTAATTCTAATTCCTCAAACTGGTTTATAACCCTTATTTAACTGTAGTATTTAGATTGACATTTTCAAGGGATTGTTAGTGTCACTCATAGGTCGTCCATAAATTATAGTCTCATCCAATTACTTTTAATAAATATAATAAATTATTAAACTTAATTGAACTATTTTACAATGACAGATAATCCGCCTAGAAACTAATTTTAATGGACTCCTATTTATAATAATATTGATCTTATTTTTAAGGTATAAAAACTATTAATGTTGTAAGAACTTTATATACGTTCTAATATTTGAACGACGAGTATTCTTTTCGATAGATTCTCTTCAGGTTCTATAATTATATATATATTCAAATTAATCATCCGAAAAATAGTCAAGTTAAAGGCAAAGTACATCGTTTAATGCATATGAATTTAGGGTGACGATGTCACAGGATCAATCAATATGAGACTAAAAACTGCACTGACAAGAACTTATCCTGCAGCGAAATTGATTGTCCTGTCCAAAACAACATGTTCTTTGACACAATCAAAGGTCGACAGGTATCCCTTTCATGTTACCACCAACTGTGTATACAAATTTACATGTACCTGCCAAAGCAGTTACATTGGTAGAACAGAAAGGAGAGCCTACGTCCGATTCAAAGAACATATTCCGAAAAGTTTAAGGTTAAATGGATTAAACGCATTCAACAGTGCTATCGCAAGACATCTCCTTGATACAGGACATGAAGTTGATATACTGAAGTCCTTCAAGGTGATTAACAAACAATCAAACTCCAACCTTTTGAAATTCACTGAACCGTTAGCAATCAAACGTTTAAAACCAGATCTATGTATACAAAAAGAGACAGTAATAAATCTTTATTTACCCTGGTAACAATAACCCCCACCCTTTCTATTCATTTGCTCCTATTTATTTATTTATTGCGTCATTATTGCAACTCTTTCTGAAGTTTAAATTACATCATACATAAATGATTGATTTCAATTCATATTTACTTTATTACCATTGCTATATTTTCATGAGTTCTAATCACTATTTCAATGTTCCAGAACTTTCCCTCTCTAACTTTATTTATTTATTCGAATCAAACATTTTATAAGCTCATTAACTCTATCTGAATCTTCGCTACATCATCATACACATGTATTGATTTTAATCACACTCGTATGTATAAATATGTCAATATCTGTAATAATTTGAATTTCAAATAATTCAGGTTGTAAGCAGCTGATGAGAACCTAACGAAATAAAATGAATTCAAATTATTCTGTACCAATCTTTGTTCTTGCTGTAGTTAAAATAATAAAGGGAACTATGTGTATGGAATTTAAGGTTGTTAAACAAATGTTGAAAATAATTCTGAGATATTGAAGTAGATTTGCTATTCTATAACTAGATCCCAGAGAAGTTACGTTTTTTCCAGTTACGTAAATATAGTACCTTGTAATGTCGAAATAATTATCGGTCCTAATAACATGCTTGTTGCATACGGACTGATTTTCTAAGCACAGTAGCTCATAGAATATCACTTGTTTTAAAAGTCATCTTTATTGGACTTAGAAAACAGGATAGAAATTATTACGTGAAAAAGCATTGATTTACTTTGATCTAAATAAATGACGCGCTGCGAACAGTTTCATACTTCTCAATGTTACTTACTGATCACTGCCGAAGCTTATCGTTAATCAAAATTCTTCAATACATCTATTGGCAGGCTTGGTGCTGTCATGTTTTTGGGATAACAAAACCCAAGTGAATAGTTGGCGCAAGATCTTACTTTGAACTAAGATATCTAGTTTCAGAATCTCTGTTTCAAAAAACATTTGCACTTATTTTGACTAGCAGAGGAACTTGTGATTCAGGCTACTGACTTGTTAAGCCACGTGACCAAAAAATGTGGTATCAAATATGACTTTATTAGGCTTAAAACCAGTAGTGAGCTTATCGAAATCCATTGATCAAACAAATGTCATGTGGTTTATATTTTATCATAAGCTTGTAAGTAAATCGGTGAACTATGGGACTGTAATTGAACTTTCTGTCAGTAGATGAACACACACTATCCATCTTAGTCTTAAGATGTTTCCTTCATAATGCTCAATAACTTCATGATTCTGATGGTGAACATGAGTAAAGTGATATTTACCAGAGCATAAAACAGGTGCAGTATTGAAAAATGAAAATTACAGGCCACTATTTAAGATGTGTACATTAAAAAGTTAGAATTGGATGAAATAACATGGATTAAGTAGGAAATAATGAGTAAGGTTAATAGTACATTAAAATATGTAAGAAAATATTAATTACATTAGATGATTGTAGGTTGTGACAATTTGGAGCAAAAGAAGATATGTACATGAAGAGTACTGGATAATTTTAAAGAGAAAAATAAATGTTAGTTTATTAAGTCTTCAGTCAGCCAAAAGTTGAAGTGTTGAATGTGTTCTACTAAATGTGCAGTTCATGTATCCAATGTTATTCATTTTAACGTTTACAAAGGCTAACCAACTTATTGTACGGACAAAAATAATTTCATACCGTATTATTAGCAAAACGTTTGTTTTTCATAAAGGCATCTACGTTATTTATCCATTTTATCAAACTTCAAACTGGCTCTTCCATAGCACACGCAAAACAAATGCAGGAGAAAACGACCAGTGTAGCAGCAGCTTCAGCAACAGTAGGTCTCAACATACACAAAAGGAAAAGCAAGATTCTCCGATAAAACACAATACGCACCAATAAAATCACATTTGACGGAAAAGCTTTGGAAGATGTAAGATCCTTTACATATCCGGGCGGCATCATTGATGAACATATTGGATCTGATGGAGATGTGAAGGCTCGAATCAACAAAGTAAGAGTAGCATATCTATAGTTGAAGGACATCTGGAACCCAAAAATATTGCCAACGAACACTAACTTCAGAATTTTCAATACAAGTGTCAAGACAGGTCCACTGTATGTGGCGGAAACTTGGAGAACTACGAAAGCCATCATCCAGAACACATAAGTGTTTATTAACAGCTGTCTACTGAAAATAATTCAGATCCGTTGGCCAGACATTATCAACAACAATCTATTATGGGAGAGAACAAACCAGATTGCAGTGGAGGAAGAATTCATGAAGAAGCGCTGGAAGTGGATAGGACTCACATTGAGGAGGAGAGGAAGACGAAAGAACACATTACGTCGAAAAACGGACACAGACATGAGAAAAATGAACAACGATTGGATAGAACTAGAAAGGAAGGCCAATGAAAGTGTGAGTTGGAGAATAATGGTCGGTGGCCTATAATCTATTAGGGGTAACAGACTTACTTAAGTAAGTAATAACTTCAGAAATTGGAACAAATTTTCTTCTCTCACTTATCTTCACTTTCTTATCAAAGTAACTTTCAAACAGTTTCAATAAATATTTGATGTTTGGAGATATAAAAATATTCTCATTTGCCAGAAATCACTTGATAAATCATAATTTAAGTAATAGTATTCTATGGTTATCTTTAAGTAAAATAATAATGACCGCAATTCTTTCCATTATTACTTCTTAATCCCGTTCAACTAAGTGTAGTAAATTAAGATCTAGAAAGTAAATATGCAAAGTAATTATGTCTAGTAATTATTGATCACTTTATTACTTTATTGGGTAAGACACATTCGGTGTAAATAAGAACTATTCAATCATTTGCAAATATCTCAAAGACAGAATTCCGGAAAATATGATCGAAGGCCGTGGATTATACCCGTCGACATTGACTATGTAACCCATCTACTCTTATGGATGAGAATAACTCTGCATTACACAGTGGATGATATTTAAGATGTGATTCATTTATTTGACGCATACCATGATACTCGGGGATTTAGGGTCAAACTGATCTTGGGTCCTGTGAGCATACTTCTGAGGAGTCAGACACTAGTACAGAACACCCGTCCGGCACATGATTATTATATATATAACAGTCAGTGGTAGGACCTTTCCACAAATTGTGAGAAGCTTCGTTTTGCTGCATCAAACAGACGTCCAAATTACAGTACCCTTTTTATTTTATTTAGTTTTGATGACATTTGAAACATGAGTGAGTCACACCAGCTTTGTAGTAAATAAAAATGTTAAAGGTTGATTGCTGCAATTAAAAATTTACCATACCAATTATTTACTATCACATGCTTTTACGAGGCTGAGAAGTGTAAGTATTCAGCATTAATGCATTTAAGTAATAATTTGCTTTTTGACTAGACTAATTGTTTGAATTATCAGTTTACAGACATAGATTTCATTTGAGTGTGATTGCATCATCAAAGGTGAATTAAAGTAACCAAAATCACCTGATTTCTTTTTCAAACATTTCTGATAAGGAATTAGCTTTTAGTTTCTAGCCAGTTTTAGACACGTTTGAATGCTCAGTGATACTATTACATGCCTAAAATACATTATTCAGAGAAATTTAAATTGTATTGTGTTCTATCATGTTTAGTAACACTGACTGCAAAAAATGGTCAGCTTTACTCTTAGGTTACTTCTAACTAATTAAGTAGTATGTTATGTATCTTAAAAAAAGCAGTCATTTGGCAATTAAACCACCGATTCAGAATGGAAGTTAGTCTTTATATTATGCAGTAAATTTTTAAATATTTTATGCTTTAGGTAGTACTTGATCATGTTTAAGACACTGTTAAAGAGAAATATTTTCCTTGACGAACCATCTTTAATCCTTATTCAGTGACATAGTAGGTCACCTTTATTTGGAACCAAAAATACCTTTAGTTACAAATTGAAGGCTTCGCTTGTAATGGTATAGTATACAGTTGTTAACTTTATAGACATAATAAATTATTTGAATCTGTTCTTTCAATGGAAATATCTGTTCAGTCAGTCAAATTTATTTAGCTATGAATGTTAAAAGTTTAAAGAATTCCATATAATAAATTCTCTACCACTAAAATATAAATGTAATAATTATTTATAAATCAAGTTTTTGAGGGTCTTTGAATGTTGGGAGTGATTTTTAAATTACATGGTCTTGCTTTAGATTAACTTTCGTTCAAGGACAACCATTATTACAAAACATTATTTTGGATGTATTATAATCAGAGATGATGGTCGCTAGCAGTGGAATCTAGGAATCATGTTTCGTCCTATGTAGGACTCGTCAGCTGGATATACCTGCACTCAATAAGAGACTGATCAATTTCAATTTTAAACATCAATGGGAAGATTCAAAACCAATACAAAAATGAATTATTGTTCATAAAAATTATTCATTTCTTATTAAAATTGAAAGTGAAATATACACATAGTTTAATAAATAAACGAACAACCGAATATTGAAGATCTAATTTCGGGTAATAAATTAGTGAAAATTGCATTTGATAAGTGCTAATAAATTAAAGTTGATAGGAAAATTAGACTGAAATGTATTTCTTATACTATAAAGCTTCTGGTCAGTTGAAAACAGCTCAAATATTTACAATGAACGGGTGAATTAAAATCATATTTAATGTTTATTATGTTGATTTATGACGTGAGACTATAATTTATGGACGACATTTGAGAGACGCTAAAGTGACCTTGAAAGTGTCCACCTAATAACTAGAACCGAATGAAGATTATAAACCGGTGTGAGGAATTAGAATTATGATTCACAGTTGATGGTTAAGGTTAGGAATTAGATTTAGGGTTCTTATAGCAAACTGACATCAGCTATAATGCCAAAACGGTATTATGTCAAATGGATAAATGAATTTCACGCCAAAATCTAAGACCTGTTATCTTTCACCTGATTGGTTCGTCCATAAAATAAACTCACGTCGATTTATTATCATGAAAACCTGTAAATTAAAGAGGAAGAATGTATTTGTAAAATCCTAATGAATGAATGTGAAGTAAATCCAATGTTTCGCCAAGCATTTTCAAGGAAATTTAATCAAAATACTATGAAACTATTCGATCAAATTTAGATGAAAGTTTCTATAAGACCTGTAAATGCTGTAAATATAACTTTTTTCTTCATTTCAATCAATTTGGTTGATTAAATTCCTACTTAATTTGATTAATAGTCTTTATAAGCAAAGATGGATAGTGACTAGCAGTGAAATCCATGACGCGCGTTTCGTCCTATCGGGGACTAGTCAGCTGGATGTACCTGCATCTCAGAGTTGATGTTCGCTCTGGGAATCGAACCCAGAACAGTTCGCTTCAAATGTCATCGTGTTATCCACTTGGTTACTGAGTTCTGATAGCCACCTGCTTGTGCAATGTGGTGAGGTTATATTCACTTGGTGTTGCTCACATGCATCTTTCCATTGTTATTTAGGACTGCAATTGATCAGAGTGAACATCAACTCTGAGATGCAGGTACATCCGGCTGACGAGTCCAAAACGGGACGAAACGCGCGTCCTGGATTTCACCGCTAGTCACTATCCATCTTTGCTTGTAGCGTTCCCACGCGAGACTGAAGGCCCTGGTTTCGAATCTCACTAGCGGGATCGCGAACGTGCACTGCTGAGGAGTCCCGCAATAGGACGAAATGGCAGTCCAGTGTTTCCAGGTATTCAATGGTGATCTAACATCAATGGGTTCATGATATCAATCAAAATCAAAATTGTCAAAGATAAACTATATGTATTAAGTAGTTTAATTGCTAAGATTTTTAAGAATGTGTTTTCACATTTTCAGTCATTCTCAAGTTATTAGTCTTGATTGAAGTTTGCTGAATAAAGTTGATTACATAATATTTTATCAAATCTTTGAATAAGTATCATTCTATACATTTTCTAAAGAAATAGTAAAAGCGATTTAGAGTTTATGTAGATGATTTTGATGGAGTTTCTTTTCTTAAATTTATTTTTGAGCTGGATGATTTGATCTTAAAGCTTTGATTTAGTTTTCCTAAATCAGATTGTCAGAATAGACTTTTGCTTGAAATTCAATGAACAAAAAAAAATTCATCTAAATAAAATATAGCCATTAATCTCTTTTATTTAAGAATGATTCAATTAGAATCAAACTATTTTACATGTCAAATAAGCTAACACTGAATGTAAGTGAAAAGATAATCACATTTGATTAGGGATGTTGAGCTTGATGTTCCCACTCGTGATCTCATGTGAATACATGACCGATCGCTTTTAGCTAGGTGAGTCCATTAAAACTAATGTGGTCAGCATCCAGTGTTGAAGACCTACAGAGCTATTTATTTTGGGGATTTATTTACCGCTACAGTTCAATATTAACGTTAACATAAGTTCATTCCCAATAACAAGTTTAGGTTTCTAGTAAGTTTTGAATAGCTTAAATATTACTCAATAAGTATTCATTACAAAACTTTTTAATGAAGACATGAAAATATTTAGAATCAATCATCATACAGAAATCAGCTTACGTATATAATACCGGATTTTCGTCAATGGATATATTTAGTTTCAAATTTGTTTATCTGATAAATAATGACTGTTGTCAAATAATTCATTCATTTTATGAATTTAAACAAAATAATAATAATAATAATAATAATAATAATAATAAATGAAGCATGACAAATGAAACCATTCAAATACTTTGAATATAACATCATTATTAGAGCATTGTAGAAAACATTAAATAACAAAGGGAAGGAATTTAACATCTAGGAATATTACATTAACAACATGAATTGCGTTATGATCGTTTTAAAAAGTTTGGATATTTACACAGGTTTAAAGAATTGAGTAGATGAAGTATGGGTAATTTATAGTGGATGAATGAATAGAAATAAAAATCAATCAAAGCGGGTAATAATCAAAATTTCAAACGTTATAATAATCACTGGCTGACAGATGTTTCCGTTAGAATGTATCAAACTCAATGCACATGTACATTTTCGTTTCTTATTTATTTTTAATGACAATCTAATCTTTATTATCAGGATGTTAAGGGATTGTGGCGTTAAAAAACCTAGGATCCTGAAGTCAGAAACTCATTAGAATATGGCCGTAAATATGAACATGAAACCATCTCTCTATTCTAACAATATATTCGTCATGGCAAGTATCTATTAACTGGTAAATACATATATTGATATCATAAAATAGGGATTCATTGCTTTTAATCGTTATCAAAGCTATTTTGTTTGATGTAATTTGACAAACCTAGCAGCTGTATAGTTGACCTTCAGGTGGATGTTTATTCTGAGGTTGGTTAAATCAGTGATTTCATAACTCCTTTAAGCCAGCGTAATAAACGGGCTTTTGTTTCAACTGTGCTGGTCATAATATGCAGTTTTTGTTGTCCTGTACTTATTATTCACTGTCCGTGGACAATTGTGTCAGAATCGACATTTTTGAACAGTTGAATTCTTATCTGCGTTTTTCCTTAAAGTTAGTGCAAACCTCTGGTTTTGGTTAAAACATTTCGGCATTCTCGTAGTAAGGATTTCATATTTATTTACAGCTCTGTTATAAAGATTTTTGACCTAAGATCTTTTAATTGGTAGCACTGTACTGATAAGTGTGACATTAGTTACACTACATAAAAATCTTGAGACTTTATTCTTATAGTACGACAAGAAAAAAAGGATTAACCAGCATCTTTCTGTTTGTTATACGATCCATATATTGAGCAATCCATAACGGATAATAACCTTATTTCTGATTAAATTACGTATTTGAGCTGCATCAAATATAAAATAAGGGATTTATGGTTCAATTAAATTCTGTTGGTGATATTAGTTTTATGGAGAAGGGAGCTTTCATTGTTATTCTGGACAATAATGATAGCCGCAACTTCGAACGGAAGTGATTTTACCAGAATACTTTGACAAGTCCTAAACCGTTATGTGTTAATGAAAGTGTCTGTGAAATGATAATACAAACAATTATGTAAACTATTTCTAAGGAAGAATCATCTGATTCTGTTGAATTATTCTATAATATAATATATACGTAATAAGTAGTTAATATGTGATGCATCCTAAGTTTCCACTACATTTTGTTAATATTTAACTGATGGTTTCTGAACTTGTTTAATATACACGAACGATGAATCATTTTGTTCAAGATCATAGTTAGTTAGGTCTAGATAGATCTTAACTTAGAGATACTAAAAACTCTTAAATGACGAAAATGTGTAGAGGTTTTAAGCTTCTGTTTACATTAAATTGCATGATAAAACCACACGGTACGGTTTAACTCCCCTAATCACGTCTTACAACAAGAACTAAAACTTACTCTCAAAGCGAGTCACTGGTGAGTACATGATGATTATCAGTGATCAACAAAGCTAAACCGTGTCGGATTCATGGAAGGCCTCTACCAAAGAGAATGAAAAATAGTCATGCAATATTGTAAACTGATTGAAGCTTAACTTATACACCATTAAATGCCTACTTATTGGTCTAACCACTAGGCGTCCACGTACGAGTCTGAAGGTCTTGTGTTCGACTTTCGGTTGCAGGGTCGTGGATGCGCAACGCTGAGGAACCTCAGTACTGGGACGAAACAACAGTTCCATCATTTCAGGTCTTTAATGGTCGTCTTACATTAGTAATAAAGTAATAATAGTAGTAAAAAAGTATTATTGATTGTATCAGTATCCTTGCAATTTGTCCTAACAACTTGCAATATTCATTGCGACTGTGGTAAATGATAGATAAATCAAATTTCATAAAACACTAATCGAAATAAAGAATTTTATTCGAGTTGCGTTCTCTTAGTTGGGCTGTTTAATAAATTAAACCACCATTCTCATTAGTGATAATTCTTCCCCATACATTATTTAGACAACAGTTTATTACTATGGAGCTTGAAGACAAATAGTGAATGTATGCTGCAAGAATGTTTTACGAAATCTCCATTTCAAATTATTAAAACTACAACAGAAAACTGATGTAGGTTGATAATGGTAAAAAGGTAGAGATGGTAGGTGAATAAAGATGTATTGCATAATAAAATCAATTGAAAAACTATAATTTTTTTACTGATATTGATAATAAGAGTTTAGCATAAGTTCGAGCTTAAAGTGATCACTAAGAATTTTAACCCATTCTTAATCAATCAGAAAACAGGTCTTACAAATGGAGAAAGCAATAATATAAAGTACAAACGGATTTTATATGATTAATGATTTTCTGTCCGTAAATAAAAAAAAACTGTCATAAATTCATCTACATGAATATAGAAAATCCGTATTCTTGAACCCTTAGTAGACTCCAAATAGATTTTCAAGAATCCCTAGATTGTTTTTGTCATTCTCTGGATTTTGATTGACTCGTCCCTTAACTATGTATTAACCAAATTGCTTAATTCATATATATTTTTAAAAAATATTGAAGTGATATGACTTGATATTAATTATTCAGTAACTCAATGTATGACACACAATTTACAACACAAAATTGAATTGGTATAGCTAACAGATGTAACTAATTTATTGAGTTTCTTATATAACCCAGATTTATCACTAGACTATACTGATTTGACTTAACCGAATCAGTAAGAATGAGTAGAACCCACTATTCGAATGGTTCATTATATATATTTAATCAATAAGGAAGTTAAAAAGGTCTGGATTACCCTCAGTCTGTTTACTTGGCATTTACAGTCGGGATGATCTAGCGGCATCAGTTATTCCTTTCAGTAAGAAAGATATTAACAACGTTTTGTATCGATGTAGACAGAACTAATGTAAGCATTTAATACTGTTAACATGATAATTTAAAACCTAGTGATTTTTCGTTCATAGTATTTGACATTTTTAAAAGTGTGTAAGAATATTGTTTTAATTTTGTAAGGTTAATTCATAAATCAGACTACTATGATAAACACATTACCCAAAGACATTTTATCTATGACATTAACTATCCATCAGCAACAGCTACATTTCATATTTACCAAGATATCTTTGCAGAATCTTTATGACTCGCCAAAGTTAGTGATTTTATCATACAGTCGAGAATATTACTGTGGAATTGGAAAAAATTCCTGTGATATAAGATATCGAATTTAGCTAGTGTCAAATAGCCCAACTAATTAACTCATTGTGGTCAAAATTACGAATCGTGCAAAACAATTCTGAAGTTAGTTTGAACATTTAGAGGGTAAGGAAAACATTTAAATTGCCTTTGCATAGTTCCTAACGATTTTCACATGCCGTTTCATTTCCTCAATATCAGTAAACAGACAAGAGTATATTTAATTAAAACTTTAGTCCATATAAGGTCGGAGGAAGGGAGAATTAATTTGAATATCATTCCTATTATTAGTATAGGGGATTTGTGGCGATTGTAGAATTTCCATGTTTTCAAATTACGAATTAGTTTTAGCTAGACAACTATTAATAACCCGAAAGCACTGGATGGCCGTTTCGTCCCATTATGGGACTCCTCAACAGTGAGCATCCACTATCTCGCATAAGGGAATAGAACCCAGGACCCTCAGTCTCTCATAGGAACGCTTGATCTTTAGACCACTGAGACGGCATCTAACGATGATAATTTCACACTTCAATAAATTCACGATAAGATCAATTTGTGATTAAAACTAAAAATTCTACAATCATCACAAATCCCCTATATTAAAAGTAATCATATGCTCACTGGTGACTAGCTTCAAGATATAACTCTTTAAGTTCTAGCAGATAATAGAAGAAGGTTATGCGGCATCGTAAATTGATTAGAGTAAGACGTTAACATTTTTAGATATTATTTCTATGACAGGATTAATGAAAAATTCTCTGAGTCCTTAGCATAAATAATCACTATTTCGTACATCTATTTCATCAGACAGACAGTAGTGAGTTTTTAGTATTTTAATATACCACTTCAGTACTCCATTTAATGATAGACAACGTTACAAATATCTTGATCAATAAAGTTGAATGCTACTCTCAGGTTGAGAAATATGCCAATAGTTCTATAAACATAGCAACTAAACTTTTTGACTTTAAAAGAACATATACGCTTGAGGATAAATTAAGGAATCTAAATGTTTTGTGACATTATTCATCTGTTGTAATTAGATATTCGTGAGACAATGCTTCAGGATGACATAAAATTCATTTCAACTCTTGAAAATTATGCATAATTTATTTCCTTTTTTTCTTTTTATGATTCAATCTTTTTTTATGTTTTCTTTTTTCAACTTCTCTTCCACTAATTTCTTTTGTCATTAATTAATATTATAAACAAACTTTTAACAAAATATTATCTGTATTTTGATGAAAGCGTGTATCATGTTTTGTCGCTGTTTATGCATGTTTCCTTGTTTGGCTAAATTTCTTATTTAGATTTTTGTTACAAAAGAAAACAGCACAATGTTCAATAGTTGAAATCATGAGTCAATTGGAGCTAGATTACAGTGGAAAACCCGGAAGAACTGGACGGCCGTTTCGTCCTAATATGGGACTCTTGAGTGATGGGCATCCACGATCCCGCCTCCCGCGAGGTTCGAACTCAGGACCTATCAGTTTCGAGCGCGAACGCTTAACCATTAAACCACTGAGCCGGCCGGCATCAAACGGTGTTAATGTCTAACTTCAACTAGTCCACGAAATTGCGCCACTGTACACCAGTGAGCTGATTTCTCAATTAATACCATAAATTAAGGAACAATTTTAAATGTAAACAGATGATGACCTCGTTGTAAATATCCAATAGCATCAAAAAGATGTTAAATTGTTTTATTAGTCAATAATTCAATAAAGAAATGGTTGGGACACTAAAGTCTTTAAAGTAATCAAGAAATATTCACAATATTCCCTTCTTATTGATATTGTTCTTGCTAGAAAATAAACAATTTCACTTAAATATTATTGAGGTCATGTATATGAAATAAATCTGTACTTGAAATAACGGAGAAGATATGATGCTCAGGCAGATGTTGGACAATAGAAATTCTTCAATTATATCATCCAGGTTACACAATACAACAACATCAAAATTCTTATAGTTTCCTATTGTATTGAATCGGTTAACTAGTTGTTCTTATTTTTTGTATTGGACAATCAATTCTGATATTAGAATATCAGTTTAGTTACATTAGTCTGATTTCAATTACTTTATTAGTCAACATTTATGACTATAGTTTAGTCAGAAAATATAAACAAATTAGTTATCATTATGTAACTTGTTCTAAACATCTTATGAAAGGTTTTCTGAAAGTCATGTAAAAAATATGACAATTAAAAGTAGACCTACAAGAGAAAGATGTTTTAGACAATGGCTACCTTATTTAGAACATTAATCGACACGTTAAGTTGAAAAATGCGACAGACATACAATCCACTGTTTCTAAAAACATGTTTGTCAAAATTCACTGTTTTGACAGATAATGTGAGATTTCAAAATAATCATTGATTCAGAATCATTACTGTATTATTCTATTCTAATGCTAAGTTAGTCTTATACAGTACAAAAGTATACTCATGTTATCGGGCAAAGACCTGAGTCTTCATTTAATAATATCTGGGCCTGGGAACCATTAAAAAGGGAGAACAGTTTGATTTTGGTTTGAGAGTACCCAGTATTACTCAATTAAGACCTTACATATCTGTTCGAACTGCGAATTGCAGGTTCAGAGACAAATATAGTACACTCAGAATACTGATTCAAGATAAAATAGTTGACGTTTGTGGCTTTAGTCAATTAGGAGACTGAGATATACGTGTCACAAAAGAGTCTTATACTGGAACGCAACGAATATTCGTTGCTTCCTGATTTTCACTGATTATCCGGTTGACGTTAGTCCGTCATAACAACAAAATCAAAGTTTAAAAATCTCTACAAATTTCCTTGACTATTAATTACCATAACTATGAGAATTTCTTATGTTTTAATGACCAGAGAAGAACAGCCATTGCCAGTGACATGATTTAAAGTTATGTAAATAACCTCAAAACTCCATACATTACTGTTGTTGAACATTTAACGGTAATGATTCTTTAAAAACCAATGATAACTTTTACGAATTCCCTCAAGATTCTTACTCTTTAATTCTTAACACTGTTATTGTACACTTCTATATTATTATGAAGTGATCATATTTAACAACATAATTCCTAAATGATATTTATATATTTTAAAGTATATTTCTGTTTACATTTACACATATACAGACATCTATTCAGCTCATACCAATGTATTTGTATACCTATTAATATCGTACAATACATTGTTTCTATAATGCACGAATAAAAATAATCACATTTAATACATAAGTAGAGATTTTAAATAAATTCGAGTTGTTAAAGAAGATTTGTGGTTCATGTGGATGAT
Source organism: Schistosoma margrebowiei (assembly GCA_944470205.2). Taxonomy (NCBI): domain Eukaryota; kingdom Metazoa; phylum Platyhelminthes; class Trematoda; order Strigeidida; family Schistosomatidae; genus Schistosoma; species Schistosoma margrebowiei. The sequence continues at coordinate 73,229,348 of OX104028.1, read as the reverse complement.
TTTGATGCAGTCTTGTTCTCTGAGCTGTATAGTTTGGTCGAGGAGCTTTTATTGTTCTTTTGAACAACATCATCATCTACCTGAAATTTGTGCTGATGATATCGTTTAGAAGAATGATGAAAGATCCATGACCAAACCATTCAGTTCAGAGAACAAAACTCCATCAAAATAAATTTGAGTCTATTATCTATTATCATTAAAATTTTTATATACATGTATATATCCAAGATTACTGTAAATTAATGAAAATTAAGTCGATAATGAGATACTTATCTATTTCATATTGAAGATTGTTTGTAATTATTCATTACATCTGGTTTATTTCCTGAGTTAAAAATGTTTATTCATTATATGAAATGTCATTTTCTGGATTAACCATAGTATAACAAGTTAAAAATCTAGTTTTCCTATCCGTAAAATGTATAAACTGGAAAGATTTATAGTTAAGGTTTATTTAAGTAGTTAATATAGAATAAGATGACAAAGAATTAAATATTAGGAAGTAATTATAACTAGTATACAGTCAAATGGTTATTAAAATGAAGTCGGCAAAATGAAGTTATTTATTAGAAAAATCAAGCGATCTAATCATTGTTAGACTAAGTTTCAGTATTAAAGGAAGTTAGTTGTTTTAATAAGATGAAAATTTAAAGAATAAGAAGAGAAGAACACTCTATTTTGTGTTTAAACAAACTTTAGTGGGGTTTTTCCGTTTGACATCAAATAGACCGCACGATGTTGTCGACGGGCTCACCACTTTATTGGCCCGGAATCTGACTCTAGTTTGATTATTTCTGATTGCTATTGAGATATACATACCTCCAATCTCACAGGTTGAAACCATGAATCAGTTGAAGCTAGATCACTATTGAAAACCTGGAAGCACTGGACGGCCGTTTCGTCCTGGTATGGGACTCCTCAGCAGTGCGCATCCACGATCCCGCACCACGCGGGATCCTTGTATGTAATTATTGACTTAGATCGCACTAGTGAATAACGGAATTAAATAAGTCAAATACAAGAATGGATGTTTGAATACGTATATTTTGTACACTCGTTAATCGGAACAGACAATCACAGAATCGCAGTGAATGAAGTGAAGCGGAACGAAAGGACACGCAGTAGAGAAGGTTCGTGAGCAAACTCCATTTAATCAAGCATTAATCAATATTTATAGTCACACAAAAATAAGTTGCAGACATGTGATGAACGGGATAGAAGTGTACACACACATACGTTCATATAAAAACAGTCAGGGGGTTAATAAGCGATTAATTAACAAGGTCAAAATGTGACAACTAGAATGAATAGATTGGCCTGTTCGAAAGCTAGATTAAGTTATATGGACAACATAATAACCGACACTACAAAACAAACAACCTAAATCAGTTAGCACTCTTCATAAATTGTGATAAAAACAGATTTGTAGTTACGACTTTATACAAGAAAGTTAATTTCTGTAATAAAAGTATAATCTAAGTAATTGGAATTATCGTTAGTATAGCGACTTTGTAGAGATTGTTAGGTTTTCATAGTTTATATCATGGACCGATTTTATTTAAATCGTTATTAAAAAGCAAGAAAGAAGTGAATAGTTACTATTTCCCGGTAAATGACTACCCAGTAATGTGTGCCTCCAACTCCACTTGATATCGAATCAATTAATAATAAAAATCTAGCCTGCAAGTGTTTATACCTCTAGATCATTGAGCCGAGATCTAAAATGGACACATCTAACTCCAACCATTCGATGACATTGTGTGACCATCTTCTATTGCCTGTCTATCAACCCACATGGGTGAACGTTGCTGGTTACAGCTTCTCATTAGGACTCATAGAAATATATCTTGAATAGCCCTGTAAGTATGTTGCCGAGGAGTTCTATACTAGGAACAAAACTCTATCCAGTACTCCATGGTTTTTACTGGTTGTCTAACTAAGACCACTCCTCAATGTTAACTATGATAAACCGGATTTGAATAATTCACGTCCACAGGAATCGATATTATTATTTTAAACAAATACAAAACTATCCTTGTAAAAACAAGCACTATAGCCCATCAACTGTGGGTTGTTCCCTTAAAAGCCTACTGTCACTTAAATAAGGAACTTAAGGTACCTTTTACTGAAATCATTAGTTATTCTTTTATGACTCATTTCTGCATGAATTATCGAACAGCTACAACAGTGGGCATAGAATATAATTCATGAAAATTTGAATCTCATCCCTAATTATGCTGAGGCAATCTATTTTAGGGGATTAAATTTTATATCTATATTATGTATGGCTAATATACAAATATATATATATATATATATACCCATTTTCTTGTAGGTAATGAATTGTGACTTATATTGTTGTAGAATTAAGAATTATTACAAGAAAACTATTATGATAAATAATAAACCAATTGATGAGTAATATATATCTAGGACAATAGAAAGGAAATTAGTTGTTTCAGTTACAGTCTGACTAAATTTGTCAAACCCAAGGTTTTTTCTCATGTCTCCATTCACTATAGGTCGTTGTTATAATGGTAGGTTTAGTACAAACAAATGAAATTTTTTTACCAATGATAATCTGCTTGCATACCAATGACTAAACTTATTTTAAAGTTTAAATGGTTGTTTGAGAATTTTTACATATTTTGAAGGTTATTTTGTTAAAAACTTAGGTTACTTGAAGAAGCAATGGGAATCAGAAAGGCACGAATAGTTGTTTCTTTAGCATTTATGACTCTTAAAAGGTGACTACTCACAGTACTATCATGGATCGAACTCGGGCATCTCAATAAACTATTAACCTTCAATTCAATCGGTTAGACTTCAAAGTTCTATTGATTTTGAGCCCTGGTGACGTAACAGATAGTCACTGCTGAGGAGTTCCATACTAGAGCGAAACAGATATTCAATGCTTCGTAGTTTTCAATAGTTCTCTAATCGGAGTCAGTCTTGATATAAAACCATAAAATCCATCAAGATCCACGAACCCATATACCAACAGGAAATTAATATCCAGAATACATCCTAAGAACATCAGCCTAAGTAATAAAAAATACTAAAATTATCAAATGCACAAATACATTTATTGGTTTGATTTGAGTGTAATTGTGCATAGGGCGAACTGAAGGTCAGAACTTTTACTGTGATTGAGGATCGGTTGTATTATTTTAACTGGTGAGGCAAAGAACAATTGTACCATTAAAAAAGGGAAACGGACGTACTTAACAGTTATTTATGCAGAAAATTAGCCAGTCAATCTGTTAATCAGGTTTGTGAAACTTGGCTTATGTGCAACATGTACGGAATGCTTCAATATGCCTAGTATATCACAAATAACTTAAAATATTTTGTACAGTTTTTCCCATGAATAAATTTATGTAAAGCAAGAATAACAGAGATGGCTTACAACCTAGACACAATAGTAATAATTATAGACAAATATGGATGCTAGCTTGCAGTGGAATCCAAGGCGCGCGTTTCATCCTATTTGGGACTCAACAGCTGTATGTACCTGCACCCCAGAGTTTATGTTCACTCCAGGACTCGAATCCGGCACCGTTTGCTTCAAATGCCATCGCGTTATGTTTTTAGCTACTGAGTCCCGATAGCCAATTGCTTGTGCAATGGGGTGAAGTTGAAATTCACTTGGTATTGTTTACTTGAATCTTCCCATTGATGTTGAGGACTGTGATTGATCAGTCCACTGCTAGCCACTATTCATCTTTGCTTATAATGCTTGTGAATTAAGACAATATCGAGGCAATATGCACAGTATGAATATATGCCAATAAGAAACTGATCAATTGCAGTCCTAAACATCAATCGGAAGTTTCAAGTAAACAGTACCAGGCGAATTGTAATAATTATTTATAATATTCATGAATATGAGTAGATTACGACAGCAGTTATAGAAGAGTTATAAAATGGTAAACTGAATGATTATTCATGTTACTAAATGCAAAAATTACAGTTAAAAAATTATAGGATACATGAAGGCACATTTCTAGTGTACAAAGATTGAGTAATGAACATTCAATTCGATATATTAACACAGTAAGATGAGTAAAGCTTAAAATAAACAACTCAAGAACTTAGGAAACGAATTTGCTATTGAAAATATAAGATAAAATATTGTTATTGACCAGTGAAAAATATAAGTTACTAGGTTAGTGAGAGATTTACAACTATATCCTTCAGAATACTTAAGTGTGCTTTCAGTTTTTTAATAAAGATGGTCTCGGCATAACGTATATTTGAGTGATTTTAAAGTATCAACATTGTGTTCCAACAATTTTCTAAGCATTATTTATCAATCTAATACTGGTATGAAATTATTCATAGATTTTCATGAAGATGATATGAGTTGTGACCATTTTATATAAATTAAACCGTCTGACTAAATGTTCGGTAACCTAATCGTATTCAAAAAGTGTTTGATAGTCATTTTTCAAGTTTGTCTAGTTTGTGAGCATTTATCAGTGTGTGCTCGTTTCTCTGCACATAAATAAGTTCAAGAGAATTAAGGTCTTGTGAAGAGCACCACATTATTTTATCATTGGGTTGCAAGCATTTTTCTGATGTATTCGGTTCGTAGTAGTAATCTAATTCTGTCAAATAAGTTTTGAATACGACCACACTGCTGAGAAACTCGATATTACAGTCCAATTTATCTGATGTATGTTAACTAGATGGAGAGATCGATTATTCAGATACACGTTATTGACAAGTTTGTGATTGCAAAGCTTTGTTTTTATGTTTGCTAATGACGACCTGAAATTATTTCACACCTAGTTATGCATAATCAGAATAAATAAAAGATCAGGAACGTGTAGCTGATCATAAAAATGTTTTTCCTTTTTGTCAAATCTTTGATAATCCTTATTGCTTACTTTTTCCGCTTGGTAAATCCTTAGAAATTACATGGAAAAGATCTCGCTTTCCAAATGTTTTAGACTGTACCTATAATATTCATATGGTTTGAATCGTATCTGATTTGAAGGAGGAAGGGATAGTATTTCATATTTCATATGACTTAGTAAATTATAAAATTAATGGTTATCTAAAAAATGCTTTTCTCTGTAATGTTCATATATTATAGTCAAAAACAGGACATTTATTATTGTAAACATATGTAACTATAAATTATAACCAATAACACACTAACCATTTGTAAGTAGTACCAAAGCAAACAAATGATGCATAAGTAGAAAACAAAGTTTATACACTGATTTTTCCAGGAAGAAACTAGTAATAAGCGTCCATCAACTTTTTCTTCCAAAATAAATGATTTTGTTATTGGGTAGAAGTCAACTTCAATTACATCTTATTATCTATTTGAGTACTGTTAATTGATATTTCTATTAACGACGGTTACCAAAATCGAAGAACAAACACCTGTTTTTAGCAGGAAGGTTACTTTCGCACACTATCCTCTAATATTCCATGTTTTTTCGATATATGATGTCATAACTTTCAAAGTTTACTTCAGAAAGTTACAGAATTTTTGTTATTATATACATTTACAGAATTTAACAACAGTTAGCCGAAAACTTACAGTTCAGTTATATTGTTTACTTGAAAAAGTAAGGACAATAGACGTTCATTCTATCGTAAACTGTTGTAGACATTCACTTATAAAGATTAATCGATAAAGGGATCACTGACGGATAAGTAGAACTCTATCTTTACAGAAATCATGATGGTTAATTTCGGAAAAAATGAAATCAGGATCTAAAATTGAAAATGGATTCAAAATGGATTATTAAATAGAACTGACTTGTTGATAGAACTTCCTTGAAGTTGATGTATGTAACAATCTTGGACTTAGTACATTTGATCAGGTGGTGTTCACATTAGTCTATAATTAATTGTAATTTTGTTTCGTAAAATGAACAGACTACTATTTTTGAGGTATAATAAGACAAAGAGAAATTACTGCTCGATGAGATGACAATAATGGTCGAACTATTTTTCTAATGTCAGTTTATTATCGATGTATATAGGGTTAGTCACAGTAATAAACATATTTTCTCCACCATAGCCTGTATATAAACAACAATTGTAAGCAAAATTTTAAAAAAAGATATTAATTAAGTCTATAGTGTCGGTTACTACGTTAAGCCCATATAACTTAATCTAGTTCCTGGATAGGCCAATTTATCCGCTCTTCTTGAGTCACGTTTTGACCTTGTTGATTATTCGCTTATCAACCCTGACTGTTTTTATATGAACGTATGTGTGTGTACACTTCTTATCCCATTCATCACATGTCTGCAACTTATTTTTGTGTGACTATAAATATTGATTAATGCTTGATTAAATGGAGTTTGCTCACGAACCTTCTCTACTGCGTGTCCTTTCGTTCCGCTTCACTTCATTCACTGCGATTCTGTGATTGTCTGTTCCGATTAACGAGTGTACAAAATATACGTATTCAAACATCCATTCTTGTATTTGACTTATTTAATTCCGTTATTCACTAACGCGATTTAAGTCGATGGTTATTTACAAGGAATGGCGATTTGTACATTTCGATAGCAATCAGTCTACAACCCAATTGAAGTCAGATCCCGGGCCATAAACCCATATATTGATGAACGTGATCTACATTTGGATTCCAATTGTAGAGTTTAGACATTTGGATTTGTTTTCCCAAGGACCACTAAAGTAAGAAGATAATAAACTAGTATTATACAGGAAAACTTGATCAACTAACAGAAAAATGAACGACTGATTTTGAATAAAGTAAGCTCGACCCGGAGAAAAAATGATTGGAATAAATGGACTAAATATTTATAGACCAGTGATGACAGCATTTCTGAAGTTTTTTAAGTTAACATCATAAGTGCTGATTATACCATTATGATAACTGGAAAGAAAAGCATCATTTTGATGCAAATTGCAGGAGCTGTGTATTAATTCATTCAACATATATTTTCATAAAATGTTTTTTTAGTTTGGGGAACCGTCTCCTCCACTCGTAAGTTAAATTTAAAATGTTACTCACTTAAGTAATTGCATACATATAAATACTGTATCTTTAGGAGAATCCTTTCCAATGAATATTAAAAGTCCAAATTTTATCCAGGTTATGAAGAACAATTTCCAGAAGTTTAGGGGTAAGCCACGAGATGTAAGGTTGGTCAATCAAGCTGCTATTAATGCTATCATCCATAGGTGCTACTCAATGGTAACATTAGCAAAGAATAAAATTTTGAAATTCCTAATCACTGAATTTCAACTCAGTAACTTGACAGTATCGTGCCTGAATTTATGGCCTCGATCAATTCGAAGATATGTTCTGTCACGAATAGATGTTATCCTGAGAACCATTGTAAAACAAGAGGCACTGAGCAACTGTTTATAGAACATCATATTGGATCGCACTCATGACTTTCAAACCTTGTGTAAGCACTTTTATTTTTACACTATTGAATTGGAATTAAATAGTCCACATTTCCAAACTCAATAATAACACAATGGTCGTCAAGTGTTACTGATGATGTGTTTCTCATTATCGGCATGGTTGAAAACTCCACTAGTCACGACTTCACACTACAGTTTCCATAACCTACATCAGAACTAGTCATCGGTGGGGACAATAATTTTGTTCAATTATGTGTTTCGAAAAGGTATACTATACTGACGACCTTGAGCGACTTATCACCCAATCAGAAAGCACTCTATAGCTATAAAACAATTAACAATAAAAAGTAATGAAATTACAGTGGAATAGTGAATTTGATTTGCGATAAGTAATTTCTTGGATGTCAAATTATTTATTATCGTCAAAGTAAAAGGTTAAGTTTGTGTATTAAAAGTTGGAGTAACGTTGTGAGCTATGGGTTTTCATCACCAACTGTTATCAGCTCTAATGCAAAATTATTAGGGTTAAATAGTAGGAATTAAACTGAGATTATGTGTTATGATCATGAATTAGGTCTAAGGGTATTCACGAAGTGATATAAGCTTAGATGTAGTGATACTTTCCCACCCTTTTGTTTACAAACTTTAAAAACTTGGAGTTGAGATTTAGAGTCAGTAGTTGACATGAGAGAGTGCGGTAAGATGACACAAATATCTCTGGCAATTCACTGAATCACATCGATTACTTTACCATACAATCTGCATCAGGAGCAGATATTTCAAGTAATTTGGTTCAGGCACTATATCTTATTCACTGTTTGGTTGCATATTAGATATCTGTATCAATTTCAAGCATTTTAGGAACTAAATATTGCCAGTTATTACTTAGCAATTGAAAACATACGAACCATCCAGTACTACACTTTTAAGTTTTTGCAAAACTATGCGAGGCATTATCTTAAATCTGTTTGTTTCACTCAAGGCCGTCAGTATAGTGCACTTTTAACAGGAATTTTTTAAAAGAATAACTCAGCCAGATCCTCATTATTCAGGTATCTCAATCTACAATATGACAACTATCCAGTAATTACTACTGTTTTAAAATTCTTTAAATGAAAACTCTCCATATCTCAGTAACATATAAAACGATTATAACGATGAAATTAAATTTCATGATGTTTATTCATTCTAAAGTAGTGAATGATTTTTAATTCCTCCTGGAGCCCCCTCTGGGGCTGCTGCCGGTTGCAAGCCCAGATAAAGGAGGAGGGTTGTGCATGGGGTTAGCGACCCCATCCCGTAGAAAACCAACTCTCTAAAAAACACTGACCAGAAAAAATGCTAGATTTGAAGCTATTACAAGTTCATTTAGTATGCGAACGGAACAAAGACTTGTGACCTTAGACCAATAAGCTAACTATTTGATGTGTCCCAGCCCCGCTAACTAGAGGAAAAAGTCCAAGATTGGAACGGCAAAGCATATTCCGTAAGCCAGAAGTACGAGTAAACAATAGCAGACAAAAATCAAACGTATATATACATCATAAAACTGTCTTTGAGAAGCGTAGCAAAAATAGCACACTCGAAATACACAATGGACCAATAGCGTTAAAGATTCTCCCAAATGGGAAATACGACATGAAGGTGAAAAGTCCGCTTTTGGCGCGAAAACGAGGAAATTTAAATTTCCAAAATAAAATTATAAAATTAAGTTACTATCTCACAACAGACCCGGTTGAACTCCACTGGTCACTGCTACGAATGAAAACTCATATCTTAATAACATATAAATCAATAATAACAAGGAGATTAGATTAAAATTTATGATATTTATTCAATCTAATAGTAGCGAATAGTTTTAGGGGATTTTTTAAACATTTACATTTAACATTTTTGTTTGTTATTTTATGGTCTTGACTGACTCATTAAAAATTATTAAACCTGTTTTCGCTTGTTTCTTCTTTGGACAAAAGTTAACTAACAAAGAAAAATAATGCGAATAGAGAAAACATTTTTTAAAACTATATATTTCTCCTTTTTTTTATCTCACTGTCATTGAAATAAAAGAAGAATTATTGTTAGGAGTTAAATTGGTTTTATTGATTATAAGATTTTACCTTTATCATGGTTATATTGAGTATGATCCAAAGGTTAATATAGTTGTACCTGGTTCAGTCTATGCAGTCTACTAATGTTTTATTTTCTAATGATGTAATGATTATAAAGCTGATAAATTAATAAGATATGAAAATGATTGTAAGAAATAATTGGTTCAGTTTGATGAAAGTACAAAGTATGGATATATTTCTTTTCATGTATTCAATGTAAGGTTCAATCTCATATATATTCAAAGCCTCTGTGGTTTTAGAGAGTTATGATGGAATGAAGAATTAATATCGGAGGCAAAGAAAATACAGCCTCAGAGATTTTAAGAAGACAACTGTCGAAGAATGCCTTTTATTTAGATGAACTATGAATTTTATTTTTTATTAGATGGCTGACACAATGATAAACTGCCACTTTGACACACCTCAGCGTTTATCTGCCAGTTTACTGTTTCAAAATGCATACGGAACACCTTCCAGCATACTTATCAAAAGGTGTATGCAAATTAACCAATTTCTGTCATTTATCTCCACCGTATTCCTCATTCAAAAATATTCATAAAGCCAGATGAACTAGTTCTGAGGCCGTATGAGACACTTGTGCATACAATAAACTTAGATAATTCATCAGTTGTTAGACGAAACTTCTCTAACTCTTTTGCTTACCAAGGTTCTAACAATCTCTGATTTTGCGAATTATTTTTAACGTGTATTTATTTGCATTCTTCATCATGATCATAAATATCAAAGGAATAATCTTTCATATCTCGCTTCTATATGTTACTTTTATTATAATTATATTTTGATTAGATTTTAACTAACTTTTTTTCATTGTAACATCCCCTTGCTTTTACGAGTGCAATGAATCCCTTTCGTTCCTTTGAAACTGATTTTATAAATAACGTTAAAATTTGTATTCGGGTTAATTGACTGTACATAGTCAAGCTTTTCATATCGCCTTTGTTAAATTTAGTGGGAATATGGTTTTATAGGCTTGATAAAAGAGAAATTTACATCATTTCACAAAAGTAGAAGAATGGATCGACCAACATAATGATGAATCATAACCAATGATTCTCCACTTGATAATTGTAAGGCTAAAACTCTCTTAAAACTTAACCAGCGTTTCCAAAATACACCTTGGTAAATTTTATTTCAAAAAGAAAAGCGTAGTAAAGATTTGTATAATTTTTCTTGTATATCTGTATTTGATATCTCTTGTCTTCTAAGGACACAACAAAATAATTGGTGTAAATAACTCAAAAAGTACCATAATAAGATTGGATGGTCGTATACTAGTATTTTCCATTTTACAGTACTATTATAAATCGTGAACTTTTGTCATACAATTCATAATAACTATTGAGACCACGAGATCTTAATTATACCATTGCTGAAAACGGAGAGGCGCCGTACATCTGTTTTGTCCTAGTATATGGCTCATTGGGTGTGCACATTTACGACTCTATGTGCGGGAATTGGACCCAGGATCTACAGCCTTGTGCATGAATGCCTAACCTCTAATTCACCGAGCCGGATTCTAATGATGTGCAAGTCTAGTTTCCATCAATCCGCGATATTACACGAACATCTTTCACTGTCTTTGATGGGTACCTTCCTTATTCGTGTTACGGTTGTCCTCACTGGTGACCAGGTTTGAGAGGGGATTTCTGGAATTGCATTCAGAAGTCGTAAGGAACGCATAAATCGAAGATAATGAGAGGTCTTGGGTTTAATCCTCAGTGCTAGGGTCTCGGATGTGCAGTGCCGAGGAATCCTATACTAGAACTGAATAGCTGTCAATTGCTTCCTGGATTTAATGGTTATGTAGCTTAGATCAGTTTATGATCTTAATACAATTTAACAGTCTCTTTAACCTCATACTGATAAATATAAAGTTAAATTTTCGAATTGTTCAGTGACTGTAACTGTTATTTGAAGTCACTAAAAAGCTGTTTCGTCATAACTGTCATGAACTACTGACTTACTCTATTATCAAACATCAAACCTACTGTATCACCTCTTAATTATGACATAAAATCGAACAACTGAGTTTTCTATTATATTCATGAGATCGTTTTTATTATTCTTTATTCAGATTAACACTTCCTAAAAATCACATTTTTCAACTGGAAATGTAACAATTTATGTAAATTTAGTAGATAGATAACTCACAACAACAGGCTTTGAGAATTTCTGTAGGAAGCCGTTGCTAATTCTATTTAAGCCTTCCAGGAATAAAAGAAGTATCACTGAGAGAATGGATGATGTTTGTATTATATGACTGGAATTGATCTGATTTTGATTTATCTTAAAGTATCATCTTTGAACCCAAATTTAAAGAATTTCACTTTATTCCTGTTGTACTTTAGAGTAATCTCATGAAATAAGTCTAAATAACTATTCAATGATCTTTAATTTTTAATATTTATCTAGCTAATGTACTGGTTATGATAAAAACAAACAGTAAAATGGAATAATACTCAAATTTCAAGTAGATTTACATAGACAATTTAAACAATGACAATAGTATGATTTATAACTACCAGAATTTATTCCACGTATAGATAAAATATATTTTCTAATGATCTCTCATTAACATTTTTCTTTATAGTAGAATATGTAATGGTTTTTTTTTAACCGAATGATTAGAAATAATATCTCCGCTTAAGCTAAACGAAATTGGCAACTAACTAAAATCACAATCGTTTGACGAATACAAACAAGCAAAACGCTAAATATTTTCCAGGTATAGTTTGGTAAAGATGCATATGGACATACACACACACACACATTAATATTGTAGTAAAATTGTAATAATATTAATAACAAGGAAAAGAGAAAAAATTAACGACATATCATTACTCTATGTAAATACAATAGAATGAATATGTCCAAATTTGAGATGAAATATAACCTTTACTATCAGTGATAATAACAATTCTAATTATAAAATATAATAATAGGCTATTTATCTTCCGCACAAATGACATTCGTAAAGTAGGGAATAACACAAAAGTCAAAGAAAAATGAACTAAAATATAAGGTGAACTAAATGAAAGAGACAAATAGTGGAAATATATGATAGAGAGCCGATGTATGTGATTCATCAATTCTGTTCGTGTTTAGTTAACATTTTGGCATGATGTCAACAGGTTAAGGAATTTTTACAAATTTTTTTCTCTGACGAATATAATTCGTTTAACATACAAACATTTTTTTGTTCAACATTGTATTCATTAGTTTATACATGGAGTCACTACACCAGAATTTTTGTCTTATTGTACATAAACAAAGATTTTTTTCAAAAAAATGAGAATTACGGATAACGTTTTTTGGTTTCTAAGACAGTGATAGTTTGTGGAAAAGAGGAAAGTAGATTGGGAATAAGAGACAAAAACTTAGAGAAGTAGATGAATTATAATTATTGTTATTTTGACAATTTATCACATGAAAAATTAATGTGTGTTTCATTTTCAACCTCAGATACATATTTAATTTAATTCTACTTCTACCATTACTACTCATAATGAATCATCTAATCAAAGATGAGATTTAGATTTGTGTTACATAACACATTGAATTAAATTTGTGAGAAAAAAAAAACGAGGGGAAAATGAAATATAATCAATTTGATATTTCATATATCAAAAAAGTAAACCACAAGTGTTAATGAATTGTCTCTAAGTTACACATAAATCGCTTATTTTTGGTTATACCTAACTTCTTCAACTATCATGATAACAAATTTAATCAACAAAAAAAAAGAAAACAACTCTAAACATAGATTACTTACATTTGAATGTTTATCAGAAAGACATAAGAACCATTTTCATAAAGATTGATTATTTCTTCTTTTTTTTAATATCCTAGTTACACAGCTAGAAAACTATACGATAGTGCTCAAAACATTGAAAAGAAATCATTTGAATTGTAATAAATTTATTGTTTTCTTTAATTGTCTGTATTTATGTAAAATGAATTAGATCTTTTCATAAATAAATATGAAATAAATAAATGAACAGTCAATTTTGTTTCATTAGTATCTTAATATAGATTGGTTAAAATTATCATTTCATGAAATGAAAAAAAAACAAACATTAATGTAAAGCCATAATGAGGAACTAACTGAAAATAAATATTTTTTCACAAATTGTATTTTTAGAATGTAAAAATGCTATATGATAGCCTTAAAAATTACTTTATCAACTTTGAGATGTGGATACATTCAGCTGACGAGTCTTAAGTAGAATGAAACGCGCGTCCTGGACTCTATTGCTAGCCCCTATCCATCATTGTTTATCAAATATCAGTTGATAAGTTTCTTTTTAGAACAGATAATTTTATGTATAGGTTAAGTTAAAAATTATGTAGAATGACATTTCTTATACGTCATGCTACGAGTTAGAGTATTTAACATTTTATTGTCATGTACTTTATTAGCTTTCAATGAAGATTCATTACTTATTTATTCACTACAATTTAAGATTATTTCCACAATTTAGATTAAAATTTAACTATATATATATTTTTTTCTGTGAGAACCTCTAAGCCCTGATGACACTTACCAGCTAGCATAAAAAACTATGTTCATAGTTTTCTTGACCATCTCTAACCACTAAAGAATTAGTAATCTTTACTGAAACTATGCTGTACCTGAGAAAATCATCAACGTCATCCGGAATCCATACGGCGGACTACACTGCGAAGCGGTGTATAGATGACATCTGACAAACGCATTTCAAGTGACGACCTGAGTCAGACAAGGCTGCCAACTCTCCTCTTTTCGCTTTGTTTCTGGTATACGGTTAGATTACAAAGACCTCGATATCAGAGGGGAAGCACAGAATACAATGGACAGCTTCGATGCAACTGAACAATTTGGACTTCACAGATGACATCACTGTTCTATCCCATACACACAAACAAATGGAGGTCAGGAAAACTAGTGTATCACAAGCCTCTGCATCAATAGGCCTCAACATACACAAAAGGGAAAAGAAAGATCCCCAATTACATTACAGAGAATACCAACCTAATCACACTTTGTAGGGAAACTCTGGAACAAGCGGAATCTTTTACGTAACTATCTGGACAGCATAATCGATGAATGGATTAGGATCGGATGCAGACATAAAGGTGGGGACTGGCGAAGCAAGGGCCGCATTTCCTATAATTGAGGAACATTTGGAACTCAAGTCAACTGTCTGTCAACCAACATCAAAGTCAGAATTTTCAATGCGAACGTCAAGACAGTTCCACTATACGGAGCTGAAACTTGGAGAATTACCACAACCATCATCAAAAATGTACAAGTATTGATAAACAACTATCTTCACATGATACTGAATGTCTGTTGGCTGGATACCATCGGTAACAGCGTACTGTGGGAGAGAATAAACCAGCTTCCATCGGAGGAGGGAGTTAGGAAAAGACGTTGGAGTTTTTGGTTGGACATACATTATGGAAATCAAACTGCATCACGAGGCAAGCCTTAACTTGGAGTCCTGAAGGGAAAAGGAAGAGAGGATGATCAGGGAACACACTGAACCGAGAATCGGAAGAAGATGTGAAAAGTTTGAATAGCAACTGGAAACAATTGGGAAGGGCTGTTCAGGACGGGGTTCGATGGAGAACAGTGGTGGAAGGCCTTTGCTCTTCCACGAGAGGCAACAGGCGTAATTAAGTAGGTAACTGGTAATACTGAGTCCTTATTCTTAATCTAAGGCATTGGCTTTAACACGGCTGGGATAGAAATGGTAAAAGTTAAGAATGAAAGAGATCAGTTTGCGACAGATGATCTAATTTACAATATAACGTAGCATTTGTGTCGAACTACACATTAGAGTTAATCATCGAAATATTTCAAACTATGTATATATAGATTTTACTCAAAAATAACTATTATAAAAAATATTGGTTTATGAAGTATTTAATACTTTGCTAAATCCAAGTGTGTGGTAGAAATGGTCTTTATGTCCAACTAGCTTTAACTGCTAATTCAAAAATAATCACATACAGTAGAAGCAAAACTACGCTACAAATACACTTATGAACTCAATCATTTATTCATAATATGTACATACATCAATTCTCATGTGCATTAATACATCAAATTCGACAAGCATCTCAATAGCATGTTAAAACTTGTTTCTAATAATAACTGACCATATGATCCAATTCGTTACTATATTTTACAATTCAGACTTGTATTAACCTGTGAATATTATTTATTTTTTCTATTAAAAAATAAAGTAAACGACAAGGTAACAAAACGTTAGGAATTCCATTTACTTTATTTTCTATTCTTAACGATATTATAAAGATATCATTTGCGTTAGTAACTAATCAAGATGTTCCTACGTGAATACGCCCAAGAAAACTTAATAAGTATTAATTACATAACTAAACGATGCTAATAATGAGTAAAAAAGAGCATATGGAACAATGAAGCAATTCTAGTATCATGTTGTTTTCTGTAACAAAATGAAAATCCTAACATGCATATGTCCTTGTGATTTTATATTTAATTTTTAAGAAACTCCTACTATTTTTCGTCTGCTATTGCATTCAGTTGATCTCCAGCTATGGTTCTATGCTAAGAATTACATGGTTTTTTTTACTGCCACTGTCTCTTCTCTAGCTTGAATATTCTTTTATGATTTACTTCTAGTTAGACAATTGTTGAAAATCAGGAGGAATTGGATAGTCGTTTTGTCTTAATTTGGGACTCTTCAGCAGTATGTTTCCGGGAATCCACCAAGGAGTGATTCAGAACCATAGTGCATCACAGCGGATGCCTAACATCTAGATGACTGAGTTGATATCCAATGATTTATATTTCTTAATTCAGTCAATTCTCAGTATTACTTGACGAACAACTATTGACACTGATCATGTTAATTTCACATCCGACATGTCTTTTTTAACCATCTGAGCGTTATGGCATATGATATACCACATAAAGTCAATGAATACTTGGAATAATTTTATTACTTAGTATTGCTTTAAATTAGTATAATAAATTACCGATGTATTGTAACATATACTATTGGGCACTATAAGTAGTTAGACATTCGATGGAAAATATATTTGGTGACAATACGAATGCTGTTTTCGAGGTGATCCGAACTATAAGAAACATATTACCAAAATAGAGATTATTTTTGAACACTGACTAACACTATATGAGGAATTAAAGAAAAATAGCGAAAGTTGAATAACCGTTTTGTCAAACATAGAACTACACAATACATCTAACTATTAAACCTAACGTGTAACAATAAGCTACGGTGAATTAGTTGATGTGAGACCATTCGTTTAGGATTGAATATTCTGCATTATTCAACTTTAACTGCCTTATGATATCGTTTTAACATTAACTTCAAAGTGGAATGAAGAGTTCACCTATTGTCTACAAATTTTCTGTACTTTTTCAATCTAATATCAGTTTTGTGAATGAAAAGTATCATCATTATTAAAGTTTTGTACAACTATGAGGTAATTAGGCTTAACAAGACGCAAAATGCTAAGTAGGCAATCAATAAAATGTTGTAGAACGTTGAAAACATGGACAAATGTAGCGTTTTCATAAAACTATTTACTTGTTACTTATTGACGAGTGTCAATTTTTGTATGTATTTCAGGAACCTCTAAGGGAGTGTGCAAAATATGTTTATAGAATTCCTGATAAGAATCATATGTTATTCTTACGATCAACATTCGGATCTATCAGTGAGATTATTTGACAAGGTTCTTCAGAATAAAGTTAATTCATGATTAGAACTGATCTGAAAATAATTTAGATAACTGAATTATCTTTAGTAAATTGACATTTACGGTACTTGTATTAAATGAGTCTATTAGAAAGGCATAAAAGGTTTTAGTGTTTACATAATCTTCTTCAAATGTAACGTCGCTGATACTACGCAAATGCCCCATGGCTTATCGTGTATAACTTTTACTTAAAAGAACAATGAACATTGTACGGTGGACCGAATTGATTTCATCTCAATTGTTTGCAATTTGTCACCTGAGTATTAATTTCATAAATTATTGTCTGACACAAATGTATACAAAATAATTCAGTTAAAGAGTAAGGAAAATAATAGTCATGTGATCAATCTCTATGCTCTAGACGTTGTGAATTTTTCCATCAGAAGACGCATTATATTGAAATGGAACTTATGAAATTTACACGACCTAGAAATTAGTTGATTTCGCAAGTCAGTATAAGGAATCAATAAAATTTTAAAGCTGCTTTAGAAAATTCACATGCATAGACAACTCATTCATAGTGAAAGTATGTTTATTTGTAATAACTGAAGATCAATCTCCATTCGACAAGAATACATCGGAATATAATTACTACTATTATTATTGTTACCATTATTATCTTCCTGAATGTCCCCATTATTACTTGCGAGGCACATCAACTATTTTCAGTCAACATAAAACAAAAACTTGATTAATAATAACAAATAGAAAGTATATACATACAGAATATAGTAATGTGAATATCTCGGAGTTCTATAGGGTAGCCTTTACTTATGCAGTCAATCAGGACAGGAATGAGTCAGCAATAGATCGATAACATTAAATAAAATTTGCAACACATTACTAGTTTGGTAAATAGAGAAGGAACAAATTGAGCAACAGGAAACACCGAACCTAAGTCTTCTTGCTACTTGGCACTTCTCAACAAGGTGTACCTGTAATCTTTCAGGGAACGGATGCTCCCTGACGGATTCGATCCCGTGCCACCCAGTTTCACAGTCAGAGCCGTTACCACTGAGCTATCTGGGCCGCAGAATGGGAATTTTCACTACATTACTAGTTGACTAAAGTTAAAAATATGAATCAGTAGATCAATTTTCATAGACTTAATCATTTAGTTTCTGGTCATTTATATTCATTTATACAAATTACTAAAGAATTTCAAACCACATAGAAGTAGCTATTCAAAGCTCCTAGATTTTGAATAGATCTTCAGCTGATATTAATTAGAGAAGAAAATTATTTTTAAAATAGTTAATAGTTTATGTACACAGAAAAACAAATTTTTTAACGTTCAAAATCGAATGTTTAAAAAATTTGTTTTGTTTTAATTACCGGAAATGTCAATTTATCATAATAGAAATATGAATTATTAAGTGTCATTAATAAAAGTTTATATGTTCATTTCAATTATATTCTATATTAATTAATTTCTATTATTGTATTTATGCTTGTATTATGCTTATAAAATAGATCTTTTGTTATTTAATTGTAAGTGATCTATTGTTATAATGAACTAAATAGTATCTATCTGGGAACTATGAGTTATTGCTAGTCTTTCAATCAACTGTTAGTTTTTTTTCTCTCAATAGAATGACTCCCTTTATTGAGGAGTTGAAAATCATAATGTATTAAACAACTATTTAGTTCTACCTTACAGCTTCGATGACCTAAATAGAGGTCGAAGGCCGAATTTTCGATTCTTGCACTAAATGCATTAATGATGCAATAATAACTTCAGATTATGGAGTTAAAATCCAATAGTCCACATTTCCGAAGTCAATTAATTTATGAGGTAGCTTAACTATCATCTATTGAAATCGATAACATACATCTATTTCCCGGCACAACTTAAATCGGTTAATTATAACTTCCCATTCAAATTCATGGTCATTTATAAGTTATTCACTAGTGTTCAAATAATTCTTATTCTTTTTCTTGGTTGTGGAGTTTAGTTTAATTTTAAGACAGTTCTAAATTAGAAATTTAAATCGAAAGGTGATTTTTCTAAATTACATTCTCGTAGGACGCCCAGAAATTATGAAATCAGTAAAATCTCAGATTATATAGTAAGTTTAGTTTTTCTCAACCTAGTCAGGTGCTAATTTTGTGTTTAACAGAAAAGTGACATTTCGTTCAAAACACTTTGTTAAAGTATAGATGCGATGAAAGTTATCCACTTCTGAATAGTAATAGACTGCCAAGAAATCTACCTAGTTATTGTTTCGTTTTATGATCATATTTTATATAAAAATCGGATATTTACTGTGTTATTCAAGTTGTATGAGCCATTTTACTTATATACACATATTAGGAATAAAAGTAGGGAATAATCAAAATGTACAATACGAAAGAATTAACATATAAAGGTTAGAAAAAATGAAAGAAAATTTTGTAACATTCAACAAACACCAACTTGTGGCTAGAAGCTACTTAGAATTTACGTGAACGTTATTTTCTTCTTTCGAAGATTATCACTTTACCATTCCTAAACTTGATATTCCATAATTTTGTTGTTTGATTATATTTCCTTGAAAAAGTGTGGACCAGATTGCCAGGCAAAACGTTGGATTTATTTCAAATTATTTCGCTGAGATTTTACAAATACATTCTTCCTCTTTAATGACTCACATTAACTCGGCGCCCAAATATTATGAAACCATTCGTTCAAATTTAGACGAAAGTTCTTATTTATCATTCCTAAACTTGTCCTCATCATTTTTCTAATTAATCTTACTATTTCTTTATAAATGAAATCGTAACAACAAGAATAATCTCTTTGTCAACAAATACTAAGAAATTTAATGGAGTGGTTAATATGTATGTATTTATGGGAAATATTTCTACACATCTACAAGTTTAGAGATTGCTTATATTATACGGCCTGTGTTTTAGTGTACGTTTGTTTAATTATTGAACGTGAATTAACCGGTTAAAGAATCTCTAATCTTTTTCCTATTCATTTTGTTTTCTTTCAAGTCCATCAAATATACCAAATTAATTATAATTTATTTTTGATTATTTAACGTTATAATCAAGAAAATTATTTAGGATTAGTAAAAAGTTTAATTGTTATGTGTGTATCTCAATGTCCACCAACAATCGTTAGTTGATAGTTATATCTATGTTCAATTGATTAGGGTGGTGAGATAATCCAAAACAAAATAAATGAATGAAGGTAATTGATAAAGTTAAATTACGATTCTAAATTATTTCGTTAAATAGTTTTGTGATCTTAGGTTTATTTCCTCTGCCTCTCTGGTATAGATGTATACATACAGAATATCTGTCGTTGGTGTGCACTCTAACTGCAATTATATCAACTAGTACTGAATATTAGAAAAAAGTTACAAATCACAATTTCTTACTGATATGACAAAACCTAGTATCATTATCTTGAAATAATGTTACAAATTGAAAATTTTTTTTCTATTGGTTCATCACAAAAATGAAGGAACTTCGATATTATATACAAGAATTTCTTGTTATCCTGGGATTCGTCAACAATAAACCACTATACATTTCAAGTTCAAACCGGAAATTTAAAAGAAAAATGTAATATTGAAATCAACTTATCTACTAAACGTTTAAACTCTTAAGGAGTTTCAATGGTTGAGATCATGAGTCGATTGGAGCTCGATCACCGTGGAAAACCTGGAAGAACTGGATGGCCGTTTCGTCCTATTTTGAAACTCCTCACCAGTGCGCATCCACTGTCCCATCTCGTGAGATTCAAACCCATGACCTATCGATTTCTCACGCGAAAGCTGACCGGCATTCAAATGTGTTAATCTTTAACTTCAACTAATCCACAAAATTGAGCGACGCATCCACCATTGTCATCAGTGAGTAACTATCTCACAACTGACCCGGCTGAACTCCACTGGTCACTGATTCTCACTAGAACTCCAGGAAATACCTCTTGAAGTCTGTCACTAGTGAGCATATGTTGATTCATTTCAGAAGGGGGGTTTTGTGGATATTGTAGGAATTTCAATGGTTGAGATCTTGAATCAATTGAAGTTAGACTACCAATGAAAACCTGAAA
The DNA here is from genome assembly GCA_944470205.2 of Schistosoma margrebowiei. Taxonomy (NCBI): domain Eukaryota; kingdom Metazoa; phylum Platyhelminthes; class Trematoda; order Strigeidida; family Schistosomatidae; genus Schistosoma; species Schistosoma margrebowiei. The sequence continues at coordinate 73,208,051 of OX104028.1, read as the reverse complement.
GCATTGGATTGCCGTCTCGTCCTATTGTTAGACACCTCAGCTGTAGTCTAGCTTCAATTGACTCATGATCTCAATCATTGAAATTACTACAATATCCACAAAACCCTTTCTTACAGAGTTATAATTTCTTTCAGTTAACCAACAAATTGAACAAGTTTTAATTAACAATAAATAAAATTAGTCTTAATTACTTTTTTTGTTATTTACAAATAGTATCACTTTCTATTGGGATAACAAATGAAGGACAATTCAGATAATTATTTTTAAAGTATGTATAAAACTAAGCGGATTATATACTTATATGTATATAAAAGAGATTAGTTTGAAGAGTACAATAAACTTTAAATTTCAGGACATTTCAATAGATCATCCTATAATCACATTAAGTACCAATATATAAGAAAAGAAATAGTTACCATTAAAATAATTCCCTTTTTTTTTCTATCATTTTTTTTCATTCGGTTTATCATTTTTGGTAAAGTTTTTTTTGTAGTTATCATCAACAGACAAAAAACAAAATAACAAACATTCTGAAATGAAATAAGATTTATATAATCCTTTGGTGTTTGTTATCATTGCTCTACATGAGTATTTTATGCTTACATTGAATTGTTTTGTTAAAATCATCATGATTCTAAGAGTAATCCTTTATTTTCAAAAAAAAAATGAAAATAATATCATTATCATCTATTGAAATAAATTATATACAAGATAAGGGAAACTATGGAAGTTATTTGTTTTAAAGCTAGTTTTCATTATGAAATGATACGTTTTAATGGGTTATTGAAGATTTGGAAGTAATGTTATACTGTTTCTTATTTGTCTGTTATTCTCTAACAATGCAACGGTGTGAGTTCATAATGAAAGGTGACTGTGAGATCAAAATGCTCTACAAAAGGATCAATTAGAATATTGTTCAATTATAAGCCTGGAATTAGTTGAAGAACTACAAAATTAATTAATGACAAACAATTTCACAGATTGAAATCACCATCAAGACAAACAAATGTATTTTGGGACTCAGACGTAAATATGGCAAGTATAAAAGAAGGTGGAACTTTGAGAATTAAAAACAAATATGTAGTCGTTTAGCTAAAAAAGTATGTATAAAAGCGCATAATCGATAAGTGATTAAGTTTGATGCACTAATTAGTTTATTAAGAACTTATATAAGTAGCATTTATATCAGTTTTCCATTGAAACTTATTTAGAAAATGAATTTACTGATGAGTATTAGTTAGTCTACTAAAAGACTATCCATGATAAATATTTTCCATACGTTTAATAGTTAAGCCCATTTAATTTGTGCACATACTGTTATTTGTAAAACTCATCTTATGGACCAATATTCTTTCCTCCTCTTAGCTCATTTAGTTGATATTCCTTTATTTTATTGACTAACTGAGTTTCAGTTTAAGTTTTCCTCCTCCTGTTACGTCTTGGATTGTCTTATAGATTATCTCTCAAAAGTGGTCTAGACATTGCAGATGTCTAACTACTTAAACAGTTTATGCAACATTAGTAGATCTACTGTGATTTATTAAACGGTGTTTTGCCAAAATATTCAAATGAGACGACACTATCTATATAACGGTTCACGTGAATCTTACTGTGTTTAGATAGTCTAGTTTCATACATAAACCATCTTGTTATAATTTTATTGTTTATCTCTGTTTTACTTATAGATTTGATTGTTAGCGCGTACTTGTCACTGTGTGCTTGATTTCACTTATCGAAGCATATTTTTACTAGGCAGCGCTAAAGGTTTATGTTACCTTCTCGGTATTTTAATTGTATTAGTAATGGTAGTAAAATATATTCATTATCTCTCTAAATGTAGCTGCATGTCAATGGTCTAAAGGTTAAGCGTTCGCATGCGAGGCCGAAGGCCCTGGGTTCTAATCCCGCGAGCGGGACCGTGGATGCGCACTGCTAAGGAGTCCCGTAATAGGACGAAACGGCCGTTCAGTGCTTTCAGGTTTTCCAGTAGTGGTCTAACATCAATCGGTTCATGATCTCAATCAAAAACTTAATAATTTCCACAACCTCATACTGATACATGACATAGTTTTACGGAAGAATCATGAATTACAGAGTAATAACTATTTGTGTGGTGTGAGCTACTTATATTGATATAAGTAGTATATAACGTGCGTCAAAAGAGCGTAAGGTCTGGCAGTAGATGATGGCGAAGATCGAGAAAGGTAGAGCGAGAACATAATGGAATTTGTAAGAAAACCTTTGAACAATGGATTGGGAGACAATGGATTGGTGTTTGCAACAGAAACAGTCTGGTTTGATTTCATACATGAATATTTTGCAATTTGGCAATTTACTATATGGTATTCGGATTTTATTGAGATATTCTGTAATTGTTGTGCTAAAGACATCTGTTTGTCCCCACCGGTTTTCTCGTTCACTACTCTTGTAATATTTTCTAGTTTTCAACACTTCTCGACTGGATTTATAGTTCTTGATAAAAGGAAAACCTTAATGAATTATAGTTCACATAAGATGAAGGATAACTTCATAGACGATCTTAATGAATAATAAAAATTTTATATTCAAATAGCCAATTAAGTGAATATGTACCAAAGTCTTTGAATTTTTAGTTTAGAAATAATTTTGGAGAATGCCAGAAAGAATAATAAAAAACAAAAAACAAAAAATCCTGTTCCCATTCGATACTAGTCAATGGTGGTTAAATCACGTTCAGGAACACTAAAAAATGATTCATGCAGTTGTTTTACACAAAAAAATTTTTTCCAAAAGAAACGAACATAATTTGGATAACTTTGATAAATAAATTAAAGCGTGATATTTTATTAATTACCATGGTGATGCAAAAAGTGATAGTTACATATATATATGTAAATATTGACAAATAAAACAGTGTCCTCATTAACCTTATCATGTGATTAAATTTAAACTAAAAACAAAATATTTATCCAACTGTTGAGTCATTGAAGTTTTATTCTTAATTAATTAGAATCATGAATATCGTACCGCTACTAACTGACGTCAATAGTTACAAGGATCCCAGTATGGCTAACATATTTTGTCAATACTTAACAGTCACTTGGTAGTAACTAACGTGATAATGTCTATTCTTCAAAGCTGATAAAATTATCTGTATCAAGATGAAATACAGATATTAAAGTAAATAACTTGACATTATAGTACATTGTGTTTGATATTAGTTAATTAATAATAATTAAGGAGAAGTTGGGGTCCAACCACCTAGCATGGTTGTCACACTAAGACTTCATCAGCATGATCAGTCTCAGGGAGGTGACACAAAATTAGTTACTACTTGGTGACCAGTTTATGCAAATATCTCACTCTCATAAGAGGTCCATTATAACTCGAAACACCCGGTTATTATTCGTTGAGAATATATCTGACCTTAATACTGGATGAAGTGATTTCGAATCTCACAGAGAATACTACATTTTTTAAGAGCACAAACATTATTTATTGCGACTCCTATCTAAAACAAAATCTGAGTTCGTGGCTTCCTGCCCACAGGTTACGTTTCATCAGTGCACCAACAGACTGGGGCAATTTTTGAATACATAAACAAATTATGTACTACATTATTTATGCAAGAGTAATCATAAAAATTGCAAACATAACAATCTGGTTTAAATTCCAACATCTGGAAAAATGCTTTTTTTTTCCTGGCTGGAGGCTTCTTGACGCAACAAAGTTCCTTTGTATTGTTACATGAAATATAAATCCCATAAATTCCACCAAAAACTGCTCATATCGTTTTACAAACTTATTCAACCAATTACCTATCATACTTCATCATATTACATCATTTACGAACTACGATTTTCTGATTATATTGGATGTAGTAAGTAGCTATTTTATATAAACTTTTGTCTTTTCCGTCTATCATAATATAGACTACGATATATAAACCTACTGCATTATTTTCATTGTAATTCAGAACAAGCAATTTAGAACATAGTGGGTGCTACTTGTATCAACATAAGTAGTATATAGCGCTAGTCAGGAATATAATATTCTACAGCAGAAGGTTGAGAAGACCGAAGAGAAAAAAACAGGGACAGAAAGCAATTGATATAGAAATTCAGGAACAATGAAGTCTAAGACGATTGGTTGATATTTTGCGAACGAAGTATTTACTGTATGGTTCTCAGATTTTACTAAGAGATTGTATTCAGATACATTCTACTGACCCCACTTATGTTGTCGTTTACTACATTAATCATACGAATAAGGTGTATCTGTATTCTGATATTCTGACGTAACAAACTAGAATCAAAAGTCCATGGGATGTTTTAATTTATGTTGCCACTCAGAACGCTTCGAGCGAAAAATTAGTTAGTTAATTATATTATAATCGATATATTAATTTTATCATTTCCATTTTACAAACTGTTTAATGAATATTAATTGCATACCTTTTTTTATAACGTCAATAATTTGCAACTACCATTAGCATAATTTCAGTTATAAACAGGAAAGTATGAATATGTTGTCCTTCACATTGAATCAAAATAATACTGATACACGAATTATCAAATTATGAAGATTTTTAGAAATTCAATGAAACGTGACTGAAATCATAAAAACTAGATCCTGATTTTATGTTTATGCTTAAAATCTATTCTCATTAGAAAGTTCTTCACTAATGATATTGAATTCTGTTGTATAAAAAACTAAGTAGCAGACCAAATTTTGACAGTAAAATTTTGAAATGAAATACATACTCTTCAAGTCGAAAAGTAAATTGGATTGAAACTGTTATAAACGATTTTTGCTTACAGCATATTACTCTATCACATAAAGTCTAGTCTGAGAATACTGATACGACAGTTTCATGCATCAGAATTACTTAATTATTCCTAGTTCAATAAAAGCTTGAAGAAATTTCAGATATGATTTTTCTAGTTCATTCTAATTGTAAAATGTATTCTTACTGCACACAATGATTCACTACAATAAAGTAACAACTCAACCAAATATAAACTATGGATATTGATCATGAATCGAATAGATTTAAGTGTTTCTCATTTTGCTAAATCCACTTTCAATAAACATATACAATGTATATGAGAAACTTTGTAAATTTTGAGTTCAGATTTGACAACTGTTGTAATGAAAACCAGTTTAGATGAACTGATTGTTTTGTTTTTAACTTTTTGTATCTAATAGAGGACTAGACTGTTAAGCATATATGTTAAAATGTTCTATGATATATTTCATCAGAGAATTTATTCTTAATCAATGTATAGTATAAAAATTATGATTACGAAGTGACTTTTTAGTTGTTACCAATGATGTATCACTATGTATTGAATATAATATTTTTTGTTGTTGAATAACAAAACATTTATTGATTTGTGTTACATTGTTTAAGTATTTGACTATTTAAAGTAAAACTTCAGATATACTACTGACCGAAATAAATAGTTTAGCATAACCGAAAATGATGACAATATCCCACCTGATAGATTAGAGCTGATTGAACATTTGGTCATTTTATTTTATGTATCCTAATTCAGTAGTATATCATTGCTTATTCAATGAAATATGTATATCACATATCTCATTCCATGATCGAGATAAAATGATTACTATTTTGGAAGTCATTCAAACGCATTGATTGAATATTTGGTTAATTGAATGTTTGTCGAAGCATATTGCTTGCATAAATCAACTTTGATGGTATTGTGTTTTTTGAGGTTAGTTTGTCAAGCTGTAAAGGTTTCGTTATCTTTCAGAACAATATCATCAGGATTAACTTTAATCAGAAGTGGAGCGTTAGATTGTATACATATCTCATATAGAAAGAACAACCTACAAACAGTTGACAATTATAGCATTTATAAAAATAAATTCATTAAATGATATACTCTAACTAAATAAAGGATAATGATGACGATATGAGAACTATAAAGACCTAGGGTAGCCAATAAAACATATTACAAAAATGGGAATTTCATAGTCTCATTCTATGACTGGATCAATAAGACGTTTCTAAACAGTATTCTTACAATAATAAGGATTTTCATTTAAATTTGATCGAATAGTTTCACAATATTTGGGCGCCGAGTTTATGTGAGACATTAAGGAGGAGGAATGTATTTGTAAAATCGCATCGAATGAATTAAAAGTACATCAAACTTTTCGCCTAGCAGTCTGGTCCAAGCTTTTTCAAGGAAAATATAATCAAACATCAAAATTATCGAATATAAATAATTACATGGTTCTCTGGTCAACTGTATATTGTACAATGTAATACGAGGATAACTCTGATCTTCATGATACGAATAACAAATTATTATGGTAATGACTTTTTATAGGAAACATGCATGAATTATACAATTTATCAGTTTTAAATGTTTAAACCTTATGATCAGTAAGCAAAGAATAACGGGAATTTGTTTTATTATATACATCGACAGACTTATTCTAAACAAACGGACTGAAATAACAGGAAAAAATCAAAAATAAAGCAGAGTTTTACCTCTTTAAGAAGGACGAGTTCTAGTTTACATTAATTTATACCCACCTCATCATTAAAATATGATCAACTAAGCTGATTAAGTCATTTCTGATCATATTTTTAATAAAATATACACATATATGAGCATTCATTATGCAGTGAACGAGAACTCAGATACGGTAAACAGTGTCTGTGAAATATGAAAATCGTAAATTAAAGATATCATATGCACATTTTCTTTCATTTGTCCTTTACATACTTCTAATTTTGTTATTATTCCGATTGCTTTCCGTTTCTTCATTATCCTCTTCGTCTAAATCTTCCACTTTCTATTCCTGCAATAAACTACTTATATCTGTCCACATAAGTAGCGCACATCACAAAGATAGTTTAAGTGAGTAATTTGGTAGAAATTGAGGATTAAGTATGTAGAAGACCTCCCAAAGAACTTGAGATTGATGGATGCAATAGCTCTAAATCGTTCAGTAGCTTGACTCGAATTCGTAAGAAGGAACTAAATGCATGAAATTCGTAAAAATTATATCTGAATAGTTTTAACAGTTGAAATTTAAATAAATCCAACTTTTCACCAAGCAATTTGGTCCGAACTTCTTCAGGGAAGTAAATGTGATTGATTGCAATCTCAATTTCGATTACTGAGATTATTCAAATATATTTTACGAGGGGCTAAGGGTAATGTTTTTATGTGGTTTATTAGTATATTCTCAGTAATTTAATGTACACATTATGAATATGGATTGTCTCGATGACATTAAATTCTATACAATGGTTGACATACTTAAAATTCAGCCACTAACTGGTTATGCCTATGTTATTAAATTATGGTGATCATTCACCCAAAAATGAGTACGAAAGTGGTTAGCTATATTTTTCTCATTTCCATTTTGTAACCTTAGTTAATTGTTATTCTGACTGCAGAATAGTTGGTTGGTGTGCGAATGTTTTGGAATTGCTAAGATAGTTTCAGTTCTATGTTTTTCAAATTTACGTGTGTTAAGTAATTTATCATTAAGTATTTTGTATTCCATCACCTTTCGAAACGAGTAGATTTGAACGTATGGATAAATGTAGTTAGATTCAGTAGTCGGAATTTATCGTGGTGCATATGTCACCCTAGATCCCTATGTCTGATCCAATACCTGGTCATGGATGGATATTTCTGAGAAGTCTTAAACTAAAAAAAAACAGGTTATTAGTGCTTCTTAGGTTACATGATTCCTCATCTGATATTGATCCATGATGAAGACTACTTTTAATTGTCAGGACTAGTGGGTTAGGGGATAAACGACTGAAAATCAGTGGAAACTTCTGTTTACATTTCCTGAGCGATTATCTTCAGACATGGTCTATAAATTTGGTCGCCAAATAATGTTATTCTGCGTTATCGTTTTAATCTTTCAGCTATTATTATTTGTTGGCATTAGAAATAAACTTATTCTTTCACATATATCAAACAAAAACTGAACAAGGCTTTTGTACTTCTCAATATACTGGAAGTAATCTATCTTAAAAATCTTAAATTTGTCTATTGAAATACTCGTTTTTAATGTAAACAAAATATAGGATGACATTTAGCTATCATTCTAATAATCTGATAGCTTATTGGTAGACAAAATTTGGCCAGTCAAATTTTAGCCAATCATGATTTAGCTAGGAAATTTGTCGTACATGTACTCGCGTAATAATTAATAAGATAATCAAAAAGATATTAGGAATTTTAATTGGCGGATGTCACGTAAACTTTTTCATGCTTGATTAGATTCAGTTGACTGCTGAAACCTTCGACTTATCGTTATCTTTACAAAAAAACATTCCTTCAACCTGGATTTAGTCATGCTTGTAAATATGTACTTACACCTTGCCTACTTTTATGGATTAAGTTGATATTCATCGCAAAAATGAATATTACATTGAAAAACCTTAGTATGTTTATCATAGTAGTTATATATGTTGTCCTTAACGACGTTCATGGCCAATCGTATCAGCCGGTGAATTTTAAACCATCATCTACAGGAAGACGTTTGCTTTATTCAGATTGGGAAAGCGCGCCGTCATTTTATTCACCTGGTGGTATAACACCAGATAATGAACCTCGTGCTCCTATTTACATGGAATTAACAAACAATCTTACATCTGTTAACGGAGCTTCAGGTATATGTGGTGTTTGTGCACGTATATATCGCGTTTTGCATATGACTCAACTGAATGCTGCTGAAGAATGCCGACGTCATCATAATTCGAGACAAGCAGCTTTTGGTGATATTACGGAATTTTATCACACGGTAAGTACGTTACATATTTTAATATGTAATAAGACTAATCACTTAAAGCATTTGAGAATTTTCTGCTACCTATTTTCTGTTAAGTGCTTTCTTACCATTTTCGACACAGTATTAGTGAGTTTTAGGTAATATCAAGGCCAGGTTGATGTTTTCTCGTCAAACAAATGAGGCAAACTATTTGTTTTAGCTTTAAGTTTGCATTTAAAATATGTTGCTCATCCTTATTAATCGCTCAATGTTGTATTTCTTGCTGTATTTAGCAGTAATCATTAAAGCTGAACAAGTGCCCAAGATATTCAATATTGCCAAGCTATTGCAGAGTAAGCATCATCTTGTCTTATAAATAATAAACTAATTGGATAGGATTACAGTATCATTAATAATAGTATTTCATCCCAGAATGTAAATTTTTATTCATTTAAATAATAATTATGTAATTTATTTTGTGTTATTGATACGTATATCATCTGAAGAATGTTTTTTAATCGAAAAACAATTGAACATCCCCTTTAGATTCAGTCTAAGATATTAATTTTAATAGTTGAGATCATGAGTCAGTTGGAGCTAAATCACAGTGGAAAACCTAGAAGTACTGGACGGCTGTTTCGTTCTAGTATGGGATTCCTCGGCAGTGCGCATCCACGACCCCACTCGCAAGATTCAAACACAGAAGCTATCAGTTTCGTGAGCGAACGCTTGACCTCTAGAACACTGAGCCGACCAGCATCCAACGATGTTAATGTCTAACTTCAACCTTCCATGGTGGTCTAGCTTCAATTGACTCATGATCCCAACTATTAATATTACTATAATATCCACAAAAACCCCTAAGCCATTATTTTATGGTGATATTTAATCCTAAATTAATCAAATCTCCAAATATGCTTGTTTAAAAGCTCTGTCTTCGAAACAAAAAAGGAATTGAAAAATCATTTCATCTAACATTCAAATTATCACGAATGCTTGTAGGTTTGTTTATTGGTAGAAATGGATCAATCAGAAAACCCCAGTTATCTTCATCTATATAGTAGGCACATTTATGCACTTTACTTGTCCCAAATTTAAAAGTTGAGATAGGTTGTCTATAGTAAAAGAAATATATCATGGATAGCACCGAATAACTTTCGAGCAAACTAAAACTATGATTCAAGTATCTACAATGATGTAAATATTATTAATTTTATTTATTTAGTTCACACAACAGTTGGTACAACCAGGGACCAGAAATAATATGCATCACACAAAATAATACTTGTGTTTAGGTTTGTCTGAGTCCCCAAACCGAGGCAGGAAGTTTTCCTACCGGTTCGCTCTCCAAGCATCATTCAATCACTTACATAGTACTATGATTCATCCATTGTTTAATTACTTATGAATAACTAGAAATGTACTATGATAATCTTACTGTCATAACATATTATATCATCAGAAAAAATTATGAACTTTAATTAGTTACCCTAATTTTTTGTAGATAAACTCATTTTGTCACAATTCTTTCAGAGAAAAATTAACAATGTATTAAAAGGAAATATATACAATTACAAAACGCATAATTATATTATTATTATTATTTGTGAATTGAATAATTTATGTGATACTGAAACCATAACAACAAACCATTCAAAGTGTTAAAACATTGAGTTTTCTTTTTTGTATTGACACAAATTATCAACATTAGTTATTGTACTCTTTATATGATTCAATCAATTTATACAATAATAGTATTATTTTAGATTAACAGAACTAATTTGTTAGTTCCATTGACAAAGACTAATTGTTTGAGAAAAAAGAGAATATATGCTATTTCTTCTTTTATTCTTATTATTATTATTATCGTTTTTGATGGTTTCATTGTTAGCATTCACTGTTGAAATTAGACTATTTATTGGTTTGATATATTATTTTTACATGAATGTTCATGATATCTAGCCGAGTTATATGAATAGAATTCAGTAACCTGGTATAGATTATGATACTTCACTATGAGCTATAACTTCATTGTCTGCGAGTTGATGGTGTTATCTGACTGCTTAAATCAAGTCATCCCAAAGGAGATTTGAATCAATAACTCAATGAATTAAGGTTGATAGACATTTATTTATTTAAACACATAAACATTGGTACAAGGTGGTACCAAATATATTTGAACCACATTTCGTCATTCGACTTATGCGAAGGTCGGGATACTGAACGGGTGCCCAAACCCCAAACAAGTGGTTTTCTTAGGGGGCCACACCCTAAGCCTTCGACCCAGAGGTTTAATCCAAAAGGCAGTGGAGCAGCATTAGGAGATGCAGTTCCATAGCCAGTGAGCAACAGGTTTATACGCCATTTGTTCCTTCAGGATCCTAGAGCCCATGTTCATCAATGGTTTGGAATTAGGGTATTCTAACCCCTCTAGGTTGATCTACTGTATCCACCAGCCCTATTAAAGCGCCGGACATTCGCTTTTCATCCTCTCAGTTTCGTAAACAATGCTCCTGCAGCGAGAAGGGAGTGAGTGAGTGGACAGCCATAACCATTTAGCCATAGCTTTATTGATACGTTCTTGTTAATGTAATAAGTATATAAAGCTGATAGACTTCATGTACCGAGTTAACAGCTTTAAAGGTAAGCCAGTATGGGCAAAATTAAAATGAGTTCGACGAGTGAATTATAATTTTGAAAATAATACTGAAAAGATAAATTTGAGATGAATTGGATCCATATATTATTTTCGTATTAATTTCTAAAACTGATTATATGAATTATCTGAATGAGAGATTGGACTAATACACTTGCAACTGATACTAAGTTGTTTGTTCGCCTGCTGATAGCCTAGGAGTTCCTACTATTCAGTTCCCTATCTCCTAATCCAACTTAACTGCCTTTCAGAGTTAATCCTTCTTTTATTTTCATGTGATAGATTAAAACACACACTTAAATGACGTTTGTACTCAATGTTCATTAAAATTCCGTTTAAATGTCTCATTTAGATTAAAACATTGTAGTCATTTATATTGGATTGTATACATGTTATCAAAGTCTGCTCCATTTATTAATGAAAATTAGTATGTACACTAAAGTTGTCAGTGATTAGAGAGACATTATAACTTCTTCCCTATGTACATCAGTCTTCCATCTTTCCAACATAACATCGCTAACAACTATATGGAATACAATTTCTTGTTTATTATTATTGTGATTATTATTATTGCTACTATTACTATTTAGTATGAATGACTTTAAACAAAAGTTTTATTTTCGTCCTTTAATTAGACTTATTCCCCTTTATTATTAAGAACACACACCACGATTAATAAAACAACAACCTAATTATTGAAATAATTACAATGATCATATTAATTATTCCTTTTATGGTGTTACCATTGTTGATGATGATGATGATGAAAAATGATGAATGAGAGTGAAAGCTACAATCTGATTTTACCATTATAACTATTATTTATTATCTTAAACCAGATCATCTTGTTTTTCTTCTATTTTTACTTATCTATAATATGATATAACATACCATAAACAAATAAAGAATTAAAAAGTCATTTTACTAGAGACTAAAACATGAAACAGTTTCTGTACAAAAAAAGTAACAATGTACAACATAAAGTTAACAATTATACTACATGGTACACTAATCTCTAGAAATTAAAGCATACCACTACTGAAAGTAGACTGATGGGAAATTCGCTCAAAAAGCAAAAGAAACTCAGTTGATCAGATCTCGAATTCTCAATAGCTAAAACAATTTTAGTGTAAGTTATAAATGGAAATATTTGCTAGCCTTTATAGATGATCTTTGTTGATGTAATGTATGTGAGTTACCTTTAGGTTGATTAGATAAGGATATGCTATCAATGTAAGAAGTTGTTGCCTGTCGATTTAATCGAATACTATAACGCGACTTCTGTTGATGGTCCTTAAAGTTCCATAAAATAGTGGTTGAAAACTCTAGTCGATATAGTTAATATAGGTTAGTTAGAATAATGTACATTTATTCGATCAATAGGACAATGTTAATAAGCTGACATCTTTATTCCTTTAGTTGTAGTTTTGTGCATTCATCAGTATTCCACATAATCTACAAAAGTAAATCAGTCGTCTTAAGCAGATATGGATCGATACTAGCAATGAAATCCAGGGTAAACCTTCCGTCTCGTTTGAAGATTCAAATAACCAATATATATATGGAGTGAAATTCACCCCACTGCACAAACCGATGGCTATCTCGACTCAGTAGCTAAATGAATGACGCAATGACGTTTGAGGCGAACGATGCACTGTTCAAGTCCCGGAGTAGACGTTAACTATGTGATGGTGGCTCATCCAGTTGGCGAGTCCCAAACAGAACAAAACATGTGGGTTCCATTGCTAGCCACTATCCATCTTTGCCTTAATCGCTTGCGATTTGATGGGATTATCGAAGGAATCCGTTTAGGATACACATATGCTGAAAAGTGCCTTATCGATCGCAGTCCTAGACATCGATGGGGCGATTCTTATGAAGTGAATCAATAAGTTCATCCTTATTTTTATCTAAATTTTCTCTGTGGGTTATTTTATTTAATATCACTTAGCTTCGTTGTATCAAGTTTTCGTGATTTCATTTGTGTGAGTAATGAGTTATATAACACTAAAATTAGTGTAATAGCACAAAAAAGGTGTACGATATAAAATTAATTATTGATTTATATTAGTAATATCGTTAATTTGACATCAATTATACGTTACATTAATTTATATTAGAATTCTAGACACGAATATACTATTTAACGGCATTTACCATACGGTGATAGCCAGCTGAAAGGAATTCAACATTTCAAAATTTTGTAACAGCGTCATAGACCCATTAACTTTTTATCTTCAATCAAATCTTTGAATGGAGTATTATCTCATACTACTTATTTTTGACATTATTCATTTCTGAAGTGTACTTTACATGTTTAGTTTGATGAAGTCATTGATATTATTCTTTTTTGGTGAATTTAGAATATATCTTGTTGAGTTGTTATCCTCTTATTATGATTGAAAATGTAGTAACTTTAGCTTGGCTTCTACATTGATTATAGCTGCCTAAGAGGGTTCCTCATTCATGATACCTCTTGGTGTGTAGTGTTTGGGTGGCCATATTCCCTTCATTTATTCGAAGGTTTCAATTTACTATATATTTAATTACTAGAATGTGTACTCATTTATGGAAACGCACCAAATATATAACTAAAGTGATTATTGAATCCATAAATACTTATTTAATCTCACAAGGCCAAAGCATTATAGAACGCTTTGTAATAGTTAACTGTTTAATTGAAAGGATTAGTATGAGCGAAACTCTAGGCTGGCATACCAAACCAGTGCACTTATAGTTGACATTCCTTTCTAACATTATGGTAAATATCGATTCACCATAAGTCAAGCTTATTTTGTGTTTTCATTTCAAACTTCTCTGGGTTTTCAAGAGATACGTACTCCTGTTTTATGTTATAGACTAAAGAAACAGTTTATTAATCTAACAATTTTATTAGCATGTGACATCCTGAAATTAGTGTTTAACGTATGACTTATGCAAAAATATAAATCTGAACTGGTTTGCTTTTGCTTTCCTGTGAATATAAATGATCGCCAGGGGGGACAAAAATTTTGTTATGATGGATCACTTTTGCACAAGTTACTTGGTCAGACTGCATTTTACAGTGAATCTAATTCTTTATAAACTTTATGTTCCAATCCTACTGTTTTCTGTCTAACTAATTCAAGGTTATTTTTACTCCTTAAACCGAAATAAAATTGTTGGCAGGTTAATTTCACATTTTTCTTACCCTTGTTTACTTAGAGGTTTTAAGGTCACAACAGTTTGATATTTTTCATAAAATGTATTGTGTATAGCTTAGCGGGTGAACATATTATTTATAGAATGAATGTTTGTCGTTAACATGAAGGTAAACGAGTGACTAGGATTCAAATGGAGCACTGTTCATGATGGATGAGAATTTTCAGTGATTCATCGCCCCAAAGTCTATATAGGCCTAGGGGCACGGCTTACAAGTGTAAGGTCATTGATTCCACCCCATCCCTACAATAAGTATGTGTGCAGCCCCTAGCTTAACATGAAGTTATAAATCCAAGTGCTTCGGTTTCTCGGCTGTACTTGAAAATTTTAATCTATGTATAACTAAGACCATCTACACGTTGATAACTGCATGTCTTTTAAATCAACATATGACCACAAATTTATGTGGAAGACTTCCTAAGTGTTAACTGCCCACTGTTTCAGCTTATTTGAGAGGTAATAATGTTTTTAGTGAAATTAAATTAACTCTTGATACGAGTTAGGATTTTTGAGAAATCACCCCCAAACTAAATAATCCAATAAGATTGATCGATTGATAGAATACTATAATTTATTTTGAAGGAAATCCCAGCTTCCTCATTATGCTGAACAGTAACTTTTCATGTACAAGTATGTGAGTCTTGCTAAGATTCTATACCAGACTGTCAAACCAATTTTATTTCTAGTTAAGTTATTTAGTATTATAACAGGCCAAAGTAAACATTAAAAGTAAACTTGTCTACATTTCGTTACATCCGTTCCTCAACTATATCCTCCCAAACTAATTTTAAAATGTGTGTTCGTTTAACCATCACTATGTATCATCACTGCATAACTATGATGCATTTCAAACTGTCCATCTTGCATACAATATTGAGCAATAATAGGTTATGAAAGGTGAGTAAAAATGACTAGTCTATATAATAAAATACTAATTAATGTATGTTGTTCATTCAAATAGCAACCATTATAAACAAAGTTGAAATCTGGCAAAGGTACTGAAACAATATTCCAAAGACTTATCAGTTGTTTATTAATCTTAATTCATTAAAACAGATTAAGTAATCAGTCATTTTGAAATACAATCCCCGCTATCGAATGAAATTAGATTTCACATTGGTAAGCAAGTTAAAAATTATACAAACAACAAATGAAAAATGTATTCAATTAAAAAGGTGAATTAAGTGATCGATTTTCCATTAGAATGATAAAAATAACGTTTATCAGAAGGGGTTTGTGGAGATTTTTGGGAATTTCACAGATTGAAAGCATGAGTCAATTGAAGCTAGACCACCATGGAAAACCTGGAAGGTCCTGGGTTCGAATCTCGCGAGGTGGGATCGTGGATGCGCACTGGTGAGGAGTCCCATACTAGGACGAAAGGGCCGTCCAGTGCTTCCAGGTTTTCAATGGTGGTCTAGCTTCAACTGACTCATGATTTCAATCTGTGAAAAATAATGTTTAACATCTACTTGACTAACATAACTACCTAATCTCCTGTTAAATGATTAAAGTTATATACATGTTTATAATGTCACAATTGATATCTGAACAATAACAAAAAAATAATCAATAAGGGAGAAGAGCAATGAACTGGAAATAGGTGCTAACGATATGAGTTTGTAAACTTAAATTTCTTAGTTATTTCATAGAGTATTTATATTATACACGTTTTGTAATTATTTAGCTTTTCTTTTTCTTTAATTATTCTATTCTCTTACTCTCCAGGCTAAATTTAATACATGATCATATATCATTGACGATTTATATGTCTATATTGTTTAAATAGATTGTGAACTATTTCTCATATATTGTCTGTATATTTAGGTCAAGAGGTTGTCAATTTAACATTATATTTATATTTCAATAAGGTCACACAACAGGAAATAAGTTTTTAGTTGTATTTTTTAAAGAAAATCAAATTAAGTAAAATAATTATAATTACCGGACGTTATGTAAACCTAGTTTATATAAAAGATATTAAAGTAATTAAGAAGTTTTTAGTTGGTTAGCTCATTAAACATGATACATCAACTGGGTGTTTTCCATCACTAATTCAATAATGAATTTACTATAGTATGTTCCTTTTTCCAACTCAACTCATGTGCATGACTTACTGTATGTTAAAGTTATGAAAGAAAAATTCAAAGTATACTACCCATAGACTTATATAATGTGCTATGAAATTGTAATTGTTAATTATTGGTTTAGAAATTCAAATTTTAACTGGTATATAATTAATTGGAACTTCTCTTTACCTGACTAGGTTAAAATAACCATGTAATACAAATGGCCTTTATATAAAAAATATGGCTTGTTAGGTTGATACAAAGGGATGTAAGCAGTTAGTGAGTTTAATCTCAACTTCATTTGAATACTTTCAGAAGTTATGAAGGACGGTAGGAGCCATTAATATGGAATTTACAAAATACTGTGGCTTTAATAGGTAAAGTGAACTGTCCAGGTTCTCATGCAAATAAATTGAAAAAGCGACATGAAATATTTAAGATGAGCTACAAAAAGTACAGGAAAGAGAACAACTAAGTGAGGAACAATAAAATATTATCATATCGTCACTCATCAAAGCTTCATTAGAAACAAACAAAAGATAGATAGTTTTGTTTAGGTTGTTTGTGCTTCATGACTCATTGAATAAGCCCTAGTTAACCCTTGTAAACATGTTTCCAGTTTCGTTAATCTTTCTGAAATAATAAGTATATTTTTAAAAATGTAATTTCACCAAAAATAATAATATAAGTGTGAATCATTTATTTAGGTACTCAAGTTTCAACCAGTATGACAAGATAAATACCAACAGTTTTTTTCTATGCATAATAAGTATGAGTTAATGAATAATATACAGATTTGTACATAATCATTAGTTATACTTTCGTATGTCCATGTTGAATTAACAAAGTCAATTCATGCCAGAATAAGGGTATCAGATTGTCGACTGTTCTCAATTTATGTCAATTCATCGTCTTTTTTTAATTTTAGATCAGGCAACTATATTTGATATATGTCGGCTTCATTGTACAATACGCATAATTTATACCCCATTATACTATAAATTTATCATGTTTAAGTATTTAGCTATTCATTTCCAATAAACATGTCAACTCATATACATTTATAGACATCTATTGAACCACAGAAAGTTCTGTTTTTTCTGTCATTTATATCTAATTTCTTTGTCAAGTAGACCAGTTTTTTTTTACATTTGACAAATGAAACCCCTTTTAACTACTCATAAAAAGGTGGTTGAAACAAACTATGATAATGTATATAAAGTTAATTTATTATGATAAAGTATTTGTTAAAAGAGTAGTCAAGTGTAAAAATCTTGTTTAATAACGAAACACAATTGACTTTAATTCATCTATTTATAAATAAAAATTGGGCAAATGATACAGCAATAAAGTTTAACGAGTCTAGTTTCCCTTCTTCATAAAGTTTTCGATGTTTACGGATATTTGAATGCATGTATGTGTATGTGTCTGTGTCCGCTAAAGGATTGTGAGTAGCCGAAGTTGAAACGTATTGCTAACACTTCATATATCTGTTAGGTAAATAGAGCTAAAGGGTGACAAATACTTGATTATTAATGGATATGAGACGATTCATTAAATATTAATCACTAGTGTGTTATGATGACTGAAAAGGGTTATTTGAAATTGTTACACATTCAATATTTAGCCAGCTATGAAGAAAACAGAATAATTACATTTTGATTAGGAATAAGTAATAACTATTATACGAGCGTAAATATTCGTTTTAAAATATTTCAATAGTTGAAATCATGAGTCAATTGAAGCTAGACCACCATGGAAAACCTGGAAGGTCCTGGGTTCGAATCTCGCGAGGGGGGATCGTGGATGCGCACTGGTGAGGAGTCGCATACTAGGACGAAAGGCCCGTCCAGTGCTTCCAGGTTTTCTATGGTGGTCTAGCTTCAAGTGACTCATAATTTCAACTGTTGAAATCACTTAAAATCTCCACAAAACCCCTTCTGATAATTTTAAAATATTGTATATCTTTTGGTTTATATAGAAAACTGATGAACATCAAGTTAATTGCCTACTGCATACCAACGTCTCTCATCAAACCTTTCAAATTAAAGAGCATAAGTTACGTTTTTGAGTTGAAGAACGTTGGTTATTTTTTACTCTTGTGACCTTTTTAAAATTACCGACATCTCTCGGAACAATTTTTAACCTTCTACTCGTTTCTTTCACTTCTAGTTTTCTGTACGACTAAGCTTTTCGTAAAAACGTCTCAAATTCCAAGAAACCGATTCTAAAATGACTAAACGCTTCAATTTAGTCATCCCGATATATCTTATTTAGTCGTGGGAAATTCTTCAGTATTGCATACAATATATTTATCCCAAGATTTACTAAGTAGAGAACATTATGAATTTGTTGTACGACAAACATAGATCTTTAAAAATAATATTGTGTTGTTCACAAGTATTTCCATGAATTAAATTTGCAAATGTAAACATCTTTTGTTTGTAACTGTTCGCGAAATTTTTCTGATTTCATGTGCCAAATGACCTTGAACAATGACAAAATGTAACACTAATCAAGACAGTAACTCAAGTAAATCGTTTCATATAGGAATCTAATAAGTCAGTATTGTTTACGTGAATATAATTAATGTCATCTTTCGGTCCATTGTTTTGTTTCACTAAGATTTTGTAGATGAATTTGCATATTAGTTTGCATATCACCATTACCAACGAATATTGCGTAGTTTATGGTAGTTCGGTATGATTTACATATGGATGACATATCGTAACAAAATGTCAAGTGTGGTCATTTGGACATTACCATGATTATTTTGATTTCATCAACACGTAATCACGGCTATAATAAGAACATATCGTGTTTTTACTTGAGGATGAGAAGCGTGGCTTCATTGCAAGATTAAAACATGAATACGTGAACTAATTATCGACTTCTTATATCAGCTGAGTTGAACATAATCAGTGGCTACAAGTCATTTTCACTTCATTCACACCTTTGGATGCCGGCTCTAATGGTGGTTGAGCGCTTGTGCGCATGAAGGTCCCAAGTTCGAATCCTGTCAGCAGGATTGTGGATTCATACTGCTGTGGAGTTCCATACTGGGACGAAACGTCTGTCCAATTCTTCTCGGTTTTCAATGATGGTCTATCTGGGATCGGCTTATTGTGCCAATGAACCATTAGATATTACCATTCTTTAATATTATTCTGTGGTGGTAGTAGTGATTAGCATGTTCACAAAGCTAATGAAGTTATAAATTTTTAAAAACTTTAAGTTCTTTAGATTTGATAATTTGGTAACCATTGACAAAGCCATTTTCTACATATTCGATGGGTTATTTAAGTGTTCTAGCTCGTTGTAAAACTATTGGATGTTAAATTATCGTAATGAGATGCGAAATGTTTGGTAATATAATATGTAGTCATATGTTTACATTTAATTAAATAAGTTAAATATGGTAACTTACATTAGTGCAAAACAGTTTAAGCCTTGTTTTGTTGAAAGTACTCTCTAATTGTAATGTTTACAAGAAACATTACCAACTAACAGACATGAAAACTTAAAAACTAGACTAAGGGTGATTGACGGATAATAACTAATAGTGGGTATGTTAGAAACTAGATTTTGTAAAGGAAAATAAGAAATTTAATTTCATAAGCGTGTGCAATTTTCACTATTTATTAAATTGTACAAACTCATGAATATAATATTTTTTTCGGCATAATGAGACTTTTTCCATCCATTAATCTTAATTTGTTTATGTTAGTCGGAATACACTAATTGGGTAGAGTTGTTTCACTACAATGACATTTTCAAACGTATTTCTTTTAAAATACATTCATCTTACCTATTAAGGTTTATTTACGATGAATTGTACGATAATTCATCGCGTGAGAACCTGTTATGGCATGCTCTCTTATTGTAGTTAGTCGCTTAGTTTCTTTGACCATGTTTATGTAGTTTTAGCTTTTTTCATTCATCCACTGATCTTTTCCAAACTTCATCTCGGTTCATCAGATTTTTTGTCATCATGGTTAAACCTTAAAAAACTATGTATTTCACCGACCGGTATATAATTTGGTCTGTCGTAGTTAATAGATACATCGAGACTTCACTTTGCTTTCCACAGTCCATATTCGTCCACTGACTATTTAATTGTCTGCATCAACGCACACATACAAAGTTATGTACATGTCAATCATAAATATGGTTTTCTGTTATTCGATAAATAATGTATGACTATTTTTAATACTTTCTTAGCCTGCAAATATTCTCTCTGTTAGGTGCTGATACTAATTCAGTAAGTTCGGAGTTGTAGTTTCATAGTCAGGGAAGTCGACTGAGTTATGGGTTCGAATCCTGCTACGTACACTTTGTTTTGATCATCCGACTAATATTACTAGCCTATATGCAGAATGTTTGACTCAGTCTAGTACGTAATACACACTTGTTAAATGACCTATATTAATTAATTACTCTAGCTAAATTTATTCCCTTTTTAATGTTTTATGATGTAATACTTATTAAGGTTTCACATCGCTTACTAACTATAGTTAGAATACTAAAGAGAATTGGAAAGGTGTTTCCTCTTAGTTTGATTTCTATAACTGAATATTTGATTCAAGCTTCTGAGTAGTTCCATACTAGGATGAAATGGTTGGTCACTGATTCCTGGTTCTTAGTTGTTTTTTAGCCACAGTCTATCTTTGTTGTGAAACTTCAAATTTGACAGTCTGCACGACACCTTATAGCAACAATTCACCTAAATGTAGGCATATATATACCAGTCGGCAAGATTTAAATCACTTATTGTTATTTAATTACCTAAAAAGCATAAAATGTATATCCATAAACTAGCGTTCAGAAATAACTTATACGAGATTTTCAGTTTGATTCTTATTGCCTGACAAATTTGATAAAGTGTAGTCTAGACAGTCATTGTGTTTCGCATCTTATTACTTCTATCGTCAGATGGTTGGAGTGATTCTCATTAAATTAATTGGTGTGTTCTTTTTATACTGTGTAACCTTGGTTACAACAAAAGATCATCTTTTAAAGAAGTAAATAATCATGGTTTCTGAAGTTAAAATAGTTTATGGATTTGTTTAAAATTAAATAATAAACCTGAAGGCCGTCGTATGTGAATAACTATCAACTGTAGTGCTGCTGAACTGTAAGAAGGATAAATATAGAAATATGGGAAATAGTTGAATGAATTCACCACGTTAGTTTACGGTTGCAGAGATGATTTTTAACTGAAATTATGAACCGATCAACGTTAGACCGTCACTGAAAACATCGAAGCATCAGATGGATGTTTTTTTGTAGCACGGAACTCTCAATAGTGTGCTTCCACAATCCCATACGCGGGATTCGGACTCAAAACTATCGGTCTGACGCGCAAGCATTTAGTCCCTAGACCATTAAGACGGCATCAAACGGTATCAATGTCTAACTTCAACTAATCCACAAAATTGCGCGCGGGATCGTGGATACACACTGCTGGGGAATTCCACACTAGGATGGAAAGGCCTTCCAGGTTTTCAATGGTGGTATAACATTGATCGGTTCATTATTTCAATTAGGTTTCAACTCGACTGTAACTGGTATTACTTTTCATAGAGTGATTTATTTATATGCATTAAATCAGTTGATTGAAGCAAAGTTATATTTTAGTAGGAATACATTCTGAAAACTCACATAATCCAAATGTACCATGTATTTCATTTTATTTTAATTTAATTCTAATTAATTACTAGTAATACCATTCCGTTGACCAAACGTAATTAGTCGGAATGTCATATCTCGGTGTCATTAATTAGTTAAATTAGTGTGCTTTAATCACCAAGCTATGGCTCCGTTATTATGCCTAATAACTGAATTATTGTGACAAAAGGGGAATAACAAAATCAAAGTCCAATATTCTAAGCATAATATTATTTTCAGTAACATTGTATTTGTTAACTAATTATCGGTTATTTTATGAATTCTTACCAAGAACCTCAATAACAATACACTTTCGTACTAGAAAGCAAAACTTACTTATTTCGTGGGGACTACAATTCTATTGAATAAAATTATGAATTTTAAAAATCTTTATCCTATTTATGAAGTTACAGTGTCTATATTCTCTGCATTTCTACATTAGAACAACTTGAGGATAAAACTGATAGATTAAAATTTTTGATGACTAATTTCGAAATTAATACTAGAATTCAATTGGGAACACTTAATTAAGCTTTTTTGACATTCAACTACATTTTAGATGAAATTTCAAGCCTTGATCAAAGTGAAAATTCAAAATTCATTAATCTAAACATTATTAATTCACAAAAAGATATTCTAATGGTTGATATCACAAATCAGTTGGAACCAGACCACCATGGAAAACCTAGAAGCACTGAACGGCCGTTTTGTCCTATTGTGAAACTCCTCACCAGTGCGCATCCACGATCCCACCTCGCGAGATTCGAACCCAGGACCTGTCAATCTCGCACGCGAAAGCTTAACCTCTAGACCACTGAGCTGGCCGGCATCCAACGTTGTTAATTTCTAACTCCATCCAATCCACAAAATTGAGCGACACATCCACCATTTTCATCAGTGAGTTACTACCTCACAGCTGACTCGGTTGACGTCCACTGGACACTGCTTTTCATTCGAACTTCAGGAAATACCTCTTGAAGCTATTCACTAGTGAGCATATGTATATTCATGTCAGAAGGGGGATTTTGTGGCACTATATTAATTTTTATAGTTGAGATCCTGGAGTTCTAATGAAAAGTAATGACCAGTGGAGTTCAACCGCGTCAGTTGTGAGATAGTAACTCACTGAAGACAATGATGAATGTGTTGCTCAATTTCGTGGATTAGTTGAAGTTTGACATTAACACCGTTGGATGCCAGCCGGCTCAGTGATCTAGAGGTTAATTAGGAATACTTAATTAAGCTTTCTTTTTTAAATTCAACCACATTTTAGATGAAATTTCAAACCTTAACCAAGGTGAATATTCGAAACTCATCAATGTAAACATTAAAATTTCACAAAAAATGTATTCTTACATCATGATAATCACTCATAAATGAAAAATATTAAAATTTGTAAAGGTTATAACCTTGAGTCCGCCTTTAAAAAACGTATGACACTTTATGTCTAAACTTCAATGAATATTTATTTACAGAGTTAATTTATATGATTGTCAGAATTTTCAGTGAATAAATTGTTTTCATTCCCTTAAAACAGTAAGTCTCTCTCTATATATATGTATATATAGTTTTCCTTTGAATATCATCAAAATAAACAAACCATTGTCTAACATAATTATTATTGTATATATATACAATAGAATAGGAATTGTTTATGTTTAACATTTATTGAACAACTGTCATCAAAAAACAAAACAAACATTGTATATCTTGTCAAAACTAATCCTAAGATGGTTGACCGCATTCATATATATATGTATATTTAAACAAATAGTTTCAGTGAAGTTTTTAAAAAATACATGACTAGATATTTAATATTTAAATCTATTTATTATAAAGATGTATATTCCGGATCCTCTAAAAATGTAATCTGGAATTTTAATTCCAGTTTATTCTTCCTGAGATTGACATCACACTGTAATGTTAATTATCTGCATCATTGAAAGTTAAGGATTTCATCGAGATCACAGTTATATATTGTCTATTTTTACAGTGAATCATGAAACAAAGTTTTGGTAATTTCTCTTAATCATTTCCAATCAATCAATAAACTACATCTCAACGTATTAGAATTACGTTTAGTGCTTACCTTTCAGTAGTCCACAAGTGGTAATAAAGACTAGCTTGTTATTTAGATAATCATAGAAACGTAGTTTAATATTTTCCAGTTATTGTAACAAAATATGTTTTAAGGAATTCACTGTTTATTTTTTATGTTAGTAAAAATCTGGGTTGTTATGAAGCCTATCAATGCTTATATCAGAAAGATCGAGTGTTAGTCAAATTTCATTTTAAATTCAGCCAACAGATAATTTACTAGACTACATAGTTAATGAAAGATATAACTAGGTGTTTTACTTTACTAAAAGAGATTATGACATTACCAAGTTTGGTTTTAAATTCCAGTTAGTAACACTGATCAGTAAAATATATAGTTAATCTGAGTTTATGTCATCCATAGAATTAAAATTGCTTTGATGGAGTTTTGTTCTTAAGTAGAAGTTTGTGCTGATGATGTCGTCCAGAAGAACGATGAAAGCTCCACGACCAAACCATCCAGCTCAGAGAACAAAACTTCATTAAAATCATCCACCTTAGCTACAAATCTTCACCATTAAAATTATTTGTTTCAAATTTGAATCGTCAAGTGATTTTGGGATTTTATTCCTTATTTACTGTATTACTTCTCAACCAAGATAAACTTACCTAGCTTATCAATAAATTCATATGATTTATTGAAAGTTAAACAAAACAACTGTTCATTGTCATTGTGTTTTTTTTCAAAAAATAAGGTAATCATTCGACTAACATAACCTTGTCATACAAATCGTTTTCATAAATATTGTGTTTTCTGATAAATGACTAAATTAATAACTATTATTGTTTTTTTTCAGTGTACAACATCGATTTATTGTTTGTCTTTGTCTACACTTCTACTCTATACATGTTTGGATGAAAGAAATGTGGTTTTGTTGTAAAAACAAGAAAAAAAAAGAAAAGTGTCTACTAACTGTATTGTTGTTCACCTTTACGCTAAATCATCATCAGATAATCAAATGAACAGAGATAGAAATGACTAAAACAAAAAGGAAAATAACAACTGTTCATACATTCTACATGACTCCTATAACATTACGATAAGTGGGAAGATAAACATTGGGACAAAGGGACAGTGGAATAAGTTCACCATCATCATTAGTAATATACTATTAGTATTAGTAGTACTAGCAGTATCAGTGATATTATTATTACCTTTTTAAAAAGACATGAGTCAGTTTTTAATATGCGCTTAGTAATTTTTGTTTTTCCCTAAAAAGTGTCTTTCATTGTTGAATATTAATTTCCTACAAGCGCATAATCATAAGGAACGACTAACAATTTAGAAGGTTTTATGGTGATTTCCAAGTAGAATTGACATTAACTGGCAGAATGAACAAAGAACCGGGGAACGCTAAACTAAAGTTTGGCCCCAGTTTAAGATTCACAATCAACTTATGAGCTAAAAGGTATCTTCAAATTAAATGTTGAGCTAGTGTACGTAGTATTTCAGTGTTTAGTGCTGTTAGAGATATGAGAGCTGTTATCACTTCCCAGTTGCCAACACCGTGGAAAAATTCCTCTAGAGATAGCTGGGAAGGAAATTGGGTTAGAATCGGTCTTAGTGACCTGAAAGTATGACCGCAGTGCCCAAGGGACAACTCGTTGAGGCCGGTCACACACGACCTTTTTGTGAGTAATTTTCGTGTTAGCTCTGTACTTCTTGAGACCTTACTGTCGGAGACAGGTATCCGTGGGATAATACGTGGTATGCATTTTTAAGGTCGACCTTTTTTAACCCCACCCTTCCTTTGTGGGAAGGCAGCATCTCTGTTATGCTGATTGTCTGAGGGAAACGCCTTACTGCCGTTACACCTCTGTACAGTCAACAGTACAACTTCGCCTTCAGACCCTAGGTCTGCTGCTTTTAATCTTACCGCTCTTCAACCAACTTGCCTGGCATGGTAGAAATTTGAGGGACGATTGTTCCAGTCAGTATAGCCCGATTGGTTTATCACGATAGGCAGGCTCCACCACCACGTCAAGAGCCAGCAGCGGTCGAAATGTAGTATTTCGCTGAAAATGATCATATTTAATTTACTAACGGTGTTTAAAATATTCTTCTGTATATTTTCAAAATAAAACTTCCCATCAGTATACAAAATAATAAGTCATTGGCATTAAGGCTATGATATTTTTCGTTATTCTATTCGAGTTAGCTATTCTTTTGTTTTATATTGTGTCAATCTTTCACGAAATGCACATGAATTAATGTATTATATTTTATTGAAAAGTTTTAATCTGTCTATTTATTTTTACAATACTTGGAGAATGTTTTGACAAATAATCGAATCTAGGTCATTGTAAGATGTACATAGTACACAAGGAATCTAGTGATTGTCCATCCGTATATCAGTCTTTCGATCCTCATTTCTTCTGTCAACTTTTAAAGCACCAATAAGATCGACGTGTGGACACAGAACCATAGATGCTATTACAATAAAAAATTACACTATTCCTTATTTAATTATCATGAACCATTTCCTACAAACTACTCGGTATGAAGTATTTCACAACCACTTCAGAATGAAGCTTTTCATATCAATAACATATAGTCCATGCTCAAATTCGTATCATCACGAGTCACTGATTTCCATCAAAAAATCGCCTTTTATTTAGTAGGAAATTGATTTTAGTCTTGAATCGGTATATATCGCTTCTAACATAAAAACAAACCTATACAGGATTAGATTAGGGTATTTTAAATGTATTCTATATACTACTAACAATTAGGTTTCAATTGATCTTATAGCAAATTATAAGTTAAGTGGTATATACATTAACATAAAATCAAACTGAAATGATTCATTAACATAAACAAATTAGAACGAAAGAAATAAACAGGAATAAATACCTCTACAAAAGTTAGTTGATAATCAGTTACTCATCCCAGATATAAAAGAAAGAGCGAACAATTTCAATAAGAAATAAGTTAGTTAGTCATATGATCACTT
Source organism: Schistosoma margrebowiei (assembly GCA_944470205.2). Lineage (NCBI taxonomy): Eukaryota > Metazoa > Platyhelminthes > Trematoda > Strigeidida > Schistosomatidae > Schistosoma > Schistosoma margrebowiei. The sequence goes on along the minus strand of OX104028.1, from coordinate 73,180,656 downwards.
TACTTAGAAATAAAACTCGACATCAAATTAACATCTCAAAATATCTTAAGTCCAGTTAATAGTTGTCAAAATTAATGATAAACGTTTAAAAAGTTCATTCCCTGTCGATGTCATTTTTAATAGAGAAAAGTGATTTGTATTTACGATTATATTGACAGTGAAAATAGTTGAGATTTAAAGTTTTTTGATGGTGGTGGTGGTGGTGGTGAGGGGGATGTTAAATGACACAAAATTCTGATTTCAGTGAAGCATGATTATTTATGTTGAGTTTATGATAAATTCTTTTTTGATTAGCGTTAATAACTTGTATACACTAAATAAAGTGAACTCTAAAATCGTGTAATATATCTTATTGGTGATCAGAGTTAAAATTCGTGTTAGTTACTATTTAGTGACTAGTAAATAAACCCATCATTATACAGTTAATAAAATATTCATAAGTACTATTGATTTATGAGATTGTATATTGAAAATTTCCTGTAGAATATGTTAATTAGTAAACCATACATTTTTAAGGAATATTACATTTGTATTAGTTCAGTAAATGATATTTGTTGTTTTGCACACTTTCACATTAGATAGCACTCCCACATAGCCACTTCATTAATATTTGACTTATTACATATTTAGGTAATTAAGTCATATTTTAATAACATCACTGGTTTTGATTATAGTTTTAGTTGAGTATGTAGAAGTATATAAGTGTTTAAGTTCACCAAATATATGCAAAAATTAGACCTTAGGTACTTAGCTGAGCAATTAGTTTAGTATGGTGAAATCATCTGTGATGGTATGATTTTCTGGATGATAATTATCATTTGTACGTATTTAACTATCTACTAAAGAATTAATGTATAAAAGAAACAACTCCATTTCTGATTGTTATACGTACTCACGCCTACTTTCATCTGTTTTCCATCTGTTATTTTCTTACACTATACACTTCATGTGATAATTTTATTACACTGAACTGTAATATACATTTCACTTGTCATTTGTTACTTCATGAATTGGAAAAACAAGAAGTTAATTTATTAATTTATAGAAAAGGTGAACACTTGACAAAGTACCATAAAAAGATAATACAAACTAAATAATTTAGATTTGATAGGTTTGTTTAGTTTGTATCATTGTATGTTAAATTTATTGACTTGGTCAGTCAGTTGGTCAGTTAGTTAGTTGGTTAGTATAAATGTCATCCTATTCATCTTGATAACAGTTTATTAGTTAGTAAATATACATTATGCATGTGATTTTATATTGTGACACTTTTTTAGCCAGACAATGAATATCAATACTGTTAGTCTAACTAAAATTTTTATGAATTCTGACTTAAACTTCATGTGATACGATTGTTGTTGTTAGTAATAATGTTAATTAGTTTAATTTAACAATTTTTTTCAGAGTTGTTGGCTTCAATGTTACCCTGATAGTATGTTTAATCATACAGTGAATATGTATCGTATTAATGTATATATAGATCTAGGGTACAAGGAAAGTTAACTAATTTGCACGTATTAATCATTAGTTTCAGTAGTCAAAATGTTTCCAGTTATTGTTTACTACTGTTTTTCTTTTCCCGTAAAAAAAGTATATTGATAAAAACATTGTCTACCAGCTGTATTCTGGTAACTCTGTCGCTTCAGTTAGTTAGAGTTTCACTATTATTACCCGGATGCTCTAATGTGCTTATCATGTAGTCTCCCAATGAAAAATTACCATGTAATCAACAAATTTGGTGGTGAAAAATTGATTTAGCTAAAATAATCAGTATGAAAGAACACAATGTATTTGGTTCTTGGAATAAAAAACTGTAAGACCTAATACATTGCTGAGCTAACTTTCTAAATTTTGTCTTTATCATCCATTATTTTCTGTTACCTTGAGTGCTGTTGGGAGTGCTGTTGTCAAAACCAAAACTCAATGTCGTCATGCGATTAAGTTAAAGTATGTACCAAACCTAGATATATGTGCACACTTCCCAACTGTAATTCTGATGTGAATGTTAATAACGAAATCTAATTGCATCAACCAAATTGTCGTTAAAAGTTCAAAGTACTAGAATATTTTATTAAAATCATGAACCAATTAAGTTAGACCACCGCTGAAAACCTGGAAGCAATAGACGATCGTTTCGCTTTAGTATGAGACTTCTCAGCAGTGGGCATAGACGATCCTTCAGGGGGACTCGACCTCAGGACTTTCGGTCTCGCGAGCGGACAACCATTAGAATATTTATTATGAATTTCGTTTATATCGTCCTCTCAATTTCGTAAACAACAGTAATGCTACGAGAAGGCAGTGAGTAGGACTTCCTTGACAGAGGCTATGTACGCGTGGCCATGTGAGAACATTTCGAGAGGGAGAGCGGACTCTCTCCACTCTCGGCCGTACCAGGGCATTTGGGGGCAAACATGTAAACAAACATGTAAATGATATTTGAGTTAAATTAATTTCATGACTGAAATAAAAATATTGTTAGGCTTTAGAAAAAGATTGAATGAGGTTTTGAGAATGATTCTGAGGAAAACGATAATAATCACCAATTGTAAGAGTTAAAATATTTTGATCAAATAAACTTTTCATACTAAAAATATGCAGCACTAAATATTGAAAAGTTGGACAAGATAATAGGACTGAGTTCGGTAATCATAATGAAGTAATGCACAGACTTGAATCCGTCTCTAAGTTTATTTTACACGTTGTTTTTTCTTTCATTCCAAACAAGAGACGGTAATTGGTCAGTGATATCTATATTAAACAATGGGCTTAGTTAGTAATTAAAAAGACTGCAACAATTAAGCAAACATTTTGTTCATATTACATGAAGGAACAAAAATTATCAAGACTATGATAAGTATGGTTTTGATATTATGAAAATGTCCTCATAACTTTATACACCAGATTCACATAGAGCATCTACTGTATTAAGGAATTTTGTGTGTATAATAATCTCTAGGGAAGTAATCCACTTTAATTACCCTTTTCACTAACTGTTATGTACTTTTTACGAAAGTTTTTTTATTACTACTAATTGACTGTAAAATATGCATGAAAAATATACTGGGATATTTAACTAGATGTGTTAACTAATCTTATCCGCGTTAATCATTATTTAATCCCTGTGATCGTGTTGATAATACTTAAAAGTCATTTAATGCCTAGGTAATAAATCTTCCGTTTGGTCATAAAAGCACTGTACCTTATATATATACTCTTTCTCATAAATGTGGGTTCGTTGAGGAAATGGGAATATACTGCTAAACCATTTTAACTTAGTAAGAATTGGCTCTCTAGCTTTCTGTTTCTTGAAAACTCTTCAGCCCATGATGAGAACTTGAACAGATTAAACGAGTTTTTAAAACTACCTAATTAAGAATATGATTATTTTGGATAGATAAGCTTTGTTTTTGTACATTCACTTTATACATATGTGACTCATTTGAAGGATGAAACTGAATCATTTTTTACCACCCCAATGCTGTGACCTTGACCTGAAACATAAAAACAATTGTGTGAATATGCATAAATAATGGTACCCATACAACTGAATAATAATAATACCACTTTATAGCCTATTATTTTCATTGTCACAACTCTTTTCAAAATTTGTGATTAAGGTTTATAAAAATCATTAAGAATTCGAAATAGTGAAAGTCCTTAGATTTTCTCATCTCGTTTAGTTAGTAAACTAGTTGTTAAACGCCATAACACACTTGTATTAGTCACCTTATTAAACTTGATTGGACATACAATAATAGTACCTATGATCTGTTGATTTATACAAAGTTTTCAATAATTTATTTATTTATTTATTTGAACACATAAACATTATCACAGATTGAAAGCATGAGTCAGTTGAAGGTAGACCACCATTGAAAACCTGGAAGCACTGGACGGCCGCTTCGTCCTAGTATGGGACTCCTCAGCAATGCGCATCCACAACCCCGCACCACGCGGGGCTCGAACCCAGGACCTACTGGCTTCGCGCGCGAGCACTTAACCATTAGACCACTGAGCCGGCATCCAACGGTGTTAATGTCTAACTTCAACCAATCCACGAAGTTGCGCCACCATATACCATTGTCTTCAGCGAGCATTAATAAAAGAGGGCATCAAACAGATATGCGCTACACAAGTCATTTGATTTATGTGTGGGCTGTGATATTGCCCGGGTGCTTAAACCGAAGCAGGTGGTTTTCTTAGGAGGCCACGCTCCGAGCCTTCGACCTAAAGATCTGATCCACAAGGCAGTGGAGCATTGTAAGGAGATACAGTTCCATAGTAACCGGTCGCCAAGAATAGGTTCATACGCCACTTGTTCCTTCAGGATCCTGGAGCCCAGGGTTCTCCAACTCTCCCAGGTGGATCCTCCGTATCCACTATCCCGAGTAACACACCTGACATTCGCTTTTCGTCCTCTCAGTTTCATAAACAACACCCTCACCGCGAGAAGGCAGTGAGCAGGACTTTCCTAGCACTGACTGTAGACGTGTGACCATGTGAGAGCATTTCGAGAGAGAGAGAGAGAGAGAGAGAAAGAGAGAGCGAACTTTCCCCACTCTATGCCATACCAGGGTATTTTTCTAAACCAATTCAATTCATTGAGAATGTTTAACTAAATGAATGTTGTTGACTAATATTTTAAATTTTAATGTCAATTTGATTTGAATAGATCCATGATGTAAATCCAATTTAAGAAAAAATTCACTTTTTCTTTTCTAAAAAAACATTTTAGACAGTAATTAAATTATTATTATTATTATCATTATCATTATTACCGAGAGACTAAGAGTATTTAATGCATCTTTTGTAATTATTTATTTTATGCATGATTAATAAGGTTGTTTATAACAGTTAAATAAATTTATTATTATGATTATTACTATAACTATTCATGGTACATTAAATTTTCAGTAATTTTTTGTTGTTGTTTTGTTTTTGATGACTTAGAGGTACAAGAATGTATCTGTGTATGTATGTGGTTGAGCAGATAATTTTATTGTTTATTTACTTAATTAATCTAAATTGAAAAAAAGGAAGGGATATTTTACTAGCAAAATGAGTAGTAGTTTGAGATGAATGAAGATTTCTAGCTTGTAAAAAAAAACACAACAAACTTTTGATGAATCACGTTTAAAACAATAGTAATAATAAGAATATATATAACCTAACATTGAATAATTTGATTTAGAGAAGAATGACTAAATAGGTTGGATTAGTTTGTTTATGAGACCTACAGATAAACACAAATTAATATGATGAAAATTTTTAAAGTAACAGAGTAATTCTATATATTACTTAGTTATTTGTAGTTTAGTCAGTAGATTGGTTTATAAAACCGTCACAATCTGTTAGACACTAATATCTTAATATTAACAAGCCGTAGGACCTACAAAACTATTTTATGGTTCATAAAAATTCGTCTAATTTTTTACAGACAGATATCAATTGGAGAACCATTGAAAATTTGTTTTCGGACGCACCAATTGGATGAATCACGATTTTATACATGGGATATAATCCGTGACCTACTAGTTTACCTGCAAAGATACCCGCTTACACCATTAAATCCAAAGACTCTCTTTAAAGTAGTTTATCGAAGTTCTGTTGAGAAACCGTAACCTACAAAATTTGAAAAAGTCAGGAGTGATGGTCACGCTGATATTAACTGAATGAATTTTTAAAAAAATGAGTACCACTTAGCACATAGTCTGTGTTTAGGGTTTCCAAAAACTCACCTCCAACCAAATGCCATTAAAACAAAATGGATTCTGATGATATTCCTCATAGCCCAGTGGCCACATTTCAATCTGACCTATATAACCTGACCAGCATTTTGAGTTAGAGATTATATTATTTATCACTTAGTGATCGATTAGTGCAAATTGCTAAGTTATGACAAAATATAGGTCCGGCATATTCTATGAGTCGCCTTCAACTGACAGAAGGGCACCATTAACATAAACATGCATTGACTCAATTTGTCCAACCACATTAGCACGATGAGACGAAAATTGCAAAATGAATTGCAAAGTAATCTAAACAATACAACAATAATAATATGGACTAAACATTGAGAGTATGGTTCAAAAACAGAGTAGGGAGGATGTATGAAAGAATACTGAGATTCGAAATCGAAAGGAAGGTCTATTGTGAATGGATCTGCGCCATCGTGAACGTCACTGGAGATCTCAAATAACTGGTTACGGTTATCACCCCGACTCCTACTAGGTACTCTGAGTCTTCCAACATGTCTCAGACCGATGCTTAATGACTTGATGAAGTGTCGCCACTTTTTGGTTTAGCGACCTCTATCTTACTACTTCTGCACCAGCAAGCATCTCTCTTTGAGGCAGGATGTGGCTAGGCATACACACAATATGTCCCAACTGCCTTATTTCATGAAGATTTACAACTTCGTCAACTGATTTGCCACCTTTGTATAGTATCCCATATCTAACCTCAACACTACTCACTTCATCGTTCCATGATGCGCAAACAATGTTTTTGAAGACACCTATGATCAAAAATTTGCAGTCTACACATGCCTTCTAATTTCTTAGACTATGTTTCACTACCAAAAAGTAGAACTGAGTAGATTGTTATGCAGTATACACGCTCTTTGGTTGAAAGGTGGAGATTTCACCTATGTCACAAGTTGCGGAAGCTTGGAAAGGCCATCAAGTATATGCACGATCCTGACAGGGTAAGACTTCTAGTTCGATAATTCGCACTACACCTGCTAATAAAAAACATTAAGATTTCCCTGGTTTTCAGTGATTGTCTAACCATAACCAGCCCATGATCTGAAACACTAAACTCATCAATTTCTAAAACACTCTAGTGTAACTCCATTGTTGAACTTCTTAAAAATTATGTTAATGCAACTTGAAATGTTAGGATATAATTCTTAAATATTCTGAAATATCAGAAGGGGTTTTGTGGATATTATAGTAATTTTATTAGTTGAGATCATGAGTCGATTGAAACTAGATCACCATGGAAAACCTGGAGGTACTGGATGGCCATTTCGTCCTATTATGGGATCCCTCACCAGTGTGCATCCACGATCCTGCCCCCCCGGTGAGATTCGAACCCACGACCTGTCAGTTTCGTACGCAAAAGCTTAACCTCTAAACCACTGAACCGACCGTCATGCAACGGTGTTCTTGTCTAACCCCAACTAATCCACGAAATTGAGCGACACATCCACTATTGTCATCAGTGAGTTACTATCTCACAACTGACTCGGTTGAATTCCACTGCTCATTGCTTCCCACTAGAACTTCAGGAAATAGCTCTTGAAGCTATTCACTAGTGAGCATATGTTGATTCATGTCAGAATGGATATTATAGTAATTTTAGTACTTGAAGTCATGAGTCAATTGACTGTGAATGTACCGCTCGATTTTGTGGATTAGCTGAAGTTAGACATTAACACCGTTGGATATCGGCCGGCTCAGTGGTCTAGAGGATAAGCGCTCGCGCGCGAGACTGATAGGACCTTGGTTCGAACCTCGCGAGGTGGGATACGCAATGGATACACAATGCCGAGGATTCCCACAATATGACGAAACGGCCGTTCAGTGCTTCCAGGTTTTCCATGGTGGTCTAGCCCTAACTGACTCATGATCTCAACTAATAATATTCTAAAATATTTTATTGATATCCAATATTTTAGTTACTGGTATCGTAGCTAGCTTTATATTGTACAATTTACTAACACATTTCTTTATTAAAAAAAGGACAGAATCTATACTGTTTTATTTTTTTAAGTGATTAATTGTTTTAAACTTATTTGTTTAAACTAGTCACACCATATATGTTTCATTTCTTCAACAGTCTGACTTGTCTTTCTACCATGTATTTATTATTTGTGTTGTTATTATTGTTATTCTTATCATTATCATCATTAGAAATTCTAGCGTTTCAAAATCTAATTAATTGTATACAGTTTTAAAATAGTTTACGTAGTTGTTTGTTAAACTTTTACACTATTTCCTTTTTGACCTTGAAATGTTAGACCTAACATTTACATTCAGTGATTTCTTTGTTGTTATTGCATGTAAATCTCTTGTTCACCAAAAAACCAGTCATACTCATGAACAGAATATTAGAACAGGATGGTTTTGCTATATACAATCTATGCATACACATTCATATTTAAACATATACGAAGAGAAGTAAATTAAATGTATGAAGTGAAATAGACATATTATAGAATATGGAAATGAAAGCCATGAGAATATAATAATTATTATTAATGTTACATGCATGTAAAGGAAAAACTACAAGATGATTGTTGGTGCTTCACAGTAATTTAAAAGAAAAATCGTGTAGTACTTACTACTAATTACACGTATCATTGGTGAATATTTAAATTACAAAATGTTTGTTGAAATATTTTAGAATTTTTAACTGTTATAGTTTTTTTTTGTAAACTTAAGTTATTTTAATTTACAAAAGTAATTTTCATCATTGACTGATGTGAACCATTGAAAAACAGGAAACATTGAATAATTATTTCGTCCCACTTAGAAGATTTTTAGTTATACACTAAAGATTCTATATGGAATCAAGTTTGTAATCTTGTGGATTACTATAAATTAGCAGTTTAGTGGTCTACTTTTGATTAGTGAGTTAGTGTATCGTTTACAACTTGATTGATCCTATATACCTTGCTTCATAGAATAATTTCAAGAAATCCATTTTGAAGTTACATACGAGTGGTCATCTAATTTTAATCTATTATTATTTTTTTTTAAAAGTAATTTACATCGTGAATTGAATTCAGTTGAAATAGTCATTGAGAATTAGGGATTTGTATCAGAAGGGGTTTTGTGGAGATCGTATTAATTTCAATAGTTGTGATCATGAGTCAAGTGAGAAGCAGTGACTAGTGGAGTGCAACCGGGTCAGTTGTGAGATAGTAACTCACTGATGAAAATGGTGGATACGTCGCTCAATTTTGTGGATTAGTTGAAATTAGACATTAACACAGTTGGATACCGGTCAGCTCAGTGGTCTAGAGGTTAAGCTTTCGTGTGCGAGACTGATATGTCCTGGGTTTGAATCCCTCAAGGCGGGATCGTTGATGTGCAATGCTGAGGATTCCCAAAATATGACAAAATGGCAGTTCAGTGCTTCCAGGTTTTCCATAATGGTTAAGCCTCAATTGATTCATGATCTCAACTACTCAGTACAATTTGATTATTTTTAAAAAAAATAATTCAATTTCCTATTTATTTATAGATAACATTTATACATAATCACTATTGAGGGATTAGTCTACATTTAAATATTCAATATTATTAGAGAAAAAAAACCTTGTCAGTTATTATAAATAATGTGGCTATTCACTTAGTTAACTTATTAATTTCTTTATAAAAAACAATAATAATTGTAAATAATGTCAAGTTCTTTTTTTCTTTTCTAAATCAGACACATTTAGTTTATTCATAATTAATGTGATAAACAGTGATTTTGTAAATAATTGTCACTATTTTGATCTCAAAAAATGTACTTTTAATTTTTTGTTTTTCAACCTTTCAACATATTGCACTATTTAATAATCATACCAGGTATAAATTGTTCACTACAGTTTATATTATTTGCTTGTATAATGTTAATTAGTTGTACTACTGTTTAGTTAATAGATCATGGACAAGATAGATTGATAGTAAGTATTGAATGAGGATTCATTGTTATGTCATTTAGTTTTCAGTTGGGGGGAAATAAGAGACTGAGTTTTTGTTTTATTAATTTATTCTGATATATAAATTATATGCAAATTTTACAAGTACGGATTTGAGTTGTTAAAGTAGCTTTGTAATATAAATGATAAAACCTTATTCCAAGCATTAAGGGAACTTAGAGTGTTGGGGTGATCCAGAAAATTTCTTGCAAAAGACAAACAAGGATCAGGAAACACTAAGAAGCGTTGCATCCAATCAGCGTCCACTTGAAATTTTAGCCAAAAATACCGAGGAAGTGAAACGTCACATGTAGAGGTTCTGATTGGCTGATCGCTATGCTGCTACCATGTTTGGTAGCATTCCGAAATCTTCAAGCAACCCAAGGACATTTAAAATTTTATAAAACCCTATATTTTCTGTATGAAAATGAACCTTGGAGTAAAGTACTCGCATACTTGCGTCTTCTCTCTCGTCCAGGTCGCTGTATAGTTCTAGCTTGGGGGTTACAGAATAGCCTAGCAAACGAATATAGCGTTCAATTTGCAAGACTTATCACAGATGTTCAGTATTTGCAATCTACTTCGTTTAATGCCTCACTGAGATGCATCTATATACTAAGTTTATTGGATAGTGATTTAATCACATGTAACAATTATCTGTTGTCTAGTTCTTACAGCTGGATGATCTAAATTAGTGTGTAAATTCTATTTTGAATCAGTAAATTTTATTCAGTTCGATTATGAGATTACCGTGTAGTCTACTGAGATTTATACATTTACTTCAGTAAACTATACACAGAACCATAAAACAATTATGTAATCTATTAATGGACATGATTACCGCCAAAAATGTATTTATTTCCTAATTAATACAAATATATGCATTGCTGGAAATAGTTTACAGCGAGAGAAAAAAAACATGCACATAAATGTAGTTTCTACAGTCATAAATATGGTCATAAACAATTATATGGAAAAGATGTAGAAATACATAATATATATGTTAGAATTTTCATAAAATCTTTTTTTCAAGCTGTAACTTGTCATAAAATATTTGGAAACTAATTCTTGCAATCGGTTCCAATATCTCCCCCTTTACCTTCTCTAAGACTGATATTTCATAACCTACGTCTTCTCTTATACATATAATACATCGCTTACTAATTAGTATAATGTTAGTAATAGAAATTGTGATAATGATACTATTAGTGTTCATATTATTAGTAGTATTTATTCGTTTTTTTTTTATGAATGAGAAACTAATGCCTAGGTGTATGCAAGATTCACATCCTAAGATGACCTTAGTTGTTTCGTTTAAATAATAATGAAATAGAAGTTTGAGCAGTTAATAAATGTTCAATTAAAAATGGATACCAAAAGACTGATCAAACTGTAATACTAGGTGTTTTATAATGGATAATTGAACTGTAGGATAATAAGCAAGTTAGAAAGTTATATTTATATTGTATCTGAATAACTTTAAATCATTCATTATAAGCAAAGATGGATAGTGGCTAGCAGTGTAATCGAGGATGCGCGTTTCGTCCTATTTGGGACTCGTCAGTGGTTGTACCTACATCTCAGAGTTGGTGTTCACTCCTGGACTTGGACCCAGTACTGTTTGCTTCATACGCCATTGTCTTATCCACTTATCTATTGAGTCCTGATACACACAGTATGCACATATGCTAATAAGAGACTTATCATTTTCAGTCCTAAAACACCAATATGACGATTCAAGTAAAACAATACCAGGTGAATTTGAATTATTCACTGTTTACATTTTTGGAGGTCATGACAGTTTCTAGTAAGTAGACGTCAATAGTGATTCTAAAATATTTTTGTTATGACCTGGATTTATATACAAGTTACTGAAAGTTCATGAATTTTATACATCAATTGCAAAACTTCTTTGACAAAATTTCATCATAACTAGTCTAGATGTTTTAAATCTTAGTTATTATTTTGGGTATTAATGAATTGCAACTCAGTAAGGAATATTAAATAGTATACATTTGTATTATTTTTCCCATAGTTTAGTTCGCCGTATTTTATATAAGTGCATAAATATGATTGTATGTTAAAGACGGGTCTAATAAAGATCAACTTGAAAGCTAAACTATAAATATAACATCTTCATCTAACTTATACCATTGAAATTTCTAGTATCTTGAGTATCATATAATAAACATAATTTTTGGAAATTATTAGTCTGATATTTATTATATACCTATCTATAAGAAATTAATGCGCTTGTCTACAGGATATTTCTACAGGTGAATATTGTTGAAAACTTATCATCTAACCATAAGAAAAATTAATTCCACTTAGTATTCCTTTGATAAAGTATATTTTTTCGTCTAGAGTAGACTGTTTTAGGGCTAGTGATATAACTAAGAAGATAACTTCTAACTGAAGTGAGAGCTATTAATGTTGTCCAGAAGAAAAATTAAAGCTCCAAAATTAAACCATTTAGCTTAGATTATTGAACAACACCGAAATCTGAAGTCTGTATTGACATTACTGTAGTACTTGAATAGATTACTGATTTATCTATGAGTATCATTCGAGATGTAAGCAGCTGGTTAGAAGTAGATGACAGGAAACTCTAGACCTAGGTTTCGTGTTACTTGGTGCTCATCAACAAAGTGTACTTGTAATCTTGAGGAAAGTGATGTTACCTGGAGGATCTGATTCCGTGTCATCCAGCTTCACAGTCAGAGACATTACCATGATCGACAGAATTCGATCAATAGTAAGATGGACTTTACCTACATGACATATATCCCTGCTCAGTGAACAGTCGATTGCAAATGAGTGTCATTCTTTAATGTAGATATACAGACTGCTGTTTTAATAAAGTATTAAGTTTAGAAAAACATTCTGCAACTCATTATTTGTCTTTTCTCACGGATTTAGCAGAATAACTTGTTTAAATATGAATGATAATATCTATATATGGAACTTTAGATAACTGATCATGCAACTCAGTCATTACATTAAACACGTAAAGTATTTAGATAAATTTGACAGATGCTCATATTAATTGTTTTGTAGTATAAAATATTAGACAGATGGTGAAATATTATATACTGTGATTCCCAATCATTATTGTCTCTCGTTTGGTTACATGAAAGTCTCAATAGTTATATTCAAATAGGTCTTAAGTACCCCTTACATTTTAAACCCTAATGCTACGACGATTTAGTTTGTATTACTGCTAGCAGATACTTTTCTACTTTAAGATTTATTAGTTTTTGCTTATTTAGCTCCTCTTATCCTTTAATTACATCATTCTAACGACGAGTAGTATTAAATTTTCTCACTAAATAATTTGTTTCATGAACATATGGCCTTTGAATATTGTCCTGTTTAATCATATCTGAAACCGAAAATCTTTGCAAATGATAGAAAATACTGTTTAATCATTAGTAATTTTATTTCATAGAACAAGTAAATCAAACTTCAAATTTTTAAATGATTTCTAATTCAAACCAACTGAGAACAATATTCTTGGGTGGTTGGAGGCGATCCTCAAGAGGCTTAGCATCGAAACATGTCAAGTAACTTAAGCTTGTGTCCACTTCGATAGAACTTAATCAGCAGTAAGAAAAGACAAAACATCACACTGAATAAAACACAACATTCAACCAATAGGAGTACAGCAGTTATTTAGTCAGTCATCTATAACGTGGGACCAGGCACAACTGATTTACCATCATTTCCTAATACCTTGAGTCTAACCTCACTATTACTTACCCTGTGATCCCAGTAGATGCGAGCAATGTTTCTTAGATATCTGTGATTAAATACTAGTAAATTATGAGGACAGCAATGGTCGCAGATTAAAACAAATTCATTGTTTCTTTGCTTTTTCATTAGCTATACACAATTTAATAAGTCTGAAAAGAGCGAAATTTCATTAAATATTAACGTATTTAGCAATCGCACTGTTAACTATTCATTAGTGCGTAACAGGTTGTATGGAAAACATAGTTGTAGTGGAATTTGAATTTAGTGTATACGTCTATGGGAAAGCAACGAAATACAATCAACATGTAAAATCTACAAACATCATCGCTCTTGATTTGCTGAAACCTTTTTCAGAAGAATCGACTGCGTTTAAATTTTCATTGTTTTATATTATTTATACCTATTAGAGTTATAGAATTGCATATGAGAAACAACATAACAGTATGATAATTATTGGGACATAAAATAAATCCCACTCATATATTTTAATTTACTGTTTTTACATGAACCATAATAAAACGAAAAGAAATGGGTGGGACAAAATAATTATTACAAGAACAGTATATATATATATATATATATATATATATATATATATACTGGTGGCTGTCAGCACTCTGTAGCTAAGTGGATAACGCAATGGCGTTTGAAGCAAACAGTACTGGGTCCGAGTCCCGGAGTGAACATCAACTCTGAGATGCAGGTACATCCAGCTGACGAGTCCCAAATATGGCGAAACGCGCGTCCTGGATTCCACATTTAGGTACTATCCATCTTTTATTAACTTTAACTGTTTAGATAATCTTGCAGTCAGAAAGCACAACAGGGTAATTTTACTTCAGACACATTTTTGAACTATATATTATTCTACAGACTTGTTTTTTATTCACTGAAACTTTGATAATTTGATACAATAACTACCGAGTATGGGTTCCAATGGAAATGTTGAAGCATTTTAATATTGAAGTACATCCATGTAGCAATTTAATGATAGTAAATATTCCAGCGAAATCTTCAAACGATCAATATTAGACCCCTCAATAGTGCTTACTCGCGATCCCTCATGCGGGAATTAAACCCACGAGCTTCAGTCTCGCGCGAACGATTAACCTCTAGGTCATTGGGCCGTGATTCAACAGTGCTAACGTCTAACTTCAATCAATCTACGATATTACACACTATCTTGCATTGTTCTAGGTGGATAACTGCCTCACGCTTGACACGGTTGATCTTCACTAGTCACAGCTACTCGATGAAACTCTGTGAACTACCTATCGAAGCTAGTGACTAATGGGCCCATGATAACTTTCACCACGGCTGTCCAGTGCCTCCAGGTTCTCAATGGTGTTCTAGCATTGATCGATTCATAATCCCAATGAAATTCAACCATCTCCATAAACCCATAAGGAAGATAGTATATATAAAATTATTTAGTGAAATAAACTTTGAAATATCCTAACCTCATATTCCCCTTTTTATATATTTGTCATGTTTAGAGAGTTATTTATGTAAACACAAATTACAAAAAACCAAAAACGTTTATTTGATGCTGTATATAACATTTAATCTGAATTAATATATCTCCTCCAGTCCTACTGTTTATCTTTCTTCATTAGTAGTCATATCTTATCGCATCATATAAACATAAACATTATGTCACATGCTAAATTTCAAATATATATATATATATGGTCGATATAGAAAAAATACACTAAACCGCTGTAAACTTTCAGATGGATGGAGGGAATGAAGAACAAAAATAAAGGATATTTTAAAAAATAATCTCATCTTTGGAGAAATCTAAGGAGTCAATAATTAACCTTGATAAACAATCGAGACAAAAGCAACTAGTATTTACAAAAAATAGACTTGAAGGGTATGTTAGGGCCATGAAAGAATAAGAGATTCCACATGTTGCTTGAACATGCAGGGCTAGAACTTGAAATGATATCTCTGAAGCATATACCATTTTGATTAATCTTATCTAAATTACAACTTACATTTATGCTAATTATGTTACATTTTGACTTGATCATAATCTCCTTTAATTACAATATACATTTATTATTATTTGAAACCAAACACTTAACGATATTTAAGATTATCTAGTATATTTTTTATAAAACATACATGAAGAGTTATTAAATAAATGATAATAATTGTCATTATTGGTTACATTCATTTAATCCGATTCACAAACAGATCTATTAACTTTCAAACAAACATATTTTCTCTAGAGTATGATCTTAAATTCTATTGGTAAATAAGTGTTTAGTTCATGGGATTTGTATAGTGCCGAAACAACATGCTACAATTCACCATTACTCCTCTTTATTATATACTATTCCTCTATTATTAGTTTACTGTAAAAAGTGGTCAAATCAAGTAAATGATATGCACGTTTTATATTTGTTGACTATATTAATTTAAACTGTTTTACTGTTTTTTTAATATTTATTATACAGTTAGTGAAAAGCAGACGGTTAAATGGAACAATTGAATTCCCTTTGGCAGATAAATTTTCAAGATTCACTTTTAGAACTACAATTTTGTATTTAGCCTCTAGAGAAAATGAACCTGGTTTAATGATTGAAGCTGGATCTGAAACAAAATATGTACTGTGCGTTCAATCAATTAAATGTCCAACACCAATCATGACAACTACCACAGAACCTATTACAACAACCACACCATTGACGACAATAACAACATTATCAACAGTTTTAAACAATTCAGATAATCTATCTAACTTATCACCATCTAATTCACAGAGTCGTGCTGCTAACAATTTATTTGGCAATAGAAATGATGAACGTAGTGGTTCTGCATTTTGGGATGCACTTTTATCTGGAACTGAACCGAAAGATTGGTTTCTTGCGACCGTTTCTTTGGCTTGTCTATGTCTGGTACTCATAATCGTACTTATTATAACATGGTTGTATATATGTCGCATCCGTAGGCTGTATAGTCGAAGGCGTTGCCAAGGTACATGTCGTTTTGGATGTCGTTGTCCGCCGGAGGTTGTTCGTCAAATGGCCGCAGAGGCAGCAGTATGTGGCCCTTTAGGGCTACAAACGCACCAGCCATTTATAAATACAATGTCACCACATGGAAATGGTTCTGTCAAAAGTGGAAGTGGATATGGGAATACATTATATACAGGTGGGACATTGAATTCAGGTGGATGGGGTTCAAATGGCAACAAAATTGGTTCTCCACTTTATGTGGCTTTAAGTTCTGGGGCTGATAAAGCGACCTTATTAAGTGCTGGATGTAATACACCTAACTGCATGCTCGAGATGTCTGGAGGTTTACAACTAACTAACACGGTAGATGGAAGTAGTGGAACTTGGAATCAAACAAATGGAAAATTTCGAAATCCTCGTCTTCGTCCAAAACGCTCAACACAGGACGCTTTAAGACGAAGTACAAGTGAAGGTTCTAGTGTTTCAGGTGTTACTGGTACCGTAGGTGCTAATAATAATACTACTACAGGAATAGAACAAGGTAATTTTGTTTATCGTCCTGGACCGGTGGTTAGTTTTTCCGATGCAACAATTTCAAATATTATACCTGCCATGGTTGTAAGTAATACTAATGCAGGTCAACATGGAACTGAATCAACAACAACTGTCTATCTTCAAACTTGTCCAAATGGATATAATTATTCAGATAGTGGTAGAGGCAGTGGTATCAGTCCAGGCTATTCACATTCACCGACACATGTGAATAATCGGAAAGTTAACGACGGAACATATTTCAATAATAGTAACAATAATAATGTTACTAACGCCAATAATAATAATCAAAGCAATATTCAAAATGGTTTCGTTAATTCCAATAGTCCAATAAATATGGATGATGTTGAAAGCAGATGTGATATGAATTATTTAGGCAATCAAGCAAATAAAATTTTATCCAGTTTACAATCGGATCATTGTACGAATTTCAATGGTTTTAGTTCAGGTACTTTTAAATTTATCTGATATATATATATAATCATATTTGCACTTGTTATGTTGTGCGGTTTTATATATTCTGTCTAACGATTAGTATAACTTGAAAAGAACCTACTTTAAGTGTATACATTCATTCTAGATACACTATAGCTTTGGATTGGTCTCATTAATACTCATGCTCCGTGTTTCACAGTTGTTTTCTATCACACCTACAACTCCACTTTTATCTATTGCAAAAATTATCCTTTTTTGAGGCTTCTTAGACTGTGTGTTTTAGTTGTGCATTATTGTAAATTTATCAACATCAAATGAAACGCTTGTGGGCACTCAGTAATATTATATCAACCCAGAAGTTTTCAGTTACCAAATGTAAATACAAAGCTGTTACCACACTTTTTTGTCAGAGCATTTGTAACTTCCGTAATTAACTTACCAAACTTCACTTACTAAGTATTGACACACATCATAACTGAGGGAACATATAACATTTACAGGGAGTAAATAGATATATGCTTATAATATAGACTTTTTCACATCTAATTATTTTCCCATATCTATAAATATAGAAAAATTAAACATATTTAGCATAGGAACTTACAAATTCCCATTGTAGACACTTTACTTTCTGGATAAAAGTTACATGAATCAATTTAATTCTGTCGTCCATTTGAAAATGGAGATATTTTGTTTTTGTGGCTTATGTAGATTATTGTACACATGTGTTCGTGTGATCGTATGTACATATGCCTATTAGCTTATGATTAGTCCACTATATATATTATCTAAGACAAAAGATCATATTAGTTACATTGTTAACCTGTAACGATAAGCAATAATGATGTATTTATTATTCCCAGTTTAAGCATTCAAGTATAGTCTCGTATTCATTTGTCCATAGATATTGGAATTGATAAGGTTTTTAGCCATAAAAACTTTTCTTCCCATTAATAATTAGATTACATGATATAGCTTTAACTATCAAACATATTTATTACATAAAAAGATGACGATTAAAATTAAAAGCTGTCGATGGATTGCACATTTGTACAAATATATTTTTTAATAGTTGAATTCATGAGTCATTTGAAACTAGACCATCATGGAAAACCTGGAAGCACTAGACGGCGTTTCGTCCTATTGTGAAACTCCTCACCAGTGCGCGTCCACGGTCTCGCTCGTGGTATTCGAACCCAGGCCCTTCGATCTTGTGCGCGAACGCTCAACAACTAGACCATTGAGCCGTCCGGCATTCAACGGCGTTAATGTCTAACTTCGACCAATCCACGAATATATATGTCTGGCCACTGAGTTGTATTCAGTTTTACTTATCAATATATGAAACCACTGAAATTCTAGTGATGTTATTTATCAAGAATCTTAAAGAACATCGAATAAGGGATACCATATATATATATATATATATATATATATATATATATATATATATATATATATATATATATATATATATATATATATGCAGTTGTATTTTTTCAATAAAGCGGGTGGAATGAATATTTGTTACATGAATACACTCATTTTGATTTATTGCTTTGAGTACCGGCATTCCATTCTACACTAGAACTTCAAAGTTGACTTCAGCTACATCGATTACGGATGTAAAGTATCATATTTGACTAGTACATTATATATTAAACAAATATGATATTAGTTATTATTTATCGACCAATCAACTGTGAATATCTCAGTCTTACAGAAATTCAACCATTATCCGAATGACTTAACAGTGATACATCTGACTCGACTGCTGGATGACACAAATTCGAATCATCCAAGAATCATTAGTTTCCACGAAACTTTAAATATGGCTTATCGACTAGTGTCAGGCAGAATGAAGCCTAGATCCAAAATTTCTTCCTCATAGCTTCCAGAAATCTAATACCCTAACTTAATGTAAATATATATATTAGTTGAGTTATTTCGAATAAATTAATTTGACAAAGAAAAATGATTTTGAATAATCTAACACAGACCAACTATATACAAGTAACATATTACAATAATGCTCAATGAAAACACTTTCATTTAGGAAAGAAAATGAATGAAATCTATACAATATAAGTTTGTAATTTAAGTTCATTTACAGGCATTTTGAATGATATTTGAGAGACGAACTGTACTGCTTAAAATATTAGTGTATTTGTTTAGTGAAAAGTACAGTCACAAGAAAATTAGAAAGGGACATAGGATTTTTAAATAAAGTTACGTTTTGAAAAAAACTGTCAATATTTTTAAGTTAAAAAAAGTTTACTGAAAAAAGTGAAGTTAAAATGTTTATTTTCAAGACTGAAATCTGAATATTTTGAAACAAAAGACCCCGACATTTATGATTAGAACTAGTCATCAGTATAAACTATGTTAGTAAGTCATTGATTAATGGAAACTATCGAAACCCAGATAGTATTAAACATTCTTCTCTTTTAAGTTTATGGCTTCTAAACAACGAAAACTATTGATATCTTAACAAATTGAACCATGTAACTGTCAACGTTTTTGATAAACATGTTATCAGGACACTAACTACCGGTTTGTAACTACAGATTTCACTTTTCCGACTTTCATTAACTGGCCGTACATAACAGGTATCATGTTATTTTTCGCCGTGGATTAACCTCAGATCAAGATTAGTTTATTGCTTCTCCATATCACTAATCTAGAGAAGTTAGAAGTGTAGACCAATAAATTATAACTCGGTGGTACGAAGGTAATGCACCCACCTCGTGACATGAGAGATGTTGGTTTCAATCTATGTAGGGTTGTGAGTGGAAATTTATCAGTAGCCGTAAACTGTAATGAAACACTTCTTCAGTACTCTTTGGTTTTTGTGTGTTCTTCATCTGAATTCATTTAGTAACGAAAACAACCTCATAACTGAGCTAACCTAATTAAATTGCAATTAATTGAGGAAGCTTTCTGGTTTACCTAGGTTAATAAATATAATCTCGATGTCTTTAAAATCTAGTTGTCAACCATTTTTCGTGAATTTAGGCCGGTACTATATAAAGGGAGTTCCTTTTGAAACTGAATACAACTCCACTAATTTTAGCCTTAATATTTCCCATGCTACTGGTTGCAAGAGTGAGCTTATTTGATTACATAACTAGATATAAAGTCAAACCACTGGTCACTGGTGTTTATGAAATATCTGTGATTAAACTTCATTACAAACCGTAGCAAAACCTGATTTATAAGCAATGGAATATTGTAGGACATCGTTATGTTAAAAATAAGACCACTGTCACATCCTAAGCCAATGAACATTAAAATCTTCATGCTAAAGAACGTCCAGTTGAATGAATAACTAGAGACATTAAATTAAAGAACTGTTAAAATTTAAAATAAAAGAAGTGATCAATGGAATTATTTTTCTTTGGACAGTCTTTTATAATAAGAAAGAAACTTTATCATTTACTTCTTGCATGATAGTACTTATTTTTAATGAATAAGGAGATTTAATGAATAGCGATATTATGAATTCATTATTCTTAGTTATATTTTTCATTTGGGAGTTCAAAACTATAGAAACGGATTTATTAATTTATGGAAACCTTGATTTTTGATGCTGTTGGATCAATTTAGATTCTTCTGCCTCAATAATGACTTATTGATATACATATATCATGACATTTTAAATTATCTCAAATTAACTTGACCCTAATCTTTATCATATACTATTCAAAAATGCAAATTAAAATACATTAAACAACATTCGATTAATATCAGAAGGGTTTTTTGGGGACTGTAGTAATTTCATCAGTTGAGATCATGAGTCAATTGAAGCTAGACCACTATAGAAAACCTAGAAGCACTCGATGGCCGTTTCGTCCTCAGCAGTGCGCATCCACGACCCCGCCTTGAGGGATTCGAACCCAGAACCTATTAGTCTCGCGACAGACGCTTAACCAACTAGACCACTGAGCTGGCCGGCATCCAACGATGTTAATGTCTAACTTCAACCAATCCACGAAAATGAGCGACACATCCACCATTGTTTCACAATAGGACAAAACGGCCGTTCAGTGCTTCCAGGTTTTCCATGGTGGTCTAGCTTCAATTGACTCATGACCTCAACTGTTGAAACATTCGATTAAATGTAATTAAATTTCTTACCAGTATTAGCGTTCCACTTTAACTTCACGAGATTACAGAAAATATTCTACTTACATTATTTTCATTGGCCGAAAATGGAAACTCTCACACATATATATGCACTTATCAGTAATATTCTGTCAGGCCCTTACTTTAAAAGACGAATAAAAGAAGTATTAAATGATTTCTAGTGATTTGTGAAACTTTAATTTCGTTTTGTAATATTTAAAAATTATGAAACAAATACGAAATCATACTTGTTAGTTTGAATTGACTAGGAATATTTTGGATAGTTTTATTAATAACTATTTATGGAGGGCATACAGTTGAATTGGTTAAACGGAGGTAGGTAGGTAAATTATATTTTAGAAAAATTTATTCAGTTAAAAGATGCCTTTCATGATATACTGATCTCATTTCTAAAACCATTCAGGGTTGGGGAGAGCTGAACAGATACCTGATTCAGCATTAATCATTATGAACAATTCACAACGACGAGTTCATAATAGATTGAACTCCGACTTTGACAGGTAAAATCTAGTTGATGCTGAAGACTTGGTTGGTGGTTTGCTAGATAAAGTCAGATAATTCTATGAGTATAATGATTATGAAAGATGGCTTTTTGATTGTTTTAATAAAAATAGCCCCATCAGAAGCTAAATAATCGATAGCTGTAAGTCATATTACATATCAAGTTCTCTTTTCGACATTTTGTTTGGATCTTCATTTTATTTTAGTTCATTAATAAACCATTTTAACCAGATAGTGACATCAACACAACGTACAAATCAGCTCATAAATTCTCTGGTATTTATTCTTGTCTAATTTTTTTAACAAGTAAAACACGTGGTCGTCATACAATTGAGATTTTTGACATTATAAGTATATATTATCGACAATGTAACTC
Organism: Schistosoma margrebowiei; assembly: GCA_944470205.2. Classification (NCBI taxonomy): domain Eukaryota; kingdom Metazoa; phylum Platyhelminthes; class Trematoda; order Strigeidida; family Schistosomatidae; genus Schistosoma; species Schistosoma margrebowiei. The sequence goes on along the minus strand of OX104028.1, from coordinate 73,158,230 downwards.
GATAACCATGAACGTACGTTTGTCTTTTTACCTTTGAGTCATGAGTTTCAGCCATTAGCTGATGATCCAATCTCTATTCAAACAAACACAGACAGAGCAGGGTTCAAACTTGTAGCTCAGTGGTTTTATAGAGTAATAATTTTATCGTTATATTATTCCTGTTTATTTACTATTAAGCATACTTTCATATTATGTCATAACTTTTTTTAATATATATTCAGATTCTCACAACATAGCAATACATCATTTAAATCGTGATTCTGAAGGGGATTTTGTAAATATCACACCACCATCAGGATTTTATGATTTTAATAACAATAACAATAATAGTAACGATGTAATTGTAAATTCTGATTCTGCTTATTTGGGAAATTCATCTCGTCAGCAATCACAGACTTTTCATCAAAATCGTTTGATAACTAGTCCAAATAGTTTTGGGCGACAAATATTCAATCAACTATCTCCATCAATTGTAGTACCACCGTCACAGTCATTTATTAATTCTTCTTGTATCAATGACAGTATTACAACTACATCTTCTTTATATCCATCCAGTCAGGCAGAATGGCATAATACTACTTTATCACTTAACAAATTTAATTTACAAAATGGTGAAATGATTGGTAGTCTGGATGATGAATATGTCAATGGTTATTCAACAGAGGTTGGTAATACAGGAACTGCATCTAGAATGCGCAAATATATTACACCTAATTACAATAATAGCAATGGTGGCGGTGGAACAAGACCGTTAGTTTCACGTCCCCATTTCTCAGATTCTTTACATTCTGGAGTGAACTATCATCAAAATTCATATGCAAATGAAAGTAATTCTATGACAATCAATAATAGATCTTTGCATAATACAAATGATACTACAACTCCTAATGGAATATTATCACCACCAAAAATTGATCATATATTTACTACACTTACATCAGAACGTATGTTGTAAATGGAACAATTTTAGATGTGTTTTTTTTTGAAAAAACCCAATTGATTATTAGGATTTCAGTTGTTTTCCAGTGATAATCTCTTATTCAAAAGTGTATTTTGTTTGTTTTGCAAAAATGTGTGCTTTTCATTACATCCGAAATAAAAGGCAGTCATTTTTTTGTACACAATATTGGTTATCATTTTCATACTTAAATATTGAACACTTTTAGATTGTTGCAAAAAATAAACAAACAAACAAAGGAATCCTATTCAGTAGTAGGTTTAAACCCTATAAGAAAAATTTTTATTCTTTTGTTCTTCTTCAGCCAATTGATAATGTTTATCATGACTCAGTTTCTTTTTTTTAAAACAATCGTATTAGCGATGATTTTGATGGATAAGTAGGATATTTGGATAAATTTTTGGTTTTTTTTTCGGTTCTTTGGATCTATGCGATATTCTCTTTCTATATGCATATATAATACTAACGCTAGATATTATTAATACAAAATGAACTTTATACGATTGTACAGTTCGTGTTTATAAAATATTTATTGATTTAAATGGTGTTCTTACAACTTGTTTCCTCTTTATATATCTCTTTATAATTATGTACATGAGTAAGTGATATATATATATATATATATATATATATATATATATATATATATAATCCTATACAGGAATATTTCATTTCTAAACGTTTATTTAGATTAACAATATATGAAATATATGTACTTTGAATACTTTTAGAGTATTCATTTAATGAACTCTGTTGCATTTATGAATGTTTAGCGTTTTCTTTTTTTTCTTTTTTGCTATGCTTCTTTTTGTTGAAGGTGAAAGATAAATCAATTTCCGAACTATTATTTTATCATTTTATTCACACATTGTTCTATTCATTTACTTATTGAATACACATAAAATTGAGAAGAAAACTAACCTGTACATTGATGAATATAGTCAATGTCATAAATAACTAGAAAATCCAATTTAAGATCACTTTTCTTTATTTAAAAAAGAGAAAGGAAAACAAGGAAATATTAGAAAATCACTTTCTTTTTCTTTTAAAATTATCCTTGTTTAATTGTTCAGTTTTTGCTATGATCGTTTTGTTTACTTGTTTAATTGATTTGTTTATTTAAAGTATCTTTTATGAAACAAATTAACAAGTTCTTTTTGTGGTTAGAATAAACTATTTTGCGTTTGTTAGGTTTACTTATGAAAAATAGTGAAAGTTTGTTCACGTGCGAGTGTTTGTGTATGTGCAGTTTTATGTGTTTATACTTTTAGCACTGGCTACATTTTCAATTTCTCAAATATCTATCTATCTATCTATGTATACACATATATATATATATATATATCCAAAATAATAACAACATTTGAGTATGTATATGAATGACTTAATTTAGATAAACAATAATTGGCTTTAATTTTTTTTTGTTTTATTCACTTTTCTTGGCCGTTATTTATTAATGGTATTGATCAGGATTTCCTTATAAGAAAATCATTAATGAAAAATTGAAATGATGAATTTTAATATTTAGTCATATCAGTAATTATTATCAGAATGGTGGTGTGTGGAGATTGCGCATGATCATAATTCAGTTGAAGTTATGGATTAACACTTTTGGATGCCGGCTCAGTGGCTAGAGGTTAAGCGTTTGCACATGAGACCGAGGATCCTGGGTTCGAGTCCCGTATGCGGGATTGTGGACGCGCACTGCTAGGGAGTTTCATGCTAGGACGAAACGGCAGTCCGATGCTTCCATATTTTTAATGGTGGTTTAACTTAGATTGACTCACGAATTCAACTATTAACATCTCAGTAATTATTGATAATTTTGAATAGTTGTCTTCATTAATAATGAAAGTTAAGATATTTAGTAGTGATGAAATATTCCCAATATGACAATAGTGAATCTTTCGGTTCTGAATCTAATACATTAAAACAAATTTTTTAACTTTTGAAATAATCTAGTTGGTTTTACAAACATGTTTTAAACTTAAGTTCTATGGTAAAGCAGTTATTTAGCGATTATTCAGTAGATATGAACAGTATGAAGATAGCAATCTTGTGATTAGTAAGCATATGTTAGCGAAGTGCACACATAGATTAAATGATCCTAACTAATTCGTTGTTTTGTTTCTATAAGTGAATTCTCTTTTGTTTAAATAGAATTAGTAATCCAGAATCATTGTACAGATACTTTGATTTTTGGACGATTTCACCATATATCTGCTTGAGTATGTATTATGAAATATTTATTCAAGTCACAAATAAGTAAGTGGGATTATATAACTGAGACGGAAAGGTGAGTATAAAAATAGCATTGGGATTCTTTAGTAAACTTTATTTAATGCTGAGACAGAATTTTATGTGAAAAAAGTAACGTAAGTAAGACCTAAAGTGAAAATACGAAAAAAAAACACTACATCTGTGGAGTATATAGAGTACTCATAGTTATTTCTTTCAATTAGAATATAAAAAATGAGTGGCATTTTTTCCATAATGAAAATTTATATAAGCTAAATTAGTCACTGAACATGATTAGTTTAATTTAGAATCTCTTCGTAATACATCAACCTTCCTATCTTGGCTGTAAGGCATTTAAAATATTGAGAAAATTGATTGTAGTATTCAACTGATAGCTACTGATTATTTATAGTTAATCTCATTTTGTCACTTGAAGGTTTACAAACTTCGTGAAGACAATAAGTACATATATAGTGTACCGGTTAATAGTATGGTTTATATGTGTATGGATATGTAAAGGGTATGCGCGTGAGTTAGCATAAGAAACATAAACTGAAAAAATGTCTGCCTTATATCTAACAAAATCAGTGGCCCAACCCTTCAAGTCAAAGACATGGTAGGAAGTACGGGCTATAGGTGACTATCAATACTCCCTGTCAGAGTGCTTATACATATGTACATGCCATGAATTGCAGGCACGAAAGTTTTTACCAGTGATTTGCATGCAGTGCGTAAGAGATAGTCAGTGGTAGTAAGTACATTTGAAGGGAACGGTGACCATTTACCATCCCAGGTGGGTGAGTATACTTATGTGTATATAAAGTGATGCATAGGTGAAAAACTATGTTTCCGGCATGCATATAGATTATACTTGCCCCTGGTTCGACGCCTGCACATCAATACGCAAGGATTCCAACGATTCACCCACAAAATTACGTCTGCGGGGTGGGTTTGTGAAAGTCGGAAAGCGGATTTTAATCCAGATAAGTCAATCGGCTTTGCCGAGTGAGACTTCACTAACCTCAAATGACTGGGACACCGTACTATTTAAACAATCGTACTTTCATATCTTTAAGGCAATCGATCACCAACGGAATAAAATCGCTTATAAATAGATTTTTAATGATATTAATTACCAAAGACATCGATGGGAAAATATATTGCATTATATTTACATGGACGTCTCAACTGTCAACTGACTATATGAGTGCCTATTTACATGTCAGGACACGCTTGGATGCCTTCTTTATGTAATACCTTTATGATATCCTATAACTTTCGTAAATGACAACATAGATTTATTCAAGTGTATCCTCTACTGAATGAGTGGAGCCTCAGTGCTTAGCTTCTGATAATCCATACTTTTGTTAACCGGCATCACATATAAATCTGGTCCACTAGAGTGAACAGTTAAAACACGTGTTCTAGAAAGAGAAAATATCGTTTTCGTACTGTTCACAAGTAGAAATACCCCATATAAAATCCAAAACATCTTATTATACGTTTGCTTTAGGAAATACTATTTACTTAAAGTTACCAAAGTTATAACAAAATATATATTTCAGTAAATATACGTTAGTAACGAAGATATTCACTACGAAAAGGACCGCCAAAACGTTTACAAATTTATTTTTTATTATTCAAATGTAAACATACAAGTATTTACTTTGTTTATATCAACACATTGAAAACAAACGGTGACAGTATCATATTCCATAACTAAATAATTGCCGATAGTTTGTCTTAGTACTTAGTGAATCTATTTTGAAAACTTAATTTATTATTTTTTTTTATATAAAAAAAGTGTGAATCATCAGACCATACCTAGAAAATACTACCCCGGACTACATGAATTTTACATATTTTATATTTATAAGTAGGACATTATGTATTATTTCTAGATAGTCGTTTGTAAAGAAAAAAAATGGTATGGAAAATAGTCATATATAACTGATGTATTTGTATTAAACCATGTTTTATATCATATAAACATTGATTTTACATTAATTTCTCAAATCTAATCTTTTATATTTCGGTATTTATAATATTTAAGCGATTGGATTATTATAATGTATGAATGTACATCTTGAGGATCATTATATTTGCTATGGTTGATACATTTACTCTTGACAGTTAATTCATTTATCATTAAACGACTTTTCAGTTAAACAAAGTAATTCAGGAAATATAAGTTAGAACGGTACAATTTATACAGAATTCGAACCCAGGACCTACTGGTTTCGCGCGCGAACACTTAAACACTAGACCACTGAGCCGGCATCCAACAGTGTTAATGTCTAACTTCAACCAATCCGCGAAGTTGCACCACCGTATAGCATTGTCTTCAGTGAGCTGATATCTCACAACAGACCTGGTTGAACTCCACTGGTAACGGCTTCTCACTAGAACTCCAGGAGTATCTCTTGAAGTCAGTCACTAGTGAGCAGATAGTTATTATCAGAATGGGTTTTGTGGAGATTTTAGAGATTTCACTGATTGAAATCATGAGTCAATTGAAGCTAAACTTGTTTAAATATAAAAGGATTTTATCACATATAATATTACAGAAATATGTTAACAGAAATTATTTATCATAATGAAGTAAGGATTTTATGAAACCTAACTGATTCAAGCTGATTTATTCAGACGGTTATTAACGCAAACGAAAACTCAATATTTAATTAAAATAAAACAATTTCAGTTATTAATTAGACGAAATTACCGATTAGGTTATTGTAGAATGTAATCAGATAGTTTCGGACAGTGATTACTTTCTGGTTAGTACTCATTAACATAATGTGTTGGGAATCACTTTTACATTAATGCTATCCAATTAATCAGGCCTTATATGAGTTGATGTATAACTTAACTATTTAGTTTAGTCGGCAATATAATAGTAACATAATAGTTTCTGAGCAATGATCGTATTCTGTGAATCAAACTATCAACCAGTTGTTTACAGTCATCAAGATCTCAATCTTTAACATAGTGACCACACTGAAAATCTAGTTAAAGGAATATAATCAGTACTAAGAAATAGACAAATATGGGATTGATTATTTGTTAGATATTTATATAAGTATTGTTTATTACATTTGATTAAATATTAGAATTTCTAACTTAGAAAAATTATTTCTAGAAAGTTCTAGTTTTATGAACTACATGATGAAGTTTAAGAAAATATGCAAAAATTGATAATACATTCTAATCTTGAGATGGTGGAGAAGATTTGTAGCTCAGGTGGATGATTTTGATGAAGTTTTGTTCTCTGAGCTGAATGGTTTAGTCGTGGAGCTTTCATCGTTCTTCTGAATGACATCATCAGATAGAAGTCTGAAGTTTGTGCTGATGATGTCGTCCAGAAGAACGATGAAAGCTCCGCGACTAAACCATTCAGCTCAAAGAACAAAACTCCATCAAAAACATTCTACTGTAATATCCAATTGGATTGTCGTTTATCTTAAGAATATTAATGTGAGCCAAAAAACTAACACTTTGTCACCTAATTGTTAAGTATCTAGGCCCACTATCTTATATTTTAAAGTATTCTTATAAATCATCTTTTAGATAATAAGAGTTTATTTAGAAAAAGATTTTCCGACCATTCTTAACTTTTATCTGATCATTCTTTGTGTATTGTAAAAGTAAATCTTTTTTCAAACATACATTAGAATAATTAAAGAAAATTAAGAAAAACTAGAAAGTTCTAGTATTTGCTTTCATTAATCAATCTAGAATCTTCGTGCCCAACGACAGAATAAATATAAAAATGAATTAAATTATCATATATGAGAATATGAAAGCTCAGAAAAACAATTTAAAAATACTGAAATGAAAAAAAACCCAGTTTTGTTTAGGATGAACCAATGCCCTCAGTCTTTTTTTTAAAAGTCTACCGCTCCTTCTTTAATCAGCATTTCGTGTAGATTAGAGAATAAACTTTCACTTTGATCGAAGTATAATTAATAAAAATATGATTTTTTCGTTTAATTAAATTTCCGTGAAAATTAAACTATATTCTAACATCCTATCTGTGGGTGTAGTTGTTGTTGCTAATAGAATTGTAACAGGATTGACTAATTTATCTTGATACTTAAAGCAACGATTATGAGGAAGTATGGTGAAAAGACTGAGTAATACATTGAATTTCACTTCCATCGTCTGCCTTTCAATAGGTGAATTGATTATGATCCTTCTGTTTCAGAATTTTCTTGACTGTTGTTGTCTTGATAAGAAATCCATCAGTCTAGAGATCAAGTGCGTTCACATGCGAGACCAAGTATTCCGGGTTCGATTCCTGAGTGTGGAGTGGTGGATACGCACGACTAAATAGTTTCATACTCCAAAAAAATAGTCAACCAGTGTTTTGAGATTTTTAATGATGGTCTAACGTTTATCTGTTTAAGATTTAAGTGAAAATATCATATGTTTGCATAAACATGAAACTATCGGATGTCTTGTGAAATCATTTCAACAAATCTATTCCTAAAACTACTTGGTAGTAATGATAAATAATGGCCGTGATACAGATGGATTCATACTTAAACTAGCTTTATACAATGGAAAGTTTGTTGATATAGTCACTAGTATCTTTTTCTGTCATGCCATTGTGGTTCTGATCGTTGGGTTCCTCACAGTGTTTAACTACGACATGTCGCTAGTGAATCATAGTACTGATACTGCAAGTTATGTTCAGTGTAATCTAGTCACTAAATATCTTGATAAGCTTATACAGAACTTGTAGTTTCGACAGTGCAATACATACCATGGATGGTTAGCTTTAAGGTATCTTTCTCCTATTTACAATCTACAATTGTCTCAGGTACTATTTCACGGGATTGCAGTTTGTAGTTAATTTCAAATATACATCAAAAAATTGCTTTTTCTACTTATGCCCGTAAATTATTGTTTAATCTTGAGCTTCTTTCTATAATTATTCCCTAAACGTTTTTGTTTATTATCCATTTATGTTTAATCTGAATGTTGAGAAATTGAAATGTTTCCATTTTTGTACCAAGTAGAACATTTATCCAATTAGATTATCATGTCCTTTGACCTAATCAGCAGTACACTAGATCGAATACATGTATTGAAATAATGTGGAGTAGACAATATAGAACACGAAAAAAAAAAGAAATTATGAGAGTATATTTTTATTTTGAATAAAATAAAATTATCTTTTCTCACTTTAATTCAACGCATATAATAAAATTAATACCTTTGTCTCAATATTTGTTATAACTATTCGTTGTTTGTATAACCCATTTTAATGGTTTTAGGTTATTGAACAACAGGCTGAAACCGAAGTTATGTATCTTAGCCGATGTTCATCAGTCGAGATACATTTGCAAATTAAAAGAGAACTCTATTTTTACAAGAATATAGATTTATGTTACTCTACTACTCCTCCATTGTAGAAATTTTCACTGTAATATTCAGGTGGTATATGAGTGGATGCAAGTTTAAATTAAGTACAGTCACAAATTAATCTAAATAAACCAATATCATACTATTCATTCTTCATTGTCAATAGCATTATATTAATAAAAAACATTTAAGTTTGTTTTCATTCTATACAAGATATACTTGATGAATCAGTTAAAACACAATATTGAACTAACTATAAGATAAATAATGATGTATATAGATAAAATCAAACATTTAGACTTAAGGAATTACAATATTATGATATGTATAAATAAATGTATGTGTTGTGTGCATGTGTGAAATAGATGAATAAATTAAATTCATGTTGATCCTTGTTGTTATGATTAGTGTATTATTAATCATAAAGTCTACAATACTTTTGTGATTTCAACGAATTTGATTAAATTTTTAAAAGGTATGACAAAATGAAAAGGAAATTGAATAATAATTCAATGTCTACATTGAACAAAACATAGAAATGATAAAACTACTATTACTACTACTACTAATAATAGTGACAGTGATAAAGAGCAACTAAATGAAAAGATAAAGTGACAAATATCATATATTTTTTTTAAAGTCACTGTATATGTATTGGTTTGTGTGTGTTCTTCCTAGTAACACATATTTTACAATAACCTTATACATACAGTTAGAAAAAATCTCCAGGTACCGTACCATCTATAAAAAATGTTCTGGTCTGTACAAATCACTCTATAAAATGAATTTGATTTTCAAACAACAAGAAACGGATAGCATTTTCTCCCGGAACAAAAAGAGATATTGTGTAATAATAATAGTGAAATGATAAAAAACCGAAGGCAAACTGTTTCATGTTATAAGTTAGTATAAGCTGAATAGTTTTTATTAAAATCTAAGAAAGAACAATGACGGACAAGTTTGATGGTTAAATACTGATTTTTATCTGAGTGATGCTTGTTATTTTCTGGTTGATAATATGAGAACATCACCAAATATATGTATTTATATTTTAAAACGAAATATATTTTCGTAAACAACCTGTTAGTAAACAGCATTCGTGCCTAATAATTTGACAATAATCTTGGGTGAAGCATATGTGTGTGTTCAAAGTCTAGGTATTCGATCTAACAGAAGTTGATTCCAAGTTGAATGTGTCTGTAGGAGACGTATAGATAACGTTGCTTTTGCACAGGATAATAATTCTCTCATTTTGTCAATAAGGACTGTCAAATAGTCCAAATCATTTCGAATTACAACAGTTAACATAATGTGATTTACTTTGATAATTTCAGTGTTTCTAGATAGCTATTTAACAGTATAGAATTGAAATGTAACGGTTAATCTTTGTGACTGATTTGGTAGATCAGAGATGGGTAGCCCATATCAGGTCTCTATATTGATAATTCATCCCTCATAAATAAGGAATTTGTCAATTTAAACTGTGACAGAAAGATACATTGGTAAATCATCCCTTAATTAGAAACTACAACCTTAAAATTGAATATTGCACCGATAACATTGACAGTGTAAATTAGGAAGTGATTTTTTCTTGTTTACTCATTGATTGGATGATTATTTGGATATTTGTGTTAAATAAACAAAAGCTTCAACATTTCCTCTGTTTTCTTTGTTCTGGGTGATTTATTTGCATTCAAAAAGAGAAAAAAAACAGTTGTTACGTTTACTACTGTTGTTTTCTTAATCCTAATTTTGTATTCTAATACATTTTTTCTATGGATTACATTATATTATATATTCGTTTATATCGTTATATGTTGAATGAATTTGCGTGAGGAAGCTGTCAGTTTTACTGGAGAGAATAGGAGTAATACCGTAGTGTTTCGTTTCTAAGCAAAAAACAATTGCACTTTCATAAATTACCCCACTTAATTAAGAATATTTCCATTTTTCACGATTACTACCATCATAATTGACACACAGTTTTACTTTCATCGTTGTTACTGGTATTGTAGGTAAAAACAGAAGTGTATTCTGTTTCATCCAGTCTTTATCACGTACTTCTTAAGGCTTTCTTCTGAGTTTTTTTTAATAACTTCATAATTTATTTAGATTGGTGATAATAAAAATTTCTCGGATGATTTTTCTACAAAACATTTAATATTGGTAGAAAAGCCACTGAAAATGCGAAAAAATTCATGTCATTTAATATCCCATAGTTAACAAATAGTTTTGCAATCATCTCAAAGCAGATCACTGATCGTGAAAACCATAATTTTATCTTTATATTTTAGACAGTTATTTATCAAGTAATTCAAAAAAAGACGTATTGACTGTTGTTAAATAAAATTGTGATGAGCTCCTGGTGACTACAAGTAGCAGAACGAAGAATATCGAACGTTCGATGCTCAGTGACTCTTAACAGCGACCGTATTAACTGTAGTGTTGGGATTAAAATCCGTAAGAAGTTCAAAATGTATTAACCTGGGACAACTATATTTATAGTAATGAGGTTTGAGAAGATGAGAACTGTCTTTAAGAAAAGAGATTCAGAGAAACATTAATTATTCTGTTCAGTAGGATTAATTTGTAGTGTAAAAGGATAGGTTACCAACTGGGAAACATTTTAGATTGCTGTAAAAATTGAGCAAACATTTTTAGTATTAACAAAATATAATCTCTTTTATTTAAACACTGATTGTTGTGTCAGTACTCAAGTTCTCTATACTACCTGAGCTGTTTCATCGTCCTTAACTACTCATCATTTATGAATTATTCGGACTTGACTTGAAAGTGAGCAAATTTTTTATCAAGGGGGAACAAAGCATATGAACTCTTATATACTTTCCACAACCTGACGCAAATGGCATATCCATTAGATACTTTGGTTTCATTCGTAGAAAACAATTATTATTTTCGGTTGTACAGTAGTAATTTATTATAAAAATAAATGAAACTTCTTTTTAATATTTACAATTATTTAAATCAGGACAAAAATTAATAATGATAGTCAGTATTAAAAAAAATCATACATGATATGCAGTTATTTCCTATGGTATCTGTCAATTAAACATAGAGCTATGATGAAACTGTTGTTTTTGTTGGAAAAAATAGATACCCCATTGATTAGTTCTACCATTTAACCTGTATTGAATATAATTCCAAATTTCCTGTTTATGGCCCATTTATTGATAAGTAATGTTTCAAATAACCAACTTAACGTTGTCATGAGATGGTTATTATAAACAAACTTAATACATATAGTAATATTTCCTTGAATCGTATGACAGTAAATAGGACTTTCAAACAAGCTTTTAATAAAGTTATTAAGTATGCAAAGCAAAGATCATTTGCTTCATGTCACAAGATAATTATGCAATGAAAATGGTGATATCATTGGAAATTTGAAGGTAATCAATTAATGTGATGGAATCTAGTGTCCCGATTTTAATGATCTTGTTCTATCCTTTCTCCTGAGATGTTCAATAAGAGGTGGAGATCTTGATATGAAATATTTTTGATGCCTTTCTAGGTGATATCAGATAAATCAGTATTGAGTTAATTTATATTCATCCGAAGGAGACAATGACACACTAAGATTATGCGTATGTCTAGTAGTCTTTCTTTTTGGTTTTTTGAAATATTTGATAATGGTTAAATAAATATTAGAGAAATTGTCATAAATTAATTATTGTTTTCCCTATCACTGAATTGTTAACGTATGTTAATAATGTTGTTCACTAACCTGAATCCTATGTAATATAACCAACTCATTTGAAAGTAATCTTGACTGGTCAGCTCCCCATAGTTCTTGTTAATTACCTTCTCTTTAATTTATATGCATTGGTTGTTTGAATTTTAGACCACAAAGTTACTACCCAATTATCTAGCTATCTAAATTCAATAAATCCATTACCAGTGGCTAGGTGAACAACGTGATTATATTTGGAGTGTGCGGTACATGGTTGGAGTCCCGACGTGCAAATCAACTCTAGGATGCATAGTACGTTCAGCTGACAAATCTCGAATAGGATGAAACCCGTGTCCTATATTCCACTTCCAGTCACCATCTATCTTGTGTTAAAAATATCTCTTTAGTAATTGTGAAGCATGATTTTAATATGTTTAGTTTATATGCATTCAGCTAACTACGTATACCTTATTTTCTTTAATATCTAACAGTTTATTACAATCTTTTGGAAAAAATGCAAATAAGTTTATATATATCGGTCGTTTTATGACTGAATATTTATTTTCAGTTATGAATAGTTAAGAATTTAAATGTACCATCATTTGACTGTAGTTAATATTAAAATAGTCTGTGTTGGAGTACAAATAGAAAATCCATGCAGAAAACAACATTTACTATTTACTTGTACTCATGTGGCGTATCAGTTATTTCGATAAACGGTGAGAAGAAACTGAATTAAATTTTAAAGGGATAATTAAATCAATAACATAGCATAACTTTTTTGCTATTCTTTGATTTCAATATTGACTTCTGTGGACATCTCATGATATCAATTAATTTTTCAATAAAACAAATGAATTCAATTTCGTGTTTTACCCCAATACATTATTTAGTGTCCCATTTAAGTACTGTTCACCTATAACCTCGATAGGGATCGAGGAATAGCAGAAATTGCATTAATCTTAGATCACTGTGTTGTTATTCGATTATTTAACATCCAATCATTCATTCAATCATTTCATTACGACCACTGGGATCTGTCACACACAGATAAAGCTAGACAATAGTTATGGATTTTCACTACAACTTCGGGAAGTCTGTCATAAGACAAGATGCTCCAGTAAAATAATAATATTGCCACTAATCACGTCTGATTAAATATTTTCATTATCTACAGTAAGCCTCAGGTTAGGGATCAGTTAATAAGTAAGAGATTATTTAATTCACGAATCTATTGGAAATAAGTAAATGACAAGATTCAAAACTGTATAGCATAATGAGTAGTTATTTAAATCTTTTCGAAGTTAAAACTATGTAGAATGCTAATGAATAATATTGACCTTTCTTACTGAAATGAAAGATCATTTATCATAGCTTAGAATGAACATATAAGTCAGTCTATTAGTTTAGTTCCTTTCACAGTACAAGAGAATATATTTTAAACATCTGTTATTTCAATGAAAAACTATTTCGCATGAAGTAGTTTTTTTTATTGGAATAACGGTTTGTTTATTAAATATGTCATACAAGTGAGTGATTTTAATTGTTAAATATTATTTTGAATATAATTGATGTGATTTAAGAATTTGCTAGCAGATAATTAATAGTCAATTATAATGTAATTCAATAATCAGCATCATTAAACAATGTCGAATACGAACGCTTAATTTTTCTATCAATATCTCAGTCAGATATTTCAAGTTATTTTATCTGTCGCTTAAGTTAAGACCAAATGGTGACATTTTAACAAGATTAATGGATGAGCACGCTGATCGATCAACTTCATGAATTCGACCACTACAAAGGGACTAAAGAAACATGACATTGGATACTAGTCAATGATTATTCGGCATATATATCACAGTTTTAAGGAAGGTTTGTCGAAATCTAAAGAGCTCTATGGGTACTTCACTGTTAGGAGGCACTTCTTGACATGGATTTGAATTTCGGTTTGATCATCGGTTTCTTCAAGATAGTAGATACCATTTACTAACAATTATTGACTATCATAAAACCTAAATCAATTAAGGCTTCTTACAGACAGCCTATGACCATCTATTTATCTACTAAAATTATAAGTATAATGTTATAAAGACTGGCGTTTTATCCGTATAAACTTACAATATAAATATCCATCAGGACAGAATTCAATCCAGTCCTTCAACTTCCTTTCTACTATCCCTGATTATTTATTGAACATTTGTGTTCTGTTGTCATATTTTATAACAATAAACTTTTCTCGTAACTATTCAAATAGATGACGTTTAAATAATTTAATCTAAGAAAGTATTAATTTAGTTAGATTACAAAAGAATCTGTGATATTAAGTATTGGTTATGAAGATCAGCTGGGACGAAAATGGTGACGGATCATTAAAGTTTCTTAATATCACGTTATGCTCCTAGTCGATAGATTTACGTTCGCACTATTCGTGATACTTATACCAAAAATACTACCTATCAGTTCTAATGAAACCTATAAGAACAATTAAAGAACATATTGTAGGTATCCATAAAATAAAAACTCATCCGTATTCGCATATAATTAACGGTCATGATTTTCTGTGATAAATCTATCAGTTATGCTGATAGAAAATTTCCTTTAATTTCCTATAATTATCACGTTATTTGGTGCGATCTCATGATATTCAGTAACCAAAGTAGTTTAGGACTCCATACATTAGTTTGAGACTCTTTAGTCCATATTCACTACTTGTTTGAAATAAGTGTTTTTCAGTCAAACATTTATTAATCATCAACCCAGTTTAAGCTCCTCTTAAATCCATTTATATTTGTAAAAAGTACACCCTTATCATCTGAAGGGAGTGTTTAAGATTTAAAGTTCAATTTTGACTTGTTGATCAACATTATCATACCAAGTTCACCACGAAACTTGAAAGTTTTGTTTCCAATCTCGTATTAAACGGTGAATGTGAACTGACTGATAACTTTTAAACTAATTAGAAGAAAGTCATTTCAATCCTGATTATCAAAAACGAAATCACTAAAATGTGTAGATGAGTAGAGACAATAATCGGCAAGGAAGAATTTAAAATAACCTCGAGGAATTTCAGCTCATTGATATCCAATTTTTAAAAAACAGCTTAGGCAAATGAATAGTTTATGGAGAAAAAAATAATACTACAATGAGTACACAGATCTTACATGATTACTGGAGTCGCCTAGAGGTCTGGAAATAGTAAAAATCATATGTAACTATGTCCATAAGACATAGAATGTCGGTCTTCTCAGATTCTTCTAATGATATAAAAAAGTATTTAAAGTTTCTAAACCGTTCCTAATTAACATTTAGGATATTGGATGTAGGGCTAGGGTTTGAATTAGGATTAACGATTTAGAGACACAATTAATCTGATTTACAGAAATAATTGAACATTTGATGTGGTTTCACAGTTTTCTCTTCATGAGATAAGAATATAATCCTTAGTTATCATTTTACACATATTCGAAGATGAACACCATCGCATTATCCACTCAGCTACTGAGTTCACTGCTAGCCACTATCCATCTTTGTTTATAAAAACTTGTGAATTAAGGCAATATCGAGGCATACGCACAGTATGCACATATACCAATAACAGACTGATCAATTGCAGTCTTAAACCTCAATGGGAAGATACAAGCAAAAATACCAAGTGAATTTCAATTCACTTCATTGCAGAAGCAGGTGGCTATCAGAACTCAGTAGTTGAGCGGATAACGCGATGGCGTTTGAAGCCAATGGTACTGGGTTCGAGTCCCAGAGTGAACATCAACTCTCTAAGATGCAGGTACATCCATCTGACAAGTCCTAAATAGGACGAAACGCGCGTCCTCGATTCCACTGCTGGCCGCTATCCATCTTTGCTTATAAGATCTTTATTTTTTGGGAATATTTAGTAATTTTCATAGAACTATATTTTTATGGTTATCTGACTGTTGTGACAATTGATGAACTGAATTAAGTTGTCCATTTAATACTTAAGGGAACTTATAGTTCCATGAGTTAAGGTAAAAAGAAAAATATGATCATTTTACTCTTTCCTTCTATAATTACATATAAATAGTATTTACACTTAAACTTTAATTCTTGAATCTGATATAACAATTTAATGATAACCAATGAAGACTACCATTCAATTTTCTATCGATATTAAGTACAATGAATTTTCATATATCTATGGACTTTGTTATCTTAACATGAAATTTTTTTACTTATTTCTGATTGTCGGTATAATTGTCATTTATTTTAAATAATTATGATTAAATATATGAAATCAGTATAGTTTATTATTCTTCCCTTGTAGTATTGTCAAATAAACAGTAAACTATATTCATATTATTATTGATATGACAATTCATTTATACAATATAGATGTTAGTCTCGATACATTGACATTTATGTACAATTTTTTTTTTACTGAATGGATAATCTCAAATTGAACAGAATTATGGAAAAACAAACAAACAGACAAAACAATCATGGTGATCTTATCAATGATATATGCATGTAACTGTAATAGAGAAATAAATTATATATATATATATATATATATATATATATATATATATATATATATATATAATTGTTTACCTAGTGATAATAAATGATTTATATTTTTTATATTTAAATATATACTATTGATGTTTTGATTATGATAATGACA
The DNA here is from genome assembly GCA_944470205.2 of Schistosoma margrebowiei. Lineage (NCBI taxonomy): Eukaryota > Metazoa > Platyhelminthes > Trematoda > Strigeidida > Schistosomatidae > Schistosoma > Schistosoma margrebowiei. Next base: position 73,141,310 of record OX104028.1, on the reverse strand, counting down.
ATAAACATAGTAGTATAAATCGTTTATTTTTTCAATGAAAAATACATTCACCTGGATATTAAAAAAAATTAAAGGATTTCGTTCAGATCAAAGTACTATGGATGTAGTTTAGTATAATTATAATGATTTACATGTAATAATTATTAATTACATTTTATAAAATAACAACTTAAGGATTAGGTTTTAAATAATTCAATGCCTCATTAAACCAAGTTTTGTTGTAAGTATAAGGAAACATAGTATTGTAAGAAGATTAAATGAGAAACGTGAATGTATTTAAATATTAGTACTTTTAAAAGTGTAGGTCATCTGTAAATAAAAAGAAATTGTTGAATATGTACGTATGTAATAGGCTTTTAGAAAGGAATAATGAGCTAGTTACTGTAATCATTATTTCGAATTGGCAAGAACAAGATTTAGTATATAGTAAATTATGTACATTTAAAAGAATGTTTAACTACTAATGCTTAGAGAACTTTTAAAAAGGAAAGCGATTGGTAATTCTACTTATAATGATCTAAAACCACATGGCTCTCGTCTACCTCATATGTATGGCTCACCAAAAGTTCACAAACACGACGTTCCCCTTAGACCTATCCTATTAATGATCAACTCATCGTATCGCAAAGTTGCACGCTGGCTAGCAGAAAAACTAGAACCGGTCCGTCAGAGATTAGCAACATATACGTTAAAATATTCATTCCAGTTTGCTGATAAACTAAATCGTACGAATGTTGCCGATAAATTCATGGTTTCTTTTGATGTCACATCCTTGTTCACCAATATACCACTTCTTGAAACTATTGATATAATTTGTCAGAATTATAATCTCCTACCTTTACCAGCCCCGGAGTTCAAAAAACTACTATTAATGTGCACAACAGACGTTCAATTTCAGTTTAATAACACCATATATCGTCAAATCGACGGCGTAGCAATGGGAAGTCCACTAGGTCCAATTCTGGCAGATATTTTTATGGGATATCTTGAAGACATGCTACTTAAACATGCGATTAGCGAAACGATGAAATATTCCAGATATGTTGATGATACGTTTATTGTCTGTAACAATAGACAGCATGTTATCTGCCTGCTAAAACACTTCAATGACGCTCATCCTAACATACAATTTTTTTATGGAACACGAACAGAATGAGCTGTTTCACTTTCTTGATGTTGCTATAAAACATAGGAGAGACGGAACTGTTGTCACAATGTTCTTTTACATAAGGTATATATTTACAATATTCAGTCTATTGAATTTATTTACACCCTTGCTATACCATACGAAAATGTCTTCAATATAACTCCCAATCAAACTCTTTCATGTAAGTAACTTAAACCCATTATGTAATTATGAATTTAAATATCACAGGTTGTAAGCAGCCGACGAGAACCAACGAAATAAAAATGAATTCATGCTATTCTGCTAGAATGTTTGTTCTTGCTCTTTTCAAAATGATAAAGGGAACTATGTGTATGAAAATACACTATAATAGTTGACTAGATCAATTGGATAAAGTGAACTATAATTGAAATGGAATGTATTTAATTATAGAAAATGTTGATTGGTTACCTGAAGTGATGTGTTTTGTTAACCTAGAAACAGATACAATAATTTATCAAATGCTATCACGTTAAACATATAAGTTCATATAGATTTATTTGCTTTTACTTACGCCTATTATCGCCCATAGAAAAGCATAGGTCGCCCACTATGATATAAAGGTAAATGATTATTTACATTTTTATGAAATCAAGAGATAAATGGAATACGCATGTTATTGAGCTGAATGATATTCTCGGAGTAAATGGAACTGAAAAGACTGAGAGTCAAGAAAAATAAAGTTGAGAAAGGCAAGTATACACAGAAGATAATGAGATCATAAATGTTGAGCTGATGATTAAATAAATTAAATTTAAATTTTTATCTGATTTAAGTTTAGTGTAAATTAAAAAAGCAAACTACTTTAGTTTGTTTATTGGTTTCAAACTTTTATATTATACTCGGTGTTAATAATTAGGACTGAATCAATCAATATGTGTTAGTACGTGAGTTTTTCGGACAAGTTTACAGCTGCTATGTTTTAGTCACCTAGTGGATAACGTTTTGATGTTCCAGGCAATAAGCACAAGTTTCCAATGTCAGCCTGAATGCCAGCAATAGAATTTAGATACATTTATCTAGTGTTTCAAGTAATAAAAAATATACACTGTCGATTCCCACTATTAGCTACTATCCAAGCAATTGTAAAAAATATGTATCCACATTTGGGAATTTTCTGACTTACAGATTTTGATGATACTGCATAAATCCAATAATCTTGAAGTTCAGACAAATAACAAATGATTCCCTGAATTCCAAAAATCAGTAATATAAAGTTTTGGTGTATAACAGAGGAAGAAATTTTGTCATCAAATCACTTTAAGATATATAAAAATGTCATTTCATTGTATGCAAGTCGAAGCAATTATCATTTAAAAATCAGACGTAAAATAATGTATAAATAACTGTTCTTCGTGCAATGATCTCCTTTAAATATCAATGCTAGCTATTTCCAGAAAATGTTTTTCCATAGATTCATGAATACCTAATTTTATTCAAATTTCCCTAAATAAAGAAAATGTAACATGTTTAATAACATAAGAACATCATGAATCCATGCATGAATAAAATACATCTATAAGTAATAACCAGTATCACAAACAATGAAGAAATATCTCTTACACTTTATATTATCATGAAACAAAATCTTATACAACATAGAGACACTCATATTAAGGATTAGATTATATATTGTATTTCAATTGGTAGAGAAAGGTATCTGCCTCAGTACAATGGAAGATGGTCGTGCTATTCCGCGAATTGGTTAAGGTTAGCACTATCGGATGCCAGCTAGCTCAGTGGTCTAGAGCTTAAGCGTTCACGCGCGAGATCAAAGGCCCTGGGTTCAAATTCCGCGAGCAGGATTGTGGAGTCCCACACCAGAACGAAACGGCCGTTCAGTGCTTTCAGGTTTTCAATGGTGATCTAACATCAATCGATTCATGATCCTAATCAAACACCTAATAATCTCCACAACTCCATACTAATAATAAAATAAACATCTTTTTTTAGATTTATTAACATATTTTCCAAAGTTGTTTAAGTTCTAACATTGACAAAATTACTTATATGTTGAACAATAATAAGTATAGTTCATTTATTAAAATCTGATTTATTTGTCTGTTAAATTTTCGTTTATATTAACAGATGCTTATTATATTGGTTAATTAATTTATGTGTAAAATATTCTTAAAATGAATTAATTAATTAACATTTAATTATTATATGATCTATTTAACCGAATACATGCGAGTGTGTGTGTGTGGTCTTATGGTATAATGAAACTGGTTTTCTTTTCTTTTTTTAACATTGTAACTTATCTGAAATGATTAAAAATGGTAACCATAAAGCATTAATTTCATACAAAAATTCATTGAATATCATGATTTGAATAATCTAGTTTGATCAATGTAGATCGACTAGACTACTCGATTGTTGTATATACCGATATTGCAATACACACTCTAAAACATTATCTTTTGAAGAGTACAATAAAGAAACAGATGAGAATTAATCCTGGATTGAAGTGATCAAACTAATATGATTTTAATGACTTATTGCGTTAATATGATCAATATTCAGATTACTAAGATCATCGGCAGTGGTCTCAGACTAAATTGATAGTGAAAGGGAAATTCTGTAGATATTATTTTAAATACTTTATATTGAATTGACTTATTAATCATCTTATATTTGAACAACATTACCTATTCGCAAATGTTTTGTTATGTTTATAAATTTTCTTCTAGACTACTGTTTTTATGTTCGATAATATTACTATCTGAAGTATTTTCATGTTACCAGTAAATGAATGACAGAATACCTAGTAAACCTTTACATTATTTTACGTTAACTGGATTAATCAAAATAAATCAAAGGAACAAGTCAATACTTTTTTTGAATTGTAGAGCTGCTTTTATTAGTCTAGATCTCCTTAGAATCTTATAAGTTCAAGGAAAAATAATTTTTGATTACATTTTGATATTCAAAAGTTCAATTTATACTGTTAGTTTATGAATGAGTTTATCTTTTCATTAAAGTAATTGACCAACGAGTATCAAAATGTGAATGCTGGTTTCGGTAAAACAGTTAGTACGAAAATATTTTAAAATTTGTTTCAGGCACCAGTTCGATTAAACATAAAGTGCACATTAACTAACTTGATAGGTTTTTCATAGTATTTAAAAAAATTAATATAAGATTTAGAAAAAAACGGAAACGTCGTTTTTAGCACAGTTAGGTTTTGTCACCGAAACTATATATATATACTATACTACCATTGAAAACATGGAAGCATTGGATAAACGTTTCGTCCCGGTACGGTGCTCTTCAGCAGTGAGGAAAAGAACCCAGGACCCTAGGTCTCACGGGCGAACGTTCAACCCTCAAACCACTGAATTGGCATTCAACAGTGTCAACGTCTAATTTCAACTAATCGACGATACTGAGTGATCATCTTCCATTATCTATGGTGGGTAACTGCCTCACACTCAATGCGGTTGGAATTCGTTAGTCACGGCTTCTTACTAGAACTTTAAGAATTATCTCTCGAAGCTAGTCACTAGTCAGTACATGATAATCATCAATATAGGATTGTGAAAATTGTTGAGTTTTGACTGAGATTATTAATTGATCAATGTTAAATAACAAAATTACTTAACTAGGAAATATTAACAATGAATTCCCATCACACCATTTAATGGTCTTTTTTTCTTTTAAATCTAGATTAAAATGAACATATACAAATATTCGTTTTCTTTCCTACTTTGTATGTGAATCTAGATCAAATTATGTAAACAAAGATTACTTCCTGATACAGAATTTGATATTATAAAATTTGAAAATTAATCATTATCATTTCATTAGGTTTACAATATAATATAGCAATGGTTAGTTATATACATACTTTATATGGACAAAATAATTCCGATTATAAAACTGTTACTCTTGTTGTACATTCTTGAATATAGTATAGTCTATAAGAACTTTCGTCTAAATTTGATTGAATAGTTTCACAGTATTTGGGTGCCAAGTTAAAGAGGAAAGAATCTATTTGTAATATTTCAGCGAAATAATTCGAAGTTCAAGCTTGAACCAGATTGCCAGGTGAAACGTTGGGTTTACTTCAGATTCTTTCGCTGAGATTTTACAAATACATTCTTCCTCTTTAATAGTACCAGCCAATTTAAAATCGACACTAGATGAAGTAATAATAATGTGGTGAATGATCTTATTTATTAGATATAATTTTTATGAAGAAATCTGTTAGATCAATTTAATTTAGTTCATCTTTTCATCATGTAGCTGGTAGTCTTGAAACAATTTCCTAGTTTAATTTTAAATGAACAAATTTTTTTATTTTAATCACTCTAAAAGAAACCAGACGAATAATGATAATAAGACTTTATGAAAGTGTAGAATATGGTTAGGTTACAATATCTTTTGACTAGTATTATTTGCAATTGTTTTCTACTAAATAATATGAGTTTTATGTAAGTTTTGCCTTTGAATGGTTACATGATTCTGATCAAAACAGAATCCCGAAATTCGATACATCTAAAATTGTAATGTTTCTAAAGGCAATATTCTTCCCTTGATGACTTGTCCGGAATAAACCAACAGTTCAAATCGATACTGAATATCACGGCTGCTACCATTACTTAAGTTGTAATAATCCATAGGAAGTGACGTACATTATCCACCTTATTTATTATACGATAAGAAGGAATGTAAATCTTAGGAACCAGTGAACCCACTTTTGGAATCTCCTGACATACCACTGATTTAAATGAGTATCCAATTACTCAGCTATGAGCCACAAATTTTGTGCACAAGCTAATGATTCAAATATGCTACTGGAACGAAGTAGTTGGTGTTTGATTTAAACTTTAATAATTTAAGCGATTTTAAGAATAGGAAAACTTATATGAATTCAACAATTCGCATTTATATCATTGATCTGCAGTGTGAAATACATTCAAAGGCTAGAAAACTCGACTAATCATGATGAATCCCCATTTTGAGTATTTTAGTCTACATAAGTCAAAACAATGACAAAGTAAGTTGAATTAAATCAATGTTTAATAACTGAATACAAACATAACTTACATTTAACACGGAAAAATATTTGAATCAGTCAATCAGTAAACTATATTGAAGAAATACATTCGTGCAAAACTGAAGTTTTTTTAGTTACCTTGTTTATAAAAAATGCATAATTAAATCTATATTTATCAGGTGGGCGGTCTAGACAAAAGAGCATGGCGCCATTCTATATTTTAGACAGTAACATACATGAGTCCTAAATTTGAATGATAGTCTGATAAAGTTACGAAGCAAAACTGAAATAAAGGGTTATAGTGTATAAAAAAAGTTCACACTGTGTTTTAAATTTTAATCAAAAAAATAAATAATTTAGCAACTGTCTGCAACAGATAAACATTCAATTAAAATTAATAAGGGAAAAGTTTAGAAAAATTGAAATCAGTTAAATAAATAGATAAATCTAAAGACAAAAAGAAATCTGACTTACAGATTCCAACTTTCTTTTTGTTTATATGCAAATAAATAAATGACGTTAAGAAAGATATATAGGCATAGGAAAAATGTACATTTTGAAGCCATTAAATATATATGTGTAATGTATGCTACTAATGTCTGTCGACATAAGTAGTATGTAACACCAATTAAAAGTGAAATACTTGTCGAAAGAAGATCAAAATAAAGAAACCAAAAGTAGAAAACATAAAGGAATTGAGAATTAGAAGAATTATGAACGATGTAAAGGACAATTGATGGAAGATTTGCAAATAAAGTATTCACTGTATGATTTTCACATTTTACTAAAGAATCAAACAATAACTCGTTCACCATATACAAGATATACTGTGGTGCGTGCTACTTATATTGATATAGGTTAGTATATAATGCTAGTCAGGAATGTAATGTCTGGCAGCAGAAGATGGGGGAGATCAAGAAAGGAAGAGCAGGAATAGAAAGCAATTGGTATGGAAATGCAAGAACAACGAAGTTCGAGATAATTATTGAACATTTTGCAAATTCGGTATTATAGTATGCTTTTTCTATTTTACCAAGTAACTCTATAATTTTGTGCTAAATATACTTCGGTTGTCCTCACCCGTGTCTTCCTTTACTACAATACTATTTTATACTTCAGATAAACGGTTGTTTTACTGTGATATTCATAAGTGACTTGATATACTCTGAAAGTTAATAATAAACTAATTAGACAGTATGTAGTGTATGATTTACTATAAATACTGTTGAAGCTGTACAATCATCGTTACATTCAACAAGAAAACGTTTATTAAAACTGGTTAAGAATAAAAAGTATCACCTTTCACTGTACATAAAAAAATATTTTGTACAACTAAAGTTACAACTTTCAGTAGATGGGTAATTTAACATGTGATTATGCAACATATGATAATTTTATTTGTTCCTGTCAAATAAAAAAGTGTACATTGGTAGAAATTCGTCTGAAGACTGTAAACATATGTTGTGAATAGATTTATTCTCGTCAAATTTGAGGGTTAAAGTATAATGACTGCGCCTTGGTAATAAATCTCACATATCGGTTGTTTTCAGTAACTAATTCGTTTAAAATGAATCCTGAACATTACAGTAGTCATTATGTTAAGTTTACGTTTAACTTTCTCGTCGACTTTATTATCACTCATTTAGTAATCTAGAAACTAATTTGTTTATATCATATATTATCAGTAATTTGTTTTCCTTATTCAAGGAGAACAAATAAATTTAATTTTAATAGTTGAAATTATGAGTCATTTGAAGCTAGACCACCGTGAAGAACCTGAAAGCACTGGACGGCCGTTTCGTCCTAGTATAGGACTCTTCAGCAGTGCGCATCCACGGTCCAGTCCCCCCCCCGCGTGATTCGAACCCAGGACCTATCAGTCTCGCGCGCGAGCGCTTAACCATTAGACCACTGAGCCGGCATCCAACGATGTTAAAGTCTAACTTCAACTAATCCAAGAAATTGCGCCACCGTACAGCATTGTCTTCAGTGAGCTGATATCTGACAACAGACCTGGTTAAACTCCACTGTTGTCGATCAAAAGATATCTATAAAAGTTCTTTGGAAGTGGATCATACGTTTGAGAAAACATTAAACTAAAGATGAAATGAAATTGTCTTACATTTGAAAGCTACATTCTTAATAATATTAAGCTCAGTGTTTAGTTGGTGATATACGAAATGACATTTCGTTTGCTTGTTGTTTTTTTTCCATAAAAATTCCTTTACCAAGTAACATGAATGAATTCTTTTTAAAATAAATTCAACTTTTTCATTTGATAACAAATAGTCTATTCCTAACCCTAACCATTATGTTTATATACAATACCTTATAGGAAAAAACCGATGGTGATATACAACTTTCCATTATTAATTTAAAGTTTCTCTTTTATCTAGTGACTCATTGAATTATGTGATATGAAGAAAATAAATATCAAGTAAATAGGTTAGTTAAATATCATTTTATAAAATCTATAATACATTTTATGCAGTTTCTAACCAAAATTTTTACATAAACCAACTATTAGTTTGTTTTTTTAATAATTAGTCAACTTCAAAAGAATATGATTCCATGTATGGGGGGGGGGAAAGTAAACACTAACATTAGAATAAGGCTAATTAGAAATACATTAGAATTTCATTTGAATACTAATTAATATTAGAATATGATATAGAAATAAATACCAACTAATCAACAATCTTTAACTTGTAGACTTTTATTCTTGTTATACTTATATATATAAAGGATTAGAAAAGAAGTATAAATTGTATGATTATTTAACGACAATGACAAATGATCAGTAAAACAAAATTGTCTAATTAATAAAATGCCATATGAAAATATTTGACAAAACATTTATATGTCAACCTTTAGATATCATTAGAATTAAATAGAAGAAACGATAAATATCATTTATAAACATTATTTATAGTAAATGATAGTCTTATATATTTTATATCAAATTAATTATTCTAGTGATCTTTGAGTTTGTGTTTCTCTATTATCTAGTATGTAAATATTTTGATGGTGTTGTGTGAGAGCAAATTGGATGATAAAATGGGAAGATAATTGAGATTAACTGTGAATATATGAATCATGCGGACTGTATACGTCATAAATCAACAGTATTTTGAGATTAGGGATTACTGGAGACTCCTTGACAGTGGAAATATGAACAGTTGAAATCTAAATTGGTGGTCTACAATTTACAACAGAGTTGGGTTTCCTGGGTTTATTACCTGGTGGGTTTGTGTATTGATGTGCCGAGGTGTTCCATATACGAATAAAAAACTTGTTCTGTGGTCCATAGACTTAAATAGTTCGCCAGATGATACCAGTCAGTGAAGTACACCAACTTCCCTTTTTATATGTTGAACTGTAAACGACGAGAGATATTCACTTTATTATTGAAAAAAACTCTTATTAATATTTAATAGAGTGATACAACTGTTAAGTCATCATAATTGAGATTATACTCAATTAATTGAACTCTTTGTTTGAATGAGAATTAAACTCATTATTTTATTTGGGATCACGTACCGATTAATGTTAGACCACCATTGAAAACCTAGAAGAACTGGACGTCCGTTTCGTCCCAGTATGGGACTCCTCATCAGTGCGCATCAACGATACTACTCTCGGGATTCGAACCCAGGACCTCCAGTCTCGCGAGAGATCCATTATCCCGCGAGCGGGATTGTGAATAGGCGCTGATGAGTAGTCTCACAACGGGACAAAACGGCTGTCCAGTACATCCAGGTTTTCGATGGTGGTCTAAAATCAATCAACTCATGATCTCAATCAAAAACTTAACAATCTCCACAACTCCAAATCGATCATTATTTTATTCTATTTGAGTATATTATTTTGAAAAATCAATAAATTTAGCGTATTTCTTCTTAAATTGTTAATAGCTTATTTATATCTATCTATTCCAAAGTCTTTAAAATTGAATTGATTTTGATGAGTCAGTTTAACCACACCTTTCAAGAGAATATCAAAGGTCACTTAAATTCAATGTTTAATATGCACTTTGTTAATAATAATTAACCTTTAAACAAAAGATTGGTAAAAAACAAAATAAATGAATGGGGTTAAGTCTGGGGTTCATGTGAATTTATTTAATTTAGAGAAGTCTGTCACACGAAATGACAGTTTTGAATTATTATTCATATGACATATTCAAGTTTTTTTTGAGTAATGAAAAAGTGTCAACTTATTCTTATTCACACTACGACCAATAAAGGGTCTAGTATACACTAAAACATACCTGTTATATTGTTTTCTATAAGCTCATATCGATTTACGGACTACTGAAAACAAAGGGTAATAAAAAATCATTTCGTCTTACTTTAAGACAGTGTATGTACTGATGAATCAGCATAGGACCTTCAGTTTTATTCAAATAACCCGGAAACTTTGAATCTTTGTTTTTTATACTTTTTATAGACTGAATCAGAACACAAGATTGGCTATTTTAAAATCATATCAGGTGATAGTGAACAAAATGCAGAATATGGTGGTTTAAGATGATGAATTACCGATCAACCGAAATTCACTTGCTTATGCTTAACTAATTTGAAAAAAATTATACAAAGTGAATGTCTTCTTAACATCCGCATTTATATGTCGCATATATATATATTTATCAAATATTTTTGTTCTCACTTTGGGTAGCTTATACAGTACGTGTTGCTGTAATGAATTAGTCATTTTTCTGTTTAAATCAGTAGTATATTGTTGAGTGGTGTTTAATTATATGGTAATCTATTATTGTAACATGTTTGACTTGATAGAACTTTGAAGAGCGTCCCTGTTTGAGCGAAAAGATTAATAATCTGTCTTACTGGTTACACAATCTCCCCTACAAGTTAACTTTTCAATTATGAGCGCTCTCTATTAAATTATTTAACAAAGATTATCTGCCTCCGTCCACTTGATTGTAAATAATTTATGAATTGTGATGAGCAGATTTTCTTATAGTCTAATAAGAGTCTTGATCTAAAAGTAACAAAAAATGTGCTTTCATTTCAATGACCTAATTCAAATTAAGATACATGTATTTGAGTCTCGTTAAAGTAGATATTTATAAAAAAATGCAGGTGAACAATAACTAGTTAGTTACATTCGGAAAAGTTTGCTACTGAACATTGATTGTTACAAATAGGACGCAAAGAATAATGGTATGACACTTTCCTAATGTAAATGGAAATATTGCGATGTTATTTCCATTTACATTAGGAAGGTTTTTTCATTTCTGCATTTATTTTACTTTTAATTAAACCACCGCTTTGGAACACAACCATAAATTTAATTGCTTCTGAGTCAGGCTTTATTGGCCACATGAAGCGATTACTTTTCAAAAGCATTTGAAAACATTACCTGGTATGACTTTTAAAAGGTGGATGCAAAACAGTCACTAGTACGATACAGGAACACTTGATCACCTCTGGACAAGTCGCTCTAAGATAGTCTTCCTTCAAAATAATATAGACAGTTAAAGGAAATGGATTAAAGTGGAACCGAATCAAAACTTATGCACTGCTGAGGCACTGGCGATCCACCAGTTCAAGCTCAATACATCTAACCTCTCCTCCTTTCTTTGCTGTAATTCCTTTTTGAAGTTCTGCTCTTACATTTTTTAATTATTGCTTTGTAATTTTAAACTTTAATCAGTTATTATTATCCTTTATGATTATTGTTCAGTTATTATTCATAATCATTTTATTTTTCGCTTTTTCTTCATATCTGTCAATCGAACAATTATCTTTCATAATTCTGACCCGTAAATGATTTTCATCCTTTTATTCTTCCCTAACATGTATAGATAAAAGTAACTAATTGATATAAATTCAATATTTATGACTGTTCATTCCGATTACTTAAAGTTATCTTTTAATGTGACAACACATCTGAAACATTCTTATCACGCAATGACTGAAATTAGAAATGAAAATCACTGAATCTCAACTCAGTGGTTTGAAGGTTGAAAGTTTTCCGTAACACATGAAGGTCCTTTGTTCACCTTTCGGTAGACTCGTGGATTAATACTACCACACAAGTGTGAAATAGTTGTCCAATGCTTCTTGGTTTCAATAATTTCAGAAGTAAAGTCATTCTATGAAGCAAAATGGTAAATATTTCTCCATAAATATTGTTTTATAAAATCTGCATAGATTGAGATTAATTTTCACCATGATCTGAATTCATTTAGAGTTCGACCAAAGATTGAAGAACTTTCTGTCATAACTTGTCATTTGAATGCTACTTGTTATATCTGGTTGTCGCTAATTGTTACGTCGGAAGCACTTATCAATTATGCTCGAAACAAGGGGCCTCTGCAATTCCCACGACGCGAAAGTAAGAACACAAAGACTGGTATAAGTGATGATTTATTAGCCCCAAAATACGACAACGACGATTCTAGTAGAAAATACACTCATTTATATATTGATTGTACACCCATTTTGATTAATAATTAGGATGAAATCACATATATGAAAAATACTTAGAGTTATAACAAATCACATACTAAACTTAGTTTGTCAATTAAATACAAGAATATCGTATATTATACGGAATAAAATATCATACGAGAAAAGAATAGAAATACTACACCGAATGATCATCACATTGAATCAGAACGGAAGTAATGTTGAACAAAACTCATGAGTAAATCAAGTGAACCTTGATTTATCTTCTTATCATATCACTTTCGACCTTGAAAATCTGCAGCATTGTACTCTTAAAACCTAATAGTGAATCTAACTCAGTAACTTTGATTATCTCAGTGGCTACTATACTATGCAGTCTGTACATTACCAACTTTGGTTAACTTGTGATCTAGATCAATTTTCACTCTACAATCATCTGTGGGTTTTTGTCCATGTCATTATTTCTATATAGTTAATTCTACAGGTTTTCCAATTTAACTTAATTTAGTCTATTTTGAGTTAATCGATAGCCAAAGATAACGAATATCAGATTATGATATAAATAAATCAGGCTCACATAATACATTGTTGGTTATTCACTGACAAATGTTACTCAATATGAGTTTATACAAAATGCAACTATTAATCAATGTTAATAAAACTTAGAAAATCAAAGCATTCAGGTCTAGTTAAAATTAAGGAATCCAATTGTGTAATTATTTCACTTGAAAATAAATTTTTATCCAACAGTCACCTTGTAAGTAAAACATCTAGAAATGCTATTCTACCCCAATTTTCCTTCCCAACCATCACTGTTAATTAAATCATCGTCATCTGAAGATTTCAGTAATTTCATTAGTTACAATCATGAGTTAATTGAAGCTAGATCACCATGCAAAACCTGGAAGCACTGGGCGGCCATTCGTCCTAGTGTGGGACTCCTCAGAAGTGCGCATCCACGATCCCACCCGCCGCGATATTCGAAATCAAGACCTATCAGCCTCGTGCGCGAGCGCTTATCCAATAAACCAGTGAGCTTGCAGGCATCCAACGGTGTTAATGTCTAACTTCAACTGATAGGTCCTGGGTTCGAGTCTCGCACGGGGTGGGATCGTGGATGCACACTGCTGAGGAGTTCCATACTAGAACGAAACACCCGTTCAGTGCTTCTAGGTTTTCCATGGTGGTCTAGCTTTAATTGACCCATGATTTCAGCTCCACCTATTATATTTCAGTTCAAGTTAACTAGTCAGTTAATCCACTTATCAGTACTAACAGTGATAAATCATCATAAACGACGAATGTAGCAAGAAATTATTTCTTTCAGATATAATAAAATGTTTTACTAATAAATAAAACATAAAAGTATTTAATAGTAAACTCAGAGAAAAGAAAAAAACTAATAAAAGTTTTACTCATATATATATATTACCCGAACTATTTTATTTCCTAATGAATAATTAACATGCCATTAATGACAATCATTATTATCATTTATTGCTCATATACTCAATTGAACTATTGAATTTAAAACCATCAATGTTATGAGCAGTTAAGTTTACATTTAACATACTACAACATAGATTAAATTGTATATTTAATTATTTACTTGTTTATTCATTCAAATAATATAGAAGGAAATTTCATTTGAATCCATTAAATAACACTTCACTTTACTACTTATATATATTATAATTATCAACAATAATATATAACAAAATGATTAAGATAGAATAATGTAATACCCCTTTTTGAATATTATCTCTTTTCAAATGTGTCTAAGTTTTACAATGAATAGAAACGAACTACTTAAACCTTAACATTTAATGATAAATTTGTTTTTTGTTTGTTTTTTCAAGTCTTAAAAACAAACAAAAAAGAAAGTAATTAAATTAAAGATATTTCAAAATAAACGAAAATATTCGAAGTAATCATATTATGAAGTAAATTTATAACTAAGTTCATGAGTTTTGTTAGTGAGATAAGATAAATCGTAGAATTGATTTGCTTTACTTTACAATAAAGTGAAATAATGAATATATATCTAATTTCAATACTAATAATGTTTATGTCTATAGTTATATACAAAAATTACTTTCATGGTATATAAATTGATAAGTTTACCATCGAACAAATTTAGTATTTTAAGAGTATACAATCTCTGACGATTATAGAATGTTTATACGGATTGATCATTGATTAGCAACAAGTGTTATGTTTTCCTGGTTCTTATTGGTCATTAAATTCGATGGAATAAGTTTCACTATTTCTACTACACTAAGTAACTCATTATTATGTGAAATGTTTTTATTGTAAATAGTAAGGAGAAGTTATTAGGAATCACAATGTTTCGTGAAGGTTAGAAACTTCCAGCATGATACTTCCTAAAGAAAACTGATGCTGGTCAATATTCTTAAACGAGCCATCCTGGTTCATGTTCTCTGATGTTGTCGTCAAACTATTGGGGCTATAACCAACATCAAACATTATATACAATATGAAATCACCTTAATTAGTGATTATAGTGGAACTTGATTGAAAGAGTTTAATCAGCGGAAACCTAAAATACAGGTGTGATGTTAGATACTAGTCAATAGGGATAGTAAATCAAACATAAGTGTAGTTTCCAACTAAATGGTTCGTTGGTAACGCCTCTGATTTCGTTACTGGTTAAAACAGATCCCAGTTTCATGATGACTGCGATAACAACGATGATAATAAATGATAACATCTCGTAGTTCTTCAGTATTATGAAACGTAATTCAGTTAGAAACGTTGTACTTATAAAAACTCAAAAATCGACATTTGCAAACATAAGACTCTGTTATGAAAGTTTCCATTCTCAGTAAATATCTAGTCAGTAAGGAATCTGGTTCATCGATGAACGAGGAGGATATGACGCAGACATGAAGATAAGGGTTGCCAAAGCAGGGACAGTATTCCTACAGTTAAAGAATACATGGAATTAAAAACAACTTTCAACCAATTTCAAAGTCAAAGTCTTCAACACTAACTTCAAGACAGTTCTAATGTACAGAGATGAAACATGTAGAACTACTACAACCATCATGAAAAAGTACAAGTATTTATAGATAATTGTCTGTTGACCAGATATCGTCAGCAACAGCCTAGTATGAGAAAGAATAAACTGGGTTTCAGCTGAGGTGGAAATTAGGGAAAGACGTTGGAGTTTGTCGGTGGGACATACATTACGGTAATCATCAAACCGCATCATAAGGCAAGCCACAACTTGTAATCCTGAAAGCGTAAGTCAGTAAGGGAAATTTAGATATATTTTAAATGTTTAACAAACGAACATTAAAAAGTTGTACTTAATTTCCATTGAATCATCTAACATTATTTAAATATAATGATTATTTTTATTTCATTACTGACCATTAAGGTTGTTATTTTCTTTATTCTAAGCTATTAGATATCAATGATAACTTATTATTAACTCCAGTAAAGTAATAAATATTCCTAATTTAATTGGCCATTTAAGAGATTTCTATAATTCGCAATAAATTTTTATTAGTCGGTTTGTTCCATTCATTGTGATAATCTTAATTAAAGAAATAAATCATATAGCCAACGTATATAATTTAACCAAACTCATATTAAAGCCTTACTTATACTGCCCTGTTTTAATTCATAATTCAATGTTCATAAGATGCTTCTCAAGTCAACATTCATATTAGACTTTCAGTATTCATTATTCATTTTTTCTTGTACATAAAATCTCTTTAATTATTTATTCACCATAATAAAACAATAAATACTACTTAATAATTTATTAAAATGTTTCTAAAAATTAACCAGATTTGATTGAGATCATGGATCGATCAATATTAGACCACCATTGAAAACCTGGATTGATTCATGATCTCAATCAAAATTCAACTTAAATCTCCACAACTCTATACTGAAAATTAATCAGACTTAAAATTTTCTAGTATATTATATAACTATCATGATTGTATCTGTAAAGGATAAGGAAGGCAGGCCAATCACTCAAATTCAAGAACAGCGGAACAAATGGGTAGAGTACTTTGAGGAACTCTTGAATAGACCGATTCAAATGAATCAACCGGACATCGGAGCAGCACAAACAGACCTTACTATAGATGCCAATCCACCAACGGCAGAATAAATCACGATGGCCATCAGACAAATCAAGAACGAGAAAGCAACAGGACCCGACTATATACCAGCTGAAGCACTGAAGTCAGACATCGAAATAACTACAAACATGCTTCACCTTCTATTCAAGAAGATTTGGGAGGAGGAACGAGTGCCGATGGACTGGAAAGAAGGACACCTCATCAAGATTCCAACGAGAGGAGAGGCATCACACTACTGTCAGTACCAGGGAAAGTCTTTAACAGAGTGCTGCTGAACCGGATGAAAGACTCAATGGACATCCAGCTTCCAGGTCAAAAGGCTGGATTCCGTAAAAATCGGTTGTACACAGACCAAATTTCAACACTACGGATCATCGTTGAATAATCAGTTGAGTGGAACTCATCACTATACATCAACTTCATTAATTATGAAAAAGCATTCGACAGTGTAGATAGGAGGACATTACGGAAACTTCTTCGACACTACGGAGTTCCTGAGAAGACTGTCAACATTATCCGGAACTCATACGACGGACTACAGTGCAAAGTCGTGCATGGAGGACAGCTGACAGATGCATTCCAAGTAAGGACCGGAGTCAGACAAGGCTGTTTACTCTCTCCCTTCCTCTTTCTTCTGGTGGTCGACTGGATGATGAAGACCTCGACATCTGAAGGAAAACACGGAATTCAATGGACAGCTCGAAATCAATTAGACGATTTGGACTTCGCAGATGACCTAGCACTCCTATCGCGTACACACGAACAGGTGCAGACAAAGACAGCCAGTGTGACAGCAGTCTCTGCATCAGTAGGCCTCAGCATACACAAAGGGAAAACCAAAGTCCTCAAATTCAAGGCGGAAAACAACAATCCAATCACTCTTGATGGCGAAACTCTAGAAGATGTAGAATCCTTCACATAACTGGGAAGCATCATCGATGAACAAGAAGGTTCAGATGCAGACGTAAAGACGAGGATTGACAAATCAAGAGTCGCACTCCTACATTTGAAGAACATATGGAACTCAAAACAACTGTCAACCAATATCAACTTGATAATCTACAATACGAACGTCAAAACAGTCAGTTTTACTAGAAAAAAAAGATGGAAATGGATAGGACATACATTACGGATATCACCAAACTGTATCACGAGGCAAGCCACAACTTGGAATTCTAAAGGGAAACAGGAAATAGGAAGACCAAAGAACATAATACGTCGGAAAATGGAATCAAATATGAAAAGGATGAATAACAACTGGAAAGAACTGGAAAGAATTACTCAGGTCAGGGTAGGATGGAGAGTGTTGGTGGGCGGTCTATGCTCCTCCACGAGGAGTAACAAGCGTACTTAAGTAAGTAACCATGATTGTATCTTGTATATAAATAAAAAAATGTCAAAAAGTTAGTCAGTTTCTTAATTCGTAAGTATAAAAAAAGAAGGATTTATTTAATAAATTAAACTATTTCCAAAGTAAAGAAAAACGATTCAACTTTATAAAACCTACAGTCAGAATAATGTTTATTCAGAAGACAAATCAATTGACCTTTAATTTGTTATAAAAAAAGAAAGAAAGAAAAGAAATGGACATAATAATAATAATGTATAATATTATGAATGTCAATTCATGTAGAAATTAAATTCATCTTGAAAATCATAAACTTTACATTGTGTTTTAGACATTTTCAATCACTTGTTTTATAGTAGAATACTATATGAAGTATTCTTACATGGTATATATGTATACAATCTATTTCTTGTTTAGCATGTAAAGATAAGTACTGCTTACAAAAAGTAAGATGATAATCTTGTATAGATTATGCTCGATAGTCAATCATACAAAATTGAACATATATCTTGTAAAATATGACACTGAAAAAGAAAATAATTTTTGGACAGAGTAGACATATATATATATATAATATCTGGTGGGTTAATACTCTTTCACAGCAAGATACAAATATTTGATAAAGTGAATAACTACTAATAATCAATTCAATGTTTGTACTAACCGTTAAATAATGACAAATGCTTAATGTGTTAGATATTCTTGGAAAAAAAGTGTGATAGTTTCTTCCATACTTACTTTTTTCATGAATGAAGTTGATATTTGTTTAGTCTATATCACATTCGACGTAATCAAATAAATATGTATGCAACATGAGTACAAACCCTAATTATATACATTGTAGTATGCATTAGGCAGTTTAATAAATCATTCGACAAAATAATAATTCAATAATGATAGTGAGTTTCCTTTTCTTTTTGTTTACATATTATTATGAAGTTAGTACAATGAACACAATACAGTAAACAAATAAAGTTAAGATGTAATAGTTTGAAGGTTTCAAAATGAACTATCTTTTATTTCCTAATTATCTTGTGTATATTTTCAGTACAGTTACATATACCATTGATCGAATAATTGTAACTGACCACAAAAAAATTGAACTTAATTTATTTCCTAATCCTGTTTCTATTGAATAACTAATTGAAAATTTTTTTTCTGAATACCAATAAAGTGCTGATCATAAAGAGTACAAACTTGATCGGAAAATAATGTTGTAAATAAAACTAATGCAACGTGATATCATGTTGAAAGAAAATTGTTTTCATCAAGATTTATATTCCTTAATAAACTTTCTTTAGTTAAGTTGGTTAGTTGACAAAGCTTGATATCTCGACGAAAACCGGATTCTTTTTGAAAAGCAACATAGGTTTAGAACAGGTCATTCATATCTCAAAAATTATTAGCAACCCTTGGAAGTTGGTATGCTCTTAAAGATTAAAAGTTACTTATAGACGTAATTTACATTGACTTTAGAAAGGCTTTTAACAAAGTTCTTCACAACCGACTGTTATATAAGTTAAGTAATATCAGGATCGGAGGCAATTAATGTGGATAACGGACTTCCTAGTTGGGCATCAAAACAGAGTACGGGTGAACTCAAAGTTGTCTAGCTGAGGATCTGTGGTTAGCGGATTGCTTCAAGATACAGGGTTGGGGCTAGTGTTTTCCTCTTGTATGTAAATGATTTTCCTAGTCTCCTATCGTAGTCAGTGTTGCTATTTGCTGATGATGTCAAGATGTGAAGAGTGATAAAAGGTAAATGTAATAGTTTAGAGCTTCAAAATGACCTTGAGAGATGTTATGATCACTTCAGAATTTGACACTTGCCGATAAACACTACCAAATGCATCATGATTTATACTGGTTAGCAAGGTACAAGTACATACGCAGTAAATAACATTGATCTACCTGTTGTCTAGCCATACAATGACTTTGAAGTCATCGTTAGTCAAGACCTAAAAACTACTGCTCATTGCCAAGCAATAACCACCAAATGTTTTAGAACCTTATGGTGAATACATAGATCCTTTAGTCATGTCTATGCTAAGACTCTTTTGAATTTGTATACAGTACTCTTTCGTCATAAACTCAAGCACTGGATACAAAGGGTTGGTCCCTGCCTAAAAAGAGACAGTGAGCTGTTGAAGAAGGTTCAAAGGACCACAAATAAGCGGATTCCCGCAATAGCAAAGCTCCCGTATGATCTTCGACAGGCTAAACTAGTCCTATTTCCACGGTCATATAGAAGAATTAGAGACAACTTCACCACAGTTTTCAAATTACTTAGTGATCAATTTGCATATGATATGCCCTCATTTTTCTTGTCTTCCAAAAGAGAGAATTTACGAGGACACTCCAAAAAAGTTCACAAGCTGACTATCGACTTTCCCATTGAATTATCAACAAATAGGTTGAGTTAACTGAGGAACAACCGTTGCCAGGACTAACACAGGCCACCTAGTCACTTATCCTTTACAAACTGAAACTGAAATTACTTTCTAAACTATCGTGTAACTTTCTTGATAATTTTTTATTACTTTATTAACTTTATTAACACTTAATTGATTCAATACTTAAACACTCTCGTTAACTCTAATTACATTGATATAACATACTTCTATCAATAAATTACTGTGTTCAATACTTGAAATAATTTGACCACTTTATTAAATTACGCAACATCTCATTTCATTTTCATAGACTTTCACATTTGATACATGAATAATTTTGATTATCTTTTGTAGTTTGCAACAGTCCCCTATTTTATTGTAGACTAGTAGATGTAAAAGAAAAGTCTGTTCATCATTAAGTAAACTTCATTCTTTTTAATAAATCAACTGGTTCCTTTCAATGAATTCACTGAATTCTATTGAAGTTCGTTTTCTATTTCTCATTTTTCAAAACCAATAACAAACTTAAATAATAGGTATCATTATCAAGGTTTGATTTAATAATTTCAAATAAATTGAGCATTTGGTAGATTGTTATAAATAAATAAATAATATATTTGTAATATCCCAATGAGTAGAAAAATTAAATTTTCTGACGTTTCGTTACTTAGTGTAAGTCACTTCTTCAGAGAACAAATAACCAAATTAAGACTTTTATAATATATATGGTTGTATAATAACAAGAGTGTAGTGTTAGTGTTATTGGATAACGTGATTTAAGTTGACGATTATATACGAGAATAGGCGGTAGCAAACACTCATACGATCTAAATAGGAGTCAGATCCAACGGGGCCACTAAAAGAGAAATTAAACCATCATTACTGTTTACATTTGTCAGTCCATTATTATTGAACAGAAAGGTAATTAATATCCTTTAGAAAGTTACAAAAAACTAGCTTTTATATTTACAAATATTCTTCTTACATATATAGAATGATAAAATCTACTTTTATTAAGTTTATACGAATTGAGTAATGATTAAGCAGAGCCAACATTTTGATAAAAAAAAGACACAGTACATTTAAGGAGTTGGTATTGTTGAACAATAATCATTTTATAGACTATTTAATTCAATATATAACTAATTGCTAGATTTCACAATGAACTACCAAAATTCTGTCCTATATTTACTATAATTCTCTGTTAAATTACACAAACAAATGATAATAAACATACTCCATTATAAAGAATCATATTTAGTTTTATACTTGTCAAATGTATTTATCGAATTGAAATCAATCAACCTTTATTTCACATCGAAAAATATTAATTACTGGTCATCTATCTAGTTATTATCATTATATTAAAAATTAATTAATGAATCAGGAAGAGTTAAATATTTGACCAAGAATTAGCATAAACAACTCTAAACGCGTTAAATAAGGTCACTCTAACCTGAATAATAGAATACAGACGATAAAATATATTTTGTTTAATAAATTAGTGTTACTCTTAATTACAATAGTACTACTATTACTATTACTACTACTACTGCTACTACTACTACTACTACTACTACTACTACTACTATGATGACCATTGTCATCAGGTCATTATGATAAATAAGGACAACTGACATGATTCAATTGAATATCCGATGAATTATTGTCCATTAATTTATACAAGAATAATAATAATAATAGAATTTACTAATCTTAATCTCTTTGATAATCATCATAAATAAATCTCAAGTATAGATTATCGGTTTAAATACAAAATAGGCGAGAGGTAGATAATTCAAATAGTATTATAGTTAGATAATGTCGCATAAGTAGAAGAGAATTTTATGTTTTGATAATCTTCTTGCTTAGTGAAAATACATATCTATAGGGAACACAAGACAGCTTTACAGACTAATAAAAGAAACTAGAATTAATAAGTCAAGTGTAAGTGAGATTATTTCGGAAAAAAGATGATACTCTCATGTGCTCCCAGTCCAGACGTTTAGAACGATGGGCGTAACATTTTAGAGAACAGTTCAACTGGCCTTCAGCTACTCTACAACTACCCTCCATTTCCAGACAATGTGAATAGAACATTGAAGTAGGTCCCCCAACTCTAGCAGAAGTTCAAAAGGCTATAGTTAATCTGAAACGAGGAAGGGCAGCTGGTCCAGATGGATTGGCTCCAGAAGTCTTTAAGGATGGTGGTCCAATTTATGCGATTAGGTAGACTAATATTTTAGCTAAGATCTGGGAGTTAGATGTTATTCCATCTGACTGGTCGCAATCACTTATCGTCCCAATATATAAGAGAGGGTCAAAATCATCCTGTGACAACCACAGAGGGATTAGTTTAACTAATATAGTATCTAAAATAATAGCCTCGATAATTATCAAACGCCTAACTACGACTCGTGAACTGCAAACACGAGGGAACCAAGCTGGCTTCAGACCTGCATCGACCACATATTCACCATTCGTCAGGTTCTGGAACACAGGCATACTTATCGGCGTCCGACGATGGTGGTCTTTCTTGACTTAAATACAACATTTGACTCTGAAGACCGCGAGATTCTGTGGCAGTGTCTGTCATTGAAACGCGTACCACAGAAATACATAGACCTTGTAAAGGTTCTTTACTCGAATACTACTAGTCGAGTCAGAGCTTATGGTGAACTTGTTATGACCTTGGGTATGTCTGGTTTCGCTATCACGCGACCTATCTACCAATCTGGATACGACTTATACGAATCTCACACTAGGCCAACCAATGACGTTCAACCGATGTGGGCAGTCTAGCGTCCTTATTGGTCCTATGTGCTACGAGCCCTTCCACTTGAGTCCAGAACACAATACCAGCTTCGAATTAGAGCAGATCAGAGCAGATCGTTTATTTCAAACATACTCGGTTTATATATCAACCAGACAGACCACGACACACCATAAATTAGGAAATAACATATGTACACAAATAAGCCAAAAAGTGGCTGTGAACGAAGGGGACAGTAATTAATAGACTGAACATAGTTTAAGAACCGTAAATCGTACAATAATAAATTATAGATCAAAATAAAGCTTATAATAAGAGGGATATAAATATACATAATCTAATGATTGAATAGTTTTACAATAAGAATATTTATAGAATATTAGTCCACTAATAGTCCTCGGGAGTTACCTGTAATTAAATCTTCGCTCGGATATAACAGAACTGTCATCTACTTTTTCAACCTCAAGTGGTGTCCGTCAAGGATGTCCACTTTCCCCATTTTTGTTTAACTTCATCATAGACCTACTAATGGAAATAACTTTCTCGTCGACTGAATTCTCGGGTACTGATCTCCTACCAGGAGGTCCACTTATCTACTTAGAATACGCAGATGACATAGTTCTGTTTGGTGAAGACGCTGACAAAATGCAGTCTTTTGGTAGCACTAAGCAACAATGCCAGAATGTTTGGAATACGCTTCTCTCCCTCTAAATGCAAGTTGTTGCTTCAGGACTGACCTGCGTCAACACCTGAATTAAGGATAGGGAGTGAAGTAGTCGAACGCGTTGACAACTTCACTTATCTTGGATGTCTGATCAGCCCTAATGGGTTGGTATCGGACGAAATGTCAGCACGGATTCGAAAAGCTCGTTCGGTTTTTGCCAACTTACGTCACCTATGGCGAAGGCGAGATATCCGTCTATCAATAAAAGGATGAGTATACTGCGCGGCAGTCCGTTCTGTCTTACTTTACGGCAGCGAAACATGGCCTTTAAGAGTAGAAGACACCCGTAAGATACTAGTATTTGACCACAGATGCCTTAGAAATATTGCTGGCGTCTGTTGGGATCATCGGGTAAGTAATAGTGAGGTTCGCCGCAGGGTATTAGATAATGATGGTAAATCAGTTGATGAGGTTGTGAATCTTCATCGACTGAGATGGTTGGGCCACGTGTTGCGTATTCCTGAACACCGATTACCACGACGTGCAATGCTAACCGGTGTAGGGGATGGTTGTAAGAAAGTTAGGGGTGGCCAAACCAAAACGTGGCATCAGTGCTCGAAGTCACTAACTTCAAGTCTGAGCCGTGTTGGTAGATGCAGACTGCTTGGTTGGGGTCCGCGTGACTTTCGTAACCAATGGTTGGAGACTCTTGGTGACATGGCTCAGAATCGATCACAATGGCGTCGGTGTATACACTATCTGTCTTCCCTTAAACTAAGAGATTAAAATCACTTCATATCTTTCTTTATACGAACTAATTCTTTTTCCTTGCAATCTTTCTTCTATATATTATCACCTCTGAATTAACTACTTTTATGAATCCGGTGTTCATCTTGCTGTGCTAATGGGGTACGGCAACCTGGACCGATGCACATATGTGCGTGGTCCTACCTTGTAGCTGACTGACTGACTCTATGATCACAACTGATTGATCGCTGGGTGGTGATCAGTGTCATGTGTATCATGTGTGGTGACGTCTCTGACTGTGAAGCTGGGTGACACGGGATCGAATCCGCCAGGGAGCTCCAGTTCCCTCAAAATTACAGGTACACCTTGCTGAGGAGTGCCAAGTAACACGAAACCCGGGTCCAGGGTTTTCTGTTGACTACCTCCAACCACCATCTAATCTCAACATATCTATGGTTTTTGACAATGATGTTCAAGATTATTAATCAATCGAAATTATCGGAAATAATGTGAATAAACATTAAACAAGATAAATTTCGTTTCGTGTTGTCCATGACTGAAGGAATTTCAAAGATCGGGTTTATCCCATGAATTGAGCAACAATTTATTTTCATTATGAATTCGACCTTCATTAACGCTAAATGTTTTAGGGTACAGTTATGAAACATCAAAACGTCTAATTCGATCGTCTCAAGTGTTAGTTTACATCTTGTATTTGTCTTCATTATTATATTTTGTGATGTAAACCAATTAGATTATTATTAACTTACTGCTAGTAATTTCATAAAATCAACTGACTTAAAAGTTTTCCTGTCCAGATCATAAACAATTCTTTATGAAACTTATATTTTGTGCATATTGTAGCTCCTAAAATTAAATATAATCACTCATTTGCATTGACTAGAGAACTGATAAAAGTCTAGCATCATGTTTTGTCATAGTTTGCAACCTGTAAATTAATCATTTATATAGTCATACTAGAATAAATATGAAATTTTTTGACCTGGTAGTTATCATGTGATCACTGAACTACTGAATCCATTGGTTCATAGTTTTAATTTCAGTTAATCAAGTTTAGTCTAACTGACTATATAAAGCACTGTATAACAATCGTTTTAGATAACAAATAGACAGGAGGTAAATAATGAATAGAATCTTTATAGTTTCTTACTTGATAGAAGAAAAAAAATTCTGTATCCAATCCACTGTGTGATTATTAATATACGTTATGAAGTTTGGAATGAGAAGAAAAAACCTATTCGGAATTCTTACTACTTTGACAGACACAACGATATATAATGACTTTTTAGTTTACAGAGTTCAACTGTCGTATTTTACGTCACAGCGTAACTAAAACTAAGGCAGGAAATTATAGAAATACTCTTATCACCAGTTGTTTGTTTTTAGTAAATAAAGTCAACATGTATATAAAGCATCAATGTAAAATCCTTTCTTGGATTAACAAATAATTGATTCAGGTTGCTTGTTATGTAACATAATAATTAAAGTAATCAAAACTTAATTACCTAGTTTTGTAAAAGATAATTTACATGTTTTATATTAATTACGATTCAATTTTAGAACTATATCTAAAAGACAAGAGGTTTGTTCAGAAAAAGGAACAACATTAACACATGAAATTAGGAGATATGTTAAGAAACATGAGAATAACTTTTAGCTACAGGTTAAAAATAATGTGATTGCAATATCCCAAAGAGTAGAAAAATTAAATTTTTAAATTTTCCGGCGTTTTGTGACTTGATGTAAGTCACTTTTTCAGAAAAATAAATCAAAATGAAAGTAGAAGAATAGAAACAGTAACAACTATTTCTAATGAAATTATTTGCGAAATTGTCTGATAAAGTGAAAATTAGATAAAAATTGATGTGGAAAGAGATGAACCTGATGAAAGAAACTATTGTAATTTAGTTTAGAATACAATATAATGTGGTTAAGAAGATAGTGTATATTGTAATTGTAACAATGTGTTCAATAAGAATTCGCAATGAAGATAGAACCCAAATTTATATACAGGCATTTAACCAGTTAGAGTTTACATCAAAGTGTTTAATAGATGAATAACAGCTTTGATTTATTTTAGTCAAATCAATATGCAAATAAATGTGAAAAATCTCAGAAATCTAATAGGAAATATAGTAAATTTTAACCGTCCAACAGATGATTTAGAAATCGTCTTGATCGGTGAAGCATATGAACTATTATCAAACATTCTTGTAAGTTCAACTTACAAACTAAACCTATTGATAAAGTTGTTAATTTGAAGACCACATGTTAGGAATCTTCATTGCGTTTGGTATCTAACTTGATTATTGGTTCATATTCTCTGTGAAGTTCTGAGTTTAAAAATGAACTAATCTTCAAGTATGGCGCAAAATTAGATTTTGACCCAACAAACTATATGTGATGTCGTTGATTTCATGAGTACATTTAGTGACTATCAACTTTGAAAAATTAGGGGATGGGGTGTTCACTGATTTAAAGATTTCAAATTAATTAGACAATCAAAAGAATCCGTTTTCATTTTAAATGGCACCGAATTCGACATGAAACACAAAACAGTACTAATTCACTTTTTAACGGAATAAAAAAAACAAGTATTTATTTATTTTTAGTAGCACAATAATAATGCTTCTATTTTAGGGGAATGAAGGTTAGAATTAAGGAAATATAACATCGTCCTTTAGTTTTTTTAGTGTGCTGGTGGGCAGCCTATGCTCCTCCACGAGTAGTAACAGGCGTAAGTCAGTAAGTAACATTTTTCAGTATCAGTGAATAATCTTAACAACAAAAGCTTTGGAATTTCCGAATATAATCAAAAATAAACAACTGAAATATTTGAATCATTTTCATTTTCTATGTTAATACTTCCCTTATTTTGAGATGGTGAAGAAGATTTGTATCTCAGGTGCGTGAAGTGCTGATGGTGTCGTTCTGAAAAACGATGAAAGCTCCACGACCAAGCCATCCAGCTCAGAGAACAAAACTCCATCAAAAGCTTCCCTGATTTAAATATTTTTTCATTCAACTGCTGACATTGATTCGCATCCTTTTTTTCTTGTCAGTTATTTACGTACGTAATTGTATATTAGTTTAAAACATTGAAATAGAAACAAAGACAATATGGAATTAAAGTTAAAACACTGAAAATTACACCTACATCTTAAAGATTAAAATTCCGAATCGAGAAGTGCAACATCTTCATTGGAAAGTAAATTATAAAGTATCATTGATAAATAGAATATTCGTATTTTTATTGGACAACTTCAGAAGGACACTTTTGTAAGTAAAATAAACAGTTAATAGAATCATCCTATTTATTTTACCTAGTAGAAATTATCTTTGAAGCCTAAGGTTAAAAATCAGTAAAAACAAACTTCAAGTTACAGTGATATTCTAACTGATATTTAAATAGAGAATATAACAAGAGATATAAGAGTTTGTTTTTGAAATTCGTGTTATTTTTTAGTATTGGAAACAGAAGTACAGCATGAAAAAAACCCGGCTTAATTTGGCAAGGAAGATTTGTAATTACACTAATTCAGTACACGTTTGTGCCATTTATATGCTTAACAAGTATACAGTAAGATCTATTAAAATAAAACATACAATATCTAGCCAATTATAATCGTAATTTTTAAAATCTAATTACTGTTTTATCGAATACAAAGCTCAATAATTTATGTGGTACATATTTTAATTTAAAATCTGCTTACATATAGCTTAATAATATGTACAACACCCAAGTTATAACTTAGGCCTTGGATAAAATAATACACTATTTTGTCACTCAACACTTTATTTTCGATCTGAACAAAAGTAGTAACCACCATCTATTTTGTTACTAATTAATATTCCATTTATATTAAATGAACTTTTAACCGCTATAATATGAGTTATAGCTTGATTTTTTCAGACATTCACGATGTATTTTTTTACAGTACTCTCAAATCGAAACTTTTTCTAACAAAATGTTGACTTATCATAGAATTAATGTTCAGTGTTCATTTTTTTCAGTGTTTAAAACATTAATTGATATGAGATTTTAACTAGGAAAAACAAATTAGCTTTAAAAAACATGAGCGCATTTTTCTACTTTAAAAATACTTCCTATAAACTGAGCAAATGAGATCATTTTTAGGAATTATAAATCAAATAAAAGTAATTTTTATCGTATCGGACCAGGCATAATCAACAGGCACTAAGTAGCTGTTTTATTTTAGTTCTACACTATTGTCATGGGGTAACAGGCGTAAGTAAGTACGTTAAAATTCCATTTAATCTGAACTATCATCATTTAATTTTTAATACACGGTTAAGAAAGAAAATATATTATTCTTTCTTACTATACTTAAACATTAGATATGTACTGATTCTTCAGATTTTTTCACCAGAGAAATTCATAGTTTGAAATTTTAAATAACATTGAAATCGAATATAGAGTTTTGCCTAGATGACTTTGTATAATATAGAGTCGCTAAGGCCTTAGTTGATACTACAATAAGAAATTACGAATAAATTGACATTGTTTATTACTTTATAACTGATTAATATAAAATATGCATATACTACTAAAAAGTTGAAGGCGAAAGCCCTTGGAGGCTTTTTTGTCTTATCATGTAAACGTACACACTTCTACTTTGTATTTTATAAGTTGGTTTTTAAAAATCACTTTATTGGCTGACTTAAAGAATGGTCTATTATTTTACTCACTTAATTTTGTTATTCACCTGATTGTCTCCTTCATGATTCGTTGATAAAGCAGAATATTTATATAACTACGAGTGAAAATTACAATCAACAGGTAATCTCTTTACTATGCTAACAACACACCTTTATTACTAAAATTCAATCGGCTAAATAAAATAAACCAACTAAATATACTCAAGGGATTCTATTGCCTAAAAATATTTACGGTGAACAGCATATATGTTGTCCTGTGATATCTTTTTAGTAAACGTCCTTTGTTTCGATAAGTAATGTCAGTAACACATCATTTTACTAAACCCTGCATTTGTGTAAACGAATTAAAACATGACTTAATCTTTAAAAATGTTTCATTGATTTGAGATATTAATTATCAACTTAATTGCACTGAAGCTAGAAACTAAGATCTCTTAACTAAGTTATGATAAACGGTCTTCAAGTAAATGTAACCATACTAATTTACGCATATTCATACTACAAAACACACTGGTTATTCAAAAATGCTGTATATAACAGTATCATTTTTGTTATATACAAAAAAAATCTATACCGATGAAATTATATAAAAAATTATTGTGATGTAAGTAACTCAGCAGTAATACATTTATCTTAAATGCCTAATTATAAGAATTCTATTTTACAGTCAAGTATGAAGTTTTTAAGATTTACAATCATTTTGTATCCTGAAATTTCATTGAAATAAACATAATTCATTACTTCATTACTACAAGAGATTTCCTATTATTTCACTACAAGATATAACTAAAGGCTTAACAAACAAAACTAGTCAACAAACTTTATCAAATATCTTTCGTAACTAATGGAAAATGTTTTTCATTATATCCAAGTGTGAATGCAATTTAATACAAAATTAATATTTTACAACTAGTTAAACAATAACCAATTCTTAGGTTTTATCACTCTACACATAAATACTGTAGTGTCGGTTATTGTGTTAAGCCCATATACCTTACAATTGATTGATCACTGGGTGGTGATCAATGTCATGCTTGTCTAGTCCTTATTAGTGCAGATCGAATACTATCGATCATGTTGCAATGTGGCCACCAGTTTAGGTGACTCGACACTGCGGGCACTATGCATTGAGATTTAGATGGTGGTTGGAGGTAGTCAACAGGAAACCCTGGACCCGGGTTTCGTGCCACTTGGCACTCGTCAGCAAGGTGTACCTGTAATCTTGAGGGAACTGGTGCTCCCTGGCGGATTCGATCTCGTGTCACCCAACTTCACAGTCAGAGACGTTACCACTGAGCTATCCGAGCCGCACTAATAAGGACTAGACAAGTATGACATTGATCACCACCCAGTGATCAATCAATTGTAAGGTATATGGGCTTAACATAATAACCGACACTACAGTATTTATGTGTAGAGTGATAAAACTTAAGAATTGGTTATTGTTTAACTAGTTGTAAAATATTAATTTTGTTAAAATTGCATTCACACTTGGATATAATGAAAAACATTTTCCATTAGTTACGAAAGATATTAATCTATCAAATCAATGAAACAACATTTTTTTAAGATTATGTCATATTTTAATTCGTTTACACAAATGCAGGGGTTTAGTAAGATGGTGTGTTACTGACATTACTTATCGAAACAAAGGACGTTTACTAAAAAGATATCACAGGACAACATATATGCTGTTCAACGTAAATATTTTTAGGTAATAGAATCTCTTGAGTATATTTAGTCGGTTTATTTTATTTAGCCGATTGAATTTTAGTAATAAAGGTGTGTTGTTAGCATAGTAAAGAGATTACCTGTTGATTATAATTTTCACTCGTAGTTATATAAATATTCCGCTTTATCAACGAATCATGAAGGAGACAATCAGGCTCGGATAGCTCAGTGGTAACGTCTCTGACTGTGAAGCTGGGTGACACGAGACCGAATCCGCCAGGGAGCACCAGTTCCCTCAAGATTACAGGTACACCTTGCTGACGAGTGCCAAGTGGCACGAAACCCGAGTCCAGGGTTTCCTGTTGTCTTAAAGAAATGTTTGTTTCTGCATAATATCTCATAATACATATAGCCATTAGTATTTCTTGCTGAAATATTGCTTCCATCATGTCGTTAATTTTTGAGACGTTTTGTCAAAAGACTTTTTAAAAAAGGTTTTAATGACTGAATGTAATGATGTTTTTGTAACAAGTAGAGTAATCTTTATTCTGTTCTTCAAGATGCTTTAGAAGAGACTCCTTAACAACATTTCCAGTCACATAATATAGTATTTAATATTTTGTGTACGCCTTAATTTATTATGACGTTATTATTATAGATTTAGGCTTCGTTTCATTCTCTCTTCATGTGTTTCAACTCGAATTCAGTGACTTATAAATTATTCGGAGTTAATTAGTGTTTCTTTGATAAGTATTACTTACATAAAACAAACACATACTATTGAAAACTTCCTTCGATTATACTGAGTTGACAGTAATTACTTGTATAAAATGTAAGTGATATTAAGTGAAATTGTAATCATAATTCACAGATCATTAACAACTATCCACAACAAACATTCAAATGGTTTTATCAACCTATAATATTTAACACATTTTAATTAGAAATGCTTAATTTAAATCGTTTAGAAATATTCTAGGAATATTCCTCAAATTTAGACTCTGAAACCTACTGCTTGAACATAGTAGAGTCAAAACGATCAAAAATATATGATTTAAATTTATCTATGTCATTTAAGCTATACTCAGATACCAAAATGATTCAATCACAATATTCATGTTGTGTATTCATGAATCTGCTACGGTAACAACATTGAGCTACCCAACATTACTAACCAAAGTTTAGATAATCTGATATTACACTGGGATAAGAACTTAATATAATCTACATCACTAAAATTTAAATAATAATATAATAAAATATAATAATATAGGGCACAATTACCTACATGATGCATAGAAATTATATATCATCTAAACAATGCAATTTTTACAATTAATTCATGGTAATCTATGTCAATAATGAAGTTAATTGAGCATAAAAGCGTATAGTTCAATTCTCAATTAGTTCAATGATAAATAGATAATAAACGTAGAAAAAGAACATTTGAAAATTTATTCTAATTCAATTTAAGGACATATTATTATACAAGACTTTCTAAAAATCAATTTGTTTACTCAATTCTTAAATAATAACGGAAATAAACTAGTAATTAGCTATTATTTTAATCATGTTATTTATGAAAATAGTTACATAAATGATTTTCATTCATTAGGTAGATCATTCATTCACTACTTTACATTTATAGTTTGCTGACGACTTGAAACTGGTTTGTTTTTAATGAAATTATTCTTGTGAAAAATATTTCACTACATAGATTGCAACAGAAATGTAGATTTCAAAATGACAGAATCATTTCAGTGTTAAGAGTTGAATATTTTACGAAAATAAAATAAAACCGTAAGTATCTTGAAAAAATAAATTTGTTTCCACATGGATAACTACCGGACATTTATTGTTTACACTCTGGGATTTGAGTACCTGTCAACATGAGATCTCATATCTGTAATCAACTTTCTCGAATCTAAGTATTGATACAAATCCGAATTCATAATCTTGGGTGAGTTGAAACTTTACAAGATATGTGCTTGTATCGCATATTTCTCGTACCTTTGGAGTGATGATTTCGCTTAAAGAAGTCACAGAGCTCCTTTAGGTTGAGATGTCACCGTTACAATTTATTATTTGTAACATAATTGCCTAAAACGGGTGCTATGTCAATTTGTAAAAAACTTAATTACTTGACTGCAGCTTCGTTATGTCACTAGGTCACCAAAATGTAGTATATTTTCCTACTCGTTTGGATGCTCATTTAGACTTTGTTTTCACTAATGATGTGGGCT
Source organism: Schistosoma margrebowiei (assembly GCA_944470205.2). Lineage (NCBI taxonomy): Eukaryota > Metazoa > Platyhelminthes > Trematoda > Strigeidida > Schistosomatidae > Schistosoma > Schistosoma margrebowiei. The sequence continues at coordinate 73,108,051 of OX104028.1, read as the reverse complement.
TATATGTGACTCGTGAACGGGCTCCATTGTCTAGCTCGGATCACTGTATAATTCGTGTTCTACCTAAAGTATATGGAAAGCATGGGAAGAGTACACTCTTACATCAAACCAAGAAAGTCAAATATAGGAAATACTCAGAAGAAAATGTCCGAAATCTGAAAAACATATTTCATACGACTAACTGGGAATTAGTTACAGATGACTCACTGGAAATCACCACTAATGTTATCACTTATTACCTTAAATTCTGTTTTGATATTTGTTGTCCCACTGAAACCATTTTCGTAAGTTTTGATCGACATTAAAAAAAATAGTCTTACAAGTGGGATCGTGGATGCGCACTGGTAAAGAGTCCCATGATAGGACGAAACGAAAGTCCAGTGCTTGTAGGTATTTAATGATATTCTAACATCAATCGGTTTTTGGTCTCAATCAAAACACACAATAACTTCAACAACCCCATACTGATACTTACTGTGAGCTCACTAGTGACCAGCTTCGTGAGGGGATTCTCAGAGTTCTAGTGAGAAGCCGTGACCAATGGAGTTAATCCTTGTCGGGTAGAGACAGGTATCTACATCAGTACAATGGAAAATGGTCGTTCTATTCCGTATATTGGTTGAGCTTAAACATTAACACCGTTAGATGCCGGCCAGCTCAGTGGTCTAGAAGTTAAGCGTTTGCGCACTAGACTGAAGGCTCTGGGTACGAATCCCGAAAAGTGGGATCGTGGATGTACGTTGCTGAGGAGTCTGACAATAGAACGAAACGGCCATCCAGTGCTCCCAAGTTTTTAATAATGGTCTAATATCAATCGGCTCATAATCTCAATAAAAAACTAAATGGTGAATGAATTATTGTTTCATGATTTATGATAATAAATTGAATATTTATTATTTTATTCTTAAAAAGGTATTATTTTTATGAGCTAATGAATAACTGATTAGAACCAATGGAATATACTATTCAAATTTACCGTTGAAATATAACAATTTAATTTAAATAATGAAAGATGAAAAACATAATTTATTTTACATTAAAATTATTTAATTTTTGTTTTATTGATCAATCACTTAAAAATAAACTTATGAGGAAAAATAAAGCAAGAACTTTCAAAAGATACCCTATAGTTATTAGTAAACCAAACTAAACATAGATGTTTTATATTGAAAATGTGAAACTATATATTTCTAATCTATTTAAAATAAGCAAATAAAAAATGTATTATAATGAGGTATACTGTAATATCACAAAATCAAAACTAGTTGTATAGTTATCAACGAACTGCTTCACGAGGCAAATCACAACTTGAAATCCTGAAGGGAAAGGCCAAAGAACATATTACGTCGGGAAATAGAAGTAGATATGAAAAGGATGAATAACAACTAGAAATAACTGGAAAAGATTGCCCAAGACTGGGTAGGATTGAGAGTGCTGGTGGATGGCCTATGCTCCTACACAAGGAGTAACAGGCGTAAGGAAGTTAAAAAAAGGAGATAAAAAGTAACTATATCAAATGAACCATTACTATTCCTTTCTATTGACCTAACAAATTCTTTTTAGATATTTATTGAATTATACCGAAAAATTTTATGTTCTATAGTAAGACTAAAGAATCTCTATTTCTATTTAATTAGTTTCCTATGATTTTGTTGAATATTAATTTGGAATTAAATAACTTTTTTTGATAAAACCAGTGTTCATTCAACTGATACCTATTATTTGATTCTTAGCAAATATTTTTGCTTTGTAGTGAACTTTTTTTATTTTTATTTAGTTAAATTACCTACTCTATAACACTAGTGTAGCCGATGTATAATTTTAACTATAAATTACAGCAAAACACAGTCTTTACGGACTATCAGACACACTTCTATGAAAAGCTGTTTCTGAATATTAAACCATAACAACAATTTTGGAAGAATATTCAAAACACAATATTTTACAAATATTCCATATTCTTCAACTATATACAATGTCAACCAACATATTTATGCTCTGCTTCCGTACACTATTGTACAGAAGGTAAATTTTTCGGTGTTACACGATAGTCAGCTACACAAGTTTTCTCTCTTATTGACAGCTTGATTATTTAGAGAATGTAAATCAGTACATTAACACTGAATCCGGTTATCCTGATTTTCCCTTATCATCAATCATCATTCCAAAATGAAATTATCTAGGCAAAATAGTATTGATGACCTTCAAACTCCAGTATACGTTTAAGTTTACTTAGCTATTTCCTTTTAAGTTTCATACTATTAAAATATTTAGAAAATACACCCATGGTTTGTCTACCTACCTTTATGAAGTCTTACTTTTGTCTAAAATAATGATATTGATGTTCATTATATCATAAAAACTGATGACTTATAAACGATTATTAGTATATCAACATCCACGAATTATCAGAGTACTATATTATAAATAAAATGAAGTAGGCAGGTGGATAATCTAGTGGTTCAACAGAGTGTATCTCGAGATGCATAGTCACTTAATGACAAACATTTTTAAGAAATAGAAAAAATGGTTTATTGTATTCGTTCGGCTATATCTCCTTTTTTAAATTTGTAATGTACATGCGGTAGTCTATAGTAAGATAGAAGAGTGTTACATCATTAAGCTACATTATCAAAAATAGTCAAACCTTTTCAAGTATTGAATAGAGTAGTCAATTAAAGTTCAAGAAGTGTTGTACGATTTAATAAAGTAGACAAAAACTGTCGATTGTGTACAAGTATTGAATATAATTTATATGAGTTTTAAAGAACATTAGGAGTAGTAATTTGTAGAAAAAGTGTAGAAAGTAATCGTATAGTTCACAAAGTTGAAAATTTGAAAATTAATTAGCACTTACGACTTGTAAATTCAGAGAGATGATAACACCACGCGAGAATTAAAGATTGAACATTACTCTTGTATACCGAGATCAAGCTTCGATTATCAAATGGTTATACCTTTACACATTAATAAATTTCTATTACAAATCATCTTCGATTCAGATCTTCTAGCTTTATATACGATCTTGAATGAAGACTCTCGTGATGGTACGTAGCTGTATTTGACCATGTGTCCAGATATTAAATTATTGCTTAACCTATATGCTCATTTAGACTAATATTCAGAGTAAAACTTGGATAATGTTTGAGAAATGCATTTCTTATATATGCCTACTTTGTACGATTAATATAATCGAGTTTACTAGAGCATGTAGAGTGATAAATGGATATCGGGTTGACTCAAAGCCACAGTTTATCCTTGACACGTCCATGAGTGGGTTTCTTACTGGAGAAAACAACTCAAAGCCTTGTTAGATGAAGGGACTTTCTCAGGTATTTATGTAGTTTCTTTCTTAATACCTCTGCTATCGTATCACCATTCAATTCATTGTTCCCAAATAAACTTTCTTTGGACTGATGATAGTACTTTTCATTTGACGTTTTGGTCTATATATATAAACCGTAGGAACCATAGGGATTTTCATAATACCTTATTTTAAGTCACCAATGTCTATACCGGTGATGGAAAATTTCCCATAAATTCTTACTTTTTATTTTAATAAAATATCCTTTCAATAAAGCTTTAAAAAAAATTAAAATCAACTTGTTTATACGACTGAACAGCCTGAATCGTTGATCACTTCTTGCCATTTTATATGATGTAAACATTTTCAGACAGATTTTGTAGTGAAAACGTACTTTATCATTTGACGCGCACACACACACAAACACAAATATCAATATTTTATAAATAGAAATATTAATGTTGTATTATCATGCTAAATAAATTCTTTTAAATTAAATGTATACAGAAATGTTACTGTTTGAAGATAATGTCGGACTTGTAGTCGTGTTAGAACAAAAAATGCCCACTAAATTATGTTAGGATCTCCTGCTATGCAATAATTAACATTCTTTGACATTTCAATTAATACTTTTACAACACTAGGATTTATTACTATTAACTGGAACTGAGTAATATATATATATATATTTACGTTGGTGATATCAAATCGGAATATCTTAGTTACCAAGATATTGTTTTGTAAAATCTAGAGAATATTTTCATTGAACCTATGTTTTAGCAGTTTCAAAAATTTTTTGTCGCGAAAACAGGTTTGGTCTCATTCGAAACCACTTTTTAAAGATTTACGCTTAATTAAGCAACATTAAATTAATAATCAGAAATGAGTTTTGTGGATATTATAGTAATTTAATACTTGAATTCATGAGTAAATTTAATATCCACAAAACTCTTTCGTGATTATAGTCATCTTATGCTCACTAGTGACTTCATTCAAGAGGAATTTCCTGGAGTTATATTGCGAAGCAGTGACCAGTGGAGTTCAACAGGGTTTGTTTTGAGACAGTAACTCACTGAAGACAGTGGTGGACGGTGGTGCAACTTCGTGGATTAGGTGAATTTAGAGATTAATACAGTTGGATGCCGGCTAGCTCAGTGGTCTAGTGGTTAAGCATTCGAGCGCGAGACCAATAGGTCTTGTGTTTGAATCACGCGGGGCGGGATAGTGGATGCGCACTGCAGAGTAGTCCCACAATAAGATGAAATGGTTTTCCATGATGGTTTAACTATAAAGTGGTTTATGAATTCAACTATTAAATTAAATTAATAGATTGAAAAACAACAAACCTAAAAAAAATGAATGACTAATATTCTGTAAATCCATACAATGTTCATTCAATGGAATAAGATAATTGTAAAAATAGTTCAGCGGAAAGATAGTTTGTTTTATGAACTAACTTTAAGTGAACAATTATTAAAAACTAGAGAACATTTAACATTGATCGTGTTCTATGTATATCACATTTCTCAATAGTTCATTCCTATGACTAAATCAAAGATCAAGAGAACTTTTTTCAATTCTACCTAGTTTTCAGTATGTGTCTAATTCATTTCAGTTTATAAAGTAAATTATCTTCACTGTTGTATTAAAATTCAATTAGATCAGAAAAATATAAGTAAATATGTGTTTAACTTTATCTGAATAAATCTATCTATCTAAAATAATATCTAACTACCTTTAAATTAAAATTCTTTCTATTATTCTATTGAGAAAAATAAAATATATACAATTTTATAGAATAAATAATTTATTACCCTGGGATAACTATACAAAATGTAAATAGGCTAGTCAGTATAATATGTAGAATGCATAAAACGTTTGATAGAAATATATACTCAAACATCTATTAAGAACTATTTAAAGATTAAAATAAATTTTAAAGTTCAAACATACAATTTGCTATTCTGTAAATTAAATTTTTTTGATACGAAAAATAGTAATGTATTATCCATAAAAAAATCTCAAAAATGTTGTTTGATGATTAAAATTACAGTGGAGGAAATTTATGTATCCAATCATGTGTCTACACACTATTCAAATACTAAAAGGCAACACTATATATATCTCGATATCTGAGGGAAAACGTGGAATAAAATGGACGACTTAGAACAAATTAGATGATTTGGACTTCGCACATGATTTAGCCCTTTTATCCCATACACATGAACAAATATAGATGAATAAAACTCGTGTAGCAGCAGCTTCGGCATCAGTAGACCTCAACATACACAAAGGGGAAACCAAGGTTCTCAAATACAACATGGGGAACACTAACCCAGTCAAACTTGATGGCGAAACGATGGAAAATGTAGAATCCTTCACGTACACGAAAAGCATCATCAATGAATAAAAAGGAGCAAATGCCGACTTAAAGGAGAGAACTGAAAAATCAAGAGTCGCACTCCTACAGTTGAAGAACATATGGAACTCAAAACAACTTTCAAGCAATATCAAATTGATAATCTTCAATACGAACGTCAAAACAGTCATTTCTACTATACGGAGCTGAAACTTGAAGAACTACTACAATCATCATCAAGAACGTACAAATATTTATAAACAAATGTCTACGCAAGGTACTCAACATTCATTTGCCAGATAGCATCAGCAACAGCCTACTTTGGGAGAGAACAAACCAGCTTTCATCTGAAGAGGAAATTCGGAAACGACTCTGGAAGTGGATAGGACTCACGATGAAGAAATCACCCTATTGCATCATAAGACATGCTCTAACTTGGAATCCTGAAGGGAAGAGGAAAAGAGGAAGACAAAAGAACACATTACGTCGGGAAATAGAAAGTAGATACGAAAAGAATAAATAACAACTGGAAAAAGCTGAAAATGAATGCGCAGGACATAGCAGACTGAGAGTGATGGTTAGCGGCCTATGCTCCTCAGCGAGGAGTAACAGGCGTAAGTTATATATATAGTTGTATTTAATCGTACTGATCATCATTTACCTTCATTCAACATTTAAACATTTGATTCCTTCCATGACAGTCGTGTTCATAAGTCAATCATAATATTCTTAAGCTTTGTATTTCCTTTTACAAACATTAATTTCATTTATGACCGAGCGTTTTGCAAATATTCTAGATGATAAAAAGGTTTATCCATTTCACTTTCTTTAGATCTGATATAACAAGCTTTTACTTTAATTGTACTGCTTAGTATCCTTTAAATATGCTGTTTACCTATTGATCCGCTTCTGTTAACTATTGTACATATCTGGATTATTTACTGCAGTAAAACATAACAGTGATGTCTATTTTAAACCATTATTTCGTAATATGTAATTACTATCAATTTGTTTATCTATATTCATGAATATACTTTTCAGTACATGTTTATTCAGGGAGTTTTAATAACTCATCCATAAAAAAAATTTCCATTGAACATCAACGTCATATGTGGTAACCATAATTGTTAGACCAACAATTAATTAAAATTATAGCTTATAAGAAGAGCAGTAAAGTAGATAAACTAAATATAAAGAAATTTACCATCAATATAGATTAGAATTCATAAATGGATTAAAGTAACAATGCTAAGAAGAATAAAAGACATATAAACAAGGCAATTAGAAGTATTTGTTCAACCTAAAAATAATAATTTTTAAAAATTATGATGAACTTAAAAGATAAGCGCGCTTTCTCCTAACCGCATTAGAATTGCCAAAAAAAAAAGAAACAAAGAATTTTGTTAAAAATAAACAAAATGAGATAGAATATCTTTTATTGTTATCATTATTATCATTAGCATTTATACAAACAGACATATTGTAAATAACTACGCCCAATAAATGTATTATATTTTCAGATTACAATAACTTTACTAAATGAACATAAACAATCTACATATATATATAAGGATTATTGTAAATTTACCACTATACTCTGACCAAACAAAATACATTTGACAAATTCATTTGTTCATTTGAATGAATCACCAATATATACTTAGGACAAACAACTCATCTGTAGTGTTTACAATTTTTTTTGTAATAAATATAGAAAGAAAAATAAACTTGAGAATAATCGAAAACTAATATGAATCACTTAAAGTTAACTTATTTATCATAGAATGTAATCATGATAAAGCTAAATCAAACAGTTGTGATAAAATTTATAGAAATAATGTACAAAACTTTAGAAGATCAATTCATTTTATAAAAATTTATTATCAGATAAAAATGTTATTTCAATTTGGACTATTTTTATTGAAGTTAAATTAGTCAATAGATTAGACTTTATCAGTTTAGGGCTTGTGGAGATTGGTAAGTTTTTGATTGAGATCATGAACTGATTGATGTTAGACCACTATTGAGGTTAGACATTAACACCATTGGATGCCGACCAGCTCAGTGGTCCAGTAGGTTAACCGTTCGCGCGCGAGACTGAAGGCCCTGGGTTCGAATCCCGCGAGCGGTATTGCGGATGCGCACCGCTGACGAGTCCCACCATAGAACGAAACGTCCATCCAGTGCTCCCAGGTTTTCAGTGGTGGTCTAACATCATTCGGTTCTTGATTTCAATCAAAAAAGATTAGACTTTAATGGGAAAACTTAAATACTGGATTATATGTTTATTCAGAAGGTCTCTTTGTACAATCAGCTATTATTCTGTAAAGTCAATCGGCTATTGAAGTAAACAAAAAGAACTGAAGATGTATTAGAATATAGAATCAATTTAAAGTGTGCATGATCATTTCCACTCGAAACAGTAGGAGCACCTTAAGTGTCAAGTCGCAATCATGTCTTTCGATAAAAAATGATTTCTATTAAATTTTCCTTATATCCCTTTTTTGTATATGAAAGAGTTATATATTGCTACTTATAAAAAAAGGTTTATTTCATCACAAAAACGTCAAAATAATGATGATAAACTGAGTGGAATAACTTGTTAACAATCAGTCTATTTTTCCTTGAAATTATGGAAAACATAAACATTAAAAATGAAACTAATTCATTGAGTATCTGGAAAAAATTAGGGAATTTCAACAAAAAGAATTTATTTCTAAACAGTATCATCTTCTAGAGAAGTATGACTGTATTTATAGTTAATTCAGACAATTTAGGTGTGGTGTGTGCCACTTATGACGACAAATATTAGTGGTAAGTTTCAGGGATTAGAAGTGTAATGCTTATTAACAGAAGATTAAATGAAAGTGAAAAGAAAGTAAAATAAAAAGCAATCGGAATAATAGCGCAATTGGGAGAATGATGGATTATGTAAAAGACGACTCAAGGAAAATGTGCGAATGATGTATTCACTGTATGATTTTCATATTTTACAAAAGAACTGTATGATTTTGCATTGAATAATTAATCTGATTACTGTATCTGAGTTTCCATTCAATACACTGGTTATCTACCACCACTAAAATTTTTATTTAAAATGACTCATAACGTAAGATGAAGTGGCTTCTGAGGTAACTAGATAACAAACTTATTGATAGCAGAGGTTTTGATATCTGTCAGTCTAGGCTTAACTGTTCTGTTTAAAAGCCCTATATTCAATCCATTAGTTCACTGAACCCCTAACAACCCGTTATTACCTTGTGAATAGTTATGGACAGGTATTCGCTTGTATTCTTTGACTTCTTTATGGCCGCTGAGTAGGTAACCATATCTCGATCATGTATATTACTTTCACTCTTATTACCTTTCGAGTATTACGTAATTTAGAATGATGATTAACACTTGTTACCTCTGTTATTGATGAGATAATTCTCTATTTTTCCGCAGACTGAAATATGTAGGAAATAACTATGAATGTAATTGTACTGCCTTAGTTTATAATTTCGTCGAAAAGTTTCTCCCCTAAAGATTCTTTAATTTTGTTCAGGAACACAATAACAACTTTTATAGTATCAAAAATAAACTCTTAAATAAAGTTTTCTTGATTTAATTAGCAAGCAGCTGACTGTACATTTCTTGTAAAGATAAAAGTACTGAATGACTAAGAATATTCATCTGGCGAACATCTGTAATAAAAATCATGCAATTGTCGATAGTTTTTACCTGGACAAAAAAGTTTAAAAATTATCAGAGCTTGTCAGTAATATGGTTTTTGCGAAAAATCGTTCCTCAACCACAAACCATATCAATTTGGAATATAAATCGTGATTACACATATCTACATACATAACGTTTCTATTTGAAAGGTAATTTTAGGATTTATCTAGTTTCTACATTTATCTAGTTGTGAATAGTATGTAGCAAGAAAGTACTTGTCATACGAATTAGTTATCATTAATACCTATTCAAAAACACTTATGATTTGCTTACTAACTGCTTGTCGCTAAAAAATATGCAAAATTAAAATTTTTCATAAATAACATACAAGTTATCTTTAATCATCTTTTAGCTAATAAAATGAATGACTAAGTAAAACAGTTGGTTAATTTTTCAAGAACGATTAGTGGTAAATTTATGTCTCATAACTGTTGACTAAGTGGTATATATATATATATGATCACCGAATCAGCTAAATTGATATCATGATGTTAATGCACTTTCACTTTCTTTCAATGTTTTCATGACTGTTTCAAGATTAAAGTCATATTGATTATTTATTTAAATAGTAGAATAATTCCTGATTAATTGGAATGGTTGCTCCATGTTGCTTGTATGTCTAAATAGGCTAAAATGGAGCTGTTAACCGTTTTGACTACGTCTTTCCTTAACCACGATGAGAAGTGTTCATGAACCCGAAAATATAAATTCCTAGAACATCTGCCAATATTTCAAACCAATAAAAAAAAGTACATAAAGATAAGAAAACGTTCTAAAATAAAGCACTATGTAAAGTTAAAATGGAAACTTTTTTGATTGGTTGTGAAATAATTAAAATAAATCAATGGAAATTTCTTGATCTATATTACATCAGCAATGGATGAAATTGATGAACCTTAGAAAAATTTTAAACACAATCATGAAAGAACACTTTGCAGTATTGATGCTACGAGTTATTGCACATTATATAATATATATAACATAAATAGTTACAAAGTTCTTGTCCATTAATTTCAGTGTAAATGAATTACCCTGATCATTTTCAGAACATACTTTTGCATAAATATTTCCTATTATATTTTGTATACAAAAAATTGTATAACCAAAATAACACATAAGTTACAGCTTAAGTAAATAGATAACAACGGTATAATATTCAAGGGGATATTAAAAAATACTTTAAATATTTCCCTAACATATTATTTTTTGTATTTTCATTAATATATGTGTATCTATTATAGAATGTTACAGAGCATCATTAACATACTAAAATACTTTTTTAATGGAAATTTGTATTTAATTTATTAAATTATTCAAATAACAATGAATTTATAAGAAATAATGTAAAAATATTAAATAAATTAAAACTAAGCAAATGATATATACTATTGATGTTAATTTAAGTACTAAATATCTATTTCATTTGAACAAATAGCTAATATATATAATGTGTATAAATGTTTAAAGTATACTTTAAACTTTGGCAGAAATATAGAATGTTAGAATAAGTAACTAAACAATAAGAGAAAAATATGCAATTTGTTTTGACAAAATTATAGGACACATTGTATATTATGAATTTTGGTGGGTAAAAATAGAAATTTAAATTGATCTTCCCCATCTTCTGCCGCCAGACATTACATTCCTGACTCGCATTATGTACTACTTATATCAATATAAGTAGCACGCACCACTATAGTATCAACGGTGGTGGTAGAAATTAGTTAATGTAATTGTTTACTTTTTTGCTTTCCTGCTACCTTTTCTTTGTTTATTTTTTATAGTTATTTGTTCTTTAGAAATGAATATAGTTGAATGTAGTCAACAACTAAAAACACGGTTTTCGACCTGGACGTGGTTGTATAGACCAAATATTCACACTACGTCAGGTTCTAGAACACAGACGACCCACAATGGTAGTATTTCTTGACCTTAAGGCGACATTCGACTCTGTTGATCGCGAGGTTCTATGGCAGTGTTTGTCACTGAAAGGAGTACCAAACAAGTACATTAACCTTATTCAGGCTCTCTACTCGAACACAACTGGTTGAGTGAGAGCTTATGGCGAACTGTCATCAGAATTGATTACCTCAAGTGGTGTTCGTTAGGGCTGTCCACTCTCTCCTTTCTTGTTTAACTTTGTCGTTGACGTGATTTTAGAGATGACCCTGTCCTCATCTAAATTTACAGGGGTTGAACTTCTACCGGGAGGTTCACTTGTTGACTTAGAATATGCTGATGACATAGTTTTATTTGGCGAAGACGCTGACAAAATGCAGAGTCTTCTGACCACTCTAAGCAACAATGGAAGCATGTTCGGGATGCGATTCTCTCCCTCGAAATGCAAAATGTTGCTTCAGGATTGGGTTACATCGACACCCGAACTAATGATAGGAAGTGAAGTAGTTGAGTGTGTCGACCGCTTCACTTATCTTGGAAGTCTCATCAGCCCTTGTGGTTTGGTGTGTGACGAAATCTCAGCACGGATACAGAAGGCTCGACTAGCTTTTGCTAACTTGCGTCATTTATGGCGTAGGCGAGATATCCGTCTATCAACCAAAGGACGGGTTTACTGCGCAGCAGTTTGTTCCGTCCTGCTTTATGGAAGTGAAACATGACCGGTAAGAGTAGAGGATATTCGTAGACTACTAGTATTCGATCATAGGTGTCTTCGAAACATTGCTCGTATATCCTGGGACCATCGAGTAAGTAATGCAGTTGTTAGGAAATGGGTACTAGGTAAGGATGGCAAATCAATTGATGAAGTGGTGAAACTTCATCAGTTGAGATGGCTGGGACACGTGTTACGTATGCCCAACGACCGACTACCTCGACGTGTGATGTTCAGTGGTATAGGAGTAGATTGGAAGAAAGCTAGGGGCGGCCAGACCAAAACATGGCACAAGTCCATGAAGTCATTGACAAGTGGACTGAGTCATGTCGGTAGGTGTAGACTACCTGGTTGGGGACCGCGAGATGATAGCAACCGATGGTTAGAGACCTTGAATGGCATGGCTCAAAATCGTTTGCAATAGCGCAGGTGCATCCACTCTTTGTGTTCTCTCAAATTTTGATCTCCTGATTCCCCCTTGTCTCTTTTTTTTTCTTCCCAAGTTTATTTCATTGTATTATACTCTTTAAGTAACATCTCCAAACACTAATCTTTCCGATTACTTCTTATACTCTTATTACCTCTACCACTACGGGATTTGAATCGACCACGGCATCTCTGTGCTAATGTGGTGTGGCAACTCGAACTGATGTACGTACGTACGAAGTTCTACGTTGTTACAGACTGACTGACTGACATGTGAAATGAGTTGACTAATGGTTTAATTATTTATTTGAAGTAAATTTATTTATGGATATGATATAAAATGATATGCTTGAATCAAAAGTATAATACTGTAAATTCCATTATATGAAAATAAAATTGATGTGGTTACATATTTAGTATTAATCTACGAAAAAATTCCTTACTATCATTATAAAATTTCTTGTTGTTTTGTTTTTCATCAATCTGTCAATTAGAGGTTAGAAAGAAACCAATAATATTTACAAAAATCTAAATGATTCACTTGGTATTGTCCCAGAGTGAACATCAACTCTGAGATGTAGGTACATCCAGCTCACGGGTCCCATATAGAAGGAAACGCGCGTCCTGGATTTCACTGCTAGCCCCTATCCATCTTTGCTTATAAAAGTCTAAATATTTTTTTAAAACATGAGAACACTTCGTAGACAAATATATTTATCCGTAAAGTAGATTTTGTATTTACTGCTCGAACAAGTGAATATATGTATCATTATATAATCAGTATTGATAAAACACTGAAGTCTCCAGTCATCATGCTGTTTAGAGAAACCCAATGTAAAGATATTGATTTATTCGTACTTATAAAGAACAGTTGTCTACTTCCGCTTAGAACTACTCTGTGTAAATGAACAACACTAAGGTATTGTTTTTGGATGTTATCTTTTAATAAAACGCATATACTTTGTATACTTTCAATCCTTAAAAAATGCTGGTTTCTTTTCATACCAATGGATCTTATCGTTTGTTGAGATCTAAATGACTTATCTGAGTAATTCTACCACTATAGCTATCACTACTGGAAACATTCTTCTCTATCTGTCTATCATAGATGTTCACTGTATAACACTGTTAGAAATTTTAGCGGTTTACAACAGACATCAAGACAAGAACAGTAATACAGATCGAATCGTAAATAATAATTCGATTTAAATAAAGGAATATATTTATATGATAGTTCAATCTAGTAAGTTTTATTCCATTGATATAAACATTGAATTATTTGCTGAAAATATTCAACTTCATTTAAGTGTTAAAAAGAATGATCCATACATATAATAATGACAATTCTAAAATAATCAGTAATAAACTAATATCATTTCAGTGTTCTTTTAATTTGGGTGATTAAGATTAAATCATTTAACAGTTTTGTTTGAAATTAATCAATAATCATTAAATAATTAGTTTATAATCGAAAATTTTACTCTCTTTGTTCTATCAAATAATTTTGATTTTTTTCTATTTTGTTAACAATTTTTTTAAGATTTATTTTCTACAAAAAGAAACTGAATTACCGATCATAAATTCAGATGGGATATAAGTTTATAAGCAAAGATAGACAGTGGCTGGCAGTGAAATCCAGGACGCGCGTTTCGTCCGATTGGGGATAACGCGATGGCGTTCGAAGCGAACGGTATTGGGTTCGAGTCCCAGGGTGAACATCAACTCTGAGATGCAGGTACATCCAGCTCACGAGTCCAAAATGAGACAGAAAATGCGTCGTGGATTCTACTGCTATCCATTATTCATCTTTGCTTATAATGCTTATGGATTAAGGCAACATCAAGGCGATACGCACAGTGTGCACATATGCAAATAATAGACTGTTCAATTGCAGTCCTAAACGTCAATGGAAAGATTCAAGTAAACAATACCAAGTGAATTGTAACATAAGTTCATTTATATTCGTTAAAAAATATTTATAAAATTTTAGTTACATTACTCGGTAATTTTTATTAACGCAGCTACCGATAATATAATCCAAACATAGACTCATATGATTTAGTAATGACTCAGAGTATGGTAAAATGTAATATTAGAAAACTGACTAATTGTTGTAAATTATACTGGAAGACAAAAAAATCACCTCTGGAGATAAACTTCATGAGAACAATTATATTTTAAAATGATTGTTCAGTGTGACCAAATGCACACATTTTGTTTGCACAAAAAATTATTGAATTGGTTGTAAACCATTCCTAGGCGTAAATTTATTGACTGAATTCAAAGGATCCTGTTTATTATTTATCGAATGTTATACTTATATTATTGACAGATAATTCTCATTTAAACATTAAAATTAAAACACGAATTTCAGCGAAGGGATCTCTTTTCAACGAATTTATTATCAAGCTGTACAATCGCATCCAACTTTTAAAAATAGCCGAAGCTCTTACCATCCAGGAGCTGAAACCAGAACTATGCGTACAAAAGAAGTACGTCTTATCGTTATCGTTACCTTGGCCTTAAGTATTTTGATTATCCAATTATTATTATTATTATTATTATTATTATTACTGCATTCTCCCCTTTACTTATATCTTATATTCTCATTGTTTTATTAGTGAATACTCATCATATCACCATATTTATTTATTTTTACACCTATATGACCTTTAATTATTATTATAACAAAAACATTTTAATCATCTTATTATAATCACTAAATCGATTATTATTATTATTATTATTATTATTATTATTATTATTCATATTACGTAATCTAGTATTATAAACTTTTTATTAACTGTGTTCACATTTCCTCACGGAATGAGTACTTTTACAAAAACAAAATTTTCACATATATACGATTGTACAGCTTGATAATAAATTCGTTGAAAAGAGATCCCTTCGCTGAAATCCGTGTTTTAATTTTAATATTTATATTACTTTTAAATTTAATCAAAAGACTGTCTAAGCAGCTTGAGTTGTTTAGAATGATAAGTTTCGTTATGCTACTTTATATCAATGCACAAAGAGTAGAAGTCCCGATAGTAGTGTTAAGACTCTAAAATAGCTAAAGTTACACAAATTTTACACGTATGTTGTAAACGTCAATTTCAATTTACATAACACATGGTAACTAACCTTTAACAAAAGATTAACTACAGAACTTTATTCAAACTAGTATAAACAGCCATACGGTTAGATACCGTTTATTTAGTTAATAATGAAGAAGCAGAATTACTAGTTTAAATTAAATAAACACCAAACTGAATCCTCGAAGCCGTATACACTAAAATTCTAATTACAATATCTATAAGATATTCAAATAACTTGTATGGAAATTTCAATGTTTAACTTATAACTTTAATTCTATCCATAGACAGAAACATATCTTAAAACCATAATAACTATTAGTCATTATATTATTAATGACAGTTAAATGAAACGTCATTATTCAACCTTGATACTTTTACACATTACTCGTTTATGCATATCTTTTTGAAAGTAAACATGAAAAGCACCATAAAGGAAAATAGATTCAAAAAAAAATAAACGGACATATTCTTTTTACACCTCAATTGTGTAACCTTCACATCAATAATTTTACTTTACATGATTAACATAAGGGACTTATGAAAGCTTATATGTTATACAGAGTTAAAATTAGAATAATTATTCAGAAAGTTGTTTTTTTAATTTTTTTTATCGAAAGTTGAACAGTTTAAATCTCATGATGAAAATGAAACTGTCAGTTGTCAGTTGGCCATTGAATCATTTATTCTAGTAGACGCAATATGTTCTATAAAAAACTTGATAGAAAAAAAAGACAAAAACACCATAGAAATATTGCACTTCAATGACTGTAAAATGTTATTTAATAACAATAGTTACAGTGAATTAGACATGGATTGGAGTAAAACTAGTCACTGAAGTGACACAATACGATATATATATTTGTCGTATAACATGTAATAGTCTGAAATGAACAGAACATATAAATTTTAAGTTAATGTAAATAGGAAATTTATAAATTGAGCTCAGTCGTTAAATATTTACTAAAGAAAACTTACCTTGAAGTCCATCATAATTTTTAACTAATTCAACAATAGAATAATTATTATAGTATGTTTTATCCATTGAATTTGTATACGAACTAGACGAAATATCATCGTCATCATCATCATTATCATTTGTTGAAATATTAGATAAATTGTAAATTTTATCCCTTCTCATAGTAAATACCTAGAAACAAATTATGTATTTTAGTTTATAATAGAACAATGAAATTAAACCATTATATACGAAAACGAAATGTTAGAATTATTTAAATTTCAATCACTGAGATTATTTCAAATGTATATATTTGGCGCTCAATTTTTGTCAAACCATTCATTCTAATATTGACGGGTATTAGTATAAATGAAATCAAATACATTTAAACAATACTTGAACATGATACTTGTTTGAATTACGAAGGAACGATTATATATATATATATATATATATATATATATATATATATATATATATATATATATATATATATATATATATATATATATATATATATATACAATGATGAAAAAATACTCGTTGAGTAGATACGAGATTGTAACTCACAGGTTAACGAAGGTGGTGCAGAAACCATTTAATGCACCCAGACTAAATGCTATCTTCTAGAACCATCCCACAATAAGAACGGCGAATAAAGGCAGATTGCCTGAATTCGCCGAATCCATGTGTATTTATCGATTCAACTGCTCCTGTGGAGCCAGTTATATAGGACGTACTATTCGACAAGTTCGTCATCGTATAACAGAGCACCATCCGTCGTGGTTGAGCAAAGGATAGGTAAGAGTGATTAAGAGTTCTATTCTCGCTCACTTGGTTGACACACATCAAGGTTATCTACCATATACCATCAAATTTGCCACACGGTTTACGAGTGTGTCTTTAGTACATTACTGAAGTCATCCCAATCCATGTTCACAAACCTAACCTTTGCATTCAAAAGAAGTTTGTACAACCACTTTCGCTACCTTGGCCATAGATATAGGGGCGTTTGTAGCAGAACATTGATAAACTATTTTCGTACTTCTTCCATTTTGTTTTTGCTTTTTGTTTTTTGGACTTTGTATTTTACATATTCTCAACATTCATCTATTGACTCTTACACAACTACTATTCTACTGACCATTCATCAAAATATTCTGTTCCTTCTCTTCTTCATATATTATGCAACGTATCAGCTTCTTGATTTTCGAACAATTACTTTGATTATTATTAATCCTCTTTCTTTCAATTACCCAATGTTAATTTATGATCGAAATGTCATTATGTAATTATTGCGCAACGTATCTACTGGATGAGTATTATTTCATTATTGTATATATATATATATATATATAATTGAAAAGAAATTTCTTCGCTCAATTAATTCTTTCTTTAATTTAACAAATGTCAAAATGGGAATTTTCACTATATTGTTTGAATTACTTAATAAACGTTATATAAAATTAACTGACTTTTCTTTTAAATACTTCAGTTTAAAGTTTCATGACAATTAATCTTATAAAAGTAGACTAAACATGAAATTTTCTTTCAAAATGATTAACCTTAACAATGGTTACAAGAATGAAACTGAATAAAGGGAGTTGTAGAACAATTACTGACATCTATTATTTATATTATAAATTGAGATATTTCTTTTAAAAAATTCATTAATCCACTTATTAGTACATTGATTTTTGAAATGATGGTTGTTGGATTTCAGTAAATACACTTTCTGTATCGCAAAAAAAACCCATAGATTACTGGATATAGCTATAAAAAAGTCATGAAGATAGTTTGAGACTGTATCAAAACATTCAGACAAGGAGATAATTAAACTGAAAAGTTTCATCTGCTGAATTGTTAATCAGAAGTCTAAAGATATCATACTAGTTTTGATACGTATAGTTTTTACCCTGATTCCATATGAAATTACACATACCCACGGCTGAGTAATGTCAGAAAGAAATCAAAATAATATTCTAGTAATTGTTAGTATTCAATTATTGTTTGATAAATGTTTTATCATAAGAAAAATCAACTCTAAGAGAAAGAATCAAGGTAAAGTGAAAGCCTGAATCACTCGATTGTTTGCCGCTTACTTATGTATGTTTACATTCGTATGGAGGATATTAATGGAATTTCTCACATTAGCAGTTCGTTGACCATAAATAAACAATTATGAAGGCTTGTATTTTTTTATTTTTATTTTCAAAACTAAATTTAAAGAATCGCTGAGTATTGACCACTTGGACGAGGACCTAAATGCTTACTTACTTACGCTTGTTACCTCTCATGGAGGAACATAAGCCTCCCACCAGCATTTCCATCCACCTCTGTCCTGGACAATACTTTCTAGCTGTTTTTACTTGCTATTAATCCTTTTGATGTCTGCTTCTAATTCTCGATGAACTGTGTTCCTTGGTCTTCATCCTTTCCGTTTCCCTTCAGGATTACAAGTTAGCACTAGTCTAATGATTCAGTTTGATGATTTCCATAATGTATGTTCAACCACAAACTCCAACGTCTTTTCCTAACTCCCTCCTCCGATGGAAGCTGGTTTATTCTCTCCCACAGTAGGGTGTTACCGATGATATCCAGCCAACAGACATTCAGTATCAAGTGAAGATAGTTGTTTATCAATACTTGTACATTTTTGATGATGGTTGTAGTAATTCTCCAAGTTTCAGCTCCGTATAGTGGAACTGTCTTGACGTTCGCATTGAAAATTCTGACTTTGGTGTTGGTTGACAGATAGTTGATTTGAGTTCCACATGTTCCTCAATTGTAGGAAATGCGACCCTTGCTTTGCCAATCATCACGTATACGTCTGCATCCGATCCTGATACGTTCATCGATTATGCTGTCCAGATAGTTACGTAAAAGATTCCGCTTGTTCCAGAGTTTCCCTACAAAGTGTGAATAGATTGGTGTTTTTGTAATGTATTTAAGGATCTTTCTTTTCCCCTTTGTGTACGTTGAGGCCTATTGATGCAGAGGCTTCTGATACACTAGTTTTCTTGACCTCCATTTGTTTGTGTGTATGGGATAGAACAGTTATGTCATCTGCGAAGCCCAAATCGTCAAGTTGCATCCAAGCTATTCACTGTATTCTGTGCTTCCTCTCTGATATCGAGGTATTCATAATCTAGCCAAATACCAGAAACACAGTGAAAAGAGGAGAGTATGGAGCCTTGTCTGGGTCAGTTCATCACTTGAAATGTGTCTGTCAGATGTCATCCATGTACCGCTTTTCAGTGTAGTTCACCGTATGGATTCCGGATGATGTTGACTATTTTCTCAGGTACACCATAGTATCAAAGAAGATTCCACAATGTTCTTTTCACGCTTTCTAATGCTTTCTCATAATCAAAGAAGTTGATGTATAGTGACGTATTCCACTCAACTGATTGTTCAACAATGATCAGTAATGTCACGATTTGGTTTGTGTACGACCATTCCTTATGAAATCCACTTTGTTGGATGTCCACTGAGTCTTTCATCCGGTTCACTGACACTCTGATGAAAACTTTTCCTGGTACCGATAGTAGTGTGATGCCTATACAAGTGAGTACTCACACTTACTCAGACCCCTTTCTTTGGTATCTTGATGATATATCCTTCTTTCCAATCTATCAGTGGCACTTGTTCTTTCTCCAGAATTTTCCTGAATAGAACTTGGAGCATGTTTGCAGTTACTTGTATGTCTGACCCTGGTACTTCGGCTGGTATATTGTCAGGCTCCCATTGAAAGTTTAGTCATTTTTTATGATAATGATTACTAGTCAAATCAAGAATGAATATTATACTCAGAACTCGTCAAATAGGTATTTAATCAGCTCAGTAAATATCACTTTCATTTTCAAGGAGATTAGTAGTGTAATCAGAGTTGAGATCAACACTGTGATATCAACATAAGTTACTGATAAATTTCAACCAACGTAACTTATATCTCAAATTTCACTATAAGATGATAATATTCAGAATACGATCATTTTTATGTTTATAAATCCACCATAAATATTGTCAAGCTAACATTTATCTTACAAAACTGAGATGTATTAATATAAGAACAATTTATAAACTGTAGTATTCCATTAATCATTTCTAAACTGAATATTTATTACAGTAGTGAATCTTATTTTTTTGTAAAATTTCTAATTTGTTAAGAATTTTCTTGACAAAAGAATTGTGGATGCGCACTGCTGAGATGTTCCATACTAGGACAAAACACCAATCCAGTGCTTCCAAGTTTTCCATGGTGGTCTAGATTCAATTCAATTATAAAATTACTAAGATCTTCACAAAACCCCTTCTGATAAAAAGAATAAAAACCAAATATCTATGATTTACACATATTACTAAGGTTTTAAAATAAACAAATGAATGAACAAAAAATATTCTCATATTAGATGTTTTATGCATTTTCTTATCTTAATAAGATTTAGTCATTCCTTAACCGATTTAAGATTAATTCTAATATCGTCAAATGAAAACTCTTTAAAAAAATCAAAGATTTACACGGAAATGTTCTATTTCACAAAGCTGAAAATAAAAATTTATGTCAATCATCATAAAAAACATTTACAATCCTCCTTTTGTTCACTCATCCTAAGAAATCCCATCCTATTTACATTCCTTAAATGTCTACAGTGAAAATTAATGAAGAATATTCTAGTCTAGTTAGTTATTTCATTCCAGTAAAAAACAATTTCGTTTGTTTGAAAATGCCTAACGAGATTAATATTAGCTTTAATAACAAAAACCTAAAGGTCTACATTTAAAACTAGCCAATATCAACTAGTGTTAATGGGCTATTAAATAATTTTTGAATCTTAAATCAGATAAATTACATTGATATATTTCAACATTCCTACAGTGATCTTGGAATTACTTAAATTTTTGTTAATAATGTTAGTTCTACAAGAAACGGTAACTATATATATACACTTCTTGTGATTCATTTTCTTTCAGATTAGTTAACACTACTCTTAATTGAATAATTTTCTGTATCTTTAAAGACCATGATTTCAGTTATTTCAAGTTGTTCTGCTTTTTCTTCTCAAATATCAAGTTTCTAGTGTACTTTGTCTATTTTTAATGCTTAATGGTAGTTATCAAACTGTAGTGTGCCAGCTAGTCATCGATTTCTCAATAGAACTATTCGTAATAGAATAGCTCAATTGTTCCTTACCTCGTAAGTACCATGGTCAAACCGGAAGCCCCAATAGACATAAATGTTCTTATGAAGATTTAATAAATATACAATAGTATTTCACTCTATACATCATATTAATTTATATCTTTCTATTCAGGAAACGATCATAAAAGTATTGTTTGATGCCATGTATTTAATATCTCGGTTTAAAGATTTAATTACATGTAAGTAGAATATTTTATAAGACAACAGTTTTCATTAAACCTAATGAAGTTTCTTAACTTATCTTTATTGAGTCACACATTATACGAAGTAACTTAAGTTATATGGTTTTGTAGAGATCGAAGTATTTTTTGAAAAATATTTTAATTATAGAATTGAATTTTGCCGGATAACTAATAGAAATAACTGTAAAAAAGTAATGGATGATGGAACAACATAACGTATCAGCTTCAAAAAGCATAATAACTGTGTTTTTTTATATACTTACCAAAAATATCTTCAAAGCCTTCTAATGATTATTTCACTTATTTATTGATGTAAGTTAAATAATAAAGAACTACCTTTACAGTTAATAGGCTACCGACACAATTAAATTTATGTTGAATGGTTGAAAAATTTTAATACGTCTCCAGATATAGGTTGTTTATTTACTGAATACGATCATTATCACTCAAAATTAAAATTCTTACAGCTATGGTTATTTAAGATATAGACCAAGAATTAAAAATACCGGCAAATAACCTTTACTTTAACTGCATTATGTACATATGATACTCAGTACCTTAATAAACATTATCGGTGTCTGAAGCGAAAAGTAGTTATTTCAAGCCATAATATGATCTCGGCGCATCAAACCGACAAGGAAATTATAGCATGAAATATTCACCCTGGATTTCACAATCTATTTATTCTAAATTTCAAATATTGTGCAAAACTATTTTCCATAAATCAATTTTAGTTCAAGTCAGACCTATTTTTTCCCTTTACATAAAAATACATTAAACAGACAATATCATTTCAATATTTAACATATTTCATCTCTAAAACTATATTATTAATTATTTGTCCTAAAATTATTCGAACTATGATAATTACTCTAAATTATTGTGACTTCAATCTGAATATTTTGTTGTTGGACGGAAGCATTTATTGCATTAAATTTTTATTTCTGAGAAGAAAAAAAACTAATTTTCGTTAATATGCTATCACTTTCATTTTAGAAAAAGGAATATTCTGTCAAAAGAATGGTAATATTCAGTGTATTTGATGTCTCGTACAGTTGTGCGGTAGGCGGAACCATGCAGACTACTTAACATTAATTTGATATACATGTTAGTAAAATAGATACTACTGAATTCATCCAATGAATACTAGACAACCAATCACATGCCATTTATATTAATATTAGAATTGACAATAACACATGTCAACTATCAATTTACTCACATGACAATATTCGTTTTATTTCATAATATAGACTTACTATTAACTTTCAAAGGGTAACAGACTAAATTGACCAATGATTATAATTATTCAAAATGAATTTTGAAATAGCTGGATTAAGTACTGATTGGAAAATACACATTATTGTATCATAAAAATCACTATAATTTATAAATCAATCTGTTGACAAGATATTGTTAATTACACTGGCATTTTGTAAATTGGTTACATACAATAGGTTTTGATCAATGAGTAGTGAGTATCATTTAATTAATCTCTATTCGAATTCCGACTATTAACCATTTTAAATAAAAATTTATAAAAATCAATGAGTTACAATTGATTGATCACTGGGTGGTGATCAATGTCATGCTTATCTAGTCCTTATTAGTGCAGATCGTATGCTATCGATCATGTTGCAATGTGGCCACCACTCTAGGTGACTCAACACTGCGGGCACTATGTATTAAGATTTTAGATGGTGGTTGGAGGTAGTCAACAGGAAACCCCGGACCCGGGTTTCGTGCTACTTGGCACTCGTCAGCCAGGTGTACCACCACCCAGTGATCAATCAATTGTGATTACATCTCAGTCCTACAGGAGGTTAGTCACGGCTCGGATGGCTCAGTGGTAACGTCTCTGACTGTGAAGCTGGGTGACACGAGATCGAATCCGCCAGGGAGCATCAGTTCCCTGAAGATTACAGATACACCTTGCTGACGAGTGCCAAGTGGCACGAAACCCGGGTCCAGGGTTTCCTGTTGACTACCTCCAACCACCGTCTAAAATCAATGAGTTAAGATTTAGTTTCTAAGCTCTTTATAGTAATAAATAAGCTTAAATATTTCCCTCGTTATTTCAGCTAGTGTGCATTTAAATGAGCTTATTGAAGAGAAACATTGGGTTGAGATAAGTCATGGGAAACGTAATTGTTTACACAATCTGTTAGTAAGTGACAATGATCAGTCTACAAAAGTAAACATGTTTTTTAACCTTTAGTTAAAGGTATTTAGAGTCATAATTCATAGTGGATAAAAATAAAATTGATTTTTAATATAATATTTGGTTTTGTACTTAACATACTCTTGATAGATAGTCAATTTTTACTGAAATAACTCACTAATAAGATTTTTAGTGAGGATTTATAATGTAAAAGTACAGTTTTCAAAATGGATAAAATGCCTCACCTAGATAATTTCTCTGATTAAATATAATAAAAATATCTGATTTCAAGGCACTCAAATGTAAAACTAATCTTTAAAAAATGAGAGGAATGTTAATTTGACAAATTGTAGTATATTGTCTCTGGGCCGACCATAATGCTCCATACTTTTTTAATGATAATCAAAAACTAACTTTTACGCTGTGGAATCATTAAAGTAGAACCGAAATTAATACAATCCTTATTGATGGATAATCAAATCTAATGGTTTTGAAGTTACAAAGTCTGTGAATGATAGCAGTTAGTAAAGTACTTTGTGTAGATGTATAATATTTTAAGTGAATCTGCTGTATGAGAAATGATCTATCATACTTAAGTCTTCATCAATATTCTGTCTTTTTTTATGGATAAAATTTGTTAACGATTTATGACGAAGTGAATAAATTTCAGTCTGGTACCGATAAGAAACTGTTGATTAGTTGACTTATTAAATTATGAGCTCTCTCAATCAAAATGTGTTTTTTATCAGTGATTCAGATGACTATTATCAATTATTAAGATTGGGATCAATTAGCATGAATTACTTACCGATAAGTTGTTTGGATAACAGTTCAAATCTGCTAGGTTTTTTGATATCGTTTGTTATCTAATAAATATTTCTAGTAATCCATTCATGAAATAATATACACCAAACTTAGACATAGGGTCTTTTTGACTGTAACAGTTATCAGGCACGGCACTATAATAATGTACACTTAAGGTTACTCTGTGCGAGTTTCCGTCTATTTGACTTTATCATAGTATGTGATTGAGACCCATTCCCATTCTTTAGAAGTAAAAGAACAAGCCTTATTCTGATTTAGAGCAAGAACCAATATATGAATGAAATAAATGATGAATGGTGAGATCATTTATCGATTAATTATGGAACGAC
Source organism: Schistosoma margrebowiei (assembly GCA_944470205.2). Taxonomy (NCBI): domain Eukaryota; kingdom Metazoa; phylum Platyhelminthes; class Trematoda; order Strigeidida; family Schistosomatidae; genus Schistosoma; species Schistosoma margrebowiei. The sequence goes on along the minus strand of OX104028.1, from coordinate 73,082,881 downwards.
GTACCTATTTCCTTCATTATTTTCCATTCTTAACTAAAAATTAACTATTCTAAGATTCTTCGCTTATATTCGCTACCGTGGTCCGTAAAATGAGGAAAACCATTGCATTTTCAATTTACAACAGTAGGTTTTAGGATGAATAATGAAAAACACTGGTCAGTAAACTGTTTTGGTAACTTCAAGTTTGTAAAATCTGTCTATCGAAACTGAACTTGAAATGTACGGATAATAGTGTATTATTAGTGAATTCTATATTAAACTACCATTTTGAATTATATTTTTTTCAACATTGAATAGTTTTGTTTCCTGCTGGGAGATTATCTGTAACAGGACCACTTTTAAAAAAAGGAGTAGACTATACAATATGTAATTACTTTCGGAAAACTATTCCAAAATTTATAAAACTTCACTAAATTCTCATTGATTGTTTTGAATTAAAAATCATAACATAGATTTTAATAAGCCTATGAAAAGATGAACCATTTTTATATTATCAGTGTATTGTTTAAATATACACTAAAGATTTTTATAACCAGTATAAGAAATAGGCAAGTGAACTACATCGTACTATGAATGTAGTTATTTGTTGGAAGGATTTAAATGAAATAACCAACAATGTGTTCATATTTTTCGAAAACAGTTGCTAAGACATAATTCCGCATTGGCATATGTTTACAAGAAAACTTGTTCTTAGCTATAAACTTTTACATATGATTTTAAAATACCCTGTAAGTTAAATAAACATAATTATCACCACTGATGAATGAAAGGAATTTAGTAACAATTAAAGCACTTCACGGTTAGATGCATTAGTAATTTGGGCATGCTAGCATACTAACATCATTCATTCGTTACAATTATTTTTGTTCACAAGTTTCAAAATATGGGATATATATATATATCCTATTTTTTATCTACGTGCATGTATACGTGTAATTTTCAAACCATGCCAAATATAAGAGTTCTCGTATTCTGTTTACTTCATAAATCTTTATATCGATCAGTTATAACATTCTGATCATTTGATAGTAACCCTGATACACGTAATGCTATTCAAATTCGATTTTCAACAACAATCAATGATTATATCAACAACACATTATTAATATTATTAAAAGATAATATCATAAAACGATTATCAAGCGTTTATATTATCATGATCATTTGAGCTTCATGAATTCTAACTAAATATACTAATACACGGAATATTAATTTATAAAGCAATGGAATAAATGGTACAAGCATGTACAATATTGTAAAGGTTAACTTGTGTAAACAAACTTTGAATTGGTTAGTAATCCTCGAATTAAATGATTAATAGACTAAAATTTGTAATCAAAATTTAAGTAAAAACTGCGGTATTAGTTTCGCTTTATGTGTTAACATAAAAGTGTTAAATTTCTAATGACTCAAATTAAAAGGCATAATATTTTTATGAACATAAATGTTTTAAGTATGGACATCGTTGGTTTAATAAATAAATATCGTATGTTTCAGTCAGATTAGTTGGCAAAGCCTGCTTTGAAGAGGTCTACATAGACCCTTCTGGAATAAATCCCGTGTTTGTGGGAACCGCGGCCCCGCAGGATTTCGCGTGTATCACAGTATCGTAAAAAGAGCAACTAGAGGACTTTTGAAGATGTTACTTATCTTGAACAGGTATTGTCTACATGTATACTAGGTAATACACGGACTTTTATTAAAGTATTTCTTGGTATAAATACAGGTATACCTATCCCGTGAACAAATATTCAATACATGCACACCCGCAACATACAGGTTTTACTCCATGCATTCCATAACATGCACATAGGTATATTCACCCACTTAGGGAGGGTAGATGTTCACCGCTCTCTTTGAAATGTATTTTCTACAACAGACTGTCTCTCACACATTACATGAAAATCATTCAGCCCATGGCTAACGCCTCAGTACCTCCTCGAACGCACTTAAGCATAAGGATTCTCTCAGGGGAGGTTGTTGGTCGCGTCTACCTAGTATTTGCAACCATATCTTCTTATTATGTCTTCGACCTGATAGATTAGGCCGGTGATTTTATTAAATATAGGGCAGACAGTATTTCAGCTAACGTTTCCATTGTATGACACCGCACACACACCCTTCTCATATACATAAATACATGAACTACACAGGCATAAGTACTTCTGTAATTCTTATACATATGCATACACATCAGGTGGCCCGGTGCAGTTAAGTGAGCCGCGAGTTAATCAAAAATACAACGGAGTGGGTTATTAGTCCGATCTTCATCGACCACTCAAGTTGGCTTGCAAGGTTACCCCTAGTATGCGGAAGCGCTGAGAGAAAGCCTTAGATAGGATTTTATTGCCAATAAATAAAACCACAAAGATAATTTTGGAAACTCTAAGCAGCTGCATTCAACGATCACTTTCTTGGATTTGATAAGGTACTTCGCCATTGTAAGCAATATTGATGTACTAGTTTCTATTAACATACTCTAAGTATTCAGACAACTTATTGATCAAGTACGGTTTCATATATTTAGTTATAAAAAATACCCACTTTTTGATAGATAATCTTACCAATTGTATATCTAGGCCAAAATTGTCAGAGCAAATCTTTGACCAAGTGGTTGAAATTTATATAATTTAGTTAAATTACAACTCTTTATCACGTAAGGATATGTAGTTAACTTTATGTTTTATGTTTTATATATTAATCCACTGATAAGGATACACTATGATAGCAATGATAAGATGGCAAAAAAAATACTCCCATATTATGCAAAATGTTCACAGTGTTACAGCATTTACGACTGACTAACGTTATTTTGAGTGATATTATTACAGATTATTGAAACCGTGGGTATATACTTAAAACATGGGGCCTAAGCATTAATATATCTATTTGTTAATAGTCGGTTTATTTTTCAAATGTCTTTACTTTTTAAGAAAAATCGTAAAAATGACTAATGATTATTTTCATTATCCAAATTATTTTCATTGATTTTATCAGTTAGTCATTAATAACAAGAGGTGTCTTGTCAATTAGAGATAGCTTCCATCACCAAATCGGATCCTTCGAAAAGTTTATTGTACTGTAAGAAATATGTATCATTTATTAAATCTAACCTATAACTTCTGATTTGTTATTAAAAAGCTAACTGAAAATTTATCAGTCGTTCTTCCTCTGAAACCGGAGGAGCCAAAAGCATAAAGAGTAATGTTTATCAGTGAAATTCAAAAAGCATCTCATTGTAGTTTTATTTGACGTAAAACACATATAGATACTTTGTGACACACTAGAGTTAAAAGCAATAGGGATGAATGTTGAAAAGGATTTAAAGTTGTGGATTTAACAAATAAATAATGCCTCATGGGATTCTGTTATTTTTCGCTTTATGATTCTTGATATCCGGGCAACTTATAAATAAATATAAAATAACCTCATTATTGACTCAAAACCTCCGAATTAAGGTTTCATAATTTAACTATTGTCCATACAATCAATTTATAGTCACATTTTGTTTACTCTTTTATGACTAAATTTGTTATTTTCCCTAAAATTCTAGCCATTCGCCCATCGATGCGTTTACGATCACTATCATTGATAAAATAAATAAAAAACTAGCAATATACATCTGTCATTGCTAATCACAACAAAATATTCAGTTAAAGAGGTTGTACTAGAAAGTAAAATAATAATGCGATCACCCTTGGTTGTTTTCGTTATCAAACTCTTTGTTTATAACTAATAAACACTAAAGAAAACTGTCAGATATTTTGATATGCCGTTAAATGATTGCCAATTTCGAAGAAGGATTAAAACATCTAGTTGGGCTGCTGATACTGTTGTCAGATTGAATAATTAGTGGCGCTTGTAAAATGAAAATGTTTTAGGTATAGATTCATTTGTACGTCATGGGTCATAGAGATAAGACTGATTGGAATTCGACAACATCTCCAAATTTTCCAGTCAAATGAAATATACAAACATTGATTGTTTGTTAATAATTTCAGTCATCGTACAACCATAAGACGGTGTTTTTGATATTGTTTCTCAGTTAAATATTTACCAAATAGGAATGTTAGAGCTTTAATAACCACAATCAAATAATTTACTAAAAACGTCACGGTGAGAGAAATTTCCACAATGCGAATCCATCTAATTTCAAACTATCATACGGTAAATAGAGTCCTTGAAAATAAACTTGCTTAAATAATTCGCTTTAAGGCAATGAGGAACACTATTAATGAAGTACACGCATTGTTATACTAAATCTACTTGTGTATAGTCAAAATGAAAAACTCGGACACTAGTTATGCTGAATTCATTTAATAGAAATAAAATAATTTGAACTATTTTATATCTCCCAGTCATATATATGACTTTCATAAATAATTGCTATTACTCAATCTCCTTTTAAAATATTTTTTATTACTAAATGTATATGTATTTCTTTACTACTATCTAACGTAAATCAGGACACTTTTCGAATATACAGTTTGTCTCAAGGTTAGGCCAGATTTTTATTATGTCTTTAACATGTGATTTTGAGTATGGAGTTGTAGAGATTGACGAATTTCATTGAAACCATACACCGATCTAAGTTAGACCACCATTGAAAATCTGGAGACATTAGATAGATGAATTGATTGAAATTAAATATCAACACCTCTAGATTCTAGCTCAGTGCTCTAAAGTTTAGGCGTTTGCGCGCGAGATCGAAGGTTGTGGGCTTGGTTCCTGCGTGCGCATTGCTGAGGAGTTCCATACCAAGACAAAAGGGCTGTCCAGTGATTTCAGGTTTTCAGTAGTGGTCTAACTTATATTCGTTAATGATTTCAATTATATTAGTAATGAAATTCACTTGAATTAGTCTGAATAGTCAAATGAATTGACTTGAGCTCTAAATTTCTTAATGACGATTATTAAAGAAACTATTCAACGACATTTTTCTTGACAACCGTTAACCATCAGGATATGTAGTGCCAGGAATTCTTTAACATTGATTGCAACTACCTCATATTGAAATATGGAGCTTAATAAGATCAAAGCTAAATCCTAATCATTATGATTCTATTATCAGTATTATTATAAAATCTCTTGAAATATTATTAGGAAATATCAATAGATGGTGTTTATCTTATCTATTGAAAAATATAGTCTCAAACATTGATTCATTTCATATTACTCCTAACCAAACTACACAATTGTTGACCAAAATAGTTCTTTCAAAACATTATAATGCCTAGTCACAACAGGTGGATAAATATATTATAAAATATATTTAGTAAAATATTTCTCCTACCACAATATCTCTCTTTACTTAACTCAAAATGACATTATTTTAAAGTGAATCTCAGTATGCACTAGTTTATCGATATTTAATAAAAGGTAGTCAGTGTATCTAATGATTCATTTCACAGTTTTTGTAACAGATATGTAAAGCAAACAATGAATTTTTTCGGTGAGACTATAATTTATGGACAACTTTTGAGCAACGCTAAAGTGACCTTGAGAGTGTCTATCTACTTACTAGGGTTAAATGAAGGTTATAAAGCAGTTTGAAGAATAAGGATTATAATTCACAGTCGATGGTTAGGTTTAGGAATTAGATTTCTGGTTTTCGTTACAAAATGAAATCAGTTAAAATACCAAGACTCTATTAAGTCAAATGTTTGAATGAATTTCTCACCAAGATCCAAGACCTGTTGTCTTATATCTGATTGGTTCGTTCATAAATTATAGTCTCATCTCTTTTTCTTTATTTACTATTTAGACTAGATTAGCTTCTGCTGCCATTCTAACTATTCTACTCATTCCACAACATTTGATTGGTAAATCAAAAAAGAAAAAACACCAGGGTGCTTGGTACCTGTGTGGTTGCACCACAGGATTGAGCTGTACAATTCAGATTGTAACGTTAAAGCCTATACGATATCTGGTTCCCCTGTGAAGCGAGATTGTGCTGTACTGCTCGGGTTATAAAATTTAAGCCTGGGCGGTGTTTGGCTCTCCTGTTAAACAGGATTGAGTTGTACTGTTTTGATTGTCACATGAGAGTCTGGATTGTGTCTAGTTCTCCTGAAAACCAATGTAAAATTACCCTAGCCCACAAGGATACATTATATATTATATATTTATACTAATATACCAAATTTCAGTATAATCAATAATCAATATCTTAAAATTTAATTCTTAATTTGCAAGATCTGATGTGTTTCTTTTTCGATAATTTAACACAATATACTTTTGAATTAAAACTAAACAATGTAACATTCTTACAATTTCAAAAAAAAGTTAATATTTTCAATGGCAGCGTGTATTGTCAATTATTTGCCGATATTTTGTTTTAGTGTAAAAAGAACTTAATTTTTTTTATTAAAATGAAATTATTGTCACTAAGTTTATGGAATGTAACATGATTTTGTAATTTGGGAATTTCTATCAGGGTTATATTTTTATTGTTAAAAAATGTGATAATAGTCTAAATGTATTTATATTGTATATAAAACAGGTAGATAAATTAAAGAATAGTCATCTCAAATAAGAATCATTAAGTATAAGCCAATTAATCAAAACAACAACAAAAAGAAAATTTCCCTCTATTTTTATTGTAACATCTGAAATAAGACAATAGAATATAAAGTGTTATTTGTTTTCAATAAACTAGGCATGAAAATAAAAAAACGGCCTATAACAAAATAAATATGAATAAATTCACAGAAAAATTGACTAAAAGAGGAAAAGAGAATAAAATGGAAGGAAAAAAGGGGTAAATGAAATGCCGATAATTTAGATTCATCGATTATTTTTGTATAATGTGAGATAAAAATTATTCTTTTTGTTAATTGGTACTATTATTTAGAACATTATCTTGATTTTACAGTTTTTGATCATAGTATATTATCGATCGGTTAGTTAACAATAAAATCACTAATTTTCACCAATAATTATTTATTTTTAATTGATTGGGGAAGAAATTTGAGGTTACAGTTGTTCTCTAAGAATAAACCTAAGGTAACTAAACAAAACTGGAATATCACTGATTGAAATCATGAGTCAATTGAAGCTAGACCACTATGGAAAACCTGGAAGCATTGAACGTCCGTCTCGTCCTAGGTCCTGGGTTCGAATCTCGCGGAGTGCGGGATCGTGGATGCGCACTACTGATGAGTCCCATACTAGGACGAAACGGCCATCCAGTGCTTCCAGGTTTTCCATGGTGGTCTAGCTTCAATTGACTCATGATTTCAATCTGTGAAATTTCTAAAATCTCCACAAAAGCCGTTCTGATAAAACTGGAATACTTGCAAGATAATAAATGAGGAAAACTTCTGTGTATGTAAAACATATTTATGGATTTGACTTGACTCTAAAAGGTTAGTTGACAATGAAACATTAGTGAAAATAAAACCAATTCTGTTACTTATATCAATCTGTATGTATTGTGAAAGGTCAGATCAGAATCTCTTAAATAGTAATTTCAAAATATTATCAGTTCCAAAAATTTGGATTAGAAATATTGTTCATTAACATAGTTTATTCATGAAGATTACAGCTTTTCAATCATTGAACAATTCAAGACACTAACACTGTCGACATATAGTCAATGGCAAAGTCGAGTATATTGTCTTAGATAAAGAAGTTAATGAAGTTTATGGCATAATGTTTGGTAAAATTTTGATTTTAATTTTAATACATAATATATAAACTACTATATAGTAGTATCACTTTTCACCAGTATGTTTCTTAAGTCCAAGCAATGCTGTTAATTAAATTGACTGTAAGTGATATATAATGTAGCATAGATTTTCAAGGTTTAACAGATATCACATGTAACTTTAGGACACAAAATTTTTATTTTATTTTACTTATCACTCACTAAATAATTTGCCTCGAAGTGTGATAGGCAATATTCTAGAACTTCCTTGCATTGTTTACGAAATGTAGAGACGTACGATTTGACAGTTTCTAAGCCTGAAGGTGATCTAAGAACAAATACAAAATTATGTGTTAATTCAGTCAGACTATTAATAAACTGGTGTTTTTTAAGATATTTTACTCTAAGAGTATAATTAAAGTATTTCTTATTAAAATTTTAAAAAACACCACTGGTAATTGGCTAACTCTCCATCAGAATGCTCATACTCTCATGTAATCCACAACAAAACATGCCAGATGTTTATACGAATATTCGTCAAGATTAGAACGCAGAAATTGGGCGCCGAGTATAGAGAAGTCATTATATGTGAAAATTATATATGAAATAATCTCAGCGATTGAAATTTAAATAATTCCAACATTTCGTCCAGACAACTTGTCTGGACTTCTTCAGCATCCAAATTTGATTGGTTTAACACAGTATAGTTTTGATTGGCAAAAGCCATATATTTCTTTGGTGATTTTGATTTTGATTATTACCCGGAAGAAGTTCAGACAAGTTAGCCGGACGAAACGTTGGAACTATGTAATTTTCAATCGCTGAGATTATTTCAAATATAGTTTTCACACATAATGCCAGATCTTTGTTTCAGTTACTAAACCTACTGAATGTGGTATATACTGGAACATCCTCCCATAAAATTAACTGATTTCTAAGGATTTGGTAATTATGTCTACATCTAGTAGATAGTATCCTGTTTTCACCAATGAATCTGACAGTGGTCAAAACTAATGTCATAACGTTTGTCTCAGTGGAACAAACAACTTTAGACTGTCCACATATATGGAATAGGTCTCTTGCTTTCAATGTTTTCATTCTCTGCTCATTAGAACAATATTGAATAGTTTTTCGAAACTTTAACATCTTAGGTTACTTCCAAAAGCTTCAGTATTCTCAACACATAACTCACATCTTGAAAAAACTTGAGAGTTAGTGATTATTTCTAGTTTATTTGTAAGGTTGCAGATATATCATTATTTCTTAGAGTGACTATCTCATCTGACGAATGCCGTTAATAAAAAACTATTCACTATCGAAAATGTTTTACTACAAGAATTATGATGTACATTATTATCATATATATAGCCAGTCTCTACTTTTTGCTTAAACACTCTAAGCTAAATGAAAAATAAGTAATGAGCACCAGAATTATTTGATTAGGAAAACTCATTTGTCCACTCATCCATAAATTACTAACGTTAATATATATAACGGGTTTAACACCTTTTTGATATCAAATTACATCAGCTTTTAATCAACAATTAGCTTCGTTAGAATTATTTCGTATTTATGGATCACTGACGCTTGAAAATAGTAAATTAACTAACCTTTTATAAGATAAATGAATTGGATATTTTAATAAGGTATTTGCAAGAGCCTCTGTCAAGTGGGATAATATTTGTTCTTTTGTTTTCACATCAATCTAAAATAAAAATAGATCCGACAAACAAGAAAAAATGTACAATTAGAAGAAACATCAATATACATAATCTCAGTCAGTCGTGTTAGTAAAATTATTTATTAAGTATATTTATATGTTAAATCGAATTATTCTCACTGTTCTATGACACTGTGTTAATTTTTTCCTTAATATTGTAAGTTCAACTGATTCATTTTTATTTGTTAATCTTTGTGCAATAGCAACTGAAGGTCTTGATTGAATGTGAGAAATATATATTCGTTATTTATTAATATGGTTTACGTTATGAATAAATCAGTTTCTGTTGAACTTATTTCATGGGACCAACACTATACTATTTTCGTAGAACTACAAATAGTTTCTTCGTAAATCCATTGTTAAGACTACATTATATTGTAAAAGAGTAAAACCTTTAGACCAAATTTAACTTATTTCCTGTGTGTTATTCAATTAGGTGTATCAGATTATTAATGCAACTTAAATTCTAGATATATAACTTCAAATGAGTTTCGACTATGAAATGTTTTAAATGTCAAACAAGTAATCATTATCAGTAGTCGATAACCAAGAGATTTTCTTTAACATTAGACTAATTAAAACCCCTCTTTTTAAGGTTATTATACCAGCTAAACTTAGAAATCCCGGATTAAATTGTATGTGGATTTTGTTCTGGTTGAGTATTGAAAAATATTCTCAATGAGATACAAAATATTGGGTAACATTTGAAATATTAAACTGAAAGAATATTCAGTAATCAGATATCATCATATTCAAATATTTCACATTGTGTATTCTAATCATATTTGTCGTCATACACTTTTGTATTAAAATAAATACAAATATAACTGTGTAGTTATTTATTCAGACTCTTTTGATATCATTCAATTAGAGAAATGTCAGTGAATGCTAGAAATCAGAAAATTCAAATTCGAAAGCAGTTATCATCAAGATTCTTTTCGCTCTTTCATTAAGTTTAATATGTGAGCGTTGAATCAGATTTCCAATTCCTGAACAGGAAAATTGTGAAACGTGTGATAAACTTACACTAAATTGAGCAATAAAATTTATTAGAGTGATAAATTTGTTTTACGTATTCTTAGTGTCTTATCAAAATAATTTATAACATAAAAAGAGTCAGCTAGTTATTTCTACAGGACTTCAAGTCTGTGGATTCAATGGAGTTATAATTCCTTATTCAGTGAACATGAGATTCAGTTTGAACTATCCGGTTGTAATTAGTAGGTACCAGAACATACTTGAAAAGTGAATTTGGTTTCAGTTTCGTAACAATCTTAGTATTATAGACTATTTCATAATTTGGTCAGTCATAAAATTTAAAGTTTATTGAATGAATACAACTGTGGCAGTTTCAGAATCTTAAATGCTCATAAATTTACTTCTCAATGCAGGAGTGAAATCAAGAATCGATTCACTACATGAACTAAATAATAATAATTTATCTGAGCTAAAATAAACACCTTTGAAACCATAGAACAAGGCTTTGTAACTGATTTCAAGAAAAAAACTAGAAACAGACAGTTTATTTGATAGTATTTTATCCTGGAATTTAAATAAGTTATTATTATCCATATCATTAATATGAAGTTGACTATTCCCTCAGATTTTAATGTACATAATTCCGGTAAGAAAGAATCAATTAATATTGATAAATGATCGATGTCGTCTATTTATTTTCGAGTAACTAGGATTTCCTGGAAAACAATATTAGATCATACAATATTATGTTAAAACCGGAAAGTAATAATCAGACAAGATATTGATCACAACGGGTCAGTTTAAAACTTTTGTAGAATAGAATGACTAGTTATTACATAATTGAGAAGTAATTTTGGAGAAATTGTCATGTTACTATATTCATATCAGTAATGTGAAACATAAATCTCCAAGCGTAGAATTGACGATTTCTCGAATTCTTTTTCAAGCTACAAAGGTTTACATACAAGATAACCGAAAAAAATTGCAGCTCAAAAATTGTGTATGTAATCAGATAGCATCAATCAATAGCTAGAAATTGAGAAAAAGGGTAAACTAATATGTCAAACGAAACGAACATTATCCTTAATGATGATAAAAAACAATCGTTATTTACTGTCTATGCTCAAAATGAGAACCTATTTCGTTACGAAAATATCGTACAGTTTTAAGAAGATATTCTCAACTAGGCGGACCATTTTATAGGTTATTGCACTCAGAAAGCATAGATGATGTTATAGTGAAGACTTATCATTTGTAGTGAAGTGCCCGCAATGAGCCCAGGACAGAGTTGGTTAGCGAATCCTGGTCAGTGGCCTATGTTCCAAGAGGTGCAGCAGGCGTAAATAAGTAAAATATGAGGCTGATTGCCATGGAAAATTTACCTAAGTAGCGTTCTGGTACAGATCAGAGGATTTATTCTGTATCGATAAAAATTTCTAAGTCATACTCTTTTCTGCAAAGTATCTGGTTTATAGAAATAGAATTTTAGAAAATTTAACACATTAAATGAATTTAATAACTACATCGCACAGCTAAAAAAAGTCTCAACATTAATTATTCTCAAGTTTGTTCTAATCATTTAACCATACACTTCTCCCGATTTCCAAATTCTTTAGTTCTTGTTGTCGTCACTTTTGAGTTTCAATTCTGTTATTATAAATTTATAATACAATTTAAATATCGCACAAATAGTATAACTATTCGTTAGTAAATATATGAGTAGCGACTTCTTCAATGTTGTCTTTGTTTGCTCAAGTAACTATGTGGTTGTTTACTGCAATTTAAAACAAAACAGTATTCTCAAACAAAGATATCTCCGTAGAAACGGTTACACTTATGTCCGAAAGTTTAAATAAACTAGTACAAGTATCAGTGGCAATTGACAAAACAGCCATTCAACTATATTATCTAGGATGTTTCTACCTTACTTTTCATTCGTCTACAAAGCTTAGGACACCAACTCGCAAGTAACTACAAATTGATATTCAAATGTACACGTGCATCCTAAATACGAGAAATGATTTATTGGTTTTTAAATGATCATACCTTAAAAAAGAATTAATCACTTTATCGCAAAACAACAGAAATTTTTATACTCTGAAGCATATTCTATACAAGCCAAAATTATTTTTATATTATAGAAAATTAAAACATTTAACAACAACATCCAGAACGTATAAAAGTCTGAAAACTCTTAGCCAATCTCCCAAGTACAACCACCGGTGCAATAGTTTGGTGCTAAATGTTAGAACGCCACTTTGTCTAATTCAGTTGGGACATCTGTCTTGTGTCAATAGTCCCAGGATCTGGAATATAACTTGAACCCGAGAGCATAAAACTGTACTTGACAAACAGGTTTAAGTGTAATCAACTGAATAAAAACATTGCTTTTAGTATGCTTTAACGAACCAGTGGACATGCACTTAACTGATTTGCTGTACTTCTACTCTGTATTGTTTCAGACAGACCAATGGAGAACAACTGACACTCATTATAGGAATGACTAACTTAAAATCGTTTAAAGCCATTAGCCATCATCAGATGGGCTTGATTGAACTGTCGTTCATTCTGGAGCACATGTTTAAACTCAGATTGAGCTCTAATTCGAACACGTCTTACTAAACGTAGAGAAGCCACAGCAAAAAAACCATTTAGAGCCCAACTTAATGATAAGTAAGTTAAGAATTTACATCAGATGCAACTAAAGAAGGCGCTACTCAACCGTGAAAATGATATCTAATTAGAAGCAACTCAGTATGATATCCAAAAGGCTGTGGAAACATCAGTGGCATCCGCTAGTGGCTTAAACCAAAAGTCTAGAAAAATCAGAGAATTTCAGAGGCGTCTACAGGCCTGGCAGATTCTCAGAAATTTATAACATCTCGCTCAGAACACGGTGAGAAGCGTCGGTAGCTTAAATGTTGGCTGATCGAAAGCCTACGTAATGATCGTCAGCAGTGGTAGGTAGCGAAAACAGAATAGATGGAAGGTGCAACAGCGATGGGTAACAGCCGACAACTGTTCAGACTTATCAAGCAAACGGGTATTAGAAATACGGCTGTTAATGAAAGCATCACAGGAAATGAAGGGACTGTTATTCACTCTTAACCCAAGAGATTAGACCGACAGGCAGGACACTTTAGGGAACAGTTCAACTGGCCTTCAGCCACACTACAGTTACCCACCATCTCCCAGCAACCTGAATGGTAAACTGGTGTGAGTCCTCCAACTCTTAGTGGAGTTGAAAAGGCTGTAAGTAATCTAAAGCCAGGGAGAGCAGCAGGGTCCGATGGACTAGCCCTTGAGATTTTTAAGGATGATGGTCTAGTTTTAGTAGTTAACTTAAAACTGAACGTAATTCTACTTGAATGGTCTCGATCGCCCCAGTTTATAAGAAATGACAAAAATCCCCTTGTAATAATCAGAGTCAACTTAACTAATAGTATATAAAATATTAGCTTCAACAATACTTGACATCTAACTAGGGCTCGTGAAGAGTTAACACGAGAAAGTCAGGATAGTTACAGACCTGGGTGTGGATGTATAGACCAAATACTCACATTCCGGCAGATGCTAGAACACAGCCATACTTTTCGATGTCCTACTATTCTTTGACATTAAGACAGCACTCTACTCTGTTGATCGTGAGGTTCTATGACATTGTCTGTCAATGAAAGGCGTACCAAAAAAGTGCATTAACCATGTACAGAATCTCTACTCGAACATTACTGGTACGATGAACTGTTGTCGGAATTGGTCACTATAAATTGTGTTCATCAGAGTTGTCCACTTTTATTTAAGTTTATTATAGACATGCTCTCAGAGATAACACTTTCATCGTCTGACTTTCTAGGGATTGATCTTCCACCAGATTCCCTTAATGACTTAGGATACACAGACGATACAGTTCTTTTCGGGGAAGACGCTGACAAAATTCAGCCTTCTGACCACCTTAGGCAACAATGCAAATATGTTTGGGATGCGGTTGTATCCCGTCAAATGTTATTTCAGGACGGGCTTGGGTAATAGGAAGCGAAATAGTTGATCGCACCGACCACGTCACTTATCATGGAAGTCTCATCACTACTGATGTTCTGGTGTCGGACGAAATCTCGACAGAGCTTTAGAAGGATCTACTGGCTTTTGCTAACTTTTATCACTCATGCCGTAGGCGAGATATCCATGTTCCAACCAAAGGGCAGGTTTAATGTGCGGCAGTTCGCTCCATTCTACTTTATGGATGTGAAACATGGCTATTAAGAATAGAGGATATTCGTAAGTTACCAGTATTTGATCATAAGTCTACGAAGCATTGCTCGCGTATTTTGGGACCACGGAATAAGAAATACCTCGGCTAGGAGCAGAGTACTGGGTAAGGACGGTAAATTGACTGATGAGGTAGTAAATCGTCATCAACTGAGGTGGTTGGGACATGTTTTTCGTATACCCAGCCACCGCCTATCTTGACGGGCAATGTTTTCTGGTGCAGGACTAGGCTGGAAAAAAACTGAGGGCAACCAAAATAAAACAGGACATCGGTCAATGAAAATTGGACTCACCCATGTAAGTAGGTATGGACTATCTGGTTAGGGTCTTCGTGATTATTGTAGCCAATAGTTAGAGACTTTGAATGACATGACTTAAAATCGTTAGGAACGGCGCAAGTCTATCCATCTATTGTCTTCCCCTGATTCCTAAGATTCTAAATTCCTCATAATTTTTTTTCTGTTTTCATTTCGCTAGTTTATATTTTCTTTACGAGCAGTGTCTTCGATGCCTAATATTTCCTATTACCTCTGATACTGTTACTACCTCTACTATTCTGGCCCCCGAACGCCCTGGTACGGCCGAGAGTGGGGAGAGTCCGCTCTCCCTCTCGAAATACTCTCACACGGCCGCGCGTATACAGCCTCTGCCAGGGAAGTCCTACTCATTGCCTTCTCGTGGCGGGGGTGTTGTTTACGAAAATGAGAGGACGAAAAGCGAACGTCCGGCGCTTTAACCGGATCACAAACCAATGGTGCACATGGGCTCCAGTATCCTGCGGGAACAAATGGCGTATGAACCAATCGTTGGTCACCGGCTACCATGGGATTGCATCTCCTCACGATGTTCCACTGCCTTGTGGGTTAGACCATTAGGTCAAAGGCTCGGGGTGTGGCCCCCTAAGATAACCACCTGCTTCGGTTTGGGCACCCGGGCAGTATCACAGCCCACACACAAACAATGAACTCTATGACTACGGCAACTAATTTCCTCTCTCCGATCAACATTCAATTGATTCAAATAATTATTACTGTTATTGTCATTATTAATACCATTATTATTATTACCATTATTGTCATTATTGTTATTATTATTATTATTATTATTTTCCACATTATTCACCCTCCTTTATACTTATACAGCGGCTCGTCTTTGGTGGAAATTCGACTGTATCTAAACGTTCTCGAGTCACTGTTCGGTTGAAAATTGTATGTTACCACCGAATACGAGAACTGAAGCAGTTTTTCTGAAACCACGTGCACCATTCAAACTGGCTGCCTTCAACGTTCGCACACTAATGCAGGTCGGACAACAGATAGGGCTGGCTATGTCTTTGGAAAGTCTCAATATTGATGTTTGTTGTCTATCCGAGACCCGTATTCAAGACTCTGGCGAAGTACTACAAATTCGATCTCCATCTGTCGCTTCGAAAAGCTTGTTTCACGTGCGCTTATCCGGGGACCCTGTGGCATCTTCGTCTGGTCTTGCTGGCGTTGGTGTCGCACTAAGCGCTAGAGCTGAGGCAGCACTAGTCGATTGGATCCCCATTAACAGTCGGTTATGTGCTGTTAGATTAGAAAGTTCCATCAAAGTGAGAAGAAATCGGCGTGAGAAACGATGTCTTTTCGTCATCTCCGCCTATGCCCCGACAGATTGCAGCCCGGATGCAATCAAGGATGAGTTTTACCACCAGCTGTCTGTTCTTCTCCAGAAAGTGCGTTCGACAGATATTGTAGTACTAGCCGGAGACTTGAACGCGCAGGTCGGGCGTCTAGGCACAGAAGAGAGTCGTTTAGGTGGCCGATGGGGACTCGTTGGTCGCAGGTCAGATAACGGGGACCGTCTACTGCAACTTTGCACAGACCACAACCTGTTTCTGGCTAGCACTAACTTTCGGCACAGTCATCGCCGATGTGCCACCTGGCGTCCTCCCTCTGCATCCCAAGCCTGGACTCAGATTGATCACATCGCGATCAGCTTCCGCTGGCGTGGTTGTGTAAAAGACTGCCGCTCCTTTTGGAGTACCTATCTGGACTCTGACCATGCCTTGGTCTGCGCCAATCTTGCCTTACTTTTCAGTGGACAACGAAGTGACCACCACCAAAGGATTGATATTAGCAAGCTGGTTGCAACCTCTGTTGCAAATAAGTATCGAACCGAGCTAGCTTCTAGGCTAGCTACCACTCCACCGAAAAGTATAGATGAGCATTGGTTGCAATTGCATGACGCCATGAAAATGGCGGGAACAGTCAGTTGTGGGTTTGCGAAACGTCCCGCTTATAAGCACTGGGTTTCTTCTGGTTCCTTACAACTTATTGAAGCCCGTCGGTCGACTCCGGGTGACCGTGAGTTTGACCATAAACGAAGGATGTTACGTAGGGAAATTGGGCAAAGCTTGCGTAAGGACCGAGAAGCCTGGTGGTCGGAGCGTGCTAATGAGATGGAAGCAGCAGCTGCATCTGGTAACTACCGGAAGCTCTTCCAGCTCATCCGAGCCACTGGCAGCAAGAAGT
Source organism: Schistosoma margrebowiei (assembly GCA_944470205.2). NCBI lineage: Eukaryota > Metazoa > Platyhelminthes > Trematoda > Strigeidida > Schistosomatidae > Schistosoma > Schistosoma margrebowiei. The sequence goes on along the minus strand of OX104028.1, from coordinate 73,065,756 downwards.
CTGGTGTGAGTGAAACAATCTGCGAGGATGATGGGATGCCAATCACTAACATCCATCGACGTCTTGGACGATGGGCAGAATTTTTCGAAGGGCAGTTCAACTGGCCTGCTGCTCCGGCAACATCGGTCAGACTGTCCTGCCCTCCATGGCCGGTGACGACTGATCCACCGAACGAGGAGGAAGTCCGCAAGGAACTCCAACTCTTGAAGCGTTACAAATCACCTGGCCCAGATGACTTACCTCCGGCTCTTTTTAAAGATGGTGGTGACTTTTTGACTAAGGAATTGACGACGTTGTTTACAAAGGTTTGGGAATTAGAGAGTGTACCAACGTCATGGAATGAGTCGATAGTTGTACCTATCTTTAAAAAGGGTTCACGTCGTTCCTGCAACAACTATCGGGGGATAAGTCTACTTCCGATCGCGTCCAAGCTATTGGCTTCCGTCATACTTCGTAGGTTGTTCAAAACCCGAGAAAGATTGACTCGCGAGGAGCAGGCTGGGTTTCGTTCTGGTCGAGGTTGTATTGATCATATCTTCACCCTCCGCCAAATGTTAGAACATCGCCATACTTATCAAAGGCCAACAATCGTAGTGTTTCTTGACGTCAGGGCTGCCTTCGATTCGTTGGACAGGACTGTTCTCTGGGATTGTCTATTGAAGAAGGGTGTGCCTGAGAAGTTTATTAACATCCTAAAAGCCCTATATAAAAACACCTCAGGCAGAGTGAGGGCATACAACCACCTCTCTCCATTGTTCTATACGAGTAGTGGGGTTAGGCAGGGTTGCCCAATCTCACCATTCCTCTTCAACTTTGCCATCGATGACATTCTGGAAACAGCTCTGATGAATGTAAGTAATGGTGGTGTGGATCTGTTGCCTGGAGAAAGACTTCTCGACCTTGAGTATGCGGACGATATTGTCTTACTGTGCGATAATGCCCAAGGCATGCAATCCGCACTTAATCAGTTGGCAATCAGTGTCCGTAGGTATGGTATGTGTTTTGCACCTTCGAAGTGCAAAGTACTTCTACAAGACTGGCAGGATTCCAATCCTGTACTCACCCTGGATGGTGAGCAGATAGAAGTAGTCGAGAAGTTCGTGTATCTGGGTAGCTGCATAAGTGCTGGTGGGGGTGTGAGTGATGAGATCAATGCACGTATAGTGAAAGCCAGAGCGGCTTATGCCAATCTGGGCCACCTTTGGCGCCTTCGTGATGTAAGTCTGGCTGTAAAAGGTCGGATCTACAACGCGTCGGTGAGAGCAGTTTTGCTCTATGCTTGTGAAACCTGGCCTCTCCGAGTTGAGGACGTTAGACGACTCTCTGTGTTCGATCATCGCTGTCTCCGAAGGATTGCTGACATTCAGTGGCAACACCATGTTAGTAATGCAGAGGTTCGGCATCGTGTGTTTGGGCACAGAGATGATAATTCAATTGGTGTCACCATCTTGAAACACCGACTTCGGTGGCTTGGACATGTTCTACGAATGTCGTCCCAGAGAATTCCACGTCGTGCATTGTTTGCCGACTCTGGGACTGGTTGGAAAAAGCGGAGAGGTGGTCAGTGGATGACATGGTGTCGTGGTATGAAAGAAAGCTGCAAAGGACTGGCTTCTGTCGGTCCTTCACGACTCCCTGGTTGGGGTCTGAGAGATGGTGCTACACAGTGGTTAGAGACGTTATCAGATATGGCTCAGAATAGAAGCCAGTGGCGATCCTGCTGTAACCTTCTTTTACTTTCTTCATAAAAAGTGGTTGTGTCTCCCTTACTTGAAAGATTTCTTCCGATTGTACCTTTCCGTTCCATCGTTACGACCGCACTACCTTTCACCAATCTCTTTGTTATCGTTCTCTTTTTCTTTTGTGCTCCTTAGTTTTTTTTCTTTTCTCTCTTCGAATTTTCATTGTTTTGTGTGGCGCATATATATTGGCGCTCTCTTGTACCAATATTTATGTGCTCAAATAAATAAATAAATAAATAATTCTGGGATTTGGCCTGACTTCATCCCTCTGTGCTATTGGGGTATGGCAACTTGAATCGATGTACATACGTACAGGTTTTACTTCGTGGCTTACTGATTAATTTAAAACGTGACACTTCAACGAGATAAATTCACAGTTTAAATCTAATTTAGGTGTTTTGCTAACAATGAAATCTAGTTAAAAAGAAATTAAACGGAAATGAAGCACAAAGTACTTTGACAAAACAAAATGTTCACTTTTAATAAAACTAATTCATTTGTACTACTGTTTAGTAATATCAAAAAATGTAGCCGATTTTTCCAAGACAGTAGAGGAACTTCAAAATAAAATAAAATAAATATGTATACACTTAGGGTTGAAGGGATAAAAGAAATTTTCGGATACATAGTTTCCATAAGGATAAGAAATAAAATGTTTTTATCGTTAAAAGAAGAAAACAAATGTAAAAAGAATAACTCTGGATCTATAAAAATAAACATGGGAAGCATTATGAGAATAGATAAAGTCAAAAAAACATTTCAGAAAACAAGTACACAAATTACATACACATGTAATTTTAAATGTTTGTAAAATAGTTTGCAAAACTAAAGGAATAACATAGATATAAAAAAAAGAGGAAAATCACCAATAAATGGAAGTATACAACAAACAATTTAAGATCATTTAAAGCTATACAACCAATGAAGAAACTAATCAAACTTTTTTAACACAAACTAAACGAAGCTTATTACTCACTGAAGTATTGTCAATATTATGTTTAAATGACTCTGATAATCCAATATCGGTTAACTGAATAATATTATGTTTCATGCTAAATGAACGTCCCAGATATTGAATAACATAATTAACAAATGCACTTGTAGATGTGAGTTGATGAAAATTCCGATGCAAAGAATTTAATTCACAAACAAAATTATCACATAGTTGATTATAAACCTTTAGACAGAATAGAAAAAAGAATGATGAAATTATTGAATTATTTTAAAACAACCACAAGATAAATACAGAAAGAATATTTTTATAACTTAAGTCAGTCAGCTAATGTGAACTACCTTAACATTCAGCAATCAACTATATCACTAGTCACAGGTTTCAAGGAAAATCCCCAAAGTCCCATTGTGAAACAATTTAAGCGATGGGATTCAACTATGTATGATACAGGTATCACAGATAACAATGGATGATAGTTATGTAAAATTGAGGATTGACATTGTTGACACGAGTTCGTCTGTATACTGCGAAGTTAATACTCTTTAGATGCTTATTAGTGGAGCAAAAGCTTACTTTACTTCATCAAAAAATCTTATCAGATAAATTTTACATAATGGATTTTGTTTTCAGTTAATTTTCAGTTAGTAATGAGAGGATCCGCACAAAACCAACATAATACTAATGATCGTGTGTTCACTAGTGAATAGTCTAGAAACAGATTTCCGGAAATTCCAGTGACAAATCTTCACCCCCAAAACTTAGCCGATTATAAGGAGGGAGTAACTTGCTGATAATATATTAGTTATATATGAGGTGAATTATTGGAATCCGCTTTAGGTATGAAGTCGTATATGTGCGGACCGCTAAGGAGTTTAAGACTAGAGTGAAATAGTTGTATAATACTCCTTATCTCTCCCAGTAGTTTCTTTCGTTCAAACCAATTCACAATAAGTGTGCATTTAACAATTGTTCTTCTTTTTGATTAATCAACGTCAAGCTAATAACCTTTTCAGTGAATTATGAATCGATAAAAAGTAGCAGTAAAAAATCGGACACAAGTAATTCTCTGGAGTTATGTTACCATATAATATTGCTGAAGGTCTATAAGAACCAAACTGAGGAAACGGAGTACTTATTGGTACATCATTACCATTCGATAAAATATGTTCGTTGTCAACTTATCGATCCATCTAGTTGCCATAATAAAGACATTTAAATATAATCTCCATATTAAACAGGTGGTGTTGCCCTTCTGTGATTATACTTTACATAATGCCTAACTCAATCCTTTGCTTTTGAAAATAGAGCAGTTATAGACTTATACTAGGATCTTATATGCAAAAAACACAGAGCACTGAATCTTACAGGTACATCACTGTAAGAGTAACTTACTTTGATGACTACTGATCTAAGACGATTTAATTTGACCGCTAAACAGTTGCTTCCAACTGATTCTTACATTCACGATGTTGTATGCCGACAATTATAGATAAGAACGTATTTCATGGACAAATAAGTTGAAGGAAAATATTACACTCTGAACGTACACACATTCAAGATATAGCCCACGAAAGTTCACTTACGTTATTCCATAGTGATTCTGGTAAGAGACTGTCACGTTTAAGCATTTTTATTAAGAAATTATAATGTTTCTTTTGTTGAGTATTTTTAGATAATACAGGCAAGGAATTATCTCCATATGATATGTTGACAGTAACACTGTTAGTGGTGTTTGCAGTAGTAGGAGCTTTCGAAAGAGGTTTTCTCTGTGCTTTACTACTTTTATCATCATTAATATCACCAAACAAGTGTTGCAACTTTTCATTTTGATATGGAGCATAATTTGTAGTTAGTAGATAGTAGGCCAAATTTTTACAATGATCTAGTGACATATTGATGACTGTATAAATGAAGAAAATGACGATACTGATCAAGATATTTTAATAAAGGTGAAAATAACTTTAAAATATTCTTTTTAATCCATGTAAACTCTACCTTAAAACTACAGTAAACATAGTTAAAAGAAAGCATTGTGATACTGGTTTTTTGGAATTAAGGAAAGAACACAATTAAATTCATAGACAGAAGTTAACTAAATGACTGTAATTCGTAAATAAAGAAGGTACGAATCGAGCGAAGAAATTTCTTTTCAATATATATATATATATATATATATATATATATATATATATATATATATATATATATATATATATATATATATATATATATATATATATGATTTACAATAATGAAATAATACTCATCCAGTAGATACGTTGCGTAATAATTACATAATGACATTTCGATCATAAATTAACATTGGGTAATTGGAAGAAAGAGGATTAATAATAATCAAAGTAATTGTTCGAAAATCAAGAAGCTGCTACGTTGCATAATGTATGAAGAAGAGAAGGAACAGAATATTTTGATGAATGGTCAGTAGAATAGTAATTGTGTAAGAGTCAATAGATGAATGTTGAGAATATGTCAAATGCAAAGTTCAAAAAACAAAAAAGCAAAAACAAAATGGAAGAAGTACGAAAATAGTTTATCAATGTTCTGCTACAAACTACGTCTAAATCTTTTACTGACACTAATCAGTAAAATATGCTTACTGAGACGAATCGGTGATAATATTTTATGTGGACAATAGCACTGCAGCCCATAACACACCCTTGTTTTTATTTTGGATTGTTTATTTGAATCTTCCCATTGATGTTTATGACTGCAATTGGTCAGTCTGTCATTGGCATATGTACAACCTGTGAGGATTGCCTCGATGTTGCCTTAGGTCACAAGCATTATCAGCAAAGATGGGTGGTGGGCAGCAGTAGGATCCAGGACGCGCGTTTCGTCCTATTTTGGACTCGTTAGCTAGATTCACTTGCATCTGAGTTGATGTTTACTTTGGTACTCGAACCGAGTACCGTCCGCTTAGAACGCCGTTGTCTTATTTACTTAGCTACTGAGTCTCAATAGCCACTAGCTTATACGATGGGGAAGTGTAAATCAACTGCAGTCCTAAGCATCAATGTGAAGATTCAAACAAACAAAACAAAATGAATTTAAACTTCGCCCCATTTCACAATCTAGTGGCTATCAGGATTCAGTAGCTAAGCGGATAACGTGATGGCATTTGAAACGGACGGTGCTGGGTTCGAGTCCCGGAGTGAACACCAACTCAAATGTATGTACACCCAGCTGACGAGTTCAAAACAGGACGAAACGCGCGTCCTGGATTTCACTGCTACCCACCATCCATCTTTACTCACACCCTTGTTCTGTTTGAGACTAGTCACCTGAATAAACATACAATGGTAAGGTTATTCTACAATCAGAATGGGAAATTTATGTAGATAGAAGTAAGACTTACAATCTATAAAAATTTACTGATAAGTCAATCAGTGTGTTGGAGTATTTGAACTTTTCAGCCCAAAGCAATAAAGTTCTTCTAAATTGCGATACCGATTTTCATGCAAGACACTCTAAAATGCAACAGTGCAAATGTACAAGATTTAATAGTGTGTAGGAGGTTCTGTAAATAATTAACTGTAATCACCTAAGAAATACAGACTCAAATTCCCGACAGATTGAGTTTTGCAATAGGATGCGATTGACAAGCCGTTAAATTAAGCTTCATGCATTTTAGCATGACTCGCATTGTTTTGACCTTAAGGAGACCTTTGGAATTCAACTTGTTTACTGTTGGAACCATGATATTAAATTCCTAATAATGGAAAGGAGAATCCCTTCATTCATCGGCAATATGCTTGCATTTTAGTGATATGTAAAACCCAAACGACATAAACTGTCATAATTATTGAGTGATAGAAATCAGAACACGTCAACTTTTACTTGAAGCTTGACTGGTGTTAGGTAAACATCGTAGTGTTAAGCTTAATTCTATTACGAATTAAGCCTGTTAAAGGAAATGAAGGAAACTGGATTGAGTTGGATATTTCTAACGAACATCTACTTCGGTACTACCTAATTGAATGAGCTATCTAGTGAGAAGACTAGCCAATGCAACACAAGGAGACATTAAATTCAATGCAAAACACCAAGACATTTCGCGTAATGATAATTCTTAGGAAGACAAAAGGAAAGAGAAATTTGAAATATGGACAGATAATTTTTGGCGAACAAGATGGTACAGTTTAATGATTATTTATCAGGTAGTCATATGATGAGAATTGTATAGCCTTAATTATAAGCTTTTCAGCCTACTGACTATACATTTGTTACTCAGATTAGAATTAGAAATATCTTAGTTACGTATCTATTAATATTTGTACTATGGTTGTGTTGTGGTCCTGTTTTTTATTTAACACATTGAGTTATGGATCTAAACAAATAAAGGTAATTTCGACCACTCCCTGGGGTTCTTAGTGTTCTAACTAGAAGCTTATGAATGTGGAAGTTTGCGAGAAAAGTAGTTTCCATAGATATAGAGAGTTTATCATTTGCGTGTGGGCTGTGATACTGCCCAGGTGCCCAGACCGAAGCAGGTGGTTATCTTAGGGGGCCACACCCCGAACCTTTGACCTAAAAGTCTAACCCACAAGGTAGTGGAGCATTGTAAGGAGGATGCAGTCCCATGGTAGCCGGTGACCAAAGATTGGTTCATACGCCATTTGTTCCCGCAGGATACTGGAGCCCATGTGCACCAGTGGTTTGGGGTCCGGTTAAAGCGCCGGATATTCGCTTTTCGTCCCCGCCACGAGAAGGCAGTGAGTAGGACTTCCCTGGCAAAGGCTGTATACGCGTAGCCGTGTGAGAGTATTTCGAGAGGGAGGGCGGACCCACCCCGCTCTCGGCCATACCAGGGCATTTGGGGGATTATTGATCTCATTAAAAAATTGAGTAACGGAGTTGGTAAGCTTACTATTAGAGGCGTAAATAAGAACATAGGAATAATATAAACAAAGTTAAAACTACTATTAACAATAATCAATTCTAGCAATAATAAATACTTACTAGTGAAGAAGTTCTACAAACTGCTATACAAAATTCGAATGCATCTGTAGCTAATTGTAGATGACGTTTATAGTTAGCACTAAGATTTTGAACTTTATCCCACAGGGATTTCTTAAATGTAACATAAAAGAGAAATACAGCTTAATATTTGCCTAGTTGAAAATAAAAATCGAATCAATTCAAATTCTAATCAAAATGAAACTCAACGACAGAAAGTCAAACGTTCTGACCACCGAGTCGACATTGATTCGTTCAGAATTAAGTGAACAGAACCCATACCATTAAGAGTTACCACTGATACCAACCTATAAGGAGCTCCAAAGATAAGTCTCCATTTAGTATACTTGTAAATTAAGATGAACTGTTCATAACGTTGCAGGAAATCTTTTGAAAGAGTTTTGATGGAGTCGAAATTGAGATTTAGCAAAGTATTTATCGATAAGTAAAATGACAGTTCAAGAATATTGTTTATTAGGAATTTACAAAAATAAGAAAATGGAAAGCTAAAACTTGACACATTGAGTTGTAGTCATAATTGAATGAAAAATGTTAAAAAAAAGGCAAGTTAATCACATGTCGTTTCAGTCACTCCGGGGTAGTTGAATGTAAACAACTGACTTTTGTTAAACGCAAGGTCTATGTTTTAGCCTTCTAGTTGTCACGGTTTCTGAGAATCTCAATATGACAGAGATATTTTTGTACTCGTTATTTAGAATGTTTTTACTTGCATGTCATGTTCAGGTGGTGTGCCATCAAAATACAAAAACCGATTTTGCAGATACATGTAATATGTGTATACACATACCTCGAAACTACGATTAAGTTTTCGTGTAAATATTTCTGAGGTCAGTGGCATGTTTTGCATACTGGGTCGAGGCTTCTATTCTATTTATTGGCTTCCGATATTCAGAGCCAACCCAGAAATTTGTTAACCAAGCTCATCTTAAAGATGCAAATCCAATTCAATGGTTACGTTCCACAGAAGAGTCTACACAGAACTGTATCTTTTACGGACTATTAAAACCAAAGTTAAACAAGTTTTCTCACTATAGGGTTGTAGAGATGATTGAGTTCAAACTTACATTAATTCGATAATAACGCACATTTAGGTCGCGTCAATCTATTTTATAAGAGCTAAAGGTGACAACTAATTATTTAAACATTGGTTAATAAAACGGGAACTGAACTAAAAACTTGTGGTTGGAGCTTCAGATGATCTTATTTAGTAACATTTAAATTTTGAAAAATAGTAAAAAGTACTACAATAGCAAGCTGTAACTTACATTAATTGGATTCAGGCAGCAAGAAACACAATGTTCGTAGATAGAACAGCAGTAATTAGATTTGCATGAATGACAAAAAAAGCGCTGTGTTAAGTTTTGAAACGGGCAACAACTATTTGTCAGGAGATTAAAATAATTACACAGATATCCTAGTTCGTCAACAACGAGTATGGGACTTTGTTTTGTATGGCGACAAGTAGAGTTCGGTGATGAGGCCCTAATATCTAAAATACGAGTTAAACAGGAAAAATTAATCGACATAAAACTGAAGTAAATACGATCAAAGTGGACTGTTTACTAGGACATAACTGCCTTTATTTATTCGACTAGAATATGACATTAATCTATGGAAACAGTGAATGTTAGTCCGACCCGAGTACGAAAATGCAAGCCTGCTGGAAACAACTGCCAAGACTGCTGAGAATGACTGAAAACCTTCCATGAATATCGCTTAAAATCTCCGACGATTACGCAAATACATTCATCTTCTACCTCTCTGTAAATCTTAAGCAAAATATCACTGCAGTTCTCATCCCACACGTTTAACAAGTTTCAGGCATTTATAATTTAAGCATGTTACTGCTGATAGAAATATTTGAGGATCAGAATCACGTTTCTAAGCTAGGTTTTAATTTTTCTTCTTCCCATATTAATATTATTAAGTTAACTCGGTTGTACGTTTTTGTTTTATTGTCAGTCAGCTACAACGTAAGGTCAGGAACATATATGCGTCGGTCCAAGTTGACATACCTTATTAGCACAACAAGATGAACACCGAATTCATAGTAGTTACTTCAATGGTAGTAATATATAAAAGATTGTGTATAAGGATATAATTCAGGAACAAAGAATTAGAAAGTAAGGTACAAAGTAATTACAATCTCACGATTTAAGGGTAGACAAAGAGTGTATACACCTACGCCATTGTGATCGATTCTCAGCCATGTCACTCACTCTCCAACAATTGGTTACAATAGTCACACGGACCCCAACCAAGTAGCCAGCATTTACCAACATGGTCAGACCAGAAGTTGGTGACTTGAAGCACTGATGCCACGTTTTGGTTTGGTCGCCCCTAACTTTCCTCCAACCATCCCCAACACTAGTCAGCATTGCGCGTCATGGTAATCGGTGTTCAGGCATACGCAACACGTGGCCCAATCATCTTAGTTGATTAAGATTTACAACCTCATCAACTGATTTACCATCATTTCCTAATACCCTGTGTCTAACCTTACTATTACTTACTCAGTGATCCCAGTAGACGCGAGCTATGTTTTCAAGATATCTGCGGTCAAATACTATTAGCTTACGAATATCTTCTACTCTTAGTGGTCACGTTTGGCAGCCGTAAAGTAGAACAAAACGAACTGCCACGTAGTATACTCGTCCCTCAATTGGTGGACGGATATCTCGCCTTCGCCATAGGTGACGTACGTTGGCAAAAGCCAAACGAGCTTCTCGAATCCGTGCTGAGATTTCGTCAGACACCAATCCATTAGGGCTGATCAGAAGTTGTCGATTCAAATCCCATAGTGATAGAGGTAGTAAAATTATAATCAGTAATCGGGAAAATTAGGGTTTGAATATGTTATTCAAAGAGTATGATCCAGTGAAGTAAATTCGGAAAGAGAAAAAAGGGACATGAAGAATTCAAAAGACTAGAATTTGGGAAAGCAAAAAGAGTGGATGCACCTGAGCCATTGCAAACGATTTTGAGCCATGTCATCCAAGGTCTCTAACCATCGATTGCTATCATCTCGCGGATCCCAACCAGGTAGTCTACACCTACCAACATGGCTCAGTCCACTTGTCAGCGACTCCATGCATTTGTGCCGTGTTTTGGTCTGGCCGACCCTAGCTTTCTTCCAACCTACCCCTAGAATATGTTGATTATTTCAGTCTCTAGCACGTATGAAGTGCACCGTTTACCATTTCAAAGAGAAAATATATTGAAGGAATTCTAAACAAGCAGTGTGCCTGATGGATAAGTTGTAGACAAACAAAGAATAAAAAACAAAATACCTTTCTAAAACCTTGTAACTCTTACCGAAGTATTGCAGTTCAGAAGAAAAACCTCTACGTCTAACAATGTTCACACTCCTTTTATGATTCTAAGGTATATGTGTTAATAAAATTTACTCACAAACATTATATATGTAGGTAAACAACAGGATACATATGACTATGACAAACGCGATGGCCAAAACACGAGAGTGAGCACGTGTCATGAACTTGCAGCGATGTGACAATGCTTATCGCTGATAAGTCGTCTTGAGGGATAGAAAATCTGGTCAGAAATCAAAAGTCCATAAAGGCTACGACTAAAAATCTAACTTGATGACAAAAGAATTTGATGAAATTATGCAAACGTGTATTTAATTTATTGGTAAAACAGGATAATATGGGATTAATTCATATATTGATAACAATAGCAATGAAAAACATTCTGTTAGTAGTGTTGTTCTGGCTGAAATGAGGAATCGTTTGTTGACGAGAACCATCCTGTGTATATTTGCGGTTACATTGTTATTGTACTATACATTCTGGTAGGAAGCTAGAGTCCCGTTAAGATTGTTTGAAATAACACTCCAGCTTCTTAACCAAAATGGTTAGTACATTATAATTAATTAGTTCCTTTGACAAATTTGAATAGTGTAATAAGAAGATGGAGATCATTGAAACGCAATAGGTTTCGAGCAATCTGATCACACATATACTTGTTGAGGATATCTATATGTAAAGTCCAGTTTATATACGAAGGTGAACACTTGCCAGATCAATGGGGTCAACAAAGAATTCCTCATTTCAGCCTGAACCATACTGCTGACAAAATACTTTTTCATCACTATTGTTTTCAATATATGCATTTATTCAACGACCGAGGATAAAAGTCATCCGCTTAAAGTCTTATGTTGATGGAGTTTTGTTCTCTGAGCTGGATGGTTTGGTCGTGGAGCTTTCAAGTTTGCGCTGATGATGTCGTTCAGAAGAACGATGAAAGCTCCACGACCAAACCATCCAGCTCAGAGAACAAAACTCCACCAAAATCATCCACCTGAGCTACAAATCTCCACCATCTCAAAGTCTTATGTGCTCTACTCAGGTTGTCAACTCTGGAACTGGTGCTCTCTCTATTAACAATCTCCCAGAGTTAGATACAAACATGATGAGGAAAATGCAGTCTGGAAATAGAAGGTAGAACCAAACGTGATGAAAATGGAGCCAAATGTGTGTTTACGTTGAGAGTATAGGGGTTTTAAGTTAGTGTTCAGAACCTTTAGTGCTAAGAGTTAAGTGTTAAAAGATACAAAGCTAAGATTAAGTGTCGGTACATATTGCACAACTATGAACTCTTGCTCAACTTATCGATATGTAGTACTAACAACAATAAGAAAGCTCAAAAACCGAGATCAAATTGTCTACATCTGTAGTTTCGTTTCTTGAACCGAGTAGTGAACAACTGGGATTTTCTACCAGAACACGTAATAACACATTCTTTCGATATATTCAAAACGATACTGGACCTCCACAGTGTTACAAACTGCAAAGATTAACGTAGGTTGATAGACCTGTCATTATTACAGAAAAGTGAACATTCAAAATTACTAATCTGTGATTCTATTACTCTATGTTTTATAGCTTTCACACGAAGTCTGCATTCTGAATTGATTAACCTTACACTCACTCCCGAATTCGCCTAAGATTGTCGACTTATTATTGTTTTACCAATAAAACTCGTCCGACCGACCACTTTAAGCGTGAAAACCCACGTATTTACGAAGAAAAAAACAATGACGGTATATAAGGCAATCACCGATTATTATGGAACAACATGAAGTTTACTAGCGTAAAATCAGATGAGACTCTAAGCAGCATACCTTAAGAGTTTGAAGCAAAAAGAGGGGGTCACAACACAAATCACCTGGGTGCCACATTATTTAAATAATTTGGTGCGTTAAAACGCGGCTAACACGAAGAAAGAATTAACTTATTTCTGTTACCATCAGGAGCTTCTAGAAATCGCAACCTTATATCCCTTTGGAATATCTGAGGATTTTATAATGGTGAAGGACGGGACCACCCGTCCCATATCTGTTTTCAGTGGCATATCTCAAGAGGGCTGAAAAAGGGTGCAAGAAAAAGAAAAGACGAGAAGCAGAGCAGGCAGTGTTCTTGAAAGAATAGTTAAGGTATGACTACTCAGTCAAGTTCTCTCTTATTAAAGTATTAATTAAGCAAGAGCATTCTAAAACGTGTAAAGGACAGTGCCTACCACCTCGGTAAACCTCACATAGGTGTGTTACCTATCCATTCACATAAGGCTCATACAGAAAAACAGAACGAAGCTCACGCGTTCCAATTTGAAAGCAGAAACTGCTTATATATGAACGCCTCGAGTCTACCAAACAAACTGGATGAATTACGTGAACTTTGCAACGCTAATAAAGCCAACCTGATAGGAATATCTGAAACCTGGATATCTTCTCAGTTCTCGGATCAAGAGTTAGCATTACCAGGGATGACTTTGTTCCGCAACGACAAAACAATAGGAATTGGGGGCGGAGTAGCCATATACATAAGCTCTTGCATGGAGGTGCACCAAGTTCACAACCTCGAGTTTAACAATCTTGAGGAATCCATTTGGTGCTCTGTAAGATTGTCTAACACTTCGAGATGTCTAGTCGGTGTCATTTACAGGAAGCCAACTGCTGACATCGAGTACGATAGTCGTATTCTGGATGGACTATCCCGCTTTACCCGTCTCGGTTTCACACACATCCTGATTCTAGGGAACCTTAATCTACCTAGAGTCAACTTCGCGGAACACACGTATACTGGAGGCGACAACTCAATTGAAGCTCGGTTCTTTAACCTCATCAATGACTTGGGCTTATATGAAAATGTGAGGTCGGCAACTCGTTGGAGAAACAGTCAGACACCATCGCGGTTAGACTGTGTATTCACAAACGAAGAATTCCTAGTTGACAACCTCTCAATCCTGGCTCCTCTGGGAAAGAGCGATCATGCCGTCATAGCCTTCAGTTTTGTCACCAAAACTAAGCTAAAGTATTCCAACAATAATCTGCGTTGGAATTTTAAACGGCTGAATGTGCCAGCTCTACATGACTATCTACAACAGGTGGTTTGGGATGTTCACCCCCAACTCGATGTGAACGGTCATTGGGACTTCTTACTGCACACGCTCTTATGTGCTACAAACCATTCAGTTCCTCAAACGGTTTCCAAAAGCTGTAAGCCACCTACAATAATCAAGAACCGTACCCTTCGCCTGCTAAGCCGTAAAAGGCACTGTTGGGCGGAATACAAACGAACTGACAACGACGGAGCGTATAGGCAATACAAACATATCAGGAACATATGCACGAAGGCTATAAGAGAAGACAGGCTTCATTATCAGACAAAGCTTATGGACAAATTTGCCTCGAACCCTAGAAGCCTATTCCGTTATGCAGCCTCTCTTCGTCAAGCCAAAACATTAGTTTCTCAACTGCTAGGTCTTAACGGCCCGACCAACAACGATGATGACGCCGCTAACCTTCTGGCGGCACATTACTCTCAAACATTTCAGCCGGCTGACATCAACTTTATTGACGACAGTTTCATCTGCAATTCCACAGGGCTTTCCGAAGTGGACTTAAGCGCTGACTTGGTGTTCCGGAAACTGCAGCACTTAAGACTAGATACTTCTCCTGGCCTGGATATGGTTCATTCTGCCATACTGAGGGAAGCAGGCTCAATCCTGGCAACGTCGCTTAGCGTGATGTTTACACACTCGCTAAGCCGAAGCAAACTACCGGAAAATTGGAAATTGGCTCACATCACACCAATTTTCAAAGGGGGTCGACGCAATGAACCTTCAAGTTATCGGCCGGTGGCTCTTCTGTCATTACCTTCAAAACTCATGGAGTCCCTGATATGCGATGGTTTAAACGACTATCTACTGTCCTTAAATTTCTTCTCACCCCAACAGCATGGTTTCAGGAAGGGTTACTCTTGTATAACCAACCTGCTAACTGCGGTGGACAGATGGACAAGCATCCTCGATCGCAAGGGAAAGGTTGATATCATATACCTTGATTTCTCAAAAGCTTTTGATAAAGGTAACCACTTGTGTCTTATCAATAAGCTCAAACGACTAGGTATCAAACCACCTCTAATCGATTGGCTTACTTCACACCAAGAAAATCGACACTTTAAGGTTAGGGTTAATTTCACTTTATCTCAGGCTATGGAATGTCCTAGTGGGGTTCCCCAGGGCTCAGTATTAGGGCCTCTTCTCTTCTTGATCTACATAAACGATCTTCCTCGACAGGTAACGTCAGACTTATTACTTTTTGCCGACGACGTGAAACTTTGGAGAGAGATACGCAACCAAGACGATACACAGGCACTTCAGGAGGATCTGACTCGAATTCAAAGTTGGGCAGACGATAACGGACTTACCTTTAACACTTCAAAGTGTAAAGTAGTCCATCTGCGACATGTCGCAAACTACAGTTACAACTTAGGAAATTACTCTCTAGTAGTAACCTGAGTCGAAAACGTTTTACGAGTCCTGGTGCCCCACGATTTAAAGTCTTACGCTAACTGTGACAAAAATGCCTTCCGAGCAAACCTTGCACTGGTAACGTTGAAGCGCATTTTTGGCCAGTTGGACGGAAGAACTTTCCATACAATCTTCAATAGTTTTATCCGTCCCCATTTGAAGTACGTAAATATAGTACTCCCCCCTCACTCCAAAAGGACAAGGTCACTTTGGAGCGTATCCAACGGCTAGCCACGAAATCAGTTCGAGGACTCAAATCTAAGCCTTATGAAGAACGCCTCCATTCACTAGACCTTTACCCATTAGAGTATAGGCGTCTTAGAGGTGATTTATTAATGGCTTATAGTATTCTTAACACTTCTGGACATCCTCTTAAACACCTACTCAAGCTTAGTTCGAATACTAACCTAAGGGGTAACACCCAGAAACTGGAAACTCAACATAGCAAGACGGGATGTAGACACAACTTCTACTCCTTAAGAGTTGTCAAAAGCTGGAATTCGCTGCCGGCCGAGCTAGTCCAAACGACTTCTCAGCAGTCCTTCAAGAGGCAACTTGACCTATTCTTAAGGACCAAGGACAGTATCATACTATGATTTACCAATTTCTTTTCCTCTTTTATTGTTAACATACCTAGGTTCCTGCCTGGAGGATTTGGTGATCCCCTGCTACTAGACACGGAAGCCTGTTCTTCTATTCCGTCCACAACCATTTGAACCATTTAATACGTTAAAGGAAATGTGTTTACATGGTATAAATGTGTAGCGGTAAATAAATCCCCAAAATAAATAGCTCTGTAAGTTTTCGACATTGGATGCTGACCATATGTTTTAGTGGACTCATCTAGCTGAAGGCGCTCGGCTATGCATCCGCACCAGATCACGTGTGGTAACGCTGTGCTCAACATCTATCGCAATCGCTAGCCAGATTAGATCAGAGAATCCCGATATATTGGTCATCGCCAAATACACTCTTCCGATCTCCTCGACTCTGTCTTTTGATTTCTCTCGGTGGGAACAAAGTATATTAGAAGGTGTTACTGGTAGAAGCGTTGTCAAACACTGAATACCTGTAATCATCCTCAAATGGGTAAACAAATGACGAATGGAAGTGGTCTAGAACGAAGCTGAGAGTATGAAATAATGTTTATTTATAAAACGTAGCACTAAAAACAGTATTGTGATACACAAATTGCTGTTTTCCTTTTTTTGTCGAAGATATTAGAGCTCTTTTTAGACTTTATAGGTTCTAGAGTAGGCTTCGTTTTTAGCGAATTGTCTAGTTTGTTTGTAATAAAATTACTGGGTAGGAAGTGAAACCAATTCAACGTTCTAAACACGATTTAATGAGGTATTTTGCATGACAAATCAGCATCAATACCATTAGTTCGTGACATTCCTCTAGACCATAAGGAGCCGTAATTAAACAAAGTGTTCTGCCCTACAGACATGGGTAGATTGAAGTTATCTCCCCACCATCATGTTTGTCACTCAGCAAAGCCACACAAAGAAAAAACATACTTTATTCGAACACAAATATTGGTACAAGAGAGAACCAAATATATATGCGCCACACAAACAATGGGAATGGGAAGAGAAAAAAAGAAGGTAAGGTGCATAAAAGAAAAAAGGAGGGACAATGACGAACATATCAGTGAAGGGTAGTGTAATAATAATAGTAATAATAGGGGAACGGAAAGGTACAATCAGAAGAAATCTTTCAGTTAAGGAAGACACAACCATTTTTTTAATGAAGTAAGTAAAAGAAGGTTACAGCAGGATCTCCACTGGCTTCTATTCTGAGCCATAACAGATAACGTCTCTAGCCTCTGTGTTGCACCGTCTTTTGGACCTCAGCCAGGCAGTCATTAAGGACCAACAAAAGACAGCCCTTGGCAGGTTTCTTTCAAGCCACGACATCATGTCATACACTGACCACCTCTTCACTTTTTCCAACCAGTCCCAGCGTCGGCAAATAATGCACGACGTGGAACTTCTGGGATGACGTTCGTAGAACATGTCCAAGCCACCGAAGTCGGTGTTTCAAAATTGTGACACCAACTGAATTATCGTCTCTGCGCCTGAACACACGATGCCGAACCTCCGCATTACTAACATGGTGTGGCGGTCCGCGTTATCTGTCCTGCGACCAACAAGTCCTCATCGGCCACCTAAACGATTCTCTCCTGTGCCTAGACGCCCGACCTGAACATTCAAGTCTCCGGCTAGTACTACAATATCTGTCGAACGCACTTTTTGTAGACGAACAGATAACTGGTGGTAGAATTCATCCTTGATTGCATCCGGAGTGCAACCTGTCGGGGCATAGGCGGAGATGACGAAAAGACATCGTTTCTGACGCCGATTTCTTCCTACTTTGATGGAACTTTCTTATCTAACAGCACATAACCGACTGCTAACGGGGACGCAATCGATTAGTGCTGCCTCAGCTCAACGCCAGCAAGACCAGACAAAGATGATACAAAGGCCCCAGATAAGCGCACGTAAAACAAGCCTTTCGAAGCGACAGATATAGAGCGAATTTGTAGTACTTCACAAGAATCTTGAATACGGGTTTCGGATAGACAACAAACGTCGATATTAAGACTTTCCAAAGACATAGCTAGCCCCATCTGTTGTCCGACTTGCATAAGTGTGCGAACGTTGAAGGCAATTAGTTTGAATGGTGCACGTGGTTTCAAGAAAACTGCCTCACTACTCTAATTCGGTGGTAGCATACAATTTTCAAACAGGTAGTGACTCGAGAACGTTTAGATAGAACTGAGTTTCCACCATAGGTGAGCTGCTTTATCAGTCGAAAAATAGGGATACACAAAGTGGGAATAAAAGGGAGTGAATAAATGACGTGGTAAATAACAATAATAATAATGTGAATTGTTTGACTGTTAACCTAAGTGTGAACGTAATTTTCAGTAAATATCGTCATTTTCATTTTATATGTGTGTGGGATGTGATACTGCCCGGGTGCCCAAACCGAAGCTGGTGGATTCTTAGAAGGAGCCACACCCCGAGCCTTTGGCCTCACGGTCTGACCCATATTGCAGTGGAGCATCGTGAGGAGATGCAGTCCTATGGTAGCCGGTGACCAACGGTTGGTTAGTACGCCATTTGTTCAGTCAGGATACTGGAGCCCATGTGCACCATTGATTTGAGATCCGATTGAAGCGTCGAATATTCGCTTTTTGCCCTATCATTTTCGTAAACAACACCCCCGCCACCAGAAGGCAGTGAGTAGGGCTTCCCGGTTAGATGCTGTATACGTGTGGCCATGTGAGAGCACTTCAAGAGGGAGGGCCGACCTCACTTTCGGCCATACCAGGGCATTTGGGAACAAGAGAAAACTAGCGGGGAAATACAGTAAACTAAAGAGACCGATCAAGGGAAAATAAGGTAGACCAGTCACTAAGATTCAAGAACAGACGAACACGTCAGTAGAACCCCAATAAACCCACCAGACATTTAGCCAGCATGCAAAAACTTTCATACATCTGTCAGTCCACCAACGGTCGAAGAAATCGAGATGGCTATCAGACAACATATCAACTAAAGCACTGATGTCATGCATAAAAACCACATCAAAGATGCCCCACATCCTATATGGAAAGATTTAGAGAGGTGGTCAAGTGCTGGTAGACTGGAAGGGAGGATACCTCATCAAGATACCAAAGAAAGATTTCAGAAAGTGTGAGGACTACAGAGGCATCACACTAGTATCAGCACCACAGAACGTCTTCAACACTTCGTCGCTGAACCGGATGAGGGATCTGGTAGACGCTCAACTTCGAGATCAACAGGCTGAACTCCTTAAGGATTGGTTATGCACAGACCTAATCGAGACGCTACGGATCAATGTTGAACAATCAGTTGAGTGAAACCCGTCACTATACACCAATTTCATTGAATATGATAAGGCGTTTGATAAAGTGGATAAGAGAACCTTGTGGAGTTCACTTCAACACTTTGGTGCACCTGAAGAGACCGTCACTATCATCCAGAATTCATACGATTTACCACACCGCAGTGTCCCGCATGGAGGACAGCTGATAGATGTGTAGTGACACTGGACCCGGACCACACAACCTTTGAAACGACACATCCAACAAATGATATGGAGAGAAGGTTAACTATGGAGAACGCAGAAATGTTTATTCAACTCATATTTAATATTGGTAAGCCCGACTGAAGAAACACAGCCTATTATCAATCCTTATTTTCACTTTAAATTTCTCGACTAACTTTTACTTATGTTTAAACATTATTCTATTACTCCTCTGATTATTGCTAACATGTATTATCTTATTGTAATTTTGAATAATACTCATAACTTGCCAGCTCAATCGATATTAATAACTGATAATCTATTTTAATTATCAGCCACGATGGTTTACTGACAAACTTTAATAGAATTTTCATGCTTCAGCGAAATAAACTTGTTAAAACATCGAGCTCTAGCAAATATGGTCTGTAAATGATGTTAATAAACATTGGCCAGCAACATGACCTAGGACTGTATGGTTATCTGGACCTAACTCTTCATATTACTTCTTCACTTAACGTTGCACTTTTTTCAACGATAGACTATCCTGTAATATCTTTTCTTTAGACCACTGCCTACCTAATTTCCGATTTTCTAGTTCAGTTGCCAAACAACAAGAATAATACTCCAGAAACATATAATAAGTTCAAGTTATAAATTTTCTCCAATCATAGGGTCATTTTAGATGGTTCATAGAGTGACAACCACATAATTATCTGGACTCTTAGCAACAGCTAATGAAGAACTGTCCTATAATTGCGACTGAGAACTGCCCACAGATAAAATTTACGAAAATATCATTTCACTAAATGTTTCATAGGACATTGGATTTGTTTAAAATGTTTAGTTCTATAACGACCTAGGACACAAAAGAGTGAACACTTCTAAAATGGCTAAAAAGAGAGGAGAGGTCGCATTGCAAGAAGAAATTGTAGACGAAGACAGTTGGAACGCGCTGCGTATGAAGCAAGGGCTAATAGGTATCCTGTCAAATGTTTCTTAGTTTTTTCAGTTGTCGATGTCTATCAAGAATGGTGTGGTCCTTGTTCCGCTGTTGTTGGTCTGTTCAAACGACTCAAAACAGAAATAAATGACGATTTATTGCATTTTGCGGTTGTAAGAGCAGATACTGTTGAAACGTTTGAACTATATCGAGGGAAATGCGAACCATATTTTCTATTTTTCGGAGTGAGTTGCCATATTTCATTCTAACAAAACAGGGTGGATGCCTTGTTGCAGCAGTAAAAGGAGTTAATCCTCCAGAGTTGGAGCAGTGTGTCTTGAGCAAGTTGAAGCAGGAACACGACGTTATAAGTGGCGAAGCTGGCAGGGTTGAGGTGCACTAAGAATCATGTTTTAAATTGTCCCATAGATCCGCGATCCTATGGTTATCGCTAGAGAACTGAAAGAGGCCGAGATTAAACAAAAAAGGGAGGAGGAAGAGGGTAAGGAACTTTATTTTTAATATTGATGAAAAATCTTAATGAAGAGGTTGAACAGGAACTTACCTTAGCAGTACTGAAACCTGATGTTGTGCAGTCTGGGATAGCAGAACAAATTATTAGAGAAGTTAGAAACCATTTTCAATTTGACTTTGTTCTAGCTCGAAGAAGAAGGTATTCAAATACTTGAGAGCCAAGAACATTTATTTACCACTGAAGAGGCTGAAATCTTCTATGAAAATGTTAAAGATCAGCCTTATTTTCAAGATCTTGTTGAATTTATGACATCTGGTCCAAGCAAAATTATAGTCTGTGCAATAAAAGGCAAGCAAGGCATTATTGACAAGCTAAGGGGACTAATTGGACCGTCGATTTTTGAAAAGGATTCAGAGGAGATGAATGAAACGTAAGCGATGTTCGCAAATTATTTGATGCTTTCTTTGAAAACTGACTGTTAAGGCTGAACCCCGTACTTTAGAATCAAAAGAGATTTATCTTGTACTAATGTAATAAGTGGTATCATTGCATATAATGTACATAGTGGCGACTCTTAGATGAGTTGAATTTTTTTTCT
This sequence comes from Schistosoma margrebowiei, assembly GCA_944470205.2. Lineage (NCBI taxonomy): Eukaryota > Metazoa > Platyhelminthes > Trematoda > Strigeidida > Schistosomatidae > Schistosoma > Schistosoma margrebowiei. The sequence continues at coordinate 73,044,156 of OX104028.1, read as the reverse complement.
AATAGTACAGCTGGACAAGTGCGCAAAGATAGCAAGAATATCGTGGTCACATGTGAAAGTAATGTATTACAATTAAGGTTATGTTCACAAAACGTTTTAGCGCACTTGTTATTTCATACAAATACCACTATTTTTTAGAGACCATCTTCCTCCTCACATTTTACTCAAAATTATTGATTTAAAGGCAATGCCTCTCTGTAAATGTCCTACGGTCTTACAGTTATAGGGGCTGATTTGTATTTCGTTTTGCAAGCGTGAAATACTTTGATGCATGATTTTCAATCATGTAGGATTTTCTTAGTTATTTATAAGGTCTATAACTGCAATTAGACGGTACGTCTATTCAAAAATAAATAATTGGTCACGATTTTCAAGCTTTTATCAGGTTTACGTGAACATGTGACAAAGAACCAACAAAATATAGTTTGGGGTGGGGCTTGCTTGTGTCGCAACATATGTTACTTACAGTGAAAATTATTGACGATGATAATACGAATAATATCTAATTGATGTTTAATCCTCAACGAAAATAACTGTACAGTCTCAAGTAGCATAAATTAAAGTAATATAACAGAAAACTAATTACTTAAGCTTATTTCTGACTTCCATAGTATATGATAATGCCAAAGAACTATATAATCAGATGCTTTGGTATTCCAATACAGTCCAGGTGCTCATTTACATTACAATAAATTATCCTTCATATTGTAGTGATAGCATCACCTATCAAACTTGTGCTTATTCTTAATCTAAAACGAGCTGATGGTTTTGAACTTGCGTATGACTTGTGTTTAGAAAACTAACCTCTATATTTTATTGACCAGACGCGATGTTTGAACGAATCAAATTATTGTTATTTATAACATTTAAAATACGCACAGCCTATTTGATAAATTTAGTTCTGATCACCTGGTTGTGATGATTCATTTTCAACCTCTGATTAAATGTAAGTTATTACATCCTATAATAGGATTGATTTTAATTCAATATGACATGATTTAGATTGTCCTGATGTTGACTTTCTGACTTAAAATTGATTGGCAAATGAAGGTTCTGTGCAGAATAACCCAATATTGTCATTGTGATACAAGTTAGTGCAAAATAGATAGTGTTTTAAGCGAATAATATTGACCTCCAGTCTCAAAGTAAACGTCAATTCCAAGATGCGGTTACATCTAACTGAAGAGTAACAGGCAGGACGAAATATGCATCTTGGATTTTACTGCTAACCACAATCATTTTTTTATATATTAAAGCTGATTAAAATGAAAGATCAGTTTAGGATTAAAATATTTAGTTTGGATAGGCTTAATTTTATTGTATCATTTGGTTAGATAACTTCTGATCATGATTATTTTGAAGTGTGTTTTACCTATCCGGTATTTGGTTTATGTTGTATTAAGTACGGTTCTTTTTCTGTGAACCGTATCTTAATAAAGATGTTCTGTTATTTAAGATTAGATTTGTAATTGCTTTATTGAATGACAATCGTCTGGCCAAATCACGTTAGTGCGGGGAGTCAATTAAAGTTATTTGTAAGCAAGATCCCATAACAACGTCTTTTTTAAGGAACATTCCAGACGCACTGCAATTGTAACAAAGTGCTTGGTCGGAAAATGCGGCTGCATTCTTGACACTAATGAATAACGTTTATTTTTTCAGGATAAGGGCAAAATATGGTACTGGAATAATCAAGAATGCGATCCATGCATCAAGCTCTAAAGAAGAGGCTACAAGGTATAGTATTTAAATACTTATTATCATATCTAAATGGCTGCTTTTAGATTTTAATTTTCTAGTTATGATTAACGTATAGTTTATCTTTTAAGTATTTATGAACATAAACTAGATGACAATGAATCTTGTTGCTGCTTTTATGGTGATCTACGCGTTTTTGTGTACCATTTATTAATTTTGAAATGTGCGAATTCTCATGATAGGTTTTCCGTCTGACTCAACTCAGATTTATTAAACAGTTAAAGAGAAATTACTAACTGATTAATAAAAATCAGGTAGAAGTAAGTTGGGAAAATAGAAACTGCATTTAATTCGCCATGAACTTGGGGACGAATACAAGGTATAAAATATTACTTCGCAGTCATTGAGTAAATGATTATCTGACAGAAAATAATTTATTGAATCGGTTAAATTGATATATATTTTTATTAGGTCTAGTTAGCTGTTTAAAGTTATTATACTGGCAATTTAATAACACCTTATGAAAGTTTTATAACTTCAAGTAGGAATATTTTGTTATTCCTTTATGTTAACTTGGAGTGTCTAGTACTATGTCAAGCCAATATGGGCTATTCGAGCTTACAGACAGACCGATTTATTCATCTTGAGTCACACTTTGACATTGCGATTATTCGCTTACTGATGTTATAATTTTTTTATAAGTGCGCATGTGACTCGCTTATCTTATTTATTACATGTCTTTAGTTTATGTATGGTCATAAATTTTGCGTCATGCTTGGTCAAAAGGAGTTGTCACATTTGCCTTCTGCTATCTTTTTTTCCTCTTGATTTCTCTGATTGTCCATTTAGATTAATGAGTGTATGAAATATATGTATCCAATAATCATTCTCGTATTTTTCTCATTTAATCCGCTATCAACTAACGCAAATTAAGTCGATAATTATCTGCAAGGGTAGCCGGAATGTATATTTCGCTAACACCATCGTTCAAATTGCATTTCAGTCAGTGGGCCACCTTCCCAATGCAACTAAAATGATGATGAGTCCGTTGCAGTAATTTTAAGACTGTTTTACAGAAGTTACGCTGTAAGACATATTAGTTTCTTAGTTAGTTGAATAGTGACTTCTGAAAAGTGCAAACAGTCAATGCAAATATATGTGGTTTCTTTAAATAGTTAACGATTGATAAAAAAGAAATGCTTTTGTCAAAAGATACAGGTTCATTGTCGTTTATCTGCAAATTATGGGGTCAGTTTAGAATACGATTTAAGAATTGCTTAAGTTAACCTCAAAAATTGATGAGAGACATTAATTTGCTAGGATAGGCCCTAGGTTAAATTGGAAAAAATTAAGAGTATTTCATGTAAGACTGTAAACCAATCAATGTCAGACCACCATTGAAGAAATGGAAGCGCTGGACAGCTATTTCCTTCTAGTACGGGACCCCTCAGCAATGCACATCCATGATCCCGGACTCGAATATGAAAGATGGTTGCACAATATGGTGGATTGGTTGTAGTTAGACATTAAAACCGTTGGACGCCCCCTCGGTGGTCCAGAAATTAGGCGTTTGCTCAAGATCAAAGGTCCTGGGTTCAGGATCGTGTATGTACACTGATGAGGAGTCTCATACTAGGACAAAAATGGCCGTCCAGTGCTTACAGGTTTTTAATAGCGGTCTGACATTTTTGTTTCATGATTTCAATCAAAACTCAATAATCTCCACAACCCTGTGCCGATAAAAGCATTTCCTATAGAACTGAGTTTTAATTTCATAATTTTGGTCTACAGAAACATTTGTGAGGAATGGATTCTGTTGATCCCGTTTTCCGCTTTTCCAATCCTTGCCATATACTATCTCTGCCTATTAAACTTGATAAGGATTGAACTCTTTGGTTTGTTGATTTAGCTGTCAACTGAATGATTACTGAAATTATATGTTTGTGTTAGACAGTTCGATATAAAGGTGGATGATCAATTATTGACGAAACTGATAGCTATTTTCTCCTTCTAAAGTTTTCATTCCAAGCCTTAGGTATTTCAGCCTGAGATTTTTTAAATCGAAGTTGGGGTTTAATGATATCTTAGATTCAATATATGATTGCTTAAAATATAAACCGAAGAGTTACTAGTTTCATACTGCTGACTTAAGTAATGATAAGAATGATCCTGCCAATTTATTTAAGCGACTTTATACAAATTAACTTGGACTATGACAATAAATAGGTTGATATTTATTGCCCATGCCTTGGTTAACAAACTTCAGGCAACATTATGGTTCACAAAATAACATAAACAGCTGTTCTGTAAGAAATATTATTGACTGCAGTTTTACTTCCTGATAAAAATATTGTCACATTCCCTCTACATACCGTTCCTGTGATACTCAACATAAAGTGTGCATTTCCAGTTTCAAATGGTAAAATATCAATTTGTATTAGGTTCTACATTCTCATTTGGTAAATGAAAAACTACCATATGTCACTAGCGACATTAAAAACGATCATTGATATGTGGTAGTGAAGGTAAAATATGATTGGTCATTGAGCATGGACAAACAGACACAGCCTACTGACCATTTAAATATGTGATTTCACCTCATGGAGTTGGTTTCGATTCTGGACTCGCTGAGAATGATTGCATGTAATCGTGTATAACAAAGTATTGTCTAATCTGTACTCTGATTATTTATTCTGGGTCGTGTATCCTGGTTCTGACATAATGTGACTAGTCTGATTATCGCATTAACGCATTATTGTTGTATTACTTGAATGAGAGAGGAATATTGGGAACATTATGTCATAGAGACTATTAACTAGTGCAAGAATTAGTCATGTGAATCCTGAAGTTATCCAAACAATGTGCTCAATATAAGTTTATGCATTAATTGATTAGTCCAAAAATGTAAAGCTTCTGGTGGGTGAGAGATTACAATTAGAAATCTTTTTATATTTTTATGAACAACCTACATCTGGTTGCTTATATCGATACTTTCTCACGTACGACATTATATAGCTTATATCCAATAGTCTTATATATTTTATAGTTACATTTCAATTTGTTGGAGCAAATTATAACAATTTTAAGCGTTTGAAACATTATTTGGGTTAGCTGATCGTTTGCCGATCAAATTTGATGTATTCAATGTCTAGTCATAGACTTAAATGTCGTTTCAGTCTTACTTCATATCTATAAAAAATAATAGCGTTATTATTTAAGTTTATTCTTATTTAGTTATTTAAGTTAAAAATATGTACTTTCATCTTTCTTTCTTTACATATTCGGCAAAATAATCGCTTAAAATAAACAGAGAACTAGCGTTTTTCTATCCAGGTTACGAGCCGCCAGTTATTACAGTGAAACGTACCCAATCAGTTGGTAAAGGATATGAAGAAACAGTTTATGGCACTGGAACACATGGAATCGAACGAACAGTTGCAGTATTACGGCCACAAGCTTATGAATTATATAAAGATGAAATAGTAAAACAAATTAAAAATGCTGGATTTACCATAGCACTGGAGAAAGTTATACAGCTGACTAAAGAACAAGTAGAAGAATATTATAAGGAACATATGGGGCAACCATATTTTGGGGAATTAACTACTGTAATGTCCAGTGGTCCATGTTTAGCTTTATTATTAGCTAGAGAAGTAAGATTATTATTTTTAAGATAGTCAAATGAACTCAGTCATGAGAATTTTCATAGTGCTAACATGGGCTAATCATACAATAGTTATTAAGAATAAAACGTTGTTTGAAGTTAAGATTAAATGAAAGAGTAGTGTATACTTACACTTGTCTAAACTATCTGACTCTATTCAGTCAAGTAAAATCTTATGAGCAGATAACAAATAAATACAAGAAACACTTAAAACATTTACTCCGTGGATAATTCTAGAATCACAGAGTAACCTAACCAACTTGTCAAACAGCTGGAGTCTGTTTGGAGGTTGTGAAACAAGTAAATAATGAGGTTCTGGAAAATTCTTGTTTCGTTTCTATGATCACGATATGCGGCAATTTAATATTATATCAATACCTTAGATTGTCAACTGGTAAGAATGGAATTTCCCTAGTTTATTGATAATCTGAATAATCTTACTGAATAGTTCATTTTGTTGTTGAACTACACTATATCAGTTAACCATTTTAAATTTATTAAAAAAGTTTTAAAAAGTTATATTTTTACTAACTGATAACGTTTTGCAGTCAAAAACCAAATTTTATCCTCTAATATCTCCATAACTCAGTAACCAATAGTATTTCTGATCCGTTTTTTTTGTTATTTAATGAACTCTGTTTGGTTATTATTGTAACAGTTCAGTCAGTGAAATAAGATTTTATTGTCTTATTACCATGTTATAAATATAATCAAGGCTTAAGATGTATAATAAGCATTTCTGGAAGTTAATAAAAACACTGGATTACATATTAGTAATGATAAGTTGTTATCATGGGAGTACAGGTTAAGTTACACTTGAATGTGAATCAGTCGACTTAAATTTACTCCTAACCTATCAATAATAATCTTTAAGTAGCAATTTTAAGATTTTAAAATTAATTTGGACTGTTTTTCTCTGGTCTTTATTTAATTAAATTTATCTCTTTGTGATGTCAAGTCAAAAGTTCATGAAGAATAGGCTAATAACAGATTAATTTTTAATGCAAATGTTATTCCAGATTCACTTGAGTATTAGAATAAACTACATTATAGTAAGATTTTAATTCAACTCATCATTGATGTTAACTCTTTTATCTACGATGATAAGTTGGAAAGCATAGATCATTCTATTTTCTTCTGGTTTATTAACTTATGTAAACATTGTCATGCTTCTATTTTTCATATTTTGAATTAATGATTTTCATATCAATTTAGTCGATTCCTAATTTCATTTGTAAATAGGATGCTGTCGCTAAATGGAGAGAAATGTTAGGGCCAGCAAGTATTAGTGAAGCCAAATCCACAGCTCCTGGATCATTACGTGCTCAGTTTACCATGAAATTGCCGACTAAAATGACCAGTGAGAAAGGTGAAGGAATCAACCTTATACATGGATCAGCTAACGATCATGAAGTGGAGAAAGATATTAATGTATTTTTCCCGGTCGAAAAAACAATTGCAGCGATTAAACCCGATGCATATGCTAATCGAGATGAAATTATTGAAAGGATTGAATCAGCTGGTTTTCACGTAGCAGCACGTAAAGAAACGAATCTTACTAAGGATATAGCTCGAAAACTATATGAAAACTGCTCTGGTCAACCGTTTTACGATGATCTAGTTAATCATATGGTCAGGTGTGTCATATTATTTATCAAAAAAGTACTTTTCATTGTGAAACTTGGAAATACTGTTTGGATTTTTCACAGCCTTAGTACAATAACAGTTGTCAGTGGTTAAAATTGAAATGCAGCTCACGCTTTTTTTTACCTTCTTTTAAACTTTACTAAACTGCCGATGCAAAAATCAAAAATTGATTTAGGGGAAACGAAATACCCACAATCTCACTATGGGTCAAGCCCATGACCTTCAGGTCTCATATGGTCTCATATTTGAACGAGACAGCTGTCCACTTCTTCCCAGTTGTTAACGGTATATATATGGGTTGAAAGAAAAATGGAATAAAACCCCTTAATTGACATACAGAATTAGCAGATTGATGTAATAATAAACTGAAAATTAGGTACTATATTGCTGAATAAGATTTTGACCCAACTGTTTTATATTCGTTTTCAGTTGTTTTCTAAAAGCATTTGAGGGTGATTAGAGAGTCAGTCTAAATCATGTACCAAATGAAATAAGTGGTTCTCGTGGCATATTATTTGCTACATTACACAGTACTTCACCATGCGTGGATGAAACCGAATGCTAAATGTACACTTTCCATATCCCTTAATAGTATCTGTATATAACCACTAGTAAGTAAGTAATTTCACGTGAAGTCAGAACTCTTTCGGAGGAGGTAAGGGAAGACCAAAATATGGCACAAACCCATGAAACAACATGGTTGGGATTCACGAGATGATAGCAACCGATGGTTAGAGACCTTGAATGAAATGACTCAAAATCGTTTGCAATGGCTCAGGTGCATCCACTCTTTGTGTTCTCCCATATTCTAATATTTCGAACTCTTCATGTCCCTTTTTTTCTCTTTCCGAATTTACTTCACTGGATTATACTCGTTGAATAATATCTTCAAACCTTAATTTTTCCGATTACTGCTTATAATTTTACTACCTCTACCACTACGTGATTTGAATCGACAACTGCATCTCTAAGCTAATGTGGTGTGGCAACACAAACTGATGTACGTACGTACAAAGTTCTACGTTGTTCCTGACTGGCTGATCCATTGAAGAACTTTAGGGATCTATTTTGAAGAATATATCATTGATCAGATGGTGTGTATGGGGATTATGTCCTCTTTTAAGTTTTTAGGATACAGTTGTCCCTTATACCTTAATTATCTATAATGCTAATACTGAAACAATTTATACATAATTTTTTATCAAACCTTCCTTCCTTCTACCATCATCAAATTACCTTTGTCTCTTTGATCTTCTTCTTGTAAACCTTAAGTAACCAATATTAGCATTTAAATTCTCATCAAAATTTTATCAGTTCTCTTATTAAGTATCACGGACCTTTTCAGTTCTTTAATCGTATATCACAATTCATTTATTTACTAATTTATACCTTCAAATATTATGATTTCCCTATCAACTTTTTAATTACTTTGTTTATCATTCGTCATTATTTTTACATGTAACGGTTTTATCCAACATCGTACCACGTAATCGGCATTGCTTTTATCATTACTGCTAAACATGTATATCAGTTTAGAGCTAAGGTGTAAAATCAATTAAAAAGAAATATTTCTTTGATCTGTGAATCTTTTTCTAGAAGAAATAGACTAGGCTATCAAATTAATTTAATTTAACATATTCACTATTGGTGATAAATTAATTTACTTGTCCAGATGATCAGCCTAATACGATATAAGGAAAGCAGTTTGATCCTTCTTAAGTAACTTTCTTTTACTGAATGATGAGAAGGTTACATGTGATGTCAGATGAGCTTTAACTCAGTAACCTGGGAATAAGCTCCTTAACCATTACTATATCAATTATAATAGTCTACTCCATTCATTTTTGGTTCAATAAATCAAACGAAGTAGTAGGTCCGAAGGAATACGTATTATGTACAACCAAGTCAGTAAATTTACATAAATTACCTAAGTTATTAGTAAAATTATCTAGGGTGCTCATAACCTAACAATCTAGTGTTTCGCATGCCTACACATTGACCATACTAGCTAATATAAATATCAGTTACAAAAAGGTAGTAAACAGCTGTTATTTTCGCCTAATTATATCTGTAGGTTAATACATCAATTTTTTTCTGAGAAAAGTTGAATGATATCGAAGTATGTCATACAGAACTTGGTTAATACTTGAGATAAAACCAAAAATCAAGCTTAGAATTTAATAGTTTTCATTCATTAGATTAAGCTGTTCTAAAAATAACGACGGAAGACTATGGTAGTCTTAAAGTACTGGTCAACTAACTAACGTTGCTAAGTTTACGAAAAGACTATTTAAAGAAATTTATTATCTTGTTTTATTTTATTATTAGTCATTTTTCTTAACCAGACTATCTGTTGATTACTTTTAAATACAGTGGTCAGACTTTGTTTATGGTTTTGACGAGAAGTAATGCAATTTCCGGTTGGCGGCAACTGATGGGACCAACAGATCCAAACAAAGCATCTGACGAATCATCAGAAAGGTATATCTATGACTTTAATTTATTTAGGGTGATTGATAGATATATGATTACTTCCAGGGACAATTGTTAACGGACTCATCCACCTTTCTGTGAATGAACTTAAATTATATAACTCAAATCATTTGATAACTAATCATGGGCATCAGCCAGAACGCTCTAATGTCTGTTCATGACTCAGAGCAAACGTTAATGATTTTATTATCTGATACAGTGACTTGATTTGGAAAATACTAACCTTACTGGATTTTGATACCATATGGACCAAAATCTCACTTTAGTAAAAGGATCAATATCGTTTAGAAGTAAGCTCTCGACTAGTAGATGCATTTTATTATCTATATAATATAAGATGAAAGCAAAGTTGTACTTAGCGTTGATGATCCTTTTATCAACAACTGAACCAATTGTATATCCACTAATAAGAAGTAAGCTAACTTCTGAGATTTAGTTTTGTGAAGCTAAGAGATATTTAGTTTAGTCTAAATAGATCATGAATCATTCAGAAAGTGTATGATAAATTTAATTAATATCATTTGAATTATTTTTGACTGTTAAATTCCATAGAGAGAAGATCAAAATGCTTGTATGAAATATTTTCACGTACAATATATAGTTTGTAGTTTTGTGTCTGTATTTTTTACCTGATATATGGCTAAATTTTGTAGACTTTCTATTCAAATCTCTTAGGTTTGGGAGTATTTTATTTGTCTGTTTTTAACTTCTATGAATTAAAAAATCTATCGCATTTGTCTTTCTAGTATTCGTGCAATTTATGGTAGAGATATTCTTCGTAATGCAGTTCATGGATCATCTAATAAAGACGAAGTTCAACGGATTCAGAATTTATTATTCACCGGTATCGAAGCTAATGAAGAAAACCGTAAGCAAATCATTAGAAATTTATGAACGTGTGTGACGATTAGTAAGATTTTTCTAATATAATTTACTCACTAGCAATATCCAAACTTGTTCGAATCGTACTCGATGAATGAACCGACATCAGAAGACTATGGACATACGTGAATGTAATGTTATAATTAGAATTAAGCGCGCAATGATGTACAAACCACCTACCGTTTTACACAAGCTCCACAAACTAATCAGTCGTAATTAAATGTATTCTAGGACTTACATTTGAGTTCCTAAGACGTACATTATGATCGGATTTTTACAACCCTTTAGAATTTATATAAAAACCCGTAAAACGTGACTCGCCCGATTGCAATGGCCACCTTGATGGAGTTGTTTGGTCTATCTATTGTAATGACACAGTCGAGATTTATCAGCTGGTCGAACTGGTTTTTGCTATCATACCATCCCAGAAGACTTAGAATCGATGGTGATTAGATTGAAATCAGTAGATTAAAGCCTAGCGAAGTTCTACTGACGACTTCATTGAGATGTGGTGGCCCTACGATTTTTCCAGAAGATAATCAGTATTTTGAATAATATTGACTTGCACAGACAAAAAAATGGGTTACGAGCAGCGGGTTTTAAACATATCCTACACTAATTTAACCGTTGAGTTCACGAGTCAACTAAAGCTAAACCACCATTGAAAACCCGGAAGCACTGGACGGACGTTTCGTTCTAGTATGGGACTCCTCAATGGTGCTCACACACGATCTCGCTTGCGGGATTCGAACCCAGGACTTTCAGTCTCGCGCGCGAGTGTTTAACCTCCAGATCACTAAGCCGGTCGGCATCCAACCAACCCCACACTAGTTGCTGTATGGACGTTTTGAACCGATTGTAAGGTTTAATCAGTACAGATAGTTTGTGTTTGCAAAGTTTTATTTATGACTTTCCTAGACTGTTCTCCAAACTATGTATTGCAGCTTTCAAGATTAAAATCCTGTATCAGATCGAATAATGGGTCTCCCTAGGTAAGAATTCGAGATTCTGTGCCATGAATTTTTTCATTATCTATATGATGGATTGGAACTACTTACATTTATGCCAAAACCTTCATTGTTTGTGACTGACGGAATAACTTGGAAACGTTATCATATTTCTATGGATCAGGTGAATTAATGAAGTCCTCAAAAGCCCATTTGGGAAATAAGCAGAAAAGTCGACGATTTATCAATCTCAAAAAGTTACTACCATCAAACTAGCCAAACGTCATCCGTTTATTGACTAGATTATATCATGTAAAATGTTGACGTACCAGTCATCATTGCATGCTTAAACTTTAAAGGTCACACTAATAATCTGATTAGATCAGTTTTTTACTCTCCCTTTCAGACGAATACGTTTGACCACACAAATGATAATGGCTGTTTGTAACTGTCCGTTGGCTTCCCAGTTATCCATTATTTGGCTACAAAGTTTGAATAATTAGTCTGCTGACTTCCATAGACATTATAGTTCACTTAAAAAACCATTTCATGTGTATTCTGCTGACACTATGTATAATTGCCTGCTCACATCTGTTATCCTTTGTGGAGCATAGACCTCCAACCATGATTCTCCAACAAACTCTGTCCTGGGCTCTTCTTTCCAGCTATCTTCAAGTGTTATTCATTCTTTTGATATCTGTCTCCGATTCTCGGCTCAATATGTTTTCCGGTTTGCCTCTTTTCCTTTAGCCTTGAAGATTCTAAATAAGGATGTAATTTGTGATGCGGTTTGATAAAAGTATAAAATTAGAGTCTATAAAACAGGTTTAATTATTATGATAGTCGACTTACTAGTTACGCTAGTAAAAGGATTCTTTAAAAAGACAAAGCATAATCATTCAGTAAACAATCTATCAGAAATTCATGCTCATTTGTTCATTGATCTCTAAAAAGTCGTATTTTAGCTTACTAATTGTTTACTGCCATGTTGATAAAATGTTATAAAATTAAAGTAAATAATTAGATATGCTTCTTATTCCCTAATTATGTGAATTTACTGTTACATATTTGATTTATTTAGTTGATGTGTTATTTAGACCCTTGTAATTTTCTTTCTGTATTTCATTTAGAAACGATATCGTCAAGAAGTAGTAGACGAGGTTAGTAAAGTGACTTTTTATGCTAATGGATAACTGAATTTTTGGTGATCTGTCCTAAGATAATTTGAAGAATCTGGTAACATGATTCCTAATTAAATATTTATCGTACATACAGCTGAATACCAAAGTTGGTTGAAAATCACATACGCTGATTTCATCCAACTTTAAACCCAACATAAAATAGGTGATCCGAGTTCAAGTTCTTATAGTAGTGTTACTCATCAAAGCGAATAAATCCATAAAAACAGATAGCGAAGTTGATATCAGATAAACAAAGTGATTATCAGGGATTTAGATAATCTTAAGGTCAACACTAAACACCACTACTTACTAAGATCCCTTTTTAATCACTCATTTAATTCATCAGTGAATGCTGTAAATATTCAATATTCTAATTTCTTAAAATAATCATTGTTATCAAGTAAATCACAAAAGAAGCTGAGAAATTAGGTTTTATGCGTTAATTAAGGCTTGAGTGAGTTTAAAAAAACAAAAAGTACTTATTTAGTGATATTTCTAAAGTAGTTCGAGAGTACAAATTAGAAAGCTTATAGTTCTCTATGGAGTAAACCACTATTTTCCATACACTTCTTTGGAAGATGTTTTCACCACACTATCTGATATCTGTAAAGAAACAAGATTTTAGTGGATATTTGTTTAAACTAAAGGTGTTTTTCATTATGGACTTTCACTAGCTGGAAAACTCTGAGTTCATACTCAGTGGTCCGATAGTATCACGCTCCTTAATAGACCGAAAGTTGTTTGTTTTTGTTATAACTTGTGGTCTATGTCCCCTACTAATGTATAACGTAATGATACCGCCAATTAGAGAGCAGTGGATTATCGATCGGACCAATGACGCATAAAACCCATGTGAGCAGTCTAGAGTACTTATCGGCCCTGCTTCCTGCCTAGCCCCAGCCAATTAAGTCCAGTACACCAATCTCAGCCTCTGCGATATGAATAATTTATTTCAAACATACTGGGTTTATATACCAACCAGACAGATCACATCGTACCATAAAATAGGAAACAACATTTGTACAAGATCTGACCAAATGTGGCTGTGAGTGTGGGAGGTAGTATTTAATAGGCAGGATATAATTCAAGAATGTTAAATCGTATAATAATAGTTCATAGGTCAAAATAAAGCTCATAATAAGAGGGACATGAATATGTATAGTTTAGTTATTTAACAATTATACGATAAAAATCTACGCATAGTATTGGTCCACAAAGGGATCCCAAAAGTTACCATTCATTATGCTTATCGGGCCATAACAGTTTTAAACTCAGGTGGTGTCATAAACGTACACGACTGATAAGTCCTAAAGTATGGTAAAATAACTGTCTATAGCTCCCTGATTTTTTAGTGGATCTTTTAATAATATTAGTTTATTTTAAAAACTACATACAGTTTGGTATCCCAATGGTATCCGAATCAAACTGTTTTCTTTAGAAGTGTTAGATAAAAATTTTATGTTCTTTTGTCATCAATGATGTTTGTAGTAGTCTTATATAGACTTGAACTACGACAAGTAATAGAATGGTCAGAGTTATTCATGAAATAATTGACAAGCTTACATTGCAAATAACTTCAACTCTTCGGAATTTAGGTGTGCATTCAGAACTCGTTTACCAGTTCACTCTTATCTCAGAAAGTAGCTGATAAGTTTTAAAAGCTTTTAGCGTTTTCAGCTGTTATAATTAGTAATCATTAAAGGCAATAGAAAGCGTATAATTATTGAATATACGTGTTATTAATTCCTATCCACTCAACTATAGATCCATTAACACTGTTTACAGTGTACCCCGGAACGATCGATTACTCAAACAATGTTGTCACACACTCCCAGAACTAGTTATCCAACCAGTAAGAAGCCTAATTAAGTAGTTTGTAGAGTTCTGCACTGCTCGGAGTTAAAAACTCATCTGATTATAAACATAAAGTAAACGACTGACTCAACACAAGTAAAAAATTGCAGTATATAAAAAAGAGGACATTTATGATAATAAACTAAGTGTCAGATTTATGATCAATTCACTGTAATCTATGAACAGTAAGAGGCGTTGCAATGGTTAATAAATAAAATGAAAACTTGATATCAGAATGATATTAAAATTTCATAAATACGCAGTAAGTATATATAAAATGAGTTCCCAGAGGATAACTTCCAAAGTTTCGTGGTTTTATGTATTCACTTCGTCTTGGCAACATGAATAAAGAATCTTTAAGCTTCATGTAAAGTAGAGGTTGGTTTATTTCGTCAATTACTAAAGTCTATCAATAATAATAATAATATAATAAAACTATTCAACATAATTAGTCTCTTATATCAGTTTATTTCTAAGAAATAAATGATGAAATATTAGAAGGATTACTTTAGTAAAAATCACTACAAACATTAAAACGAATGCCAAATGAAAAGCGAAACAAATTTTCTTGCCTTTATTGGGTAGTTATAACCAAATGCCATATCGTGAAGTAAATATTCTGATACTACATATTACCGTTATAAGCTAAAACATACGTATATCTCTAAGCATAAGATAATTCTTTCCTATTGTACTGGTAAACTTACAATTTCATCGGTTATTTTTCTTAAGATTCAATAAATGAAGAAATGGATATGGATAAAGGTTAGTTTGACATCAATATCTGAAATAATTATAATAATAATAAAATTTATTATAGCAATTTCTTAAACATTATAATAATTAGTTATGGTTAGTTTCATTATTTATTTTGTAATTTCTGAGGAAGATTATCTTTCTTAATAATGAATTCTATTAAATACATAAAGTTAGTTTCATGATCTATTGACGATTCGTTTCAATGAAGCTACTTAGAGAAAACATGAAATACAATATTGTGTTGTTTGTTTTAGTTTCAGTATTTAGTTTACTGAACGTTAAATCTGGTCAGTAGTTGATCCCTGAATACTGGAACGGCTAGTATATAGTGTATAAAACATACTTCCATCTATTATTAACTAATAGTGTTTGGAAAAAATCGCAAAACAGTGACAAATGTCCTATGGCTTGTAATAATAAGATGTCCTTCATACTTTCCATTACATATATCTACAGTCTAGAAGATAATACAATACTTCCATTTAGAATGATTATCTTTTGGAAATAATGTTACATTTTAAGGTTCACAAGTTGTTAAATCAATCGGTATTTGTATATTAGAATTGAAACAAGTAGTGTTGAAAATAATAAATATATTTTTTTGTTATCAATAACCATATTTGGTTATCTATTAACTTTTCACTCAATGTTCAATTTAGTTGAAACCATCAAGTCCAACCTTAACACTGATACTTAAAAGTTAAGTTGAACTAATTAATTCCAAGTGTTTCATAATGCAAGTAGAAACGATATTATTTAGAGTTAAATTATTGATTGAGATCATGAATTGAGATTAAGCGTTTGCGCATGAGACCGAAAGTCCTGGGTTCAAATTCCTCATGATAGATCGTGGATGTGCACTGGTGAAGAGTCTCATGCTAGTACAAAATGGCCGTCCAGGTTTTCAATAGTAGTTTAAAATCAATCAATTCATGATCTCAATCAAAAATTTAACAATCTCCAAAATAAGATTGTTACTTTTTTTCTCTTTTAATCAAACCACACATTTTGGTCAAATATATGATAGATCATTCTATATCGAGAAATATAAGTAAAATTAGTGCAGAAACTATATAAAATAATTTAAAGACATTAAAACTGACATTGTCTAAACAAATCGGGCATCACTCGTTTGTACACTGTTAGATGACTTGATTACTTTCGATTAATACATATGTAAATTATGATTGTCATTACTTTATCATCACAGAAAGTCATGTTTCTTTGATCTACTTTTATCATGATATTATTCTAATAGGATTAAAAAAACATTTAAATCATTAATATTATTATTCGCTAAATTTTTTTTAAATTTAGCTCACTCATATGCAGTTAAAGAAGAGCAAGGTAGGCACACTTTAGTTTATAACTTATATATTTAATGTACTTTGGATAAGTCACTTATGAAATTACATTTCAAACAATAGAATGATGTCTTTGATGTGTATACACAAAAACTTCTTTAGTAATTAGAACTATAAGTTGATTAAGATTCTACAGTTATAAAGATAACAATATTGTGTGAAGGATTTTGTGAATAATTCCTAATTTCTTAAGGAAAAGATATGACCTATGAAATAAAGAATTTAGTATATGTATTAGCCGTAGCACTGGATGATAGGTTGGAGATATCACAAATCGATTGATATTAAAAATGCAAATCATTGGATAATAACTCAGTGGTTTAAACGTAACAGGTTCAACATGAATCGCAAAGGTCTAGTGTGGGACTAATATTATGGTCTTCGGTGTTCACTAAGAAACTACCATAATCGTCTTCCGTAATTATTATTGGGTTTCTGATTTTATTTCCGTTCTACACGCCTTTGTATTTTATAGCTTTTGAAAACTGATTAATCATCTTGAGCAATTTGTTATCCTTATTGATTGTTAGTTGTATTTCAATTGAATTTTAGTTTGTTATTTTAAAGATTGTTTAATGTAGACCCCATTTGAATGTAAAACATTTCAGTCATATAATTTTATACTACTTAGATAATAGTGATTTAACTAATTACGTGTTAACCATATACATACATACTGATTAAAGTGAATTAAAGTTAAATAAGGTCGTTAAAAGTAACCCATTCCGAAAATAAGTTTACGTAGGAAATTAATTAAAATTGTATGCAATATTCATAATTACTTAGTTACACCTGTTAGTCCTAATGGAGCACAGGCCGCCTACCAGCATTCTCCTACCCACTCTGTCCTGGGCCTTCTTTCCTAGTTCCATCCAATTTTTGTTCATTTTTTTCATATCTCTCTATTTATCAGTGTAATGTGTTCTTTGGTCTTCCTCTTCTTCTTTGGTCTTGAGGATCCTAAGTGAAAGCTTGTCCTGTGACACAGTTGGGTGCTTTCCTCAATGTGTGTCCTATCCACTTCCAGCGCTTCTCCCTGATTTCTTCCTCCGCTGGGATCTGGTTTGTTCTCTCCCACAGTACGTTGTTTCTAATAGTGTCCGGCCAACGGATCTGAAGTATTTTACGCCTGGAGTCCCTCCGGGGGCTACTGCCGACCCCAAACCCGGATAAAGGAGGAGGGTTGGGCATGGGTTTAGCATCCCCATCCCGTAGAAAACTAATTCGATAAAAAAACGCTAACCAGAAAAAATTATTCAAACCTTTTAAACTCTGCCTCGGGAGTCAGAAGGTCTTCATTTAGAAGAACTATGACACCTCATAATGAAAGCCGAATTCCTTCGGAAGTTACGAGGCCGATGCCCCTTCTGACAACTAGAGCGACCACTATATATAAGTAGTTTTCATCATAATCTACACAAATCCTATCGAATTAATAGTTCTAAAGTAATCAGTTTAAATTAACATTACGTTTTCGATTTTTACTTATGAAGATTTTAAATGGAAAATTATATTTTATTTAAATATTTGTATACGTGCATATATGTATATGTATATTTATAAAAGAACCAATACTACAATCTGATCAACGTGTAGTTATGGGTAAGACTCTGTTGTTAATAATATGTG
Source organism: Schistosoma margrebowiei (assembly GCA_944470205.2). Lineage (NCBI taxonomy): Eukaryota > Metazoa > Platyhelminthes > Trematoda > Strigeidida > Schistosomatidae > Schistosoma > Schistosoma margrebowiei. The sequence continues at coordinate 73,026,038 of OX104028.1, read as the reverse complement.
CACAAGCCAATGTAGATTTCCATAATTATACACTTTGAAGTTTTCTACATATGTAAATGCAAATGTTTATGTGTATATTCTTAATGGTTAGATTTGTATTAGTGTTTGTGTATTTTAGAAAATTATTAGAATTTGATTATTACCAAATGACAAACCCAAACAAAGTAAAACTTTTTTTAATTTTAGAAGCTGAATCAGCTAGATCACAAGAAAATGAAGAAATAAAAGGTAGTATTTATTTTCAGCTTATGTGTATACTTTTATTAATTAAAATGGTTAGTGTTTTTTAGCGAGTTAGTTTTCTACGGGATGGGGTCGCTAACCCCATGCCCAATCCTCCTCCTTTACCCAGGCTTGGGACCGGTAGTAACTCTAGAAGAGCTACAGGCCTAAAATTCGTTGACACTATGGAGTTCCTGAGAAGATTGTCAACATTATCCGGAAATCATACGACTGATTACAGTGCAAAGTCGTACATGGAAGACACCTGACAGATAAATTCCAAGTAAGGACCGGAGTCAGACATGGCTGTCTACTCTCTCCCTTCCTCTTTCTTCTGCTGGTCGACTAGATTATGAAGACCTCGACATCTGAGGGAAATCACGGCATACAATAGACAGCTCAGAATCAATTAGACGATTTGGACTTCTCAGATGACCTAGCTCTCCTATCTCATACACACGAACAAATGCAGATGAAGACAACACATGTAGCAGCAGTCTCTGCATCAGTAGGCCTCAACATACACAAGGGGAAAACCAAGGTCCTCAAATACAACACAGAGAACAGCAATCCAATCACATTTGATGGCGAAACTCTGGAAGATGTAGAATCCTTCACATAACTGAGAAGCATCATCGATGAACAAGGAGGTTCAGATGCAGGCAGACGTAAATGTGAGGATTGGCTGGCAAAGCAAGTGCCGCGTCCCTTCAACTGAAGAACATATAGAACTCAAAACAACTTTCAATCAATATCGAAGTGAGGATCTCCAAGACGAATATCAAGACAGTCCTGCTGTACGGAGCTGAAAATTGGAGAACTTTTAATAGAATCACCAAAAATGTACAAGTATTTATAAACGATTAACTACGTAAGATACTCGATATTCGTTGGCCGGATAACATCAGCAACAGCATTCTGTGGGAGAGAACAAACCAGCTTCCAACTGAGGAGGAAATTAGGGAAAGACGATGAAAATGGATAGGATATACATTACGCAAATCACCAAACTGCATCACGAGGCAAGCCCTAACTTGAGATCCTGAATGGGCAATGCTGTTTGAATAGTAACAATTCCCATATTTCTTTGTACCGTTATGATCACCAGATCACATGACAGACTAGTTAAAATGTTGATCGCTTAAGTATTACTCAATGATTCATCCTCCTCCCCATGTATATATATACTCAAATTATATTATTAGTCCTTGCTTTGCTTTGCTGCACCCTTGTGCATTTTGACTATAAATTTGCCTATGTAATTGATCGTATATGCATATTCGGCTTTCCGCTTCAAATTCGTTCCATGTGCTTATGGCTTTGTGATATGCGCTATCACTTAATAAATTGTAGTTGCCGCTTTTTATTGCCTTCTGATTTTAATCACCGTTGAGATTTATATTATAATGGTTATCGAGCTGATCGATTAACGAAGCAAAGCCACTACAGCACATATGTCAATAAGAGACTGATCAATTGCAGTCTTAAACATCTATGGGAAGTTTCAATTAACCAATAAAAAAATGAATAAAACACGTCTTCATTCTAAAAGATAACTAAGACACATTTCTAATGTCTGTTGACTAAAGAATAACCATCAGAATCAAAACAAACCAATTTAACATTGCCTGTTAGATATCAACCATCATAATGCCGTTACATATATACATATTGATGTAATTTTTTTATCCTAGGAATTAGACTTGAGTAAATTGTTACTAAATCAATAAAATCACTCAATCTCATAATTTTGATCTCTTAGATACCCAGTTACAAAGCAGCGAATTATTTGCAAATAATGATCATTTTCTGTTATGAACTAAATTTGATTATCACATGATTTCATTTTTCTGTAGAATCTGATCCTTCGAATTGGGAACAACATTTACTTGACTATCATTTTAATTTGTCAGACTGAAATCATGAGTCAGTTGAAGCTAGACCACCACTGAAAACCTGGAAGCACTGGCTCAGTGGTCTAGTGGTTAAGTGCTCGCGCGCGAAGCCAGTAGGTCATGGGTTCGAGCCTCGCGTGGTGCGGGATCGTGGATGCGCACTGCTGAGGAGTCCCATATTAGGATGAAACGGCCGTCCAGTGCTTCCAGGTTTTCAATGGTGGTCTAGCTTCAACTGACTCATGATTTCAATCTATGAAATCTCTAAAATCTCCACAAAACCCATTCTGATTTTAACTTGTATTGATAAATGAGAAGATAAACAATAATTCGATCATTTAATTTATGATTTTATTATTTCATGGTGAACGACTCACTTTTAAAAATAAATAAATAAACTGATTTTTTTCTGGTTAATTTATTTAGATGAGGAAAATATGTTAAATACACAGATAGTAAATGATGAAGAAAATATAGAAGTAAATCTTATACATTCGGAGAGGCAACAATTTACAAACTCTGATGATAAAACACAACATGAAGAAAATGAATTAACTGAAATCATAACTGATACAATGCCAATAGGAGAAAGTGTAGAAAAAACTGAAACAAGTAGTTCTAGTTCATCAGGTAAGAAATAAGTAAGCAATAATTTTTGAATATAACGAACGGTAATGATTTATCTTTATGATGAATTTTATAAAAAAATTATAGTTAATCAAGTTATTTAATGTTATGAAATATTGAATCTTATATTTGTATTGATCTGGATGTTAAAAGTAGAGTAGAATATTAACTGTCGATATTTGTACATTTACCATTAAACGAAAGTCGAAATCTTTTCATTATTAGACTATACTTCTGTTAGGGATGCTAGATCTTCAGAACTCACTTGAGAAAGGACTTAATTTTGTAGTTTTATTTAGAAAATTTGAATTTCTTTGTTTTCGCGCCAAAGGCGCTCTTGTCACCTTCATGTCGTATTTCCCATTGGGAAATATCGTAAATGCTATTGGTCCGTTGCGTTTTTTAGTATGCTATTTAGTAACTCTTCCCAAGGACGGTTTTATACTGTATATATATACGTTTTGAATTGTGTTTGTTGTTATCGCTCGTTTCTGGCTGTTTGCAAAATATACTTCTCCATTCCAAGCTTGAACTTCTCCCTCTAGTTAGCGGGGCTGGGACGCACCAATAGCTAGCTTGTTGGTCTTTGGTCACCGAATCTTGTTTCTCGTTCACAGATTAAGTGAATTCGTGATAGGTGAGGCCTTAAGTTCCTGGGTTCGGTCCCTGGTAGAGCCGTGGATGTTCATTACCAAGGTGTCTCATACTAACACAAAACAGCTATTCAGTGTTTTCTGGTCTCAGTATTACTCAGCAATTCCCATAAAATTCTTATACTGATAGTTAGCAGTTATTTATGAGTGGTAAGCAAGAAACTTTACATATGGTCTTTTTGACAATTGACATTAATCAATAAAGTATGCCTGGTGCATTCCTTTGAGATTCTAAATCGCGTTACAGACAAAGAAGTTACCACTGGGATATTTATGTTGAGACTAACCTCCTGTAATATTGAGGTGTTTATACTGAGTGGTAACTAATGTTGTCACTATGGTTTCCAGAAATGTCGAATTACTTATTTAAATAATTAGTAATGCACTCACTGCTATCTAATTTCTAACCCTTCGAGGCCTAGTTATGTGAGGAATAAGAAAAATATCACCAAATGAATCAGACAACAAATTAGTTCAGTGACAGGTCAGACAAATTCACCTTGATCAAGAATAAATTGACATTAACATTATTCAGATGTCTTGTGATATTGATTGTACTATTCTGCATTGTTTCCTTTGTATTATTTAGACTTGTGTTAATTTAATTCGGTTATTTACTTACTCTGAAGAAATGGCTTACATTCAGTCACAAAACATTGGCAAAAATATGTTTATCACTAACTTTCTGTAGATACATGTATAATCAAATAAATGTCAAATAAGCATAATTTAACGCGATACCATTTGAGAATATATTTACTGAAAAAAACATAATGTTTCTTGGAATGGGCATCTTTTTATTGTAATATTAATAAAACAATATAACTTGTAAATTGAAGGGTTATATTGTTTTGATGCTGACCCGGAATCGATAATCCTTGTTTTTTGATACGGTTGAACTTAAAGGTTGGGTTCGCAAAAATTAGGGTAAGTGGAACTATCAAAAGTGTGTGTCTTGTGACTACCAGTTCTATTTCAACTCATATCATTTTCTATTATAAGTTATTCTAAGTTATAAAACACTTCACAATTATTTTATTTAGCTCAAACACTTGTTTGTATTACAACACTAGTTTAAAGTCTTCCATTTGATATACACTTTTATGTCAACATTCCTGCATGAAATAAATGTTTTGTACTTCAAACTGAATTTTGTAATTTCATCACGAAATGTGAAACTTTTTCACAAAAGTTTAGTCACCTATTTTATAAACTCTTGTGATAATGCACTACACATTTGTTACACGTTATGCTTTCTTCTATATTATTGTTATATATTTCAGTATTGTACTGAGATAAACAACACTGACAATTAAGTTTCTTCACTGTTGTACATTTTTACAAGCACAATTAGTAGGTATGTAAGTATGTGATGTTTGTTTTAGCATCATCAATTGAATAAATTAGTGATTTGAGATTATTTTACGTGTAAGTGGTTTGGTAATCACTCGGTTTACTAAACAAAATATACCCCAAGTCTAAACTATTTGATAAATTCATTTTAAGTCTAAACCTACCAACTTTTTAACAATAACCTTGTCATTTTATTATCTGATTTCTGAAGAAAACTGTTCATGGTTTGACAAATAAAAGTAGTCTAGTTACAAGCAAAAATCAGTAAAGCATTCTACAATTGCATCTTCATATACACTCAGTGTCTTTCCCGTCAAATTAGTTTATCAAGATTCGAGTCTTCGAATGAACATTCCTTACCTCTTCTACTTCTATTCTATTTAAAAACGGGTTTTTACTTAATCTACAATTAAATGAAGATTGGATGTAAACTTATTGTTATATTGTTAGAGATCAAGGATAACTAAACAATTATTTAATGTTCTAAATAGTCCTGAATTTACTCAGTAAATAGATGAAATAAACAGTAAAATGAAAGTTTGCGACCTATATGACAAATACACTATATTTACTTTTAAAATTGATAAATATAATAATATAGTACCAAAATCTAGCTTTGACTAGTTAATAACTACCTGAACTCCGTCCGGTGCTGGTGAGTGGCCTATGATCCTCCACAAGGGGTAACAGGCGTAAGTAAGTAGTAATTACCTGAAGTTGATACCATTCTTATCTAGTTACTAATTACTAACTGTTGAATGTATGCATGGTTGTCACAGTTTAAACTTTTAAATTCTCAAATGATATAACTTATAAGTTAGTGCTAAGATTTCATATTTGCTAATTAGTTGTTTGTATTAAATCTTATATTAATTTTATCTTACAGATACATAAATACTGAATCAATGGGAAGGATTAGAATGATTTTGTATATCTTTTTATAAAAGATCAAATGTACTACAATTCAGTTGTTATTTATTATAATAAAGAATTGTTTTAAATGATTCTAGTTTATTTTGATGAATTAAGCACAGAGTGCTATTATTGTTCTAGTGTTTTTCTAAAAGAAAATATTTTTAGTTTTATCGCTTAGCCCATGTGTCTTATTGTGTCTCATAACTTTTTACTCTTTGTAAATGTTATAATCTCTTCTTACGGTTATGACCCAGCTGTTCCTATTGCTTAGTATTCTCGGACACCGATTCACTCGACAAGTCCCCAAATCAGAACACGGTTGAACAGGAAAGAGATTATATTCCAAATAACAAGGTTAGATGGAAGTAAGATGCCAGTAAGAAGCACAATAGGGAAAACGTCAGTATATTTATAGTTTTTACATGAGAAGATTCTAGAGTATTCTCCAACTATCGACTAGTGCTGATTGGATAAGAATTAGCCAATCAGCGTGCACCAAAGCAATCGTGCATTGAGCTTGCTTTTATCCAGTCTATGTTCCGCTAACAGTAAACTACTAAGTTTTGATAGCGAATTTTCAAATATTTATTGTTCAATAAACTTCATCTTTTAAATAACGACATACAGTTTGGACCATTGTATAGAGTGGAATAATTTGTTGATTTTAATTAAGAACAGTTCATTAAATATTTTACAATCAAAGAATTTTGTGCGAATAAGTGTATTTACTACTTACTCAAGTTTCAAACATATTTCTTACTTTATTAACTTCTGTTAATCCTATTGAAGCATAGACCTCCCAATAACATGATGTATCCAATTCTGTCCTGCACAATCCTTTCTAGTTGTTTTCAGTTACTATTCATCATTTTGATGTCTGCTTCGAATTCTCGACGCAGTGTGTGCTTTGGTCTTCCTTTTTCCGTTTACATTCAGGATTCCAAATTAGTACTCGCCTCATGATGCAGTTTGATGATTTTCACAATGTATGTGTTATCAGCAACAACCTTTTGTGAGAGAGAACAAACCAGCTTCCAGCTGAAGAGGAAATTAAGGAGAGACGATGGAAATGGATAGGATATACATTACGCAAATCATCAAGCTGCATCACAAGACAAGCCCTAACTTGGAATCCTGAAGGGCAGCGGAAAAGAGGAAGGCCAAAGAACACATTACGTCGGGAAATAGAATCAGATATGAAAAGGATGAATAACAACTGGAAAGAGTTGGAAAGGATTGCTCAGGACAGCGTTGGGTGAAGAATGCTGATGAGCGGACTATGCTCCTTCACGAGGAGTAACAGACGTGAGTAAATAATGCCCTATCCACTTTCAGCGTCTTTTCTTAATTTCTTCTTTATCTGAAAGCTGGTTTGTTCTCTCCCATAGTAGGCTGTTGCTGATGGTATCCGGTCAACGGACATTCAGCATCTTACATAGACGATTTTTCATAAATACTTGTTCTGTTTTGATGACAGTTGTGGCATTTTTCGAAGGTTCAGCTTCGTACGATAGAACTGTATTGACGTTTGTATTGAAGATTCTAAATTCGATGTCAGTTGACAAACAGCTGTTTTGAGTTTCATGTTCTTCAGTAGTGAGAATGTAGACCTTGCTTCTCAAGTACATTTCAAATTTACAACCTCATCTAGATCTTCATCAAGTGTGATTAAGTTGGTGTCCCATGTGTTATATTTTAGAATCTTGCTTTTACCCAAGTGTATGTTGAGGCCCGCTGGTTGTCATGACTTGAATTTGTTGGTGTGTATGGGATAGAAGGACTTGATCATCTGTGAAGTTGCATCCAAATTGTCCGTTGCATTCCGTACTTTCCTCAGACGTGGAGGTCTTCATAATCCAATCAACCACCAGAAGAAAGAGGAAGAGAGAAAGTAATCAGCCTTGTCTGACTTTGCTACACACTTGGAGTGCATCTATCAGCCGTTCTCCATGCACGACATTGCAGTGTAGTCCGTCGTATGAATTCCGGATGATAATGACGATCTGCTCAGATGTACCAGAGTGTTGAAGTAGACTCCACAAGCTTCTCCTATCCATGCTGTCCAGTGCTTTCTCATAGTCCGTGAAGTTGATGTGTAGTGACGGATTCCATTCAACTGATTGTCCAAAGATTATACGCAATGTCGCGATTTGGTCTGTGCACGACCGATCATTACGGAATCTAACCTGTTTATCTCGAAGTTGGGCGTCTACTGAATCTTTCATCCAGCTTGATAACACTGTTGAAAACTTTTCCTGGCACCGATAGTAGTGTGATGCCTCTGTAGTTCTCACACTTGCCAAGACCTTTCTTTATTATATTAAGGAGGTATCCTCCCTTCCGGTTTATCGGCAGTTGATCACTCTTTTGAATCTTTCTGAATAGGATGTTGGGCATCCTTGAAGTTACTTCTATGTGTGACTTCAGTGCTTCAGCTTGTGTGTTGTCTGGTGCTGCTGCTTTCCCACTCTTGATTTGTCTAATAGCCATCCTGATTTCTTCGATCGTTGGTGGAGCGATAGTAATATGAGTGTTTGTGTATACTGGCTCGGTGTCTGGTGGGTTCAATGGGGTCGGTCCATTCAATAGTTCTTCAAAGTGTTCTACTAACATGTTCGTCTGCTCTTGAATCTCAGTGACTGCTTTGCCTTATTTGTCCTTGACTGGTTGCTCTGGTTCACCATATTTCCCTGCTAGTTTCTTCTTCGTATCACACATTTGTTTCATGTTTCCTTCTACTGCAGTTTTTCCGCTGTCGTTGCTAGCTCGTCCACACTTTTTCACTTGTCGGCCCTAATGCTCTTCATTACTTGCTTGTTTACTTCTGTGTATTCAGCTTGGGCCTTGACTTTATCTTTTCATGTCCGACTGTTGTTCATTGCTGTCTTCTTGTTCTTCCTTTCTTGAATCTTGACCAGGGTTTCGACAGAGATCCATTCCTTATGATTATGCTTCTTATGACCCATTACCTCGTGACACGTTGAAGTTAGCACTTCTCTGGTCCATTTCCAGTTCCTTCTTTGAGTTGATCTTGTAATGCTTGGAACCTGTTTTTATGAGCTATCTTGAATTCGTTGAGTTTGTTAGTATCTCGTAAGGAGGCTGTATTGAACCATTTGTAATAACGATTTTTAATTAGCACGGGCTGTAAGCGGCTGACAAGATCCAGACGAAACAAAATGAATTCATTCATTTGGTAACGTTTGCTTTTATCTTCCTATTGATGTTTAGGACTGCAATTAATCATTCTCTTGTTGGCATATATACATCTTCTGCGGATTGCCTCGACATTGCCTTAAGTCACAAGCTTTATAAGCAAGGATGTATAGTGGCTAACAGTGGAATCCAAGACCGCGTTTCGTCTCACTTGAGACTCTTCGACTGAATGTACCTGCATCTCGCAGTTGATGTTAACTATGGGACTCGAACCCAGTACCGTTCTCTTCGAACGCCACCGCATTGTCTACTTAGCTAATGACTCAAACCCATACTGATGATAATCAGTAGTGAATAGCTTTGAGATGGATTTCCTGGAGTTTTGTTGAGAAGCTGTGAACAATGGAGTCCAATACATGTTGACTAAAAACAGTTATCCACCTCAGATAATGGATGAATGAAGTAGTTGTTTAGAACATGAAAGTGTAATTCAAATGAAGTAGTTTTTATGAGTGATAACGGTTTAGGAATATTGAAGATAATTTCATTATGCATTCAGGTAAGAATTTATGAAAACTATAGGAAGATGGAAAATATTTTGAAATGAACTCAATAAGACGCAATAATATTTAAATAAAAAATTATCAAGAGAATTGAAGATTAACCACAGAAATTCTGAAATACAAAGGTCGGGTTGTAGCCATCTATGCTTCTTTTTAATTCATGGGGAGAATCAATTATAAGAAAACACCTATTCATACCTCAGTTTTTTTTTGAAGAACAAAAGGTCGGTTTCATAAATAAGTTTTTTTAATGACAGTCATAGTTGACTTCAAAAGATTCAGAGGAAAAATTGATGGCTAGTATTTTTAAAAGTATAAATAAACCGTGATAATGAAATGGAGATCATGACCCATTAGATAATAAGCTGTCTGAAAAATTCGACGAATCTCTACTTCTAAAGCCTGTGGTTAAAAAGAAGCATACATTACGTAATACAGTTGATCTAGTGATGCTAGTTTGATGTTGGTTACTATTTAAAAACTAAACATTCAGATACATCTCTACTTTCAACCAATAAATGGCTATCTCTGTTAATATGCTTTCTTGATCATATTAAATAATTTTCATAACAAACTTTTGAGCGCATAATCATCAACAATCTAATAGCTAGTTCCTATCGTGGACCTATATCATCTAGAAAATTATTGAAAACCACCAAAAATTTGTTTCGCCCTAATTTATAGCGTCTGAACAACGCGTATTTTTAATCCTGTATAAATTGTGCTTGTGGGAAATAACTTCTCCAAATGATCTTAGTTCATCATTAGAACCGTTTTTTGTAATCAATAAATCCCCACAAACATCAAATTGAATGATGTTTTTATGTTTTGTTTTCTTAAAGTAGTTCCTGGATTAGTCAAAAAGTTAATGCACCGATTTAAATATGCACATGGAATTAGTTATATTGATATTTATTTTATTCAACACCATATCATCATTAGTTTTTTATTTGTCCGTTTAAACCATCTTTTAATGAAATTAGCTTTTATAGAGCTCTTTAGATAATAACAGAAAAAGAATATTTTGAATTTCATTACTAATGTAATTTAGTTTCTATAATGAAACTTTACTGAAATAAGCATATAGTAAAATAATCCATAACTGATATTCATCAAAATTAATAATTTACAGTTTTTATCACTGTAGATTCATTAACAAGTTAACGTCAATACTGTTCGTCTCTTCGTTAATACACTGAATTCATAGTTATATACTCTTCATTGTTTAAATGTTCTTCTAAGCCAATTTGTGAATATTTCAAAGATAATAATGTACGACATTTTATGCAGATATTTCCAAGATCCAGCTGACATATACTACATGCATGTACATTTTCGGAATATTGAGAAGAATTCTCTATCAGTGTTTGTTTTTTTGATGGATGACATCCTTTACTGCACCAAAAACATGTAATACGTTTGATACTAAATCCTGCTAAAACATGCTTTGTTTTTGGATTATCTGTAAAACAACGACCGTGTTTATCAATATTGTCTCCCGATGTATAATTGAAGTCATTAAAAAGTTTACGATTATTTCGTATATGAGCGCGTAACCATGAAGCCCGCTGATTCGATCTTTCTGGATAGTACCAAATCATAATTATATGACGCAATCTCATAATATATACCTGGTACATAGAAGTAATGTATATAAATTACATAATTACAGTATGATTATAGTCAATACAATAATAATGGCTGAACATTATAGCCAATCGGCTTACTAAAAATTCAGTCTGCTGGGTATATGAATTTCATGATGAGGAACTCTGTCTCGTTCTTTTAAGTTCCACAATAGTGAATAATTATATCTTTTAGGTCTACTCATCATACATGACAAGTCTGACCTATTTAAAAGACATTTATTTAAAAAATCTGTTATATATACAATTAAATAAATCCGTTTAAAAAATTACAACCCACTATTTGTTTTCAATCTATCCACTACTATCAAAAACTATTGATTGTTGTCATTTGTTTAGTAGTATGTAGTGATAATTCGTCAAGGTAATAGCTGAATGGTGAGCTTATTTATCAGTTATCATTTAGACCCTTAAACTTAGTAAATGTGATTGGAATGTAAATTATATACGACCTGCTTAAAGCTATATTGGAATTATCAATCAAATAGGAATAGAGCTGTCCAGCTAATTTATTCTAAAAAGTAATTTCTCCAAGTTTTAGCTATAAGACTAATAACATAATAAAAAAGGATAATTAGTTGTTTTCTTTGTATTTATATTTCTTACTTGCGCGGGCTATCTACAATCGGAAAATTCTGTTTAATTCTCAATGATTTAGGTTTTCGAAACCTGATGATTATTGAGTTACTTAAGTCTGTTGCCCTTTCGTCGAGGAGTATGAGCAGTAATACTCTTAAAATGAAATTCACTTACACCGAACTTTATCTACTCTACAAAAGATCAGTTGTTCAATATATTTGTCAAAACTGATATAAATGAAGAGAAATCATAAAGGATCATGTATGGATTATTATTATCAGTATTGGGTTATGAAGCTTATTAAGTTTTTGATTAAGATCATTAACCGATTGATGTTAAACCACCATTGAAAATCTGGAAGCACTGCATAGCCGTTTCGTTCTATTGTTGGACTCCTTAGTGGTGTACATCCACGATCCTGCTCACAGGATCCGTACCTAGAACCTTCGGTCTCACGCTTAACCTCCAGACCACTGAGCTGGCCGGCATCCAACGCTGTTAATATCTAACCTCAACCGATCCACAAAATTGCGCCACCATCTTCCATTGTACTTATCTAGATACCTGTATCTACCTGATATGGATTAGCTCCATTGGTTCACAGACCATATTTTCATTGAGAAATCTTACAATTGAATTATTACAATAAGTTAAGTCGTCACACAAACATTTACATATTTTAATGTGAATCATACTTACTTCAATTAATTGGCTTATAATCGTTAGAACTAATAATGTTATAACGATTATATGATTATTGAAATCCTGTGAACTTAATATTGGATGACAGACTGTAACATCATTATTAATTATTGTATCTTTTGATTGAATTAATAAATCGAGTATATTTCTTACAATATTTGCATAAAATGTACCACTAACAATAATTGATTGATATGGAGTTTTATTAAATATTACAGAACTGAGATTTAAATTATCATCCGTTTTTTGAGAATATCTTGTTCTAGACTGAATGAAATCATTTGAAATTAAATACATTAAAGAAAGTAAAGAATTGTGTATAATATAAATAAGTAATATGATTATAATAATTAAAATTATCCATACATTAAACAATGTGTTTAAACATTTCATTTTATTCTTTTCATTGTGACTCCAACTGAAACTAGTTAATAATTTATAATGTTTTGATTCATTATGTGTAAGTGGAAATGTTGAAGGAATTCCTTGTTGAATTGCTTGTTTCTCCTGAATATTCAAGAAAAAAAAACGTATGTCATTTCATGGATAAATAGTCTTAATCTATATTCGTAAAATAGCACAAATACATATATGAAAACTTGACTATTATTTACTACTTTCTCATATATAAAAGTGAATAATGTTTGGGTTAATGTAGTTGATTTTCTTCAGTCACCTATAATCTCTATGTGACAGATTTTATTCGGAAAGAATAAATTTTTTAACATTTAGCTATTCTAAGGCCTGACTGAATATCTTGCACTATCTATAGTTGTACCCATACGTTAAGTATAAAGTAGATTTGCATAGAGTCTTACAACTTATTGTGTAAATATATTTTCTTTAATGTTTAAAACTTTTTAGTAGTCTCCGATACATCCAGTAAAGTGTCTCTATTCGTCTGGAATCTATTTTAAAATAGCAGTAAATGAGAATATTATCGAAGTATAAAAAGTGGTATGACTGAAGAATTACTTTTAACATTTGAAGATTCATCCCTGATGGTGAGTGGCAAAAGTGACTACAAAACAGAATCGTATCAGTGAACAGTGGCACGGTTAAATTATTTCTCTAATATCCATGAAGTCTTAACAAATTTATCTGTATTACACATCACATTCATATCACATACATACATCTTTTTTATATTAATTGATAATCTCATTTTTTTTGTTATTAAGTTAATCCCCACTTGCATGTATCAGTTTTTACTCATGGATGCTAGAATTTAAAATATTTACTAAATCGTTATTGGGGAACAACAATACCAATGTGGAAGTAATTCATGCAGTGTAAAGAATGAGTAAGCACATAATACAGAAATCAAATCTCTCAATCTGCTTAGCTGAACGCAGAGTACACACAAAATAAGTATATCTCTGGAAAAATGAATTCGTTTGGCTAACCAAACTTTAAAATACCACAGAATAACGAAAAGTATTAAGAAGATAAATATGAACTAACTAGGATTAAATAAATATGGACTAAAAAGATGAAAGATGGGACACATCCGAACTAATGTAATCTATTTTATGCTATGTCATCTAAAGTCCATCATCACTTGTTTTTAACAACTGGGCACCTACAAAAACTAGTATCTGTATTACTACAAAAGGACATAATTAATAATTAATTCTACACATATTAGAATCAGGTTGTCGTCTGTTTACTCTTGATTTTTCTCTCACTACTTCGTCTTGAAACCCGCTGATCAATACCATGTGCCTAGTCATCAATCAGAATCCTGATTTTAATTTGGTCTGTTATTTACTATATAGCTTAGTGTTTCTGACTTGGTCAATTACAAGCCCGATCTGGATAATTTACTTTGTGTCAGTGACTACGATCTTACGGGTTCACTATTCGCTGGCTCCTCTCTATATCTAGCCTTGAGTTCAGAAGTAGCAACCAGCCTTCATGGTATTTATATTTTAAACAGGCTTGGTTTATATACAGACATACTAGACAGCATGAAACATAACAATGTTTCATGAACAGGCCGAAAGTGACTAAGAACAGGGTAGACTAAGTAATCAACAATAAATTAGAAACAGTGAAGCGTATATTCGTAGTTAACGAGTTACTCAAGACCTTGTGATAAATTGAATATATATACATAGTATTCTAATTACAAGGTTTTATAATTCTCTCTTATTACAGCCCAGCTATTCTTATTGCTTAGTAATTTTGGACACCAATTCACTCGGCAAGTTCCTAAACCAGAACACGGTTGAACAGGAAAGAAATTATATTCCGAATAACAAGGTTAGATGAAAGTAAGAAGAATAATGGGAAAAACGTTAATATATTTAAAGTTTTTACATGAAAAGATTCTAGTGTTCTCCAAGTATCTACTAGCACTGATTGGATAAAAATTCACCAATCAACGTGCATCAACGCAATCGCGTATTGAGCATGCTTTAATCCAATCTATGTCCCGCTAACACAAAGTAATTATACAACAAAATTATAATGAGTAATAATTTGAGAAACCGGTTTCAATCTCTACAATATATGTTCTGTTCTAACTTTTACCAGATTAATTCATACTGCATGCTAAAACTGAAGCCTTAATACAACCAATCTAATGATAACAAACATCTTACTGAACAATCTCCAATACTGTGACATAGATACCAATCATAATCATATTTATAAATATTTCCATGAGTAAATCAATAATAATAATTTATATTCTGAAAAATAATAATTACAGAATTCACGCCAGTTTACAGGCATGATCAATTTGATATAAATAATAACGTTAGACGTGCAGAACAAACATGTGATAAAAGAAAGTTTTAAGTATACTAGTTCAGTAGTTGTTTAAGTAGTACATATATTACAGCGATCCAATGCATCAGCCGGGAATTTTTAATATTTCTTAAATGGACAGCCTGTTGATTTATGAACGGTGTAATTAAGGTCAATTCGTGTGCCAGATCGAATTAATGATAATTATCTACAACTAGAGAAATTAAAACGAAAACAGAAAGCAGGGAACAACAAAGCGGTAACTACCAAAATATATGAATCGGGTCTACCTAAATTGCATGTGTCATGTGACACAGTGATATACTGTTGATGTTATTCAAATGAGGTAAAATGATTAGTAATTAAAATCAATCTGATGCTTTTATTTTGTTTTAATTATAAAACATCAGCTTACCTGTTGAATATATTCTGAAGTTATATAACTATTCTCAAATGTTATTTTACTCAACCATAAATTTCTAAATACAATTGCTTTTATTAATAATTGTGTCATAGTAATCAATGTCCATAAAAATAAAAACCATAAAATAAATAATTTCATTATTTCAATATCATTCATAAAACTACTTATTTGTTTGAAATCAGTAATTTCATCATACATTTTATTAATCATTTGTTTAAATTCATTAGAATTCATCATTATTGTTGTTATATTCTCTTGTCCAATAGTATTGAATATCTTTTCCATTTTATTATTTAAATCATTTTTCAATGTAATATTTAAATGATTATAATGATCACATTCATTAGTAGATATTTGTATTGAATTACATAAATTATCTTTATGAATTATTATGTAATCACATGAATTATTACTGAGATTTAATTCATTCATACATAACAAATATGCTTTATTAAGGAAATTTCGACATAAATTATAAACCTCATCAGTATTTTTACATGAATTATGTATAGATTTAATCCATATATTATTATCATTATTTATGATTTGAATTAATTTTAATGTAAATAAATGAATATTTAATAATATTTGACGTATATTATATAACATTGAATTATATTCATTTATTAAATGTTCAATTGAATACTTTATTATATTCAATAATAAATGATTTAATTTGTTTAAATTAATTACATTGAAATAAGTAATATAATGAAATAAACATTTTATTATTTCAAAATGATTTAAAATATTTAAAATGAATTCGAAAATAATTAAATAAGTAGCAAACATTAATAATAACCATTTTATATAATATGTAATTAAATAAGTTAATATCAATAATGTAATACATTGAACATCGAATGAAAAATTCAATATTAAAAATATGATCATATAAATACTAAATAATATTGATATATATAAATTATAATTTAATATATTAATCAATAAATAATCAATAATTATTATTATTATTGTCATTATTGATTGATATAAACAATGATAAAAGATTTTTAATAAATTATTATTATTATTGAATTTAATTAATAAATAATTATAATAATAATAATTCCGTATTTTATATTTTGATAAAATACAAAATTTATTATAAATATTGAAATATAAATTAATTAAGTAATAAAATGGAATATAAAAAATAAATAATTTTTGTAAATTATTTAATTGTTTGTGTTTATTACATTTTTGTCGATTAGTACAATCAATATTTTCCATAGTAGCTAACTCCATTGATGTTGAAGATGATACAGAACGATTGATCAATTGATGTGTATTGTCTTGTTGATCATTTATAATTTTAATGATTGCATTATTATTATTATTATTATTATTATTATTATTATTATTATTAGGAGAATATGCATTATTATATTCATATTCTGATTTATGTGTAATTGGTGTTTTATCAGATTGTAAAATTATTCTATCATATTCAATTTGTTCTTTATTTGTCATAATTCATTGAATCTAATTATTTGTTAGTTATGAATGTCTTAAGTAAAATATCTATGTAACATTTTTTTAAAAATTAATGAATGTATATGTTATAGGAAATCGATTATCGATTCAATCAATATTGGGTCACATGATCAGGTTGTTATATAGTAATAGCAATAATAAGAAGAAGAATGAAGTATTGTAATCTATAAACTGAAGAGTTATTCATATTTTTTTTAGTAAACGGAATATATCCATTAAGAAATTAAATAAGAAAAATTAGTTCAGTGAAGAGTTCCCGTTTTTCGGCGAATTCATTTTCGAAGCTGTACAATCGCAAATATATTTAGGATATATATAGGATACAGGATAATAATAATACTGATAATAAACTTCTATTAAACATGATGACAGTCAGGTTAAATAAACAAAGGTATTAAAAAGTTCTTTTTTATTTAACGTCACTGTTACCATGCCTAACAGAAGTTTATTATCATTATTATTATTATCCTGTAAAGTCACTATATATATTTGCGATTGTACAGTTTTGAAAATGAATCCGCCGAAAAACGGGAACTCTTCACTGAACTAGTCTTTCTTATTTATTTATTTATATAATACAATAGTATGTTTGAAATGTAAAGTTGAAAAAAAAACCAAAGTTGGTTTCAATTTTAAAAATTGAAATTTATGAAAATGTTATCATTGTGAAATAAGAAAACTTTGTATTTTTGTACATCAACGTTAAGGAGCATATAATTAAAGTAAAAATATGTTTCAAAAATGAACAGAAAATACTTATTATAATTTTTGAGTCTAAATCGGTTACAATATACACATGCTACTTTAGATCTTTAATCTAACTAATATGGAATTGGAAAGAGTGATAGCTGTTAGAAAGGTTTGGTCCCGAAAACTGTACATACACTATACGTTTATAAATATTTTAGCAATCCAGATAAAGATATGTGAGTAGAGATCTTGGCAACATGAATAATAAATTTGCATGAAGAGTAAGACTGTTTTGCTCGGAAACTTGGAGAACTACAACAATCATCATCAAGAAGTTACAAGTATATATAAATAGCTGACTACGCAAGATACTCAACGTCCATTGGCTGGATACCATCAGCAACAGCGTTCTGTGAGAGAAAACAAACCAGCTTCCAGCTGGAGAGGAAATTAAGAAAAGACGATGGAAATGGATATGATATACATTACGCAAATCATCAAGCTGCATCACAAGGCAAGCCCTAACTTGAGATCCTGAAGGGCAGCGGAAAAGAGGAAGGCCAAAGAACACTTTACGTCGGGAAATAAAATCAGATATGAAAAGGATGAATAACAACTGGAAAGAGTTGGAAAGGATTGCTCAGGACAGGGTAGGATGAAGAATGCTGATGAGCGGCCTATGCTCCTTCACGAGGAGTAACAAGCGTAAGTAAGTAAAACCGTTTAGTGTGCTCCGTAAACTTATTAGTCATTTAGAATTAATAGAACTGACCACCACTAATAATTAATGAACAACCCAATGATATCAAAATATTCTGTTAACGTCTGTCGTCTATAATATACATAGTTTTAGTAAATGATGCGGGACATGACAAATAGTGATTGATGTTACGACCACACACCTCACTGAAAAATCAATGTACTTTATATAGGGTCCTATGGGGCATATAATGTGTATTATGAAGTCATAGCAGTTAACAGAATCATTCTTATTACTCTAAAGTCATTAATTGTTCAAATGATTTGTCATTATCAGATAATAAAAAGACTATGGGTGAATAGATAAAGTAATATTGTCTAAGAAAAAGTATTTATTTAGTCAGAAGATTTGTTGAGTTTATCCACTGCAAATATTTAATTAATCAGCGGAGACATTCTGAACACAAATGATCTCTGAAAAGCCGTTTCTTTTGATAACATCATCCACCCACAGTCCAGTACGAAATTGAACGCAGAACACACCTGGCTCGAACAGCACATAATATCGTTGGACAACTCATTCGGTTTCCAGGTGTCTGTATTTACTACTTTGTTCAATTCTTACGACTGCTCAACTTCCGCTTACAATACAGACACTTTTTTAATTGGTCTTTTAATCTCCATTAATACTGAGCAAATACATCATACTCTGATAATATATCATTCTGAGTATTGCTAGACTGTTAAAAAAATATATCTTCCCATACGATTAAATTAATCTGTTGAATAGATATTTATGAAAACAGTTAATTGATACACTTCAAAAATTCTAGTACTTCAAAGTCTACTTATCAAAGAATTTAGTTTCAATGAAAAAAATTTTTAGTTAATTCATGAAGTCATTTTCCACATATTTTGGATTTTATTTACACCAGAGGAAAGTTGTTCATTGATTGCAATGTTGTTATATCCGAGCGAAGATTAAATTACAGGTAACTCCCGAGGACTATTAGTGGACTAATATTCTATAAATATTCTTATTGTAAAACAATTCAATAATTAGATTATGTATATTTATATTCCTCTTATTATAAGCTTTATTTTGACCTATAATTTATTATTATACGATTCACGGTTCTTAATCTATGTTCAGTCTATTAATTACTATCTCCCGCGTTCACAGCCACTTTTTGGCTTATTTGTGTACATATGTTATTTCCTAATTTATGGTGTGTTGTGGTCTGTCTGTTTGATATATAAACCGAGTATGTTTGAAATAAATGATCTGCTCTGATCTGCTCTGATTCGAAGCTGGTATTGTGTTCTGGACTCAAGTGGGAGGGCTCGTAGGGCATAGGACCAATAAGGACGCTAGACTGCCCACACCGGTTGGACGTCATTGGTTGGCCTAGTGTGAAGATTCGTATAAGTCGTATCCGGATTGGTAGATAGGTCGCGTGATAGCAAAAAGCAGACATACTCAAGGTCATAACAAATGTCATTTTATCATAGACTTTTAATAAGCAATGAACACACTGCATGAAAGTGTTGGTCGACAAGTGGTAAGGATTAGTTTAGACTTTCTTGGTTCACGTACACATTGTAAACAAACCCTCTTTGATGGTGGTCATCTGAGTTGACTTATTTTGGATACATTACAATTTACAGATGTCATCTAGTTATTAATATTTATGTGTAGACATAAGTGAATGTGGGCTATTATCACCAATATGACTGTTTATGACAACTCTTGTTCTTCAATACTCAATATGATGTACCATGTCAATGTTAGTAAGAATCTGAGTAATCTTTTTCCACAAAATATAAATGAGGCGTTTACTAATTTTCATCCCTATGTATTGGTTGTTTGGGTCATCTTATTGATGATTAAGACGGATCAATTACAGTCCTAAACACCATTGAGAAGATCAAAACAACCAATATATAGGGATGAAAATTAAGATTTAGCAAATTGCATAGGTTAATGGCTATCCGGACTCAGTGGCTAAGTGGATAACGTGATGTCCTTTGACGCGAAAGCACTGGGTTCGAGTCTCGGAGTGGATATCAGCTCGGATGCTGTCACTGTATGGAGGTACATAGGGGCACCGAATACATATACGCCACACAAGTCACTTGATTTGTGTGTGAGCTGTGATAAGACCCAGGTGCTCAGACCGAAGCAGGTGGTTTTCTTAGGGGTCCACATCCGGAGCGTTCGACTTAAAGGTCTGATTAACAAGGCAGTGGAGCGATGTCAGGAAATGTAGTCCCATGGTAGCTGCTGGCCAATAATTAGGTCGCATGCCATTTTTTCCTTCTGGATCCTAGAGCCCATGTGTACGATTGGTTTGGAATCAGGGTTTTCCAACTCCCCTAGGTGGATCCTGCATATCTACCGACTTGGTTAAAGTGCCAGGTATTCAATCGACAAGTGCCAGATAGGATGTATCGCGCGTCCTGGATTCCACTGCCAGCCACTATTCATCTGTGCTTAGAAGCATTTATTAGTTGTTAATCGGTTAAAATAAATATTATTTTGTTTATTTTCTACTTAAAGGATAATGTGGTTTTGTAGTATTTATTTAGTCATAAAAGTAGCTTTACTACATAGTTTTTGCTCTTTACTAACTCTTGCTAGCCACTGTAATAGAAATTATTTACAAAGCATAGCCCTCTAGTCATATTTTTCTTTTTCACATGTACATTTATTCTACTTCGGTTGATTAACCAAACTACTCTGTTGTTCATAGATTATCTGTTTTAGTTACGATACGATATTATTAGGGAAAAGAAAATACATATGCTCTTGTGTTTAAGTCTATGAAGTATTCTTAGAGTTTGAAATTTATCAGTAGTAAATGAGATAGGTTTGGGCCTACAATTTATCGATTGGAACTTGATTTATTAAAGATTCCCATTGCGAAAATTAGAATAACACATATAAGCAAACAAATATTTTCAAATAGATCGTCATCAGGCTTTACTCTAATATACATGAATTGTCATTCATTGTGATTATTGACCCATATTGCCTTGACTGGTTTAACATTTTCATATGTGTTGTTCTGAAAATTAGTTGTTAAAACTACTTAGATATAACTTTTGAGATGAAGCATAGATAGTTTAAAGACAATTCACTTACTGGAATCACAACAGTATCTCAGAGATCAATCAATTTTTTTAGATTCTTACAAGACAGAATAACTTTGTTTGATAATAGAAAACATTTTATTAACGTGTTTACTGGGTTTTTTTTAATATTTAACATACATATTGTAACAGATTGTTGTCATATTGTTGAAATAAATAATTTTTCGAGTATTGAAGTTTTGAATATTTGGACCATTTGTACAAACATTATATGTCTTTTTCTGTAAGTTTATCAGAAGATATGACCGAACTATGCTTATTTATTTGTAAATAGCGTGAATTGATATATTCTTTTTCTTCATCTGTTGAATAATGTTCAAAATCTACTTCAACAGCCATAGAAAACATCGGTGTACGACATAATAAACATATATGATTCAAGGCTATTTGACATGCACGACAAAAATAAGCATCACATTCTTCACAACGTATGAAATTCTGTTTAAATTCAACTTTTTTTGATGGATTCCCATCACTACCACAAAATGTACAAATAATGCGTTGAACTCCAAATAACTTAAGAAAATATGCTATACGTGGATTACGGCATAAATATCTTCCAAATCGTGACAAATTTTGTGATCGGTGATTTGAAGCGATATCTATTGTTTTAATTTTGTGTATAATACGATTATATAAGCCACGGTTATTTCTTATATGTATACGAAGCCAGGCTGCACGACTAGCTGCTGTCTTTGGATAGTACCATATCATGATGACATGTCGTAAACGCATAATATACACCTAAGAAAATAATAATAACAGTTTGATTAAAGTAAAAATCTGTGATGAAAGATTATTTTGTGCACAAATTCTGCCTTAATTGTATCATAGATACCATTACTAAGGATAGTGACAAATCTGAGAACATGAAGTTTACTCTTTAATCACAAATAATATCTTGCGGAACAGAACTCCCTACTAAAGTACACCGGTTCTCTCTGCCTACTTTACGACAAAATGAGTGGTTGCCAGGGGTATAAAACTGAGAAACTAGCAATCCGATGCTACGTTTTATTTATTCGTGACTTTGTATGTCAACACCATGACTTGACTTGAAAATCTCTAGGATTTCTCAATTTTACAAGCACCTGCTGGAGTATTCGTATAATTCGGTAAAAACCTCTACACATCAGGACATGTTGATTCCTAATTTTTATCTGTTCTGCTTTAACTAACTTAAGTAAGAATGTAGTTACTAGTATAAGTGAGTTTACATCGCGTATACTGTGTTTTAATGTTAATTTGTTGACCGTAAATAGCTCAGGAGTAACTTCCTAGATTGTAATTCAAGGTGCTTCTGCTTCAGAATCCAAGGAAGCAGTAGTTCCCTCCAAAGTGAAAGTAAGACTTTCTAATCAGTATCAGCTAGAACGAAACTTAAACTCATGTTTCCTTATATACTACCAACAGGTACTAAATTCCAGACACATATTCTCATGTCCTAAGAAATTAATCACCATAAAGCAGGAAATCAAGTAAAGTAATTTCGATGGATTTAAGCGAATTATGGTAAATAAAACAGGATCCACAGAACGGTTAATAAATAAATTGATGTTTTATCGATCGTTGTAACATATTCAACTCTAGACTTATGTTGACAAAATATCTTACTTATCTTTTACCCTATTTATGAAGACTCCAGAAGAAACGTTTATTATAAAATGAAAATTCAGAATTTTATTGTTTATCTAAACGATTTTATGAATACAAATTTCATACAGAAATAAGCTACAATTCACTAACAATCGAACATCCGATCTTTCACAGCAGAACCGTGATACAACTTACAGAATGTAACTTCATTAAAATTTAAAGTCACTTATTTTCCTGAAAAATACTAGTTTGAACAGGTCTAATATTGTTACTTATTAGTGTAACTATAAAATATGAATCATTCTAATTAAACTAATGTAAACTATGATTTTTAAATGAATATCTTCAGTTACAGCGTCCCCCCCCCACCGCCATTACAATAAACTCACCAATGTGTTATTCATAAAGGTTTGTGTAAATAAGTTAAATTAAAATTTAACTACTAATTTACAATTGATTGATCACTGGTGGTGATCAGTGTCACGTATATCAGGTCCTTCTTAGTGCAGATCGAATCCTATCAACCAAGTTGCAATGTGACTACTAGTGTATGTGACATGACATTGCATGCACTATGTTGAGATAAGATGATCATTGGAGGTAGTTGCGACCCAGATAGCTCAATGGTAACGTCTCTGACTATGAAGCTGGGTAATATGGGATCGAATCAGTTAGGGAGCATCAGTTCCTTCAACATTACAGGTACACCTTGCTGACGAGTGTCAAGTAGCACGAAACCTAGGTCCAGAGTTTCCTGTTGACTACCCCCAACCACCATCTTATTTTAACTACTATTATTTATAATTCACTTATATATTAGAGCTTTAAAGATTAGTGTTTATACAGATGTCCCTGGTGTTTCAGATACTTTGCATTAACAACATGTTTCAGATGTTGATCACAATATGTTAAAATGAGTTAGTGACTAATTAATTCGATTCCTTGCCATCATATTAAGTTATAAGCTGAATATGATGACAATTAGTACATAATTAAGTAAAAATAGTTACTTCAAATTTCAATGGAAAAAAATTGAGGACGATCTATCAATGTATGCTACATGTTTCATATTTTTTATTTTTTGTTACGAAACAATTCAGTAACAATGAGTTAGCAATGATTTTCTTTATATGCAAATCGTATTTTCATTAGATGGCTATAGTTCCATGTTTTAATGCCTTGAGCATTTGGGCTACCTGTTCCTTCCATCTAAATATTTCAACAAGTTATCTATTTTGTTTGTTTTAATGTATCGTTATGTCTATTAATCGCATAACCTATTCTGCTGCGTTTCTGAAAAGTGTACAACCTTTCGTTGTAAAAGTTACAAAAAACTCAATAAAAGACATTGTGGTTGCTGGCAATATACAGCGAAAAGAATGCACATTATTCAGATGTTCATTTACTGGACTGTTAACATCTAACTGGCGATCACTCAATATTTATCGCCAGGACCGACCAAGAAGAAAGAAACGGAAACTTGTTGAAATACTTTACGCTGAAAATTCTATATTGTACCAGAAATGTAATATTGAATAAAGCTAATAATAATAATAATAATAATAATAATAATAATAATAATAATAATAGAACCGGATTTAAGTAGTACAAAAAACCTAACTCTATGTTAAATGAACTTATGATGGTACAAAATTAACTTAACTAATATTGTGTTCAATTAAAAGCAAAAATATGTTTGGATCAAATTTAAACGTACTTTTGTAAATTCTTGAAAACAATGTATCCTTCTAGTTTTTTTTATTCGCATTTACCAATTTACATAAGATTAGGTTTACATCTTTATATGAGAATACCAGTTACCTGTACTTATCATGATCACTTAGTTCATCACGTTTGTAATTCATAAGCTTATTATGTCAGCTCATATCATTAGTCAGTAATAGCTCCAGACTATCAGCAGAATTAGCAATAAGTGTTTCCATCTATTTTACACTCAGTAAATGAGTGTGAATCGTTATCCATACACCACACTGCTTTAAACTCGATATTAACTTCCTTTAAGTGGGTTAAGGTTTATTGCCTATTCACTGTAATTGGATATTAAAATATTGAATGTGAGGAAACTCAGTATAAACTTGACCAAACGAAATAAATTTGCATTATTCGTGTATCTTTTCAACTGACCAATAAAAATCTGCCCTTCCAGTACAAGATTTTCCTATTTTGCTTTAGTAACTGAAAAGATTGCATTCTGACATTCACAATATATTACACTCTCTATGAAGACATTAGAATTGCAAACTAAGTAGATTTTCACAAGGATCTTAAGAAATAACTAGTTATCATTCAATGATATGAAATTTTAATTGGTAACAATATTAACCAATCAGCTTGAAAATTTGATTTACTAAGAATGCTTGGTAATATGGAATTAATTGATTGTCCCGCGTGGTCTATCGGTTGTGATTCTTGGATCTTACCCAGGCGGCGCGGGAGAGTTTCCACATCTAACAACACTCGTCTCTATCTGCCCTCAAATGCCCTGGTATGGCCGAGAGTGGGGAGAGTCCACTCTCCCTCTCGAAATGCTCTCACATGGCCACGCGTATATAGCCTTTGTCAGGGAAGTCCTACTCACTGCGTTCTCGTGGCGGGGGTGTTGTTTACGAAAATGAGAGGACAAAAAGCGAATGTCCGGCGCTTTACCCGGATTCCAAACCAATGGTGCACATGGGCTCCAGTATCCTGCGGGAACAAATGGCGTATGAACCAATTGTTGGTCACCGGCTTCCATGGAACTGCATCTCCTCACGATGCTCTACTGTCTTGTGGATCAGACCTTCAGGTCGAAGGCTCGGGGTGTGGCCCCCTAAGAAACCCCCTGCTTCGGTTTGGGCACCCGGGCACTATCACGGCTCTCACATATCGAATGAGAATTGTGTGGCGCATATATATTTGGTGCCTCCTTGTATCAATATCTATGTGTTAAAATAAATAAATAATAAATTAAAAATGGATCATAAACTATAAAAAAATCAATAAACATCAGATCTATGATTGTTTCATCTCATAATACTGAACAATGAATTACTTCCAATTACTAATTATCTTTTAACTTTAACTTACACAATTTACTTACTTGAAAAACAACACTAAAATATGCTAAACATAGTAATAAACAAATAAAAGTATATCTATATAAATCTGGTGGATTTAATGTTGGTCGACAAAGTGTTGTATCTATACTTAATGTAATATTTTTCAATGGATTCATTAAACTAATCAATGATTGTACAATATTTGCAAATGTTGAATCACCATCAATATATAATTCATTTGTTTCATCTTCATTTATTTGTTCATTATCCTTTGCTGTATTATTTCCAAAATTAGAATAATCATATAAAAATAAAACTGACATAATATTAAAAATTGTATACATTACATAATCATTTATCATAACTAGAATAATTGAAGTACTCCATGTTAAAAGCATTAAAGAATTAAAAAGTGCACATTGTTTTTCTGATATAGTCCAGCTAAAACTTGATAACTTCTTATATAATTTCTTTTCTTTACGGATTAATGGAACTGTAGGGACCAAACCTCGTTTGAAGGCTTGTATTTCCTTAAACATAAAAAATTGGTCAATGAAAAAAAAAGAATTAATTGATGATGTCTGTGAATATATGAAATTTTAAGAATAACTTTCAGTGAGACAATAAATAGAATAACCAATATTGTTCTTCATAGCATAGAATGGGTATCCTTTCATAAATCAGTCAGTCAATACTAACCAGTTCATAACCTTAATCTATAATCTGTAATAAAGTATTTTAGTCAATTATTTTCTACATAAGTAATAAAATAAATAATGTAGAGTCTTCGTTAACCGTATGCAATATATGATATAAAGTACCAATATTCAAAGTATATCAAATCATATTTACATTCCAAACTAATATTCGAGGTTTCAGAGATTTACTTTTTCAGTAAAATTATTCATTGATAGTATCGTTAATGTTTTTCGGTTAGTTTGTAAATAAGGTTGGATCTATACAGCACAGGATCAACACATGTCATTTACTTCTGAACATCACAGACTTATTTTTGTCACTACTATTTTAATCCTTATATGCATTACGAAAAAAGTTGGCGAATGAGTAATTACGTGATGGTATCTAATTATTTCACCAAGAACATATTCTAGTACAACTTTTCTATTGCAATTCAAGTTAACAAATCTTCAAATAATGCGACCGATATGAATTACTAGCAAATTATCTTTACTAAAGTATTTATTTCTCATATTTAGATAATACTGTATAAGCATGATCAATCTAATATTTGTAGATTTTGGTAGATAGAAGTCTATTTGAAGTTTGTGCTGATGATGTCGTTCAGAAGAACGATGAAAGCTCCACAACCAAACCATCCAGCTCAAAGAACAAAACTTCACCAAAATCATCCACCTGAGCTACAAATCTTCTTCACCATCTCAATATGTGTCTACATTTACTTCAAATACGATCAGGATAGAAGAAAATGATCAATGTCATCAATAAAACTTTTCTGTGTTAATTGTTCATCATATATCGATTGTGAAGTATCAGGTCGTTGAATTTGTATTTAGAAACATTGTTAGATTTATCATTATCACATAATTTAAAAAACCTTGTCATTCCATGAAATTTATAAAGTTAATCTACAGTTCTTTATAAATTTTAATATTCTAACTTTACAATGTATCAAGAATATTCAGCTTTATCAGCTTTATTTTCAACCGCTTCATTCTTATGAAATAATACATACATATACCTTGTCAACTGTTATATCTGTGTTTACATTGTATCAAGAATATTCATCTTTATCAGCTTTACTTTCAACCACTTCATTCTTATAAAATAATACATACATATACCTTGTCAACTAAAGAAACCTAAGTGAAAACTAAGCTGGAAAACTGTTATATCCTAGTGAAGATTAAAGTACGAGTAACTTCTGAGACCTATCAATGATCTGATATTATCTATATATTCTTATTGTATAAATATTCAGTAGCTAGATTATATATATCGATAGTCCCCTTATTATAAGCTTCATTTTGACCTACAGATTATTATTATTATGCAATTTACCGCTCTTAAATTATACTTAGTTATTTGATTACTGTCTCTTACGTTCACAGACACTTTTTGGCTTTATTGGATCAATAAGACGCTAGGCTGATCAAACAGGTCAGACGTCATTAGTTTAGTACAGTATAAGAGCGAATAATTCGTATTTTGATTGGCGAATAGATTACGTGATAACCAACAGACCATAAAGACACAACAAAAACTATATATCTACATGATAGTAAATTGGTGTAACTAATAAGTTGCATAATATATAGTGATGTATTTGTAAAATACTTATTATTCAATTATATTTACAACTCACTTGTTTAATAAATTCATCAGTTATATATACATTATCATATGAGTCCTTTGATAGCCAACATTTTTTAAATATAATTGCTTGTATAAGTAATATCAACATGGTGAATAATGTCCATATTACTAAAATCCAAGATAAGATCAATTTCACAACATCAATAGCTTGTACAAAATTATCCATTCTTTGTTGTAGTTTATCTGATATATAATGATCATGATTCGAAATAATTTCTATATTACTTAAATTACTATAAAGTGTTAAATTTTTACTTCCAATCAAATGAATTATTTCATCAAGTTGTTTAGTTAATTCTATTGTTGTTGTAATATTCAATGTATCTTCAAGTACGGCACTTTGTTTTTGGCATAAATTTGTAAATTTTTCTGATGTAACACAAGTATCTTTAGCAAAAAATCTAATAAAATGACATAGACTACTTAAAAATTTTAAACTATTCACACAATTAAAGTAAATATTATTAAAAAAAGCTAAACATTGATTCATTAAAGAAATTTTATCATTACATGCTATAATTAACGAGTGTATCCAACTAGCTTGACTTTCCATTATATTAGTTAATTGTATAATAGAAAAGTTAATTTTAAATAATAAGTTTCTTAAAGTATTTAGAATATTGTTAATACCATCAATTATATTTTCTAATTGATCTTTCAATACAATGAATGGTGATTGAGTTAATTTTTTCAATATCATCATATTTGTATTCACTTGTGCTATAATACAAACAATGGAATTACGAAAATTACCTGAATTATGTAGAAAATTTAAACCAGGTCCATTGAATGATATACCAGTTGCATAGATTAAAATTGCCCAACGTAAACGTGTAGCAATTATATATGGAAATGTTAATAATGTGATACATTGAAATTTTTTAGAGAATGCTAAACCAAATACACTTATCAACATGATGTAAGCGCTTAATAATGTGGATAAATGTGGATTCCCTGAAAATGTGATCATAAATAAGAAATAGGTTATGAATCCTAGGCTTAATCCAAAAATCAAACCTAAAGTATTTTTTATACATATTCTTTCTATGTTCTGTAATGGTCTCTGTTTCTGTTTGTGGCGTAATGTGATTGGAATAGGATATCTACGACAAAAATTCCAACATAACTGACATAAATAATATAGTGGGATTAGTAGGTATGATGGTCTTTGCAATTCATATAAAGCTGCTTTTATTTGTTGTTCATCTAGTTTTATTGACTCAGAATGTTTATTTTTGAGGGAATAATCTTGTTTATCTTTTCCACTCCCTTTATATTCCTTTTCATGAGTTCGATTTTTACAAGTATTTGATGGACTTTGAGAAGCATCGTTCATTCGTCTTGCTCCACACCAGGTTTCTTCTTCTGTATGTTGTGCTCTTACCTCCCTATTGTTAACTGTTTCAGAGCTTACTACTTTTTGATTCATAGTAGTTACAGCTATCAACTTTTCAGCATATTTTACCTCCTCTTTACAAGTAAATCGGTTGGCGTTCCTATCACTTTTTTCATTTGAAACTGAATTATTCGAATTCATACTCAGTGGTATATACTGGCTAATTAAGGAATTTCTTGCGTTCTTTCGCCATTCACGAGACCAAGTTGAATCAGCTACATTACGCTGGGCAGATGTCTTACTGCCTAACTCATTTTCAACTGATATAATGTCACAATCGATTGAATCTAATTGGTGTTCACAAAGTTTATCGTTGATTTCTTTCAATGAAAACATGTTAAGTTGGCGGGTCAAATTACTGAACAACTATGAATATGCATTAAAATATTATCTTAAATTTCTTCATAACAGGGATATTTAAAATCAGAAAATCAATAATCAGATGTTAATAGAATTTTATTAAACGCTTGAAGTAAACCATTAAATTGATGAGGTGAATTATCAGTCATATTAAAAAGTAGTCCTAGCAAGCAAAAGAGAACAGACTTCTATGATATAATTTAGAACGACATAATATATATTGAACGAAACGTTTCCTGAACATAGTGTGGTGTGTGCTACAGATGTCGACAGATCTAAATAGTATGTATCATCAATCAAAAGTGAAATGTCTGGCGGGAGAAGGTTAAGAAGATCAAAGAAAAAAACGAGAACAAAGAATGATTGGTGTGGAAACAAAAGAACATGAAGTCTGAGATGATTGACTGGTATTTGGAGAAGGAAAAGTCAAGTTCTTAAACACCTGATTGGCATTTTGTAAATGAATTATTTACTGCATGGTCCTCAGATTTCAGTAAGATGTTCTGTAATTTTGTGTTTAAATATATCCGATTGTTCCCACTTGTATTCTCGCTCACTACAATAGCAAGGGTAGTGAAAGGAAATTTTCAATTGTTAGTTTTTGAAGTTACTTTAATTGTAGAAGAGACTGAGTTTTGGCGGCAAAATCCACAAAATTTTCATAAATTTTAAAAGAGTCATTTATATACCTTTAGAACTTGTGTAGACTAAAAACACGGGTTCGTCAGTTTAATACATTCAATGTTTCAACTTAATCGAGATGTCTAACTTGTTGAGAAACGTTAGTCACACACAGCTTTAAGTGAAGAGCTACTATAGAAACCACAATAAGATCAAAGAAATGACAACTTGTACGTAAATATCTGGGTTAGAACAAATAATTACTAATGTTGCGATTATTTAAATTTACGATAGGCTACATCAGTTAGATTGATGTGGTATCATTCTGTAGATTATTTGTGAGTATTCAGATGGTGCTGGAATGAGAATTTTTCATGGACCGGACTATTGATAATCTTATCTAATACAGACACGTTCTTTAATAATATGAATCCGCGCTAGATGGTAATACTAATATTTCCATTTTTCACGAAATAATTGATTTAATTTGTTCCTATTGATATTGTGTTTTTTAATCTTACCAGGTCATTTTAAATATTTACTGGTAGCTAGCAAGAAGTCTTGATCCAGGAATTCCTGCTAGTTCTCGCCCGTCGCCTAACATCTCCATACTCAAATGGAGAGCAACTTTTATGAAGCTTAACCTCATTCAAAATGGAACGTTTGGGAAAAATATGAAGATAATTTATTTTATTAGACATTATGAACACGCTCTCCCTTTTTCGTGATCAAATAATCTTATATTTCTGGAAAGAAATGAGGTTTCAATCAATATAACTATGACATGAACACATTTAGCCATAACAATAACAGTGGTACTGTATTATAAAACTGTAATTTGTATGAAATCTTAGACAACATGTACACTTTAAGATTTTATTTAATAATGAGTGTTATTTTATCTAATAGCTGTATGACTTAGAAACTCGTAAGTTATTTATATACATAGGTACTATTCAGCATTTATTTAGTAGAACAAGAACTTGGAACAAATTTAAGAAACTACTATATACAAACTGTGAGAAAGTTTCTTTATAAGGTTACATATTTGTTAGCTTGTTACTCATTTAACTATTTCAGTAGTTAGCGTTTCTTCAATTGTTCTAAAACTGATCTTGAGTTACAAGAGATATTGATATCCGTCACGTCTAAATCCAAGTGATATGCATAGTATAAAGAGAGGGCATTATAAAAGATATCCTTCTTTCCAAGTAATAAAACTAGTTATTCATCTATGAACAATCTGTCGACAACAATTTCAAGCAATAGACAGATTTTTATCTTTTTTTAGTGAATGACCCATCACATCTCTTCTCCAAAATTCTTTCTCTTATCCATTTGATTATGATCTACCAGTTGTATACTCACTTGTATATTCTTTCTGCCTAAATAGGCTACCATAATTAATCAAAGTCAACGTATATTTTAGTCTGACTTAATCGTCACTGTAGCACCTATAACACATTTTCTTAAATTGATTTAAACTACTTATATTTGTATCTAGTAGCAAAATAAATATGTAGAAAATTAGGTTTATTTTGTTAATGAATGAATTTATTTCAAACTGATAATAATGAAAATAACGAATTAATAATAGTAATAATAATAATAAAATTCACTAGCCATTCTGTTCTCTTTTTTTTCCAACGTTATCAATATTCATATTAATAATAATAATAACAACAACTTTGATGGTTACTAATATTAATAGTAAGTACCCTGTTGTCCGTTTGAAATAAGTTAATTGTGACAGGAAGAAAAAAATAAGACAAACAAACAAACCAAAAAAACAAATAGAGAGATAAAAACTAAAAACTTTCTCAAACAAAAATCCTTAAACCAAACAAACAAATAATGAAATTTCATTCTTATTTTCTGAATGTATCATTCAATTCAATTATAATCATTATTGTGTATTATACAATATGCCACTAAACGTTTCATTCTTCTTTTGTAACATAATTCCTCATTAAATTGTTTTATATCATTACATTTTACTGTTTTTATAGTCATTTGCTATCGAATACGCCGAGAATATGTGAATTTCTGGAAACACTTTAGGTAATAATGATATTATCGTTAAAAAAATTTTTACATAATTTCTGGCAGTTATCAAATCATTTCAGTTTGTATTTATACTCTGTAATTTATACTGACGACCATAAAATCTAACTGAAACCAAACATATTTGTCAATCAACAACCAATTAGTGTTTAGGTTTGTTTTGTTTTGGTTTGTTTTTCAAAAGAACCATTTGATTTATTTATAAAATACAATGAAAGAATAATGAGAAGGATCATGAAAGAGACGTTTTCATTTGAAAGAAAAAGAGCAGTAAGT
Organism: Schistosoma margrebowiei; assembly: GCA_944470205.2. Taxonomy (NCBI): domain Eukaryota; kingdom Metazoa; phylum Platyhelminthes; class Trematoda; order Strigeidida; family Schistosomatidae; genus Schistosoma; species Schistosoma margrebowiei. Next base: position 72,992,783 of record OX104028.1, on the reverse strand, counting down.
AGTGTTCATAGTAACTGTTGTTATTCAATGGATTATCATTCTTATTAAAAATTACATATTTGTTCATATTTATGTATATCAAGGTTTTACTTATGTACAAACACAAAGAGGGAAGGGAAGTAAAGAAAGAGAAAACAAAATAAAAACTTTTGGAGTAAAACATGAAAAGTAAATGAATTCTAACTGTTTATGAATTATGATATTGAAATATAGAAGTAGATTTCGTCGGTAAACCTGTTGATGGTGATTTTAAAAATGACAAACTGCTTTTATTGTTGTTGTTACTATTATTATTATTATCACAACCGTTATCATCATTTTCTGTGCATGTATCACCAATATTACCAGTTGGGATTGTAGTATCATATTGTGGATGGTGATGATGATGATGATGATGTTGATCATACTGGGCTGGATAAATTGATTTAGAATTCAATGACTCTTGTATACCTAACTCTGTATGTGTATAATTCAGATTGTTCATATCATTGGGAAGATTATAAATTAATTGATGATTAGCACTATGTAAAATTGATGACTGATCAGTATTTGTTTCTTCATTACGATTTAATAAAGCAGAACCTCGTAAACAATGCATAAACTGTTCATTTTCTGATGCCAAATGCTGATGAGAATGTCGATGATGTTGAATATCTTCATCTGATGAACCAGATAATGAATCAATATTTCCATTATCTATTTGTAATATAGAAGAATTAAAGCTTTTTAATTTATTTGTCCAACTTGAAGGAAATGTAGTATACTGATTTATAGTATTTAAATCATGTGTAAATTGATTAGTTGATATAGGGGTAATATTTGACCATTGATCAGTTAGGTAACATGGTAATTCTGTTTTATGTTGTATAGATGGCGATAAACTATCATGTTGCTGTTGATGATGTAATGGAATCGTTGAAAATGATGTAACAGGAGTATCATTTATATCTGATGTAGAAAAATCCATTGAACGATTAAATCCGGCATTTGGTCTTCCAGTTGGATTAGTAATAATATTAGGATATGAATGAGATGTATAATTTAACTGATTCAGACTATTACTATTATTACTATCATTATTATTATCTTTGTTAATATGACTGTACCTCAAATTGTTCGGATGTACATCAAATGATAATAAATTATTTGAATTGCTTATATTATTAGATAAATAATTCGAATAATTTTGTGCATGTGATAATAGCATTGATGAATAATTCGGCGGATAAGTTGATGATGAATTCATCATCATCATAGGAATTGTTGCATCATTTTGTGATTGTATTCCATAAGAATCATTATTATTTAATGTGTTTAAATGATCTCTATCATTATTCACAGTATTGCTAGTATTATCATTATTACCATTACTACTACTAGTACTATTATTATTATTATTACTGTTGATTAAATCAGACTCTAATAATCTATTGGCTAATAAATTCATTTTACCATTATTAGTTTCGATTGGTAAATTTCGTAGATCAGGATTAAATTCGTGAAAATTACGTTCAGATTTTACATTAATCAGATCATTATTATTATGATTTATTTCATTTCTGAATAAATGATTATCTATTGACGTTTTATTATTGATTGATTTATTAATGACATAATTCTTATCTATTTTCCCATTTCTATTATTATTATTATTATTTTGTTTTTGTTGAACACTATCTATACATTGATCAATATCTTTCGAGGTAGAACATGTTGATGATGATGACGATGATGATATTGATGATAATAATAATGGAGTTAAACGTTTAATAATTGTTTCATCCGATTGTTTTATCGATAAATTTTCATGTATTGAATCATATTTTCCTGGTATTATTTGTGTTAAATCTAAAAATGGGGAAATGAAATAATCCACACAAATTTTTTTTTAATAAACATAAAGTTATTTATGAAAGAATATATCTACATTGAAATTTATTAATGGGGTTTTGTAACTTAAGTTGATATCTTTGGGAGTGTTATGTTGATGATGTTATCTAGAATAAAAACAAAAACGGCGAGACTCTAATTTATGGACGAGCCAATCAGAAGCGTTTGGGAGATTTTCATGGTCACGGTGCCAACTTCAGTGCCTAATGCTAACGTACGATCGGTTTACAGGGGATTTTATGCAAAATATCATAATTGGGTGGCTGTAACAAACAAAACGGCGAGACTATAATTTGTGGAGGAAACAATCAGGTATAAGCTAGAAGATCTCGGATTTTGGCACGAAAGTTTTTCATCCATTTGGCCAAATAGAGTTCTGGCATTATAGCTGATGTCAGTTCGTGATGAAAACCTAGTATATAATTCCCAACTAGATCAAATTATGACAATTAGTGCGAACTGGATTATAAAAGCACCAGTAACACTGGCTGCAGCCAGGTATTACAAAATATACGGATGATTGCAGAGCGCACAGACTCATACATAGGCTTGGTTATGTGCATCATGTCGTTATCTACAAGTAGCATTTTGTGCACTCAACAACCGGTTTGCACACAAACAATATTGAAGCTATGTAGTCGAGGCTGAAGTAGCTTTTGAGACTTTATCATGGCTCAACTATTCTATAGCAGTATGGATGATTTCCTGTACTGCATGCACTACGATTCTAGAACCTCTGAACCTCTTTCTTACCTTGACAAGTTTTGAACCACATATAAGAAGTGTATCCACTTTATTTCTTCGGTTTTGTATAATATATTTTTACTCTAAACTCACTGTTTGCTGATTGGCTAATATTTTTCAAGGTCACTTTAGATTCGTTCAAAGATCGTCCATAAATTAGAGTCTCGCCACAAAAAACTTTGAAATTAAACTATCACTATCTAATAAACATTTATGGATATGAACAGTGTTGTCAATAAATGAACTGCTGGTCTTATATTTTACCAACTGATGATAATGTATCACAACTAGAGTTATGAAAATAGACGACAAAAATGGAAGAAAACTTATGTTAAACTGGAGAAACAAATTTATGTATGTTCGGATATAAATACTTTGATAATGGATAACAATATAATTACTTCACGGCACAGGATGAAACACGTGTTCTTGGTTCTATTGCTAGTCACCAACCATCTCTGCTTATATTACTTGTGACCTAAGACAATATCGAGGCAATCCGTACAGGATGCGCATATGCTAAAGGAGACTGATTAATTACAAAACTTAACATTAATGGGAAGATTCAAACAACCAATACAAATGAATTCATAGTACTGTTTTTTAATTGTGTCTTTTTTCAGTAGAGCTTAGTTTATCATTATAATATCATCAGCTAAATGTCATATCAGCAGATCCAAATGACAATATTACTCCAACACTTACAGTGTATATCATCTGAAATTTACAAAATCACTTATTTTTGTGTCTTTCTTCAGTTTCAAGAATTTACAGTATTCATCTCGGTTCCCAGAGGAATATAACATATCCACCTTTAATTTTTGATTCTTCAGTGTAATCTACAGTAACATGAAGTAGTGGAGATGGAAATTTATGTTTCAGTTAAAACGCTTCATTATGTAGTGCATTCGTAACTTTACACATTTTCTTCAGCTCTAATATGCGTATCTTTTACATTGACATTGGTGAGCCATCAACTGTTATTGTTTATTATTCCTCACTACACAAACATGTATATTCCGTATATGCTGACCAGTTCACTGATTCATATTTTCTTCTGTTCCTTCCCCATTTTCACACTCTTTTATGGTAGATAAATGAGATTCTATGGCTTGAATTGACAATATTTTCCTTCGCGTCTCCTTGAAAATAGCTAAACACCTATATCAATAATGTACTAACAGCTGGATATTTCAACTTAACTGTTGGGATTTTTTTCCCTTCAGTTGATCCTTTTTATTTGCTTTTAAACAACAATTCCATCATTTTCGAATTGATTTTTACGAAGGATATGAATCTATTAATATTAATAGTTCTATATTTCTAACCACGCACTAGCCATTGATACGATTTATTTACATTACCTAATAGAGCAGAAAAATCAGTCACATTTTGAAAATATCGAAGTTTTCTGTTCATAAGCAACTAGTTCCTGGTTGATCGAGGTTTTTCCAAGAAAACTGAAATGTATTGGCATATATTTTTGTCAGCTAACTTGATCACTATATAAAGTAGTATGTGCACATTCCTTGTTTTCAGTTAATCAATATTATTATTTTTTGTTGATGAACTGTTGAAAGGAATATATGCAATAAATGGATTCATCTCATTGTACTATAATGTTTGTTACAAATTCGTTTATGTTTATAAAAGGTAAAAATTGTAGAAAGCGAAATTAGTCCTGATGGGTATTCTATGACATGAACGATGCAGAAACAAAGACTCTATTTGGTAATGTATTTGGAGTGAAAATAAAATTTATGAAAAGTTGAATAAAAAATGGATTAGCAACATTGACTCATTTTATGAAGACTGATTGATTATTTATAGAATATTATTAAATAGGTAGTGATTTACCTGTGCTCACTGTGGGGGTGGAGCTAAATGGATTCAAACAATGACTTGGGTTTGATGGAAATGATGAGTTATGATTTGATAAACTTGATGAATTAGTTCCGTTTTGAAGGACTTTATTGTTGCACATTTCCCTTGTATTGTCATTTATATTTGACCGAACTTTTGTCGAAGATAAACCAGATTGAAGATTGAAATAAAATTTCTGTGAATTTAGTAAATCCATTCGTGTATCTAGATTCCATAAATCAGATGAAAGCTTGCAGTCGAAATTTTGATTATGCCCAGGACTTTGAGGTAGTGTGATAGATGATGAGTCATATGTTTGTGGAGTGTAAGCACATTCGGCTTGTTGTTTCGGCGTTGAACTTATTGACGTGTCACTGATTACTTCATCTAAAGAATTAGGTCTACCATCTAATATCCGACAGTCAGTTCGTGTTGTATTTGGGTTCGTATTGACGCTGTGACTGCTATTTGTAATATTAATGCCCGAATTGACTGCGGCAGTAAAATTACTGCTTCCAGAAGACACTAAACCAGCTGCTGCAGGATGTATGGCGGCTGCAGCAACCAAACTGGCTGGCCAAAATCGATTGTTTGAAGGTCTAAAACATGAAAACGCGAATAAAGTATAACTATAGTGGACCAATTTTGAATTATAATTTGGTTTCCCCTCAAAACAGAGTATTTACTGAGATAACATCGACCTGATAAATTTTTTTTGATGGTCGTAATAAAAACAGAAATAGACTACTGGTTTTTTGTCTATTAATTCACTTTAAAACCCTACAAAATGAAGTCAATTCTAAAATATTTGTTTCATGGGGTTAAGAATATACCTTCACTGCACTATGAGCATCTATATTGTACCAAAACTATAATATTGAATAAAGCCATTAATAATAATAATAATAATTAATGTTTTGCGTTTTTGTTTTCGAACATTAACAAACTGCCTAATATTTGCAAATAAAATCGAACCTAAGAAAACAAAGTAAATACCTAATAGCATGCGACAGGAGTTATACCGATAATTAATAACTCGTTCTGCACACTAACTACTAACAACCTGTAGCGAATGACACAAAGAGCCCCTTTGAACAAGAAATAGCTGTTTGTAAATCTTAAAATCCCTCGTTACAACTTACCACACCCACTCATTTGTAAATCTTCACAAGATTCGACTAGGTGCTGAGGAATTCCGTTATATCTGTTTTGGGTCGATATTCCAAACTATTCAGTACTTGATTCTTAGAAAAAAATAAATGTGACGGTCAACAAACGGTACTGTAATTTACGTGAAGATCGACTAGCATGACATTATTTTTATCTGTCAAATGAACTACTCATTAGTAGTTTATATTTGATGAAAACTATTTGCAAAGTCAACTAATTTTTCAGGTCATTAAGTTATCAACCCCGTTACATTTCTGATATCCTTTCTCAAAAACTATGGGTCAACGATTAAAAAAAAGGCCTGTACTAATATTAAAGTATGACTCATGTATGTTGTACTGTTCAATTCCCTTCCCAACGTTTTTCTCAACTTTCCAACATCCTGAACAATGTATACTATGTCAATATTCTTAAACATATTTCATTCCCGGAAGTTAAAAATTCAGACAAATGATTTCTAGTTTTATTCAAAACTTGTTATGTATTTGTATGCACATAGGCAATCGATTATATATATATATATATATATATATATATATATATATATATATATATATATATATATATATATATATATATACTCCACGTTCTGGTTTGAATTTTCTGATAGTGTTTAGATTTTCAATGATTATATTCATTCTCCTCTAGTTTTAATTGACTAACTAAGCGTAAATCAATAAGATTACAAGGTCATATGGAAGTAAACGTTGATTATTTATCTGTCTATTTAGTTACTTAGCTATCTGATTTTATTGCTACTTTCATAATGTTCATATTAGTCATAACAATTTATGAATGTTATCGTTATTACTATTATCATTGTTATTACTCTTATTATTATTATTATTATTATTATTATTATTATTATTATTATTATTGTCATATACATTATGTTGATGATGAATAATTATATGTCAAAAAGTAATGCACTATTATTCTTAAAATATTCATCAATTTGTGCACCACTATATGATAAAATATGAATAATAAGTCTCATTAGTTACACGACCATGTTTGTGTGTTTTCCAGAATGATATATGACAAAAATACGACATTTTCATGAAGACCAATATTACTACTACATGAATTGTTTGTTATATTTTCATGTGAATACATAGATTTTCAAAGAAAGAACTATTAGATAATGACTTAGTCTAAATTTATCAAATATTTTATGACTGTTAACTGTGTAATTTTCGGACAACCATTTCAAAACTAATCATTAGGAGAGAAACGGTTGACAACTTGGTTCACTCATGCAGAGACTATTTCATAGATAATAGGCACGCAAGTGAAACGTTTGAAAATATGTTCTCGTAAAATATTAAACAGATAAACGAACGGGACAGTATAAAAAAGTAAACGAAGTGTTGTCTACAAACTGTAATGTATAAATTACAAGAAACACTGTGTTAGACATATTGAATACTCGTCAAGCCTTCATCTCTGCTGATCTAGACATATGCAGTCAACAAGGTTACAGAAACTATGCAGATCAAACAAAGCAAAAACACAGAAAAAACCCTTTTGAATTACAAATGATTTAGCCGTGTCGAATTCGATTAAACTATTATTGCAGATCTTAGTTTATTGTGTTCAGTAATCTCTGTTTTTGATGAACCTTGCAATTTCATATTTTGTCCGGAGAATATTATCTCATCTTACCTACAAACCAATAAATCCATGGACCGCTACTGTGACCGAGTACTCTATCAACTTGATTAATGAAAGGAATTAAAATGAATAAAACTACCAAATATATATCGTTAACATCAGCATACCTGCTTGTTGCAGCTTTTTTCTTCTTACTAATAACATGTGATTCATTGCAACCCATGGAATTGGTTAGTCTATCTGATGATCCATCTACATTATTACAATTATTTCCATGTGGTACAAAATTCGAAGAATCCAGCATTGGTTGTAGAATACGTCGTCTTGCATTGATAAACCAATTATTTACTTGTAATAATGTTAAATTTGTTTGGCCTGCTATATGTCTTTTCTCATCTTCTGTTGGATAAGGGTGCTGCAAATAAAGAGCGATAAATACATTAGGAAACTTTATTGTCAAACTCACTTGGAACATTTTTACTCAGCATTATATATAGCATAATTATTACTTATGTCTTAATTTTTTTTTGAATGGGAGTTATATTTGTTTGTCAAAGCCATTGCTAAGGTTATTTACATTTATTTCTTATACCCTGTAACTACCAACTGATGGACAGTGAATGGTTGGAAAGCTTAATACCCAAGTTTTACATTACTATTACTCTATTAATCCACTGTACTAAGTATAATAATCTTAACATATTTGTGTAAAAACAATACCATAATCAGTTGATACAGAAGTTATCTTAATGATGTAGGAAAGTATAAAATAACAAAAGAAGAAAATAAGTTTTGTCTAATTTGTACACATATATTCAACTATACACATACACATATATATGTGTACAAATACGTACATATAGAATGGCGTACACCTGTTGATTATCTCAGGCTTAACACCTAATTGTAGAACTGAATATGGAAAATAAAAAGAATAATGGAAATTGTTTTATAGAATCAGCAGGACAAAGGTGAAAGAAATATTCCAGCTGTTCCTTTCACTAATATTTATTTGCCAACAATGACCTTATTGTGTGGATTAAATATGGTATCTTTTTGTATTCCACATCATTAAAACTAAATTGTGGAAGTGGTGGAATTTTGTTTTTAAAAAAAACGTTGTCAACCTTTTGATAACTAAATATAATTTTGACCAGAAGAAAAATTATTATTGTGTGGTTATTGAGATTGTTAGGTTTTTGATTAAGATCATGAATCCATTGCTTTCAGGTTTTCAATGTTGGCCTAACATTCATTGATTCATGATCTCAAACAAAAGAGAAATTGTTGGCAATCAACGAAGATCAATAATTACTGTTCATTGATCACTGTCTATTTATTTTTGTCTCAGTAGTATTACACGTCTATTATGAAATCAACCCTTTCAAATTGTATAAAGATCACTATAAATAATTGACAAGATATTGACAAATTTGAGTCAAAACAAGTTTTGTACAATTGATCACCACCCAGTGATCAATCAATTGTGAATACATCTCAGTCCTGCAAGATATCAGTTGTAGTCCGGATAATCTGGTGGTAACATCTCTTACTGTAAAGCTGGATAACACGGAATCGAATCCGTTAGAGAGCATCAGTTCCATGAATATTACAGATACACTTTGCTGACGAGTGCCAAACAGCAAGAAATCCTGATCTCAGGGCTTTCTGTTGACTGCCTTCAACCACCAACTTATCTGAACATTTAACTTGTCGCATATTATTTCTTAGAATTCTTATTTATAATTCAAATAATATTCATAGATTCAGTCGAGAATTCATTATAGCAAATTATCTGAAGAAGTTTTGTGGAGATTTCAGTAATTTCAATACTTTAGACCATGAGTCAATTGAAGCTAAACCACAATAGGATGAAACGACCGTCCAGTGCTTCCAGGTTTTCCATGGTGCTCTTCAATTGACTCATAATCTCAACTATTGAAATTAGTAAATTATCTTTTAACGTAACTTCATGACTCTTAATATCTGAAATAACGAATAAAAAAACTTAATTAAATTTATTATATGTGAAAATTATATTTGAAATAATCTCAGCGATTGAAATGTAAATAATTCCAACGTTTCGTCCAGCTAACTTGTCTTAACTTCTTCACAGTAATAATCAAAATCCAGACAAGTTAGCTGGACAAAACTTTGGAATTATTTACATTTCAATCGCCAAGATTATTTCAAATATAATTTTCACATATAATGACTTCTCTATACTTGGCGCCCAATTTCTGTCAAACTATTCGTTCTAATCATGACGTATATTCGTATAAATTAATGACATTTAGTTTTAATTATTATAACTTTGTCTTAATCAAGAAAGAAAAAAAAGGCTTATCATAATAATCTTAAGTGGGATTATATACAATAAGACAACATAAGTTTAATATTCTTCATGAATGATACTTTCTTCTAGGAAAAGTGTGTCAACACATAATAAACTTTGAATATCTTTATATATGCTCATAAGTTATTATGAATATATATATGGGTATAAAGGTGTGAAATTATCGGACTTATAGTGTAAATGAACTAATAATTAAATAATATGGAATGATCATTTTCAAGTGGACAACAAAAGAGAACAATTGTGTGAATTATTAAAAATTTAATTAAAAAGGAAAGTTTTTTTTAATTTTAAGATGTAAAATCAAATTAATAAAGGGGTGTATATATACAAGTTAATCTATCATCTAGAGTTATGACAGTTACTTATTAGGACATTATGTTCGATTGAAGATCAGTTTTCATTCATTACGAATTCAATATGAAACAGTTTATTTTATTATCAGAAGGGGTTTTGTGGAGATTTTAGAAATTTCACTGATTGAAATCATGAGTCAATTGAAGCTAGACCATAATGAATCGATCTACTAAGTATAGTTATTGGTGATAAGAGTTAAAAAAACAAAATAACAATTGAATATTAATGTTTATTTTTCTTAACTGGATAGCTTTGATATAGTTCAACATTTCACTTGAATATTTATTTGTAAGCAATGATGGATAGTGGCTAGCAGTGGAATGCAGAACGCGCGTTTCGTCCTATTTGGGACTGATCAATTGCAGTCTTAAACCCCAATGGGAAGATACAAGCCAAACAATACCAAGTGAATTTCACATGAGTAGCTTCTTGCTTATCATGTATATCTTAGAGAATATAGATTACAGAAGTATTATATATTTTGTGAATTATCTGAATGATTAGACACTTTAAACATAACTGAGTAAAATATACTTTTCTTTTTAAAAATAAATTAAAACCTAAATGACTTATCAATTACTTGCAATCAGTGAATGAAAGTATTTATTATGAAAACTAAAAAAAACGTTACAATCATGTTTCAACCAGAGTTGAACATTTAATGTATTGACTAGTGATTACTTTCTAGAGGTTATACTTACAGTTCCAGTATAAAGTCATGATAAGTGGAATTCAGTCAATTTCGTGTATGAAACAATTACTCATCTGTGACAATATAGTTTTACTATACTACTAACTGATTAAAGCTAGAAATGTAAATTATTGAATGACGAATCAATGGTGTAAAAGGTTAATCGCTGTCAGAGAAACAATAGGACAGTAATTTTTTAATTTGCATTTTTCATTTAATATAGATCGATCTGTAGTCGCTGCTTCTCTTTGCCCGTTAAGGTTTATATAATAACGGTTACGAGGGTCTATGGTGATAACTATCTAAATAAAGTAAGATTTATAATCAATTAATTATGATGAAAAGATATTAATTTCATATGACAAAAAGCTTTATTCCGAACAATATATCAATTTTTAATTATAAATTAAGGGTATAGTATTTTTTGACAGATCCCGCTCGCGGGATCGTGGATGCGCACTGCTGAGGAGTCCCACAATATGACGAAACGGCCGTCCAGTGCTTCCAGGTTTTCAATTGTGATGGTCTAACATCAATTGGTTCATGATCTCAATCAAAAACTTAATAATCTCCACAACTCCTGCACTAGATTTCATTTAGTTGGACGAATTAGCTGTCTAGTAAATGAATACATGTATATCCATTGATCTTTTATAGTGTGAAAATTGTTAAGAATACTCAACAAATTAGGACGAGATCATGAATGGATATACTTTCAGTAATAAACTAATCGCTTACAACTATAAAAGTTTTTGATTTTGTCTAACATCGTAATGATTTATTGTTTGGTCATAAAAGTGTAAAGAAATAGGGAATTGTTAACATTTAGCTTGAATAATTCAATTTGGTGATATAGACAGAAATTTAGATCAGATTTAAAAAGATACTTCCAGTACTCGCCAAGTTAAACAGGTTACCTAATCAGCACATATATTCTCTAAAAAATTATATCCATTAATGATCAGTTCTTATTCTCATTACCTCTGTGCATTTTAAGTTAATTCAGTTCTGAACAAAGAGTACCTAGGACATGGGATTGAACACACAACCATCAAGTCTCAAACAATCAAATAAGTAGTTTTATCTTAAATTGTTTAATAAAAAAATAATTGGAATAACGTTCATTTAATCAATCAAGTCAGAAACCAATCCAAACAACAAAGTAAGTTGAAATATTAAAATACTTTATCAAATGAACGACAAGCATACATTTTGTTCACTTACATTCTAAATAGATTCACCATAAGGAAAAAAAAATTCAGTTACTATTTAGAAAATGTATTCAGTTACAACACTAAAGAACTAGAATATGGATATAATTATGATGATGGATTTTATGTGTGTAGCATGGCAACATGCCATTTATCCTTTACCGAGAACAATAATAACTATTATTATTAATGAATTTAGATTAGACAAATAAGACTTAATTGAGAATAAAATTTATTTTAAAATTAAAAAAAAACATCAACCATGAATATAATACACAACTGATAATTATTTGTTTCATTCAGAATACAATGTGGTTTTAATGAATAAATAAATAACTAAATGAATATACTAGTTACTAGAATACACAATATAAAGAGAAATAGTGAATTGTTTATTAATCTACACGCATTGTTTAAAAATTATTCTTATTCTCATATAGATTTTCCCTCCCTCCCTATCTCTCCCTCTGTCCCCCCCCTCTCTCTCGATAAGTATTGCTAATGCGTGTTTATGTTGATTCATTATATGTATGTCTATGTGTATATATGTGTGTATGTATTTTTGTTTGTGTATTTACAAATGTGCGGTTTTTTAATAAATAGATAAATAACAAACAAAGAGATGAATAAATAAAATAAAATAAATAAACAGAATAGTCAATGGTCATAAGAAGAGTTAAATGTAAAATGAAAAGAAATTCATGATAGACATGTGTAGAATATTAGTAAATAAATAAATAATAAACATGAATAACAATTAATTATATTTAATTGAAAGCTTAAAATATGTTGAATTTTTTGCAATTTTCCCTTGCCTTCTTATCTATATTACCAAATGATTATGATTTCGACAGTATTAACAATAAAGTATCATAGTAACTCTTATAACTTATGAAGTAACGCTGAGTTCTACATATAATTAAAGTCAGAAGGGGTATAATAATAGGATATTTCTAGTAAAATGTACAAATACATTTTATTTATCATGTGAATTAAATAAGTAAAGATACACGAAACATTCCAGGATCCCTATAATACTTATGAATGATTATCATAAATCGATTACATTAACTTTCTGTGAAAAATGATTTTCAAATTTACTAGTTTATTTATTTTTTAAGCAAAGATGGATAGTGGCTAGCAGTGGAAGCCAGGACGCGCGTCTCGTCCCATTTGGGACTGGTCAGCTGATCAATTGCAATCTTAAATTACAATGGGAAGATACAAGTAAAAACAACACCAAGTGAATTTAAACTTCACCCCATTGCACAAGCAAGTGGCTATCAGGAATTAGTGACCAAGTGGATTACGCGATGGCGTTTGAAGCGAACGGTACTGGGTTCGAATTGCAGAGTGGGCATCAACAATGACATGCAGGTACATCCAGCTGACGCGTCCCAAATAGGACAAAACGCGTCTGTTGACCACTATTCATCCTTGCTTATAAAGCTTGTGACTTAAGGCTATATTGAGGCATAAGCAAAGTATGTACATATGCCGACATAAGACTGATCAATTGTAGTCCTAAATAATAATGGGAAGATACAAGTAAAACAACGCCAAGTGCATCATTTTGGTATCTAGTTAAACTGGATTTAAATTATCGAGAGAATGCATGCATTATAACAATTAAGAAATGATCAGTAAAAATACTAAATTAATCAAACAAACCTGTAGCTTTGTGGTGGATTTACAACTAATGATTAAATTTTATTAACTACTAAACTTAGTTCATTAATATACAATCTCAATGCGCATTTTATCTTAGTCAAATTTTCAGGTATAGATTTTATGATTCATAGTTGTTTTTTCACAGTTGAATTCATTAGTCAATCTAAGTTGGATAGCCATAGAAAACTAGGAAGCACTGGACGACTGTTTCGTCCTAGTATGGAACTCTCCAGCCGCTGTTTGGTGTGAGACAATTATTTATCTCAAGCAATGGATGAAGGGTTGCCCAAAATCATGGATGGACTGAAAATAAACATTGACACTGCTGGTTACCAGCTCAGAGGTGTAGAGGCTTTTCCAAACTGCGTTAAATGAATAATGATTTGCAACCATTTACATAGTGGGTACATTTTCCCGGATGTACTGCATAAAGTAACTGAATGACATTCAGAAATGCGAGTTTTTTTAGTATGACCCTTTATGCGTTGCATGATGTACATCTACTGATGTACTTCAACAACCAATTAATTGTAAAATGAAAATAAAATCACTGTTACATTGATCCCCTGATAATTATAATATAATAATGTTAGCTAAAAGTAAGTATGTTGATAGTTTTCAGTCGCATTTTCAGTACAATTCAACTTTGATAAAACATTTGGTCTAGCTAAAATCAGTTCATGATTCAAACCATGTAAATTGTTAAAAATTACAAAATTATCATATAAGTGTTGATAATATTACAGATCAATGTCTTCTCGTCACTGATATTCAGGACTGCCTATAAACAGCTAGTACTTCAAAAATGTGATTTTTGTTTAGTATAAAATCGACTTTATTTCAATGTGATTTCTCTTCAGGATAATATTCTTTGTCTTAATTTGGTTTGAATTTTATTCAGAATAACATTTGGGTTTTTATAGTAATTCTGTGTGTTTCCCCTATATGTTACATTTCTCTTTAAACTAATAACTGAATGTGAGTAGAATCGTCGTAGTTTGGTAGAGACAATGAAAATGTGTATCAGCTTATTCTCTCTATTGGGGTCATGTAAATTACAACGGTACTCTTTTCAAAGTAATCAGTAATTACGATAACAACATAATATATATTATACCTACTGGACGATTGGTCGTAAGTGACTTACTAGCCTAGTGGGTAAACTGTTTGCATTGGAAGTAATGAGTATAAATTCTATAACTTATAGTGAAAAATAAGATTACCACCCCAATACGTTTAGTTAGTGAGTCCAAAATAAAACAAAACGCACTTACTGCATTTCACTACTAAGTACTATCCAGAATAATAATTACGGTGTTAATATATCAATGAATGTGTAATCACTTGTCTGTCTAAAAACTAAATCTGTAACTCAACAGACAGGCATGAAACATTTTCACTATTAACGTTACTGAAACAGGTTCAACTCGTAGTATTTAAAAAACATCGGCCAATAGATTGTACACCCTATACTTTATAATGACGTTTTCCTCTTGATAAACCAAAAAAAATGTATTTGATAATTTCAATCCCCAATTATAGAGAATGTATAATTCAAATATTGAATAGTCTAATGCTAAACAACACGCTATTTCGAAGATATCATCTAATTTTCCCACAACATAACTATTAACTTACAGATAAGGTAAATAAAATTTTATAGAAGAATATAAATTACTATTTTCTCGAAATTCGGAAACATCAAAAACTGTATGTTTATTCGGTTGCCATTAAACGCAACTCGATTTCGTAATCGTGGCAGTCCGCTTAGCGACCGACTAGAACGAAGCGGGAATTATTATATCCACTATCTTTGTAAGCGTTGGCTTTCTCCGTTCTGTCTTTTTTTCCCACTGTTTCTTTTGTGTAGCTACATAAATGTTTTGAGATTTAAGACAACAGTTACTTATTCATAAAAACATAGTTTACAACACAACCATCCTTTCTCCAGTAACATTATTCATTGGTGGTCTACTTGAGAACAAATCAACGATGTGACTAAATTTACTATGACTTAGGATATCATCCCAGCATGCGATGAATCCACGGCGTAATGCAGTCGGACATGGTGAATAAAAATTATAACCAGAGCAAAAGTCAAAGCATAATCTTGTTCTTTAATAAAAAATACATTATGACATGACAAATTCTATGATTACATGAACGTAGACATGACCGTTATTACACTGGGCGATACATTAAGTTTACGTGAAAATGATGCGTTTAAATCCACCCGTTTACTCGGTTATGTGTGGTGTTAAGTGTGTCGGTGAAAACTATGAAGAAACTTTATAGTAGCTCTATTAATGTCATCTGTAACTCAGTTACTTCGTATACAATCAACTGTTTTTTTTTAAAAAACTAATTTCATGAAGGATAGTTAATAATAATTGACGTATATTCACTAAATTGTATAATCTGTGAATTTTGAAATCATTGTATTGATTTAAGGGATTATCTTAAGGTAAGATAATGTACACTAGAGGTTTATACATTTCATATTTACTAATAAAGTGATTGTATGTAATATGCTTCGTTTTGTAATAAAGTTGACAGTAAATTTAAGCAAATTATGGCGATTATAAAACTTGCATTATATAATTCTTATTAGTGTTATTGACTACATTTCAAAGGTAACCCTTCAGCAAATAGCGCAAGCAGTTAAGTATTAATCAGGTTATCTTACATGGTAATAGACGTCGAAGTGAAAGTGGTATGTAACTGAAAGTTCAGGGTAATCGAGAAAAATATACGTTATAAAATAATATAAATTGAAGATTTCTGTATTACTAATAGGCACTGATTAGGTGATTTTATTGTAGGGACAGTTTAGTACGTCATTACTTTGCTGAAATAATCTACTACGTATGAGATCTGTGCTAATTTTCATATCATTGGTGATGTAGAGGTAAATAAATCCTCAAAATAAGTGGTTCTGTAAGTCTTCATCATTGATGCTGATCACATTAGTTTTACTAGACATATCCTAGGTGATGGCATTTGGCTAAGCATCACCACCAGATCTCCATTCGGTACGCCATGCTGTGTATATCTCACAACCGCTAGTCAGCTTAGCTCATATAATTCTCCACATATCGACTATCTTCCAAATATATCTTCAAATTTCCCCATTCTTGACTTCTGGTTTGACTGGGTTTTGGTTCTTCAATTACAAAGTTGTTACAGACAATCGTGTTGTCATTGTGACCTTTAAAAATTTATCAGTTCAATTTACACATTAAATCTATGAATCTCACCATTCTTTAACAACTAATAAACATCACAGCTCTGAGTCTGTGATTTAACTGCCTAACATCTGACAATTTTGTCCCAAATTTAAATGACACTATCTGTTGTAGCTTCAGTTATAAAACGGCACGATAGAAAGTCTAATAACATATACTAACATGTTATGTATCCACTATTAACTAACTTTGGAGATGAATTTCTTAAGTTCTACTGGGAAATTGTGATTGATTGAATTCAACCTTGGATATCAAATTGATGTTAACATAAATGATTGTCACATTATGACGCGAATTAACCGAAGTTAAAAAATGGTTCAGTTCCAACTTGTTACTACCTGTGAGTTGTGATATAAAATTTCCGAATCGAACTTCTAACACGGTTGTAGATGTACACTAGAAACCTCTAAACTTGAACAATCATTTGTTTTGAGTTCTTAAAGTTTTCAATTATTCATTAAATGAAATCAATTTGTAACATAAACAACCTCGAAAAATGTTAGTAAATAAATAAATAAACAAAAAAAATTTTCTTTCTCAAAACTCCAATCTTTTCCAGAAGTTAACATTACTATAAACATTTCACTTTATGTACATCATTACACCATTATACTTTGTATATGATTAACAAAACTAACTTTGTATGTGAATTTTAATTATATTAAACTAAAAAGAAAAATTCATTGAGTCACAGTAGTTCATCCTTATTTCAAATGTTCACAGCAGGTTAGCAATGTGTGTAATAGAGAAATTTGGAAATATAAATTATGATCCAATGTCTATATATGTCATATTTGTTTTATTAGTAACAAATTTTTTTGTGGGTTTTCTTTATTTTTCTTTTTTTTCTTTTTTTTTCTTTTCGAAAATTTACCACAATTTCAATTTCATTACAACTTTTATTTCGTTCTTATGTATATAGATATTTACATATACATATACTACATTCCTACTGTGATTTCATTTCAATTACATTATACCTATATACTTTCATACGAGTACACACGTGTATACAATGGACTATACAAACTTTCAAAAGATCATATTCATTGAAATATGTAGTTGAGTAAGATTATACTGTATATGTCAAAATGATTATTTAAAATTATAAAAAGAATTTTTTTTATTATTATTTTGTTGCAAATTTAATTTACGCATCCCGCTGTTGATTGAAATAAACAAATAGAAAGTAATCAAATGAAGTCAATAGATTCTATTTAATGAATATGATACAAGAAAAACAAGAAGAAGAAGACAAAGGAAAGAAAGAAAGAAAAAAAGATGAAATATTATGATCCTGATCATGTAAAATTCATTAAAATGATGACTAAAAATATATTTTAACGTAAAGATAATCAAAACTCATGAATGACAGGAGATTTATTTCTATTTACTTCAAGTTTTAATTAAAAATAATCTTTTATAGAGTAATAAATGACATTTGTTGGTATGTAAACACAATGGATCGTATGTAGATGTTGTATATTCTATTTTATTATTAAAATAATTAACTACTATATGTAAAATTAATTTTTCATATTATTTCATTAAACTAATCAACAAAGTTTAGTAACAGATAGGTGTATTCGTTTTATACTTATAGGGTTAGGATAATGAATCATTCATCATCATTTGATTATGTTTCAAAGCATCCGTAACTAAAGTCAAGTCCCTGAATATAAGTTTATATATGCTTAAGCGATAAACTGTATTTGAGTGATCTCTTGAGCTTGTACGACCAATGTGAGTATAGGTCATTGAAACAATGTTTAATTTTAAGAATGAATTTAATATTGGAGTTGATACATTAAATTTACACAGTTTCATCATGATAATTTTTGTGTCCCAATTCTAAATAATTTTTATAAGAAGATTCCTTAGTATAACGTCATAAGATAAACCCTTTCATTACATTTGAATTGCTTTTTAGTAAATTCTAAATTTCTAGTATAGGTGTTGTGGAGATTATTAAGTTTTTTGATTGAGATAATGAACCAATTGATGTTAGACCATCACAATTGAAAACCTAGAAGCACTGGATGGCCGTTTCGTCCTATTATGGAAGTCGGTCGCGCAATTTCGTGGATTGGTTGATGTTAGAAACTATCAACACTGGATGCAGGCTCAGTGGTCCAGTTGGTTAAGCGTTCGCGCGCGAGACCGAAGGCCCTAGGTTCGAATCCCGCTCACGGGATCGTGGATGAGCACTGCTAAGGAGTCCCATAATGGGACGAAACGGCCGTCCAGTGCTTCCAGGTTTTCAATTGTGATGGTTTAACATCAATTGGTTCATTATCTCAATCAAAATTCTAAATTTATTAAAAAGTTTTGTTCAAAGAAAAATCTCTGATTTTTCACTAAACTGTTGTGTTTAAAAATACTTCCGTGGCAATATCGATTATATACATATAATTGATATATATATTAGTATAGGGGTTGTGGAGATTATTAAGTTTTTGATTGAGATCATGAACCAATTGATGTTAGACCATCACAATTGAAAACCTAGAAGCACTGGACGGCCGTTTCGTTTGTGGCCTCGCTTGTTTTCTGGCTGTTTGCAGAATATACTTTCCCATTCCAAGCTTGGACTTCTCCCTCTAGTTAGCGGAGCTGGGACTCATTAAATAGTTAGCTTACTGGTCTTTAGTCACTGAGTCTTTGTTCTCGTTCACAGATTAAGTGAACTCGTGATAGCTTCAAACCTAGCACAAACTGTACATAATTTAATTGTTATTGATAAACTATTAAGTAAAACATGATTAACCATAATGAAATTAACATCAATTAACTTTTAATGAAAAAACAACAACAACTCCATTTACATCATATACTTAAGAGTGTTAACAAAGAAATAATAGCGTACTGTGTTTTATAAGAAATGTTGATCACCATGGCTGTGACATAATATTATCAATACACTGATTTTTAGATACTCTAGAATGAACACTCTTTAGAAATGATTAAAGTTCTCCTTGGGAATGATGAGTTTCAAAAGAGTGTACATTCTTATTTCTATTTATAAATAAGTTATATAAAAGATTAGCAAATGGTAAACAGAATTTCTTATTGACTTCCTTGGGTTCCCTTTTCGAGGATAATAAAACATTTCTATTCATAGATCATTTAAAAATGATAATCATCTATAAATTGCAATTGTTTATCATTCAAACCATATCATTTTGTATCATTTCTAGCTCGAATGCTTATTGTTTTATCTTTTTTTAAAATAAACTCCCTTATAAACCATCATTATTTCTTTTACTTAGATACAACTCATTTAATTATTCCTGTTTTGTCGGTCTGGTAATCAAGCGAAACAATTTGTTTGTTTTTTTCAAAGAAAGACTCAACAACAGTCATCATTGTTCATTCTTTATTATCGTTATATTACTGAGAGAGAAAAAAATTGTCCCAATTTTAATACCCAGTTTATAAAAAAGAATAGATTCTCCTTATTTAACTTATTCACTATTCATTTATTATATGATGACATTTATCTTCACAGAATTTATCATCAAAATATAAAACAAATGACATGCAAAAAAATGATAAATTTTAATGATAATCTTTGTTTCTTTGAACAGAAAAGGTTTTACTAACTTTTAATACATTTTACTAAAAAATTATCTAATTTCAATTGTTGAAATCATGAGTCAATCAAAGCTAGACCACCATGGAAAACCTGGAAGAATTGGGCTGCCGTTTCGTCCTAGTATGAGACTCTTCGGCAGTTCAACCAGGTCTGTTGTGAGATATCAGCTCACTGAAGACAATGGTGTACGGTGGAGCAATTCCGTGGATTAGTTGAAGTTAGATATTAACAAATTGGATGCCGGCTCAGTGGTCAAATGGTTAAGCGCTTGTGTGCGAGATTGTTATGTCCTGGGTTCGAATATCGAGCGGTGCGGGATCGTGGATGCGCACTGCTGAGGAGTACCATACTTCGACAAAACGACACTCCGGTGCTTCCAATTTTCCCGTGGTGGTATAACTTCAATTGACTCATGATTTTAACTATCGAAATTTCTAAAATCTCTACAAAACTACTTCTGAAAGGGACTAATTATTTTAAATTTTTCTATTAGGTTGTCTGAATCTGTTCATTGATATTTCAAGTTGTAAATTGATCAGTCACTTATTGATACATGTACATCTTGTGCAGATTGCCTCGATACTACCTTATGTCACAAGCATTATAAGCAAAGATGGTAGTGGTTAATAGTGGAATCCAGGACAAATGTTTCATTCTATTTAGGATGCAGGTACATCCAGCTGACAAGTCCCAAATAGGATAAGACGTACATCCTGGGTTCTACTGCTAGCCACTATCATCTCTACTGACAACTTAATTAGTTCATTTATTTGTTTTAAAATACTAAGAAATATTCTCTTAATTGACATTTGAAACGTATAATATTTAGTTTAATTAGGATGAATTGACTGGATTGTTTTATTCTTAAATGAAATGTATTTTAATCAAGTTATTGTAAACTAATTAACTTGGTTTCAGTGATACAGACTACTGATTTAAACATTAAAAGTAATATTCATCTCCCAGTTAAATGGATTCACTTTTAATTTTCATTTATTCTGTTGAAAAACATTTCATTACAGATGAGGGCATTGGATTGTGCACATTTAAATAACGAAACATATCTCACAAGTAATTATTAAATCATCATGTGAAATAAACTTCCATGTTCATGCGTATTTTTATGGGTGTTTATATTGAGAGTTGATATCAATATTGTGATCCAGTTAGATTCACATGACAATCCCGGAACAGAATGGAAATAACACCCATGATTTTAATGTCAGCTAAAATCCCGAACTTAGATTTTATAGTTTGCGACTTACAACTTCAATTGTTCTTGATCACATGTTTCGTAAACAAAGTTGATGGATAATAGTGAAATATTCATACTTTACATGGTAAATTATTGCATAAAACCATCGTACCACTCGTTTGAAGTTCACTTTAACAAGTGGTTGTTCAAACCGTAATGTTATTACATTAAAATACTAGGGTATTATAAACTTATTATTTCGTTCACTTGTTTTCATAATTTATCTGCAAAATAGTTTAAAAAACAATTCATGTGGAGGTAGCTTGTAGTAGAGTAGTTAAAACCTGTGAGAGACTGATCAAATACAGACGTAAACATCAATGGGAAGATTCAAACAAACACTACAAGATGAATTTAAACTTCACTATCAGGACTCAATAGCTAAGCAGATAACACGATGGCGTTTGAAGCTAACGGTACTGGGTTTTGGTCCCGGAGTGAACGCCGACTCGGATCCATGTATACACAACTGACGAGTCCAAAATACGCATATCCTGGATTTCACTCTTACCCACCATCCATCTTTGCTGTTAATACTTGTGACTTAAGGCAATATCAAGGCAGTTCGCATAGAATGCACATATTCCAACATGAGACTGATCAATTACAGTCCTAAACATCAATGGGATAATACAAGCAAACAGTACCAACTGAACCTGTGGGTAAATGTTGATATCAAATTTTCTACTGGCTATTTATAATTGCATCAACTAAAAACCAATTATTTTCCAATTTTTCAGGTTGAAAAATCTATTTATTTATAGATTGATTCTGATAGCAATAAATTATAATGTTAAAACACTAACTTATAAACCAACTTTCATTTTTTATCGACTAAATTCCTTACATTTTAATCATCAATACAGCTATCTTTCTCGGCACAGTATTTTGTAGGAACATGATTAAACTAACTAAACCTGATTGACAGATTATATTTTTTTTAAAACCAAGAATATGGGCAACATATATTACCTTTATCAAGTTTAATGCCGTGTATGTGTACGTAAAACGTTATACCCCTATATATCAACTAGTTATGTTGAATACTTGTTGACAGGATCCAACTTAAGCATACACACCCACATGTATATGTACACAAACACACAAGTTTATATATGATTATAAGGTTTCGTGTGGTAAGGGAAGTTAACCACTTCCCCAATTACAAAAATAACAAAATTCTCGAAACTTTTCTTTTAACAAAGATCAATCATAAACACTTGGCTTAAAATATAGAAATACCTATAATCGATGTGTTACATGCTGCTTTACTAAGGAACAAAAATAACGCCAACTGTGCCTAATCCACACATGTTTGCGTATTAAAAAATAACCCATTTTGTAAATTATATAAATATATACTTGTATTATCAACGTGGAGGAAGAAAAACTATGGTAAAAGAAAGTGAAAGATTAATTTTTTTTTAATGAACAACAGCTGGATTGGCCTCTATACAGTTAATAGTGACTAAAGTCCCCTCCCTCGTCTTCCAGACTCTCTATCTCTTACACATACATCAACACATCTCCGTTTACAAATATGCACACAAAAACTTTACCATTTTCTACTTAATGCACTTCGACGCACTCTATGTGTGAACAAATTTAAAATAGAACAGAATCTTTGACTAATTATGTTAAAACACGTTTCCGAGGCTTAGTAATAAGAATTTCTAGGAGTATTTTGTCTATTATCAGTTGTTTTTTCTGCAAAATTTGTTATTGATAAACAAACATCTTATTCTGCATGACCATAGTTTTTAGCGAGAATTTTATGACGTAAATTACTGACTTTTTGCAGGATAACTGTCACTGAGACTGAATAAAATGTGCCATGTAGTGACAGTAATATAAAGTTATCTAAATCCTTTTATTGAAAACTAGTCTGATTGTATATGGCTCTATCCTTAGAATCATGATACATGAATATGTATCAAGTTATCATCTAGAGACACGTGTAGAACATAACTGGTTAATGAGACTGAAGGTAGTGTTTGTAACTACCATTATTTAGATTTATCATTATGCCTCATATTTTTCATCAAATCAATAGAATAACACCAGATTCTGATAGATATACATAAGATATTATTCGTCTTTCTGCACATTTTTCTATTGAATAACGGAGTACATTGTGTAAGCTATATGTTCATATATGCAAAATAACGGAGACGTTTATGTATTCTGAACTGTGATATTCGTTTTCAAAAATACATACTAAAGTGCTCATCAAATAATTATCTTTCCTTGTCTATAAATTATTGAACTTTATACAATATAAATGAAGCTTTCTTATACGTTTTATGCTTATAAATATGTTCCACATACATGGAATGATAGTAAACATAGTTTGTATATGCAGTGCCATGCTACCTGTACAGTGCTTATAGGTTTAACAATATTTTCTCAAGTGACAAAAGTAACTTGAGTATTCTAAATTAATTTAATGTCTAAGTTAAGATTTTTCTGATAATTCTGTCTGGATAAATTAATTTATGAAGTGAAATATTCTTTACAATTTAATCAACATTATTCTAATAGTCTACATCTGAAAACATAATTAGATTGTTGTAAATATACAATAATAAGTGTAATTAATATCCAAGTACTTAAAAAGAATGATGAAATTATTAAATATACCCTTAAATTACTAAAATTTTGAGCTATACATTTCATACAATAGTTACAAATATTTCTTGACTATCTAAATAGTAGTAAGTGAAGTAATTTACTAATCTATTATCCAGGTTATTTGAAAGTTGATTACTTTAACTTATCAGTCAACTATACAAGATAAATGTTGAATATCGTTTAGTTCAAATGAAAATCATAATAGTCCTCGTTACTATGGTGATTTAACTAATGGAGTTTTAAATTACTTTACATTATCCGTAGGAAAATTAGGAAATTCGTAATTAATAGAAAACAATTTTGTTTTTACTCAAAGTATTCAATTTAAAATATGTAAAATGTATGATCTCATAAAGTCAAATGTATATTTACATATGAATAATTTTCACTGTAGGGTATCACAAACTTAGTATATACATATTTTACTATAGTTGGATGAGAGGCAACTGCTTAAATTCAATCAAATGTGGAAGATCTCATCACAATGATTGTATGTGACATGATAACTTCTAATATCCATTAAGTTTAAATTTCTATCATTTTCCATTATAGTAGAAAGTTTTATCGCCTCATCTTAACACCAAACGGCAATATGCTATTAAGAGAACAGATCCATGTTCTCTGTATTATTGGGCGACTTAAGTGTATCATGAATAGAATAATTTATTATCTATTAAATTCACTTGATGTTGTTTACATGTATTTTCCCACTGTTATTTAAGACTGCAATTGACCAGTCTCTTATCGACATATGTGTATACTGTGCGGATTGCTTCGATATTACCTTAATTCGCAAGCTTTATAAGCAAAGATGAATGATTAATAATAATGGGACGATACGAGTAAACAACATCAAGTGAATTTAAACTTCACCCCATCTCACAAGCGGGTAGCTATCAGGAATCAGTGGCTAGGTGGATAACATATTGGAAGCAAACGGTAGTGGGTTCGAGTCTCGGAGTGAACATCAACACTGAAATGCAGGCATATCCAGCCGACGAGTCCCAAATAGGAAGAAACGCGCGTTGTGGATTCCACTGCTAGCCACTATCTACCTTTAATTTAGAATCTTTCTGATTACAAATTAATTTATATTGTTATAATTAACCAATATACAGATAATTAAATAAATAGACCATTGAAACTTATTTTAAAACTGATTCAAATAATTCAATAAGATCTATGCATTTAAAGATGGATTAACCACAGTTACATCATAAAATGGATATATTAAAATCCTAGCGTTTAACAGTGAAATAAGAGAAGTTATCTATTTTAAAGTAAAATATTTTATTGATTGAACACTATTTCAATAAAGAAGCGCATATATGTCCATGAAATGAATAGAAACACTGAGTTTTTTTTGCCTTTACAGGTTTATATTTCTATATATATTGAAAGTTAAAAACTGAATTTGTAGCTCATTTAAGCTTGGATCTATTTAACATGGTAAATAATTGAAGTAAACAAGATGTACATAGATTTATCTATATATAGACATGCTTAATCATATACACATGAAAACGGTTCCATTTAATAATACTTCCATGGAACTATTTTTTTGTATGTGAATACTTCTGTGTGTGTGTGTTATACATAGGTATATATTTGTGTATGTTTATTTGTAAGTTGATAATCACCGCTACCAAAAAATCCTTATACTTCCCAGGAAAATATATCTTTCCTTCTTCCCAACTTATTTATCTACCTATCTATCTTTCCTAACCCTCGTTTAATATTTTTTTTTATCCATCTTACCTTGAAGAATTCTAGCTGTCCATCATCACCATCATCGTTTATGTTGGATAATAATAATAATAATAGTGAAAGCAATAACAATGATGAATAATTACAAGACTATCAAAGTTGGAAAGGGGAGACAGTAAAATAGCGGCAATGTTTAAAATGGAATGAGTGAATAAAAAAAATAATAATTACTCTTGACCAAATATGGTTTATCTTTCACTAAATCAATTGATTTCAACTTTTATTGAATAAAAACACTGAAACTCGAAAAACGTTTTTCTTTTTGATTCATTAAGAGAAATTATGATTTCATAATTGATTCATTGAATCAAGAAATTCATTATTATTAATTTATAAATTGATTGACATCAATCTGATAATTAATTATTCTAATTCGACAGATGTCATTGGTGCCAAGTTTAAAATCATTATTCACCAATTAAGTCTATTTAACTAAATTATAATTATTATTTTATTAGTAGATAAAGGGTATAACTTAAAATATGTATGTTTCAGACTAGCTGATTCTATCTATAATCATAAACGAATTGATTCATCAATAATTATCAACAATAAGACAGTATAGACCTTTATAATAGATCATGTTTACTATATATGTTTTTCGGATTAGATTGTGACTTCAGCTAATAATTAGTTATGCGAATAATACTATGGATATGGTTAGATACCCGACGGAAATAACAAGAATTAAAATCAAGGAAGTATATTGGCTAAGTCCTGAATAGGATAAAATGGTTGTCTTGAGTTCTATACCCTAACTAATATATAACATATGTAAGTCATTATCATAGTATGGAACTATAAAAAAAGACAAAATGTGTATTAAACGTGCTCTCGGAAAAATACATTTCTTATTTCAGAATTTTTTAATCAGTGAGGTTATATTAAACAATCATTTAATGAATAGTGTGATAGTTATTTTATCTTATCGAATGAAAAGTAATTACATAAATGTTAGAATATTTAGGTTATGAGTGAATTTGAGTCAGTTGACTTAATCTCATTACTCAGGTAGTTTGATCAATAGATTTCCAAAATCTAATTTAAAAATTAAATTTCATGCCGCAGACTAACAGCTTGTAAGAAGCTGTGGCACAAAAACTCATCTATGTGGCCCCGCAACTGTTAAATCTTGGAACAAAGATGAAGTTGAAAATTTATATATATATATATATATATATATATATATATATATATATATATATAATTTTTCATCAGTGTTCATTCTCGATACAGGATTTAACTTAAACCTTTCATGACAAACATTGATCATAATTATTATTACAAATCATTACAGAAACAAAAGATTTGTAGTGACCTATTTGAAGTGGAAAAATTAGCAACTCAATTACTAACCAGGGAGGGATTTTGTGGACATCGTAGTAATCCATTAATTGAGTTTGTGAGCCAATTGAGGCTAGACCACTATGGAAAACCTGGAAGCAATGGACGGTCGTTTCGTCTTGGTAGTGAGCATCCACGATACCGCCCCCCTGTGAGATTCGAACCCAGGACCTATGAATCTCACATGGCGGGACTGCGGGTTATCACTGCTGGGGAGTCTCATACAAGGACGAAACGGCCACCCAGTGCTTCCAGGTTTACCATGTTGGTCTAGCTTTAATTGATTCAAGAATTCAATTATCCAATTACTAATCTTAATTAAGAAATCTTTCGAAACTTAGACTTATTGAGAATTGAATTGTATTCTATATATGAAGTTTGTGTCATTATCCAATTTGGGGAAATGAAATTTTGAAGATGTATTTGCTTACTAATTAATTTAACACTAAGCAGAATTATGTAAAAGTAGAGATAAACAGCTGTTACCAATTCTATTTCTTCTATATATACGACACCAATTACCTTATTTGTAAATGAAATGTTTCACATTTTAGAATAATTATTTTTGTAGGATATTCATTTAGAATTTCATTTTACTTTCGGTTTTTATGGTCATATGCTTTTAGTTTAGAAGGAGAAAAAAGAGTCATACAGTGTCCTTAATTAAACATTGTAATACTATTTATTAAGGACATGGTCAGTGAAGGGGTTAGATTTAGATCTTCGATAATAGGAAATATGCAGGGTGTTATGATTGTGTCTTCACTGAATTCAAACTTTAAACTATACACTAACTTGCTTGTTGTACATAGTAAAATGTAATCTTAAATTTAAAAAGACCACTTACTGACTTTGGTTTCTTATACTTGTTTAATATAATAAAGATTGTGTTACATGTAATACATATTGAAGTAGAGAATATTATATTGTTACCTCTGTTAGTTAAGTTTAATGTAATGAAAGGTGACCACTTGAACTTATAAAACTAATCTAACCAGAGCGTCTTACTTCTAGTTAGTCTTCGTATGAACACCCTCAGTTAAGTTAACATTAACTTTTCAATGACTTATATCTAAGATTAGAGAACTGTGTAGGTAATTAAATTAGAAAATATACCATTAAAATCCTTGTTCCGCATAAAACTTGAAATGTTCGGTATATATTTTAGTTGTGAGAGATAGGTATGACAGTTTGCTAAGTGTTAAGTATTTAAGCCGAATGTGATTGGATTGAGCGTAAAGTGTTTAATGCTTTCCAGTTTATTGATTATCCAATTAACAGTATTCCTATAAGTTGATTGATATTCACAAGAGATGGACAACTTGGTTACTGATTATTGTTCTATTTGTAACGTGAATGATATGCTGTCTATTGCGTTGTTCAGAATTTTTTATTGCTGTTCCCTTAAATGCCACTGTGACCTTAATTCCTAAATGCAGAAGTAACCCGCTGAATCCTGATAGCTACTTGTTTGTGCAATGCTTTCAAATTAAGGCAATACGCACAGTATACACATATGCTAACAAGAGACTGATCAATTACAGTCATAAATATTAATGGGAAGATTCATGTAGACAATACGAAGTGAATCCAAAGTACGCACCACAATATTACTCGGTATATGATTTTGTTCAATACTTAAATCATTTATATGTATATAACTAAAGGTAAAACATAAGCCTCACGAGAAATCAATACAGAGATGGTAAATTTAATATACTACTAATGATGATGTTTAATAACATTTCATATTGATAGAGTAAATCAATATTTTTTTCTAAAAATCGATTCGCATGCATCAAGTGGAATCATGTGGATTTAAAACATTCAACTTTTTACACATTAACCTAACTTCTTTTTTTCTTAAAGAAAAATATAACAATGGTTCCTTATAATTTAAGCTGATGAAATCAATAATTCCACTTCTCGTTATATCATACCATCTTGTAAATCGTTATTTCTTTAGAAAACAATCATAGTCATTCACTTGGTATTGTTTGGCTTGTATCCAGCTGCTGACCAGTCCCAAATAAGACGAAACGTGCGTCCTGGATTCTACTGCTAGTCACTATCCATCTTTGCTTACAAAATGTCATAGTCATTGTTTAAAATGAGAAGATAAACTTTATGAAAAGTTTGAAACTTCATAGTGTAAGCTTTTGATCTATTTTAGAACTAAGTAAAATAAAAGACACTTTTTACATTAACCAATATAATTTAGTCTCCAGTTCAATATGATATAATTATTAAGTATAATATTGACATGGAATTCATTAAATATTAGACTAGTTAGATTCATTTAGAAAAAAACTTGATCCATTCAATATTTTAAATATGATCATTTAACATTAATTGACTGATAAATGGAATTCATAGAACGATATTCAAATGACATAAACTTTATCTAATTTCCTTTAGCTGAGCAGCAATCATTGCCTTACATGGAAAATAAATGTCATGGAGATAACTGTTAAATGGAGAAAACTTGTTAATTTGTCAATTGAACATCATTTTCATTCCTTGAGAGGCTTGTATTTACTGGTTTTCTATCCCAATTTAGGGTTATGGCTGTTCATATTTGAGATTCGTTAAACTAGGATATCATAACTTCACAGTAAGCCTGGTTTCAAACAATTCTTCAATTGGTATTTACCAATTTGTGTTAGAAACTGACCTTTATTACTTTACTGATTCAGATTAACATGATAAAAGATTTACATGAGTGATCGTGATAGTAAATGAATTTTAATTGCTTATTATTTGTAAACGATACATGTAATGGATTGATCTTGTTTGGAGTATAAATGATCAACCAGGCAACGTTTTACAGTTTTGAGGTCCTATTATGGGATTCCTCAGCGGGCATGGAACCATGACACCATCACTAGTTTAGCACTAAACCTTTAGGTCTCGCAGTGAGCCCTTAGCTACTGAACCACTAGGTTGACACTTAGTTATTTCATGATATGTAGTGAAGATAGTACTTTGTTAATGGTGACAGCTATCTCAATCCTAGATAACTGGGCGCTCTCAAAATAGCTCTCGAATAATGTCTGACCTATCATTATATCTCAACTAATTTCAATTTGTAAAGAATACCGTATACAAATTAAACAACCCTTCTTAAAACACTTACATCCAAATTAAGTTGTACGATGATTATTATTTCATCGACACTTATTTTGAGCCAATAGAATTCACTTTAATGTTTTTAATTATTTTCTAACATTATCATTTTACAAGTTGAAATCATGGGTCAGTTGAAGCCTGACCACCTTTGAAAACCTGGAAGCACTGGACGGCCGTTTCGTCTTAGTAGGGGACTCGTCAGCAGTGCGCATCCACGACCCCGCACCACCCGGGGCTCGAACCCAGGACCTTCTGGCTTCGCGCGCGAGCACTTAGACACTGGACCACTGAGCTGTCATCCAACGGTGTTAATGTCTAACTTCAACCAATCCACGAAGTTGCGCTACCGTACACCATTGTCCTCAGTGAGTTCCTACCTCACAATAGACCTGGATGAACTCCACTGGTAACGACTTCTCACTAGAATTCCAGAAGTGTCTCCTGAAGTCAGTCACTAGTGAGCAGGTGATTATTATTATCAGAATGGGTTTTTGTGGAGATTTTAGAAATTTCACAAGTTGAAATCATGAGTCAGTTGAAGCTAGACCACCATTGAAAACCTGGAAGCACTGGACGGCCGTTTCGTCCTAGTATGGGACTCCTCAGCAGTGCGCATCCACGACCCCGCACCACCCGGGGCTCGAACCCAGGACCTACTGGCTTCGCGCGCGAGCACTTAACCACTGGACCACTGAGCCGGCATCCAACGGTGTTAATGTCTAACTTCAACCAATCCACGAATTCATCATAACAACTGTAAATATAAGCAGAGAAATTCATTTGAAATGGAATTCTATTTGAATCATTTTGGTTCATTTATAGCTGTGCACAAAAATCCTATGAGATTGATTTTATGACAAATTTATTATACTTTACTAAGTACTATGTTCATTATTTCTAATACTAGGATGCGTCCCTACTTTCGTCGGCTATAAACAGATTTTCTACATGGTTTACTTTATTCACCTACAAATACCTAATGCTTTTGTTTATTCATAAATAATGAGTTTATGATAATATCATGACATACTGGTTTATTTTACATTAGCTCTTATTGTGCCAGTCACTATACACCCGTTGGGTGATGAAGATGATGGTGAAGAAGATATGATCGATAATAAGGGAGAATACAAATCCGTGAATGAAACGTTTTCAAACAGTTTGATGAAATGTGATGCTGTTAGTGAATGTAGTAGTCATAACACAGAATGCTATCGAGTTGACAACGCTGCCTGCTGTGTATGCAGTGATGGATTTTACGGTGCAGGAGATGCCAAGTGTTGGTCCGAAGGTTAGAAAGACTTGTTACTGAAATATATATATATATATATATATATATATATATATATATATATATATATATGCATTTTGTTATGTAATGCAAAGTTGGTCTGTAATCATAACCATATGTTTAAGTTTACATACTACTTAATCTGATTATGTGATATTTATAATTTTTCGAAATAGCAAAGTAGTGATCAAAATTTGCGCTAATATATTATTATTCGGTAGCCAAATCTAAATGAACTAGTGTTCCAATTAAACTTGTTTTCAAATCTTTGTATTAAAATACCTGTAAGGTAGTTTTCTAATGTGAAAATCTGAAAATATTATCGGAACGTGATGAAATAACTTGATTTACCGCATTAAGAATTATATTGAAGGCAAAGTACTTCACTCCCTACCCGAGATTGACGAGGTTTATGATTGATTGACTGGTAGGTTTTCGATATAATTTTTATTCCTTGAACTATCTATGTTCACAAATTTGTATACGTATTTGGAAAACTCAAGTGACCTCGTGAAATGTATATGATAGTGTTTCTTTAAATCTTAAACCGACATCAGCTGTAAATGTAATTAAACCATTCACAAATTGATAGATATTTTTTATACCCTCGTCTCCCTATTACACTTGAAAATGAGGAAACATTAAAATCCCCGAGACGTAAAATATGAACACAAAAGACTGATATGAGTGAATAATTAATCCCTTCAAAACGCAATAACCCTAGTAGAGAATATACTCATTTATATCACAGTTGAAATCGCGAGTCAGTTGAAGCTAGACCACCATAGAAAAACTGGAAGTACTGGACGGCTGTTTCGTCCTATTGTGAAACTCCTTGGCAGTGCGCATTCACGATACCGCTTGCGGGATTCGAACCCAGGGCCTATCAGTCCCGAGGGCGAGCACTTAACCACTATACCACTGAGCTGGCCGGCATCCAACAGTCTTAATCTCTAACTTCAATTAATCCACGAAATTGAACGACACACCCACCATTGTCATCAATCTCACAACTGACCCGGTTGAATAAATACCACATTGAAATAAATCAATCATATACTGGGTAAAATATCACCCTATCAGTAAAACAAATAATCATCATATTGACTTAAAAACAAATGCCAAGTCGAACAAAACTCACAATGTAACAAAATCTAGTTATATCTATTCATCACGTCACACAACTATTTTACCTTAGCCTATAACTTCTCTGACGTCTATTTTCATGACACAATAATAAGTTTGAACCAAGACGTTTCGAATTAGCAACTGTCAGGTAAAAATCTATCGTTAAAGTAACCACCCTTTAGACTTTCAACTCATAACACAGCTGAAGTAGATTTTGGTTAAATAAATATAATCTCAAATGAAAAGGTGAAATCTCCAAACTTTCGATGAAGTTTGGAAATCACTTACTACTCGTAAAAATTGGGATATATAGGCAAAATGTAATTAACTACCCTAGATTTCTATAATGCTTTGATGTGTCTGTGACAAAAACTAGCAAATATTTTCGTAAATTATATTGATCTTAACATCAATAGTTCTGATAATATATGAAAAATGAAAGGAAATCATTTACTACAATTCAACCCTACTGGATCACATTTTTCAGTTAACTAGCTTAAATTATTTCATATTGTGTTTTATTATTTGGCTCATTGATCATAGTCTACATTTTTGAACCCTCTGAATTGTGGATAGTAGCGAATATGCCTAAATTGCTCTGTTTGAATATACAATTCTCGGACAACTAGTGCATATCTGGAGTTAAGATTTATGTTAATTGAAGAATAATACCTCACTGATTTTTGGTAACAATAAAATGTATTTGTTTCCACCATTATTGTAAATGTGGATCTGTCGAAGCTAAACCATACGTATTCTTGAATATGTTGAATGAATTAACACTGGTAGTCATTTCAATTATTCCCTCTTTGCTTAGCCTTTTCGAAATAGCTGCAGACTTCTGTTTATTGGTCAAGCAACTGCACGTGTTCACCAATTTTATTAACTGACACAAACCTATCAGTCTTCTTTATATTATTAGCGTATAAATGAATATATCTTCTGAATGCTAGTTACTAGTTATCATCGTTAACTTTCATTTAAATTTAAAAATTTACATAGGTTTGTCAAAGAAGTTTTCTATCGACATAGGATTGGACTTTATTAAACTTCCACAATGTTATATAAGCCTAGCATTCCGAATATTATAGTACAATAATTAACTAGACAGCTGTTTTTAGTTACTACTTGATTAGTTTCAAATTTGTGTATACAAGATCTTTAGATGGGTCAGTCGTAGTTTAGATTTATCAGATTTCTGAGTATATCAATAACTCTTAACACTAAGTTATCAACCATAAAACCTACATCATGTCTTTATTGTACAATGTAGTTTGTATTATGATATCCATATTACTCTTCTCGTTACCTAGGAACATTTTGTGGTAAACTAATCGTAAAGAGATACACTAGCAAGAAAAAATATGTTAATATAAATTATGGTGTAATGTTCATGTTGCACATAAGTAGGCTTTTATTGAAAATGAAAGCTAAAATCTTTCAAGAGTTTATTTTGCTTTGTACATTACAAATTCTTGATAAATATTTATACACTACATAATATGTGTTTCCTTCGCTCTTTATATTTTAGTCAATGATCATAAATTTTCTTTTTCTGGTTCCTTAACCACACGCTTTGGTATTGAGAATACCAGTTCACCTCTGCTTATCTATCTGGATATTCAACATGGTTCACTAAGACGCAGTTCTAGCGGAATTCGTGGTGGCCGAACAAACGACAGAATATATTCAACTATGCGTTTAATTACACCTGTATTCCATATTTTAAATTCCATGGTTTCTAGTCCTTGTGAAAATATTCCAAAACGTGAACGTGTTTATAATCTTTTCACGTTAGGAAATGGATTACAACGTCCTTTCAAGGTGTTATTCCAGTTTGATATTGAAGGAGTTGGGAAATTTACAATTCAAGCCATACTTGAGCTACACGATTTCACAACAGGAGCATATGCCAATGGTGTAATACAATTAGAGGCGTTCAGTACAGAAAGTTTAAACCTACTCGATCAGTCTTATATCGAGGCATACAGTGCTTCTGATAAACCAGATAAAACGTATTACGCCAATTATAAAATTGATGATCATGGCCGTGTTGTATTTCCAGAGCAAACTGTTAAATTTATTGTTGAGCATCGTGACTCAAATGAAATAAGTAATTTTCCTGAAGAAATTAATGTACACTGGTCTGCTGTTGCTGAGTCAGAAAGTTGCTTGCTCAAACAAGTCAGCTCTATACCTAAGAATAAATCGTATTATATTCGTCTCAAAGATCGTGGTTACTGTTAGGGTTATGGCTGTTCATATTTGAGATTCGTTAAACTAGGATATCATAACTTCACAGTAAGCCTGGTTTCAAACAATTCTTCAATTGGTATTTACCAATTTGTGTTAGAAACTGACCTTTATTACTTTACTGATTCAGATTAACACGATAAAAGATTTACATGAGTGATCGTGATAGTAAATGAATTTTAATTGCTTATTATTTGCAAACGATACATGTAATGGATTGATCTTGTTTGGAGTATAAATGATCAACCAGGCAACGTTTTACAGTTTTGAGGTCCTATTATGGGACTCCTCAGCGGGCATGGAACCATGACACCATCACTAGTTTAGCACGAAACCTTTAGGTCTCGCAGTGAGCCCTTAGCTACTGAACCACTAGGTTGACACTTAGTTATTTCATGATATGTAGTGAAGATAGTACTTTGTTAATGGTGACAGCTATCTCAATCCTAGATAACTGGGCGCTCTCAAAATAGCTCTCGAATAATGTCTGACCTATCATTATATCTCAACTAATTTCAATTTGTAAAGAATACCGTATACAAATTAAACAACCCTTCTTAAAACACTTACATCCAAATTAAGTTGTACGATGATTATTATTTCATCGACACTTATTTTGAGCCAATAGAATTCACTTTAATGTTTTAATTATTCTCTAACATTATCATTTTAATCTGATAACAATAACAACAGTGATAATGATAATAATCTATAATAGAATTTTTCAATTATTTCTCAAGGAGTAGTATAGATAATTGACAGTAAAACAGTTAATTAATTCAATGAAGGATTAACGAAAATAGAGAGGAAAATCGAAAACCTGAGTAAATCCAACGTGTAGAAATGATTTCCACACACACACACACATATGACACGACACAAACATACACATGAATCTTCGGTGAAATTCACAGAGTAGAGGAGGCCCAAAATGAATTAAAAATTTTCTTAAAAAAGTATTTCACCATTATTTTTTTCATATTTTCTCTGTAAGAAAATAATTACCAAGAGTAGAAATAATTACCAGGAACATAGTTACAATCAAATATGATTATCTGCCTATTATTAACTAGATATGAATGTTTTGTACACGTGAAACATAATATTTTTATCGAGATTTTTCTTTATTCTTTTTCTTTAACATTCAAATAATTAGACTACTCATAATAATAATAATTATGATGATGATTCTAAATTACATTCACCACAGGTGGTTGATTTATTTCATTTCAAATTATACATTGGTGATTTTTCCCTGCATGATTACTTGTTGTTTTTCTTTTTTTTTACTGAGTGTCTTACATTGTTTGTTTGTTTTTCAATGCGTTATTGTCATTATCGTCGAGTGAAACAGTAATTAATTATATCACCCGTATTGTTTTTTTTTAAATAAAAATTATCTTTAATACAGGTACTTATAGTAATAGTAGGAATAGTATCATGTAAATTGATAGGTATATGATGATACTAATCATGAATATGGTCCTATTGGTTTATGTCTTACTCTATTTATAAATGATACTTATAACAGTATAATTTTAATTAGAATGACAACGCATTAGGAATGATAGAGTCCTACTGAGATACTTACATGATCGTATGAAGATTTTTCTCTCCTCTATCTCTCTCTCTATTTCTCACTGTTCGCATTTTTTGTTATTAAATCAAATCTAATTGAATGTGTATTCAACTTGGCTCGATATGTATATGTGCCTGATCCTACGTTGTAAATGAGTGACTGATTGACTGACTAATAGTACATTTTTTTCTTAAAAATATAGTTTTTATTTGCTTCAAGTCTTATAAGTGGTTTAAGTTTCCTTATTTTATATTCTCTAATAAATAATACAATAAATATGGTCACATAAAAAACAATAAAAACTGGATGGCTTAAATAAAATGGCATATTTTTAGGGTATCTGTTAGCTTATTAAACACATCAAACAATTTCAAATCTTTAGATTCAACACTCAATTGCTCATTACAGGCGACTAACTAACATGCTGTATATAGTCAGCGAAATACTAATAAATATATCACCAATTTGAAGTGAAGATTTCGTTTAAAATGTATATGTGCAAAACCATTTCATTTAATGATAATGACCATCTATACAATAATGATTTACGATTGATTTCCTAAAATTTTAAGGAAAAACTGTAATCTAAGATGTAATCCATGTAGGATACGAGATAGCAACTATTCTATAGTAAAAATTGTATTGTATTAAAAGTTTATCAAAGTTTAAAAAAAAATTGAATTGGTAATCTCTAATTCAATGATTAAAAGGTTTTTTGAACAAACTAAGTGAACTGAAGATTCATGTCTCACTCTTGTTGTTAGTTTAGGATTACATTCTACAAAAGATTCCATAGAGAGATCTTCACGATTACCTAGTTTCCAATAATTGGATCAAGTTTTATTTTATTTAAAAAGTCAATAATATTTATCAAGTATTTCAAATCTCATTTATTGATTGCTAAGAAAGTAACCAATTATTGAATTCTCAATAAATTTTATTCTTCAGTTTCATAATGTTATATACAAAGGTAAGTTATTGTGCTCAATGTTAAATGAAAAGATAAGCCAGATAAGTCCTTCGATCTACACTTGGTTTTATATTTTAACAATTTCCTTGAAATCTAATTACACTGAAGTTTCAGTTTATTTTAGCCTTAAATCGCTTAACACTTTAAAATTTCAGCATTTTGTGGGATTGAAACACACCCTTATAATAATTTTAATACTTGAGATCATGAGTTAATTAGAGTTAGACCACCATGGAAAACCTGGGAGCACTGGATGGTCATTTCGTCCTAATGTTATACTCCTTAGCCATACACGTCCACGATCTCGCCTAGCGAGATTCGAACCCAGGACCTATCAGTCTCATGATTTATGACCTCAACTGTTAGAATCACTATAATATCTATAAAAAAAACTCCTCTGATACATCCTTATAAGTTTTGTAGAGAATACGCTACACCAAAATGGATTCGTACTTCAACATATATTTATATGTAGATCAACACATTTCACTAGTAACCTTCTTGATGATATACAACTTCAAAATAACCATAAACAATCAAGACAAATTATATGATATATGAAGGACAAGATTTAATTTTCCATAAATTTATGCACACAAATCTTTCATTCTAACTTCAATAAGAATCTGTGTTTCCATATTGTCTGATACATTTTCCAGATTTACAATTATAAATGTAAATTTCCCATCCCATTCAATCTTCATAAATCAATTAAAGTTTGCTTCACTAGCCTTAATGTAAATAAAATTTTAATCAGAATTATTCTGTGAATTAGTTTATCAAGTTATAAATCATTTTGACCTTTTATTTCTGTGAAATACTTTGACTGACATTTCATAAACTGCATTAAGGACAATGGATATGACTGATATTCAACTGAATTACATTTATGTAATTTTGATCAGAATAATATAATTTATACAAACATTTAGAATAAAATATTGTTGCCAACTAAGTGAATATACCATCTACTATGGTTCAATTCATTTTAACCGTAATAAAACCTCACAATTGAACGTAAGATATATTATGTTGAAGAACTTTCCTCTCTACTAGATTGCTTTTTTACCTTAAAACTCCCAAAGTTTTGCTTGACATCATCGTCATTGCAAAACTGGGGTTATTAGAATTTTCCCATTGGTAATGAACAGTTTATTATGGTTACATAGGTTGTGATTGACTCTTATGTGTAATTTGAATTTTTTGTCAATCGTTTGAACTCCATGGATAAATTATCTTATTCAGATAAAGTATAACCATAGAAATATTAAAATCTTTCAAATGAATAAAATTAATCAGTAAAAGGTAAAGGATTTAGACATTTATTGATATTTATATGATATTGAATCACATAAAGGCGAGGATTGGCAAAGTTAGGACAGCATTCCTACAGTTGAAGACTATATGGAACTCAAAACAACTTCCAACCAATATCAAAGTGAGAATCTTTAATACAAACGTCAAGACAATCAGTCCTACAGTACGGAGCTGAAACTTCAACGACTACTACAACAAGAATCAAAAACATACAAGTATTTATAAAGAATTGCCCATGTAAGTTACTGAATGTTCCTGGACCGGATACCATCAGCAACAACCTACCGTGGTAAAGAACAAACCAACTTCCAGCCGAGGTGGAAATTAGGAAAAGACGTCTGAAGTGGATGGGACATACATTGAGGATATCATCAAACTGAATAATTAGACAAGCGCTAATTTGAAATCCTAAGAGGAAAAGATGAAGGCCGAAGAACACATTACGTCGGGAATTGAAAACAGACATGAAAAGGACGAATAGCAACTGGAAAGAACTGGAAAGCATTTCCCAGGACAGGGTTGGATAGAGAGTGCTTGTGGGCGGCCTATGTTCCTCCAGAAGGGGTAATAAGCGTAAGTAAGTAATTATGTGATACCGAATAAAATAATATAGAGTTGTTCAACTGTTTGAATACTGAATGAACAAAATTCACTCAACACAGTAATCAAACAATAAAATGGAAAAGTTTTTTACGTTTCCTTTTTATCAACAAAAGATAAATCATCACCGTTTTACTGGCTGAAATATCTTCTCGAGGTTATTTTACAATTGAAAGTAGAACTAATAGATCAATATGCACCAAGAATTTAGTTCTAGTGTTAAAGACAAGTGATTATATTAAGATAAACGATCACATTTTATGATTAGGCATTTTTAAGTTACACAGAAATTTAGGTTATCACATCGTTCAATGAATAATGTAGTTAAGTAAAGTAGAATAAACTTCATAATTCTTCTATCCCCTTCTCTTTCTAGCAACTTAAATCTCATTTAGATAAAACATTCGAACGTAGACGAGAAGTGATGATAACATTCTGTTGAAGAGATAATGATAGCTACTCAAAGATACCGTGTAGTTTTCCCTATTAGTCAGCTACAATAAAATAGTTGACACCAATTTTTGTTAAAATTATGATTTTTTTATCTTTTAATTTATTAAAGTGTGAAATTTAATAGTTTAGAGTTCTAAATCTAATCATTGACTTACTACAAGATGTTGAAATAGCCATTGTTTCATAATTTGAGTTGCACGTTTAGGAAGTACACCACGTTTTTGTTTTCCACCAACACATAATCCATCCAAACTAGCATGAAATGCTGCACTGTTTAAAGCTGTTGATCCGTATGGTGAAAGAAATGAATGCAGCTGGGATAGTGACTCATCACATGAAACTGAACCATCTTGAACAATAGATTTATCCATAAAATAAGGTGAATTATAATTAGCCATATGAAAATTTGGTGTATAACATGATCCATTCGTATCATAACCTGTGCGAATATTGGGAAGTGAATTGGAATGTAAACAATCTGAACGAAGATTTTCTACATCAGATGAACCACATAAAGATTCATCATCTAGTCGACTGGATAAATGACGTTGATATCCTGGTGGAATCTTAAAAGTTGAACAAAAGTAAAGGTTTGTCAATTATGATACATAATTACCATTATCAAGATTTGACTTAATAGTTTGAAATGAATTAACGATTAAGTACAGTTTATAACGCTAGAAAAATAATATAAAACCGAAAATATCCGAATGAGTAGAAAATAAAATATTTGACACCTCATTACATAGTGTAAATTGTTTCTCCTAAGAATAGCTATTCCAAGTTAACACAAGTTTGATTGATACAAGGAACAAATCAAATCAAGTATTTTTATGCATGTATGGAAACCTAATAACATAAATGCCATGTCATTCGGGTCAAACATGATTTTATATAAAACATGATTTGTGTATTCGTGTATATATGAGGTGTGAACAAATGTGATATTTGTAATGTGATCGAGTAGTTTGATCATTATGAGTATTTGATGAATGATTTTGAACAGGTTAAATGTAACTGTTCCGACAGTTTGTCTATGTGAGTGAAAAATCTTATTCAGTGTTAATATTGAGAATTTCTAGAATTTAGCAATTTAGGAAATGAGTGAGCTACTAGTCTTTCTTTATAGCACAAGAAACCTATTCGAATTATTTGAACATGTTAAATTTTGATTCCATGTTGGCTGAATATGAAATGAATTGATAATTTGATAACTCGATCTTTTAGTCCAGCAAAAATACTTTGTTTTTGGTGTTGCTTTAGTGTTCGTTAATTCTCCTGGGAGATCCTCTAGGTTTACTGACGGTTCCATGGCCAGATAAAGGAGTAGAGTCGGATTTAGAGCTAGTAATCCTACATCATTAGAAAGAAACCCATTATAAAACTCCAACTAAAGTATCTTTAAATTACTTAAAAACGGTATATAGTTCTTGTGTGCAAATTATTATTAGTCATGTATAGTCGCTGTCATGCACTCAAAATATTTCATTTCACGCCCCCCCCCGCGTGACTGATAGGCCGTGGGTTCGAATCTCCAAGGCGGGTTCGTGGATGAGCACTGCTGAGGAGTCCCACAATGGGACGAAACGGCCGTCTAGTGCTTCGAGGTTTTCCATGGCGGTCTAGCTTCAATTTCAACCAATGAAAATTCCCGATAAGTGCATTGATTTATTAGATCAAATTTATATAAATCATAGATAAAATGTTCTATGAAAGTGTGATTAGTGATATCAGAATTTCTTTTCTTTAAATCCATCCAACTAACAATTTCATTCATCAGTCAACTACGAAGACATTTTGATGGTTATATAGTTATGGTAGAATTAACTAATAAACTTCTTTTTCAATATATCTGTCTTTGGATGAGACAATCTCATAGAAAACTACCATTAAATGTCTTAAAAAACTATATGGGCTATATCATTCATAGATTAAATACAGATTTTAAAAATATACGTTACTTTATAATAAAATAGAAAAATCTACCATATATTCTTAACTATGTAGTTTGTTAATTGAAGTTAGTTTATATTCAAGAATATCAGTATGCATTCATAGGCTTCTTGTAACTGAACTTCCCATGAATGCATGCATAGTATGTGTATGTATGTGAAGAAAAAAAAAGAAATTTGCATATTGAAATTTAAAAGTCAATAATTGTTTATATAAATTCTCCTCTATTCAACCTTATTTATTTGGGAATCATATGGGAAAAAAACATTTACATTCTCTATGGCCACCTACTGTGTAGGAAGCGTTCTTTTTTTAAATAAATAAAAAAAACGAAATACGAGTAGCCCTAATCAGATGTATTTTCTATTTTTGTGAAAATGAATTTATTAAAAGTGTTATGATAAATGAACTGGATCATTTGATATATATGTGAATTCTAGTTACATTGACATTTATTCATCTACTTATATAAGGACATATTTATGCTTCATATATTGTCAGCGTATATTGTTTCATCTATCAGGTTTAAGTCTTGAATAGGAAATCAGTTGTCCGTATTTATTTTATGGACTAGATTCAATTGTTTGGTATGTTTAAACTAGTATTCCTATTACAGTTACAGTCAATAATGAACGGTAGTCTTTATTTACTACTATATTACTTCTGTATTTTATAGCTTTCTGACAAAAACAAATTGAAACAGCTTCCATAAGAAAAATGGTTGTTCAGTATTGAATTATTGTCTAGTTAAGGTTATAATTTGATAACTCTAATGTAGTTTTTTTTAATCAAACGAGTGTTGCGAAGGTTTCGATTTCAATTGTATACCCGGTTAAACATGTCTTCATCAGATTGAGTATCTAATAAGAATATAAGATTGTTGTAGTAAAGTATTCGCTGGACTTCTTACTGAAATCATATCAAATCGAGGTCTATCAACAGATTATCCAATTCTTCGCAGGTCAGTTCGATAAAACCATGGTTAAATGACTTTAGTATTTATAACATAGTGATAAGCATAAATTTGTCAGGAAAACATCAGAAGTACATTCATTCAAACCTGCAGATTCAAAATTGCACATCATGATGTTTTACAATTAATGTTGTTAATAATAAAT
The DNA here is from genome assembly GCA_944470205.2 of Schistosoma margrebowiei. NCBI lineage: Eukaryota > Metazoa > Platyhelminthes > Trematoda > Strigeidida > Schistosomatidae > Schistosoma > Schistosoma margrebowiei. The sequence goes on along the minus strand of OX104028.1, from coordinate 72,949,588 downwards.
ATTTAGCAGAATCTGGTTATCTTGGAATTGGGCTCAGTATATTTACTTATTTTCATAATTCACGTTACCGATTGATCTTAGTTGAACAACCAATCTAAATCACGTGGTATTGAACAACTATTTCGCCCGAATATGGGACTTTTCAGCAGTAAGCATCCACCACATGAAATAAAATCCAAGACATTCGGTTTCGCGTGCAAATCCTTAACCACTGAGTTGGAAGTGAATTATGTATAAGTTCAACTTCAAGATGGTCATGCATTATCACAAGCTTTAAAATGGAACATATGTCCAGTACTACCTAATTTTTAACGGTTATCCAAATAAGATCAATCCTTTACCAAAGCTATGAATATTTAATGATCGCCAAAAACCACCTGTACTAACACTTACTTATTTCTGGTAAGACCGAACTATATGACAATTTAAGTTAATAATTAGAAAATATAGAACACATATCAGTAGTATTCGTAACTGAAATACTTTTATATGTACCCATAATTTAGATGCTGGACAACATTTATAAGCATCAATCATAGGTCATTAGATGACAAAATTTAACTTTCACTCTGGATATGATATTGTATTTTGATATTTTTTTATTGAGAATTCATATAAGCTTAGTGTTGATTAGGTAAACTCATATTTCCATGAACAAACTGCAAAACATTTGAAAATTTGATTAATTTTGGTCATATCTTGAAGCAATTATATCCATATACATCTGACACCAAACCGTAAAGTACTAATTCCTTTTTTAAAACGCCAGAAAGAGGTTCATTCGAGATCAAGTGTGAAATATTTTGTCATTTTATTATAGTCCTACTCGAAGCTGGTCAGTGACTGAACAAATCACTAATAACATAATTTTCTGGGTGACGCTCATTCTAATTCCACAAGAAGTAGCATATTGGATGAACAGTTTATTGTCTAGTAACTTAGGTTATGGACTTAATATAAGCTCAACTAATTTAACTTCTCAGCTATTGACTCAGTGACTTCTTAATATTTACTAGGGCTGTGAAAAAAAACGACAAGTTTATAAAGACCAAATTCTTTAGATGTCCATGTCGGAAAAATGATCAGAGAAATTTAAAACTTTTAGAGTAAGTGTTTCATATTTGTCTCGTACATGTTAAGTGTAATTAAACTGATACCGGCTGTGCTTAAGGTTCTATGGTTTTTTTAAGTAACTTTTGGCATCTATTTCAAGTAATCAATTATATAAAGACGCTTATATTTTGATTTTCTACTGATTAATTCCATGACCGAGTAATTAACTGAAAATAGAATCTAAAAACTTCAGTTTACAATTACAATCGTTGGTATTTTGCTGAAAAATAATTAGCAGTAGTAGAGAATGAACGCACAAATGTGAAAGACCAGGTTGATGATTGATACACAATCACACAGTAAGTAACATGTGAAAACCATACATTAAATGCATCATTTGCACATCTTTCAGTTGTCCTTTACTTCCTTCATCATTCCTCCAATTCAGTTTGTATTCCAATTCCTTTCTGTTTTCCTTCTTTCTTCTCCTTATTTTAATCTTCCACTTCTGATTGATATTTCATACTGCTTATGTCGACAGACATAAGTAACATACACCACAGTAGCAGTAGCGTTTGCACGGTATAAATATATTGTTTATAATTAATGTTTATAAGCATAAATCTAACTTGATTTATGTGAATAAACAGGAATCAATAATATAAGTAACTCCATGCCTACTGTATTTAGCTTGAAATGTTGTCAAGTAAGCACATGCATAAACATTCCTAGCTAAGTCATGAATTCAATTACACATACAAATATACAAACAATAAATGATTGACATAAACTATCCTCTCATATAAACTTATTTGAAACTTGAAAAACCAAGTGTGAATTTGTATACAACTGTTGTTATTCTATAACAGCAGAATAATGTACATTTGAAAAAAATTGGAACTAAATTTAGATTTGAATAACCGGAAAAGACAAAACAAAATTACCATATCCGTTGGTCCAGGATGACAGGATAAATTTGGTCCTAGCATATGATGATGATGAGGATAACGAGGATTGTAACAACCCGGTGCAACTGGAGAAACAGCTTCAGATTCTCCAGGAGAAGATGGTTGTGAATCTAATTGATTAATATGAGAGAAAATTAAGGAAAACATTTGAAAATGTTTGACTAGAGAAATTTGATAGATTCTATGAAGATACCTGATTGAATTCCTGACATTCCCAAATCATCTTAACTTTTAGTATTGATTCGACATTTTCTGTTAAAGCTTTTTTGAAGTATCTATAAGTTACTACAGAAGATTTAATCTAATATAAAGTTTTTTAAAGAAAATCCTAAAACAATGACCTGCATATTGACTCTGAACAAATGGACTAATCTAAAAATATGGTGTAAATGAATACTTTCTCGGACATGCCATAGTCAACATATAGGGACACATTAACGGTCCTCACTGATATATTACATGGAGTTAACTTGATCAAGTGTTGTGATAAATTATATTTGACAATTTATGAACGGGCGTTAATTAACAATGGCTTTTAATGTTTTTTTTCTCATTTGATTGTAATTTGTCGGTTCTCGGTCGATAGGGAGTAAGACTTTTTGGCAAAGAATAGATTTTTTATTTTCTGAAGTATTGAGTCTTGGAATATTCTTTATCTTATCATAGAAAATTATAGGAAATTTTAACTTTACCAAATTATTGATTGGTACGTAAGAACGTTTTCTCATGTCTAAATATGGATTGTGATAGAGTTATTGATCAAAAGTCCGGTGAAGAACTTAATCATTCATAATAAATACTAGCAATACGGAAATAAGAAATGTTTAAAAAAAGTTGTATAAATTTGCCTTATGAAGAATCAGTCCATCACTAAATACAAGATCTAAACCATTTTTTACAATTATTTCATCAGTCTCATAATAATATATACTATTTTCAAAACCATCTTTATCAATCGGTATTTTGTCGAATTACTCGTGTGTCAGTTAGACGTACCTATATCACAATGTTAATGTTGAAGATGAGACCTGTTTCAGTCATTAATAACGACAATGAGAAAATGTAAACCATTGGAAATAATTTCATACCCGGTGAACAAGTTAGTAAATACCTGGATTCACTAGATCAGTGGATAACACGCTAGCGTTTGAAACGACAGGTACAAGACTCGAATTTCAGTGCGAACATCAACACTAGGATGTTGATACATTCAACTGGTAATATTAGTCACAATTCAAATTTACTATAAATTATCTGTTGCATTCATTATTCACCATAGCTAAACCTTGTTACATTTCGTGCCAATATTTTTTTCATTTCATTTAAATGATCGAAAAATGGATTGTACCTAAAAGGTTCCAGATCTCTTAGTTATTTCTGATGAACAATCATCAAAATAATCTAATAGAATAATGCTAGTTCTTCTACATTGTTTGACTATCATATGAAATCAGTCTTACACAAGATCTCGTTACATCTCAGTTTCTTAACTTTGTAACACCTGTAACTGACAAACTAAGTAGTGTGGGTAAAATGATTTTTGCAAAGGCATGAACTTCCATGATTTGAAAGACATTTCCAACAAAATGAATTGCAATCAATTCAATGCATATACTAAATATGTTTTTATGACACCTAATGTCCCTTTCATTTAATGTTCACTCTGATAGTGATCCAACTAAGTCATCAGAAATATCTAGATCAGGATCATTTACAATAAACATTAGAATAACTACAATTTATCTTTTTTCTTCAGTTATTAACAACGAAATGATGAGATCATGTTGTGTTTTTTTATCGAACTTCAAGTTAATGTAACATGACAGTGATATTTTCATCAAATATGTCCATCCAGTAAATCCCTTGTAGATAAACAAGTTTTTTAATTTTTAGAATGATGTAATATCTTTTCAAATATTAAGTTAACTTTATTGAGCTTTTACTCTATCCTGTTGGTTATATTAACCTGAGATGATTGGTCACAAAGATAATGATTGTATTTTTTAAATTTAAGTTGCCTCTATTAGATAACTACAATCTTTTAAAACAATATCACAATTATTGTGGCTAGCAGAGGAATCCAGGACGCGTGTTTCGTCCTGTTTAGGACCCATCAGCTGGATGTACCTGCATCACATAGTTAATGTTCACCTCGGAACTTAAACCCAGTGCCGTTCATTTCAAACGCCACAGCGTTGTCAACTTACCTACTGAGTTCTGATAGCCATTTGCTTGTGCAATGGGGTGAGGTTTAAATTCATCTGGTATTGTTTACTTCAATCTTCTCATTGATATTTAGGACGGCAATCGATCAGTCTCTTATTAGCATATGTGCAACCTGTGCATAGTGCCTCGATATTGCCTTAATTCACTGAACTGATCAAATGCAATCTTAAACATCAATGAGAAGATTTAAGTAAGGAATACCAAGTGAATTTAATATTATGAGTATGTAATAATTCTTAAAATTAATCGTGTATATGTATATAACAAAAAGACATGAAACTGGGGAATAATAATGAAATTAAAAAATAACTAATAAGAGAAAATAATTCAATAGAGAAAAAGTAATTGCAAAATCCCATTAATAACTATCAAGTCAAATAGGTTAAGGGTAATTTATTCCTGAGGCGAAAAGAATATTATTGATATAACTTTATTCAAGGATTTCATCAGAACTGGACTTTAAAATATCTATTCAATATAACCCTTCCTTTAAAACTAATTGAAATATATGAAAAGATATAAAGGCTTATTAGTGTATTCTTTATAAATTAAATTATAACCAATAGAAAGAAATAAGGGCTCATACTGAGTCAGTAACTTATCATCAAGGTCACTAATATGAAACAATAAAAGAGGGAAATGATGTGTAGAACAGTAAATACACTACTGAAACAAATACAGATGAATTTGAAACAGTTAGTAGAAATAAACTTTATCATATGCGGGTAGGATTTTTTTTTGTTTAAAAAAAAATCATGCACGATTATTTACAAATTGATTCCATATACTCACATATAATTAAGATGGCACAAGTTTGAAATTACAAAGAGGAATAAATCTATCCATTAGTTTAGTGTAATTCATCTACTAGGACCTTATCGCGTGTATTATGAATTCATAATATATAAATTGACACAATAGCTTTGTGAAGAAAAAAAAATAAGTAAATATAATAATATAAATATTTTATTTATTTTTTCACTTAAAGGTCATAGCACTTATGAGGCGTGGTCACTAGAATTCTATCTCTTTATATTTATTTCTTCCTTTCTCCATTTACTAATATGATGTTACAAAGAGAAATGATTTGATTATAGTGATGACGGTAAAGATTTTAAGGGATGATATTGATAGGTTGTTGTTTAAAAAAAAAGAAAGAAGAAATTATCAATAACCTTTCGTGTTCACTAATTCATTCTGATGTAGTCGCCATCTTTACAATAGTGCTTGTAGTTAGATACACATAGTTGTCTTGTATGAATATAAGTAAAAAGATGAGAAAAAAATATTTCTCAAAATTAAACTCAGAAACACAGATCAATAGTTAAATTGGTGTTGTAATAAATATATGGTACTAGGATAGACAGATGGTGATTATTTGTTTCGAAAAAACATAGTAAATAATCATATGATTGTAGTTACAGTATTTAATCAGTAAATAGCAAAACAACAATGTATCCCAATAAAACATCTGACAAACTATTAAACATCATTCAATATTGTTTCATTTTTAATTTTAGGATAAAATTGAATCAATATGACTAAATCATATAACAAGCATAAAACTATGAAATTATTAACATAGATAGTCATCGACATTTCAGGGTATCATAATGCATAGTAAACTGATTAATTCTGATATTATTACATACCTGTAGAGATTAATGGTTATAATACTTTAATCACCATTTATTTTGTTGTATGTAGTGTTTTTAATGTGCTTTTACCGGTAAAGTATGTTGTTTTGTTTTTACAGTAGTATTTATTCATTCAACGGTTTGATAAGATTGATAAAGTTTTATTAACACTAGTTGTTAGTTAATTTCTTAGTTTATTGAAATCACATTAAAATCCATAATTGATATGAACTTTCATCAACTTCAAATAGCATTATCATTAGCTTATGTCATTAACAAGCCTTTTCAACTATATATAAATATAATTATAGAGGATTTGTATAGATTACCGAGTGTTATTGAGATCACAAACTGGTCTAAGATATATAACGACTGAAAACCAGGAAGGATTGAATAGCTGTTTCGTCTCACTATGAGATTCAACCGCAGAGCGCATTCTCAATTCAAGTAGGGGTCAAACTATATGATGATATAGTACGAACATTGTAGTCTTGATCTATTTGAGTCATAGACAATCTTTTCTGAATACCAATAATTATTTTTAGATGATAACAACTTTTGATGAAAATAAAGTCACAAGTAACATTGGAAAAATCGTTAGCGTAACAGATAAAGAATTTTTTTCAAGAATTTCTCTTAGATGCCTTTATCACTTAATTTAAGATATATCCAACCAAAATATGAAGTTATATTAAAGATTTATGGTGATATAGGAATTAACCTATAAAGTATGATCATCTAAATTATTTTAAAAATATCCCTAAATTAATCATGTGTGGGGGAAAAATACTGAGTAAATGTTAAACCATTTACTTAGATACAATTCTATTAATTGATATTATGATTTCTCCAAAAAAACCCATTATTCTATGATTTGAAATAAGGTATTCAATTTATAAAGCAAAGCATGGTAATATATTTCATTAGTACATTGTTGTACAACGAGTAATCCTATGTACTATCTGAATCAATTAGGATGTCAATCATAATTGCCTTTTTTACCCGAAAAAGATTAATCATGAAATAATTATATTCACAAGCGTTTAGACTGAGTATTACTAAGGAGTGATAAACGAATACTTTTTTTAATCCACAAAATCACTATTCTGAACTTGCTAATTATAATTATTCTACTTTAATGGTTAAGATCATGAGTCAGTTGAAGCTAGACCACCATGGAAAACCTGGAAGCACTGGACGGCCGTTTCGTCCTATGCTCATATGCTCACTAGTGATTGGCTTCAAGAGCTATATCCTAGAGTTCTAGTGAGAAGCAGTGACTAGTGGAGTTCAACCATGTCTGTTGTGAGATAGTAACTCACTGAAGACAGTGGTGGATGTGTCGATCAATTTGTGGATTAGTTGAAGTTAGACAATAACGCCGTTGGATGCCGGCTCAGTGGTCTAGTGGTTAAGTGCTCGAGCGCGAAACCAATAGGTCCTAGGTTCGAGTCTCACAGGGGGAGAAGTCGTGGATGAGCACTGCTGAGTAGACCCACACTAGGACGAAACGGCCGTCCAGTGATTCCAGGTTTTCCATGATGGTCTAGCTTCAAATGACTCATGATCTTAACCATTGAAATTACTATAATATCCACAAAATCCATATGATATCAATTATTCTATTATTCATTTGCTTAGTATTTATACGTCTATGTTGTATGTTATAATTAGTAGGATTGAAACAGTATTTTCGTAAACAGATGATGGATTATACCTACCAACAAAATTTATACTTTTTTAGCAGTTGGCAAAAGTAAATACAGCACCCTGATGTTAATAAAATTTATTATTGAATCAACTGATTTCTAAACTGATGAAAATTTATTTAATATTTATTAAGATTAACTGTCTAAAATCTACTTTATTTATATCTATAAGAGATAGATGATGGTAGAGGTGTAGTGGGGATTATTCACAAAGACGTTTATAAGTAGTGTAACGTAACCTCGAAATTGTAACAATTTTTAGATAGAGTGAAGAGTTTAAGTACACGGCGTTGACGGAGCACTTAGAGGCCAGTTGAGAAAACAGTTCAGATTTTAGAACACATCGAATAATGCAAATGAACCATTGAAGGCTATGTATGTTTTATGTACATACTTTATAACTCCGTGTATTTAAATGACCTTACTCCTGCCTATTGTCATGCTGTATAGAAGTTCTATTCATTTTCAAATAAACTATAATCCAATGTTAGATAGAACCTTGAAAAAATGACTGATTACTACATACATTGATAAATTGAAAGAATATTTCAAAATCAAAACTTCTTTTATTGGCTTTAATCATGATAGAAGTTTAAAATGACATGCAACATATAAGATCAGTATAGTATTTCAATGGATAGTTTTCTCAAATAAAAATGAATAATTTCTTGATTTATATTTAACCTATCTAACTTTCAGTGTTACAAAGCCAGCTCATAGATGAAAAATATTAGTGTTCATTTACTACAAGCGTTATATAATATTATAACTATTGTACTACACAAGTAACTATGACAACGTTTACTAATTCCAGTATACTTTTTTGTTTAAAAAAAAAAAGAAAACCAGAAGGTGAGGACTAATAATCCAAGACTGAATTATAACAATAATGAAGGTATACGCCATAAATTACTATATTCAGACAGTATTTTATTCTTTTATTTATTTATTCAACTCAAGACAGTCTTAATGTAAATGGATAGTCCAAACAACGAAAAAACCATTAACTAATTTTCTATGATTTTCAAACCGAATAGGATTTTCTATTAAGATATATTGAAGAAAGTGAAAAGAAAAAAAATAGTTTTTTTTTCGTTTTATGATTTTCTTTTGTCTGCTTATCGAAACTTACGCATTTTTTTTAAAAGAAAAATTATTTTCATGTATATTTGTACGTGTACAAATGTACGGGTGTGTATAGTTTACCCTGTATCTAATATACGGATTACTATTTTGTCCATTATTTGATACTTTACTTTTCTATCAGGATTTACATAAATATACAATCTATATACTTATAAACATAAGTATATACGTACTGATTTTTTTTGAAAATTTACAAATGCTTACAACGGCAGAATAATCATAATCGCGTGCATAAACTATATATATATATATATATATATATATATATATATATATAGAGAGAGAGAGAGAGAGAGAGAGAAAAGTAATTTGTCCGAAAAAAATACACACTTGTATGTCAATCATGATACTCTTTTTCATTGTCAATCATAATGATCGTAATATTCTAGTATCGTTTTACATTTCAATCAGTCATTCAATGATTTACTAAGAAATTCACTAGCCTTCTTATTTTTTACACTTAAAGTTGAATGCAAGACGGGTAGTGAATGAAACGAGAGTGAAAGAGGGGGTGCATATATATCACTATGTCTATATAACTATTCATTCTTGATTTTTAAAAAAATAATAATATTCTTAGTGTTTTCTGTGTCGAAACGATTTACATGAACCAACTATAATTTATCTTAATTACATCACCTTTATTATTTTAATGTCCATAAGATTTTCTCATCGAAATGTATTTTAGACAGAAATAAAACTGATAGCTTTCATTTCATATTCAAATCTATTCAGGATAGAGGGTTTATACTGATAATCGAATTTCATGCACTCCATCTTCGAATAATTATAGTAAAACAGTTACTTAAAAACTAGAACGTAGTGGTAATATGTTTCGTCATAATGTTGGATCCCTCAGAAGTAGGTATTTGCCGGGGATCGAGCCAAGGACATTTATGAATTTCAAGTGATGCTTAACATTCAAATGACTAATTAAGTTTGACCAAAAACGAAAAGACTAAATGACCTTAATTAATACACATCTGTGTTTTCTAGTTCATATAAGCAAAAGAACTGAGTAAATTAAATGTAGTTAACAAGCCTCAACAAAATTAAAATTTTACCATCAATCAGGTCTAGTAATAAAATTTTGAACTTTTACTTTCCTGCTTAAAACAAACCAGTAAGTCATATTCAGTGTTTTAGTTCAAATAATTTGGTGAAATTTAGAGCGAATATTGATTTTCCCGAAAAGATCGACGAAGGTCGATGATTAAGAAACGAAACACCACTTTACTAATTCCATAAACTGTTAATATTTATAGAACACTTAAGCTTATGATTTACCTTTTATTATTGATTATGTTATTATTGATCAGTGATTTCCTATGCATAATCGGATTTTTCATCCAGTAGTTTACAATTATGTGTTTTCGTTTTTAATAAGAATTAAAGTTTGTATGCCTTATGACATATTAAAAGAAAAAAAGCCGGAAAAGAAAAATGTCATGGAAACAGGCTACTAGTTCTTATTTTGCTAATATTAGTATTTATCAGTATATTAATAATAGCAATAATAGTGATGATAATAGTTTTGTCTATAGTTAAGGTCTTGTCCTCGTTGTGAAATCGGCTTCCGTTTTCTATTTTGTCCGCCCAGTCGATTTAGTACATTATATTCATCCAGTTATTCAGCTAAGCAGTCACTCAGTCAGTCAGTTAGTCAACTTCTTTCGTCCGTCCATCCGTTCATCCGTCCTTCCATATGTTCAATCGTCTATTTATCTTTTTTTTCATGGCCCTCCCTCAAATCTACTATAGTACCAGTGCCACCATCACGAACAACAACATCAGTATGAATATAGTTAAAAATTAAAAATAAAATAATAATCTAATATTTTACAAAAGTGATGGCGGAAATAAATACTATTTTAAACATGAAATAAAGACATTCATAAGTGTGAGTTAAAAATTGTGACACACATATAGAGAGAGACATATTTAGTTAGACATATAGACGAAGAATATAAGTGAATACGTATCGGCGTTCGCTTCTCAGAAAAGAATAGCTATTATCATTACCATTACCATTGCTATTATTATTATTACTAATACTACTAATAATAATATCAATAATGGTAATAGTAGTAGCTTCCACTTCACTTAAATTAATTTGGACAACTAACTTATCTATGTGTACCCACATGAAAACTTTTTTTCTTTTCTAAAAAAAATTGAGAAATTCTAAAGAATAAATGTAACTTTATTTTAGCTTATTTTAAATAATAGAAATGATAATCATTTCAGTTTTTTATATAAAACAAAACAACAGGATAAGAAATCGGAATAATAATATTACTTGTATAAATGAATCCATGATACGTATGTATCAAGTACAATTTAGTCAAAAAGAGAGTTGTAGGTAACTTCACATTTATTTTGATTCCTTCCACTTTTTTTTCTTAATATTCAATTTGTTGAGAAAGTTGTTCACAGGAAATAATAAACATGTTACTACTGTTCAGTCAATAATTTCACTCAAGTTAATATGACAGATAGAAACAAAAAGTAACCGAAAGGTGTTTAGATGAAACAATATGTGTAGTAGAAGACTTGTTTTTGTTTGTCTACTATTAGTATAATGATTAAATGACTGAAATAACATAGAGTTTATAGAATGAATATATTGTTGATAATAATTATCTATCATTGGTTGAAATCATGAGTTAATTGAAGCTGGACCACCATGGAAATCCTGGAAGCACTTGCTCACTAGTGACTGACTTCAGGAAATACTCCTGGAGTTCTAGTGAGAATCCTTTACCAGTGGAGTTCAACCAGGTCTGTGGTGAGAAATGAACTCAATGAAGACAATGGTGTACGGTGGCGTAACTTCGTGGATTGGTTGAAGTTAGACATTAACACCGTTGGATGCCGGCTGGCTCAGTGGTCTAGTCGGTTAAACGCCTGGCGCGAGACTGATAGGTCCTGGGTTCGAATCTCGTGAGGTGCGGGATTGTGGATGCGCATTGCTAATGAGTCCCGTACTAGGACGAAACGGCCGTCCAGTGCTTCTAGGTTTTCCACGGTGGTCTAGCTTCAATTGACTCATGATTTCAACCAGTGAAATCCCTAAAATCTCCACAAAACCCATTCTGATAATAATTACCTATTATAAATAATAATCTAATTAAGGAATTTTGTGGAGTTTACCTCTAAGCATTAAGTATCAAAACAAGTTAATGACAATCAGTCTTAAGCTTCTGAGTCTGTTGGGTATATTAAAATGTAGTAAGCAGAATTTGATCATCACTTATGACTAACTATAACATTGAGTATTATTAAGTGATCAATTAGTACTAACATTTAAAATCGATTAGTTCAATGATAATGCTTTTGACCGTCATAATTGTTTATATGGATCTGAATTTCTGCTGATTATTGAGTTTCTCAATATTACTAGGAAGTCTTACTGAAAAGCCTCAACTATCAGGAAATTTGTGTTGAACTTGTAAATGATTGCATTCAACCAACTATTACAGTAAATTAACTCAAGTTATCATGTTCGCGTAAATTTCGAAGTGATAATAAATATGAAGGCAGTTAACCAATTGAGAATCAGAAGAGACAACACAAAAAAACAAAAAAACATAAATGAAAGGGAGCAACAAAAACTTAATTTGTTCAAAAGGAAGTTACATTACCAACATTGACTTAGAAACCTACCTACAGAATCGTTAATAATTGATTTTCAAGACTAGATATATTAATTCAAAAAGATGACATGACAGGATGATACTTAGAAACTTTGTAAATCATTTCCCGGTTTCTATTATAATACGAATGTATGTGATAAATGTTCAGAACTTGTCAATCAGTACACATTAAAAAATTCGATACAGATGAACGCATTATTTTAAAAAATGGTATAGATACGATTCAATTAGATTTGTGATAAATTTCAAGTTGATTGATTTCCAAACAATTAGGTGAATACTTGAAGGATTTTTGTAGAGATTGATATAACTTGTAGGTTATGTTCATCATAGTTGTGACTAATGGAGTTCAGATATATCGGGAGTGAAACAATTAATATCAATAGTCTTGGATGATCGTTATGCTATATTACAGAATAGATTGAGGTAGAAATTTTACTACTAGCGACCAACCTAATGGTTCTAGTGGTCAGCCGTTCACCTCTGAACCTTTAAGTCCTGGATTTGATTCCTGAATAAGCACTATAGAAGCGACCAAGATAATTTGAACCTATGCACTCAGCTTAGCTCAACAATCAGTGACTCTATAGAATAATACCAATAGTATACCTTGAATATCTAATAACATTGACTTGTGTTTACAATTAACAGCCTTTCAGAATAAAACGCATTATTTTTGTTAAATTAATGAAACAGTTAATTTTACCTTCATATCAACAATAGAAATTTGACAAGACTATTCATTCAAAACTATGATATTCTAACAATCAAATTGAACATTATTCATTTAATTTTAAATGTTACTTACCATGAATAAGTGGATCTGATTGAAATTTTGATTTTAAACTGTAAATATACCGGGAACAGAAATCTTTACATAATTCATTTACTTTATGTAATTCCAATAAATGTATTCGTAATACTTGTATAGCTTTGACGATCTATGAAAATGAATTAAATTGAAAAGTAAATTATATAATGAAGTATATTGTATTGTTAAATATAATTTATAATTTAATAGTTGAGATCATGAGTCAATTAAAACTAGACCACTATGGAAAACATGGAAGCATTGGACGGGAGGTTCGTCTTATTGTGGGACTTCCGCACCCCTTAAGGTTCAAGAGGTATTTCCTGGAGTTCTAGTGAGAATCCTTTGCCAGTGGAGTTCAACTAGGACTGTGGCGAGATATCAGCTCACTGAAGACAATGGTGTACGGTGGCGCAACTTCGTGGATTGGTTGAAGTTAGACATTAACACGTTCAGTGCTTACAAATTTCCCATGGTGGTCTAGCTTCAATTAAAACATGATCTCAACTATTGAAATTACTACAATCTCCACAAAACCCCTTCTGATAATAATTTATAATTAATAATATTTCAAATTACATCGATTATGAATTAGATCCTTAATGATTAATTTGAGAACTATATGACGTTCTATTTGTTAACAAGAAAAAAAACGATGCAAAGTGATTTTCTATGATAAAGATTTATAAATGATTATTTTCGTTAAGTTTTAATCATGGCATATCTCATGTTTGTAGGTTAGTTTAAATAATTTTGAGTGACTACTAATATACTACTTAAATCAGAACAGATTTCAATTTTTAGGTAAGATTAAATCGTTTTTTGTCAATTAATGCATAAAAATGAACATTAATATGATAATGAATGAAGTTAACTATTAATTAGGAGTCCCACAATGGGACGAAACGGTCGTCCAGTGCTTTCAGGTTTTCCAAGGTGGTCTAGCTTCAATTGACTCAGGATCTCAACTAATGATATTAATTTAAACTTTGATTCATTCAGTTTATGATATTTTTAAATCCATAAACAGTAGATGATTCAGTCACTTTTATGCTTGTTTACCGATATCTAAAAACAATAATCAACAATTGTAAGTAAAGATTGATAGTAGCTAGCAGTAGAATCCAGGACGTGGGTCCCATCTTACTTGAAACTTTTCAGCCGGATAAACCTTCATCCCCAAGTTTATATAAACTTCGGGACTCGAACCCGCTACTGTTCACTATCGAGTTATCCACTTAGATACTGAGTTAAAACTAGTCACGAATAAGATAAAACACGAGTTCTAGATTCCATTACTAGCCATCATCATCTCTTCTTATAATGCTTTTGAATCAAGGCACTTTATAGAGGCCATTAATTACGGTCTTACTTAATGTAGATTGAAACACATTTATACTATAATTATTACATTATCAAAATTAAAATAACCATTATTTTTTATTAGAAATATATATGTTCTTGTCAATATATTTTACTTTACGTAAATCACTGTACACACTCTTGAATTATATTAGTATTGAATCAGTAAACAGGAGAACTATGTATTCATTCTTAATAAAAACTTAAAGGTTCCATTAAATTATTTTGTCAATAATCAATGATTATTGAATCAATAGATGATGTAAACATACATTATATGTTTTAATAGGAACAATTTTTTTAAAGGTATATTTATATGTATGGTTACACTTCTATGAGATAAATGTTAGTTCATTAAGGATTTTATTATTATTGGATAATTCAACAGTTATATCAATATATTTAAAAAAAGTACGGTTATATTGTGATATATGCTACTTATTCTAACAGATATAAGTAGTATGTAGTACATATTAGAAGTGGATTACTTGATAGTAGAAAATTGAATTAATGAGAACAGAAAAGGAAACAGAAAATAATTGGAATAATAACAAAATTCAAAGAATCATGAAGCATGTAAAGGACAACTGATAGGCTATATGAAAATAAAATATTTAATGTATGATTTTCATATTTTACCAAAGCACCGTATAATTTTGGATTGAATAATAATAAATCGGCTATTCCCACTTACGTTTTCGTTCACTACAATATGATTTCAAATATATATTTATTTAACTCATGTATCAAGTATACGATTATCTAATTAGAGTTGAGTCATACTATTATGATTAAAGGTTAGTTATACTATTCGGTTGCTTGTATAGAAATATTTAGTGCATGATCCGAACTAATAACCCTTGGTTGAGATTTAAATGATTTAACCACTAAACCAAACTTTTTAACATGGTAATTTTGTAAAGGGTTGAAGTGTGCCAAGTAGGCTAGACATATCCAGTTCATGTTACATAATCGTGTATTATATATAAAATACAAACTGTGCAATTAGTATATTTCCTCTCAGTGATAATGTATAACCAGTCAATGTAAAGTATTACCTATACTTCCAGTTTTTTTTCCACCAAAACACCAGAATCCGAAATTACTGAACAACAAAACCATCTGTTTATTAACTTTCTCGAGGGTCAAAATAGTAATTCATTTAATGAATCAGTGGTTTCGCTAAGTAGGCCAACAATTAATTAGATCTACTTTATTTATGCATACACCATTAAAAAGAAATATCAAAGATAATAAGATCTTACTACTTATGTATGAAGGTTACTAAAGAAATCTTTTAGGAGGAAATTTTATCGATAGATGAAATAAAGAACGGAATTTGGTAGTTATGTGTTCATATACTCAAATTGAGTCAAGAGTTTCAATGAAGGTATAACTAAATGGATGTACGTGAAGGCTATTTGAGACTTCCAACTTCATGATTGGTAGTCAAGTACTTTAACTGCTATACTACAACTCCGTAGGTGAATTACAAAATTGTGTGAAGTAATAGACGAAAAAAGCCTGTGTTTCTCTAGTTTCTAGATGGCAAACACCTTGAAAAGGAACAGTTTGATTTTATACTTTTCGTGTACTTACAGTAGTGTTAGTATTTCAAAACGAATCCTTTATTTCATATTATCCAATAGAATGTCGAAATGAAATATATGTAAAAAGGTATTAATTGTACTTAGTTGATTTGGTGTTTTAGTTGAATTATCAGTGGTTACATGATATCTAAGCACTCAACAATCCTGGATAACATACAGGTCATTGTCATTGATGTCTGGATACACATTTTCACATTTGAACGCTGTTTGCTATAATTTCTGCATCATTATAATTAAGGTAAATGAATTATGTATGGGAAAAGAAGAAAGCATAGATGATGAAAGGAATAGAAAAGCAAGCAGTAGAAACCTATATATGCTAGTGTATTACCATTTCTTAGGTCAAGATTGGTTAAATATAAATATCCGATTATATTCTGAAAATAAACTAATAACATTAGATTCCTTCTGTTGGTACGTTTCTGTTGAGTAACTGTCTTAAAATATGGTTGTCACCATTTCTAGCCTTCAAGTGATTAATCATCGACTGATTATAAGTCATTTGAAAAAAAACATGAACTCACTAAACAACTAAATAGGATAATAATGGATACTTCAACAATGATTTAATGCGAAAAGATGAACTAAGCTAGATTTTTAATCAAAAACTATATTCTGATAGCTTATTATATTAGAAATAAGGTCAACTAATCTTTGATTACGTCAGTAAACGACTGAACAGTTTGACCCTTAACTTAAGAGTACTCATTATGGGACGTAGTAACAGAATGTTCGAATTTTTTAAGTATGTAATATGTAAATTAATGATAGTTTTAAAAATCTAAACTATTTTATTATTTTCATAGACTGAAGTAAAATGATCTGACTATGTAACATACATACTTTCTGGTTTAGATTTATATCTGTCTGTCATTTTAATCGCTAATATAGTTATTTATTACATAATACAGTATTCGAACCTTATTGAGGAAATATATCTTACACTTCACATTGTACATGGATATTTAGCAAGCCAGGCAGTCAATACTTGATTAATATATATTAGCGAAGTAGTGTTCATCAAACATCATTTATTTGTTCATACAGTTGGTCTATGAAAGGTCAGTCAGACTAAGACTCATTTTCTTCTTGTACTGATGACAGCTTGAGTGCTTAAAAGAAACAGATAGGGCTGAGATTATCGGCAACGTTCTAATGTTCACTAATTGTATAGTACTTTCGGCCATGTTTCCATTCCCATATCAGGTTAATGCTATTGGTGATTTTTATTAATAACTTCATTTCAAGTGATTGCTGTTATCTGCAACTATCTACGTTATACTAATGATTGTTTTGTTAAAATTATTTACCCAAAGTATCTAGTTGGCTTTACAGTTAATAATAAATGAAACCCTGGAGTATCAATTAATCTTTTGTACACATAGTAGAAATCAGATGAAATTTACAGCTTAATTTCATTTGATTCATTGAAACTATTGAATTAGTGTGTAGCAGATTTCCTATATGTTTAACTGTAATTCAAGTTTGATATATCTATGATAATATTGTCATTATTTCTATGGTACAACAAAACTAAATAAATATAAACCACAAACATCTGCTCTAACCAACAATATAAATTTGAATGAAGTAATTTGAATAGAATTTCACATACTCAATATGGCTTAATTAGATACATCCCAAAAACAAGATAAACCCATTAATATCAAAAGGGGTTTTGCAAATATTATAGTGATTTCAGTAGTTGGGATCATGAGTCAGTTTAAGCTAGATCACCTTGGAAAACCTGGAGTCAGTGGGTGACCGTTTCGTCCTATTGTGGGACTCCTCGGTGATAGCACTGCTTAGTATATTGACTTATCCGTGCACAGGGGATGTGTGGCTTAGAATGAACGAATCACGATTAGAGTGCTATCATGAGCTGTGAACATTTAACTTTAGTTTATTACATCATTTTAGGTTTAGATTTAAAGCGTTTGTTAATTAATTAAGCTTTTCCTCTTATCATATTTGTTTATATACATAATTATAAATTATATCTAAATATCTACAGTTTGGAAAATTTTATTTCTTGAGAAAGTTTTTAAATCTCATATGAGCTTGTTGTTAACATACATACACTATTATAACACCGAAGAAATCAATTGTATATATGTGCATTAGTTAGTTGTGGGAACTTGTCAAGAGAACTTGGACGCAAGTTTCATTTTACCTAGCACCTGCCAACAAGGTAACTGATTCATTACATGTAAACCGAATGTTCTTCTACATAGTTATATTAGTCTTAAAGACTAGTCAACATTCAGTTCCACCGGAAGCACGTTGCACACTGTATATCTTAGTGGAAACAAGTCAAAATCTTAAGCTTGTTATCGTCAATCTAAGTCTCATATGTAATATTAGCTCCCAGTTAAACTAGTTCAGTGAAGAAATGGTCCTAGCAAGTTGTTGAAATGTCTGAATCATAAAGTATGTATTGAATAGATAAATCAGAGATTCCATATAAATCTCAATATCTTTCATTAAGGACTAAAAAAAAATTTCCCTGGAAATTTGTTGACTCATTATATTGTATATTAGCATAAAAGAAATGCATAATCACTTGTATTATAACCTGAATCAATTTGAAAGCATACGGTTTTAAGGTCTGACACGTCTAATATAACTATTGTCACTCGAATAAGTAAATTAGTAAACATGAACTGATTTTTTTCTTATACTAATCAGCATTTACTCACTACTGACTGGCTTCAAGAGGTATTTCCTAAAGTTCTAGTGAGAAGCCGTAACCAATGGACTTCAACCGGGTTTGTTGTGGAGTAGTAACTCACTGAAGAAAATGGTGGATGTTTCGCTCAGTTTCGTGAATTATTTGAAATTAGACGTTAATACCGGCTCAGTAGTTTAGTGGTTAAGCGCTTGTGCGCGAGACTGATAGGCCGTGGATTGGAATCTCACGAGGCGGAATCGTGAATGCGCACTGCTGAGTAGTCCCACAGTAGGATGATACAGCCATCCAGTGCTTCCAAATTTTCTATGATGGTCTAGCTTCAATTGACTCTTGATTTCAACTATTGAAATGATTTTTATTGATTGATTCTCAAGTAAACTATTCAATGATTAAAACATATAATGAAATTAATTTAGAAAATGAAATTGAATTATACTTTAATCAAACATTATTAATAACTTACTAATTCATTTAATTCAGTATTATTACTTAAAAATTGAAATCTTCTTTCATCATTAAATGTACAATTCAATTTTCTTAATTCATCATCAGTATCAGGATCATCAACATCATTAGTTGTTATGTAATTTGAATTATTTTTATGATCCATTGATTTATCACATCTTAATGATTTACGATTTCTATTATCATTATTATTATTATATACAAAATTTGTAGATATATCATTATTTACATTATTATTATTATTAGATAAAAAACAATCACTAATATTTCGTACATTTGTTACTGAATTAATTTTATTAGTAGTATTGATAGATGATATAGCATTAGTAGTTTGGGTTATTGTATTTGTTATAGTAGTTGTTGACATTTGATTAGTTAATGAATGATTTGTATTATATTTTGAAGAAATAGTCGTTTTTACAGTATTACTATTATCATTCATATTGATTATATCATCAGTACTTTTATATTTTTCATTATTTTGCTTTAATTTTTCACGATTTAATTTTAATGAATTTGATTTTAATTCATTCATTTCATCTTCATCATTATGATCTCTTTCTGGCTGTTGTTGTTGTTGTAATTCTATTCGACGTTGAATATATGAAATTAATTCTGTATTAAAAGTATCTAATGGAGGCGGTGAATCAGGTCTAGCTGTAGCCAATTCACATTGTTGTAATAATAAAGCCAATAAAGGATAAAGTGGATGACTATAAAGAAATAATAATAGTAATATCCAATATAGAGGAAAAATTAATTCAAGGAAACTGTAAATTTAAACAATACGTTGTGAATATTGTAAAATAATAGTTTAAATTATATTTTCATTATTAATTAATATTAATTAAACAACCAATGACTTTGATACTAGAAACCATTAATTATGGTAGTAATAATAATAATCCCTTGTTCAATGGTGTAATTTCTAATAGAATAATGAATTATCAAGACCAATTGTGTAATACTGGAACAGATTTCTGTTACAATTGATTGATCACTCGGTGGTGATCAATGTCATGTTTGTCAACTCCTTATTTAGTGCAGATCAAATGCTATCGACTATGTGCCAAGTAGCACGAAACCCGGGTCCAGGGTTTCCTGTAGACTACTTCCAACCACCATCTGATTTCAACATATAGTGCACGCAGTGTCGAGTCACCTAGATTGGTGGCCACATTGCAACATAGTCGATAGCATTCGATCTGCACTAAATAAGGACTTGACACACATGACATTGATCACCACCCAGTGATCAATCAATTGTGATTAAATCACAGTCTTACAGGAGGTCGGTCGCGGCTCGGATAGTTCAGTGGTAGCGTCTCTGACTGTGAAGCTGGGTGGTACAGGATCGGATCCACCAGGGAGCACCAGTTCCCTCAAGATTACAGGCACACCTTGCTGACAAGTGCCAAGCAGCACGAAACCCGGGTCCAGGGTTTCCTGTCGACTACTTCCAATCACCATGTAATCTCAACAGATTTTTGTCTATCATGGATTAAATTTTTTTAAAATTATTTAAAGACAGATTTTCAAAATGTTTTACTAGTCAGTATTTGTCGTCCATATACAGTCACAAGAGAATTACATAACAATTCAGATGTAATAACCATTTTTTTATCATCTACTGAACCAAATATGAATTAATTTCGTTGTATTTGTTGCTCATCTTCTTTTTAAATGATTAGAAGCGGGGAAAAAAGATATGAGGGGGATATATACAGTTAGAAATGATAATTATTTGGTTAAGGTGAATCCCAAACACGAAGGTTGATTGCAATATTTATACAGTTAAATATAGGTAACCTATAGGTTTATGCACAGTCATTTAATACAATCAAATTCTTTGAATATTATAATTGTATTAGTCAACCTTTTTCATCTGTTATTTGAAACTTTATTAAATTCAAATAATTAATAAAGTTCTGGTGATGTTACCATGACAAAAGTGTTTTTCCCACATAATTTAATAGCTAATATATTAGCACCATATAAATGAATTATAACTCTAGATCAATAAATCTATAGAGAGGAGTCTGTTCAATGTAATCCTGGGATCAGATCAAAGATCTGAACGATGATTCAATATTTTTTTATTCTAGAAACTAAAATTAATAATAAAGTTCACAATTAAAATTTTGTTTCCCGCAAAAATAGATTATTACAACTGGGTCTATCTAGAAGTCATTCATTTGTCGTCGAATAGCCCATTGATTTTTAATAATTCTTCAAATAAGATTATTTAATTATGTTAACCGAAGTTTAAATAAGTCATTAATTAAAATAAGTAATTAAATGTTCAGTGAATAAATCATTTCTTTAAATAAATGACTAGATGTCTCTGTCTCTTGTTCCAAGTACTTCTAATGATCTTATGAAATCATGTGTCATCTTCAGTGTAAGTCGGGGAGAGATTATAATTTATGGACGAACCAATCACGTATAAGATAACAGGTCTCGGATTTTGGCTCGAAATTCACTCATTTATTCGAATAAATAAAGTTTCGGCAGTATAGCTGATGTCAGTTTGTGATGAAAACCCTAAATCTAATTTCCAACCTTAATCATTAATTGTAAATCATAATTTTAATTCCTCACACAGGTTTATAACCCTCATTTGGTTTTGGTTATTAGGTGGACACTTCCAAGGTCAGTCTGGCGTCGCTCAAAGGTCGTCTATAAATTGTAGTCTCACCTAAGTCGGAATAATAAGGTAATTAAAAATATATCAGTGTAATTTGTAATTAAATTATCAGTGAATAAAGTAATAAACAATAAGTTACTTATAATTGAATTTGAATTGATAACAATTAGAATTTGAATGCTTTAATTACTTTTCATATTGCATAATACTATTGTTTGTTTGTTCTTTGTCTTTTCTTACAACATATGATCAAAATCATATTGACTAATAATAAATAAAAAGTTAATCTAAGCTTGTTGAGCATGGGACTAAATTTGAAAATTTTAAATTTAATGAAGTTAAAAAACGGACAGTAATAGGAGGATTAACTAACCTCATAATGAACTTTTTGTCAGCTTCTAATTCTGGATCATTCTGTTGAAGTTGTAATGTGGTAACAATTGGAAAACTGAAAGTTGAAAAAAAACGAAGGAACTATGAATTTTAACTAATCTAATTGAGACATTTCGAAGAACACTTCAATGACATTTAAATAAGTTGTACAAAGTAAAGAATTTAAGTTTCATTGAAAAACAGTTATATGGTGCAGTCTAGTTTCTATTGGCTCTCTAAGTGATACAAGTAAACAAGAGAAGATAGATTCTTATCGAATGATCCCCACAAACTCCCCGTCTTTATACTAACCATGGGCTTACTAGTGACTCATTATGACATTAATCGTCAGAGATCCAGTGCACGAGTGTGGTCGACAAAGGTTAACTATATAGGTAGTATGACTAGTATTAATGATTGTATTTCGAGCCATACATTCACAGGTTGATGGCTTAGTTATCAAATAGGAAAAGAAATACATTAAACATGATTTTTCTACCAAGAATTGTATTTAAGAGCTATCTAATAATTTCAGTTATTGTTTTTAACTTTAATTTACAATTTACTCGGTAACATTTCGAAATAAATGAAGGGAGAACTTTTTAATGAAAAGGTTAAATTACTGTAATACAGTTATGTACTACTGATTACAATTTCCAATATATTTTTTAATGCTTATTTTGTTTATATCCATAAATGCTTATATGATGATTTTTCAAAACAATTAAACACAGCAATATTAATAAGCGTTCCGTCATTTTACCATATATCTATGAGTAATGATAAGTTACATAACTTGTGATCTCTATGTTTTCATTTCTTCTCTTACATATCTTACAATTCCCAGTTCATATAAAAAAGAAATAATTCCTGTAAATTCCAAAATGTACAATTGATTGATCACTGGTGGTGATCAATATCATGTATGTCAGGTCCTTCTTAGTGCGAATCGAATGCTATTGACTAACTTACAATGTAGCCACTTGTTTAGGTGACTCGATATTGCATGCACTATGTTGAGATAAGATGGTGGTTAGAGGTAGTTAACAGGAAACCCTGAACCATAGTTTTACACTACTTGGCACTCGTCAGCATGGTGTGTCTGTAATATTGAGGGAACTGATGCACAGGAACAGATTAAGAAACAACTCTATCTGTACATACTTCGCTAAGAAAGTTAATGATGAGTTAATCATCTGTAGCGTTTTCCTTTGGTGTTTGTCTTAAACGATCGGAATTCCTATTTTTGTATGTTTCATTGAAATAGATTATTTCTTCTATGGCTTATCAAAGACAAACTTTTCTCTTGGCTTAATCACTTAGAAAACGAACATGCACTTCATAGAATACATAGACTGTTGTTAGCAGCAAAACTTCAAAGGAATGTTTCTTGGTCTTTGGCACACGTTAGATTTATCTGCATTCTTGTATTGATGTTCACATTGGGATTCACTGCAAACACCAACCCATTGTTCACTGAGCTAATAAGTTTAGATATTCACCAAATTTTTCGAAGCGTATGATATTTAAATTATTATTACTAAAGTGTTTGGATCATCCTGCGGCTAATATTTAATCATATGAAACTTGTGAAATTAAGGCGATCCACATATGATACATATATTCCAACAGTAACTAATCAAAATTCAATACTAAACATAAATAACAGAACAATTTGAAACTCGTTCTAATAATGTTACAGATAAATAAGACAAAATTAACCAATAAAATATACACAACAATGAATTTACCACTTCATAATTATTTTATAATTTTAAGGTAACAAACAAAAATGAAAAAAGAATCCACTGTAACACCGTTGGATGCCGGCTCAGCGATCTAGAGGTTAAGCGCTTGCGTGCCAGACTGATAGGTCCTGGGTTTGAATCCCGCCGGACGAGATAGTGGACAATGCACTGCTGAGTTCCATACTAGGATGAAGCTGCTGTCGAGTGCTTCCACGTTCTTCAAGGTGGTCTAGCTTTAATTGGCTCATGAATTCAATTATTAAATTCTTACTCTAGCTAACAGAATGTAACATAATTGTAAAGGATACTTATTTCTAGATCATCGATCAAGAATTTTTTTTTACATACTTGTAAGTGTTTATTTATTTACTTTCTATGTTAAATTTTATGGTTGATTATTAATACTTACAATTAGACGTTTATCTATAAATATTTGTAATTTAAATCATAAATAGATGTACACTTTATGAGAAGTGAAATATAAATTGAATAATGATGCATTACATATTCACAGTACCATCAACCATATGATTTTTTTGGTATATAATATCAATAAACTCTGTACTACTAATTCTAATAAGTATCATTATGATGAAACACCTTAAAACTAATAAATCATAAGACATATTCATATATAAGAATAA
Organism: Schistosoma margrebowiei; assembly: GCA_944470205.2. Lineage (NCBI taxonomy): Eukaryota > Metazoa > Platyhelminthes > Trematoda > Strigeidida > Schistosomatidae > Schistosoma > Schistosoma margrebowiei. The sequence continues at coordinate 72,924,842 of OX104028.1, read as the reverse complement.
TGACGTTATAAATAATTCCTATTTTCAGTATGGGATTATATGGAGATTTTAGTAATTTAATAATTGAATTCATGAGTCAATTAAAGCTAGACCACCATGAAGAACCTGGAAGCACTGGACGGCCGTTTCGTCTTAATGTGGAACTCCCCAGCAGTGCACATCCACGACTTCCCCTCGTGAGAATCGAACCCAGGAACTACCGGTCTTGTACGTGAACTCTGAACCTCTAAGCCAGTGAACTGGCATCCATTGTCTAACTTCAACCAATCCACGAAGTTGCACCACCGTCCATCGTTGTCTTCAGTAAGTTATTATCTCAAAACAGACCTAGTTGAACTCCACTGGTCACTGCTTCTCACTAGAACTCCAGGAAATACCTCTTGAAGTCAGTCACTAGTGAGCAGATGATGATGATTATCATAAGGGGGTTTGTGGAGATTTTAGTAATTTAATAGTTGAATTGATGAGCGTTCGCGCGCAAAACCGATAAATCCTGAGTTCAAATCTTGTATACTCGATCGTGGACACGCAATTCCGAGGAGTTCCATACTAAGACGAAACGGTCGTCTAGTGCTTCCATGTTCTCCATGATAGTCTAGCTTTCATTAGCTCATGAATTCAATTATTAAATTCCTATTTTATACTGAATTATACAATATTTTTACTTAAGTATATTTAAACAATTATGTCCCAATGTTATAAATAAACATTTACGATTATTCTTCAGACAAAAAGAAATTGTAATCATGTCCTTAAATATTTTTTTTACTGTTCAGTATTTAAAAGAGTTTGTAAATTGTTAAAATAGGGTACATGTTGGAAAATTTGTTTCTAACTTGGAGGTGTTTAATGTTTTGATTAATTTTTAGACATTTGATATCATCATTACTAGTCAGTTATTATTGTTGTTATTTGTGTTGTTATAACAATAGTGAAGAAAAACACTTTAGATTTTATTTATGTTTGACTTATAGTTAGTTTACTTCTTTTTAATCACTTCTTTCAATGCTTTTTCCTTATTGTTCCACTATTGTTTTTTTTTACATCTTCAGTGTAGGTGTCCATGATAAGTGATAATTTGAATATTATTTTACAATGATTGGTCTTCTGAAAACTATCTAACATCGATCGATTCATGATCTCAATCAAAGGAATTACACCAAAAATATATTTAGAATATGATAATAAGTTATATAAACACATTGATGATTTAGCGGTAGGTTCATTCTTGGTTCATCTTCTAAATAACAGTTAAATGGACAATTCAGAGAACATTTTACTTCAACCAATGATCGATAATTTCCATTTGTATATAAGATATATTGAACATTATATTCATCATGTGACGAAAAAAGTAACTTCATTGTCACCCTGGTTAAGTTGAATAATTATCATCAATCAATCGAATATGTAATGGAAGTAAAGATTAATTCGAAAGTTCACTTCCTTAGTAACTTATTGAAAATAAAGTTAGACAGTTTCTCATAAAGATCAAAGTATCGAAAACTAATTTGGAATAGTTAATATACGGATTTCAAAAGCTTTAAATAAGAGTGTAATAATGAAGAAAGTCGTCATCATTTGAAATTCGAGTTAAATGGAAACAAAATTAGAATGACAAGATAAATCAACCAGGCTAACTTGAAACCATTTGAGTTTAATTGAAACGTGTATAAATATATGTAACAAATGTCTTTATTCATTAAGGGTAATTGAATTCTAAAATTTTACACAATAAAAATTGTATTACTATTCAATATTCATTTAGTTTTCATTAGTTGTTTGGCTTAAAGTGCGAAAGATACTGAAATTATTTGATTTTCTTATGTAGATTGTTTTGTTCATAGTTATAGAAATCATATAATGTGAATATATTTCTTCAGAGACCACTCAATGAAATGAACTGAAATATTACAGTGAACAAGGTAAATAAACTTTAGAAAACTGCTGAAAACCACAAGACATTGGAAAGTTGTTTTTTTCCAAGTACGAATATCCTCAGTAGTGTATATCCAAGATCCTACTGAGGATTTAACCCATAACATTCGGGTTTCATAGAACGTACATAACCTTTAGACAATTGGGTTACCACTATATTATTTACATTTCTAACTTCAGTCAACTCAAAATACTGTTCACATATCTTCCAATTTAATTGGTAGGTAATTGCCTCATACAGATGACATCATGGATAGGCAATTCTAAAGATCCCTGTTCATGAATGTAGTAGCTGTCCAGTAGTTCCTGGTCTTCAGTGTTTGTTTAACTTAAGTCATTCCGTAATATTAACTTCAAAATTTAACAGTCTTTACAATCGTCTTACATTTAACTTCAATAGTTTAATAACTTCTCGTTAGATGCCATATAGTATAAATGATTTGATATTATATGACATTGTCATTTATGGCGGAATACACTGATATAACCTTATGATAATAAAGCTTTCCATTGTATCCATTATGTACTAATGTATCAGTAAAAAAAGTCGAACAGTAAACCTGATTGAATTACAAATGGAAGTAATATTTTACGTATAGTGATAAGTAGTATAAGTCAGAATTTGATTTTTCAAACTATCAGTGCATGTTTTTAAATTCGTTAATAATGTCAGTAAACTTTCTATTCTTTGAATTAACTTCTGTAGAATATACTATTTTGTATGCTATTTATGTCTGTCGACAGAACGTGAAAGATAAATGAAGGAATTTTGCAAAGTATTTAATGTATGGTTCTCATATTTTACCAAGAGATTCTGTAATTTTGTATTAAACGATAAAATGGTCTCGTCTACAACAGTACTAATGTGCTGTAAAACGTATTCAGTCATAATTTAATAAAAAAAAAGATTAGAATAGTGTTAACAAAATGAGTTTAAAATGTCTCCTGTAGACCATTTTTTACTGCTAACTAACACTGTACTTCATAACGTTTGTTTGGTCCTGTTTGGGGCTCTTTAGTTCCAGTGATAATATATTGATTTGTTTATTTAAAGTATGCGAGTCCAGGTAAAACAGAGCATTAAAAAATACATTAAAAAAGTATAGTGAAAATATAGTGAGGAAATAAAGAGGGATAGAGTGATGTAATTAATTAAATATATGAATAAGAATAGGTCTGTTGTACTAGCATCTCATTATTATAGTTTCGGTTGAAACTAAGAAATGATCAACTTGCAAATACAGAGAATATCCAAGAATTTATTCAACCAGTTCAAATAACAATAGTCAGTGATCAATTTAGTCCGTATATCTATCATTCAAATGTACAGCTTTTTGCTATGAATAATATAATGTTGATACTTTAAACACTTCCTGAAAGAGATAAATATTTTAATTTTAATCAGTAACAGGAAGAAATATATAAACAGTGATTCATTTGAACGATTAAATAAAAAGATATGTTATCTGTATAAGATAGTAAATACTTTAACACTTAAACATAACATATGACCAGCATGTTTATAATGTCCACTATTCAATTGGCATAGAACTCAATATTTAAGTGTATACATATGACATATTTATATATAATGATGCTCAATTACCATAATAGATGCTTATTTAAATAAAACATCATTTAATAGGTAGTTTATAATATTGATCAAGTAAACTAAACTAAATAACACTAATATACATTTTATTTTGCTGTAAAATAGTTTATGTTACTAAGTATTAACACATTGAAATAACTGATTCATCTCCTCTTGGATTCAAAGTCATATCATCCTATTCAGCAGACAAATGCCTTATTACAGATTCGATTCAATTAACTAAACAACATTAAAACATCGAATTGTAAAAAGAAATTTAGTTTAAATATACATTTTTTTTTCATAGTTGTATACATGATATGAATATCTCACATATTTTAAGAATAAACGATCATTCTCAGTAATTGTTAGTTAAAACTCATCCAATTACAATGGGGTAAGAGAAATGACAACCTGTATTCAAGTTTATATCCAAACAATCAATAGAAACGATCACTTCATAGAAACTTGGCTTATTTCCAAGTAATTTAAAGAAAAAGTTTGTTGAGCTGTATAATAATAAGAGGTATACATTTAATTATTTACTTACACTGCGATATAAATAATGGAATGAACTAATATAAGTACAATCTGAGATACAATAAAAGTTTAGATAATCATCATTATTTTATTATCCTTTTTACCGTTCTTATTAGACTCAATTCTAATTATTTTACTAGGTTAAGGGTTTAATCAAAGTACTATACTCTCTTATTTTTAAAAATTGCACCAATCAAATAAAACCAAACTACAAATTATGTCACTAATTATTACACGTGTATCCCATAAATTTAATCAATAAATTGTATATTAGTTAAACATTCGTAGATAATAGAAACTTTAGTGTTACCCTTCAGAAATGTAATGTTCCTTTTTGTGTTCATAATCATTTTCAAACACTTTTTGTACTCTGATATGTTATTAACACTTGAGTGTAGGTGTTATAGTCTCTTGATTAACATTCTCGTTTCAGGTTACAAAATATACTTAGAAATGCACTTAACAATACGAGAACAATGCTACAGTGTAATAAAATTTATATTATGGTAGAATCTGTTTGTATTCTTTTATTTAAGAGATCGTTTAATTCGAAATCGGTGGTTCTAAAATATTTACATAATATTTGACCCTGAATCTACTAATAAATTGTCTGTTTTGTAATGTAACATATTTTTTTTTACTTAAATAGAAAACTGAATATTTAACAATGGCAGGAGTAATAAAGTCTATGTATGAGCACATTTCAATTACATTTCTTATTAACTTTAGTATTACGACTTATACAATTCGAAAACTATTTTCAAGAACTTTAACAAAACAATGATTTAAAAACAACACATTTTTCACATACATAAGGGTAATAACATATTTACATACACATGCTTTACTAATCATAACGTTAATTTCAATGTACCAAGTTGATTTGCAGTGAATAATATCATTTAGAAGTAATCGTCTCGTAGTACGAAAGATGGTCAGTGAAATAGAAGTAGCATAATTAATCAACGCATTCTATGGCAAATAAAAAAAATATCATCTTGGTTCATTGTTTTCAGACAAAACATCTGTTATTATTATACCAATAAAGGACAGAACTGAAACCAGAGATGTAAACTACATTGACTTTATCCAGTGATTACTATATATCAAGTGTAAGTTACTAGTACTACTACTACTACTACTACTACTAATGAGGTTAGAGGTAAGTTAACGTTAAGTTTTCGGAACTAACGAAGTGAATAGTGACAATCCACAAGTGTATCGTAATCACGACAATACTGTAGTGTATATATAAAGTATTACTCATAACAAAACCTAGTATTCTGAAATTTTCAAATTAGACTATATTTCAATGGTTCAATTTTGTGAATATGTTAAATATATAGAAAATGAGACGAGATTTATATTTTCTAGAAAATTTCCTCTTTATCATAATTATCTACTTGTACTTTGACTAATGTTACCACTATAAAGTTTAGTGAAATCAATCAAAAATGTATATACAAATTCATAAGATAAATTTTTTGAAACCCATCAAATATAACTAGACCAATGTGATTGTTTATTTACAAAAAGTGACTTCAAAACAATGACTATCCTTTTTACAGAAACGATGAATGAAATGTGATTGATTAGCTTTTTGGCAATAATGTATAATTGATCATTAATAATAATAATAATAATAATAATAATAATAATAATAATAATAATAATAATAATAATAATAAGAAGAAGAAGAAGAAGAAGAAGAAGAAGAAGATCCTTTTTGTCTTACCAGATGTCATCTATTTTATTTCTATTTACATCAATGTTTCATCCTAGTGGATTTGTAATATTGTACTAATCATTTGTGTCACCGTTCTTTTTTAAGAGCAAACTTCTTATTATATTTACATATACAATTTAACAAACTATGTACTCTTGTAATCAGTACACTTAATTGTTAACATCAATTTATGATTCATGGGGAAATGTGTCTTTTGTATTCAAGTTAAATATGTACTAATTACAAGATTCTAGTATTTAATAGCCCTCAAACCAATTTTATGAATTTCAAGTGACTATAATAGATTGATTAACGTGAAGTATTATTGATTAATATACAACTGTTTGTGTAGTCGTTAGAATCATTTCTTCTTTATAGCATATGAACGTGGAAAAGTATCACCATAAATAAATGATCTTAATAGTACGTTTATTATTTTTTAAAGAGTTTTCATAATATATCTCATAGCAACTTGTCTTTAGTTTTTGGTGATAACTGAGATAATTTATTTACTAAGCAGATGTTTATTTACACTAAAATTGGGCCCACCATTATTGTTTGTACATTAGTTAATAATATCGTATGGATGCTTAAATAAAAGCAGATCGAATAGAGATTTTATTCTATAATATTCGATCATATTCAACTATACAGACACCTCACTAAATAACATTATGATTTTCAAACTTATAATTTCATAGTCTGATAAAAAACTTATTTGTCATGTACAGATCTGTACAATTGACTTTGAATTATGCTTTAACTTTGGAGGTCAATGATACTACCTGTTTTACCGAAGTCAAGTATTTGAAGAAGAATTTAACCATATGATCTTATGGTGCAATATTATTGATTGAGAAGATAAACAATACTTGAGGGAATTATTTCAATGTTGTAATCATGAATTTGACTTCATATCTGTAAAAAGTGGGGATATATGGATATATTTAAGAGAAGATATACAACTAACAGTGATGAATATTCAACAGTTTACTCAGAATAAAAAATAACTAACTGTATTCAGTTGATATTAGTCTATGATATTGTTAGTATGTGAAGAAAACTAGCAGCAAATAAATATTTTTGATTGAGATCATGAACCGACTGGTGTTAGACCACCATTGAAAACCTGGAAGCATTGGACGGCCGTTTCATCCTATTGTGGTCTAAAATCAATCGGTTCATGATCTCAATCAAAAACTCAACAATCTCCACAACCCCTAAACTGATAAACAAATATCTAATAACTTTTTTTGTCCTTCACAAGAAAGTAATGACAATGTTTATTTTCCATGGTAAATTTTCCTAACACTTCTTAATGAGAAGAGTTCTAGTGATAGGAGACTAGTATTTAGATCATGTACTTTAGATCATCTGTCTACCTTAATTCTATGACTCTAGATAATAAGACAGACTATGTAAACTAAGGATTTTTGAATCTGATAGATGAAAGGTCAAAGTATTGTCATTATAATTAATTATATTCAATATTATAATGTTCACAATGGTGAACATAATCTGATCATTTAACACTTGGATATTATTTTGATTTTATTATTATTCAATTTGAACAGTTATAATTTTAGATTATCTCTAATGTAACTAAGGTAATAGTTCCATACTTTTAGATGAGTATAAATACGTTCATTAGAGTAAACTGGTATTTTGTGCTCAACACTATATTACAATCATTAATCTACAACTTTTAACAAAATTAAAAATACATAAATGTTTCTATTTAAATTAAATTATTATTCGTATCAGAAGGGATTTTTGTGGATATTATAATAATTTCAATCGTCCTACAATAGGACAAAACGACCGTCCAGTACTTTCAGGTTTTCCATGATAGTCTAGCTTCAATAGACTGATGATCTTAATCATTGAAATTAAATTATTATTCTTTAATAATTTATTTGGATGGCTCTATAGTTTTACATCTTAATGTGCATTAGTAAAAAACATAAATTTTGTTTAATAGTTAAATAGTTATTTAGATGAAATAGTGAATATTCTTGACAATAATGCGTCGTATGTACAAAGTTTTGTCATGATTTAGAAATTATGAGTGGAATAATGTATTCAACCTAAATCAGTATTTGTTCTGATGTTTTAAATGCTTTTTATTTATACATTTAGTGCAATATTACTTACTACTTACTTACGCCTGTTATCCCTTGTGGAGGAACATAGGCCACTTACTAGCACTCTCCATCCAACCCTGTCCTAGGAAATGTTTTTGAGTTCTTTCTAGTCGCTTTTCATCCTTATCATGTCTGCTTCTGATTCCCGACGCCGTGTGTTCTTCGGCCTTCCTCTTTTTCGTTTCCTTTCACGATTCCAAGTTGCCTCGTGATGTAGTTTGATGATTTGCGTAATGTATGTCCCATTCATTTCCATCATCTTTTCTTAATTTTATCTTCAGTTGGAAGCTGTTTGGTTCAGTCCCACAGTAGGCTGTTGCTGGTGGTTTCTGGTCAACGGACATTAAGTATATTGCGTAAAAAAATGTTTGCAAATACTTGTATCTTTTTGACGATGGTTGTGGCAGTTCTCAAAGTTTCAGCTTCGTACAGTAAAACTGTTTCGACGTTCGTATTGAAAATTCTAACTTTGGTTGACAGTTGCTCTGAGTTCCATGTGTTGTTCACTTGTAGAAATGCGGTTTATTTGAATTATATCAATGTCTGATGTTGCCATTACAATGTAAATAGTCACTGAATGGATTTTCTGAATGGATCCAGAACTATTTCAAATATCAACATAATTGAATATATATTCGTATACTGTTTTTTTTCCTGATTGAAATGACAACCACTCTATACTGTGATTTAACTTTATTTGGAAATTTGAACTTATATATTCCGATTTAGTATGTCATTTATATTTTATTAATTTGGATATTGAAAGTATTATAGATTTATTCTGACTTCATGGTACCAGTGTTTGTACATTGATGGGTGATTTCAAGTTAGAACAGAAATCTTATTACTTAGTATCATTTAATGAATAATTTTAGATAATCAGAATTATTATCGAAAAGAATCTTTTAGTATGTCAGGACTTTTCTTCTCTTTGGTGTCTATTCTATCCAAGTAGTACTTTTCATTATCAATGTCAAATGGTGTGGCAGTTTTATTTGGTTACAGGTAATCATAATCATCATGCACTATATATATGTACATTAAATTACAACTAACCTAATAAGATCAAATCAATATGTCATATTACTTACCTCTGAATTTCTTGCATTAGATTAGTAGTTGTAGAGGATACATGACAATCTTGTGTTTCTTGTGATGTATCTAAAAGTCGATTACGACTAGGCGAAATTCCATTGTTTGTTCTTCCTCCACGATATCTTAAATTATTATGTGTTGAATGATGATGATGATGATGACTTGACGATGTATTTATTGTTCTACCATGATTATTATTACTGTGATTATTAGTAATAACATTATTAGCGGTAGTATTTATTGGTGAAGAACATCTTCTTCGTGGCATAACTAAGATGAATATTGATAATTATAATGATAATTAAATAATGATTACTATCCAAGTACAAATTATCATTAATAAAATAGTGTATATTATATATATATATAGAATTTTTCTAAATTAGATATAGGCTGGAATGAATGAAAATGAGTAGATCATGCTTTCTTTCTATAAATTTTATATATTTCCATGAATGATTATGAATAAGCATTACATATACACATTAGCATATTCAATGTAATAATAAAATAATAATATATACAATTTTGTAAGTGGATATACATATAAAATCCGGTCAGTTGTAAAGATTATATATTACTACTGTCCAGAAATAGTTCATTTCGATATTATTTATTTTTTTTTAACAATACCTATGAAGAAGAAGTAGAAGAAGAAGAAGGAAGAAAACCCCTAGACATTTTGTAAAATTTCTTATATTATTTGTTGTTATCGTTGTTGTTATTATTTACTATTTTTTTTGTTTTGTTATGATTATCCCCATCTATTTCCGTTCGTTATTTTTCTATACTAACTGAATGAAGCGATTTAATAAAACACCTATCCGTCAATCATTGGATTGTTCATTGCAGAAAAAAAACAAAGATAAAGGGGGGCTCAAATACACACACACATATATATATGTATACTTGATTTTATGCTTGAAGATGTGATCATTGAAATTTTCTTACCTGGTTGAATTGCGTTTTAAAAATGCACAATAAAAACTTATTATAAGCGCATGATATTAACAAGAAGTTTGATTTTATAAGCCACACCGACGTTTATATTCATTTTCATTGGTTATAAATTGAATTAAATGGTTAGAAAAATATATATCACTCTATCTATATTCTTCATTATTATTGGTTGTTAAATTATAATTAAATAGACAGTAATATTTCACAATAATAATAACAACAAATAATCTAATTCAACTGTCAATCATTTAATACAACATCATAGGTCGCCCAACTGATTTTTTTCTTTCTTATAAATTATATAAATCTATAGAGTTATTCATTCATCTAGTAAACATGCACATTAATCAAGCATGAAAATAACCTGTCTGACATCTAGGCCAAGTATACATTAATATAATCTGTTTAACATTTTTCTATGCACCTAAATATTACTATTATCATTATATACATAGATGTATATATGTATACATTTGTGTATGTATTTACCAAAGTATTTTTTGCTTTCACTTAGTAGTATATTAAGATCCAAATGGTATGTATAATCTTAACAGAAATGATTTACATTACTGTTAATTCAACGTAATACTTTTATTTTTCCGCCCATAGTAAAGAGTTTTGAGCAGAATGCTTGAAAATAAAAACGATCATTAATGAAATTCCATTATACAATTTCAAGTGATAAACATAGATTTATAATTTTTATATTTGAGTAAATTATGCAGATTATTCATGCTCATTACATAAATATTATTTAGTTACTTGAAATTATTAAATTCCTAAGATTTAGAGCATATTTAGTATCTTAGTAAGTAAATAATGATGTTTATAGTCCAGTAATATTTAAAATTTAAGTATATTTAATTGGTAACAAAAGAAATGAAATATTGTTCTTTTTGTGTCGTTTACTGACGAAAATATGTTTTATTAAACTATTTTATATGTTTCATATCTACTGATATATCTATTGATTTGGATTTTAACTCTTTCACATCAATCATTTCAATATTTTATTTAAAATACTTGAGATCATGAGTCAATTGAATCTAGACCATTATGGAAAATCTGGAAGCACTGGACGATCGTTTCGTCCCATTGTGGGATTCTTCAGCTACGAGTGTTCGCGCGCTAGACCGATAAGTCTTGAGTTCAAATCTCGCGAGGCGGGATCGTGGATGCTCATTGCTGAGAAGTCCTACAATAGGACAAAACGACCGTCCAGTGCTTCTAGATTTTCCATAATGGTCTAGTTTCAATTGACTCTAATATCCACAAAAACCCCCTTTTGATATTTAAAATAAAACAAACAAAGCAAGAGGTATAAGTTAATAATATTTAAGTATTTTTTTCTCTAAAGTGACACCATGTGTACTTTTCTGAAGTTATCATAATTTTTTTACAAAATAAAACAATAAACTTGAGTTATCTATTATATAATGTATATGAGGATAAAGTAGTGAAATGAAAGAATGCGACTTTGGAACATATGGAGCTTATGTAAAGAAATAAATGAGGTTTATTGATAGGCGTTCGTGAAGAAAAAAATGTGAGATATGGAATTGTCATTGACTGTTTTCAAGTACGTAACTAGTTGAATCATTTTTCTATGATAAATTTTATTCCAGTGGCTAATAAATAATTTTCAATGTTACAAATTAACTTTATTTCAAGTTACATATTTATTTGAGATCATGAACCGATCAGTGTTATAACACCATTGAAAACCTGGAAGAACTGGACGGTCGTTTTGTCACAGCGTGAGATTCCTCAGCAGTGTATGTCAATGATTCCCCACAAAGGACTCAAACCGAAGACCTTCAGTCTTGTATGTGAACACTTAACCTTTAGATCACAGCCAGCTTTAATGGTTTTAATGTTTAAATTTAATCAATTCACATGGTTTTACAGTAGCTTTATTATCATTATTATTAATATAATGTGCAAGGAAAACGTTGTCAGTTTGTTGACTGAACTTGGAAATATGAACTATAGTACTTCAGCAGAGTAACTTAGTCATATCTTACCGACATCGAAATTGTACAAATTCTGCGTTTAACCTCATCTAGAATTATTATTCATTTATATTACTGAGGAATTTCAAACTAGAACACGATATTAAAGAGGAAGAATGCTTGTGTAGAATCTCAGCGAATGAATTTGAAGTAAATCCAACGTTTCGCCTGGCAATCTGTTACAAGCTTTTTCAAGGAAATAGTTATACTATAGTTATGCTGTATTTTCTGGTTGACTTTAAATTACATTGAAAATTAGCTTCATGGTTGATTATTTAATAAATAAGTATTAACTAAATAAAACATTTGAGAATTTGTTAACCATTACCACACACACACACACACACACGCATATATACCATACAACTATTTTGACCTAAAGTTGAACCCTATATATATTTTTTTCAAATGAAATAGACTCTTAACGTTACTATTCACAATTTAATACAGGGTAATATTAATGGTCATTTATTAAATGAAAACAATATTAAACTAATATATCATAATAAATTAAATGAATTGAGTAATTCCTATTTTTCGTTTATTTATATTAATGTTTCTACTCATATATTACTTTACTATTATTAATACTATCACTATTACCATTACTACTAATACTACTACTATTATTATTATTATTATTATTGCCGATATATTAATCTGTAAAAGTCCAACAATATTTTCTAAGCATTTATAATATTATTTTAATTTATATGGAATTATAAATTATTTATTTATTTATTATTACAATATACGGTAATATAGAAAATTTATTAAACAAAAGAAATAGTTGAACACGTATCGACATGTTATAAGACACTGAAAAAAAAATCATATTAATTTAATAAAATATAATTTAATGAATAAATGAACTGTCTTCTTTGTATAGACTAGTTCTGATATGAATGAAATTATGAATCAGTAGTAGTAGTAGCAGTAATAGCAGTAATAATAGTAATAGTAGTAATAGTAGTAGTAGTAATAGTAGTAGTAATAGTAATAGTAGTAGCAGTAGTAATAGTAATGGTAGTAATTGTAGTAATGGTAGTAATAGTAGTAGTAGTGGTAATGGTAGTACTAGCAGTAATAATAATAGTAATAATAATAATAATAATAGTAGTAGTAGTAGTAGTGGTAGTAGTAGTAGTAGTAGTAGTAGTAGTAGTAGTGGTAGTAGTAGTAGTAGTAGTAGTAGTAGTAGTAGTAGTAGTAGTAGTCAAGACTTGCAGCTACAATGGTTGAAGTAGTTTGAGAGTGTATTTGATCTAGCATAAAAAGGATGCTATCTTCACTTCTTAGTCTTATGTCTTCTTATTAAATTGAATACTGTTTTGTTTATGTTGTTCTATAGAAATTTAATGTTTATTCTTCAAAATGTATAAATAATCATTTAGATAACTTGGATAAACAAGTTGTCCAAAAAAAATATTTATTTACGAAACGATTGTCAAAAGAAGGATCATGAGAATTTTTTTTTAGAAATTTATGAAATTACAGTTTCGTTTTGAATTTGGAACTCGTAACACTACATAACAACTGATCAACATATGACAAAAACCAGGATATTCACATATTGTGTGGACTATGGTAATTTTAGACCATTTTGTATGAAGAGTTAGTTACTAATATATACAAGATCATTATTTAAATGGCTATTATTCAGAAATTTGTTTAACTTTAATTTAAATTTTCTCATGGATTATGTGAAAAACGAGATGCATTAAAAAATTAATAAAAGCAGGTGCCAACAGTTTGTCTAGAATTCTACATGTTATTGAACTTAAAACCTAAAAGTCTTACAGATAGTATGATATAAATCAGTTAATTAATTCTAATGTTTACTGGTCCCTTATTTATAAATTCAAACAATTTATGTTTATCAATATCGTACAAATCTTGAAGAGTGTCTATTTTAGTCGATAAATTGTTTTCGTTTTATTTATTAAAAATAATTATGTTACTTTACTTATTTTGAATTCATGATTGTAGTTTAAACATAAATAAACTAATTTATGAATGCTGGTCGGCGGTCTATGCTCGATTGGGGGATACCAGGCATAAGTAAGTTCCAGAAGTTTGTTATCTAACAAGAAATGAATTTTTTCAGTTTTCTGTATATAAACCTATTGATGATCGCTTAAATAATATATAAAGGAAACTTATGCCTCTTATCTATCATCTAAATTGTTAAGGTTTATTGAAGATTAAGTCTAAATCAGTCACTGAAATTCTGTGAAAAAATAGTTCAATAAAGTAGTTTAAATTGAACGAAAATAACCAAATGAGCCATTAAACAATGTACAGTTCAGTGAATAAAATGCTCTTATTAGGGATGTCATTTACTATAGCTGCACAGTCGTATTTATAGGTATTTTACACATAATAGTCTATAATAAAATAGAAAATTATTGTGTTGTCGACAGAGATGTCAAAAGTTGATTGGACATTCCAAGTATTAAATTAAGTAACGTAATAGTATTAAGAATAGGGATGTCAAATGGAAGACACATGTGAAAACTGTCCACTTAATAAAGAAGAGACTAATTCTCAGTAAAAAGGATATACAAACTAAAAGGGGGTTGTTAGGATCAGACTAAAATAAGAACCTGGACTAACCACTTCTAGACACTTAAATCAGTTTTGAATTGTTGAATTACCAAAGCCTCCTCTAAGGAAAAAATTTCTTATCCAGATTCCCTGACTTTATGAATAATTATGAAAATTCTGGTGAAGATAGATGATCAAAATTTACTAGGTATACAACAAAAGATTTTTATCAGAAGGGATTTTGTAGAGATTTTAGAAATTTCACTGATTGAAATCATGCGTCAATTGAAGCTAGACCACTATGGAAAATCTGGAAGCACTGGACGGCCGTTTCGTCCTAGGATGAGACTCCTTAGCAGTGCGCATCCACGATCCCGCACCCCACGAGATTCGAACCCAGGACCTATCAGTCTCGCGCTATGCGCTTAACCAACTAAACCACGGGGTAAGGGATCGTGGATGCGCACTGCTGAGGAGTCTCATCCTAGGACGAAACGACCGTCCAGTGCTTCCAGTTTTTCCATGGTGGCCTAGCTTCAATTGACTCATGATTTCAATCAATAAAACAAGAGATTTATTAAGTGATTTGCATTTAACTTTAGATAATCATGTAATGGAGTCTTCGGAGATGCGTTTGGAATGAGCACGCTTTGTATGTATTCAAAATAATGTACATTGTTAGACACACATTATGTTCACTGTCGTGGTATATTTTTCAGTCATCCTGTTTCAATAAATTTGAAAATACCACTTTTATTATGCATCTTATATGTGAAACCGTATGATTGTAAAAGCAACAACTCTATACTAGTTATGAATTTCTCATTTGAATAAAATACCTTACCAGAGGTGTTGTAAGCTCATCATCATTAGAAAGGCAACAAGTCATATATTATATTAGTCAATTGTTAAAAGTATGGTAAATTAATGACAGGTATAGGGATTTATTATGTATGAACAAACAAACTTTACTTACATTTACTTTTTAGTT
This sequence comes from Schistosoma margrebowiei, assembly GCA_944470205.2. Classification (NCBI taxonomy): domain Eukaryota; kingdom Metazoa; phylum Platyhelminthes; class Trematoda; order Strigeidida; family Schistosomatidae; genus Schistosoma; species Schistosoma margrebowiei. The sequence continues at coordinate 72,909,298 of OX104028.1, read as the reverse complement.
GAAAAAAGCGATAGATAAAATTGTATACAGATGATTATAGAAATATCTATATATATTGTCAGTGGTTTTCTCTTTCATTCATTCTCCTATTTTTTTTCCATCAGTAAACATTGTCTTTATGTACTTCAGTATGTTTGTTTGTTTGTTTGTTAATTTGATAGTAAGTATATGTATATTCTCTATGATAAAATGATTCTTATATTATCAGCAACATCTTTTCTGTGTGTGTATTTTTTCATTAAAAAAAAAAATATTTAAGCTTATTTTCCTTCCCTTATAACATTGTTTCAACTGTCAATCAAACATCGTTGACGATCTGATGTTTCTTTCCATAAATAATAATAATAACAGTATTCTAATAATAATAACAATAATAATAATAATGTCAGCTGTGTTGTGCTGTGAAGAGAAAATGTAGTTAATTTTAGTAGTAATAATAGCAGTAGTTAAAGTTGCGGGAACACAGAACGTTGACAATAACCACAGATAATAATAATAATAATAATAATAATCAAGATAGAAAAAAACAATCAGATGAGTTCTACCTGCAGATGGTGAAATTTAATAAAATAATTTATTTTATTTTTAATAAAAAGAGATAAGAATTGTATATTAAGAAATGACCTGCATCCATAAGATATATATATATCGATAAATAAAGGAACAGATCTGTTATTTGAATGAGATAACGGATGCAGTAATGTGAAATTACTTTTTGGTTATAAATGTGTCTGTATATGTATAAGCTTTAATAAGTTGATAGTTGGATAGTTTAGTTAGGTTCATTATATTTGGTAAATGTGTAGAAGAAGGTTTTCAGTTTACATTAAAAAACAAAAACAATATTCCCATCATAATAGTCAGTTGATGAATAATGTTTTATTTTTAAGTTAACCAACTATGTCTGATACATGTAGATCATTTTTAAGGTCTAATTGTGATCACAACTTTGAAGATAATTGATCAAACTGCACTACAGACAAAATCAATAATTATAAAAGAGACATCCAATATCTATGAAAAATTATATGGACAGTATGTCTGCATATGTGACTTCGATCATTTTAATTACTTGTGGCCGATTGATGGTTCCTAATGAGTTCGAATTATTGATCCGATATGTCTTGAAAAATGAATATCAAATGGTAGAATAACTGGTAATCAATATATGAATAACTTTATCGACCGAAATTACACACTTTTATGCAAAATACCTATAGTTAAAATTCTTTTACACCATCAGTAATTGTTGGAAATCGTCCTTGTGGGTCATTAAAACTTATGAAATTGAGATCTAATTTTTCGGCCTACTTCTCGGTGTATCAGGGTGAAATTCATCAACGTATCACTATAAGTTGAATAGATCTACTAATATTTTTCTGTAAAGAACTTGATAAAAAGGGCTAAACTATTACAACTCTTCAAATCGGTTCCACTTGAAAACAATGTCGACAAATGGAATATTGAGTATTAAATATTTATTCCGTTTAACAGTGAAAGCAAACCAGTTGATCTTGAATAAATGTTACATACAAAGAGATAAAATGAAGATTTTAACGATTATGATTCATTTTTTGTTTTGAAGAATCCAAAATAAAGAAAGAATTTTTAAATCAAACCATTAGGATAAAAGACTATAAAAAACAATTTAGTGGACTGAAGCAGAATTATGTCCTTAATTATAAATTTATTTTGTTCAACAATTACCTTGCCTTGATGTTCAAAGTGTATGAGAGAAGATAGTAGATTATTAAACGTAGTAACTAAAGGTCATTAAGTTAAAAAATACTCCATGATTTCTAATTATTATATGTTGTCAGTAACAATTGAGAACGTAACAAAACAAAGTGAATTTATTCCCGAATATGACGAATCGCGCGTCCTGGATTCCACTGTTAGCCAATATCCATCTTTGCTTATAATGCTTATTTGAATTAAGGTAATATCGAGGCAATACACACAATATGCACATATGCCAATAAGAAACTGATCAATTAGAGTTCTAATCATCAATGGTAAGATTTAAGTAAATAATACCAGAAAATAGTGTTTATAAACTCCGGGAAATTCCTACAAATTTTTATGTTCTATATTTGTTTTGGTTAATAAACTATACATTCTAAACTTATGAGACACTCATGCACTCGTATAAAAAGATTAGAATTCTGCACAGATTAAATGCTTAAAAATCCAACTTGACAAACCATTGTGGGTGATATACTTTCTTCATTTACTTTTGTAAAAACACTTACTATATATCATATAACTCTTGAGATATGGATCAATCATCATCACTATTATCAACACAAAGCAGCGGTTCACTGATCTTTGATTTTAAGTAATTCTTCAACTAATATCAGTCTATAATGAAATCTATCATCAGAAGGGATAGTTTTTTTTAAAATTAACATCTTGATTGTGTAAAAGTACAATTCTAAGGGAACTATATTTTCTGATTTAGTAAAAGTATAGTCTTATTTCTTATAATTAAAGCCTTTCAACATCAAGATATTTAAGTTGACTTTAAATATCGTCAAAAAATATATATAATTCGAGAAATATACGGCGGTTTAATTTATTACACTGGTAATGACATGGATACACATACATATACACGAATGAGTGTGAAAAGAAAAGAATGCTTGAAAAACACATTGCTAGTTTTGATGAAATAACATTAATGGGCAAATGTGAACAATCCAATGGTAACAAAGTATGATTTACGTTGTTTGTTAAAATTTTCCAATAGTTTATACTATTTGTATGAAACAAGTTAGATAACAATAAGATTATAATTCTGTTTATAAAGTATCCCACAAATGCTAAAACAATAGGGTTATGTCAATGAAATTCAACAATCTCCCCTACACCTTACTGATACTTATCACATTCTCCCTACTGACTGACTTTGAGAAGGAATTTTTAATGTCCTAAAGAGAAGTCATAACCAGTGGAATTAGACTATGTTGGGAGTTATTTAATTTCAGTAATTTTGATATCTACTTATGTAACATCATTTTCAATGTCATCTATACATTCATTACTAAAATATTTTGAGAATATCAATTGGAATCAATTAGAAAAAAGGTACGCACACAGATAATGAATAAAAAGATTGAAACAATGATGAAGGAATATCTCAACTATAAGTTGTCATTGGATGAATGAAATTTCACTTTATTCTCTATGAATAAAATTATCTGTATGGTGGTTAGTGATGGAATCCAGAACACGCGCTTTTTCCCATTTGGGACTCGTCAGCCGGATGTACCTGCATCCCAGAGTTGATGTTCACTCTGAGACTCGAACTCAGTAACGTTTGCTTCAAACGCCATCTCGTTATTCACGTATCTAATGAGTCCTGATAGCTACTTCCTTTAGTTATATGTATATGAAGTCCAATAATTGATAGAAGAATATATACGATTAACCATGATCATAAATAATTCTAATATATTAAATGAATGTAACTTTTTTTTGTAGAAAAAACGAGATCAGCAACGTAATGTAATATTTCAAATAAATATTAATGAATAGGCAAATAAAATCATACATTCTATAAATGATTGACAGAAATAATGTCTAAGATATATTAACATACCAAAATACCATAGTGATTATTCTTGCTTTGCTTTTCTATTGTTTACTATCAACGGACTTACAGATCAATCTATTTTTATCTAACTACAGAATTAAATGGTAAAACAATTAAATAAATACACTTTCTGTTTAATTATCTTTCTTTGTACATTTCTATTGTATTCAAGAGAAGAGAATGTTAAATGTAAAAATGACCTAAAATGTTCACTTTTCAACTCTATATGGATAGATTTAGATATTTCAATATTTTGAAACCTGTCAGTTGAAATAAGATGTCAAAATTCATGATGTAGAAAATGTCATTAAATATAACTCTACATTTACATTTTACATATTTTACGGGATACTTATGAAAAAATCCGTCATTTCTCATTTTCTCTCCCTCTCTTTGCATACAGGCTAAAACAGATTTGTAGTAGACTTTTATTTGATGGACCACCCGGACATTAATACTGTGTAGGTTGAGGGCGATACAGAACAATAGGAATAAACAGCACAAATTTTGAGTTTTACAGAATAATGAAACGTTGATTTTCTTTGGTGCAGTGAGCTCACCTTTATTGATAAGGAAGCTTACACACTAACAAACAAATCAGTAATACTTGAAACAATATATATATATATATATATATATATATATATATATAGAGAGAGAGAGAGAGAGAGAGATAGTACTGCCTACAAATCATGTTTTTTACACTAAGTTATCCACTTTCTGTCATGATAACAAGTGAGTAAAACAGAAAAAGAGTGCTGTTATTCTAGTTTCACATAGATTGATGTTTTCAGAATTTGATGAAATGACGTTAACAAACATCGAAATATGACTGGTATTTTCGTTTGGTGTTTGCTATTCACCCACCTTTTTTTTACAAAAATGAAGTAAATACATTATCTGACAGACCTTTCATTAAAAATAATCATATTATTAGTAGCGATAGTAATGTATTCACACCCACTTGTATTTAACTGTATTTGGATAAACCACATATCTTCAATAGATAGCTTGATTATATTAGAATACTGAAATCAAATGGTGATTGATTACTATTAACTTAAATGTTCACAACTTTCTTTGCTATTTATAGTAACAACAAGGAAAATAAAACAGAACCAGACATAGATTCAAATAAAATCAGTAAATATCTGTGTATTCAATCAAAATATAAAATTAAAATAAGGTACAATATTTGTTCATTTTGTTTGATAAACTAGAAAAAAATGGCATATTTGTTTCAAATTTTTGATTTTATAGCGTTTTTCCTCCAAGTTATATTCTTCTGTTGTGAAGTAACATGCACTGCTGAGGAGTCCCATAGTAGAACGAAAGGACTATCCAGTGCTCCCAGGTTTTCCATGATGGTCTAGCTTTAATTAACTCATGATTTCAACTATTAAACAATTATTGTTAATATTAGGGAATTTATTCATTCTAACTTTGAAACTTTTGAATATCTTATATTTTCTTATGATCTCAACTTGAGATGAAATATATAATCGTTCTTTTTCAAATAACAGTTATTTTATCACAATGAATGAACGAGAACATAAGTGCGGACAATCGGATGTAGTTGAATACAGAATTACAAAACGTATTAATAAAATCTGAGAACCATACAGTAAATACTTCATTTGCAAAATGTCAATCAATCGTCTCAGACTTCATTGTTCTTTCGTTTCCACACCAATTATTCTCTGTTCTCATTATCATTTCTTCCATCATCTTAACCTTCTGCTGCCAGGTATTTCACATATCATATTAAAATGAATCAGACAAATATTCTGTAAACTATACAGTAAATAAATATTCAACAAATAATGTTGACTAAATAAATGAAGTGAATTTATTTATGTTTGATGTATATTATATTGCATACATTTTAAATGATCAATTAATGTCATTTGAAGTATTAATGTAATTCAGATAGTGATAAATCAGTGTTTCACTCAGCTTTGAAACTTATCAATTCTATATACCCTTAAACTCATACAAGATTGAACTAATGGATTTAAATCTTACAAATGATGTAAAACATTTTAAAACCTCACTTTTTTTAACAATTAGGTTGATTTACAATCATCTTTCAAAGTGATCGATTAATTGCCATACCATTCTTAACTTGCACGAATTCACAGATCACAATTTCTCACAAGAACTAAGAAAAATTATACTCAAATGTAATCGTGAATCAATAAGTCGATGATTTTTAATATACGCTTATATAACATTTAGTTTGAAAATCATTACATTAAAAGTATGCTCATAAAATGTTTATACTTTCAAGTATAGTAATCTGCTCGTTCTAAACACTGTGAATTTGTTATATCCTTTACTTGATTAACGAACAATACGATATACAACTAACAGCACTAGAATGTGTAGAACCCTACAGTCATAAAAACAGAAGACAGAAGAAACAGGAGAAGTGATTATTTGATAAAAATTAAAAATATGTATATGGAAAAACATGTGTATTTATAGGTATTAGCGTTAGCTATAACATTATTATGATTCAGTCAATCCTCAAGGAGGTAAGTGATGCTACCGTATACTACACTGATATTCTAGAAAGCTCCATCACGTTTTGATTGAGTAGAAACTTTTTGGTTCCTTTTAGGTCTCTAGAGGATCTATTGTGCTTCTTGAAAACCGCTACAACAATCATTTATAGTCAATTCTAACTAATCTAAGATATAAATGATAGTATATCAGTTAAACTTAATAAGTTATGTGATCTTTTAAAATATTTTATTTTATTTTTTAAATAATCTAAATAAATTCCATTACTTTGTATTGGAAATTTAAATCACTAGTTAGTTAGTTAGTTAGTTATACATGGTATGATTTATTAACAAATAGAAATGATCAAATAAATGTACTTGTATTTCAGTGTCAATCTCATTTTGATTGAAACATTAATGGAAAAAACAAACTTTGCATTAAAAACAAACAAACAAACAAACTTATTTACACTTTATGTGAAATAAGTAGTAATAATCATAATCATAATAGTAGTAGATATATTAAGTGAATATCAAATGTTTATGTTAAATCTTAACCTTGAGAGTATTTTAAATAAACTTAAATAGTTTCTATGTTTCTTTTTAAAATAAAATAAAAAGTGTTTTGTGAAATATCAACTATGAAATTTTATTATTTTGATTGTAAAGAAATTTTTTTTCAAAGAATTTGCATAATACATATAGAAGTGGTCAGATATATGTGTTTATCAAATATAAACTATTTTTTAAAGTTTAAAATATAACCATATTTATATTAGAAGGGGTTTTTGTGGAGATTGTAGTAATGTTAATAGTTGAGATCATGAGTTAATTGAAACTAGATCATCATGGAAAACCAGGAAATACTGAACGACCGTTTCGTCCTATCGTGAGATTCCTCAGTAGTGAGCATCCATGATCCCGCCTCGCGGGGTCCGAACCCAGGACTTATCAGTTTCTCGTTCGAGCGCTTAACCACTGAGATGGCCGGCATTCAATGGTGTTGATATCTAACTTCAACTAATCCACGAAATTGAGCAACATATCCACTATTGTCTTCAATGAGTTACTAACTCACAACAAACTCGGTTGAACTCCACTAGTCACTGCTTCTCACTAGAACTCCAAGATATACCTCTTGGAGATAGTCCCTAGTGAGTAGTTGGTGTTTATTATCAGAAGGGAGTTTTGTGGATATTATGGTAATTTAATGGTTGAATTCATGGATGCTGGCTCAGTGGTCTAGAGATTAAGCACTCGCCTAAGAGATTGATAGTTCCTGAGTTTGGATTTCGCGAGGTGGGATCGTGGGTAAGCACTGCTGAAGAGTCCCACAATAGAACGAGACGGCCATCCAGTGCTTTCAAATTTTTCATGATGATTTACCTCCAATTAACTCATGATCTCAACTACTGAAATAACCATATTTAACAAAGTAAGTCTATTGTTGAATTATTTGACTTTAAGGAAGTGTTCAATTTTGTTGACCAAGCGGTTCTATGGTAGTATTTGTCGTTGAAGGTATACTAATAAATTATTTAAACTTTGCAAGGCTTTTTGATAGATCACTGTTAGTCAAGTCAGATTTTATGATGAACTGTTATCAGAACTGTCAGCCTCAATCGACGTTTGTCAGGGCTATCATCTATCCCCATTTTTATTTAATTTAGTTATCGATGTCCTCCTAGAAATAATGTTCTCTTTAATTAAGTCTTTAGGAGTCAGTCGCCTATCAAGAGGGTCACTCATCGACTTTAAATACTCAGATGACATAGTTCTATTTCGTGAAGATGCAGACAAAATTTAGTTGTTTGATCGTTGTAAGTAATAATCCAAGGATATTTAGGATTAGTTTTTTCCCCTAAATGTAGAATGTTGCTTCAGAATTGGTCTATGCCAAAACTTGAACTAGTGATAGGGAGTGAAGTAGCTGAATGTGTCGATCACTCCACTTATTTTCGAGGTTCGACTAGCCCTAGTGGATTAGTGTCCAACAAAATCTCGACACAAATTCAGAAACCTTGATTAACCTCTGTCAACTTATGTCACTTTTAGTGTAGACGAAATATCCACCTGCCAAACAAAGGGCATGTATATTGCATAGATGTCGTCTCTGTTTTTCTTTATGGTCGTGAAATAAAGGACATGCCGTGGTTGGATGTTTTTTTTTACCATAAGTGTCTTCAAAACATTGCTCGTGTTTCGTCAAACGACTGAGTGAATAATGTTGACATTAGGCATGTGGTACTACGCAGAGAGGGGAAATCACCTGATTTGTTTGTGAATCTCCACATGTTGAAATGATCAGGACATGTGTTATGTATACCCAACAACGTTCATTGTAAATTTGTGTATTAATAATTTTAATGGAAATTAATAGGGCCTAAATCAAGACAATATCAATCCATGATGTTATTGACTGGTGGTTTGAACCATGGTGGTAGATGCAAACTACCTTGTTGGGGTCCGAGTGAGGATCGCAATCAGTGGTTGGAGACTTAAGATGATATGAACTGAAATCATTTAATTTACCGCAAATACATTCATTCTCTATCATTCTATCTATCTTGAATTTTAGTATTCCTTCATACATACCTTTCCATACTATCTTTTCAAACTTTATTTCAAATAGTCAGTCGTTCTGATTGCCACTGCTACCATATTATTTCGATCAATTTTACAACTCATTTTATTAACCATATCTCATCGTGCCAATATTTGTTATAGGAACGCATGATAACTCACACCTTTCCGAGTTATACATTGATAATAACGAAGAGATGTAACTTAATGTTTGAGTATCATGCAAAGTGACTGCTAACTAGTATGTAATATTTCACAAAATAACTCTAATTGACATTATTCGTATTATCTCAGTATAATAGTTTATAAGTTACATTTTCTCTATAAACTATTGGATTCCTATATTCAGATTCCCCATTTCTCAAACGAGAATTAATAACCTAATGAATTACTTCATTTGAGTTGACTGATGGTTACGGTTTTTGAATCTAAGACGACTTTTCATTCCAATAACACTTTGTAATAACTGTGTAAGATATTTTTCCTCACAGGGTTTGTGGAGGTCACCGAATGTTACTGAGATCACGAACCAAACTAAGTTAGACAATCATTGTGAGGTTTATTATATAAACATAGAAAATATGATTGTATCTATTGTTGTCTATATTGTCTTATATATTAATGATAAAAATGAAAATCCTTTTGACTAATTAGGTTAAAGATACCGGTTTTGATAAATGCTGAATTATTAGGAGTGATAGACAGGAAATTTTAGATTTTTCTCATATGGTATTTATCTGATGTAGAGAAAGCCTTTCCTTTCTCTTATATATAAATTCTAGTTGTTAGGCTGTCAACTAGCTTAAGTGATCTAGTAATGTAAATCATTAGTTGCTAGATTAATAGTCCACACATATAATGTATCGCAAGATAACGTAACGAAATGTTGAACAAAGTAAAATTTAAGGCAGACTACGGTGTGTGTGCGAATGATACCTTGTAATTATCGAACGTAAAATATATTGCTCAACAGTTTGTCATGTGTTACTTTAAGGCTGTGAAAGATGGCTTATGAATATAGAAAAAGTACAAAATTTGCTAGTATTTGACCAGAGGTCAACCTGAAGCATCACACTCGTATAGTTCAACCTCAAGGAGTATTGGATATTTTGGGCTACTATGGAACTTCTTAGAGGTAGGCATCCACAATTCTAATGGGAATCGAACTTTAAACCTTCAGCATTCATAAAGAATAAGTAATTTACAGACCACTGAGCTGATATTTAACAACATATGCTTCTAAACTCGGTAAAACAATTTTTTTTCTCCATATAAGTTTCAAACTACTCCAATGAAGTAAATTTGAGTGAATTAGTTTCGTTCTTTACTCAAACTTAGTCCATTAAAACTTATTATACATAATGAATTAATATTTTCATAAAACTTTCAGGACTTTTGAAAACAAAAAGATTTTACAAAATACAAATGGAAACATTAAAAAACAAACAAAAAAAAATTGATTCACTATCTCAAAACTTTGTTAGAACATGAAGTCATGTGTACTGAACGTGAAAATGTTTATTATAATCAGTATAAAATCAGGGTGGTCTTATTATTTAATTAGAAGAAGAGAACATATATATATATATATGTATAATGAATGGGGAACCTATTTTTCTATTTATTTATCTATCTATCTATCTATTTAGTACTAACAATAATTCCTTATTTATACATTTCATCGCATTCATTTATTTCTTTTACAAAGGTCAGGGTCATCAATAAGTAAAAATGAAGTTGACATTGAGTTTCAATGAGTATTATTATTATTATATTTTCCGTTTTGATAACAATGAAAAAGAACAACAAAAGGTTTTTTTTTTCTCTTTTTTATTTTCAATAAACCAGTTTTAGTTTATGGTTCACATAACAAACAGTAAATTTATAAAAGTGCTATTCTAATCGAAAGTATCTTTACATAGTAAATATATATATGTTCAGTGATGAATCAAAAATCAATGACATGGACTTTAATTATCAAGGTCTTTTAGTCTACCAATCAAAAATAATAATAATTTATTGTTTAATGTATTTTATTTAAACGTAAAATTATTTTCAGAAAAACGTTTTGTAGAGATTTTAATAATTTAATAGTTTAATTCATGAATCAATTAAAGCTAGACCACTATGAAGTTAGATATTGACATCGTTGGATGCCGGTCAGCAGTCAGTCAGTCAGCTACATCATAGGACCAAGCACATATATGCATCGGTTCAAGTTGCCATACTGCATTAGTACAGCATGATGAACACCGGATTCATAGGAGTGGTTAAGTCAATGGTGGTAATAATAATAATAATAAAATAAAGATTGCATATAAGGACCTAGTACATAAAGAAAGAATTAGAACGTATAAAGAAAGATATGAAGTGATTTTAATCTCTTAGTTTAAGGGAAGACAGAGAGTGTATACACCTATATCATTGTGGTCGATTCTGAACCATGTCACCAAGAGTCTACAACCATTGGTTACGATAGTCACGCGGACCCCAACTAAGTAGTCTGCATCTACCAACATGGCTCAGACTAGAAGTTAGTGACTTCAAGCACTGATACCACGTTTTGGTTTGGCTACCTCTAACTTTCTTCCAACCATCTCCAACACTGGTTAGCATTGCACGTCGTGGTAATCAGTGTTCAGGCATACGTAATACGTGGCACAACCATCTCAGTCGATGAAGATTAACAACCTCATCAACTGATTTACCATCATTTCCTAAAACCTTGAGTCTAACCTCACTATTACTTACCCGGTGATCCCAGCAGATACCAGTAATATTTCTAAGGCATCTGTGGTCAAATATTAGTAGCTTACGAGTGTCTTCTACACTTAATGGCCATTTCTCGCTGCCGTAAATTAAAACAGAATGAACTGTTGGCAAGCTCAGTGTTCTAAAGGTTAAGCGTTAGCGTTCGAGACTGGTAGGCCCTGGGTCCGAACCCTGCGAGTAAAATCTTGGATGCGCATTGCTGAGGAGTCCCATACTTGAACGAAACGGCAGTCTAGTCCTTCCAGGTTTTCCATGATGGTCTAGCTTTAATTGACTCATGAATTCAACTGTTAAATTACTTGTTAAATGTAGAATCTTAATCATTTCTGACTTTTAATTGAGATTAGAAAACTATATTTACAATTTTTTGGATGAAATATTAGTGACTTTAATGATTTTAAGGAAAAAAAGGTAAGAATTAGTCTATTATCATGGATTATTACTATGAATTTCAGGTTAACATAATCTGTGATGATTGTAATCTATGGAAGGAAACTTTTAAATCAATAAGATGCGATATAGTTTGATCCATTGTACAGTGCAACCATTTAACCAACTGAAGATTGTAAAATTTTGTAGTACAAGTACGGTCTGGATAACAATAAATACTAATCTGAATATATTATTTAGACAATATAAGATAATAATAATAAGCTAATTAACTTTGTGGAATATAAAAGTTAGTTTGGGAAACTTTAATAACTTGAGGATGATTTCATTGTTTGAAGTAATATTTAAAAGCGAAAAAAAACTGTAATGTTTATAGATGATGTTACTTCTATAGACTGCCAGTCTCTAGTAGCAGCCACCAGATTTAAATGTTGCAAATGTAACAACTCAATCCCTAGACATTTATACTACTTATAAGTTAATTAAGTCATGCATTATATATCTGTGTATTATATTATTCATCAGAACGTTAATGCTCATATTACATCAAATGGTAAATCTGTTCAACTTAAATACTCTCAATAATGAAGAAAACAGTAAAGGATAGTTGATTAGCTAACCATTAAAAAAAATCTACTCATTCAAAAAGGAAATACACCGCTCTAACAAATACAATAAAAGAATTTACCTAAGACTTACCTAAGATTTATCCTTCATGGAAATTGAAACGAAAATATGTTTTAAGTATACATATATTTAATACAACTGCAATAAGGAGAGGAGAGAACTGATTTAATAATTTCCACTAATTTTAAATTCTTTCATTCAAGATTATCACTAAGGTGTTTCACAGGACGACGTATATACCATGTGACTTTATTTCGCGAAATGTAGCCACATTCAATATAGTATTGTTCTTTATTATGTAAATTATATTATTTTTCAGATAAACTTTTTTGACTTAAGTGTTAAATATTATTAATATATGGCACAAGCATTTTGATCATATATTCAATTCAGGAAATACGTTATAAATAACTGCTAGGAAATTAAAGATTACAACTATTATCATTTATTCATATATTCCTAAATTCATGATCAGTAGGAAACCTAAAACTTGTAAGAACTATCTGGAGTTGATAGAAAACTGATGCCGCACGTTTAGGGCTGAAGCTCGTGTCACACAGTCCCACAGTCTGAGGTATTACTATAGAGCTTTTAGTACTGTGACTGATTTCCTGCAACACTGAAATATTTAAATTGCCTGATAAGTGAGTATCAGAAAAAAATCATGTTTATCTAGATATTATTGATAATCGAACTAGCACGAAATTTAGGTCCGGGGTTTTCTACCATTTGTCTCTAACCTCCTAACACCAAAACATAGTTCACGTGATGATTGGTCAAGTAACTTTTACTTGATTTAAAGAATTCGACCAGCACTTAGGACTAGGTGTATTTGAATTTGGTTAGCACTCGTTGGTTAATCAATGTAGGCTTAATAAATATTTCTTTAAATTCTATTAATACGTTTCAACAAACACTCTAAGCTGTTTAACCTCTGCCTTCCGAGTTGAAGGACCTTAATTTATAAGAATTATGATGCTTCTTGATGAAAGCCAAAAATACTCAGTCACGAGATCTATGGCCATTTTAACAACCAGAACAATAATTAACACAAGTACATGGAATTTCCGGACAATGTGAGAGACTGGGAGGACCAATCAAATAGCTACGAAAATGAGGATATACAACTTGGCGGTAATCGGAATAAGTGAAACCTATTGTATCCAAACTGGACAAAAAAGATTAGGTTCACAAGAGGTTCTGTTGTAATCTGGTCACAAAGAAAAAAATGCTTCAAACACCCAGAGAGTTGCTCTGCTGCTGTCAAAAGAAGTACAAAACGCAATTATAGGATGGGAATCTCATAAAACCAGGATTATCAAAGCATCTTTCAAAACAAAGAAGGAGAGAATCACAATGAATGTTATCCATTGTTATGTAATCACCAATGATAAACACCAGTTTTATGAGAGGCTGCAGTCGATCACATCGAAGTACTCAGAAGACGATCCGATCATCCTGAGAGGAGATTTAAACGCCAAGGCTGGGATGGACAACACCGGTTATGAAGATATAATGAGACAACATGGACTGAAAAAAAGTAACGAGACTGGTGAGGGATTTGAAAATTTATGTACATTCAACAAAAATGGTTATAGATGACAACATATTGCCTCAACAAACGCATCCACAAAACTACATGGATATCACCGGACCATACTACAGAGTGCCAGATCGATCATATTTAAATCACTGAAGAATTTGAAAGGTCAGTGGGAGACGTGAGAACCAAGAAAAGATTTGATATAGATTTAGATCACCACCTAGTGGTTGCCGAAATGAAACTGAACTAAAGAAGCACTGGACAACCAATGAAACAGAATCACAAAAGCTTGCTACAGCCCTCGATCTAGATACTGGTAAACTCAACGTGTCAGGAGGTTCTGGGCCGCAACAAGCATCATCATGAAAAATGTATCTCTATCAAAACCACGAAGAGAATCCAAGATAGGAATAATAATAAGACAGCAATTAACAACAGCCGAACAAGAAAAAATTCAGGGCACAGCTGAGTACATAGAAACAAACAAGCAAGTGAAGAGGAACATTGGAGCCGACAAGCAGAAATACATGAAAGACCTATCAACAACAGCAAAAAAATGCTGTGAGAGAAGGAAATATGAAACAAATGTATGACACAACAAGTAAACTAGCGGAAAAACATAGTAAACCAGAGAAACTGGCCAAGGACAAATGAGGTGAGCCAGTCATCGAGATTCAAAAGCAGAGGAACAGATGAGGAGAACACTTCTAGATCAACAGGTTGGATTTCGTAAGGACCGGTCGTGCACTGATCAAATCGCAACTCTACGGACCACTGTTAAGCAACCAGTTGAATGTAATTCGTAACTATACACAAACTTTATTGACTATGAGAAAGCATTTGATAGCATGGATAGGAGAAACTTGTAGAGTCTCCTCCAGCACTTTGGTATACCTGAGGAGATCGTCAACACCATACACAATTCATGCGACGGACTAGACTGCAATGTCGTGCATGGAGGACAGCCTACAGATGAATTGCAAGTAGGCACCGTTGTCAAACAAGGCTGTCTAATCTCCTCTCTTCTCTTTATTATGGTGGTTGACCGGATTATGAAGACCTACACATCTGAGGGGAAGCACGGAATACGGTGAACAGCTTGCATGTAGCTAGGAGACTTAGACTTCACAGGTGACCTAGCTCTTCTATCCCATATGTACGAACAAATACTGATGAAAACAACTAGTGTATCAGCAGCCTCTGCATCAGTAGGTCTCAACATACACAAGGAAAAATCAAGATCCTTAAATACAACACAGAGAACACCAACCCAACCGCACTTGATGGAGAAACTTCGGAACAGGTGTAAACATTCATGTATCTAGGTAGCATCATTGATGAACAAGAAGATCTGATGGAGACGTAGCGACGATGATTGGCAAGGCAAGGACAACATTCCTATGCCTGAAGAACATATGGAACTCAAAACAACTGCCAAATAACATCAGATTTAGGATCTTCAATACGAACATCGAGATAGTTCTGTTGTGGGAAGCTGAAACTTTGAGAACTGCCACAACCATCGTCAAAAAGATACAAGTATTTATAAACATTCGTCTACGCAAGATACTCAGTGTCCGTTGACGAGAAACCATCAGCAACAGCCTACTGTGGGAGATAACAAACCAGCTTCTAGCTGAAGAGGAAATCAGGAAAAGACTTAGAAAGTGGATAGGACATACATAATGGCAGTCACCAAACTGCACCATTCATAATGTCTCTAAATATTCATTAAATTAACAGTTTTGTATTTCCAATTTTACTTTCGTAGATAATTATTATTTCACCACGGTTGATGTTAATGGATACTGATCATTATGTAATTATATCCACAACAAAATATTTTCCTAATACAATCATACATGTGATATATATGAATTCCATTTGGTTTACTATAGGGAGTAATTGTAGTTAATTTTTACAATCATATAAGACCAAGTCATAACATCACAGTCTCCCTAAACAGTATGACGTTCCTCTACAAAGTGATCCTACTTTTTCTATCTTAAACAGTTAGGAAGATATTAACCCCTAATAGTAACATTTTAAAAACTTACTTCGAAAACAAAAATCAAACTGAACTATATTATGCAAGTAGTTTAACATGCTTATCTCCTAAATGTAATTGCTTGATTGATATAGTCGTTACTAAATGTGGCATAAATGGATGTTCACTTTGAAGAACAAACTCCTTAGAAGAATAATAACTATATGATCACTAGTTTAGGGTGATTCTAGAGATTCTGGCCACAGGCCTTGCTTAATTTAGTTTGATCACGTTTGGAGTTAGTAACTTACCTACGGATGACTCTTGATGATGGTTTCTCAATATCACGGACTGGTTGAAGTTAGAACTGCAAACCACTGGATGCTGACTAAGTGATTAAGGGTTGACTGTGGGACTGGAAGGTCCTTGGTTCGATCCAACAGGAATCACATACTAGAAGAAAATAGCTATCGTGTCTCCCCATTTCCACCGATTGTCTACATGAACTCGGTTCATTATTCAAACTATAAAACTTAACAATGGTCCACAAATCTGTTATACTTCCAATACATTGTATATTTTTACTAGGACTTCTGAACAAAATACTAAGTACTTTGCTCACAGTGACTGGCTTCTAACAATAATCATCAGATACCCACTAGGGACTGTCTCCAAGAGGTATATCCTGGAGTTCTAGTGAGAAGTAGTGACTAGTAGAGTTCAACCGAGTCTTTTGTGAGATAGTAACTAACTGAAGACAATGGTGGATATGTCGCTCAATTTCGTGGAGTAGTTGAAGTCAGATATTAGCACCATTGGATACCGGCTGGTTCAGTGGTCTGGTGGTTAAGTGCTCGAACGCGAGACTGGGTACGATTCTGGCTGAGCTTGATCGTGGGTGTGCACCACTGAGGAGTCCCACGATAGGACGAAACGACCGTCCAGTGCTTTCTGGTTTTCCATGATGATCTAGTTTCAATTAACTCATGATCTCAACCATTGAAATTATTAAGTATTTGGTTGAACATTATCAGTAATTATGTTTTTCTAAATAGAATATTCATTACTTCTTTCTGTAAGGGAACTACTCACTATCTTAATGTACTAATCATGGCATTTGATAATGATATATATAACTAGTTTTCAAAACAGACTAGAAGCTTTTTACAAACGAATGGTTATTATTTAGAGAAAACAGTGTGATATCATTCTTCGTGACTGACATGGGGCTATTTACTGAGTTGAACTTTTAGGTATGAGATGACAGTTTAGATCAAAAAGATTTAATCGCTAAGATAAACACCCGTAATACGTTTACTATGTAAAGAATCTGAGAATCAACAAGCATGGAATAAATTAGATTTTTACGATAAATATTTTCAGAAACTTTGATGAAGGATTAAAAAAAATTCTATATTAACTTAATGTTGATAATTCACTTGATGTTGCTTTACTTGTATCTTTCCATTGTTATCTAGGACTGCAATTGATCAGTCTCATGTTAGCATATGTGCATCCTGTGCGGATTGCCTCGATATAGCCTTAAGTCATAAGCTTTTTTAATGTTGATAAGTTTTTAGTTATGAAAATACTTACATAATCATCATCTTACTTCGGTATATTTGTACTATTTGTTAATATTGAAACCCTGAATTACTGGACTACTGGATAATTGGATTTTCATCAAATAGAAATAATATTTGATGAAGACTATCGTTATAATATGTTCTTTTTAAAAGAAAAACACAACCTACTTTAATAAAACTTAAGTTGTTTGAGTATTATTTAAGTTATATATCATAAAAACCGTATAAAAATAGACATATGTCTATATTCGCTTATAAACTAATACATTTATAATAATATTTAAGTAGACGCTTGAATAAGTAAAATAGATTTATGCAAGTAAACAAAATTCTTTTTCTATTTCTCATAGATTGGCACCATTTTATTTTTAGAAAGCGTAATAATTTAGTTATATTTTGTAGATTAACTTAAGAATTTCCCTTTCAATATTCATTTTTAATATGAACAGTTAATAAGTTCTAAAATGTAATAGATAAGGGAAGTGAATCATGAGTAGAGTAATTGTATGTAGCTTATAGTGAATAATTATTGAGAATATCACTATGCTGCATAATATGTATATGTTTATATACATATCCAAATGTAAAAATGCTTTATTCTTCCATTCACTACTTCACTATTCTAAAGAATTCATATTAGGGAGGAAGATGATAGTCAGAAAATAATACACTATACATATATATAGAATGAAATTTTCATTAAGCATAGTAAATTGCTCCATTTCTTTATTGCAGATATATAAATATATACAAATAACAAAATACTAACATTTACTGATTTAGTTAGTTAAATATTGAATAAGTTTGAGCAAAGGTGTTCAGGGATTATGTTGATAAGTTGTAAAATAATAATGTAAAGAACAAATTATTGTTACTATGATTGAGATGAATAATTAGTAGTGGAATAATGTCAATACAAAAGAAATTAGAAATTGTTTCATTATACTTCTTATTTGTCGGTATAATTAGAATTATTTATTCATTGTTTCTCAGTTGAACACTTTTTTGTCGTCATTTATGTCGTCAGTTTTAATCTCTTGGTGTAGGCAGTAATTATAACAGATGTAACAGTGGTAGTAGTAGTAGTAGTAGTAGTAACAGTAGGAGTGTTAGTGGTGGATGTGATATATGAACTACAAAGGATGTGTACATAAGTGTGTGTATGTGTTTATGATAGGTGAACAGATAAAGTGACGATGGAGATGGAAATTTATAGTATATAAGTAAGAAAATTGGGTGTGAGATTGAAAGCATTGACAGGTAATATATTCATATAACTAATTACTAATATATATATATTATATATATATATATATATATATATATATATATATATTATATATATATATGCCGCTAACTTCGGTTGCTACTACTACTGATAATAATAATATTCATAATGGTAATTATATTCATGAAGTCCCTAAGGACAATAAAAGACGGCTTATTTTGACTTTAAATTTTCTACAAAGTGAATTATTATACTCATTATAAATATGCCTCTTTAATATGACACATGTTATAGATATACGATTGTTTGGCTTGTAAAAACAAATGAGAAAATGCATATATATAGTGTAATTTTTAAACTAGACACAACCATCTGCACCTATTAAATATGCTATATCTAGTAGTTATGGTTACTGTTTAAGTCGATGCTTCAGTTTTTCACCTAAAGATAATTCACTGTATTAACTTTCTAAGATACTGTAATGATTATAAATTTCAATTAAATATGAATATATATATTCCTAATTTTTAAGTTATTCATGTCAATTAACTGCTACCTTCTAAACTTTTCGTCTGCTTCAATAGTCAATGTTTTTTTTTATTATACAATAAAACAAATTACTCTCATAACAGTGAGATTATGTTGACAAATTGATTTCTCTTATTTATATTATATTACTACTTGTAAGTAATATCTGTGTAACCATGAAAATATTTAGCTCATAGCTTGTGGTTAAAAAATAGAAACTCACTGAAAACTCATTTACATTCATTAACATTTTTCAAATTAAAACTACTATGAAATATTATTTACAGTAGATTTAGTCTTAATCTAAGTTTGGTTTATTTTTCTAAATCAAAGTCTTCTCAAAGTAACTTTATCATGCTTATAATTCAGTAGTCAGTTATGGATATTACAGTTTTATAATGTTAGTAAAGTTGTTTCGTATGATAAGTTATTGGAATGGTGAATGTTATGCATTAAATGTTTCTTTAAATTTTTATGAGTAGTTAGTATAAAAATAGATTGAGATATGAATAAATAAACTGAGATAAAGTTTTTGATTGGTTCGCTTAGTGTCAAAGAAACATATATCTCTATTCTCCTTTTCTTTTTAGTTAAGTTGGGTCATCAGTGTTGATGCATGATTTATAGAAAAAAATTGTCACGGTTGTTTAGGAACAGTCTAAAATGTCATTTAACTAGTACTAATCAGTATTTATTGAGTAATATCTGCCAGATCACAAATAGAAAATAAATTTTGAGATGGTGGGAAAGATTTGTAGCTCAAGTAGATGACTCACAGCTTGTCCTGTAATATGTTGAGAGATTCGAACATTTCATTTCTACCCGAAGTTTGTGCTGGTGATATTGTTCAGAAGAACCATGGAAGCTTCATCATCAAACCATCTAGCTCAGACAACAATACTCCACCAAAAAGAAAATTTCTCTTTACAATCGGATATTTTCACAGTAACATCACTTAAATTCTATGAAAATGGCTTAAAATGAAGTTTTGGTCAATTGAGTGAAAGAGACATTTTGGTTTACATAACTTCTTTCAATAGTGTATTAAATATATCACTATAAGTAATACTGGTTCACAGGTGGGAGTAAATGTTTCCACATGATTAAAAACTAACGGAGATTCAAACTGTGAGTGCCTTAGATTTATTTGAAAAACCTTATTGACTAATTGCAGAGATAAAGTCCTTCTTAACTATGTCGTATAAATGATTTTTTAAAATTCTAATGTAAAGTTTATAAGAAGCTGAAAAATCTTCTTAAATGTCTAAACTATCTTTACCTTGAAGACTAATAAATGAAATATAACTCTCAAAATAATAACTCGCATTTTACTTTTAGACATTTCTCAGTAACATAGAAACACCTCTCTTAAAGTACATATCGATCTCTATCTAAAATGCCATTACATACTTCAATGTTTCTTATCATTACATTTGTAGAAAATGTATGTTTATAACATTTCAAGTAGTTACTAGGTAAACTCTTTTAACAATAGACAATACTACAAGAATAATCTTCATGAATCACAAATTATTTGAGAGGAAAAACGTTATCATAAATTAAAATCTTTTATGTATAAGCTCTGCCTTGAGCACTTATATATGGGTGAGTAAAATTACATGTCCTGGGATGAGTGAACGTTGTTCAAAGGATAGTTTGTAGATAGCACTTGTTCAATTACATGAAATTTTTCAGTATTCATTCAATAAACCATGAAGTTCAACGCTAAGTTTAGAGGTTCTTATCTACAATTTCCGACCACATAAAATTCTTAATTGTCATTTGTATGGTAGTAATTTTGACTAATTTAACGTTAGATAAAATATGACGAACATTTAGATTCGCTGTACATACAAAAGTGGGAATATGCGAATTAAGTAGTAACTATAAGTGAACCTTTGAATTAAAATATCCTCCCAGTATACACTTTACTAGTTTGACTTCATTGAATCAACTTAGTTACACTTGACTCTTTGCATTATTAGAAAATGTCTTCTTTCTAGCTGTAGATGACAACAAGTTATCTGTAACGGGACTAAAATTTCCCACATATTCGTGGACATGACACTGAAGTTCTCTTAGTAAGGAAATACTAGGTCCTAACTACTACGTCCTATGCAATATTAATCCTTTAGAAACTCACGATACTTTGTGGTTAAGCTACTTCCTTTGTGTATTTACGTTTTTCGTATACTATCTTTTGAAGACGACTATGTTTACAAGATCACTGATCAGTAGTGTATACTCTGATATTTATTCTGTATTCTAAAATACTATTACCTCCTATTATACTTTTGCTTTCATCGTATGATTTAACTTAGGAAATTCAACAAGTCCTTATAGTTTTGTAGATTTTAACAAGAATAAAGACAATTTCTACTTATTTTACATGGTTACTCTAACCACAAAAAAAAAACAAAGGTCAACAAAACAGCAGGAATAATTAACATAAAGAGTCAATAATTATACTGCTGTTGATCCAGTTAGTAATGAGAAAATGCCAGAAAAGGAAAAGAAGACAAACAAAGTGTTAGTTAGTTTATTTATTTTTATTTGGAAGAAAGGTAACACAAATAGACAGATACAAAATAAAATCATTTCATCAACTAATCAAACCATCTTACCTACAGTTTTATTGAGAATGTGTTCAACTGCCAAATTCTTCAAGAAGTACATATTTTTTTTGTTTTTCACTCAAAATAAATGTGAATTGTACAGTTTTCATTGACTAGCTACTACTGTTTAACTAATTCTAATGTTGTAACTATTAAACTGTATACATTTTATTAGTGCTGTAAACAAAGTTGACCTTTTGGCAATTAAAAAAAAATCAGTTTGTTTGAAGCAATTTGAATACACCTTTTAAATATCAATCACGGAAAACAAAGTGCTTTACTAATTTTCAGTATGAGGTTGTGGAGATTGTTGAATTTTATTGAAGTCGCTAATCAACCAATGTTAGACCGCCACTGAAACCTGGGATCCCTGGACGGACGTTTCATTATAGTGTGGAACTCATCAGCAGCAGGCATCTACGATCCCGCATGCGGGACTCGAACCCAGAGCCGCTGGTCTTTTAACTTATAGACTACTGAGCCATCATTCAACAGTATTAATGTTTAGCTTCAACCGATCCACGATATTGCGCGACCATCTTTTATTGTATTCGGTGGACAATTGTCTCACACTCGACATGGATCAGCTCCAATGGTAATGGATTCTCACTAGAACTCCGGAAATTTCCTCTTAAAGCTGGTTACTAATGTGCATATGATAATTTCCAGCATGGGGTCGTGGAGATTTTTTAATTTCCGATTACTAATATTTTATAGTTCTTATTAGAAAATAATGTAGCTTAATTAACAGATAGGGGACTTAGTTCCTTCTAAAACAACATAAAAAGAACATTTTATTCGTTTTGAAGTTCCATATGAAAAGTGGTATCGCTTAGTGATTAATAAATTCAACTTTTGGGCATTAATTTTCAGGTTTGAACCATCCTCTGCATATTTTTGTTTAGGTAGTATACTAACATCATCAACTCACATACAAATTGTGTCATTCAGATCATATTAAATGAAGCTGTATTCTCTAAATAAGGCACATTAATTTATTTAAGCAAACTGATTGAGGCATACTTATTTAACTACTATTGGTAACTTCATATCTTTGAATGAATGGTTAAAGAAGATAACTGAAATGTCTTCTGACTAGTAAAGTTGACAGGAATATAAATAGTTTGTAATTTAACAATTTTCATTTCAAAGGGACTATGTTCATAACAGTAATCCAGAATTAGAAATTTATATAATAAAAGGTGTTTACAGATAACATTCGAACTTCCAGGAAATTTCAAACAAACAAATAATTTATCAAATACATGTAATAAAGTGAATCAACTACCATCAATATACCATGGCTCCTGAAGTAAAAAATGTATTCTGTGATGAAAATAGCTGCATTACTTCGTTTATGTATTGGTTGTTTGAATCTTCCCATTGATGTTTAGGACTGCAATTGATCCGTCTCTTATTGGCACATGTACATTCTGTGCGGATTGCCTCAATACTGTCTTATGTCACAAGCATTATAAACAGAGATAATATTGGCTAGCAATAGAATCCAGAACGCGCATTTCATTCTATTTAGGACTTTCAGCTAAATGTACGTGCATCCTGGATTCGCGTTTGAAGAGAACAATACTGGGTTCGAGTCCCAGGGTGAACATCAACCCTGAAATATAGGCATATTCAGCTAACGAGTCCCAAATAGGAAAAAACTCGTGTTCTGGATTCCACTGCTAGACACCATCCATCTCTGCTCATAATATACATTTTAAATCAGATATATTCACTTCAAATTCATTATCCAGTCTTATTACAGAAAATATACATCGAGATGATCGTTTTCCAAGATCATTCGAAACTTACAAGAAGAACTAAAAATCTCTCAGTTTCCTCTTAAATTGTAAATTTATAACATTTCACCATATAGCACTATGTTGCCTGAGAATAAATAAATAAATAACTACGATTCCTTAAATTGACAAGTCATTCAATTTTTGCTGTTTAATTCAAGTGGATTTTACTATTATCGGCCTCACGGCGCACTGTCAAGGAGTCCCATGCTAACAAAACGGTCGTTCAATGGTTCCAGGTTTTCAATAGTGGTCTAACATCAACTGATTTATGATCTCAACCCAAAACTTAACAATCCCCACAACTTCATATTGAAAATCTTATATATCCTGATGAGTGAATAGTTTTTACTTAAACTCTGCGATTGTGATGATTATAGTTTACTTTGTGCAAGATGATTAATATATTGTATTTAAGTTCCATGAATTTATACACCTAAGAAAGTGCCTTATTTGATAATACGAACAAGCGTATTTCGCTACAATATTATACCAAATAACAATTTGGTCGTAAATTCCTCTATCAGTTTATGCAAATACTGAATACAGAGACAATCAAACTGAGTCATGAATGATAAAAAATAAATACGAGTTTCTGCTAGAGACAACTACAGAAAATAAAACTAAGTTTAGGATGTTTTTAAGCAAAGATGGATAGTGACTAGAAGTGGAATCCAAGATGCGCGTTTCATCCAATTCGGGACTCATCAGCTGGATGCACCTGAGTACCAGAGTTGATGTTCACTCTGGGACGCGAGCCCAGTACCGTTCGCTTCAATCGCCATCGTGTTATCCACTTAGATACTGATTCCTGATAGCCACCTGCTTGTACAATGGGGTGAATTTTAAATTCACAGGATGCACATATGCCAACATGAAACTGATCAATCGCAGTTCTAAATAACAATGGGAAGATACAAGTTAAACGGCACCAAGTGAATTTAAGTTTAGGATGTCCGACCATTATGTTTAATCGCTCACACTTTTTAGTTAGTTAATTAATTCTATGGATTGGCAGATTATACTTAGAATTTATCGCTGATACTATAAGTGTCTCACAATTCATCTTGTTTAGCCTTCATATAGTCAAGACATTTTTATGAAACAATACTGTTTTGTTTTAAATATAACAGGAAATGAGATTCATTTTCAAAAAGACTTCGTAAAACTGTTTATTTTTTTAAAAAAGTTATTGCTCATTTAGATTTAACATAATTTAATCATCGGAATAAACAAGAATGAATTCGATGAGTTTCTAAAATGATCTTGAAATTGATTGAAATTTGACAGTCAATGAAAGTGAAATGAATTATTAACATAAATGACTTCTAACGAGAGTAATAAGAATTACATTATGGAATAAATAGCTATGTATTGCTAGTCAAATATAAATATTCCTAATTCAGTTACTCACCTTAGTTTAAAGTTAAAATACTTTTTTTGCTTCAGTTATATAGTTTATGTTCAATGGTAATATGTAAACTTTAATACTCATAAGTTTTAATGATGTAACTATAATTTATGGATGAATCAATCAGGTATAAGATAACAGGTCTCGAATATTGGCACGAAATTCACTCATCCATTTGACTAAATAAAGTTTTGGAATTATAGCTGATGTCAGTTTATGATGAAAACCTGAAATCTAAGTCCTAACCTTAATCATCAACTGTAAATCATAATTCGAATTCTTTACATTAATTTGTAATCCTCATTTAGTCCTAGTTATTAGGTGGATAGTCTCAAGGTCGCTCAAAAGTCATGCATAAATTATAGTCTCACTATTTTAGTAATTGTCGACTGGATTATGAGGACCTCGACATATGAGGGAAAACACGACATACAATGAATAGGTCAGAACCAGTTTGACGATTTGGACTTCGCAGATGACCTAACACTCCTATCGCGTACACACGAGCAGATGCAGACAAAGACAGCCAGTGTGACAGTAGCCTCTGCATCAATAGGCCTCAACATACACAAAGGGAAAACCAAGGTCCTCAAATTCAAGGTGGAGAACAGCAATCCAATCACTCTTGATGGCGAAACTCTGGAAGATGTAGAATCCTTCACATACCTGGGAAGCATCATCGATGAACAAGGAGGCTCAGATACGGACGTAAAGGTGAGGAATGGCAAAGTAAGGGCTGCATTCCTAAAATCGAAGAACATATGAAACTCAAAACAACTTTCAACCAATATCAAAGTGAGAATCTTCAATACCAACGTCAAGGCAGTTCTACTGTATGGAACTGAAACTTGGAGAACTACAACAAACACCATCGAGAAGGTACAAGTATTTATAAATAGCTGTCTTCGCAAGATACTCAACATCCATTGGCTGGATAGCATCAGCAACAGCCTTCTTTGGGAGAGAACAAACCAACCTCCATCTGAAGAGAAAATTTGGAATAGACTCTGGAAGTGGATAAGACACGCATTACATCAATAAGGCATGCTCTAACTTGGGATCCTGAAGGAAAGAGGAAAGGAGGAACACATTACGTCGGGAAATAGAATCAGATATGAAAAGGATTAATAACAACTGGAAAGAGCTGGAAATGATTGCCCAGGACAGTGTTGGATAGAGAATGCTGGTGAGCGGCCTATACTCCTTCACGAGGAGTAACAGGCGTAAATAAATAAGTAATTTTAATAATTACAAAACTGATATTAAATTATAAATGATATCTTACTTAGACTTAACCAAAACTCAGTAATTAAAATCTTTATATAAAATTTTACCTATACATAGTTATGATTACGTAAAATTATCGACATATTACTGCTATGACATCAGTAAATATGATTTTCTTAAAAATGATTAATAAAACTGATATATATTATTATCCTGTTGAAAAATAAAATTTTATGGATGTCTAATGTATAGTTATTGATTACATCATATATAGTATAATATATTATGTAATGATGTTTATATTGACAAGAATGACATTTACGTTTTAGTACTAATATATATATGTTGAATATTATTTTCATTTAAATGACAACCGTTATAGTGATGATAATTGCAATAAAGTGGCTTGAACAACAATTCTAATTTCAATGTTTAGAAACCATACTGTGAAATATATGCACTTTTACAGATAATGAATAAGTAATGTCTTGGTTTTCCTAAGAAACTGGAGAGAATTTGTATAATGGCAAATATATATTCTCTGGTTTAATTCATAAGTCATTTGAAGCTAAACCACCATGGAAAACCTGGAAGCACTGGACGGCCGTTTAGTCCTAGTATGGGACTCCTCAGCAGTGCGCATCCACGACCTCGTAACCTGCGAGATTCGAATCCAGGACCTACTGGATGCCGGCTCAGTGGTCTAGTGGTCAAGAGAGAAACCAGTAGGTCCTGAGTCCGAATCTCGCAGGTGGCGAGGTCGTGGATGCGCATTGCTGAGGAGGCTCATACAAGGACGAAACAGCCGTCAAGTGCTTTCAAGTTTTCCATGGTGGTCTAGCTTCAATTGACTCATGAATTCAACCAGTGAAATTCCTAAAATCTCCACAAAACCCCTTCCGAAAATAAATCTATCAATTAATGCGTATGGCTAATTAAATGATTCATGGTCAAAAGTTCAATTTATAGTATAATTTAAAATATTTCTATTTAACTATTGTTGGACATGGTCGGAAGAAAGTTAGGGGCGGCCAAACCAAAATATGGCATCAGTGCTTGAGGTCCCTAACTTCTAGTCTGAGCAACGTTGGTAGGTGCAGACTACTTAGTTGGGGTTCACGTGACTATTGTCACCAATGGTTGTAGACTCTGGGTGATATGGTTCAGAATCGATCACAATAATGTAGGTGTATACACTCTCTGTCTTCCCTTAAACTATGAGATGGAACTTGCTAAATACCTTTATTTCTACGAACTAATTCTTTTTTCCTGTACTATATCCTTATACAAAATCTTTTTTTATACATTACTACCATTTAAGTGACTACCTCTATAAATTTGGTGATCATGTTGTACTAATGAGGTGTGGCAACTTGGACCGATGCATACATGTGCCTGGTCCTACGTTGTAGTTGACTGACTGACTGATTTCTATTTAACATCCTCCATTATTTTAGTAATTCATTTAAGGTTTATTAAATCGATAGTCTTTCAATTATGACTAATAATGAAATACTTAAAATAGGGTCATTTCGTCTATTCTTGAAGAACATCATTTATCCAGAAAAATTATATCATGAGGTTTTCAAGTCACACTATAACATTAAATGTTATATGTGGTTTAGGTCTTTGTATAGTAAGTAAATAGAAAGGAAGAGACAGTTTTGTAATATTTGGCGACTCATTTGCAGTTCGGGTAGTTCAGCGGTAGTATATCTAACTAATTAGAATCTCTGGAGAGGACTCATTTAGATGTACATTTATGATTCTGGAGTTTCTATTGACCACCTCTGATCAAAAATGTAAACATTGTTATTAAGAGACTTAGCCTAATGCACCTCTGACTTAACAACAGGACAGTGCATAATATTTAGCGACTGACTGGTGTTATCAGATTAATGAAACTGGATTCAGACGAATGATTGAGCGTGCTCATAAACCTGCCTACTTTAAAAACATTTTATACTTACACCGTCCCTAGGAAACATAACGAATTCAAATAATATTTGTCCCAAACAGTAGATTATAAAACAGCCTGGCATATGTATAACGGTAGACCTATCATAGTAATTACTGATTTTTTTGTCCTTTGCTCTCTGTTTCCGTTATATTTTCTCTAGTTGTAGATGATTATAAACACTCCATTATGAGACTGAAAATCACCTTAAATGTACTGTTCATACATCAACAGGATGTCCACTTAAAAAGAATTAATGGTTTCCAACTTATGCTTCCGATTGTTGTTATCTATGTGAAAAATGTACTACCTAAACAGTTTTTGAATTAGAATACTTCAAACAATCTATGTCATATATTTGTCCTTTACGTTTAACATTGCTATCTACATCAAACTGATCATGCCCGTAAACCGACATGTATTCTGATATTATTTTCAAAGATATTTATTCATTTATATATTTTATTTTAACTTGATGATTGTTTTATATTCATTAAATACTAAGTTTATGATAGACTTCTCCAAATTATATTGAGAGGCTAAAGTTAGTAAAAATCACTACGTTACAAGTGAAACGTTTATCCACTGGTTGAAATGAATGCGTTTAAAATATGATCTATTGAATTAATACTCATTGATTAAGTGGTATTAGTTTCTTTAAAAAATCATGGTTTTATGTATCCGATTACTTTTGTATTTGTTACTGAACAATCTTAAGAATAACTTCCTTACTTTGACAGTTCTTCGGTTAACTTCAGTTCTATCAGAACATAAACTTAAAATTATAAACCCTTAAAAATCACTAGACTAATTTCCTATTAACGAATTCCACTATATTAGGTCTTTTGTGAATTATGAAGTTAAAATACACAAATAAGATAGAGTGAAATAATAAGGTAGAATTTATTGTTTCTATGGATTCAATTATATGTCTGAGGTTGGGTCACAAATATGAAACTCATAAATGAACGAGTTGGATGTTTCACTGAATATCATCTATGTACACATGAACTTTGAGATGTGAACGAAGTTTGTGAAAAAGAATTAACCCCCCTTCACTAACAGAAAAACCGAACATTCCAGTTTCTGTATTCTTAGTTATGAATTGAACGAACATTTGCATGTAAATGATATGTACAATGACTACTATTAATTTTGCCTAAAGAAAAATCGCTTCATTAGATATCATTTGAAAGATTAAAAAATAAATGTTGATGTAAATTTACTATATGATGAATTCTCGATTAATATTAAACTAATCTATTCATTAGTTTTATTTAATAGTGTCAATAATTATTTTATGATAGCTTGCCTAGTGAGCAAATATATGAATGTCTACATCAAATACAGATTGATTGATAGTAGTTCCATCAATATAACTGGAAAGAAGAGTGTGAAATTCATTTGTTTTAAATTGTATAGATGTAAATATATGAGTGTAATGCGAGTGACGGATTACAAGAGAAGACAGTGTGATTGTAAGAAGACATGTTTAGACAAGTTTGAATTTACTCACTAACATACCTGTTACAAATCAAGTTTATATATATATATATATATATATATATATATATATATATATATATATATATATATATATATATATATATATATATATATATATATAAATCAAAACATACTCAAAAGGGTTTTCGTTGTGTGACTAAGGGGCATCAATATTGTAACAGAACAGCCGTATGTCAGTCTGGCTTCTATATAATCAAAGGATACTGACATCAAGCTTCTCATTAGATTGTTCCTCAATATCTAGAGTATATCTAGAAGTACATTTAAAATTATTTCCACAGACATAATAAATAATAGACGTAGTGAGTTTGATTTTATAACAAAGATTATATTGTATATAAGTGATCTCTGTAGTCGATATGATTGTTAAATATCTGGTTCAGATTTTTAATAGAAACCATGAACCATCTGATTATACTATAAAATCGATTAATTAAAACCACGTTGACTTCTACTTGAAGTTTGTGCTGATGATGTCGTTCAAAAGAACGATGAAAACTCCGCGACTAAATCATCCAGCTCAGAGAATAAAACTCCATCAAAAAACTACATTGACCTGTTATTAATTATAATTAAAAGTTCACATTTCATATTTTAGAGTCAATAACACCAACAGAAATAATGTTAAAATGTTTTACTACTAAATCTGTTCTATCTACCAGACTTTTATCGTTTCAATAAGATTACTGAAGAAAACGAATTGATCTAACAAAAAGAAAAAAAAAAGTTAGAATAATAAGGGGAATAATGCAACTCCATTGATCGATTTTTTGATCTAATTACTTCATTTATTCAACTACATATTAATACTATTCAAGAAAATATTAACGAGAAAATCTATACTCTTCTAAAGCAATGAAGCTAATAGTCAGTTATGACCTAAATTATTCTCTATTCATTGATTGTTTTATCCGCTGAAAATTTATATCTTTTAATCTGATTAATATTATTAATTTTAGTACATTTGGCCACAGTTAATCAGTTATCAGATGACAGGCATTTATTGCAGTATGATGTAATCATCAGACATGTGTATATGTAAAGAATTCTTTAAACATTGTTTACATTGATTGATTACTCTTTAATGATCAATATCTTGGTTATTTAATGTTTAGTGCAAATCAAATTCTACTCAGGAAATTACAGTATGGCCAACAGTCAAAATACTTGACATTAAGTACATTATATTTAGATGTTAGATGGTTAAAGAAGTAAACACATAGTACCAAATTTTCAAAGAAAAAAATATGAATGATTATTTAAGAAGTTAGTAAATTACTTTGTAAAATATTTTAACGAATGAATATTTTAAGAAATAGACCATATTGAATAAACTAACGTTCAGAAGTTAAGAGATAAGCTTTTAAAAATTATAACAACTAGATGGTGCATCACTAATACAGGAGTCTATTAAACTTAGAGTTTTGACAATAAAAATAACAAAAAACTTACGTTCTAAGACAATCAAAGTATGTACAAATAGAAAAAGCCCACAAAACATAAGATCAACTCGTTTTTCTTGTTATTCTTATCAATAGCAGTTTATAAAATGATTGAAAAGGTTCACTTAAATTCACGATAATGTATAATAGTCAGATAATTTCAACACAATATTTTATTGGTTGCCAGTGAGTCAGATTTAAATTAAGTTTTATTATAGCATATAAGATTGAATATGCTGTAAAACCAAAATATATTGCCAAGTTAGTAACGAGTTAATTTAGTCCATTTCATTATTTTTATTACTGAATTCATCATTTGATCTAGGCTAGACTAGATAGCCGTTTCGTCCCAGCATGAGACTCCTCAAAAGTGCGCATACACAATCTCACGTGTGAGACTCGAACCCGGGACCTCCTATCTCATGCATGAAATCCTAACCTTTAAGCCACTGAGCCGGCATCCGACGATGCTAATGTCTAACTGAAGGTTCTGAGTCCGAGGCCCGCATGCGCGATCGTGGGTGTGAACTTTCATGGGGTCCCATACTACGACGAAGTGACCGTCCGATACTTCTAGGTTTTCAGTGATGGTCTATCTTAGATCGACTCGTGAATTCAATTATTAAAAATAGTTTAAATATCTCACGATATTCTGGCAGATTTCCGCTAAAAATAGTCAATAATTTGCCTGAAAATATACAGATATTTTTAGAAGGCAGACACTGATTCTTATTTTACTAGCTTTTTAGATTACTCTATGGATTACAGTGAACGTAAAATTAAAAATAATCCATCTTGATAGCATATGGTTAGCTTCAGATATTCCATAAAAGGGACTCGAAATTCAGGACATTCTGTCTCACGCACAAAATCTGAACCTCTAGAGCAATGAGCCAGCATCCGACGATGTTAATGTTTAATTTCAATCTACTCAAAATATTGTGCAATCTTTAATCCACCGTCTGAAGTGGATAACTGTCTCCAGCCGATACGAATTGGACTTCACTGTTCACAACTTTTCACTAGAACTCCAGAAAATCCATGTTGAAATTTGTCACTAGTGAGCACTTGATTAGTATCAGAATAAAGATTTGTATCTAACAAACAGAAGTGGAGTGTTTGAGTGGATAATGTCTAACAACGATTTACTACATTTAATTGTATCTAACGATATGTAAAATTCATCAAGTATATGAATATTTTTGTAATTCTACATTACATTAATTGAATTCAAATTCTTAACCTGAATACATGTTATTAGTAAACTATCAAACAAAATACTTATATCATTATATGATAAAACTTACCTTTGCATATGATCAATAACATTTAAAATAAAGAACACCCAGTTCAATGTTCAACTTTATTATCATTTATCAATATTCAATGATAAACTACAATTTTGTAGACATAGTTACAATAATGTGTTATATATTCCTCATTTTTATTCGAAAATTTAATATTTTTGTTTTAGATTTCCTCTTGAATTTAGTATTCTGTTAGATTCATGAGATGATCAAGTAAATATACTGGTATATATATACATATATTCTTGTTTACAATTCTGTTAAATTCTTTATAATATAATCTCTTTATTCACATTAGCCTTATTGGTAATAATGATGTTGTTGCTGTTGCTGCTGCTGCTGATGATGATCATGATCATGATGGTGATGGTGATAACAATGGTGAACATCATATATATTTAATTGCATCAATATAATGTTGACTAATTTGATAACTAAAGAAATGATACACAGAAATATATGTATTAATTTATTATGTGTACATGAATGTAATTGAATCATTTTTCAACCTATCAATAAATGAATAGTTATGATTTTTGTAAAACCACTTTTGTTCAAATAATAATAATAATAATAATAATAATGATAATAATAATAATAATAGTAATGGTAATAGTATTAGTAATGGTAATAGTATTAGTAATAGTAATAATGATAATGATAATAATAAACGGAATTTATATGGTAAAGATATAACCAATATAGTAGTTTTCTTTTGTTTATTCATTCTTTTTTTTTCTTTTCAATAATGTATTATTGGTGGTAAATATTTGTATGTGCATAAATATGTGTAATTATGTAAACATACATCTATACATTAACAGGTAGATATAGATGTAGATTTATATATAATTTTATAAATATTTTTGTTTATATGTACATTATGTCATTGATATTAGTTTCATTCGTTTCTGTTATATCTTGAACTGATTTTTCTCGATATACCGCGTACAACAGAGCACTAGAACACCAAAACCCTTCCAAGTCGCAATAAGAAGACAGAAGACTAATGAAAGGAATACTATTCCAAACAGTGTCAATCATAGTACAAAATTGTCAGGTATTTATAGTTTTTAGTGAGAATAAAATCATCATTACAGTCTTCCAATCCGCATACAGGGGGTTATTAACATTATCCAATCGGGAAGCTACACGTTGGAATTCTAGAACATTCTTCCGAAAAGTGATTGGATGAGATGTCTTCGGCTCCTTCTGAGCCTCTTACAGCTTCCTCGAGTTTCCCGGTGGTCCGTCGTCACACCTCCCCCCTTTAAAGTCCGTTGTGTAAGATTTTTTTCTTGGATCCACCTGAAGCTTGGGTGTCGCATTCCTCTTGCGGTCCATTATTCTTGAGGGTTGTACAGCTCTCTCTCTGCGTCGTTTGTCTTTTCGATATTTGCGCTCATGATGGTTTTTCTGAGATGAATCTACGAGCAATTGAAATGGGAGCCGGTTTTCTGTGACCACTGTACTATCATTTCTTTGTATTTGATTTATATGTCTTATGCATTTTTCGACACCCTTCCGGACTAGGTACAGTACATTTCCGATTCGACGTTCTATGACACCTGGTTCCCACTTCCTATTACCTTGATACGATCTGACAAGTACCTTTTCACCCACCTGGAAGCTACGATTGACCTTACGATTTTCATTCGTGGGTTTATTTGTCTTTCTGGGCGGCAACATACTGTTAAAGACTGTCCGGATTTTTCTATTGAACATACACTCGGCCGGAGACTTTCCTTCTGGTACTGCCGGATTAGGGGTAATTCTGTAAGACATCAAGAACTTGTTAATCACTTGTTCCGGGATACCCTCACCTCCCCCTTTGACCAGAGCTCTTTTAATCGTATCCACGAATCTTTCTGCCTGGCCATTCGACTGAGGATGGTACGGAGGAGATTGCAGATGCAATATGCCGTTTTCGTTGCAAAAACGTTTGAAGGCGGATGACATAAACTGAGTACCATTGTCGGTCACTAGGATCTCTGGAACCCCAAAACAAGAAAACAATCCTGACAATCTTCTTACTGTACTCTCCGAAGTCGTATTCGGCATGTCATACACTTCTGGCCATTTTGTGAAAGCATCTACAACAACTAAGTAATTCCTGCCTTGTATTGGTCCGGCGAAATCAGCATGTATTCTTTGCCAAGGCCCGTCCGGTTTAGGCCATGGTTGTGGTTCAGCTCTCGTTGGATTCTTTGCAGCCTCTAGACAGGACCAACAACTGCGACATTTTTGCTCTATATCATGGTCCATCGACGGCCAGTATGCATAGCTGCGAGCTAGTGACTTCATTTTACTTATCCCCGGATGCCCGCTGTGAAACTGTTTAATGACTTGGTGTCGAAGGTTTCTGGGGATTACGATACGATGGCCAAACATTATACATGAATCGACAACTGTTAATGATTCTCGTCGACGAAAGTATTGTAAGAGATCTCCGTGCAGTTTAGATGAGGGCCATTTGTTGAGTATGCAATGGCGAACAATCTTCAATACATTATCCTTCTTACTAGCCGCTTTAATGGCTTCGAATGTGACCGGGAGTCCGGAAACTGCGTCTGACAATATTTTGTGAACCTCGGCCTCGACATCTATAGCAGCTACAAGTACCTCTTCTTCTTGTTTTTCATGCAGACCAATCAATCTTGAGAGTGCATCTGCCTGTCCGAAATCCGTTGTTGGTTGATACTTAATCTTGAAATCGTAGCCCAGCAGTGTGGTAGCCCATCGCTGTAGCCGGTTTGCTGTATATACCGGGATACCTTTTTTAGATCCAAAAACTGTCAGTAACGGCTTATGGTCTGTAAGTAAGGTGAATTGTCTGCCAAACAACATCTTGTGGAACTTTTTTACAGCAAATATAATCGCGAGGGCTTCTTTCTCTATTTGACTGTAGTTTCTTTCAGTCATAGTCAGCGATCTCGCAGCGTGAGCGATTGCTTTTTCAGACCCGTCAGGGTAGGCATGTGAAATTACTGCTCCAATTCCGTAGTTCGACGCATCTGCAGCTACTATAATTGGAAGATCAGGATCATAGTGTGTAAGGAGAAGGTTCGATGATAGAAGCTGCTTCAGTTTTAGGAACGCTTCCTGGCATTCAGTTGACCAGAACCATTTAGTATCCTTTTTCAGTAAGGAATTAAGGGGAGCACGATAGCGATGCAGATCTGGAAGAAAAACTCCATAATGACTAACCATTCCTAAGAAAGAACGTAAAGTTGATATATCAGTCGGTGGAGGCATAGACTTAATGGCTTCGACATTTTCAGGATCAGGTTTTCTCCCGTTTTTATCGATTATGAATCCCAAATATCGGACTTGCTCCATGTAAAAATCACATTTTTCGGCACGCAGTCTGAATCCATAATCTGCTATGCGTCTAAGAACCGCATCCACCTTATTCTCTAAATCAGCATAGTCTGTACCCATGATCAATATATCATCGAGATAAGCCGCGGTACCAGTATAGTAAACTTCATTTGAACTTTTATTTAATAGTCATAACTGATGATGATGATGATGCTGATGACGATGGTGATGACACGATGAATACATAATACTCATTACTATTATTAAAGTAAGTAATACTGTTTAATAAACTTCCGGACTTTATGAAAAAAAATTTTTTTTACAAATAAATAAAGGTATAAATAAATTGAATAATATAAAATTGATAAATTAAGATGATTTAATAATTCACATGAAATGTAATGATTGTTTAAATAAACTATTACGAATACAATACATTCAATAAATTAGAATATTAAATCACGGTAGAAGATTGTGAAGTGAATAAGAGAAAATTCCGTGAGCGAGATCGTGAATGCGCATTGATGAGGAGTCCCACGATAGGACGAAACGGCTATGCAGTGCTTCCAGGTTTTCAATGGTGGTTTAACATCTATCGGTTCATCATATCAATGAAAAGCATAATGATTTCCACAACCCCATACTGATGCTTACCATGTGCTCACTAGTGACTGGCTTCGTGAGGGAATTCTCGGAGTTCCAGTGGGAAATCGTGACCGGTGGAGCTAATCTATGTCAGGTAGAAACAGGTATCTACCTTAGTAATGAAAGATGGTCGCGCAGTTTCGTGTATTGGTTGAAGTTAGATATTAACAGCGCTGGATGTCGACTCAGTGGTCTGAAGGTCAAGCGTTCGCTCACGAGACCGGAGGCCCTTGGCTCGAATCCTATGAGTGCGATCGTGGATGCGCATTGCTGAAGAGTCCTGCAACAGGACGAAACAACTGTCCAGTGTTTCTAGGTTTGCAATGGTGATCTAACATCAATAAGTTCATGATCTCAATAAAAAATAATAAAGAAGTTAATATCAATGAATAGTGAAATATGAAATAGTGCGTTATTATTTAAAAACTTGCCATTTTAATTATTTTTAGTTAGCTGTCCAACTAAATTAAATCTGGTAGTTATTGTAGGTAATCATTGATCAATATTAATACGAAGCCTTACAGAAATAGACACAATTGACAAATATTACTTAATTCCATTGTTCATAGTTTCGTTTTTGTAAGCTTTAAGAGCATCTAGTTAACTAATGAATATTGGTAGACAGAAAGTCAAGAACCAAGTTGTTATACTTCGTAGTACTCTTCAGTAATCCACACTTTGAATATCTCGGAGTGCCATATTTATATAAAGTACTTAGGTCATAACCAATAAATTCGAGGTATATATCTCGTGAATAATCCTTTGCATACAGTACTGTTTTTGTAATGAATTATAACAACGAATATTATCGAGTGAAGTACCCAAATTGATGTCTTATTTATTGAAGAAGATCACACTCATACATAGACCGATTTAATGTTCTTTATCAGTTATGCTTATAATAAACTTACACAAAATAGTGTAGTTAAGACTAAGTAATATTTTACTGTACATTTCCATCATTTGTTTTTTTATATGATTTAATATAATTTATGTTGATCGTTTCCACACAAAGGGTCTACTAACGAATTTACTCTATCATCGGCACAATCATGATGAATTCATCACGAATATTACCTCATAGAATTCAGTATCATACATTGCATTGTAAAGATCTGAAGCAATAATTCTATATAAGATCTAGTTAATCTTTCACTGGTGCAACTAAAGGTATACAACAAGCAATATAGAATCCATAACTTCATTAACAACAAATTTGACCTTTTCGAAAGACAACATATGTTGTTATTTTTTTCTTTTTAAATTGAGTAATGTGTAAATGCCATGTGAAACCATACTGGATTAATATTGCTCGCCCATGGAGATTTCAAATGTTCGATGTGAATGCCCATCTATTCGTGATTTGTAAAACATATAACTCACTTAAATTGTTATCTAAACTTCTAAGTGGTCAAAAATTTGAAAATATTTAATACAAGAACAAAAACATCACATGTTTAAAGCTAACGGTACTGGGCTCGAGTTCCAGAATGAACATCAACTCTGCAATACGGGTACATCCAGCTGATGAGTCCCAAACAGGAAGAAACGCGCGTCCTGGATTCCACTGCTAGCCACTATCCATCTTTGCTTAAGGAGCTTGGGACTTAAGTCTATATCTAGGCAATCCGCACAGAATGCACACATGCTAACATGAAACTGATCAATTGCAGTCTTAAACCTCAATGGGAAGATACATGTAAAACAACATCAAATCACACAATCGTTTAGATGAAATATATATGCTGAAAAAGTTCTTTTTACATTAGAAAAACTACTCTATTTCAGAGTTACAGTAAACAGTACTAAGAGAAACTCGTTTAACATAACTCTAGACTACTAAATGTTTTATTTCCCTCAGCCTAACTAATACACTTTGATTACAAGATCTATTTTAACTTGTTTAGTAACAGTGTTTCAGTTTAAAACCGTATTTCTTCTTAAATAAGTTATTTCCTCTAAATGATTTGTATCAAATAGAAATTAGGCTATCCTTTATTGATGTTGTTATTTATATTTTCTAAGTCAGTTCAGTGGTGCAGTTAATACACATGAAGTAAGAGAATGGGAGATTTTTCTTAGTAAATTTCCGTCAAGTTTTCGAGTACATACCATGAACAATCAGTTAAAAAAAGAAACAAAGTAAAGAAGGACAGGCGAATGTTGAAATTTGGATGAAATTTTATGATATGATATATGATGGTGTAGTGGCTGATCCTATGTCGAGCTCACCTACCGACTCCACCCATCTGGCAAATTTCACATGTTTCTTGTACGTTTTCAATAGCCTTAAAGTTTATTAATTGAAGAATATACTATTCCATCATTTCATCTCGCTTACCTCTTTTTTCATCGGCATGTTTAAGGTTTGGTCATGGAAATGTGTAAATTCGCTATTGAATAAAATAAACATAATATAGTAACAGTACGCCTACAACTGTATTCCTTCCTTTTCAAATATACAAGGTTGTCTATAGTTTAAAATTAAATTGTACACTAGTAAAAAGAGAAATAGGTAGACTGATCTGAATTTACTGCAACAAAAATAAGTTCTTGTCAATATCTCAAACTTATCAAGGAGTTAATTTGTCAACCCTTAAGCCTTAATATACTGGCATTTAATACTGTCAGACGGACTTTGTTTCTACCAGTTAAAAACTAGCTGCTCTATCAATATTACTTTCAAGTGAACAAATAGTAGGGTGACAATTTAGTGGTAAAATACAAATAACACTTGCAGAAGGATACAAAATAAGAATATAAAGTGCACATAGAATCCAACACAATCCCAAACTTAATAAAATGAAGTGTACGTGAAAGTTTATATCCGTCATACAAATCATATACAAATCAAAGACAGTATTTCTTAAAAAACGAACATATAACGCATACTACTTAATATTATTAAGTAGTGTGACGTGTAGTCAAAAAGTTATTAGTGGAAGAATAATGTTTAAAAATAAGCGATGAATTTTATAACATGATTCTGGGCAGTTCCTCATTAACTAAACATCCAGGGTTTTAAACTTATTCATTTCTCTATGAAATATGCTACTAGTTATTAAGAAATACTAGTTTGTTAGGTGAATGAGAGAAGTTCACAGAGGAAGTATTAAATTTTCATTAATTTAACTTGGAACATTAACACAAAATTCAAACAAACCTAATCTTATGAAAATTCAAATAATGTTCACTTTCATAGAGGATTATGAAGTTTGCAAAATATTAGTTACCCTATACCTGACGTTTTATATCTTCAGTCTAAACTTCAAGACAGTTCTACTGTACGGAGCTGAAGCTTCAAGAGCTACTACAACCATCATCAAAAAGGTACAAGCATTTAGAAGCAATTGTCTACAATAGATACTCACTGTTTTTTGGTAGGATACCATAAACAACAACCTACTGTGCGAGCAAACAAGTCAACTTCTAAACTGAGAGAAAATCAGGAAGAGATGTTGGAGGTAGATAGGACACAAATTGAGGAAATCATCAACCTGCATCACGAGGCAAGCCCTAACTTATAATCCTGAAGGGAAAAGAAAAAGAGGTAGGCCAAAGAACACAATACGTCGGGAATCGGAAGCAGTCATAAAAAGAATGAATAGCAACTGGAAAGAATTTTCCAGGACAGGGTTGGATGGAGAATGCTGGTGGGCGGCTTATGCTCCTCCACGACGGGTGACAGACGTGAGTAAATAGATAAGTATACCTGACGGCGCACCCACGGACCCGCACCCCGGACCTCCTGGCTTCGCGCGCGAGCGCTTAACCTTTAGACCATTGAGCCGGCATCCAACGGTGTTAATGTCTAACTTCAACCAATCCACGAAGTTGCGCCACCGAACACCATTGTCTTCAGTGAGCTGATATCTCACAACAGACCTGGTTGAACTCCACTGGTGACGGCTTCTGACTAGAACTCCAGGACGTTCTCCTGAAGTCAGTCAGTAGTGAGCAGTTGATTATTATCAGAATGAGTTTTGTGAAGATTTTAGGAAATTTCACAGGTTGAAATCATGAGTCAACTGAAGCTAGACCACCATGGAAAACCTTACTTCAACCAATCCACGAAGTTGCGCCACCGAACAGATTAGTTTTAAAATTGATATACAGTTTAGTGTCTCATAGAACGGTGAGTTTTATCATATAATCCTATCATTATACAGGAGTATATTACTGATAACTACAGAAACTTTGACGGAATTATTTTATAAATTGTTCTGATTAGATCTGAATATTCAGATTTTTAACATTGAATAAACTGATTATATCATGTTTGAGTATTTCTATCAGCATTAACTTATTTGTTTGTCTTATTTTTGGATACTATTTCGATAGACCGTAGAAATGAAGTTGAAAATAGTAAACAAGATGAATTTGTCACATATATTTTTCTATTTTTAGTTACTAATCAATTGCAAAGTTAAACATTTTATTTGCTTGGTGAATACTGTTAATAACTGAAAATCTTATGTTCTGAAGACTGATATTTCTCGTAGATGTCTACTTGAAGTAAATTCAAATCTAAAAAAGAGTGTGACAACATAAATATTCTTATAATTGCTAGTAACTCATCTTGGTTTGAATAATTTTTCCTGGTTAGCTTTTTTTTAGCAATTTAGTTTTCTACGGGATGGGGTCACTAAGCCCATACCTAACCCTCCTCCTTTATCCGGGATTGGGACCGGCAGTAGCCCCCAGAGGGACTCCAGGCGGAGAAGGCCTAGGACAGAGTGGGTTGGAATGCTGGTCAGCGGCCTATGCTCCATTGGGAGTAACAGGCGTAAGTAAGTAAGTAACTCATCTTGGTGATTATGAAATAAAGATCAATGATTCCATGTCAGATTCATTCACACATATGACATCCAATAAAATACATTCTAAGGGCAAATTGCTTGGTATTTTGACCATACTTGTGAAGGCGGTCCACGGGTGAACTCGAGGAATCTATAAGAAGCTCAGAAAGAGCTGAAGATATTCCATCCAATCATTTTTCACAGGAATGTACTAAAATCTCTACGTGTAGCCTCTCGACTGGATAATGCTAATAACTCCCTGTGTGAGGATTGGGGGACTATAATGATGATTTCGTTCACTGTACTATAAATACCTGACAGTTGGTAGTATAATTTGAAACTGTCTGGTATAACATTCCTTTTACTAGTCTTCTGTCTTCTCATTGCTACTTGGAAAGGTTCTAGCTCTCTAATGCTCAAGTTATACGCAGTATATCAAGAATATAATTCCTAGATATAACAATACTACGATGCATTGCATAAAACTAAACTAAGTTAGTAATAATGTACCTGATTTTTCCAATAAAGTTCCTTTTTAAAAACTATCTTTGAAGTAGAACATTTCCAATAAGGGGATTTATGTTTAATCTTTTATCATTATTTAAAACATTGTAACCACTAATTGTCTCTTATTGAAGTCGACATGACCTTTAACCTTACATATATAGAGAGAGTATAGGCATTCACGTAGATCATTTGACGTTGATTCTTCGTTATTTCTTTTTCTTTGATTATCACACGAAACACAGTATTTACCAATAACTTTTCATGTGATTAATAAGATTTGTTCCAGTTACTGTGATTCAACTTGAAATAAAGTGTACTAACTATAGATATTTTAACTTTCATTAGCAATCAAAGCAACCATCTATTATCTTTACTTCCGCTTAGAAACAATTTTTATTACATCATTAAAAACATAATGATTACAACCTCTTAATATAAAGTTTAATATGATTTACTATTATGAGTTTATTTATTTATATATACCAGTTTTTATGCTTAAATCAGTTAATAGAGTACATGTGATAAACAGTTAATTGACTGTTCTATTTTAGTTGATTCTGAATTGTAAACATTGATAAATATGTATGAAATATCATATAAGTAGTATAAATAAAATGTACAAAACATTTAATATACAATAATGAACCAATTTATACAAACAAAGAAAATAGAAGCTTAGTTTTAGAATAGAAAAAGCAAGGATTTGACCAATGAATTAGAAATAGTTTACTTAATAATTGTTCTCAACTCGAACAAGATATTTATTTAGCTTAAATAAATCTACTAGAACCAAATTCGAAGTACCGTATAACTTAGATCAATAAATAAGATATGTCAGAAGGG
Source organism: Schistosoma margrebowiei (assembly GCA_944470205.2). Classification (NCBI taxonomy): domain Eukaryota; kingdom Metazoa; phylum Platyhelminthes; class Trematoda; order Strigeidida; family Schistosomatidae; genus Schistosoma; species Schistosoma margrebowiei. The sequence continues at coordinate 72,866,549 of OX104028.1, read as the reverse complement.
GTTTGTGGAGATTTTAGAAATTTCAGAGATTGAAATCATGAGTCATTTGAAGCTGATGAGTCCCATACTAGGACGAAACGGCCGTCCAGTGCTTCCAGGTTTTCCATGGTGGTCTAGCTTCAACTGACTACTCATGGTTTCAATCTGTGAAATAAGATATGTATTAATTTTGAGGAAATATTTACCTTCATGCATTACTAAGTAATTGTTGGCAATAAGTGATACCTTGAAAATACTAATCGTTATTTTTATTCAGGAAACACTGTCAGAATAATGATGATAAGATAGACAAATGGGTTTCTTTTTTTGAAAGAATTGAACTGCTGTATTTATTCATTTTGGCAAAAAGTTAAATGATACATGAACAAAAGGTACATATATCATAAAATATTCTTTACTACTGATCATTTCCAGTAATGTTAGGGGTGGCCAAATCAAAATGTGACATCAGTGCTTGAAGTCACTAACTTTTAGTCTGAGCCATGTTGATAGATGCAGACTACTTGATTCTGGTCCACATGACTATCGTAACCAATGGTTTGAGACTTGATGACATGGCTTAGAATCGATCACAATGATGTAAGTATATACACTCTCTGTCTTGCCTTAAATTATGAGAATAAAATCGCTTCATATCTTTCTTTCGACGAATTATTTCTTTCTTCCTGTACTATATCCTTATATGCAATCTTTCTTCTATGTTGTGCTAATGAGGTGTGGCAATTTGGACCGACATATATATTTGCCTGGTCCTACGTTGTAGCTGACTAATTCATTTCCAGTAATCTCCACTTGATATTTTCTACTAACTGAAATTAAGAAAACTAATAAGAAAATTTATGAATGAAAACTTTATTTCTAATGAATTTTTTTAATATTTTGTTTAAATAAATTAAAATATCAAATAATATATACAAATAATAGTAATCGTTTTAAATAATTAAATAAAAAGTATTGAGAACATGTTATGAATAATCGATTTTTGCAATAGAATTCATTGATGAATTATCAGAATCATAATTTATTCCAGGTTTGCGTTTTTCTCTCATTCGTCTATTTTGAAACCATGTTCTAATCTGAAATAAAAATATACAAAATTATATAAATATATATATTTCCTGGAGTTCTAATGAGAAGTCTTGACCAGTGGAGTTCAACCGGGTCTGTTGCGAAATGGTAACTCACTGATGAAAATGGTAGACGGTGGTGTAATTTCGTGGATTAGTTGAAGTCGGACATTAACACCGTTGGATACCGGCCGGCTCAGTGGTCTAGAGGTTAAGAATTCAAGCACGAGACTGATAGGTTTTGGGTTCCATTCTCGTGGGTCTTGATCGTAGATGTCTACTACTGAGGAATTATATACCAGGACGAAACTGCCATATAGCGCCCCCAGGTTTCCTATGGTGGTCTAGCTTCAATTAACTCATGAATTTAACTATTAACTTACTATAATATCCACAAAACCCTTCTGTGATTATAATACCGACTTTATTCATTATTATATGTTTGGTTACAGTACAGAAATCTCGCTATAAATTAGAAAAAAGTATTTTAACAAAATTTTCGCTGTATTTAATATTTAACCTATGAATATTTGAAATAATATATATTAACGGTTTTTAAAGCGTGATTATCTACCACTCATATTCATTAATTCTTGTTCGTATTTTAGTGTAAGCTACCTATGATAACAGATATAAATAGTATGTAACACTTATCAGAAGTAGAAGGCCTGGCAGCAAAAGGATTATAGCAACTCACGTGCAATTGAGTTTGTTCACATTTAATTCGGTTAAGTCATTTTGTTAACTTATTAACGAACTGAGTCATCCGTACAACAACAACTTATCTGTATCATTGTATCTTTATCATTGTTGCCAATGTATGAACATGTATGCTTGAGCATGCTTACTGCCTACGCATATATTCATTCTGCTAGCCTTAATACTAACGGCTTAGTTGATTCGATGATTCATTCATTTCACTATGTATATATATGTCCATGTTATTCATGTTCAGTGCTCTCTCTCTCTCTTATCTGTACTCGTTTATTCGTACTCATATTCGCTGACTCACTCGCTCGATTATCTGCTTGCTTTTCAGCACAATTTTTTCATGCTTGTTTAACGCACCTGTAATTTGGGATATATGTGTGTGGCCCAATAATAAACGTAAGCAACACTTCGTATTCGCCTTCTGATTAATATACCGTTGGACCGTTATCTAGTGATGGTTATCAAGACGAACCGTATAGGAAGTTTAACGATTATATGGAATACCGACCACCACAGGTTGTAAAGATTAAATTGGAGAGAATATGAATATAAATGGGAAGTAGTTTGAATAACAACTGGATTGAAAGAACAATGAAGATTGTAAAAGACAAATGATAGATGTGCAAATGAAGTATTTAATATATGGTTTTCATATTTTATGAAGACACTCTATAATTTACACTAGACGATAAATTGTTTTTCCTTATCTCTGTATCCGTTTACTATCGTCCATATTTATCTGTAAATATTTACATGATACGTTTTTCCCCATCTTCGGACATACTTGATATATGAATTCAATAATAATTACCCCTCATTTTACCAAGGAACAAAGAATAAGGAAAATGGTATCGCCTCAGTTTATCGTAAATTATACACATGGCGAATTGTAAACATTTAACAGAACCTCGTAAGTACGAGTCTGATTTGTTGGTTTTAGATTTAAGTTAACAACAAAAGGATAACCATCGTAATTGTTGAGGAAAGTAATCCTTGGAGAACTATGTAAACACTAGGTAGATAGCAATGATGAATTATTAACAATAATAATACAAATAATCTTCAATAAAAGTATTTTAATTTAGTTTTCATCTCAGAATCACTTCAAAGAGAGAATAATAATAAAAAACAGTATTCAACATATAGTAATCCCGTTGTAGTATGTGGATCTTGAGTAAGTTGCTAATGTCCGAATAAAAGACTTAATTATTTTTTATAAAATAGGGAGCACTTAAAGATTGATTAGTCATTGGTACATTCATTCACAACCAAATAGATCTTTCCCAAATTATTTAGTTCTTTTAGAAGTAAATAGTATCAAGAATATTTCAACATAATCAAAATATAACATCTTAATTCTATGGTTTTGATCCCAAAGTGTACAGTTACTTTAAACTTAAACAGTTACTCTGTTTTTCATGGCTTTTATAGAGCCATTGAACTAATAATAATAAGTTGATCATTTTATGATATGAATTGGAAATGAATAAACTACACAAGTAAATAAACTATCTACTTACTCTATCTTCTGAAAGATTCAATTTTCTAGATAAATATTCACGATCTCTTGTTGATAAATAAGGATTTTTTTGAAAAAATGATTCTAAACAATTCATTTGCTTTGGATGAAAATATGCTCTTGCTTTACGATATTGACGAGGTTTATCTCCTGGAGATTCAGAACCATTCGAAGTAATCTTATCATTTTTATCTGTACTTATAGCAGATGTGGAATAATTTGATATGGGTATATTATTTTCTTTAGTGTCAGGAATTAAGTGTATTGATGATTTCGATGGACATTCAGAATCGTTAATGTGATAATGTGTAGCATTGTATTGTGAAATTAATGTATTTGATGGTTGGGAACTATTAAACATTGGTTGATTATTATGTACATAACATTGATAATCATCTGTAGGTAGATAAGTTGTATGAAATGAGTAATTTGGTTGTATCAAATATTGTTGGTAGTAATGCCATGCTTGACGAAATAAATTTACAAAATTTATCTGACCTGTAAGAATCAAAAATACATTTACAGTTGGTGAATATGACTAGTAATTATCACAGCGATTTGTGTCATAATGAATCGTCTATGGCTGTTAATGAAAAAAATATCACATGAAACAAACATCGTTTACTGTAAAGTAATCTAAATGAAGTCTTGAACATTGTAGGGCCAGTGCAATGCCACTGAGTCCTAGCCAAATTATCCGATAGTTGGGTCAATGAATATCGAACAGATCATCGATCCCTGACCAGGTCAAGGACAACCAACGCGCATCAGTTGATCGTACGCCATGGACTGGCCCATCCGGTGGTGGTCTTACTTTCGCCTGTATCTACTTTAACTAATATATATTTCTGTAATAACGCCCTTTGTGTTGTACAGTCTTCAAAGCATCTATAATACCTTGATACGTCAATGGGGTAATCCACATAAGGTGCTGACCGTGAAGTGTGACTTCGACTTTAGCTGGTTCGTCACACCATTCCAGTCTAACTCGAGTACGCCTTTAATCATTCGACATAGGTCATCTACGCTGGTGATCTACAACATAATGCAAAGTTTGTTCACAGATATGAGTTTCCGATACCTATAAATATTTTCAGTATTGTAGAGTGGAGATTTTCGAATTTCATAGATATTTATTTAACACGTTAAAATTATACATAATAAATTGAGACAATAAATGGCTAATTATCTGATTATAATGTTTTCCTATAAGTGGTTAGTCATGATAGTTGTGAATAACTCAATAGAAATGTCTGCTATTGTGAACATAAGTGATGTTAGTTTGAACCATATTGAGGTATCGATTTTTTCAAGACTGAAGATAGACCTTGGTGGCAAGCGTCAAACAAAATGAAACCTAAAGTAAATCCAACCGCTTTACAGATTACAGTATAGATATGAATTAATTCACAGATGATTTTTTTAGTTCCGAAAATAAACTAATTTCAGTTAATGGAATTATTCTATAATCACTTAAACCTATCTAAAAAATCTAGTTGTTTAATAAAGAAGTATCAACACTTAGTTTTGTTAAAATATACAAATTAATGTAAATATCAATGCTAAGGTTGGACTTGATAGCTTTAAATAAATTGAGTATTCAATCAGTCAGCTACAACGTAGGACCAGGCACATATGTGCATCGATCCAAGTTGCCATACCTTATTGGCACAAGATGAACACCGGATTCATAGAAGGGGTTAATTCAGTGGTGGTAAAAGTTAATAATAAATATATTTTTATGACATCCGAATGAGTAGAAAATTGTATTTATGATGTTTTTCAACTTCATGTAAGTCAAATTAACCTTAAAACTTAATAAGTTAGCGAAAAGAAATCAAAACTATTACAAATACCATAAAAAACTGGTACATTTTACGAATATGATCAGTGGGATAAGACAGGTAAAAAAAGAAAACTAAACCTATTAATTTAATACAAAGTTATAGCTGCTTACTTTTTCTACTCAAAAATAGATCAATTGACTTTAAATGTATGGAGATATATAAAGAGATACATATTGTGTGGTAAGAAAAATTAGAAATGTCTTTCTAGGAATAATTATGGAAAAGATTTACAGTCCAGGTAGATGTTTTATTTGTTTTATGGTTTCAGTACCTGGTGATTTAATTTGGGAAGCTTTCGTTATCACACTTGATACATTTATGTGAGCTACTTTAGTAATTATAAGTGAGTTGGTTTCGCCATAAAAACAAGCCACTATCGAGTATAGTATGCAATCTTGCTTTATAAATCGAGCTAAATATCTGTATTTAATATTATTTATAACAGGGTATTGTTAAACAGAATGAAGGACTCCGCAGAGGCACAACTTTGAGACCAACAGGCAGGATTTCGTAAGGATAGATCGTATACAGACCAAATCACAACTCTACGGATCATAGTGGAACAATCAGTTGAATGGAATCATCACTCTACATCAACTTCATTGACTACGAAAAAGCATTTGATAGCGTTGACAGAACAACACTATGGAAGCTTCTTCGATATTAAGGAGTGCCTCAGAAGATAGTCAATATCATACAGAATTCCTATGATGAATTAAACTGCTAAATCGTGCATGGAGGACAGTTGACCAAGTCCTTCGAAATAAAGACCGGTGTCAGGCAAGGTTGCTTACTCTCACCCTTTCTCTTTCTCCTGGTGATCGACTGGATCATGAAGACGTCAACATCTGAAGGGAAACATGGGATACAGTGGACATCTAGGATGCGGTTGGACGATCTAAACTTCACAGATGATCTGGCCCTCTTATCGCAATCGAAACAACAAATACAGGAGAAAACGACCAGTGTAGCAGCAGCCTCAACAGCAGAAGGTCTCAATATACACAAAGGGAAAAGCAAGATTCTCCGATATAACACAGTATGCACCAATCCAGTCACAATTGACGGAGAAGATTTGGAAGATGTAGAAACCTTTATATATTTGGGCAGTATCATTGATGAACAGGGTGGGTCTGATGCAGATGTGAAAGTGCGGATCGGTAAAGCAAGAGAAGCATATTTACAACTGAAGAACATCTGGAACTCAAAGCAACTGTCAACCAACACCAAGGTCAGAATTTTCAATACAAATGTCAAGACAGTTCCAGTGTATGGGGCGGAAACCTGTAGAACTACGAAAGCCGCCATCCAGAAGATACAAGTGTTTAATAACAGTTGTCTACGCAAAGTACTTTGGATCCGTTGGCCTGACACTATTAGCAACAACGTACTGTGGGAAAGAACAAACCAGATCCCAGCGGAGGAAGAAATTAAGAAGAGGCGCTGAAAGTGGATAGGACACACATTGAGGAAAGCACCCAACTGCGTCACAAGACAAGCCCTCACATGGAATCGTCAAGGCCAAAAGAAAAGATGAAGAGCAAAAAACACATTACGCCGGGAAATGGAGATAGATATGAGACAAATGTGCAAGGATTGGATGGAATTAGAAAAGAAGGCCTAAGACAGAGTGGGTTGGAGAATGCTGGTCGGTGGCCTATGCTCCATTAGGAGTAACAGGCGTAAGAAGGAAGTAATATTATTTATTTATTGATTTGAACACATAAATATTGATACGAGGGAGCACCAGATACATATGCGCCACACGATAATAATGAGAATGGGAAGAGATAAAGAATGTAAAGTTCGTATAAAAAAGAACAATAACGACCACGAATTAGTGTACAACTTGAAGAATTCTTTCAGTTAAGGAAGAAACAACCACTTTTTATGAAGAAAGTAAAAGGTTACAGCAGGATCGCCACTGGCTTCTATTCTGAGCCATATCTGATAACGTCTCTAGCCACTGTGTCGCACCATCTCTCGGACCCCAGCCAGGGAGTCGTGAAGGACCAACACAAGCCATTCCTTTTCAGCTTTCTTTCATACCACGACACCATGTCATGCAATGACCACCTCTCCGCCTTTTCCAACCAGTCCCAGGGTCGGTAAATAATGCACGACGAGGAATTTTCTAGGACGACATTTGTAGAATATATCCAAGCCACCAAAGTCGTTGTTTCAAGATGGTGACACCAAGTGGATTATCGTCTTTGCGCCTGAACACACGATGCCGAACCTCTGCATTACTAACATGGTGTTGCTACTGGATGTCAGAAATCCTTCGGAGACAACATTGATCAAATACAGAGAGTCGTCTAGCATCCTCAACTCGAAGAGGCCAGGTTTCACAAGCATAGAGCAAAAATACTCTCATTAACGCGTTGTATATCCGACCTTTTACAGTCAGACTATCAAGATGGCTCAGATTAGCATAAACCGCTCTGTGAACTCTAAATAAATATCAATCTTATAATATTTGCCAATGGACTTTAACAATTATAAAAAACAATAAAAAAAATGAATCCATGTATATATATCCATTCTCTAAAATAACTACGAACACTTAACTTACCATGTAAACTATAAGATGTATCTTCAGTTAACATTAATAATTGTTCAGGTGTTGGAATATTTGGAATATAATTTCCAGAATTCAATGCAATATTATCAGTATTATGAATATTATCATTAAGAGTACAATGATTTGATGATATAGTTTCGAAAGTTTTTTCAATAGAATAATAATTTTTTAAATTTGACATTTTTGAATAGATTGTAGTACAATTTGTTAATTCATAGGGTATATATGAATTTGTTCTATTATATTGTGAAAAATTTTCATTTGAATTTGATGTTAATGATAAATCTAATACAGATTCATTATTTAATGTAAAATTATTTATATTATTCATTGAAATATCATAATCCATAGATAATTGAATATTAGAATGAATGAAAATCTCTTTTTCTTTACTAATTTCCATTAAATGATAAAATTAAAGTTATAAATTTAAATTAAATGTCTTTTATATTTTCTATCTAATCACAGATTCTCTTTCCTTGACAAGATAACAATTTGATGAAGTCAAATTGTGAATATAAAAAAAACACAACGACAACAAAGAACCGAATCTCATTATCTATTACATTCAAATCTATTTATTGTTTGTATGTGAGCATGTCAATAATAGATAAAGTAATAATTGAGTAAGAGGGTTAAATTTTTTAATTGGAAAATGATTGGTTGATTAGATTACAAAATAGAACCATATTACGTAATATACTATTCAATAGTTTCAATCAGTAGAAATAATAACAATATCAATTAACTATGACTATAGAATAAGACTATGAATAAAAATAAAAGGTATGTTAAAAGGAATAGCTCAATGGAATGAATGAATTCAGTTAATCGTTAGAAAAAAAATGAAAGGCATGGAAGTTAAGATTTATGATAGTAACTAAATATTTTAATAGCTGAGATAATTCAATAAGATTCATATGAATAATTAGTCATTAGAATGAATAATATAACATCGTAAAAATTAAAAAAAATTTCTAATGCTCCATTCATTCAAGTGTGTTAAAACCACTTAATCTTCTTGATCTGTTGAATTTATAATGTGAGAAATGACTGTTTAACATATATATATATATATATATATATATATATATATATATATATATATATATATATATATATATATATATATATATATATATATATAACTACAAAAGAATAAGTGATGATTAATTCAAGAGGATTGATGAATAGATAAACGTTTACATATGTTCATATTAATTCAGGAACCATTAAATGTCAGTTAACTACTTTAATGGGATTAAATAACTTTATAACAGTAAAAAAAAACACAAAAAGATGATTCAATAAGAATCATATCAGTGATTGAATTATTTTCTGGATAACGTTTTTTTTAGCGAGTTAGTTTTCTACGGTATGATGTCGCCAACTCCATGCCTAAACTTTATCCAGGCTTAGGACCAGCAGTAGCCTTAGAGGGACTCCAACCGGAGTTATAACAGTGATTGGTAAAAGAATATAACGATTATGGTTTGATATTAATTACAAAATATTAAATGAAATCTTAATCTGTTTTTATGACGAATCATAATATAACTATATTCCGTTATGGAAATTTGAACATTTTTTTGGTAGTTTTCGTTTGATTCCACATATATTTGCAGTGCAAGGTCACAGATGTACTATCCACATTATTTAGCATGTTAGAACAGTAGCAGATCTTAGATTATGGTCTTCATTCTCATCCTGGTCCAACAAGAGACTAATGAACTTAAGATATTTTCTATTACAGATTATAATGTTTAACTTTAATAACGGTACTGGAGTAATAATTTTCATAATTAATCTTGTTTATAATTGCATTATTATTAGTAGATCAGAACGAAGTGGAACAGTCAGTTAACAAACAGAAACCACAAACAGTCCAGTTACAAAAGATTATGAATAAGATTTGAGCAGAAGTGTTTAATAGGCTTAAAGAAAATAGATTTTTTTTTATACAATGAAATATGTTGAAAAGAAAATTAAGCAAACACAAATCCACGTTTTAATGGTTTTTATAAATTGATTTCAAAACTCAGGAATAAATATTGGCCTAAACTAAAGATAATCTAGATTATTACAGTCATTTAGAATAGATCCACTCATTGCTGTTATTTTTATATAAGGCTCAAAAAATTCTAAGGCTGAAGTTACTACCTGGTTCTTTTGTATACTACTACTCAAATCATTATTATGTGTGATTCATAGAGAGTCCAATACTATTTTCATTATTAATACTTTCCTCTTTATCACTGAGTTTAATAATCAGTGTCGTATTATACAATCACTGATTGACTGTACGATAACAATAAGTTTTAATATCATTAGTGGTTTCAAGTAATTTACAATTTGAATAAAACTCATACAACAAAATTGGTAAAATTCCAGTTGTCTTCAATAAATAATTTTAAAAAAGAGAAAAAAATAAATTTAAAAGTTGAATTTATCCGTCAATTGAAGCTAGACGACCATGGAAAACCTGGAAGTATTAAACGGCCGTTTCGTCCTGGTATGAGGCTCTTCAATAGTGGGAATATTGATCCCACCCCGCGGGATTCGAACCCAGGAACTATCAGTCTCATGTGCGAACGCTTAACCTCTAGTCCAATAAGCCGGCCAGTACCCAACGGTGTTAATGTCTGACGTCAACCAATCCACGAAATTGTGCCACCATCCACCATTGTCATCAGCGAGTTACTATCAGTCAACAGACCCGGTTGAACTCCACTGGTCACGGCTCCTCACTAAAACTCCAGGAAATATCACTAGGAGACAGTCCCTAGTGAGCAGATGATGACTATAATCAGAATGGTGTCTTCTGAATATTATCGTAATTTGATAGTTGAATTCATGGATTTTAGCCTAGAGGTTGATAGTTCGCTCGTGAGATCATCAGGTCCTGAGTTCGAATCTCGCTGGGCGAGATCATAGATGCGCACTATTGAAGAGTCTCATACTAGGATGAAAAGATCATCCAGTGCTTTCAGGTTTCCCATGGTGATCTAGTCCCAAGTGACTCATGAATTCAACTATTAAATTAATACAATATCCCAAAAACCCTTTTTGATTAGATAAATAAATAAAAATGAAAATTAATAGCGTCAATTTAACTGTTTAAAAATCACATATTGAAAAAATATTCAAGTCGGTATGAAGTAGAAAAAACTGGTAAAAGTCAGAATTAGTTTCATATCAATAAAATATATACTCTAATGTAATCAACAATTAGATGATACTTCTTATTATTTAAGGAATTTTCCGAGGCCTTCAAAAAACAAGTGGGAAACCTTATACAAGGATAACGTGACTTTTAAGTAATTTGAAACAGGTTTCTGTTGTTTTGCTTCAAAGCCATAAAGTAGTGTTAAATTATAACAGTCAGATGAATTCAACTTTAGCAATTAAAGGAACTGACAGTATATTCTAAAACATCACTTCAGACATAAATCAAAGTTTAATGCCAAAATCTCCATTCATTGAAATAGGATATGATTTTTATGTACGAAGCTACATTTTTAAAGTCTTAAATCATGTATCTAGGTGATAAAATGTCTGTTTTGTTCAGGATATCGATAATAATATTCATCTACATAATAAATATTTACTTTACATATCTAAAAATTCAAATCAATACTTGATGAATCACTTGAAAACCATATTTTAGAATCCTTACACATTACTCGTCAATCGGATGTATCATATATCTTTTTCAACAATAAAATTATGCTGTAATTGACATCCAGCTGAAACAGAATGAAAAATATCATTCGTTAATTGAGACAAAAGGACTCTACAACACAATCGAAATTGTGCAGTCACAACACAACCTAGGAGTCAAACCCAGGGCCCTCAGTCTTGCAGAGAGTCCCTTTTGTAAATGATCTAGTTCAAATTCTCAGTGGGTCAGTGGATGCTCACTGATGAGGTCCCATTCCGGTATTAAACATCTGTCCAGTCCTCCATTGTGTTTGATGGTTTTATAATCTAATTCAGTCAGTGATGTAAACTATGAAGCCTCAACAATCTCCAAGAGCCTTCCAAACTAAAAGTATTGTAAAGTTATAATAATTATTAAGTGTTTAACTATTATTTTTCCTAGTTCAATTACATTACCTGTTTGTTTTCTAACTAAACTCTTGAAAATATTTTTAGAATATCAATTGTCCACTGGCTATATAGATAAAATCCGTTAACCTCCCAAGTCTTTTGACTCTATGGATCAGAACCTACGGAACAAGAATCAACAATCTAAATGATAGGGTTTATTATCTAAATATACATACTACCAAGTATTTTAAAATAATCTGTCGTAACTTCTTGATTTCACCATCTTGCTTTGCTGATTATTAGAAGAAAAAGTTCAATTAAGTCAGTTTAAAATAATTCAATACTATTACATACACAATAAGACAAGTCATCTAGTATAGAATTACCTATAAACAGATTTTGTCAATATTATTCTGACACAAAAAGAGAATGAAATTAACAATCAATGGAACAAAGAGTGTTGATATTAATACTACTCAGTTGTTTGGATAAAAATAAGTAGGTTGTAGACCTTTAATGATGTGATTGTTAATAAGGGTGTATAGTTCCAATGTTATATTTCTGAGTTTCGTTAGCTCTTTAAGTAGAACGACTAATTACGGCATAAGAATAATAAACTGTAAATTTGCTGACTAGTCACTTTAAAAAAACCCCAAAGATAAGTCATTACCCCATTGGTTTTTACTAATTATTTACAATAAGATAGTTTTTTTTATTTAAAATGAACACAGTTCATACTTATATTCCAATCATAATCCTAATTCTTTCAAAACCGACTAGATGTTATTTTGACTAAGTTATAAGGTTATTATCAGAAGGGGTTTTCGTAGATATTGTAGTAATTTTAATAGTTGAGATCATGACTTAATTGAAGCTGGACCACCATAGAAAACCTAGAAGCACTGGACGGCCGTTTCGTTCTATTGTAGAACTCAATTTCATGGGTTATTTGAAGTTAGACATTAACAGCGTTGGATACCCGCCGACTCAATGATCTAGAGGTTAAACGTTCGCTCACGAGACCCCTAGGTTTTGGGTCCAAGTCTCGTGGGTTGGGATCGTGGTTGTACACTACTGAAGAGTCCTATACTAGGACGAGACGGCCGTCCAGTACTTCCAGGTTTTCCATGGTCGTCTAGCTTCAATTGACTCATGATCTCAACTATTTAAATTATATAAAAAAATTTTCCGTATGTATTCATTAATCTTGAATCTCTGATAGGTTTTTATGGATTACAAAAATGAGAAAACATAAACAAACTTTAAAACTTTGTTGACTGACACTACTCACTAATGTTACTAACTCCTAATAATACTATGATTACTAGTAGTAAATAGTATGATTATTAGTTATAACTAATGGGATATTAATAATGAATAACTGTGGTGTTTTTTTTAGGGAGAATTAAATTTTATTGTCATCTATGAATTTAATTAAATTGTAGTTTTCATTTATTCACAAATTATAATTAGTCTTTTTTTAATTATAATTTAATGCATACCAATTATGATGATGATGATGACATAGATAATTATTATTATCCCCCCAAAATTGACAATATTCCTATCATCTTTTCTTATGAAAATAAAGGATAGTTGAATTAGTAAAATAACTCCTTTTATTGCTTCTTTTATTTAAAGAAAAATAATATTTAATTTCTATATGTTGAAATACAAAATACCAAATAGAATGAAAGGGGTGAAAATAAGGTAATCGATGTTTCATTTTTCCGTTTTCCTTCATCATTACATTTGTACTACTTTGTTTAAACTTAATTATATATTTCTTTATGATGAAAATAATGTCAAGATCCTGTTACGTAATCTAGGTAAACTGATCATATGAAATAAAATACTAAACTTACCAAATTATGTATGTCTGTACGCTTATTTATTTATTTATATATGTGCACATGTGCACACAATTGTAGATATGCCTACTGTATGTTTATATGCTTTTTATATCCATTTACACTAGTATGTAACATCCAAAAAGAAATACTTACAATACTGATGTAATTATAGTGAAATGACACGTGAGTATTTATTATTACAATAATTTCATCATTCGGTAATATTTTCACTTTATAACTTAACAGAAATAATTATCTGTATTATACAATCAAATAGTTTGCTTGATATTACTAATGATAAATAAATAAGATAGTATCAATTTGGAAATAAATTAACTCTAATAGGTTTACTATAATCATGTAAGTATATTCAAAAGAAAACATTCTATCATGATTTGATTAATTATTATCTTGAAACGAAAATCACATCAAAATTAAATGACACATCAAGTTACATCATATACACAGTTGTTTTTTGTTGATGAAAAACAAAACAACAACAACAACAACATTGAAAGGTCAATTAGATAAGTACGTTAGTCATGTTAATGATAAACAATCTCGTGGAGTGTGGGATCGTGGATGCGCACTACTGAGGAGTCCCATACTAGGACGAAACGGTCGTCCAGTGCTTCCAAGTTTTCCATGGTGGTTTAACTTCAATTAACTCATGATTTCAATCAGTGAAGTTTCTAAAATCTACACAAACTCCTTCTGATAAAAAGAATTAGTATTAATTAACTAATTGTATTGAAAATTAAAATATTCTACAGTTAATTAAAATGATTCATTGTATCTTTGAATTCATCGAAGAGAAAAATTTATTCACTGAATTGTCTTTATTTTTATTCGACAGTTATTCTAAAATGGTACTTAACTTCTAAAAAAACAAACAAACAATATAGTTACAGTGTACAAGTGAGAGGCATTGAGTTGGAAACCAATAGTTTACTATAGCCATTTTATTATATAATACATTACTTAATCACTCTGTTAAAGATTAGTTAGTTTATCACCTCCAACATGGTCAATAATACAATTCATAAATTTTTAGTAAATATTCAATGAATCCATTGTTAAATTATTATTGACTATACAATTCTTAATAAATTAGGCGATATTTTGTACTTTTTTTAAAAATGCAACAGTTTGTATTTAGGAGTTGTAACATGTTTTACTATGAACAATAACATTTGAAGAATTGTTGATTCATGAGTGAATTGAAGCTAGACGACAATGAAAAACCTGGAAGTACTAGACGGCCGTTTCGTCGTAGTATAGAACTCTTCAGCAATGAGTATCTATGATACTAATCCGCGAGATTCGAACCCAGGACCTATCGGTCTCGTGAGCGAATTCTTAACTTCTAGACCACTGAGCCGGCCGGTATCCAACGATGTTAATGTCTAACTTCAACTAATCCATGAAATTACGTCACCGTTGTTGAAAACGTAATTCTTTATCTATATTTCTGATGAAGCATTTATTTGACTCGGATTTATTTCTTACACTGAAAAAAATTATTAAGATGCATAAAAACCTTGTAGAATTATAATTTGGAAGAGCATAGTCTCTGACACCTACGTACTGTGGTGTGAAATATTTCCTTTACCATATAATGTAATACTAAAGGCATTATTCATTGTCAGTCAACCATATGAATTTCTATATGAGAAAAGATAACAACAGCTTTAATAATTCAGAGATAAACTTTTATTTTAGTCTTCAAGAAACAATCAGGCAACTTAAAAATAGAGTGATAGATTTTTGGGAGATATAAATAGTTAAAAATGAAGGGTATAAATGTAGGCATTTTTCCTTATTCAAAATTCTGTCATATACAACTCTATCAACACGGAGATTCGAGTTTGTAGCACTATCACAGTTTAAATCACAAGTTGTCCCAAGTTAACACTTATGGATGCCATCTCAGTAGTCCAAAGGTTGTGCGTTCACTCACGAAACTGAGGGTCTTTAATTCAATTTCCACTTGCAAGATCGTGGGTGTGCACTACTGGGGAGTCCTGTACACGAACGAAACGACCTTCTAGTGCTTCCAGGCTTTCAGTGGTGGTATAGCTTAGATCGACTAGTGATTTTAACTGTGAAAATATACAGCTTTATCACTTAGCTTAATCAAATTGAAAAACTGAAATTGTTGATTGGTTAAATTTTTCTAGTACCAATAAACATAAAACGGTCTTAAATTGTACCTTCCAATGCCTTCATTAGAAGAACTACACATTTATCTATTCAGAACAAGTTGTTTCCATGTATCATCCACTCGTTTCAGCACATATCCATATTACTTTGTTTGGGTAGAAGGTTTGGAAAACGAAACGATGTTAGTAAATACTTTTGCTATTTTAGTTATCTAATTGGCGTATCATACCATCAGGAATAGAAGACAACGTATTCTACCCCAGCTAAGTCGTACGGCTGAATTGTTTTAGATTTAAAAAATCTATGTCTACTTATACATCACAGTTTGCTCAGAAACAAACACTCAAGAAAAACTAATAAATGTACTAAGTGGCATTTTTTGTAGTAGCTATCTGGAAATTTTAGCAGTGAAAAACTAACGATAAAGGAAAAAATTCGGAGTTTATTTTCACGACTTAAGATGCTCTCATGTAGTCGAATAAATGTTATCCAAACCAGTTATTTCATCTGGACACTAGTGATTAGTGACTTCTAAAAGACTAGGAGGGAACTGTAGTTTGTGCTGATGTCGTTCAGAAAAACGATGAAAGCTCCACGACCAAACCATCCAGCTCAGAGAACAAAACTCCACTAAAATTAATTAGCTAAACCGCACTTACCAAATTCATAGAAGTAGTTAATTCAGAGGTGGTAATATATAAAAGATTGCATATAAGGATATAGTACAGGAAGAAAGAATTAGTTCGTATAAAGAAAGATATGAAGCGATTTTAATCTCTTAGTTTAAGGGAAGACAGGGAGTGTATACACCGACGCCATTGAGGTCGTTTCTGAGCCACGTCACCAAGAGTCGCCAACCATTGGTTATGATAGTCACGCGGACTCCAACCAAGTAGTTTAAAAGTTAGCGACCTCGAGCACTGATGCCACGTTTTGATTTGGTCGCCCTTAACTTTCTTCCAACCATCCCCAACACCGGTTAGCATTGCACGTCGTGGTAATCGGTGTTCAGGCATACGTAACACGTGGCCCAAACATCTCGGTCGATGAAGATTCACAACTTCATCAACTGATTTACCATCATTTCCTAATACCCTGCGTCTAACCTCACTATTACTTACCCGGTGATCGCAACAGACGCCAGCAATATTTCTAAGGCATCTGTGGTCAAATACTAGTAGCTTACGGGTGTCTTCTACTCTTAAAGGCCATGTTTCGCTGCCATAAAGTAAGACAGAACAAACTGCCGCACAGTATACTCGTCCTTTTATTGATAGACGGATATTTAGCCTTCGTCATAGGTGACGTAAGTTGGCAAAAGCCAAGCGAGCTTTTCGAATACGTGCTGAGATTTCGTCCGATACCAACCCATTAGGGCTGATCAGACTTCCAGTATAAGTGTAGTTGTCAACGCGTTCGACCACTTCACTCCCTATCCTTAGTTCATGTGTTGACGCAGGCTAGTCCTGAAGCAACAACTTGCATTTAGAGGGGGGGAAACGCATCTCAAACATTCTGGCATTGTTGCTTAGTGCTACCAGAAGACTGCATTTTATCAGCGTCTTCATCAAAAAAGGAATATGTCATCTCCGTATTCTAAGTCGATAAGTGGGCCTCCTGGAAGGAGATCAATACCCGAGAATTCAGTTGACGAGAATGTTATTTCCATCAGTAGGTCTATGATGAAGTTAAACAAAAATGGAGAAAGTGGAAAGCCTTGATGGACACCACTTGAGGTTGCAAAAGCAGATGACAGTTCGCCATAAGCTGTGATTCGACTGGTAGTGTTCGGGTAAAGAGCCTTCACAAGGTTTATGTACTTCTGAGGTACGCCTTTCGACAGACACAAAACCTCTCGGCCTACAGAGTTAAATGCTGCTTTTAAGTCGAGAAAGACCACCATTGTCGGACGCCGATAATAATGTCTATGTTCTGGAACCTGACGAATAGTGAATATGTGATCGATCCAGTAACAACAAGGTATGAAGCCAGCCTCATTTTCTCGTGTTTGTAGTTTATGAGTCTTAGTTAGGCGTTTGATAATTATCGAGGTTAGTATTTTAGATGTTATATTTGTCAAACTAATCCTTCTATGGTTGTCACAGGATGACTTTGACCCTTTCTTATATGTTGGGACAATCAGTGATTGTAACCAGTTAGATGTGATTACAACCAACTCGCAGATTCTAGCTAAGATATTAATCAACCTAATCGCTAAAATTGGACCACTATACTTAAAGATCTCTGGAGCTAATCCATCTGAACCAGCTGCCCTTCATCGTTTCAGGTTAGCTATAGCCTTTTAAACTTCTGCCAGGTTTGGGGGACCTACTTCAATGTTCCATTCACAATGTATGGGAATGGTGGGTACTTGTAAAGTAGCTGACGGCCAACTGAACTGCCCCTCAAAGTGTTCCGCTCATTGTTCCAAACTTCTGGACTGGAAGCAGATAAGAGCGTCGTCTTTTCATGAGATAGTCTCACTTACACTTGACTTATTAATTCCAGTTTCTTTAATTAGTCTGTAGAGCTGTCTTGTGTTCCCTATAGCCGCCGCCTTTTTCATCTCTTTTGCTTTCGTTGCCCACCATTGTTCACGGTCGTTCCTTAAACTTTTGCTTAACCCAGATCTGATTTGTTTACGCTCTTCATCGTGTTCAGAGCGTGATGGGATGAGAATCCAACAGTGCAATAGACTTTGAAGAAAGCCATTGGTTTTTTGTAATCCTTTGGTGTAGATCACTAATAGATGTCACTACTGTTTCCATAGCTGTTTGTATATCTTTTCAAGCAATATCTGGTCCAGCCTCTTTGTCAGAACTACCCAAGTGTGACCTTAGTTGATCCTGGAGTCTACTTTCGGCTTTCTCACCACTTAATTCAATTCTAGTGGGTCTTCTTACCAAACAGCACATAAACGGCTGTTAACGAGGATCCACTCTAATAGTGCTTGTTCTACCTTCGTACTTAGTGCTATGCCTACACCCACCAGTTCACGAGGACTAGCCATCGGGTCGCCAGATATACGGAGGACGTATCTCGTCGGCCCTCCGTTCTGGAGAGGTGAGGCCAACCGAATGAGCACACTATTACCGTGTATGAATGTTTCGGAGACATGGCATGCATCAGTGGTATGAAATTTCAGGGTTTTAGCCAAGAAGACCTGTTGGCTGATTTGACACAGGGTGAGTATATTGAAAGCTTCAATGTGTAGTTTAGAGTGGGGTTTCAGTAGACCTGGAACAGTGTTTTGTGCACTAGAATCGTTAACTATGGTGATACTTGATGAGGAGGCCAAAAAAGGTAGGTTAGTGTTGAAAGTCGATGTTGGAGGAATAATAGGAATTGAAGAGGGAAGTTGATTATGAATACAGTGATCTTGAGTGCTGTTAAAGGTATGAGAGAAGTTATCACTTCCAGATTTCCCACACCATCGAAGGGCTTTTCTGGATGTACCTGAAAAAGAAATTTGATTAGAGGTGGTCTTAATGGCCTAAGAGCGTGACCGCAGTGCCCAAGGGATAGTGCTTGAGGTCGGTCACACTCGAAATCTGTGGGATATAGCGAGATGTGCATCTTTTACGGTCGATCCTTTTAAACCCCACCCCTCCTTGTGGGAAGGCAGCATTGCTGTTATGCTGGTTGTCTGAAGGAAACACTTTACTGCCGTCACACCTCTGTACAGTCAGCAGTACAACTTCACCTTTGGTTTGCTGCTTTTAGTCTTATTACTCTTCAACCAACCTGTCTGGTATGGTAGGACCTTGAGGAACGATTATTCCAACCAGTATAGCTCGATTGGTTCATCACAATAGGTAAGCCCGATCACCATGTCAAGATATCAGCAACGGTAGGGTAACTAACTATATTTCAATTTATTTTATACTGGATATGGCAAGTATAAACATATAACCTTAACGCTCATCAGTAAGATATGTCAATTGGCTCATTGTTTGTAGTAGATTCTTTTATTAATAGACTTAGTTAGATATTTAAGATCATAACATTACAATCGTCACGATTTGGTAAAGAATAAGTATACAGTTGAGTTATTAAAAAAAACTGACATTCATTTATTTGACGAAGCTACCCAGGTTCGTTTACAAATTATTCTGCTAAGGTTTTAGTGACTTGACTCCTATGGGAGTTAATTAAAATTATTTTAAGTAAACATCCAGTTAACATTATATTGACAAATATTAATGATCATCAGGTATGCAGTTTATTGTGATTAACAGTTGAGCAGTGGATAAATCCAAAATCTAGCATGGTGAAGAATGATAATTTAACTTCTGCAAAGATAATATTGAATGTGCGAAGCCATAAAAAAAAGTATGGCACTTATTATCGTATGAGAGTCTAATGGTGAATAACTTTACAACAGTGAGAATGGTTTCGAATAATGATGTTGAGGATCATCAATCACATTTCTTAATGAAGACATTCAACAAAATTTACAATTATTCATTTAACAAAAACTGACATTTCAGAATCCTATCCATCTTAACTATTTAAGTCTACTACTGCCTAACTAGACTAGTTGTATAAATAAAATTCTTGATGCATTATATGCTGTTTTCTTTACTAACAAAGATATTCTGAAAATAATATAATAATTAAGAATAAACGATGAGACAACTTATGGACGATATTTGAGCAACGCTAAAATGACTTTGGATTGTTCACATACTAACTAGAGACAAATGAGTGTTATATATTAGGTTAAGGGATTAGGATTTACAGTTGGACGTAAGGGATAGAAATTCAATTTAATGTTTTCATTACGAACTGGCATCAGCTATAATGCCAAAATGGTACATAGTCAAAATGAGTGAATGAATTTCGCGCCAAAACAAAAGATCTGCTAAGTTAAATCTGATCGGTTTATCCATAAATTATAGTCTTGCCGAATAAACTTTTATTTTCGACCCATGGGAGATATAGAAATGAATTATGTAAAAAGTTGATAAGTGAATTGGAATGAAAAGCTATATTATAACATTATATATATATATATATATATATATATATATATATATATATATATATATATATATATATATATATATATATATATATATATATATATGATGACTAAACTATAAAGATAATAATAAATACATAAATCAGACTGAAGTAATTCATAAAGTTTTACAGTTATGTGCAATAAAATTTTGATTACATAATTTGTTACGTGTTTACCATGTAATTTTCAAAGTAAAATGATTATCATTGGAAATAAAATACACAGTGATGTCTGGGAAATTTGAAATTTGACACTTGCTAGAATTTATGATGATTCCGATTAGGAAGTATCTTATAATTAATTCCTGTAGGGTTATAATCATTCAGAAAAACATGACGCCTACTTCAGTTATGTAGGGAGTTATAATTATACAGTATTATAGGCTTATTAGAAATGTGTGGAATGTTTGTTCAATGTCCACAGAAACATTTTAAAACTTCCAGTTATCCTTTAGATGATAATGCTAAAATTTAACTTTGAATCAGTCAATTATTTAGAATTATCAGCTAAAATCCCTTAATACAACTGTATTAAGACTTTGACTATAATTGACATTTTTCAAAACTATCTAAATAGAAACTTCGATTTCGAAATTTTACAGAACTCTTTTAATGAGTGTTATAATTCGGTTGACCAACTCTTACTATATACGATAGCTTTAACAAAGAATCAGAGTATCACCTGAACTTTATGAATGAGGAACAAACTGTAACTTGTCAAATATTTTTGAATTTGGAATAATGAACTTATGTACATTGAATTGAGGGAAAATATTGCTAATAATAGTCAAAGATTGATTTTCAATAGACAACTATTAACCTGGTGTGGATTATGAATGAGAAATTCTGAGGATTTACATACTGAGATCAAACAGCTATTGAATGTTTTCTAGTTTTTACTGACTGTTAAACTAACATCGATATAAACTACGAAATTCAACAATCTTCATACAGCCCCGTTTAATAATAATATTAAACTGGCGACTATGAAATAGTATTAGTAGTTTAGATTAGACATTTTTTAAAATTATACTCATTGAACTACAATACTTGATGTCGATGGCTAAGTTCGAAAACTCCTAAGTTATCAGTCATATCCTTTGGTTAGTTGAACAGGAAAGTGATTATTGATCAAAATTCGTAGCCAAGTTGACAAAAAGTTGAATAGTTAGATCGAAAGTTAAGGTTCGAGGTTGTTTAAAATTAATAATTCTATGGGATTAAGTTAACAGTTCTAATAATTTAAATTTATCATTTTGATTACAACTAGTTTCATTAATTCATTAGAAGAGTTATTGAACATTTAAACGTCTGAAAACTGTTCAGTTTATTTGTAGAACAAGATGAATTAATGATATAATAGGCCGATGGCATGAAATCGATACCAATAGTCTTCCAGTTACAATAAATAGTCATTTAAAGATATAGCTGTTCTGTTTTTAGAATATTTTCTATACAAGGTGAGAACATGATTTTTTTAAGTAAGCATGTTTTAATGGAGATCATGAATCGATCGGTGTTAGACGACCATCGAAAACCTAGAAGCAATGGTCGGCCGTTTTGTCAAAACTCAGTAATCTCCGCAACCTTATACTAATAAAGATGTTTTAATGAAATTAACCTTGAACGGAAAATAAAATCAATTACTCAGACTACTTATCAGTAGGCAAATTTATTATGTATACAAAGGCAATCACGAGTTTTACAGTCAGGGATTTCCATTAATTTATTTATTGATGTGGACCTTATGTAGTATGGACAAAAATTTATTATCTACAACTTATTAACTAGCTAGAGAAAAATAAAGCGAAATGTAATAACTTAAGTTTATTTTACGTAAATAAGCTAGAAACCTCCATTCTCATAATAAATTTCATGAGATTTGACCAGTATTGTACGACAAGTTCAATTTTTTAAAATAGAAATACTAAAGACGATTGTCAGAAAATATTTTTTAATTGTTCCTCATCAACTTGACTAGTAACGGTGTAAATTAGGGGAATAATTTATCGTGATAAATGTGTACATGTGGAGGAGGGAAATGTTAAAGCATTTAAGGGATACTTAATAAAATTAATATTTATTCATGATAAAACTAATTTATCCTTGTATTAAGAAAACTCCAACCCACAGATTTAAAGTTGAACAAATAGCTACGTCCCATCTCTTCAGTCTCTGAAATATCTGTACTGGTGGTATAACAGTTTAGTTGCTAATATCAATTACAAGCGACAAACATTTGTAGTGGATCTTATGGTAAATTCAGTCAACTCATTTGAATATACTTATCTAGTGATTTCGTATTTGTCAGTAATAGATTGTGGAGATCATCGGAACCACGAACCGACCTTAAGTTAGACCACCGTTAAAAATTTGGAAGAATCGGACAGCCGTCTCATCCTAGTATGTAACTCCTCAGAAGTAAGCGTCCACAACCCTGGACGCAAGACCTTCGGCACCTCTCGTGAATGCTTAATCTCTAATCCACTGAACCGGGATCCAGCGGTGTTAAGGTCTAACCTTAACCAATCCACAATATTACGCGACTATCTTCCATTGTCTTAGACATTAACAGTTTAATGCTGACTCAATTGCCCATAGGTTAAACATTCATTAGCGAGATCGGTCTTAGGTTCGATCCCCATGTGCAGGAACGGGAGTGCGCCCTGACGAGGAGTTTCATGCTAGGACAAAATGGCTGTCTAATGCTTCCAGGTTTTCATTGGTGGTCTAGGTTAGGTCGGTTCATGATTTTATTGAGATTCAGCATTCATTTAAAACATTTATCTGCCTGGTTGCGAGATTTAATACTATACACTTTTATTGAAATGCAAGAAAATAAACTGCAATCCCTCAGTCGACTTCTTAAAAATAATGAAAAACCAAAGCAAATCTATGAGTATTATTATTTTGGAAACAAAATCAGAATTCATACCAACGTCGACCAACTTGCAAAGGAAACAATTTCATACATACTTTACTCCTTACAATCAGAACAAGTGTAAGCTTCGAATTCGCACTTGATCTTTTGAAACTGAAAACTTTTGCCGAAAATACTTCCGGCCTGTTTGTTTTGCTATTGAAGACAATTTATCATAGACATAACCACTAAAAACCAACTAACATGTATGATGTAAAACAGATATTATATCTTTGACAAATCATAAGATAAGCAAAATGATTGACTTCCAGGAAAATGTTGCAGAAAAGCACTGACAACTGATAACCTTCGAAAATATTCACGACCATCAGGATCAACATGAAAAAATCTAAATTCAAGATGTTTTGTAACTTTGCATAGCGAAACAGAGAGCTATATAAAACAAAATCAAATGTGATAATTCATGAATTATTACACTTTTAATCGTCTAACGAGCACAGAAAACCATAAACCGAGACAGGCGATATTTCCATGTTTGGGAATAGTAAAAATAAAAAAATAGTAGGAAAAGGGAAGTGGTCGGCAACAGGATATATGTGATCAGTAACAGAATCTACGATATTCAGAAGATAAAGAAGGTATACGTTTCTGCTACTGTCATCTAGAGTAACCAGGAGCTCAGGATGAATCAGTAAACATCTTTGGAAAATACAGCGCCGCAAACGACTAAAGAAACAAAGAAAAATATTCTCAACATTTAAAAGTGGCTTCATATGGAGCATGTCTATCTACTCTATGCAGCATTGTCTAACGACTGTTGCCACCAAGTTATACAACCTGACAGAATTCAGCTAATATACGAACATAGCTCACAACGAAAGTCAGTGTTTCTGTAAGTTGATATCTTTTTCTGATTTACTTCTACTTCAGATAATACTGCATGCTGTAAGTTAGCAACGCGGCTGGGTGACTAATACCTGTTATTTCTATTGAAGAATATTCACAATACCACTGACTAGCTTCGTTTTTTCCAGTCTCTCTACACTTAACTTCACCGTTAATTGTGTAGCTTATGACAAAGGAGCACTTTTCAGAAGACACTGGTGATCAGAAACATAGTTTCATATTATTTGTCTAAACAGACGAACCTCAAGTTTACGCAACAGAAAATCTTACGCTGCATCTATCACTGAT
Organism: Schistosoma margrebowiei; assembly: GCA_944470205.2. NCBI lineage: Eukaryota > Metazoa > Platyhelminthes > Trematoda > Strigeidida > Schistosomatidae > Schistosoma > Schistosoma margrebowiei. The sequence goes on along the minus strand of OX104028.1, from coordinate 72,841,655 downwards.
GGTAAACATTCCTAGAGATAACGGGTGAAAATCAGTATTGAGGTCTGCACAAGCATCACACATTCACAATTAGACAATACAAGTTAGGTTATCCACCATATACCTGAGGATGAAGCATTCTGTATCCGATGAGAGCAGCACTGTTACTGCTTGGCAATAAATAAATGCAGCTAAAGGATTATTCCTAAATGGTAGAAACTATCATAACCAAGCAGAATCACTGAATTGAAAGTGTCCAACTTATACTAAACAATCACTTTCCATAAATTGTCATTCCTGGTCACACTGATAAAACTAGGAAAGTGAAATTTCACCTAGTGTGACAATCATATTATTCGCATTATTCTAGGTGAACTGAGTTTGTGTTTTACAGTCAGTCAGTCAGTCAGCTACAACGTAGAACCATGCACTTATGTGCATCGGTCCAGGTTGCCATACCGCATCAGCCCAACAAGATGAACACCGGATTCATAACAGTGGTTAGGTAAAAGGTGGTAATATATAAGAGAAAGATTGCATATAGAGATATAGTATAAGCAGAAAGAATTGGTTAGTAGAAAGAAAGATATGAAGCGCTTTTAATCTCTTAGTTTAAGGGAGGAAACCGAGTGTATACACCTACGCCATTGTGATCGATTCTGAGCCATGTCATCAAGAGTCTCCAACCATTGGTTACGATAGTCACGCGGACCCCAACCAAGTAGTCTGCATCTACCAACATGGCTCAGACTAGAAGTTAGTGACTTCAAGCACTGATGCCACGTTTTGGTTTGGCCGCCCCTAACTTTCTTCCAACCATCCCCAACACCGGATAGCATTGCACGTCGTGGTAATCGGTGTTCAGGCATACGTAACACGTGGCCCAACCATCTCAGTCGATGAAGATTCATAACCTCATCAACTGATTTACCATCCTTTCCTAATACCCTGCGTCTAACCTCACTATTACTTACCCGATTATCCCAGCAGACGCCAGCAATATTTCTAAGGCATCTGTGGTCAAATACTAGCAGCTTGCGAGTGTCTTCTACTCTTGTGTGTTTTACAATAACTCTGTGTATCTTCTTCATTCATATGCTGTTTATTAACTAATCACCAAGTATGTGCAATACAAATACATAAATCAGGGTATTTGATTTAACGAAAATGTGAATTTAGATGACTTGTTTTAGGAAAGTCAATAAATCTTTATTACACAAGTATTTTGTGCTCTGGGAATTATAGTGGTTTCCATTTTCAAGTATTAGCAGTAAGATTTCAGATAAAACAGAGCCAATGCGTGCATAGAAGAGGTGATAAAGGGATAACAGAAACCCTGATACTTCTCAATGCAAAACATGAATAATTTTATATTTTATCTTATCATAATACAACAGAAAATACAATACACTGAATAGCTAAATCAACAAACCATATGCAATTATAATTTATTCATTCAAAGATCCTATCAACCACACATATTTATATCTTGGAAGAAAGTTCCGATACAAAAGTCATATAAGAAAACCGAATCTGATAAATTAAGATTATTTACAAAAATGTCAAGATCACATTAACTAAGGTAATCTGATTCGTCTGAATGATCAGATTTTGTATCTGCTGTCCTTCTGTTAGCATTTGCCAAGGTACCAAAATAAACAGTCAAAGCTTTGCTTTTGAAATTAATCAAGTTCAATTCGAATTCAATGTCTAACGAATTCATTTTAATTTCTCTAATACATTTGGCTGAAATTTCCAGAAAATCTGCCATATTTGTATTACGAGGCAAGAACAACGCTACATTCCCATTGGTCAGCACCAGAGCTAAATACAAAGCACACCATAAATTTGTGTTGCAATTTTGAAATTTTATACTCGATAAGTTAAAACTTTCATGTTCTAAATAACTAGGTCCGCCCCATGGTGGTGACATTAGAGCAGCAGTATATTCAACGTTGTTGGTCAAACCAGATTGAGAAACGAAATTTGACTGAATCTGCTTCCATGCCCAAGTAAAATAATCTTCACAAACAAATTCAATAAGATGGCGAACGCCATAAATTTCCGCATTATTTGCAGCCATTGAAATACGAATTGGATCGGATTCAATCGCAATCACTAAAAGAGGTTGAAGAAGTAAACTTTATACTCAAACTTAGAAAATCCCCAACTTTCTGTTGTCTGTACTACAAATAAAAAGGTGGATTAAATAGACAACACGTGATCAACATTACAGTCAGAATAAAGGAAAAACAACCAAAGTTGATGGGTAAGATGTCCTAGACTCGCAGAGCAGAAGTACTTTTGAAAAAAAGTACTTATTATTCTAGGAATAAACATCACTGTCTAATTATCGTTTCTGAACACAGATCAAAGGTCACACAGGGAAAAGTAGTTATTCGAACTATTTAGATGATGATGAATATTTCATTTAGGTTTCCTGGAACTTGGATAGTTGATTTGCTAAATATATGAGGTCATTCAGTGTAACCTTCCGTTCTACAGTTATGATCGCTGGTTTTAACAAATAATTCACTGGACAGTACTTGTTAGTACCTTCCATGAACTACGATATTTGATCAGTTGTTGCCAACTACTGAACAAACTATATTAAATATTATTTTACAGTGGGTGATAGTGAGATGCAAGAAGCGTATTTTGTCTTGCCCAGACATAACAATATATGTTGTTATTCCTCGTGGGGCTCAAACAACATGGACACTACTGTTTACCACTATGCTACTAAGATGCCATCAAAACCCTTGGTTTAACAGACGTTAGTTGTTATTAAAGTTCAGAATTTCTTGTTATGAATCTGGAGGACCGTAGTTATCTGTTGTCAGTATACAGGTTAATTTTACTAATGTCTTGAAATTTTAATTTAATATATTATTAGGTGGATTATGTTAACGTAAAATTAGTGTTGTTTCTGTTTTCCTATGGCTAGTTTTGCATTTGAGTCCTCGGCAATACGGTACCCAATTCTTGGTCGAAAAACTGGCCATCTTCACGGAAAATGAAGAGAATCAAAAGAGATAACCGTCACACAGATCTGGGGACCCAAAAAGTTGTTTTCAACTCACTTAAGGTAAATTTCGTTTAAATTATAAACCATACTTAAGATGAATTTTATCTAAAACTCAGAGACAGCTACATCTTGGTAGTAATACTCACATGAACGTAGAAAGTAGTTTAGGTTAGAGATAGAATTAAGAGGATTTGGACTCGATAAGAGAATATTATAGACTAGACAAGTATCGATTAATAAGTTGAAGAAACAAAGTGAAGGTGATGAATCATCTGGATTTCGTACTGAAGGTAGAGTTATGGAGACCATGAGAATTAACTGGTCTGCTAACAAACATCAGATGTGATTTATTATCAATGATAACTCAGTTAAGTAAGTAGTTTGGACCGTCGACTTGCCAAAGGATGAGATTGTCAAATTTGATAAAACTAGTCTCAAGTTTTGTATATTTATTAAAGGATTCGAAACGAATATTAGAGATAAAATCAGCGGTAACGAACAGTAGTTAATGTACTCGTTGCATTATTATGAACGGCAAGAGGAGCAATAAAGGACCGTGTTTTGCCACCAGGTGAAAGATACAATAAAGTAATGGGGATTCTGTGAGTTTATTTCATCGGGCCTTTCTAGTCAATTTACTGGTAAGTTTATTTTTGCAGCTAAAGGATGTAACAGTATTTCAAAAGCTTGTAAGACAAATGAACTGTGAGATGATCTTGTCAAAAAACGGATTGAGAAGAGGGTTTAAACCGTTATGCTAAGATAAACTAGTGATTCAGAGGCAACCCCGTATTGATAATGACATTCTGATGAAGAGACCAGAACATAACTTCCACAACTTACTTGAATTTCCAAGTAGAACAAATAACTTGTTTTTAGTTCGGGATTTTAGGCATAATTTAATCATTTGGTCAAAACATTTTAACGTAGTCTACGATTAGGACATTAATTTTTAGTAATCCACCACAGATTATCTACAATACTGTACTGAGAGAAAGTTGATATATAATACCATTATATAAGATTCAACAAATACAATTACGATCTACATTAAGAAGATGGATAACACATTACCTCGAAATCCACGTAACGCGAATTGTATAGCATTTGATCCAGTACCACAGAAAATATCCAAGACTGTGTAACTTCCTTTTGTCGAAGGCGTAAAAACTCGATATATACGTTTGGCCTGGTGAGCAGCAATTACTTCAGGAGTAGCACTGAATAATGAATCTACATAGATTAGTAAATAAATAATAAGCAAATGATTGCTGTATGAATCAATATTATGCATTCCCGGGTCATCGTTTACTTATTTTGGTTGAGTATAGTAAAATTAATTGATCAAAACGAACTTACCACAATCGACCTGAATCCCAGAATCAAAACGAGAGAATAGACGAAATCTTTGAGCCCAATATTTATCCATTAAAGGGTCAAAGCTATTGCACATCAGCTGTTTGGACTCACATGCTAATTTAGGTACAGGCGGATTATAACGCCAAAAGAAGCGACAGTTGTATAAAAGAGCTGAGAAAAAAGACAATAATTATAAGATGATTACAATAAAATTTCGGCAAAATGTTTTTTTTTGTTCTGCAAATGAAGTAAAATGATTTAATGCATTGTGTATAAGGAAAAACAAACCAAATTATAAAGTTTGATTCAATCCTCATAAACAAAGTGAAGGGAAACATCAGTCACTAAAAATTAAGTATGAATGAAATACTGTGAATTTAATGTTGTATAGGATGTATGTCGGCTGCATTGACAGTATGAACCAACATATTGTAGCAACTAGCATTGCTACATGTCAATGCAATATATTCTTATTTTTGGACAGACGAATTATTCTAGCCATCTCAATTCGTTTTGTTATTCATACATGTGACCTTGAGTGTGTGTGTATAATTGAACGATGAGTCTAAATGCTTCATTGTATCTTTCATGCCTATAAATGTTGAGTCACGTCTTAGTTAAATAGAGTAAGCGTATCGGCCTTCCCCATCACTTGTCTTAACGTCTAAATAAACGAGTGCTTGAAATAAATGCTTTCACTTTAATTCGCATTTGGCCTTCTATCAACAATGTTTCTCAAACAGGATCAGTCTAATTTACTTACTCACTTAGGCCTGTTACCCCTTATGGATGAGCACAGGCCGCTCACCAGCATTCTTCATCTAACTCTGCACTGAGCAATCCTTTCCAGTAGCTATTCATCTTATTCATGTTTATTTTTAATTCTCGAGGCAGTGTGGTTTTTGCCTTCTTTATTTTCGTTTCCCTTCAGGATTCCAAGTTAGCGCTTGCCTTGTGATTCAGTTTGGTGATTTCCTCAGTGTGTCCTATCCACTTCCAACACCTTTTCCTAATTTCCTCCTCAGCTGGAAGCTGTTTGTTTTCTCCCACAGCAGGCTGTTGCTGATGATATCCAGTCAACGGGTATTGAGTATCTATAGCAGACAATTGTTTATAAATATACTTGTACTGTTTTGATGATGGATGTGGTAGTTATCCACGTCTCAGCTCCGTACAGTAGAACTGACTGTCTTGACGTTGGTATTGAAGATTCTCATTTTGATATTGGTTGACCGACAGTTGTTTTGAGTTCCATATGTTCTTCAAGTATAGGAATGCTGTTGTTGCCTTACCGATCCTCGCCTTTACGTCTGCATCAGATCCTCCAAGTTCATCGATGACGCTGCACAAGTAAGTGAAAGTTTCCACATTTTCCAGGTCTTCTCCATCAAAGTGTGATTGCGTCGATGTTCTCTGTATTTTATTTGAAAATCTTGCTTGTTCCCTTGTGTATGTTGAGGCCTACTGATTCAGAGGTTGCTGCTACACTGGTTGTCTTCATGTGCATTTGTTGATGTGTATGAGATAGAACGGACAAATCGTCTAGTTGCATCCAACCTGTCCGTTGTATTCCATGCTTCCCCTCAGATGTGAAGGTCTTCATAATCTAGTCAACCACCAGAAGAGAAAGGAGGAGAGTAGGCAGCCTTGTTTGACAACGGTCCTTACTTGGAATACGTCTGTTAGCTGTCCTCCATTTAGCACTTTGCACTGTAGACTGTCGTATGAATTCCAGATAATGTTGACGATTTTCGCAGATACTCCATGGTGTCGAAGAAGGTTCCATAGTGTTCTCCTATCCACACTGTCAAACGCTTTCTCATAATCAAGGAAGTTGATGTATAGTGACGAGTTACATTCAACTGATCACTCAACGATGATCAGTAGTGTCACGATTTGGTCTGTGCACGACAGATTCCAGCACTTTGATCTCGAAGTTGGGTGTCTAATGAGTCTTTCATCCGGTTCAGCGACACTGTTCAAAACTTATCCTTGTACTGGTAGTAGAGTGATGCCTCTTTATTTCTTACACTTGCTGGGATCTCCATTCTTTGGAATCTTGATGAGATGTCCTGCTCTCCAGTCCGTCGGCACATGTTCTTCCTTCCAAATCTTCAGGAATAGAATGTGGAACATGTGTGCAATCACTTCTATATCTGACTTCAATGCCTCAGATGGTATATTGTCAGGTCCTGCTGTCTTCCCACTCTTCAGTTATCTAATCGCCATCCTGGTTTCTTCGATCGTTGGTGCAGTGACATCTATAGAATTATCTGTGTATGTTGCTCCGATGTCCAGTGGGTTCAACGGAAATGGTTTGCTTAAGTGTTCATCAAATTATTCTGCCTATCTGTTCCTCTGCCCTTGATTTCAGTGATTGGCTTGCTTTCTTTGTCCTTGATCGGTCTCTCGGGTTTCCTGCTAGTTTTTTTGTTGTGTCGTATTGTTGCTTCTCATTTCCTTCTCTTACAGCTTTTTCCTCTGTCGGTGCTAGCTTTTCCACGTATTTCTACCTGTCGTCTCCAATGCTCTTCTTCATTTGCTTCTGTGTATTCGATGTGCCTCGACTTTCTATGTTCTTGTTTGTCTGTTGTTCATTGCTGTCTTCTTGTTTTTCCTATCTTGAGTCTTGACCAGCGTTTGCATAGAGATCCATTCCTTATGATGATGCTTCTTGTGGCCCAGAACCTCCTGACACATTGAAGTTAATGCTTCTTTGATCCCTTCCCGACTGTCCTCCATAGTAGTTTCTTCTTCTTCTTCTAGTATATCCTGTAAGGATTGGAACCTGTTGTTGAGTTATCCTGAATTCGTTGAGTTTGTCAGTATCTCGAAGGAAGTCTGTATTGAACCTTTGTAATGCTGTTTCCCTAGTTATCCATTGCTTTTTTAGATTCAGTTTCACTTTGGAAACCACCATGTAGATGGTGATCTGAAGCTATGTCAGCTCCTCTCCTGGTTCTCACATCTTCCATTGACCTTATGAATTTCTTACTGATGCAAATATGATCTATCTGGTTTTCCGTGGTGTCTTCCGGTGAGACCCATGTAGCTTTGTGTATGTGTTTTTGTGGGGATATAGTGTTACCTATAACCGTTTTGTTCAACGCATATAAATTTGCAATTCCCTTGCCATTCTCGTTCCTTTTTCCCAGTCCATGTCGTCCCATGATATCTTCACACTCGTTCTTGTCTCCCCCGACTTTGGCGTTTAAGTCTCCCATCATGATAGTCAGGTTGTTTTCTGAGTACTTCTCTATGACCGACTGCGGCCTCCCGCAAAACTGATCTTTATCGTCGTTTGCTATTATTGGTGGGTGCATTGCATCGGATAACATTCATTGTGACTCTCTTTAGTTTTGAAGAATGCTCTGATGATCCTGGATCCACGAGGTTTTCATTCTATATGTGTTTTACGTGTTTCTTTGGACAGCATCAGTGCGATTACTTGTGTGTGGGAGGTATTTTCTCCTTCATGACTAGAGTACAACAGTACCTTTCTTGAATCCACCTTCTGCTGTCCAATTTGAGTCTAATAGGTTTTTCATTATGCTGAGCACCATCAAAACGTATCTCCTCATTCCAGTGTCCCACATTGTCCGGACACTACATGTAGCTACATTAATTGTTATTCTGGTTGTTAGGAGGGGCATCAGCCTCGTGACTTCCGAAGAATATCGTCTTTCGCTATAAGGCGTCATAATTTTTCTTCCAATTTCTAGGGCAGAGTTTAAATGGTTTAAATATTTTTCTGGTTAGCGTTGTTTAGCAAGGTTGTTTTCTAGAGGATGGAGATGTTAACCCTATGTCTATCCTCACATTTTTATCCAGGTTTAGGACCAGCAGTAACCCTAGAAGAGATACAGGCAGAATCATGCTTCGGCCTGAGCACCCAGGAACATCACAGCCCGCACACAAATCAAGTGACTTATGTGGCGCGTATGTATTCGGTGCCCTTTGTACCAATATTTATATGTTCGAATAAATAAACAAATAAAGGCAGAATATTACTAATATACAAATCACGGATTACTTCGGACCTAAGTTAGAAGCTATTTCAATTATCGATTTATTTTCATATTTATTAAATAGAGCTCACATATGAATATTGATTTAACCATGAATTTTCTGCTTGATATCTTTCCAAAGTCAAACCAACTTGTAAGAGAGTATATGCGCTCGTACTACTTTAGGAAACAAGTTCAAAATTACGTCATCTACATAGCGGATTGACTTCAGTTAAATAGCCATTTGGAACCGGAAAGCACTGGACGTCCTAGAATAAAACTTCTCAGAAGTGAGTATTTACGACCTCATCAGAGATCGACAGTAGAGCGTTCAGACATTCGAGAAAGCACTTGACCGTCAGATCCCTAAGTTGGTACCCAATGGTTGACATTTATAATTTCAATCAACTCGTGGTACTGAGTGATTATCATCCGAAATTATTAGAAGGTAACTGCCCCACTCCCGGGATGGTTGAGCTCTACTGAACACTGCTTATCAATAGAACTCCAGGAATTATATCTCCACACTGTGGAGTTGTAAGAGGATGATTATTATTAGTATAGGTAAGCTTATGGAGGCTATAGTCGAAGTGTGAAATGAAAAGTATTTTCTTATTGTAATTTTTATTATTAATTGTAATGTTTTATATTTACCAGTTATTGATATAAGAGTAAAGATGATCAGTCTTTATAGATCATTTGCGTTTATTTAATAAGTGCCCCTATATTATTTGCAATTATAAATTGATTATATTTTAAATATATGTTAGCAACCAAATTTAAGACATGGGCTTACTTTCATTGAATACCCTAACGAAGTAGGCTAGTTTTTGTGTGGACATCAACACTGTGATACAGATATATCCAACTGAAATACACTATTGATGTTTAGATAATTCATTATTTCCTTATCGCTACAAACTAATAATACGTCAAACATAATTACAGTAACGGGAGTTATTTAATGAAACCATCAAAGAAAAATTAACCAGAGTTAATACATTGACTAATCATTGAGTGGTAACCAACGTCATGTTTATGTAGTGTTTACCGATGATAGAATTCTATAGATGAAGTTGCAATGTGTTTACTATTCTAAGTGATTCAACATTAATTATACTGTGTTTAGACGTTAGCTGGTTGGCACGCACCAGTAAGACGAACGTGTGATCCTTAGAGGACTGATTAGTCCTGTGAAGTTCAAACAAGCCTCATCCAGGTTTGTATTGAGTCATTACCACTGAGCTATTCTGGTCATGAATGATCTCTTGTAGGACTGGGATGTTTATAATAAGAAATGCTGATAGAACTAAATTAGAATACTATACAGAACGATTCCCTTAAGAATAGAAACCTTATTCCAGGGGAAGAAATAAAATGACGAGAAAAAAAAGTAGAGTAGATTCTAATTTACCCTCTAAGTTGAATGTTGGCGAATTCCAGCAACGAGGCAGATTCAGTTCCCATGAGTTGAGTACGCGGTAACTAGGAGTATTGAGAACAAAAAAGATTCATATAGAGATACCTGGAACGACAAACAAGTTGATGTGTTAAAAATTGGAAAAATAATACCGTTAACGACACTACTATTATAGTCTTAGTTTTTTGTACTGATTTTTACAGGTTGTCACTTACAACATACATTTAGGGGACTCAAAACCACACGACTTTTATGGTGGAAATATTATGTTAAAGTGAATTTTCGAAGACTTGTCATTTATCTTAGTCCTCACATAACAAGAATAAACCATGATGTACTAGGTATGCTATTTATCATATACATGATTGGGTGGTCCTGACTGAGGTAAGGACGTCAAAACTCGGCAACGATCCATGGACTGGGTAGTTAAATTTATTATTTAAAAAAGGTAGTTAAATAATAACACATAGATTAGATCAGTGTTAAAGAACTGATAAAAATAGTAGATAAATTAAAAATGACAACTGAAAGTTGTGATATCGTCATTTTTATCTAGTCTAACAATCCCACCTAAACCTTGGCAAATGCGAATAATAAAATAACGTGACTAATAATCCACTATTCGATCATTACCATTATAGGACCTAGTACGCATATGTATTAGTTCAAGTTGCAACACCTCATATCACCACAACGACGGCAGATAAACAAGATGAGACAAAAAAAGAATTGATTTGGACGGCAATTGAAATTTGACCTTACGGAATACATTTTAAAAGGAACAATTTTAGTCAAAAAATCAAAAGTTAAGAATAACATTTAACTTAAGAGCTGGTGGGATAAAAAGAATGAATACTAAATTTTGGACCGACAATGTAGATGCGTCCAATGCTTACCTGGTTATTTATTCTGTCCTATCACACTAGTTTGATGTGTACTATCACCTTTTTCCTTTTAAAGCTTTAGTTACTTGCTTTACTACTGATACATGAGACGATTTACAATGACTAAGTTCTACATTAGTCTAAATAGTATGAAAAGTTTGGAGGTACTTGATGAAACTTATCTTCGAAATATTGTTCAACCGCGATTAAAGCATCGAGTGCATATTACTATAGCTAGTCTATGAAGTTATATCACTAGATATCTTAAAATATTAAGATATCTGAAGCGAAAAAGTGGAAAACATTCCATAATGATTAAATCAGCTGAAGCTATTCAACACTACTACGGAGCGTGTATGAAGCTGTAAACCATTTGATTTGGATCCTTGTAACAACTGTAACCTTAATTACTTACTTACTTACGCCTGTTACTCCTCGTGAAGGAGCATAGGCCACTCACCAGCATTCTCCATCCAACCCTGTCCTGGGAAATCCTTTCCAGCTCCTTCCAGTTTCTATTCATCCTTTTCATATCTGCTTCTATTATCCGACGTAATGTGTTCTTAGGCCTTCCTCTTTTCCGCTTCCCTTCAGGATTACAAGTTAGGGCTTGTCTCGTGATGCAGTTTGATGATTTGCGTAATGTATGTTCAATCCATTTCCATCGTCTTTTCCTAATTTCTTCTTCAGCTGGAAGCTGATTTGTTCTCTCCCACAAAAGGCATTTGCTGATGGTATCCGGCCAATGGATGTTGAGTATCTTGCGAAGACAGCTATTTATAAATACTTGTACCTTCTCGATGGTGGTTGTTGTAGTTCTCCAAGTTTCAGTTCCATATAGTAGAACTGCCTTGACGTTGGTATTGAAGATTCTCACTTTGATATTGGTTGAAAGTTGTTTTGAGTTTTATATATTCTTCGATTGTAGGAATGCAGCCCTTGCTTTGCCATTCCTCACCTTTACGTCCGCATCTGAGCCTCCTTGTTCATCGATGATGCTTCCCAGGTATGTGAAGGATTCTACATCTTCCAGAGTTTCGCCATCAAGAGTGATTGGATTGCTGTTCTCCACCTTGAATTTGAGGACCTTGGTTTTCCCTTTGTGTATGCTGAGGCATACTGATGCAGAGGCTACTGTCACACTGGCTGTCTTTGTCTGCATCTGCTCGTGTGTACGCGATAGGAGTGCTAGGTCATCTGCGAAGTCCAAATCGTCTAATTGATTTTGAGATGTCCATTGTATGTCGTGTTTTCCTTCAGATGTCGAGGTCCTCATAATCCAGTCGACCACCAGAAGAAAAAGGAAGGGAGAGAGTAAACAGCCTTGTCTGACTCCGGTCTTTACTTGGAATGCATCTGTCAGCTGTCCTCCATGCACGACATTGCATCGTAGTCCGTCGTATAATTTCCGGATAATATTGACAATCTTCCCAGGAACTCCATAGTGTCGAAGAAGTTTCCATAACGTCCTCCTATCCACACTGTCAAATGCCTTTTCATAATCAATGAAGTTGATGTATAGTGACGAGTTCCACTCAAATGATTGTTCGACGATGATCCGTAGTGTTGCAATTTGGTCTGTGCACGATCGATCCTTACGGAGTCCAGCTTGTTGATCTCGAAGTTGGGCGTCTACTGCATCCTTCATCCGGTTCAGCAACACTCTGTTGAAGACCATCCCTGGTATTGACAGCAGTGTAATGCCTCTATAGTTTTCACATTTGCTCAGATCTCCTTTCTTTGGGATCTTGACGAGGTGCCCTTCTTTCCAGTCCATCGGCACTTGTTCCTCCTCCCAACAACTGTAACCAGTGACCAGAAAATTTGACCTACGTAGCTCAAGGCCAATGGTGATCCCAACAGATATTTACTAATTCGTATGAAGATAAACAGAAATACGTAAACGGCTAAGTCATATACTCACAAGTTATTTGACACCAACAGTGAGCTTAACGAGAATATTTATCATCCATGCATTCAAAACAAACAATGAACAAAATTGGACCAAAGTTATATATTCATATTTTAGAAAATCTTACCTATTATTGTCATTATGTTCACTGGTAAACAAACAAACCATCTCCAGTACATAACACATTCTTGAAAAAACTGAACCTGCACAAATGTATGGATCGACCAAACTTTTTAATTCTCCAAATGAACTCATAAATAATGATCCAGAATATCGAACAGATTCAAGATCAAGATCTACGATGAAAATTGAAACAGTAAACATAGAAAACTTGAGGATTATCTGAAAGTTTTATTAATATTACTGATGCTACCAATAATAATATTTACGAAAACAGAGACAGTTGGGTTATGGCTGACAGTATAATTCAGTACGCGAGTTACATCTTATACGGGATAAGTTAGTTGGATGTACCTGGGTTCGAGTATTTACGTTCATATCAGCACAAAACTCAAGATCTTTCGCTTCAAACACCTAATCAGTTATCTACTGAGTCCAAATAGTCGCGTACTTGTGTAACAGGTGCAGCATGATGAACTGGTTAAAACTCAGTTAACAATATAAACAACAGGATAATCCAAGCACTTTTAATTACTATTACTAATAAAACAGAAGGAGTTGCAAATAAAAACTTACAATCAATTATAGTAATAGTATCATGACTTATGACTGTTTAAGAGTCATCACTAAAGATTGATGAGCTCTGAATTAACTACCTCTATGTGAGGCTGATTAACGTTTTATTAGTTTAGTAATAAGTTTTAAAGAAATATTTACAAAGTATCATTAGATGACTTATGAAGGTTTATCTAATACTGCACATATAGAATTACTGTGGTAACAGAGGCAAGTTTTATTTTTGTGTAAATTGTGATTGATTCAGTTGATGTCAATAAGTTGGTCCGATATTTGCTCATAAAAACAAAGTTATTGACTCCATGTCCTCCTATCCAAGAAGTAAAAAAGCTAGTCGGTTGAGTAATCTTTTTACTAGCAAGACAAAAAATATTTGACACGGTAATAAACGTGACTAAATAACGTCTAAAACACGGTATATGAGTTTTCGAAGTAATTAATCAGCCTCTGAAATGAAGACTTGGTTATCAAGCTATATACATATATATATGGTTAGCTCAATAAAACAAAACTTACCTGACAGACAATGACGCACAATACTCCTCTGTTTTCTTTGTGCAGTATTATCTTTACATCGGCTCGCAAATACTAGCAACCATTGGTCCACTTCCCCATCGTCATAGTAATCGAATAAAATATCTTCAGACCTTGGTGATAAGCAATTTTACGTATTAAGAATCATTATCCATAAGTAATTTGAAAGATAATGAGCTTACAAACATTTACCGCTTATAAACTATATAATGCAAGTTGGTAAGGAAGTACAGGCGCGTATATTGGGGTGTGAGACATACTTTTTGTGTCAAGGATAGTAATTCTCATGCATTTCCTGAACTGAAGTAAAAGTCATATAAAAATAGTCATTTTGATTGAAAATATATCGAAATAAAATTTCGGGAATCAGTCGATATTTTTTCAGCAAGTTACACAGCAGAGCGGTGCTAAAACCGGTGACCTTACATAGATTGGTTTTTGTAGTGAGTATGGTTTAGAAATATAACTTTTGGTACTTAATTTTCAGTAAATAGTGTTTTGTGACTATGAAATGGCTATCTTTCTCTTTTGATAAGCTTTTTGTGCCAAAAGCTACAAACACTGCTAATATGGAACTAATTCCAGATTCATTTTATTTAGGTTACTCGGAAAGATACGTGTATGATTATAAGTACCTTGAAGACAGAAACATCGACTTGAATAATCGCCGCTCTTGCTTGTCACGGGATATGCACAGTACTCATACTCTCTACAGTACTACAACAAATCTAAAAACCACAAAAAACTAACCTTATCGTTTGTAGAACGTTTTACTTGTATGATATGATGTTCGTATTTCTGATGCCAACCGAAACAGACATAAAAGCTAAATCTTACGCCTAGCTGGATTTAGAATTGGATTAGGATAAATGAATATACTAATTTGACTGCATCGCAGAATCTCCAACAACGTAAAAGAAATAAAAAAGGAGCGTTAAATGCTCGAAATCCTAATGGATCGATTCATTCACGAAAACGAGTCATAGCTGATTGATATAAGTCTTATTCAAGTTTAGAATTTACTAGTAAAAGGGATATCAAATAGAACAAACTAAGCTAACAACTAATATCGTTAACCGTTCATCTTTCAGAGCCGTGGTTCATAAGTTAGGGACGAATTTAAGACAATTAGTCAAAAGCTAGAACCCTAATAAAGATTGAACTGTTAAGTAGTAGATATCACTGATTAATGATGGGATGTAAACAATTTTCAGGATTATCTAACACAAACATAATTGTAATGTTTAGAATTCATCACACATAAAGAACCAAAAAATACAAGGCGGACTAGTAACCAAGTCCAATATTGTATATTAAGTACTGAGTCACAACAGTTTAGTAAGGATTGCAGAAACTATCCTGCAGCGTCTTATTGATTTTGGTGTTCGATTTTCACCCACTAATTCCTAGGTTCGAACCTCACCTGTTCTACTTTAATTTGAGCAACCGAGTAATATCATTAGTCCTCAAATTTAGAGCGTGGCTCATATCCAAGTACTTAAATACATACAGCCCTGCTGTGAAAACCAAGGGAAGCGAAGTTCAAACCTATCAGTTAACGAGTGACAACTGAATAATCAGACCACCGAGTAACAACCCGACTTCCACAAATATACTTCTTACTAGCTAATAAGTACAAGTATCACAAGACTAAACATATCATTTCAAGGGTTAAACACTATTTTACCTCATTAAAAATTATAAAGGAAAACCACTACATTTTAAAATAGAAATAGGTAATTATTTTACCCATAAAAAGCTCAAAACTTTAGAGATTAAACTTAATTACTTTGCAGACTTCAGATTCACTGACTTTTGTTTATGTGGCTAAGTAAGTTTGATTAGTTGATAATAAATATACGTAACATACACAACCAAAGCTAGTAGGAAAACCCAATTGTTGCATTTCGTCCAACATTTTACATAACTCATCGACATCACTACTAACTACGCTGGTATTACTTTTTGAACTATTGAAGGAGAGAACATTTGGAATAGTTCTTTTAGTCGCTTGAGAACTAGCGGTTGGAAGTACGAAATTTTGAGTTCTGAGTTCATGATTTGAATCAGATGATGAGTCACTTTCCGATATAACCGAGTCAGAATGAAGCAAGTGTTTTAAGGTGTAGGAGACAGATGTAAAATACTTTCTTGATTGCAGAGGCTTTTTGATCGATGAGCAATTTACGTCAGTATTGTCGATTAGGTGTTTTTCTTTTTCTGAGGCGATCGCAAATGGCTGCTTATTATTTTCTTCGGAATCAGAAAAAACTATATGCTTGGATACGATTGTGGGAACCGTCTCAATAATGTTATGTTCGCTTTGTCGATTCAGCTTTTTCTTCTGGGGGAATTTAGATACATGACTAGAACTATTTGCGTTGCTGAAATCTTGGTCCTTTTTTGATAATTCACTACACGTTCGAAAACCTTTGAAGCGGTCTCTATATAGGATTTTAGAAGTACAACTCAACATACCCCAAAAAGGCTCTTGTAAAAAAGAAGTTTATAGGGATGTTAACTTCAGGATCAAGGTAAGATTGCCATTGAGACAAAAATCGAACATGACGCATATTAATGCAAACGACAGATTTTTAAGTAGTATTCAGAGTTCCCTTGCAAATACTGCACCTGATGAATAAAATCAGCAGATTAGGAAATGATAAGATACAACTGTACAGAATAATTTATGATAATACAACACAGTAATAATTAGTAGTTTGACAAACTACCAAAACTCAAAAAATAAAAAATGCCTAAACACTTGTCAAAACCCATAAACATGGATACACTAATTATTTGTACAGAGGAAAGTCAGAAAACGATCACCCTTCTGACGTCTAGTGTCCGAGTGATTAAGATTAGTAAGAGCTCATTGACTTATGCATTGGACCTTTAACCACTGGATAATGGATAGTTTCCTTTAAGTTCAAACGAATGCTGAGTATCGCAAATGCTCCCATAATTTATGACTTGCAACCTAGTTCATAAAGGGGTTTCTGAAAAGTGAAGAAATCGACTAGTAGACTAGTAACCAAAGTGTCTAAGCATGTTAAATGGTAGTTTTCCTCCAATCATCTTCAAACTCTTGCTGTTTCTTTCGAAACGACTGATGCTTGCATCGAACAACGGCTTTTTCAACTAGTGCCATTCATATAAGTTCGCCAATTGGCCACGGTTCATCACATACATGATTTCTGAATTTAGGCTCGCTTACTGAAATCCGTCTTCATTTGGGTATAAAAACTACATAATACTCCTAGGACGGATATGGTTCTCAATACAACAAAGGCACACAGTTCTTAGTTCACTCAGTCAGTAACAAAGTAGAACTTCGTACGTACGTACATCAGTTTAAGTTGCCATACCACATTAGCACAGAGATGCAATTGTCGATTCAAATCCGATTGTGGTAGAGGTAGTGAAAGTATAGGCATTAACAGGAAAGATTAGGGTTTGAAGGTGTTATTTAAAGAGTAGAATCCAGTGAAATAAATTCGGGAAGAGAAAAAAACAAGGATTCCGGAGATTAGAATTTGAGAAAACAAAAACAGTGGATGCACCTGCGCCACTGCAAACTATTTTGGGCCATGTCGTTCAGGGTTTGTAACCATCGGTTGCTATCATCTCGCGGTCCCCAACCAGGTAGTCTACACCTACCGACATGACTCAGTCCACTTGTCAGTGACTTCATGGACTTGTGCCGTATTTCGGTCGGGCCGCCCCTGGCTTTCTTCCAACCTACTCCTACACCATAAAACATCGCTCGTCGAGGCAGTAGGTGGTCGAAGATACGCAACGCGTGTCCCAGTCATTTCAACTGATGATGTTTCACTGCTTCAATTGGCTCGCCATTTTCACCTAGTACCCGTCTCCTAACAACTGAGTTACTTGATCGGTGGTCCCAGGATATACGAGCAATGCTTCGAAGACACCTATGATAAAATACTAGTAAAGTACGAATATCTTCTACTCTTACTGGTCATGTTTCACTGCCATAAAGTAGGACTGAACGAACTGCTGCGCAGTAAACACGCCTTTTGGTTGTTAGACGGCTATCTCGACTACGCCATGAATGACGCACGTTGGCAAAAACTAGTCGAGCCTTCTGTATCCGTGCTGAGATTTAGTCACACACCAGACCACAAGGGCTGATGAGAGTCCCAAGATAAGTGAAGCGGTTGACACGCTCAACTACTTCATTCCCCATTATTAGTTCGGGTGTCGATGCAACCCAATCCTGAGGTAACATTTTGCATTTCGAAGGGGAGAATCGCATCCCGAACATTATTGGATTGTTGCTTACAGTGATCAGCGTCTTCATCAAATAGAACTATGTCATCGGCATATTCTAAGTCAACAAGTGAATCTCCCGGCAAAAGTTTAACTCCTGGAAATCTAGATGAGGAAAGTGTTATCTCTAAAAGCACATACGCGATAAAGTTAAACAAGAATGGAGAGTGGACAGCCCGGACGAACACCACTTGAGGTTATCAATTCTGATGACAGTTTGCCATAAGCTTTCACTCGACCAATTGTGTTCGAGTAGAGAGCCTGTATAAGGTCAAAGTACTTCTTCGGTACTCCTTTCAGTGACAAACACTGCCACAGAACCTCACGTTTAAGAGTCAAATGCCACCTTAAGGTCGAGGAATACTACCATTATGGGGCGTCTGAATGTGTGTCTATGTTTCAGGACCTGACGTAGTGTGAATATCTGGTCTATACAACCACGTCCAGGTTGAAAACTAGCCTGGTTTCCTCTAGTCTGCTCTTCACGAGCTTTAGTTAGGCGTCGAAGTATTATTGAAGCTAACATTATATATATATATATATATATATATATATATATATATATATATATATATATATATATATATATATATATATATATATATATATATATATATATATATATATATATATATATATATATATATATATATATATATATATATATATATATATATATACTGTCACAATCAGTGATGGAGGCCAGTTAGATGGGATTACGTCCAGTTCCCAGATCCTACCTAAGACCTCAGTCAATCTCGCTGCCAATACTGGACCGCCATCTTAGCTCAGTGCAAAACTGATGTCTTGAACAACCCGGATAATTTTGTAGAGGATTCCCATTTATAACTGAGGCAGAGAGATTGAAGCCGGACCACTCAATAAGACTACCATTATTATATATGAATCTACGGATAAAGTTCCGTGTAGGAATAGTAAGTTAGACAGCTGTGTTTGATGATTAAAGATATCTCAAGCTAAAATGTAAAAGATAAGATAACAAAAGGAGGCGAGGCTATAGTCTCGCCCAACGTGCAAGCACTTTAGATAAGTTATTTGAGGAGAGAGATAGTTGAAGAACATGTGCTCATAACTGACTATAGTATGATATCTAATATCTTTAAGATAATAACATACGGATGGACTCAAAAATACCCTACATTGATATAAACATAATTAATCTTTATCTCTCTACCACTGAAAAGTAGGTAACCAATAAATATACGAACTTCCAACTGTCTATGAATTTCTGCTTATAATGAAGGAAGACAGGTTTCTACCAATTTGGCACCATTAAGCTGAACATCGACGGCGTTTGTAAAAGCAAGTTGTACAATTTGTTCCACAACATTGTAGATTTATGGTGATTGAGGTATTTCAGCAATAGGGCTCTTGGGACGTAAGTGAATCAAAAAACGACCTGGTATGATGGTCCCGAATCAGACTCATAGCTTAAGACTTCGTGATTGGGATCATAATACATCTCTACAAGGATAAATACGGAACTTTCTGTGTAATCGACGATAGGTGGCAAGAGTAAACTAGAAGCTATCTAAATAGAAGTCAGTGAGACATAGTGTACAATACATATTGTAGTTCACGATCTTAGTCCCCCATAACTTGCGCCCCATGTGAATGAATTGCAAAAACTGATTGGTTTGTTTCAAATGTTATTCACAGATGATGTAAAGTTTTGAATGAAAACACCGAATTGAAGTGGTAAACCTTACCTTCAAGTTGATTTAGAAGTTCAGAAAAAGCCAGTGTGACTATGGATGACCTTCAAGCGGCGAAAAGTAACCTTGAGAATACTTACCTGTTTACAAGAATAAAAGATGATTAAAAATTGGTGTGAGGAATTAATATTAGGATTTAGAGTTGGACATCAGGGTTAGGAATAAGAGTTACTTCTTCATCTACAATGTCGAAATGTTATTGAGCCATTTAGGTGGGTGAATTTTCCACACTATTTGAAAAGGTTAATGGTATTTTCCATCGCTGAGTTAATTTTATTACTTTGACAGTATACTACGCACCAAGACTACTGTTTTCACTTTAATTGAGTATACTTCAGTTAAAGTACCGTTTCTTCTCGAAAGTAATTCATAATCTGTACTTTTTGAGAACGTCAGTTCTTTTTATCAACTACACCTTTAACAGTTTATGGACTTTTTGCTTATTTTCGGTCATTACTTTTTTGTTTCTGGGTAGTGGTTGTGTCTAGTTTTTTGTAAACCTATGATTGACAACTGGATAATGCAAAAAAGTAATTGCTAACGTCAGGGCTGCCAATACCCTTGGAAAATGGCATACAGTGCGATGGGTGCAAAGAGTGGTACCACAGAGTTTTCACGTATCTAGTACTTGAGGATTTCAAACGGTTGTGTCGGTAATGCTACCTAAACGCAAAGAGCTTGCTATTCAAAGCGATTGCAATGGTGAATGCTGCTATAAGAAGCATTAGCAAGCGTAGTCGAACCGCATCAATTGGTACTTACCCTCTCGATACACAAAACGTTATGAAGCTATCTCATACAATGTCAAGGTCGGCTGACCTACATGGGTCAATTTCAAAAAAATATTTTAAAACTTAAGAAAGAAAGTTTCTACCATTCTCCGCCCCCAAATCTCAACATCTGAGAAACGCCTGGAAAACCTAGTCACAAAGCTAGGTCCGGCTCCAGCAGGAAAAACGACAAGCTTACCACCAAAGCCCTTTAAAATCCCACAAGGTACCACGGTGTGGAAAATGTGACTGTGATTGTTACTCCAATGATAGCGGATTATTAAGTACAAACCAGGGGCGAGAAACTACCTAATGTCTTAAAAAAATCAACTGCTCATATAGTTGGAAAATTGAAGGCAGATTATAGTAACAGTTCAGTAATGCTTCATCAAGTCAAGGAAAGTGAAGGTTCAAAACCAAAAACTCGCTTTAAGTATGGTATTGAGTTGACGAAAGATCCACATAACCAGTTAATGCCTCAAGATATCTCTGAGGCCACCTTGCTGAGGGTATATATATAGACAATCAGACGAACTTAAAATAGAATCAAACAAAGCTCCTGAATGTGGTATTTAGTCCTCTTAATCAAAGGGACCTAATAATATAGGATGTATATAAACTAAATGGGTCAGGAGTTTTTGTTTGTAGAGACATGTCACTCACGAATAATATGAAGAGACAAAAGCTGGAAAGAACTCACACTAGGCTAAGATGTTTGTGAGACTGATTTTAGAATTATAAATTTTCCGGCTTTGACGGAGGATGATGCCAAAGCCACATCTGGTGCACGTTGCTCAACAAGTGAATGGAGATACGTGTACAGGTAGATTCTACCAAGCTGTCACAAAAACTTCGCTGAAGTAGTCTGTGGACAGCAATGAACCGGATTTTGAAAGTTTAACATTAGTAAAATCCAGCAGAACACAAGCGTGTAGGAGGAAGAGAAGTAGCCTTATTCATTAAAAGTAATATCCTCTTTACCATTGTTGATGACGTATTGTATAAAAGTGGAACGTGCTAAGTATATAGCTGCCACTTGAAATGTGGAGGACAAGAACTACCGATTCGTTTGTTCTATTACATCACAGACTGTGAGTTGAACGAATTCTTGATAGATAGTCTCAACACTCGGTCATCAAATGGCCGGTATTTAATCATATGAAGGTTTAATGCACCTACGGTAAGTCGGAAAAATTTGACCTGAGTTACCAGAAAATCTCTTCGAACGGAAACTAGTTGATGAGGTTATCACACGCGTCCTAGTTAAACACATGAAAGAAGCTACTAGGTAGGACCCAGTCTACGAATAATCCTCAATGGACCTCATCCCATTATGAGGATGACGTCGCAAACTTCAATTATATGCCAGGCAAGAATGATCATACAGTTTAAATCTATGATATTTGTACAGTTATCAATAATGAGCATGTGTCAGCTTAGGTCAGATCAAATTTCTGAAAGGAATATACACAAGATATCGTACACTCAGCATCCTCAATAAATTGTACAATTGACTGAACATAAGAATTAGAGTTCCCTATCGAAATGTCTTGAGAGGTATACAGAGATTCGTATATAGATGTTGCTGTGTTGCGCATCCCTTGGACTAACTAACAAGTCCGAGAAACCCAACACCGTGGCCTAGTACGGTGGCTGGCACCCTTCTCTGTAAGAAAAAAAGTGGAGGAGATTTAAATTACTAGATACTAACGAGATAAAATTCTAATATCGGGGAGGTAGAAATATTTTCACCACGACCTTATTCATTTCTAGACGATTGTATGGGGAAAACTTGTTAAGGATTTTACGGAATACTCTAAACGCGTATACTCGTACATAAACCGGAGGACTAAAAAAATAGGCGATATCCCAGTATTATAGGGAGGTGGTAGTACTGCATCATTAGTGGAGGACGACTATGGTAAAACCCAGGTATATACGAATTACTCTGGAAAAATATAACATCGAGATGCTCCACACTTTAATTCATACACCCCCCCCACACTCTAGACACTGTGGCTATCAAAGAACCCGATGTCATTGGTCTGCTGAATAAGCTTGACACAGGCAAATCCATGGAACCAGATGAAATGCACCTTAGGTTAATAAATGAATTAGCAAATCATGTAGTAGTTTCATTAAGCACGCGTTTTAAACTTCTTGTAACCCAGGGTAGATTACCGAAAGGATGGAAGAACGGTTAAGTCCCTCCTTCAAAAGAGGTACGAGAAGCAAGCATGAAAAATATCGACCTATAAGCTTAATCAATGTGGTTTTCCAAAATTTAAGAGAAAATTATTTGGAACGAGTTGTTTAAGCATCTCTGTTTCAGTTTCAGATTGGAAAGGACAGGAGGATTGATGGCCTGTGTTAGTCCTGGCAATGGTGATCTCTCAGTTGATCCAACTTTCTTTTGAAAGAGTCAACGGAATGTAGCCTCAACCACGTGCTGTGGTGATGAATTACACTCGTTGATGATTCAATGGGAAAGTCAATAGTCATTTCACAAGTAATTAGTTCTGGGCTACTGAACGTTTTCGGAGTGTCCTCGTAAATTCTCTGTTTCGGAAGATAGGAAAAATGAGGGCATATCAGGTGCGAATTTACCACTAAGCAATTTGAAAACTATAATCAAGTCGCCCCTAGTTCTACGATATGACAACGGGGATAGGTTAAGCTTGACCAGTCGAGCATTATACGGAAGCTTCGCTATTCCAGGAATCAGCTTAGTTGCTGTTCTCTGAACCTTTTCCAAATGTTCATTATCTTTTTTAAGATGGGGCTAGCCGCTTGTATGCAGTACTCAAGTTTAGGACGTACGAACACTGTATGCAAAGTCAAAAAAGTTTTAGCGTCAACATGACTAAAACATTACGTATTAACCATAAGGTTCTAAAACATTTGGTGGCAGTGTGCAGTAAGCTTTAAGTCTTGGCTAACGATGACTCCTAAGTCATTATGTGTCTGGACGACAGGTAGCTCAGTGTTATTCATCGTGTATGTATCTGTGCCTTGATGCCCGATCTGCATCACAACACACTTGGAAGTATTTATCGGCGACTGCCAGGTTTGAGACCATTCAGATAGTTTATTCAGGTCACCCTTACATCGTATCGTTCTCCATGTCTTGACATCGTGAGCATATAGAAAGACCGATGATGATAGGAGAGGAGGAGGTCATTTACATACAAGAGGAGTAGCAATGGCCTCAAAGCTGTACCCTGGGGCACTCCAATAAGTACGGTTTCCCAGTTAGACAACTTTGAGTTCACCTGTAATCTTTGTTGGAGCCCAACTAAGAAGTCTTTTATCCACATAAATAGATTGCCTTCAATTCCGACATTTCTTAGCTTGTATAACAGCTGGTTGGGCGGAATTTCGTCAAACGCTTTGATGAAATCAATGTAGGCTACGTTCACAGGTAACTTCTGTTCCTTAAGAGCGCACCAGCTTTCACGAGCGACTAATAAGTTAGTGAGACAAGAATAACCTATTCTGAAACCGTTCTGCTTCTCCGAAAGGATCCGCTTTCGATCGAAATACTCAAACAGCTCCTTCCGAATAATCTTTTCTAAGATTTTAACAACCACACTAGTTAAGCTAACGGGTCGGTAATTCTCAGGTTTATGTTTCGTACCTGTTTTGAAGACAGGACTTACTATGGCGTTCTTCCAGTCTTTTGGTAAACGACCCTGCGTTAAGGATAGATTAAAGCATATAATTGAAGGGTTCACAACGAAGTTAGATAATTTCTTCAGTAGCCTAGGATGCAATTCATCGGGCCCCCTGGATTTACCTATGTCAAGCTTACTTAGCAGACCAAAGACATCGAGTTTTTCAACGGTCACGCTATCCAGTGTATGTGTGGGAGGATTTGTATGAGCTGACGGGAAGGGTGCTTCTATGGTATATACATTGCTAAAGTAGTTCGAGAACACTTAAGCCTTACCGAAGTCACCCTCCACTAATGATGCGGCAGTACTGTCTCCACACAGTGCAGGAATATTTCCTGTTCTTTTTGCTCATTGGTTTATTTACGAATACAGGCGTTTAGGACACTCTGTGGATTCCTTAACACCTTTTTCTTCGTACAACTTTCTAGACCTACGGAGGGTCGAGGCACAGGTATTCCGAGCTTTTCGGTACTGAGATTTTGTCTCATCAGTCCCCAGTAATCTAAATCTATACCGCTTTTTTCTTCTCTTACGGAGAAGGATGCGGACCTCCCTACCATGGTGGAGAGCTTCTCGGCCCTCTTGGTATAGTCCAAGGGGTGTAGGGTGTGGTGACTTTTAGGTATAAATCTCGAAATGCGTCACAAGCCGTTTCGAATAAAGACTCTGGGTCTATTGTACAATCTACTATTGATAGTGAGTGCATGATATCTGGTATGTTTGCTTTCCAGACGTTAGGTCGGGATTGAGCAGACGCGTGCTCATGATTGACAGTTACATGGAAGTCAAAAGTTAAAACTGTGTGATCACATTTACCTAAGGGTGGCATGTAATGGAGGTTCGCAACGTCATCCTCATAGTGAGTCAATATAAGATCTAGTAAGGATGATTCAGTATTCTGGTCGTACCTGGTCGCTTCTTTTACATGTTGCACTAGAGCACATGTGATAACCCCATCAACTAGTTCCTGCTCGAAGGGATTTTCTGTCGATTCAGTTCTCAGATTTTCCCAGTCTACCATAGGTGAATTAAAGTACCCTAGGATTAGACATCGAACACTTTGTGACCAAGTATTGAGACTTCTTAGCAGGACCTCATTTACCTCACAGCTTGAACTGCGATAGACCAAACCAATCAGCGGCTCTTGTCCCTCGCATTTCAAGCGGCAACTAACTAATTCACACGTCCCACTCTCATGGGATACACTATTGATAATGGCAAATGGGATAGCATTCCTAATGAATAGAGATACTCCCGCTACTTTACGCTTTTGTATTCTGTCGGCCCTTACTAACTTGAAACCCTCGAAATCAAGTTCCATACTATCTATAGACTGCATCAGTCAAGTTTCTGTGACTGCGATTATGTCTGACCTTGTAGAGTCAACCTGTACACTTAGTTCCGATCGCTTATTGAGCAAGCTTCGGGCATTACAGATCCTAAGGCTATTTAAGTGGTTTCGTGGTTCACCCAAAGTGGCTTCGATACCATTCTCTGTCGAAGCCATACAATTTTTATGTCTTTTTCACCAGCGTCTAACCTAGGTTGTAGTTCCTTTTCAGCTTTCCGTCTTTTTACATGGTCTGCCGACGGCAAGTCATTATGGATAAAAACTCCTGAACCCCTTAGTTTATGTACATTCTGTAAAGTTAAGTCGCGTTCATTCGAAGATTTAAATACTACTACAAGCAGTCTGAGTTGATGAGGCTTCAAGTTCGCTAGACTACTTAGTCTGTACACCTTTAGCAAGGTGACTCCGGGGATATTTTGAGGCATGAGTTGATTAAGTAGCCATTTCATCAGCACAATGTCATTCTCAAAACGAGTTTTGGGTTTACGGCCTTCACTTTCCTTGATTCTGTGAAAAGTAAACGATCTGTCACTGTGATCAGCCTTCGACTTCTGGACTACTTTTATGGGGGTAGGATTCCCTTTTATATCGTTATGTTGTTTCCTCCTTACAACCTGTACCCATTCGTCAACGTTACTTGGAGCAGAAGTCACAGTCGCGTCAAATATGTTGTGGGATTCCGGAGGGTTGTCGACGATTTGGGAGGCCAGGTTATGTTTCCCCCTAGAAACCGATCGAGCCTTGCGACTGAGGCTTCTAGGCGTTTTCTGCTTGATACCATTTAGAAGATAGGGAACAGAAGAAAATTCTTTTCTTCAGTTTTTGGTTAAGACAGGACTCTTTGAAGACCGTTTTCCTTCCTTTAAACATCGTGGGCCAGTCGTTTTCGAACTCATCTGAGTCTGCTTCACACCGATTTGCGTGTCTGCAGAGCGATTGCTGTTTGATGTGTCCCGAGCACACTTGCCAAAACACGTTTTTGCAGCATTTACCAATGAGATGGATGTCATGCCCCAATAAGAATAATGATTGGCAATTTTTAGGATTTATTTGTGGACCAATACTGTATGTATATTTTACCGTATAATTGTTAATTAACTAAACTATTCCCATCATTTAAATGTTTAAATATTTCAATGGCAGTCGATCGATAAACTTACCGGTTCGATGTTTAGAAATTTCCCTTGGCAATATCGATTATATACATATAATTGATATATATACGTTTTGAATAGTGTTTGTGTGATCGCTCGTTTCTGGCTGTTTGCAGAATATACTTTCCGATTCAGGCTTGAACTTCTTCCTCTAGTTAGCGGGGCTGAAACTCATCAAATATCTAGCTTACTGGTCTTTGGTTACTGAGTCTTTGTTCTCGTTCACAAATTAAGTGAACTCGTGATTGCTTCAAACCTAGCAATGGCCTCGTTTAGCAAGCTTTTTGCATCCAAACAGCACTACTGACAATGCCATACGCAACTGTTTTTAACTGAACTGTTTAAAAGCCGCAAGTGTTAAATTCGTGCAATCTTCGTGGTACCAGCATTCGCATTCATCTCACTGCATGCCTCTTTCAATGGGATAACGACAGCCTGAACGTTAGCAATCGCCGTTTTTGCACTTTCCAGTCATTAAACAAGGATCACGAAGAAAACCGGATTTTTTCTGAAAAGCAGAATGGCTTTAGAACAAGTTATTCATGTTTCACAAACTTATTGGTGGCCCGTAAAAGTTGGTCAGCTTTTAAAGTTCAAAAGTTATCTAAAGATGTAGACTACATTGAATTCAGTAAGGATTTTGACAAATTTCCTCACATCCGGCTGTTATATGAGTTCTATGAGTAACTACGTGATAGCAGGCAATTTATTGATGTTCATAGAGTTTGAAGAACTTGTAGTGGCACTGACCTTCAACCACACAATCCTCAAAGTTGAATACAAGATAAATGGAAAAATAGATATTTAACGTTTAACGTGGTGAACAACCCAGCGATGGAGAAGGCGGAAAGGATTAACTGACTTCGATCGAACGGAATGACTCAGCCTTGCAGGCCTGATCATTCTTGTGTTTTTCCTTATCACTTTTATTCAAATCAAATATATTGTTCTATCTCCAGCCTAAATGTGTTCTTCATCATATATTGGTGATTGTCACGATACGACGAATCAATGTAGACAATCATTTGACTTAAACGTAAGATCTTATAGATTAGGCAGTTACATCATGACAAATCTAGAATTTTAGGATTACGTCTATTATTAGAGCAGTACTAGTAACGAAGTAGGTCATAATTCTACAAACAAAAAGTTATCTATCTGAGAAATCGTGCTTAGCGGAGTGCCTCAGAGTACAGTTTTTGGGACGGTGTTGTTCCTTCTATATGTAAATGACCTTTCTAGTCTCATATCATCATCGGTTTTGTTATAAGTTGATGATGTCAATATATGGAGATTGATAGAAGGTAAAGGTGACAGTTTAGAACTTCAAAATAACCTTAAAAATTATGTGTACGGTACAGAATTCGGATGTTGCTGACGAATGCTTCTACATACCTCGATGCTAAAGCCTTTTTGACGTTCTATAAAGTACTTATTCGTCCTAAACTTAAGTAATGCATACTAGAGTTTAGCTCCTACCTAAAAAGAGATGGTGACCTGATTCCGTAAATAGAGGGACTTAACCGTTCTTCCATCCTTTCGGTAATCTACCCTGGGTTACAAGAAGTTTAAAACGCGTGCTTAATGAAACTACTACATGATTTGCTAATTCATTTATTAACCTAAGGTGCATTTCATCTGGTTCCATGGATTTGCCTGTGTCAAGCTTATTCAGCAGACCAATGACATCGGGTTCTTTGATAGCCACAGTGTCTAGAGTGTGGGGGGGGTGTATGAATTAAAGTGTGGAGCATCTCGATGTTATATTTTTCCAGAGTAATTCGTATATACCTGGGTTTTACCATAGTCGTCCTCCACTAATGATGCAGTACTACCACCTCCCTATAATACTGGGATATCGCCTATTTTTTTAGTCCTCCGGTTTATGTACGAGTATACGCGTTTAGAGTATTCCGTAAAATCCTTAACAAGTTTTCCCCATACAATCGTCTAGAAATGAATAAGGTTGTGGTGAAAATATTTCTACCTCCCCGATATTATAATTTTATCTCGTTAGTATCTGGTAATTTAAATCTCCTCCACTTTTTTTCTTACAGAGAAGGGTTCCAGCCTCCCTACTAGGCCTGTTGAAGACTTTTCACGGTATTGAAAAAAGAGTGTTGCCTCTGTAGTTATCATAATTGCTGAGATCGCCTTTCTTCGGTATTTTGATCAGGAGTCTTTCTTTCCAGTATGTTAGTACTTGTTCCTCATCCCAAATCTTATTGAAGAGAATGTTTAGTATCCTTGCAGTTGCCGTTACGTCTGCTTTTAGTGCCTCTGCTGGAATGTTGTCTGGTCCTGCTGCTTTGCCATTCTTGATTTGTCTGATGGCCATGCTGATTTCTTCGATTGTTGGTGGGCCAACGTTGATTGAGAGGTCCGTGGGTGCTACTTCGATGTTGGGTGGATTCAGTGGGGCTGATCGATTCAAGAGTTCTTGGAAGTGTTCTACGCACCTGTTTCTCTGCTTTTCAATGTTGGTGACTATGTTGCTTTCCTTGCTTTTCACTGGTCGTTCTGGTTTGCGGCGATTTCCAGAGAGTTTCTTTGTCGTGTCATACAGTTGTCTCATGTTTCCTTCTCTTGCAGCCTTTTCCGCCGTCGTTGCTAAATCTTCCACTTATTTACGTTTGTCGGTTCTGATGCTCCTCTTCACTTGTTTGTTTACTTCTGTGTATTCAGCTTGTGCCTTGACGTTTTGTTACCTTGTTCGGCTGGTATTGATTGCTGCCTTCTTGTTCCTCCTTTCATGAATCTTATACAGTGTATCAACAGTGATCCATCCCTTTTGATGGTGATTCTTGTAGCCCAGAACATCATGAAATGTTCTGACTACGTACATCCGTTCTGTTACTCGATTATCAAGGTTTAAGAAAGTACCACACATGCAAACGGCTTAGTCTAACGCATCAGTCTCTTCTTGAATTAATCATTTATTAGAGTTAATCGTTTGTTTGGTTTGTGCCTAGACTAAGGATGCCCTGCATGCTAGGCGATTTAAATAGTTAACATGTATGAGAGAATTGGAAAAATGAAATACACTAGTGCTCAGTGATGAAAGTTGTCAGAAACAATTAACTGTGTAACAATCGCGAGATAACGTCGACCTAATACCCGGAACTAGAAATTCATCTTACCGGATTATGTGGCCGGATTTCAGAGAGACTTCAGAGATTTAGTTATTACCTCATTTATTTGTTAATACCTAGTAGATAAGTCTGTGTGATCTGACAAAAACCACTTTATGATACAGTCTTCAGTCTTCAGTAATAAGTATAGGAGGTCTTTCGGCCTATATTAATCCTTGCAATTTGTAATACTGTGGAGGTCCAATCTCGTTTTGAATATATT
This sequence comes from Schistosoma margrebowiei, assembly GCA_944470205.2. Classification (NCBI taxonomy): domain Eukaryota; kingdom Metazoa; phylum Platyhelminthes; class Trematoda; order Strigeidida; family Schistosomatidae; genus Schistosoma; species Schistosoma margrebowiei. Next base: position 72,811,504 of record OX104028.1, on the reverse strand, counting down.
AACAGATGGTGCTGATATTACGTGTTCCGGTAGAGAATTCCAGTAATTCACTACTCGGTGCGAGAAACGGAACTCCAGACGTAAACGGTTTGATCTCAGTTTTTGAACTTTCTTCGAATGTCCTCTCAAATGATCGGTTCTAGACGGGAGCAAAAGGTAAGACATGTTAATACCAAGGTCATCGTTCAGTATACGATAGGCCAATATTAGATCACCCCTTATTCTACGGTAAGATAACGGAAATAAGTTAAGGTATCTCAGTCTGTCTTCATAAGATAGGCCAGATAGACGTTGTACCATCTTAGTAGCTCGTCGTTGGACTCTTTCTAACATACCTGCTTCATATTTGAAACAAGGATGCGCTGCTTGAATCCCGTATTCTAAATGTGGTCGCACATAAATCGGGTATAGTAATCTAAACATTTCATCATCTAAATACTGGAAAGACCTACGAATTGACCACAATACCCTATAGCCTTTCGCAGCAGCAGCCTTACAGTGACTAGTCGTTTTGAGATCATTGCTTAATATGACTCCTAAATCTTTATAGTTTCTTACTTTTGGTAGCACGAATCCACGTAGTGTATAGTCATGCGATTCATCAGAGTTATTTAACTGCATCACTACACTCTTATTAGAATTTACTTCTAGTGACCACCTATCTAACCATGCCACTAATGAGCTAAGATCGTCCTGTAATACTATTCTATCCGACATACTATGTATGGGTCTCCAAATCTTTATGTCATCAGCGAAGAGTAGAACGGATGATTTTGCTACAGTTGGCAATTCATTTACATAAAGTAGAAAGAGAAGAGGACCCAGGATTGTACCTTGGGGAACCCCACTTTTTACAGGTACCCACGAGGAGAGAGTCCCATTAACCCTTACCCTTTGTCTCCTGTCATGGAGAAAGTTACTTATCCAATCGACGACTGTATAACGGATTCCAAAACGTTTCAGTATGAATTTAAGACCAGAGTGGGAAACCTTATCAAAGGCTTTACTTAGATCTATGAAAATCACATCCACAGGAGCATTCGGGTCCTTTGCCGCAGCCCAATCTTCTCGTACAATGAGAAGATTTGTCAAGCAAGATAGGCCTTTCCGAAAACCATGTTGTGCCCTGGAGAAAAGATTTTGCCCTTCAACATAGTTTATGACAGCTATCCGAATGATTTTCTCCATCAGTTTTACAACTGCACTAGTTAAGCTAACGGGTCTATAGTTACTAACTAAATCCCTACCCCCAGCCTTATACACCGGACTTATTATAGCGTCTTTTCAGTCTCTAGGAAGTCTGGACTGTCTCAGAGACATGTCGAATAGTATCGCTAATGGTTCAGCAATTTCATCTGATATGGCTTTCATAATCCTAGGATGAATATCGTCAGGACCACTGGACTTATCAGGTTTGAGATGCTGGAGTAGCCTTAAAACAGTATCTTTCTCAATGACTACAGGATCCATCAGCGAGCCGTCACGGTCGCAACGAATCATTGGTCGTACCTCATTACCGATAGAAAACACTTTACTAAAGTATTCCGATAAAGCTTCAGCTTTTTCGGCATCATTCTCTGTTAAGATTAACGGAGTTTCTCGTATCAAAAGTGATGGAATCCCATCACTTCTCTTAGTTTGCCTTTTTATATACGAGAATAACCGTTTCAGACCATATCTAGAATCCCTAACCAATTGTTTTTCGTATGATAGTCTAGTCTTACTTATTAACGCTTTACAGGCATTTCTAATCTTACAATAACTGGATCTGTATTGTTCTAAGCCAGTAGAGATGAACATATCCCAGTGATTCTTCCTTTTTCTAAGGAGTTTCCTGACCGTTTTAGTTATCCATGGTGGACTATTATTCGGTCTTCGCGGTACCAGGTATGGTATGAACGGGGACGTAACTAGTCTAAATTTACCTTTAAATACAGACCATGCTTCTTCAACTGATATGCTAGTATCTACTAACCAATTTGTCTTAGCAGCACATTCCTGAATGGCTGATATGTTAGCTTTCCATACATTTGGGCGAGGTGTAACCTGATCGTATAACATGTCCCTAGTTCGAAACGTGAATGACAAAACAGCGTGGTCGCTGTTCACTAACGGCGGGAGAATATTTAAGTCGACAATATTCTCAGTCTCATGAGTGATTACCAAATCCAGCAGAGAAGAACCCTGGTTAACACCAAAACGTGTGGGTTGGGATACATGCTGTACTAGTGCATGCTCCATTATTGTTATCAGGAACTTACTATCAAAGTAGTATATAGATCCTTCTGTGGTCATATCAGTCCAACTAATGTCAGGTGCGTTAAAGTCTCCTATTATCAAACATCTGGTATTTTCACTCCAAAGATGAATGTGCTCTAAAACAAAGTCATCAGCTTGGGCTCCGATAGATGACACCTAGCATAAATGTATTACATCCTATAGCCAACTTACAGCTAATGACTTCACAAGTGCCACTATCATGGGATTCGCTAGTAGAGGAGCGGATATTTATGCTATTGGCTATGTATAACAGGACGTCGCCTCCTTTCCTACATCTATGTCCATCACTCCTGATGCAATGGTATCCGGATAATTCTGGAGTAATGTCTAAGCCATCGACTAACCAAGTTTCTGTCACTGCTACTATGAGTGGCTTTAACCTGTCCACTAGTGCTTCTAGTTCATAGAACTTATTTCGTAAACTACGAGCGTTGGCATATAAAACTCCTAAGTAGAACAGCCTATCCACACAGGTCTTGGTAGCATTCGCTTCCAAGACCTGACTATCCGAAAACCCACTAGCCGGAGATTTTCCTCGCCGTTTTGCCGACGTGTTTCAAGTTCAGCTAGTGCTTTCTTCCTTTTTATTCTATCTTCGAGAGATATGTCAGGTCTAACTCGGATGTCAGAATTGTCGTGACAACGAGCGCTACTTAACAAGAGATCCCGTTGCTTCTCCGATCTTAGGATTACCTTAAGGAGTCTGCATAGACAAGGGGTTCAACATTGTCCTCGGTCCTCTTGTCTATTCTTACCAACTTTTTAACATGAACTCCTTTGGAGTTATCTGGTAAAATACTACGAATGTATTCTCCTAGCTTTTCTAAGTCATGCGCGTGCCTGATTTTCGGATCAAGGTCATTTGACTCCCGCAATTTGCTCACAATAATATTCGATGTTATTAGATTTTTCTTCTCAGTTACGCCAGGATGGGTTTCACTCTTATGATCAGATCTTGGAAGTGCAACTTGTGGCTCACAGTTTGAGTCCACCAGTGAGTTACTAACTACCTGTGTACTGCTTACACCTTTTTCCTTTTCATTTCGTTTTCTACGTACCGTAGTCCATTTTTCATCCCTCATAACACTGGGACTATTTGGAACGGTGACTGTTTTATCCAAATCTTCGGTTACCACTAAAGGTGCATTATTAACAATGTCAGTACTAGGTGGTACTACTCCTTCTGTTAATATCAACGGAGATTTCGCTTTTACGTCGTTCAGAGTCGGTTGTTTGAGGCGTTGCGTAACAACACTGACACATTCGTCACTGTCGGCGCATATGCCATCATTCTTCTTACAGGCCAAAGCCAATAGACTCATAGCCTCCTGTATTAGCAATGCCTTGTTGGCACAGCAAAACATGCAAAGCCAATGTGAGTTAGGCTTCGAACATCTTTTTATATGCAGTGGGACTTAAACGGGTGCACATTTTGTGGAACCATTTATTACATTCGTCACACTGCATTCCCTCCTCCACAGGGGACAAACGGTTTGGTTGTCCACATTTGTGTGTACTACCAACCATTTTGGCTTGATCAAGGTGTAACACACAATATGATCACAGTATGAACCACAAGACAAACTCTAGCAAGATGTCAAACCTTAACTAAAGTACTTTGATACAGACCAAGAATGCTTTCGATTGTAATAAATACACAAAAGCCGAAAAAACTCAGTAAAATATCACCTAAACTGGAGCAGATTCAATTAAAGTGTAAATCGTAGTTTTGATACCTAACTTACGATCAAAACAGTTTACTAATTTAACGAGAAACAATATCACTGTCCTGTTTAGATAGCGCGCGTCGAGGAATCTAACAACAGACAAAGGCTGTCAAGAAGCAAGATAAGCGACTATGGAATTATTTTCAAACCAATAGCATTTCATAACGATAATTGTGACAGTCCAGTAGATGATTGGTTTATATTGGCTAAATATTCAAATATTGGCTTTGGAAACTAGGAGCGCTGTGTGAAATGAAGGTCGTCCTGTCGGTTATTGCGTTTGCAATATTTGTTTATCAAGGACATGCCTTAAAGCCCGTTAGTTATTTGTTTTTATATAAATAAAATGTTATGAGTCGGGTTGTATGTAAAAGAGCAAAAAGTAAAGGTGACAGTAATCAAGTACCAGGTATAAGAAACTTGGTATGGTTATATGCCTATATCGGTGTATCCATACCAATATGCGTATGTATACACAGTTCCAGAAATTATCAAAGTTGCTGATATACAGGTACATTATTTACGAGCACGATAGAGACATCTTGAGACAAATGTAATTCAACGTTTGTTTATAACATAAGTTCTATCTTTTTTGATACCCCAAACAACTAATAAAAAGGAAATTTAAGCCAAAGAATGGATAATAAAATGGACGTTTTGTTTAAAAGTAAGGAAGAATTCAAAAGCGCAAGGCTTTATATAGTCATTTCCGCCTGTCATTGGGAAATAATGCGAGATTCTTCCTCTCTATCGCTTTATGTCCGAACTGTCATCAAGTTGTTTATTTTCACCCTTAGTTCATTCAGAATCTCCTTCTCGTATGGCTCCAAATGTCCTGTGTTTGCTTTTATTTTCATTACTAAACACGTTGACTACAATTGTAGTCGGTTGGTTAACCAACTACATTAAAAACGATGCGTGGTTAAAGACACTTATCAACAAGAAATAACATCATAGCGTACAAGAAAACAGATGCTCGATCAAAGATCGTTTTAAGATCACTGTAAGTGCAAAGTTTTGGTGTCATTTAGAAGATCTGGAATGAAAGTTACAAGTAATGGATCATTATATAATATCATATATCAATCATATCTATAAACAATTCAGCTTGTAATCAGGCAAAAAGTAGACGATTTGTCGACAATCAAACATGAGGCAACAAAATTGGTAAATTTTGCATTACTTTCCCATGACGCAAAGAAGGAGACATTTTGTTGCATTTCACTTTTATTTCCTCCTTACTTTCTAACGGAATATTCCCTTTGTTGGTTGCTTTGTAGCTCAATCCCTTTGATTAGTTTTCGTTGGTAAATTATCATGATAATATATGTTTTTGTATTTCATACTTAAGAGATTTCAGATTTCCTCAATACAAGGTATGAATTCTGTCCTTAGTGCAGATGAGTATTTTTCTTATGTGCTCCAAAACATAAAATTTTAATGTCCGGTTGTCTTAGTCGTTAAATAGTTAGTAAAAATTATTTATTTATTTATTTGAACACATGAATATTGATACAAGAGAGCGCCAATATATATGCGCCACACAAAACAATGAGAATTCGAAGAGAAATAGAAAAAAAGCTAAGGAGCGCAAAAAAAGAGAACAATAACGAAGAGATTGGTGTAAGGTAGTGTGGTGCAATCGGAAAAAGAATCTTTCAGGTAAGGGAGACACAACCACTTTTTATGAAGAAAGTAAAAGAAGGTTACAGCAGGATCGCCACTGGCTTTTATTCTGAGCCATATCTGATAACGTCTCTAGCCACTGTGTAGAACCATCTCTCAGACCCCAACCAGGGAGTCGTGAAGGACCAACACAAGCCAACCCTTTGCAGATTTCTTTCATGCCACGACACCATGTCATGCACTGACCACCTCTCCGCTTTTTCCAACCAGTCCCAGAGTCGGCAAATAATGCACGACGTGGAATTCTCTGGGACGACATTCGTCAAACATGTCCAAGCCACCGAAGTCAGTGTTTCAAGATGGTGACACCAATCGAATTATCATCTCTGTGCCCAAACACATGATACCGAACCTCTGCATTACTGACATGGTGTTGCCACTGAATGTCAGCAATCCTTCGGAGACAGCGATGATCGAACACAGAGAGTCGTCTAACGTCCTCAACTCGGAGGGACCAGGTTTCACAAGCATAGAGCAAAACTGCTTTCACCGACGCGTTGTAGATCCGACCTTTTACAGCCAGACTAACATCACGAAGGTGCCAAAGGTGGCCCAGATTGGTTGTATGCCCTCACTCTGCCTGAGGTGTTTTTATATAGGGCTTTTAGGATGTTAATAAACTTCTCAGGCACACCCTTCTTCAATAGACAATCCCAGAGAACAGTCCTGTCCAACGAATCGAAGGCAGCCCTGATGTCAAGAAACACTACGATTGTTGACCTTTGATAAGTATGACGGTGTTCTAACATTTGGCGAAGGGTAACAATATGATCAATACATCCTCGACCAAAACGAAACCCAGCCTGCTCCTCGCGAGTCAATCTTTCTCGGGTTTTGAACAACCTACAAAGTATGACCGAACCAACAGCTTGGACGCAACCGGAAGTAGACTTATCCCCCGATAGTTGTTGCAGGAACGACGTGAACCCTTTTTAAAGATAGGGACAACTATTGACTCATTCCATGACGTTGGTACACTCTCTATTTTCCAAACCTTTGTAACCAACGTCGTCAGTTCCTTAGCCAGAAATTCACCACCATCTTTAAAAAGAGCCGGAGGTAAGTCATTTGGGCCAGGTGATTTGTAAAGTTTCAAGAGTTGGAGTTCCTTGCGGACTTCCTCCTCGTTTGGTGGATCAGTCATCACCGGCCATGGAGGGCAGGCCAGTTGAACTGCCCTTCGAAAAAATGCGTAGATTTGATCGATCACGCCTTTTGATTCTTTTTATAATAGCCTTGGAGATAGTTTCAAAGTTATGATAAAGCTTACACATTTTATAACTCAAATCCCTATATACGATACAAAGTGTCAATACAATATCGCTTCACACCCCACAAATGAGGCTAAAGACTTAACTGCTTTGTTTCCTGTTCACTCAAAAGTTTGGAAAGGTCTGTTACAAACTTAGTACATACGTGTCTAGTACTCAATAATATTATATTTAATAAGGAATGGACTGGTCACTTGGATACAGTACTCTAGGTGGGATCTCGAATGGGTTGGGCATAAAATGTTGTAAATGCATTCGATAAAGCATTTGAAGGCTGAGTGAAGTGACCATAACGATGAAAACATTTAGCAGCCATCGCATTCCGATGTGAAGATAATTTCAAGTCATAGCTCACAATGGCTATTAGTTTTTTTGTTCTTAATCGTATGGGAGCTGTGTTCGATAGATGGTGCATTAATGACTAATTCGAATCATGACAATTCGTCCAGAATGAGTTCCAGAGATATTTCGTATGCTTTAACAGCTTCCAGATGGCCTACCTTACTTCCTCAATAATATGAAAGGGTTTTTGGCTTCTTAAAATGTGATCTTAATTTCATCAATACTTTAATGTGTTAGTCCATTTCAACCTTCTAGTTATTTAAGACAGTACTGTCTCTTACGGCTGACATAACTGTGTGATAATAGTAAACGGAGTCATTTTCAACATCATGTTACAAACCCAAATTACACTTCAGCGTGGTTACTATTTGTCGTTTCGGGTACGAATTAAACACCTGCAACATCATCGCAATAATGCATGAAGACGAGGTCTGTGCAAAGTTTTGTATCCGCTGCTTTTGTGAATGATTTAAACTCTGACCTGTTACTACGCCACATCTAACTTGTCGCTATAAAGTGAGTTAATTGTGACAGTTGGACGTGAATTGAACTGAAGGACTTATTTTTCCTGTGATAGGCAAAAATGTTTAAACTTAACTAGCTCATATATTTCAGTTTACTGTTTTTAAAGGAATGGTCGTTTCAGTTGATACAACTACTCGATGTAGGATACTGAGTTAAGATCGAGTATCGGTTGACAAGAATGTGAATCATAATCTGATTGAGTGTCTAAAACATGTATTATGTATATTCAGATACTATTTACCTTTACGTTTAATCCTAAATAAAGTAGATTGAAAGAGTGCTAGGGGCGACCAAACCAGGACAGAAACATTCCACGAAGTCATTTACTCTTGGTTTAAGTGCTATTAGTAGGTAGATAATGATTGCCTGGGATTCATTGGCACTACTACTAATACTACTTTGGTATTTGTTTACCTCACAATTTAGGTCAATAGACGTAGTTTTCTGGTTGTACGTTGCTTTTGACTAGTTGAATGTTTATTTTGATAAAAACCATGGGTCAGTTTAGTTCATATAATTTAGATCTCCTAGCATTTAGGAGTTTTACGTCAATGTGGGAAAAATATAACATAAGTGAAGCTGTACATCAGCAGTTTATGTTTTCAATATGAAACTCGTACTAAACCTATTGCACATTTAAGGGTTTTCACTAGTGACGGTATTAGCTTTCGCTTCATCCTTTACGAAAGTACATATATATATACATATAGTTAAAAGTGCTGTTATACATGCTTTTCATTACTTATATTATTTTATTTGCTTATTTTTATTATTCAACCTCGATTTAGTCGTTAGAGATTCTAAAAGTTTACAAGGGTGATGATGTATCAAATCATCGGTGCTTTTATATTTCACAGACCGGAAAGTTGGATCCACTCCTAACAACGGTAAGTTTTGGTCAATTTACTTTTCTAATGGTGTAATTGCATTTGATTCGGTTTTTATTTGGGCTAAAAACGTCATTAAATCTTATTGGTTGAGAATAGCTTACTGAATTTATTAAATGTGTACCTTACATACCGAAATCAAACAATTAAGTTTTCTTTCCTTGTTCAATACACTTTTCGGACGTAGAAAGATCGTTAAATATGGAACTATCCTTCTCCAAAATCTTTGATCATCAGCCTATTGTATTTTTCCAGGGCCAACATTTTACAGCTTGATCATGTATGTGGATATGACTGGAGTAGCAAATCCAAACTCGTTTGAAATTATGTCTGCTCCAAAATATCGTCGGGAGTTAGTTTCGAGTTATCTTCAATTGGTTTCGATTGCTTACGTTTGTTAGTGAAACTAGGTGCAGTTTTTTCCATAAGTGTTTCACACTCTGCATTTTTAGTAGGACTAAATCGTTTTCTGCTTGTAATGTCAGAGTGTCAGAGCTTTAGCTAACCAATAATGTAACAAAATGCCACTGCACTATTATATTCCAAAACTATCCCCAGGTAGTGGTGATAGGGCAATGTTGACTAGCATATATGGTATGGCAGTTTATGGATCTAAAACTTTGGCTTTAAAGCTGTTTGGGTTTTAGCAGTCAGTTATCGTCCCTAGTCATTAAGCAGTTTGTTTAATTCGGTCCGCAAATGCCGTGGTACGGCTGAGGGTAGGAAGAGTCAGCTCTCCCTCTCGAAATACTCTCATATAGCCAGGTGCATGAAACCACTATCAGGGAAGTCCTACTCACTGCCTCCTCGCGGCACCGGCGTTGCCTATGAAATTGAGAGGACGAAAGGCCAATGTCTGGCGCTTTAACCGGGTTGGTGGACACAGAGGTCACTGGCCAACATAGGACTGCATCTCCTTACGTTGCTTCACTGCCTTGTGGATCAGATCTTTAGGTCGAAGGTTCCTGGTGTGTCCTCTTAAGAAAACCATTTGCTTCGATTTGGGCACTCAAGCAGTATCACAGCACACAAACAAATCAAGTGATTTGTGTGGTGCATATGTATTCGGTGTCCCTTTGTACTACTATTTGTGTGTTCAAATAATTACATAAATTCGTAAACTAATTCTTGGAAATACTTTCTCATTCGCTCCTAGTTGTATTTGTTTCCTCTGTAAATTTTGAATTTCTAATGTATTAACGGGGTATTTTCGTATGGACAGAGGGCTTTTCCAGTCAGGTTTTACTTTCAGTATATTGTATTATTTTTTACCGTTCTGTATCACTCGTCAGTTACTTGTCCCATGGCGTTTCGTTTTTCACTAAATAGCATAATCATTTCTGAAATGATATATGTTTCCATTCCTTCCTATGTTCCAATTTTGGGGTGGCAGTCGAAGGATTGTTGTATACTTTCACGCTTTGGGTTTTTATTGATACTCCAAAGTATTCTTAATGATTCCAATTTTTTTCATGATATATCGGTGTCCATACTACCCGTTTTTAAATCAGAACATAATATAAAAACACAAAGCTGTAATTGGTTGGTCATTTATCAGCTAAAAATTTATTTTTGTGATTTGTTGACCTATACTTTTATCAGTTTTCTGATTTTCGATGTTTGCGTTTTGCAAAAAGTGAGTATTCTGGACTTAGAAATCGCAATGAAGATTTTATGCTAGATTATAACCTTCCTTTCCTTAGTGATCACGTCGCCTATGGATTTTGATTATTTCATATAGTATTTTTCACATGTAAACTTACATTGTTTTTATGAAATAATGTTAATAAAAAGTAATTCCGAGTTTTATGAGTTTTATTAGATGATTAATCTACATCTTTCCGGTATAACAAGAGAATTTATATTTCTGTTTTCAAACTTGAAAACTTTGGAATGTGATTTATGAGTTCCAAGTGTCATAATACCTTTATCCTATTAATTAGTTCATTTTCATTCAACTATCTAGTATTAATTTACTTCACCAAATAGAATCATCATCTAGCGGTTTTTATACCTCTCGTGTACCATAAGATTGTTCACTCTGTTTTATTCTTGTGTCATGTGGATTTTATCGCTCAACTTAAAATAATCGTTTAGTGTCAATCAATGTTGCACTAAAGTTGGCAATATTAGTCAACGTATATCATCCAACGATTGTAGTATGATCAACAGACTAAGTTAAACGTCACATTTTACTTAACTGCTTCTTAGATATTTCAATGTTTAGAGCACGTCGACTTGGTTACTAACTAAACCACTAAAAATTAAGCGGTTGATGCAAATCGGTTATAAGAAGATAACCAAAACTGTGGTTATCGTTTCCGATTCTATTTCATTAAGGTCAATCCGTGATATGATCATTAGAATACAATACAATAACATACTGAATTAATTACTGGCCAAAATCGTCAAAATATGTATCTTAGACTGAACGACTATCATGTTGAAATAATCAATAATTTTGTTCTTATTTGCTTCTTATTACTTAAATAATATCTTAATTTGAGTTCGCTGAATTTTCAACTGAATACCTTTACTTCACCCGACTTTACACTTAGACATGAATTTTGATTAGATTATTACGTCATTTATCCTAACAATCTCAATTAATTAAAGCCTATCCTTCCATATGATGTACTTTTCTCATCATAAACATGATCGACTTGTCTGTCCAATATTGATTAAATGTTTTATGAATAAAATGCAACTCACCAATTTTTAAACTAAATTTTTTATCATAAACAATGGTACTATTTAGCTGTTTAACTTTTGGTGGTGAGAACTGAGTCCCATTTTATGCCATATAATTTTCATGTTGCCTGTACTGAAGTAGATGGAGAGAGATTCAAATGTCCAAGGTAATGATTTTAGGATAAGTTACCGTTTTATTTACTATCAAAACCAATATTCTACAGAAGATATGACGCAAAGTGAACATTTTAATTCAGTTGTTGCATCAAATATGTGAGGAAAATATAGTTTTATTCTGTTTAAGGTTATTAAACCAAAATTATACCTGTAAATTTTCCTGAATATATTTAATAAGAATACTGTTTGTATTTTACGTATATAATTTTGTTACAGACAAAACTGAAACTGGTAAATTTTATATCTACTACTAAAGATCATCCTCAATCTTCATCATCATCACTGGCTGTATCTGTTATGTGGAATAATTTTAGTGATAGAGAAATATTATCAATCAATCCACAGCTTCTGATTATTGTTTATGATGGGGAATTAAATTCAAAATTAAAAATTATATTTGAATCATATGCATGGGAAGTATTCAACAGATCCAACTTGTTTTTGGATGTCGATCAGTTTAATGAGATAATTTATGTAAGTGTATACTTATTTGGTCAAATTGTTGTGTATAATTTAGCTTGATTTTTACATTGATTTCAAATTCTATTTCAATGATACTTTTTATCAATCTGATCATAATTGTTTCTGGTTTCTTTATTAAATAAATCCATGAATAAAAATGTATAAAATGTTGGCTTTGTTTGTAATCGATGCATGGATTATGTAGCAGACGTAATTCTTCAATTTTAGAGATTCAAGTATTATGTTTAGAAAACTATAGTAACTAACTATCTAGCTCTTTTTCTTCCTGTGAAATTCTGTTAACTTATATTTTGCCTGATCTGTGAATTTCTACAAAAAATACTTTTGTTAAGTATGCGGATGATCCTACTGTATTAACTCCCATTTCTACATCTTCATATTCCCTTAAAATGAATGATTCATTGTCTCTCATTCAACGATGGTCTGTTGTTAATGGTCTCACACTTAATTCTTCTAAATGTCAAACTGTTAACTTAAGCCTGAGACATGAACAGCACTTAAAGACCCTGTTGGAATCCCATAAAGTTTACCCTATTGGAGATTGTGTAAGTAAAACGATATCAAATGTCGCCTGTCTTAGTGTAAGATTTTTAATCTCTTTTGGTCTTCTAAAATTTTTGTTAATGTTAAAGAAAGTTCTCCGCCTGACTTGTAATACAGAGAGGTTTCGTCCATCTGATGAGTCCCGAATAGGACGAAGCGCGCGACCCGGATTCCATTGCTAGCCACCATCCATCTCTGCTTAGAAGAGACTACATGTTTTTCGCACTACTCGTTATTTACTTTTACGATTTATAAGTTCCTGTTAATTACCTGTCAATCATTATTGTTTCCTTGTATTTTGAGAAGAGATTTTTCTATGTTGCTGAGAGTGCTAAAGGCAGTTATTAAAATAGTTGGACACTCTTTTGCTGTCATCATAAATATGATTATTGATAGGCGTTATCTTACTAAATACTAACAATCCACTACATTCATGTCTTTCTGTTTGTATATTTTCCGGAAGAACGAGTTGCAGATACATTAAAATCCATTCATGGAACTAAAGTGCAACAACTCTACAACATTATCTAGCAAATATACTACGCAACAAACAGGTTGTATGAGCTGGTCTAATTAAGAACTTATATTCTTTAACATGTTACCAATCCATGATTGAAGGGATTTTCACTTTCTTAAAAATATTTCATTTAATTGTAGACTACATATATATGAGAAAGTTTTTTAAATATCGCATTCTGAGAATCCCGTATTGTGTAATATGTTTATTTTTTATGTAGCTTGTTTACTAGGTACACTTTCGTTTACTTGACTTCGAGTCACTAATTATGAGGACCAGCCATACTACACGGTTATCTAAACCTTAAGTAAATGTAGCGCGACCAAACCTGTGACCTAGTCGCTGAAAGTGAAAATCCTTAACTACAGAACAAGTTCCCTACTAAAAGCATAGGTACATATTAGAACTACTCCATTTAGGAAGAAGCTCTTATCCATCGATTGCTTCCTTCGAGTATTGCTTTAGCCAGTATTTATTAACTATTCAGAAACGTCTAACTTTTTATCTGACCTTATAGAATCCTTTCGCTTGCCAGTTATATCTAAAATGTGTTCATATACAGAAAAAGAATCAAATGAAACTAGATAATTAGTGGCGTTGAGTAGTACAGTGTCCAGAAGTTGACGATGGCGAGATGTCGATACATTTGCGCCTTTCTGATTGGTTTTGAACCATATTAAAAATGTTCCCAACCATAAATTACGATTGTCTCACAAAGTATAACCAGGAAACCTAACACTGTCTTCACCTCTCAGATTAACAGTCAGTGATTTCGTTGATTAGCACTGTGTTTCTAAATATCCTTAGCCTTTTTACAGTCTGCTCCTACTCCAGCTGCAAGAGAAGGAAATACGAACCAACTATATGACAACAAGGAAACTAGCAGGAAACTGCAGTAAACCAGAGAGACCGATCAAGGACAAAGAAAGCAAGCCAATCACTGAAATCAAGGGCAGAGGAACAGATGGGCAGAATAATTTGATGAACACTTAAGCAAACCATTTCCGTTGAACCCACTGGACATCGGAGCAACATACACAGATAATTCTATAGATGTTACTGCACCAACGATCGAAGAAACCAGGATGGCGATTAGATAACTGAAGAGTGGGAAAACAGCAGGACCTGACAATATACCATCTGATGCATTGAAGTCAGACATAGAAGTGATCGCACACATGTTCCACATTCTATTCCTGAAGATTTGGGAGGAAGAACATGTGCCGACGGACTGGAGAGCAGGACATCTCATCAAGATTCCAAAGAATGGAGATCCCAGCAAGTGTAAGAAATAAAGAGGCATCACACTACTATCAGTACAAGGATAAGTTTTGAACAGTGTCGCTGAACCGGATGAAAGACGCATTAGACACCCAACTTCGAGATCAAAGTGCTGGATTCCGTAAGAATCTGTCGTGCACAGACCAAATTGTGACACTACTGATCATCGTTGAATGATCAGTTGAATGTAACTCGTCACTATACATCAACTTCCTTGATTATGAAAAAGCGTTTGACAATGTGGATAGAAGAACATTATGGAACCTTCTTCGACACTATGGTGTGTCTGAGAAAATTGTCACAATTATACGGACTACATCTTCCCAACATTGTCTGTTTTTATGTGAGCGTGTGTGTGCACTTCTTATGCTACTCATCACATGTCTGTAACTTATTTTTGTTCGGTTATGAAATATCGATTAACGCTGGATTTAATCGAGTTAGCTTACACGTTTTCTCCATTTCGCGTCATTTTTTTGCTTCTCTATCTGATCAACGACTGTATGAAATATACGTGTTCAAAAATCCATTCTCGTATTTGACTTATTTAATTCTGTTATTCACTAACGTGATTTAAGTCGATAAGTTTATACTAGGATTTGGCAGTATGCATATTTCAATAACGATCAATATACGATCAAATTGGAGTCATATATAGGGCCACTAAAGACTTGTTGTTTAGTCAGTAATAATATTAAATTGAATGTTTTAGAATCATGAGAGATTTCCCCTCCGCCGACAAACGTATATGATTTCTCATTTTCTAGTGTATTAAAAGTTAGCGTGGTAAGATCATGGATCTCTTTATTATCAGCTCACAACAGCCAATATCACCACTACTACTGGTTTCGTTAACTTTAAATAAACGATCATATAAACTTACTATGTCTGGCGCATGCATTTTAGCTGTGCTCCTTTTTATTTTTAGAGCAAGCGTTCTTATCAATCTAATATGAATATTTCAGTATCCGTTTTTCCATTTATTCCAAACGCTATGGCGTATAAATTTCTAATTTGGATTTTGTTGTATGGATTTGCTGTGACTAGCATCTCATTGGGCGCATGGATAATTATTGTTAACCATGAAAAACTGTAAGTGAGACTTCGTTGTCATATGTATAATAGTTAGATTTATATTCGTACGTATTGTTCTTTGATGATGTTTCGTTTCTTGAGCTGGGTGGCTGAGTTATGAAGCTTTTTCTGTCATTCAGGATCACACCAACAGATCTTACTTCAATTAGAAGTCAGGTGTTTTGCTAAAATTTATTTAATTAAAAACTAATGGCTAATAAAGTCAGTTTTACTTAAAGATAAACATGTTCACACTGTAGAATAATCAGAGGTAATGTATGGATTCGATATGTAGTGATAGTTCTGTATTGAGCTTTCAACAGTAACTGATACTGACTCGATCTGTGTTGAGTCAATATCAGTGATTATCATGCCAGCCATTGCATATCTCAAATTGATGCAATTTCCAAATACATAAAAAACGTGATAAAATGATTGTAAATTTTAAGATTTTGTGAAGGTAAATCGTGTTAAATCACCACAGTGATGAGGTAAGCAGAGGTGAATAATCACACTTGAGTTGTGTACACGCGTTTCAAAGACACAGAATACAGAGCAAGGGACTATAATTTAACAGAAATACTTTCATCCGATTTTGGAGACAAACAAAAAACAAATCCAGTTAAACATAATCATATGTAGTGTTGTTTTAATTCACTAACTTTTGTTGTTGTAACACATATGAGCTAAGAACATTGTTATTTTTAATATTAATATTTAATAATAATAATGGCTTTATTTAATATTATATTTTTGGTATAATTTAGAATTCTCAGTCTAGAGTATTTCAGCAGGTTGCCTTTTTTATTTCTTGATCGATCTTGACGATAAATATTGAGTGATCGTCAGTTAGATGTTAACGGTTTAGGAATCGACACCTGAATAATTTTCATTCTTTTCAATGCTTATTACCAGCCAACACAATGTCTCTGATTGTACCTCTAGTACCTTGCAAAGCGATAGGTTGTAAACATTTTATATACACTCTTGAATAGGTAATGAGAATAATAGACATATTAATGTTTTAAAATAAACAATACCGATAACTTGTTGAAATATCTAGATGGTAGGAACACGTAACCCAGATATTCAAACAGGCTACTTCACCATATTATTTCCAACTAGATTGTCATTAAGGTTTACTTTAATATATATGAAAATTTATCTGAGTATATTAAAATATTAAATCAATCAAAGAAATTTACGAGTCAATGATCATAAACAATTAGATTACACAACTAAAAAGTGAAAAGTACAAATTAGTACACTAGTAATGATAAGAATAATACTATCATAAAAGTTTTAATCATTAGTTAAACTATGGAAGTAGCTCAAATTTGAACAAATAAAGTTTAAAATCATATTTATCATAATAATAACCACATGATGATTGTCTGTGAAGTGTAATTAATCTACTTATCAATGATGTTGTCATTATTTTGGTTTGATTACTACACTTTCAACCATTAAATCATATATTTGTATTTACTACATTTTTGTTATCTTTTCTTTAATATAATGAAAATATTTTCGAGATTCATAAGATATAAAAAGGAGCTTATAGATTTTTATTAGTTTTATTTATTTTCTTTTTGTCTTAGAAACTTCGTCCTATAAGTTTAATCTAAATTATTTAATGTAACTCTTGTTACTAACATTAAACATTATTAAAATTCTTACAGTTTTTATTTCAAGTTTTATGAGTAAATCATTGATTGAAATCAATCCAATTTATCAACCAATCGGGAAAATCATGCACAAATATAAGAACAAAAATCAAAACAATGAGAGACACAACCGAAACAAAGGAGTAAACAATGACAAATTTAAGGTCAATAAGAACCAATCAACATCGAGGTGCACAGAACAAGCTGTGAAACACATATGGAGAAATTCGAACACTTAAAATTGATTGATCACTGGGTGGTGATCAATGTCTTGCTTGTCTAGTCCTTATTAGTGTAGATCGAATGCTATCGATCATGTTGCAATGTGGCCACCAGTCTAGGTGACTCGACACTGCGGGCACTATGTATTGAGATTCGAACACTTCCCTTCTATCTGAAGTTTGTGCTGATGTTGTCGTTCAGAAGAACGATGAAAGCTCCAAGACCAAATTATCCAGCTCAGAGAACAAAACTCCACCAAAATCATCCACCTGAGCTACAAATCTCCACCATCTCAAAATTATTTGTGTCATTTATAATCTTTTTTTTATTACTAAACAAACGATTTACTCGTAAAACTTGGAATAAAAACCGCAAAAATTTTAATAATGTTTAATGTTAGTAACAAGAGTTACATTAAATAATTTAGATTAAACTTATAGGACGAAGTTTCTAAGACAAAAAGAAAATAAATAAAACTAATAAAAATCTATAAGCTCCTTTTTATATCTTATGAATCTCGAAAATATTTTCATTATATTAAAGAAAAGATAACAAAAATGTAGTAAATACAAATATATGATTTAATGGTTGAAAGTGTAGTAATCAAACCAAAATAATAACAACATCATTGATAAGTAGATTAATTACACTTCACAGACAATCATCATGTGGTTATTATTATGATAAATATGATTTTAAACTTTATTTGTTCAAATTTGAGCTACTTCCATAGTTTAACTAATGATTAAAACTTTTATGATAGTATTATTCTTATTATTACTAGTGTACTAATTTGTACTTTTCACTTTTTAGTTGTGTAATCTAATTGATTATGATCATTGACTCGTAAATTTCTTTGATTGATTTAATATTTTAATATACTCAGATAAATTTTCATATATATTAAAGTAAACCTTAATGACAATCTAGTTGGAAATAATATGGTGAAGTAGCCTGTTTGAATATCTGGGTTACGTGTTCCTACCATCTAGATATTTCAACAAGTTATCGGTATTGTCTGTTTTAAAACATTAATATGTCTATTATTCTCGTGTTGTTCTGTTGTACTATTTAAACTTGGATTAATTTTAATTTGGTTATTTATTTTCTAAAGAGGTGACTTACACCAAGTCACGAAATGTCAGAAAATCTAATTTCTCTATTCATTGGGATAATACAAATATATTATTTAATTATTATAATTGTCTATATTAATATATGAATAAAAAGTGGAAAATGTTTTGTATAATTTCATTTGGTTTAATTGAATATTATAATAGAGGAGAAAAAGCGTGCAAAAATTTCTCGACATTATGGTTAAGTTTAAATAAGTGAATTTCTATGATTTTCACTGAATGTAACAATTAAAATCTTGAATTATTGGAATTGATCTAGATGGTTTTTAAATACCATAAATTCAGTATCCAGTTTTCGATTATATGTGCAAAAATAAAGCTTTTTACTATTTTGCGATGTTCTTTGTTCATTTATAAAAGATAGTGTATTAATGAACTTGTCTAGTTGCTGGCCGAATATAACTTGGTCAACAGGAGTTTTTGAACTGGTCAATACACATAGCAAAAGTTGAACTTGACAGTTCATCTCCATATCATGAATTTGATGATTGATTGCTTAGATATTAGATTATGATTTCATTGTCTGTGCTACCTTTAAACTTCAGTTTTATTTATCTTCTTTTAAAATACAATCAAATTTAATGTTTAGTAGATAGGTAGTTTTCATTAACTCACCATGGTTTAGTATTTAATGCTAACTAAATTCTATCGAATTTCTGTATAGCTACTAGCCTAAATGACTTGTTATCGGATGTATTTTTTTGTAGGTAGTGGGCAGAAAACCTAGGTCCATGACTTGATGGTGATTACTTCCAACTACCTAATAATTGTCTGTTATCAATTGTAACTGCCAGAAACTCGTTCACTTATTGGCACGATTATACTTTATAGATGACTAATTAATTTAAATCATAGTTTATCCAATCTCTGCCATTCACATTCTGACGAGACAAGTTAAACGTGAAGCCTATCATCAATGAGAAACTTGTAATTGTAATAAGTCTCCAATGTTTTGTTATTGATTGTATTTGGGAAACGAAAGATTAAAACTGTTATTTAGGAGTAAAAATCGAAGAATTTCTGTTGTGCCACTCTGTAAAAACACTATAAATGGCTAAAAATTATGAAATATTTGTTGTAAAAGATCGTATGAATTTATCTATATATGGATATAAAATTAGACACAAGTCTAATGAGACTTTATAGTCTAAAGAAACGACTAACACCTTGAATACATTGGAAGGTGATCACATAAAGGTTTGTCAGAAATATTTACTGAATTTACTTGTTTAACCTTTGTTTTTTATCTACTCTGACGAAGTGGCTTACATTAAGTCATGAAACGTTAGAAATACAATTTTTCTGCTCATTGACATATAAAAAAAATCCATTATTAATTCATTTTATTGGGTTTTTTTATGTTGGCAATGGAGTTGATAACACTTTTCAGTCCTTACTATTGTTATTTTCATCATCGTACCTTCTCGATGCAATTGCTTACAATTATGTTCGAATGATTAATAAAGTATTTATGTTAAAGTGAAATTTAAAATTTAGCTTACAGTATTATTTCAACATACTATCGAACTATTTCAGCTATCGAACACGTTGATTTTGTATAGATGTGGGCCGTGGGTTCTTATCTATCAGTGATCCATGTAAATTGTAAATAAAAGATGAAAAGATCGATCAGCATTTTTCAAGTCATGAGTAATTGCTTATCGCTAACAATCTCAAATTAATCGTATCGATTATCGTGTAACGAAACAGGTATTACCTAATAGTATCTGCGGTTTTCCCGATGAATTTTCAAATAATTCCCTGCTTGTGAATATTTCTTGTTCATCTGAGCGATGGTGTCGAATAATTTTGTTGGGACAGGTCCAAAAAGCACGACGAAGCCTCCAGAGGTTCTAAATGAGCTGAAAAGATTCCGTCCAATCATAATCTGATCGAGTCTTATGGAATATCAACGTGGCATGCTATGATTAGACAATTGCATGGATTTCCTCCTTGCTGATTGGCTGGATTATAACTATGTTATGGCCAATATTAAGAACTATTAAACCTCTGTGTTTTCTGTACATTTTTAACTCCTATCCAATAATCACTCCTCCCTGCCTCTTCCGTACTTTGATTTGGGACTGTGGGGTTATACAGGTTCGAGTGCCGATATTTGTATACCGTATTCTACCGTAATTAAGTAGAGGACGTAACAAATTCTTCTGTAAACAACCCTTGTTGTCGACCTATGTATGACATTTGATTATGAGTGACTTGAATCGTAAAACATTATGTTTGGTTGCTATCTGTGATTTGGTTCAGTTGAACTGTGAAGTACTCCACACATATATCATGTTAGATTTCATTTTACAAAGTATTTGTTTATATTTCAATCATATCTGATTAAATTAACTTTTCTTTCCTAGTGATTGCTTCGGTGACGTTAATCTGACGTAGATTTCTTGTTTCTGTCTTATATTATTTCCAGGTTACTAGATTACGTTAGACATCAAAGTTTTCTACCAAAGTTCAAATCTTCTTTGTATTTATATATTGTCGTATGTTTGGTAATTTCTGTTACACTCTTGTTGCTAACTTACTTCCTGTATGATGTATTAGGTAAGCTTTTTTATACAATGTAGTCTAATTTTATTATGATATGCTTAGAGTTTAAAGCTGTTCACTTCATGAAATGTTAAATGTTTAGTTATTAGAATTATTTGTGTTTTCCAAAACAATTAAGTTTTGTCACTCGTTATCCTCTGTCATCTAGTGTTTTCACCTCAGTAATTCAATGCACTGTGTATGTATGGGATTTCTAACTTTCTAAAAGCTTTGAGACCATGAGCAAAGTGGTGGAACAAGATACAACTCGACGCAATGAAAAATCGGAATAATTCTGTCTTTTTTATTGACACAGTGACAGACAATGATCATAAATCCCCAATGGAACAGGTGTCGATGTCTTGAAAACCCGACCCTGTTATCTAGAAGCTCTCCGTATGATACAAACCATGTATCTACAACACCATACATTAGTGGTCTCCTTATATTGCACGTGATTGCCATTTAACTTGTCGTTTACCAATCTTACTATATCCGGTAACTGGTAGAGTTTACCATGTGTAAAACATGCTGAAATCATCTCAGTCTCCAGTATAAACACACATCGAATGATTTCTCTGCTTAATAATCTACAGTTAGTCACCAAATTTACTAAATTATAAAGTGTGGTGATTCAGTTTGGTAATTAAATGCAGTTTATGTTTACCCTAGTGATAAATATCTTTGAATCATATAGGAGAATAAAGTTTTCAACTGTAATGTATTATTATTTGATTTAAAAGAATGTACTGTTGAATCCTTGGTGATCATAAATGTTGTGGTTTGGTAACTTTCAACCTTGTCTTCCATTTTGTCAAATATGTGTTGGCTGAAGTTGTCACATTTTGTGTCTGTTGAAATTAATAGTGTCCAATAGCTTTAAAACAATAAACTTAAAAAAGATACATGGGATGCAAGTAAAATTTAGGAATGATGTATACATAAATGGTAATATGATCAAGATTTAGGTGAAAATAAACAATCAATGCAACTAAGATTTAAACTTACAATAGTAGATTATAATTATATTGTGGATCTTAACCAGAATATCTATACTTTTCTTTGCTCAATTTGAATTATATCACTATCTTATTGTAACTCGATGTTGTTATCAGAATACTTGTATTCTATACAGTGTATTGCACTAAATTAAGTGGTGATTGGGTATGGATAATTTACTACCTAAGTCAGTAAATGTTCTCAATAAATTTAACATATTTATGTAAGCGCCGTGTGCCTATCACCAGTACCATTAAGTTGATAACACATCCTCACCAATAGTACTTCAGCGACATCGGATCTATCAACAACTCATGTATGTTGTCGACTTTTAGATGCTGTTTTTCATATTCGTAAACTAATACAGAGTGGAATACTACTCACTATAGTCACTGTTTAATTAGCAGATGAATGTATTACATGGGTCACAGATGGCTTAAATTCATCATTCAATAACTCATTAGAATTGATCAAATACGTAAAGTTATCAGTGTGCTAAACTTCTTCGATTCTTAATATCAACCGAAACTTTGTAACAGTTCAATTTCGAAGCAGGAT
This sequence comes from Schistosoma margrebowiei, assembly GCA_944470205.2. Taxonomy (NCBI): domain Eukaryota; kingdom Metazoa; phylum Platyhelminthes; class Trematoda; order Strigeidida; family Schistosomatidae; genus Schistosoma; species Schistosoma margrebowiei. The sequence continues at coordinate 72,788,891 of OX104028.1, read as the reverse complement.
TTTCATATAGTAGATTCTTAACTGCATACAAAGGATCTTCTTACAGTGTTACTCAGTGGTAAGTGTAAGTCTTAATCGACCAGTTGATATACGTTTTAAAGAGTAACCTCTTAGATTTTAGACAGAGAGAACGAACCTAGATAAAGATTAGTATATATCGTGTGAAAGTTTGATATATTAGATTTCGATGCGTGCACGTTATACTATGTTATCGTATTAACCGTAAATAATCAAATGATAAACCTTTGTATCACTCAAAGATTATTTCATGCACAATATTCTTCACAAAAGAATGATATACTTACTAGATATTTTGCGAACGTACTGCAATTTTCATGGTTATTTTCATTTGGATGGCTTCTTATACAGATATTCTCTTTGAAAACTCTTGTCTTCAGCACTTTGCTTCATATTTTAATGAATGTTTTGCATAATTCTCTTTTCTTTTAGTATATCTCTTAATAGCACTGTTTGTACTGGTAGGCGCAAATTCAATTTCGAAATTCCTTAAATTTATTATCCAACGTATTGCTCCTGCAACAACCAAAACGTGAGTCTAATTTTAGTTTCTTTCAATATTCATTTGATGTGTTAATTATATTTATATAAACTGTGGCGGCCTGCCTGAATATCTGAGCTACCTGATCCTACCATCTAGATATTTCAACAAGTTATCGGTATTGTTTGTTTTAAAACATTAATATGTCTATTATTCTCATTACCTATTCAAGAGCGTATATAAAATGTTTACAACCTATCGCTTCACAAAGTTCTAAAAGATACAACCAGAGACATAGTGTATGGCAATGTGCATCGGAAAAAATGAACATTAATCAGATGTCGATTCCTGAACTGCTAATTTTCAACTGCCGATCGCTAATTGCAAAGGTGGACTATATTCAATCACTATTAAGTGTAAACACACTTTTTCATTTCTGTATAATCACAATTCAAGAATCCTGGATAAATGCTTTACACGACGATTGTTTAGTATCGCTAACTGGTTTCAATATTTATCATTAGAAACGATGAAGCAATAAGAAAATGTGGCGGCGGTCTAGCCACATTTGTCAATGTGAACTGGTGCATGTTTCAAATTTTTAGAAAAACGACTTTATCGACTGTTTAAATTTATGATGCCGTTCGAGGCACTTGAACAAATACAATCGTATTTTTGTTACAAACATTTACGTAACTCCGGAACGCATATCATCTGCACTATCTGTTTTCGTTGACGAATTCACTGATATCTGCTTCAATGTTTCTCTTTCAGTCATTTGTAGTGATTTTAATCCATGTGATTGTAGTTTTCTTTCATCACTAAGTCACCAAAATGTAATCGATTTTCCCACTCGTTCGGATGTCCATGTAGACTTAGTTTTCATTAATGATGCGGGAATATATGTGACTTTCAATCGTGTTCCGTTGTTTAGTTCTGATCATTGTGTTATTTGTGTTCTACCCAAAGTATATGGCAAACTTATAAAGAGTACATCCCAAATGCCGTGGTACGGTCGAGGGTGGGTAGAGTTAGCTCTCCCTCTCGAAATACTCTCACATGGCCACGTGCATGCAACCACTACCACGGAAGTCCTACTTACTGCCTTCTCGCGGCAGCGGTGTTGTCTACGAAATTGAGAGGACGAAAGGCGAATGTCTGGCGCTTTAACCGTGTTGGTGGACACGGAGTATCCACCTAGGAGAGTTGGAAAACCCTGATGTCAAACCAGTGGTGCACATGGACTCCAGTATCCTGAAGGAACAAATGGCGTATGAACCAGTCGTTGGTCACCGGCCAACATGGGACTGCATCTCCTTAAGTTGCTCCACTGCCTTGTGGATCAGACATTTAGGTCGAAGGCTTCGATTTGGGCACCGGGGCAGTATCACAGCACACACACAAGTCAAGTGATTTGTATGGTGCATATGTATTCGGTGTCCCTTTGTACTACTATTTGTGTGTTCAAATAAACAAATAAATACATCAGTCATATAAAGGAAGTATCCAAAATCTGGAAAAAACATGTTTCGTACGACAAACTGGAAATTATTTACAAATGACTCACAGGGAAATACCTTTGATTTTGTCACTTGTAATCCTAAATTCTGCTTTATTGTTTGTTGTTTCGATAAAACTATTTTTGTAAGTTTTGTTTGACTTACATCCCCAGAACTAAAGTGATTACGAAGGCAAACAGAAAGAATATACGCGGATAAAAATTCTGTTGAAGTTCGAAAGCTAAATGATCTAATAAACCTAGAGATTAGACACATGAACTTGATGTTTATTTAGAAACTCCCATTTTGTAAAATCTCTTCAAGTATGCGGAAATTATTTAAAGAGCTTACAAGTGTGAGACACACTAGTGACGATAACCAGCTGAATGTTTGTGACTAAAATAAATTTTTTTTACGTCAATCATCTGATTTCATGCTTCCTATATCCACAAGTCTGAAGAATAGTTGTGTTCCAATTTTCACTGAAAGTGATGTCCGAAAATGTCTCCAGTCACTCAACTCGTACCAATGTTTAGGAACTGACGAAATCCCAAACCTCTTTTTTAAGGAGTTGGTTGGTGTTGCGTCGTCTGTCTATGAGCATCTTTAACGAATTTTTCTCAAATAATTTCATTATAATTGAATGATTGATTTTGATTATTACCCTGAAGAAGTCCAGACAAGTTAGATGGACGAAACGTTAGAATTAGTTAAATTTCAATCGCTGAGAATATTTCAAATATAATTTTCACATATAATGACTTCTCTATAATCGGCGCTCAATTACTGTCAAACTATTCGTTCTAATGTTGACGAATATTCGTACAAATGAATGATAGTTATTTCTTACCTATAAATAATGTAACAATATTGAATAAATTCAAATCGCGGTCACAATTAGAATTAAATTGTTCCCATTGGACAACCACTTAATAGATACTCCTAAAAAGTACTTATACTAATTCATTGAAAATGAAAAGGGATCTCTTTTGGATGAATTTGTTATAAAGCTTTATATATAAATGAGGTATCAATCATATGAAGGCATATAAACCATGAATAAATGTGATAATGTAACAGAAAAGTTATATTACTAGATTATATAATGTGAATAATAACAATAAACGTTTGTGTGTGCGTAAAATTAATAGGTTAATAATTGATTATTCTGTGAATAAAGTAAGATAATTAAAAAATTTTTATCACAATAATTGAAGGTATTAGAAGGGTTAAATGAATTAAATCGATATTGGAAGCAGTAATGAGGAGAATCATAAGTATTTGGAAAATACTGAAAGTGATGGGGAGATATTTCCAAATACAAAATCAATGTAATGAAGATAACAATAATAACGATAAGTGTAGATTTTTGTGATGGTGACAGGATTTACATAGATTACAAAAACGAACTGACCAGCAGAGTTTGACCGTGCCGGGTGTGAAACAGTTAACCACCGGAGACAATAGAAGATGGTCGTGCAATGTCGTGGATTGATTGGAGTTATACATTAACACCGTTGGGTGCTGGTTCAGTGGTCCATAGGTTAAGCATTAGCGTGCTATACGCCCACGTCCGGGATCGTGGATGGATGCTGTTGAGGAATCTTTTACCAGGACGAAACGACCATCTAGGTTTCATTGAGTGGTCTAACATTAGTCGGTTCATGATTTCAGTGAAAACGGAAGTTAAATCTAAGGTATAGTTCATTAATTTTGAAGTTTAGGAGGGAGAATAGTGAGTGATTAGCAGACTATTCTCATGCTCATTATTTGTACACTTATTACTTTTACTAAACTAAAATTGCATCTCTAACGTCATTAATATAAGCTGATACTAAGTTAATAATAAATCAAAACAATAAATATTTGATGTTTTTTCACTGCAAAAGATCTTTCATTTTAGATCGAATGTTATTATAGCTTTGTGTAATACTTCATCGTATATTCCATTTTTCCCCTTTAATTTTATTTAGGATAACAATTAATGTAAAATGTTGTCGAGTTATTAGTCCCGGAAAAATATGTATTCTTTCTCTAGTTACTTTACCAATCGGTTTGGCCATAACTGCAACGTGGTTGGTATTTCGTAATAATGAAATGTAAGCTTCAGTTTTATATGTCTTTGTTTTTAATCATCATGTACACGTATGTTCTTTATGATCATTTACCATTCAATTTCATTGGTAAAATCCAAATGTTTATGTATTACTATGACGTGGGGTTTATATTCTATAATTTGTCATACATATGTTAGCAAGAGCAACAGTTTTTTTATACAAATGCTCAAAAACTTTTTCCTTCTCCAGATGTTACCTAATCCATTTGTAGTATGCAAATAGAAGACCTGTTCAGTAGGTCGTATGGCTTAATGGGTGAATATTATAGAAATTTTTAGTCAAAATCTGAGAATGTTTGAGATACTTCATATCTTTCTCAACTAAAAATTCTTACTTCAATACTGTGCTGAGCTGATGCATGTCTTAACCCTAATAAATGAAGTGCGCCAATCGCTTTATCAAACAAACAATTGTCTGACCAAGGTCCTTAACCTTCAGACCATTGAACTAGGATCAGGTGGTTTCCATATCTAAATTCAGTCGATTCACAATCCTTAAGCTGTGTCGCGAGTTCATCCTGCTGAGCAGTCTCAATGAGATAAAGTAACTGTCCAGTAATTCCTGGCGTTTATCGTTTTTTTAATTAAGGTCAGTCCGTAATGTAAAGTATTAGGTTATTATTTAGTTGAACAGATTGTAGACATATGTTTCATCACGGTAATCTAAAGGTAACACTTGCTGTGTGACGTTAAAATCTTGAGTTCATCAGGTTCTGTTATGAAATTATCTCAACATTCATGATTTTATCCCCACTGTTTAGTAAGCTTTATGAAAATTTTGTGTATTAGCAATTTTGTGATTAGGCGAGTAGTTTCGCTAGTTAAAGAAACTTTACTTTCCAATGTTTCTTTAAACTGCTTAGGTTTTTAAAATATATTCGATTAAATGCAATTCAATAATTGTTTCATCGTATTCTACAAGATTATGTGTTTTGTGGAAGATATGAAATTGTTGGTTGTTGAAATTAGAATAAAAATCTAGTGTAATATCGATCTTTGAGATAGAACCTTGTGTATCATGCTATCTAATACATATACCCCTTGTGTATGGTATGTTATTGCTGTATAATACAGTCATTAACTGAAAAGGTGCCATTAACACTATTTAAATGAGCATTTTGTTTAAAAAAACATTGTTATCAAATTATACTTTGACATTATGATTCTCATTCATTACACTATTTGAATCTTTTATTAGAATTGGTTGGCCTTTGCAATCTGTTATCGGGATGTTTATAGTGGCAGTGATTATTTCATCTGGGTTGATTTTACCATCAGTCAAGGTAATCGAGGAGTATGTTTGTGATAAATTCTATCCCATTTCTTACTTGTTACATCTACCCGTCACATTTGGTACTTGGAATTTCACACCTCGAACTGGTTTTTAAAAAAATAGAGATTGGAAACCAGAAAGCACTAGACAAATGTTTAGTTTCAATATAGGACTTCTCAAGGATGGTGATCTACAACTTTACTAGAAGTTAAACCCTTAACCTTCAGACCGCTGATTTTATCATCCAATGATCTACAATTCTAACGTAATCGACTCGCGATATTGCGTTACTATCACTCGGTGCTATAGACTGGTAACTCAATCCTGTCATGACTGAACTTTGTGGTATAAAACTTTAAATTCAGTAATCACTATAATACCCTATGATTACGCTTGATGTACTCAAAATATATTTTCTATTTAGTGCACTGGTAAATTATAATTTTTACACAACAGTCTTGTGATAGCTCATGTGATTCATATATATATATATATATATATATATATATATATATATATATATATATATATATATATATATATATATATATATATATATATATATATATATATCGTTTATATTCTTTGACTAAATCTCGTTTTTGACAATGCGGTCGCGAAAGCGCTAAAATACAAAATTTATATGGGGCGCGTTTATTTCAAGCATCCGTGAGTGACCAGGCAAACAAAACGTGTAGTGAGTATGGAAATCGGGTTTTGATCAAGATCGGTGACTTGGGTGTGACTCAGCTTTTGTAGTCAGTTAACACTTTGTAGATGCCTAGATAAGTACTTACTAACACATACAAAGTTACAAAAAGGTATATGGGTAAAAGTGAATAATCAATAAGACCACGATTAACATGGTTACTCAGCCGATCTCACCTATCTATGATGACTAAAGAATGGTTAGGATGACAAAGAATGACGTGTTAGATACATACTGTTTGAATTATTAATGTCTGTTCAGAAGTCAGAATACCCTCATGCAGGTGTATAAAAGCCATTAAAGTCTATAGACATCTGTCTCTAGCAGAAATGTCTTATGATTGTGTCTCGACTACTCTTTGGTTGGTTGTATTTCTTTGTTGTCTGAATCCTCAATTGTTTTTCCCGTAAAATGCGTTGATCGTTTTTATGTGTCTATTTGTTCAAATGAAGCTCGGGGTTAGAGTTACCCTTTATGTTTTACTTGTTATATTGATGAAAACTTCTTGTTTTTGTAGTGAGTTTGCGGTGTGATAGTTTGGACTGCTTTAATTTATTCAGCGTTAGATTATTGATAACCCTGGACCTAAGTTTCATGTTATTTAGCACACATCAGTAAGCTACATCTGCAATTTGGATGGGAATGATGTTATTTGTGGAATCCAAAGCTTCACCAAAGTTGGGGATATTGCTACTGAGATATCGGATATAAGGCATAGTCTTTCAAATCATACAAAAAGTAAATTTCTGATCTATCTTTCATCGTCTTTTTAAAGGTGATTTCATTTATTTCAGTTTGTTGTTCTATCGGCTTATATGTCTGTGTCCGTATTACAGAGTGTAGTCTACAATATATATCTTCACCTATGTATATAAGTATACTTTAATTGGAAATAATCAGTCCCCTTGAGAATTTTGGATAATGTAATAAGAAAATGAAGATTGTCAAAACTATATGACATATTAGCGCAATACATTTTGAACAATCTGACCACATCTATATTTTTGTTAAGAACATTTATATATGATTAATAAACGATCAATTAGGCGAACAAACAGTATAAAACTCACCACTATGAATAGTAAATAAATATTACCAAGAATAGATTTAGAGCAAATACAAACTGTATCTGAATACATAAAAAGAGTTTGAATTTTTTCTCAACAAGTATATATATGATCAAATTGTTCATGATTTATTGCACTTATATATAACATAGGTCTTATCATCTTTGTCTGGTTATATTTTGGTTGACAACTTTGTAAAAAATAATTTCGTGACTTCTTTATATTCTTTTTTTTCTTCGTATTCTTTTCTCGTTAGGTTGGTACACTTTTGTTTACTGCATTTTTGATCTATGATATATTCTTCGTATTTATTACTCCCTTATTCATAGTAAGTTATTTATGTATTTTTAAACTAATTGGTATATTTTATAGTTATCATTTGATTTTATCAAAAAAAAGATTCTATTAATTTCTGATATCTTTTTGTAACGTTAATAATAAGGCTACTAAAGATATTCACGAACCAACATAAATAAGATGAGGTTTGCACTTGAGACTTGCAATGTATCTAAATCTCCTTTTACGCATAGTTATTGATCACCATCATTGACGATTTTTTTTTAGTTTCAATTTGATATGAATTCATAAGTGGTTTTTATTCCACTAATTTTTGCTTACATATTTCTATCGTTCTTCATTGTCTTAATATTGTCTTCAGCATAGTCTGCATATTTGAATAAAACAAACACATTCAGTTAAATTTTCATAAACAATGAGGTTCTAATCTGAGATTTCAGCAAGTTTACGTAGAATTCTGTTCATTAAATGTTCATTTTGACTGAGTGTTCGAACTCAGTGTATTGAAAAGTTGATTTTTGGCTATCAGTTGACATGTGTCAAACATTTCACACCATCTATCGAGTTGAAAATATATGAATGATCTCACTAACCTTTTTTAAAAGAAAATGATGATTACTGAGTTAAACAATACAGTTAAGTTCATTTTAGCATTAGCTTGATAATGATATAACAGATGAATGAATATGTTTTCTCGTTTTCAAAATATAGTACTGTAATATGATGATTCGTCCGCTGACCGAGATTATGCTACTGTCAGATTGAATACGGCCAAAGCAAGGGCCTCATTCCTACAATTGAAGAACACATAGAACTTAAAATATCTGTCGGTCAACCAATATCAAAGTCAGAATCTTCAATACTAACGTCAAGACAGTCATTTCTACTGTACGGAGCTGAGACATGGATAACTACCACATCCATCATCAAAACAGTACAAGTATATTTATAAACAATTGTCTACTATAGATAGTCAATGTCCGTTGACTGGATACAATCAGTAACAGCCTACTGTGGGAGAGAACAAACAGCTTCCAGCCGAGGAGGAAATTAGGAAAATATGTTGGAAGTGGATAGGACACACTGAGGAAATCATCAAACTGCATTATGAAGCAAGCACAAACTTGGAATCCTGAAGGAAAACGAAAATGAAGAAGGCAAAAACCACACTGCCTCGAGAATTAAAAACAAACATGAATAAGATGAATAGCAACTGGAAAGGATTGCTCAGTGCAGAGTTGGATGAAGAATGCTGGTGAGCGGTCTATGGTCCTCCATGAGAGGTAACAGGCATAAGTATGTAAGAAAGATTGAATACTTGATCATTAGATCTTGCACGAACTGGATAGCATTACACCAGACACACGATTCATGACCAAAAATAGTCAGAGCATAGATAAGACATTACTTTATTTGAATCGATTGCAAGCAGTCACACTCAATGAATTTAAAGTACAAATCAGTGGTATGAAAGTAGATCGCACATATAATAGTCAGTAAGCTTTTTGTTTGTCCACATTCAATGGTCAACCACATCTAATTTCACTAAACACATATCAAACAACTCAAGCTTCTTTTTAATTACTTGAATTTTTTCCGCAGTCAACTGCATCAACCAATGTTAGTCATTCCTCTGAGCATATCCAACTTACTAGAGCACGACGTTCAACTGCTCATAGTTTTATGGAAGCCGTAGCAACTGGTTCAGCCGGTAAAAGTGGAGAACTGATACCGTTATCATTTCGTCTACTTATCAATGAACATATAGAAGTGAATAAACACAATACCGCGACCATGCCATATTCTTCTCTTCTAGGATTTGGTGATGCTGTTATTCCCGGTAAAGTGGTCAATACATTTTTGTTTGTTTCCGCAAATAAAATTTTATCTATCAATATAGGGAGTTTTTGACGATTGTTGAATGCTATTGGGATCACAAACCGACCTAAGTTGGAAAACCATGGGAAACCAGGAAGCACTGGAAAACTGTTTCATTTTTATTATTGAGATTTTGTGACAGTGCCCATCCACTGCTCCATCGAGGATCGATTTTAAGACTTAGGTTTCAAGATGAGTGATCAACCTCCCGACTATTGAGTCGACATCCGATGGTTTACATGTCTGACTTTAAACAATTCTCAGTACTTCACAACTGTCTGCTATTGTCTGCGGTTGGTCACTTCACGCCGAAGAAATCCGAACTCTATTGATTACGGCTTCTCACTAGCGCTTCATGAATTACCCCTCGAAATTAATCACTCGTGAGCACATGATAATTATCAGTATTATGGGGTTTATGGAGATCGTAGAGTTTTATGCTTGTTTGTCTCATTTTTTGTAAAGATTGTAATCTAATGAAAATGGTCTTTGGTTTTATTTTTACAATTCAAAATCTACTATTTAAATTTACCGTCATTTGGTGCTTTCTTAGAGACTTCAATTTCAAATATTGAACTTTATGTTAATTGGAATAAAGCAAATACAACAAACGTAGTGGATTAAGGGGGAATTCATTTGTTTCGTAGATCCTTGTCAGTTCCTTACGACCTCGAAACGATGACGACAACAATTTTCGTTATTCTACTAATCTTCATTAATGCACATAGATTGGCTAAAAATAATTATTACTACTATTTCTAGGTTTTAAGCAGCTGATGAGGATCTATGAAATAAATGAATTCACCTTATTCTAATACTCTTGTTATTTTTACTTTAATAAAAGTTTGTCTATGGGAAAATTTTCTTTCATTTTATGTTATTTGTTAATAGTGTATATATGTGACATTTTTATTATTCTCTTATCGATTTGGTTGATTGAGTTGTTGAATTTCACTAAAATTATGAAGCGATCAATGTTAGACCACCATTAAAAATCTAGAAGCACTGAACAGTCTTTTCTTCCTAGTCTGGCACAAGATGGCCGTCCAGTGCTTCCAGGTTTTCAATGGTGATCTATCATTAGTCGGTTCATAATTTCAGTAAAATTCTTTTATCGATTTTCTTGACTGTAATTTTAAATGCAATGTTATTAAAATTAAGTAATCTCTCCAATGACTATGCAAGATTTTTATTTCCGTGGTCTACAAAGGTGTATTTAATGTTCACTTTATTTTAATCAGAAATTTCAGTCATTTTCTAATGAAGCTTCTGTGTGCTTGTTTAGTTTTTGTAATTGGTACCTTTCATTTGATGTCCCTAGATTTTATTGCGTCAAATGGATATATATGTATCGTATTCTTGTTTCTTTAGAGTTATTTGTTTCATAACTTTGCATCATAATTTGTATTAGGTTATTTGACAGTATTCAGGGAAGACTGCAATTTACAAGTTATTAAGTTCAGTGATTGAATGCAAACTAGCGAAAAATCCGAATTTAAGTCTCATACTGGTTGATATTTATTAAAAAGTGAGATTTCTGCAGCGCTAAGGGAACTGATATTCGAACCTGTTAGAATTGAACTATTTGGGCTATCGATAATCTCTTATAGGTTACTACTCAACAATCGATGTACGTAAGCATCTCAGCCCTACGCAGAGATTTATATTTCCAAAATACTCCGTTGGAAAGTAAAAAGTTTCTCTTTTTTATAGATATGATAAAATCTCACAGCCGAATCATAAATGAACATAATGTCAATCTGCATTATTTTGAATTAACCTACCTTGAGACATATTCATTAGTACAAAAATATAAACAATCAAGTACTTCATCTTATTTACTTTATTGCATCATTTTACTTGCTGGACTCCGTATGTTTAGAAATAAATACATTTTAAATTAACAAGAAAAACAGCTAAAGACTACTTAAATTATATGACTTATATATTAGTCATATATGAGTTATACTTTTACGCTTCCTCATTGTCTGTCACTGTTATGATTGTAAGTACAAATGAGTATTTATTCATAATGCAAGAAATATATTAATTTCACGGTACAAAGATGACAGTCTATTGTATATAATTCATTTTATGGTTACTAGTTGATCATTTTCTTACCTATTTTTTCTCCGAAAAAAAAATAATTTTCAGGATTATTTATCCAATTTCTGGCATTCTATGATGCATGTTGGCGCACTCTGTACTATCGACACTTTTTAGGTGGACTTTTAGGTTGGTTTTTTTTTATTAAAAAAAATTATTTCCTTAAATCTATTTCTATGATCGATTTAATTTTTTTATGCGTAAAAAAATACAGTAGAAATGAGAAATAATAATGTATCAGTGCTTTTACAGCAACTCTGTGTACCTATGATTAGCATATTTGCTGTTCAAATGGTCTATAATTTTCTGAAATCTTTTTCCTCGACTTTTTTGAGAAAGCTTTCAATTGTGTTTAAGTGTGCCGAATTATAAAACCAGAACGTAAAAACAATATTTTTCTCATAAGCAACCTACTTACGCCTGTCACCCCCCGTGGTGGAGCGTAAGCCGTTCATCAGGATTCTCCATCGAACTTTGTCCTGAACAATCCTTTCCAGTTGTTATTTATTCTTTTGATGTCTACTTCCAATATTGTGGAAGTTATTTATGGCTTTCAACATTACTCGACCTTCAATAGAGCACAATGACAGGATGTCTAATTTACTAACGCTATTACGTATTTTAAAATAAAACAAAATCTGGTTAGTATTCAAAATTAGGGAACTACATTATCATTTAATTGTTCATTTAAGTCGCATCCGATTGATTATTTGCCTCTCAATCCTTAAAAAAATTACCCAAAATAATATTTGAATATCCGATAATTAAAAATCTCTATTCTTCTTCTTCCTATATGCATTTGACTAAAAAATGCTTTCAGTAACAAGGGGCTTATACAAAATGTCTAATTAAAAACGATGTTTAATATCAACAATTGAAATATGTAGCTCGGAGTCATTTCTTTGTCACATATCTCACAAAATATGCCCGATATGTCATATTACTGCATACTTAATTCCTACTTTTAATTATCTTCTAAATAATAATTTTTATTACATCACCTGCGTTTTTATGGCACTTGTGTACGTGATCATCAATTGTAAAACATTTTACATTTCCTAACATCATCGATACTCTACTCAATATATGTATTTAAAATTCCTTTTAGTTACGCACACACAAATACTCATACTGAAAACTATCGTATTCAGTTAAAACTTATGACCTTGAACTGATGGAAATGTTTACATCTTTCTGTTTAAGTGGTATGAGAGATCTACTAATACTTAGTTTAACTACTAGAAAGAAACATTTTGATAAAATGAATGTTTATTTGAAATTATTAATCATTTTATTTTTCAACATTCTACCAATCTTATCGTATTGTTGTTGAATGGTCGGGTAACAATGTATTTATCATAAATGGCCTTAATTGACTTATTTTCTCTATACATGTATGTAAATATTACCTTATATTTAAGCAAAGATCACATTAGAAACAGTATTGTTTGCTGATAAATTTTATTCCAAAGGAAAAAAACATATATTTGAAAAAAATCTGAATAAGAGTTTATGTTTTTCGAAATTCAGTTCATTTTTTATTTCTTTACCAATTTATCACTGACTTTGGTTACTATTTTAGGTTACTCACTTGGTTTCATAGTTACCATCATTATGTTAAACGTTACTAATGTCAGTCAACCAGCTTTATTGTACCTATGTCCATTTACTCTTCTTGTAACCTTCATTGTTGTTATCGTTTGTGATGGTGTAAATGAATGGAAACTAATGTGGTCAGGCAGTTTGCCTACATTGGTCGATGATACAAATATGAATCCGACTGGTGATAACGACCGGGTTAATCAACCAACTGATTCTTTAGAAGTGAATGATCTATATTTAATTGAAAATAAATCGCTTAAACATTCAAAAACTCCACTAGTCCCTGAGTAATAATAATAATACCCATTGGTATAATATTGTTTATATCAAAAAAGAAAAGGAACGTATTGTGGCTTTTATTTCTTCATTATCTTTGTAAATGCTTATTTTCGTGATGACTTTGTGATTACATCTGCATTTTCATTTGTATTTGTGTATGTGCGTTTCAGACTTTTTATTCGTAATGCTATAAATTATAGTAATCACCATATCCCAAAAACTATTCGATTCATTTGTCAAGATATGTAATTTTGTTTACCAGTGTGGCAGCTTCCGATTTTAGATATGGAAGCAAATAATGTGGTTCCTGTGATAATCTGTTAGTTGGGTAACTGATTAAGGTTTTATAGCAGAAGCGCCGCTGTTCACTCTCGTGATTATGGTTTCTTCTTTTCAATATCGTTTGTTTCGTATATTTACTCGCAGCGTTGTTATGCAGTACTACATTGTTGTCCTGAATTCCTTAATCTCAAACTTCGGAACTAGCTCTAGTAACGGACTTAATGATGAGAACTGCAATCACTACTATTCTCGTCCTTCATTCTGTTGTAGACACTTAATCCCATTAATTTGATTTCCATTTCATATCATTTCTGCCAACACACATATCTTGACAAGTTACAACAACAAGGGGTCTAATGATAACGAAAGAAGATAAAAAAAGTTATTTAGAGGGGAAGAAGAATCTATCTGCTCTACTCGTTGATACCTGATCTTATTTTATTGACTGTAAGATATTTGGGAACTGGAAGCATCACAATGATAGCTGCGAGGAAATTACGATCCACATATTGTATCAATTATTCACCCAAACGAGGTATGGTCGCTCCTATTCTACTGGGAAGGGAAAGTGAAGACTAGTCGATGGCTGGAAACAAAAGACACCAATGTATTTAGGATGTAATATAGGACAATTAGTTCCCTTGTATGAGTGATTGTTGCGACATAAGTGGGAGGGTTCTTATTTTTCGGAATTATGCTCTTATGTCGGTCACTACTAACCCAGAACCTAGTAAAAATATGTATCAACATAATGAAAGGTAATTAAAGAGATGTGTATCCACGCAGCAAACTTATGTTTCTCTGATCTTACGAAAACGAAATACTAGGAGTGCAATTCAGAATGGGAGCTAGGGATGATTTGTACGACAATAATAATACAGGCAAACGGAATTGATGTAAGTGATACGTTTAATAAATGTGTTTACAATAGTCATAGATGTAATATGCAGTTGTAAATGTAAGTAGTTCTAGCAAGCCTTCTACACCAATGCTAACTACATTGCAAAGGCTATGCGTTCATCTGGACCTGTTTCCACACGATTATAGTCTACTGATGTTTTCGACCAACCTGCTTTATGACAGTACACAGGTTTTTGAACGTAAATGTTCATTAAGAAGTCGACTCGAAATGGCATGCGAAGGACCCTCTAATGTCCTGTATCTTAAACCTTATTACTCTACCATCTGCAAAAACGGAACTAATTGTAACGTTAGCATTGACCGTCTTCAGGTCTCTTAATTGAAAATAAACTATAATTATCTTCATCTCCCTCCCATACAATTAAATGATGGAAGCCTCACAATCACTATGCCTTCACCCGATATTCAGCAATCAAAACGAAACATCACAGATATCTGAAAACCAGCCAAAAACAACGCGCTCTTGTAGAAAGGTAAGGTTTTCTGAATATTTGAACGACTACTACACGTAGGACATTACATAACTCTATCTCATTACTTTGTATCTTAACAATTACATCACAACGAAGATTCACTTATGAGTAATTTGTGGGCACTTGGCTGGTTTAACATATATTGTATTTCTTCGACATCAATGCTAACCTCATTAGTTTAATTGAACACCGTAACTGGAGGCGCTCAGCCATCTATCAGCACCATTTCAGGAGTTGGTACACCTTGCTCATCTACAAGACCTGATAGTACCTGCATGACATAACAAACAATGAAAATTTATTGAATTCTGATATGCAGGTTATTATTTATTGTGAACATGAAGTTAATCGTTACTCTTTCATAAATTCCAGTATTAAAGTTTTCTCAATAATAACGAAATGTTTATTAACGCCCACTCCCATTTACAGAAAATAGCTAGCCATGAAGAAGCTAGACGTTGATGGTGTAGCGGTTAGTACACCTCTGAAATCAATAGTTTTGTAAGTCCTTGACATTTCGTGTTGACCGCATTAATTTTACTGGTCCCAAGTAGCTGAAAATTCAGTGTCCCGCATCAATATTAGATCACAAGCGGGCACGTCGGATTTCGTATCTCTATTCAGCTACTAGCCAGTTTAGACCAAATGTTCCTTCGACGTGTTGGACAACCTTTCAAACATATGTTCGAACTTTTTTCATTCCTGTCTTCTATTGTGACTAGGCTGATACACTTGGATTATAAGTGTTACTGGCTTGAGTGTTAGCACACTCCAAATTCTAGTGTGATCTTTATTAGTTATGTCATCGATTTCAGCAGATAATAGTAGGCGGATGAATTAGCTCAAGCATGCTACCCACACGATGACAGATTCGGCATCACAAGCCTTCCGTTGTACGAAAGTCAGCCTTACAAGTATATTTTGCCCGAATCTGAATACGTTGCTCGTCACAACTATCATCTCCTCTTTCTTTGTTCACAAATCTTCGTCTCAAATGTACCTTGCGTTTTGACTGACATAAACTAATGCTTGCGGTTTTCACTGTTTAAACACCCGAGTTTACTCTTGTTACTATCTGTCTTCTCATCGATCAATCATGTTTTGACCTAAAGACATTCATCTCGCACTCCTACAATCTTTTACCTCTTCTTCCAAACACGAAGGTTCATTGGCGAAGTAATCCCCTAATAGGGACAAGAATGTTAGAACGTTTTTGAATCGTTTGAACTAACTAATGCAGGTACAGTTTTGCAAGGTCATTAGCACGCGGGGTAGAAGGGCTTGTTGTGGTTTGGTTTAGAACAAGGTTGAATGAGCGTAGGATTCGTAAGCCGGCTGACGTATTAGCTTAGATTTAAGTGGGTTCCCAGCTTTTTAAGAATGTCGTTAACTCAAAGCCTAGGTTGCCACGCTACAAGCGCGCTATGTAAGATTGACAAGATTATCCAACGTGATTGGTCAAACACATGGGTCGATCCATTTTATCGATATGAATCAGTTTCGTAATCACTGTGGATTTCTTAAACTCTGAAAGTGATTGAAATGCTAAGCTATTTAGCTTACAATACAAATTGATTCATCATATGTTTAATTGGTCTGAACACCTTGGATTCCCGCTTTCATTATTTGCATCATTTTTCGCTTAGGCGTTTCCCACTATTCATCCTATTTCCTTGCTTACTTTCATTTATTATGCTGATATGCAGTACATAAACTTCAACTGGCACACATTTTCTATCGGTTTTACTTAATCTCCGTTTCAACCTTTTGACCATGAAAGAAAGCACGTTTTAAGACAGGAAAAGGCTTGTGTAGTCGGAGTTTTCCTAATTTCAGTTTATGATAACAATTATTGTATGGTAAGGTTAAATGATACATGGATTTTTTCCGCAGTCTTTTGGAACTATATATGAGATGACAATTAATTGTAGGAATTTATCCACCCTAAATTAGTATTGAACAAACGACCCTCTAGATACAAGTCTAGTGAGCAAATTTCCAAGTCATTGAGTTACATAAATCATATGTATCTCTTAATTGAAAGTGAATACTATTTAGTCTTTTTCTTTTAAACTGTATGTTGTGTATTACATGGCATTACTCGTTGATTTCGAAGGTCATTTTGAGTTAGGTTAATAACTGCAGAGAACGTTTTAATTCCTGGATAACCTTTGTCTGGCTCTCAACAAAATAGTTGCATTATCATACGTTTTATACATCCATGTAATTATTCTGTATTTTAAAACAGCTTTAACCAAATCTTGTTTGTTTCACGTAGTTTTAAAGTCACTTTGTTTGTGGTGATTTTCCTTGAAAATTTATGCATAAATTATTGTAATATCATTTGCAAAAGATATTTTGAGTTGTGTTGTATTTTTTACATGCAGTAAGTAACTTGCTTATTTATCTTAAAGTGAAATGTCTTACTTTCAGGTTCCTAATGACTTCACTAGAATACAGTGAAAGGGAATATGAAGCATGTGATTGGTTTTTAACTATGCAAACACAAAGATCTGTCTCTGAACATCAATCGGATGTGTTCGTCCCAAATAGCGGATTCTTGGTTGATAACAGAACACAACGTTTTGTAGAGCGTTACTTCAATGCATTTTATTTAGTTGATGTTGGTGGGGAGTTGGAAAATGATATTTGTATATTAAGGCATAGCAATACTCTGTGTGTTGTTGGTCTTGCTTGTGGGCACCATATTTTTAAAAGGTGTAGCAAGAATTCATTTAGTGACTGTTCTTCTTCCGTAACTCACGAAATTTTAGGATTAGACTATCAGGTAAATATTTGTTACCTTTTTTTGATATATTTTATACTGATTTTAAATCATTCATGTTAAGCAAACTTGTATTACGTCCCTTTGTTTTTATATTGTAGCTTGATTTTTATGACATGCATTTCATTATAGTTTTAGTATGCACATGACTGTCGAAATAGCCTTTTTCTACTGTGAATGTATGTTTGATATTACTTAAGCCTGTTACCTCATGGAGGAGCATAAGCCTTCCGCCATAATTCTCCATCGAACATTGTCGTGAGCGATCCTTCCCAGTTGCTATCCATTCTTTTGATGTCTGCTTCCGATTCCGAACTCAATGTGCTTCATGATCTTTTCACTTTCCCTTCAGGATTTCAAGTTAACGCTTGCCTTGTTATTCAGTTTGGTAATTTCCTCAGTGTGTGTCCTATCCACTTCCAACATATTTTCCTAATTTCCTCCTCAGCTGGAAGCTGTTTGTTCTCTCCCACACCAGACTGCTACTGATGGTATCCAGTCAACGGACATTGACTATCTATAGTAGACAATTGTTTATAAGTATACTTGTACTGTTTTGATGATGGATGTGGTAGTTATCCATATCTCAGCTCCGTACAGTAGAACTGACTGTCTTGACGTTAGTATTGAAGTTTCTGACTTTGATATTGGTGATATACGAAGTCTAAATCGTCTAGTTGTATTTAAGGTTGTACATTGTATGCCGGGCTTCTCATGAGATATGGAGGTCTACATAACCCAGTTAACCCTCAGAAGAAAAAGAAGGGGAGTAGGCAAGCTTTACTAACCCCGGTCTTCACGTGGAATACGTCTGTCAGCTGTTCTTCGTGCATAACTCTGCAGTATAGTCGGTCCTATGAAATCGGTGTGATGTTGACGATCTCGTGTACACCATAGTGTCGATGAAGGTTCTGCAAGGTTTTCTTACCCATGCTGTCAAACGCGTTTGTATAGTCAAAGAAGTTGATGTAAAGTGACGAATTCCATCCAATTGATTGTTCAACAATGATCAGTAGTGTCGCGATTTGGTCCGTGCGCGACAAATTCTTACAGAATCCAGCCTTTTGATCTCAGATCTTTCTCTGGCATGTTGATGAGGTATCCTTCTTTTCAATCCATTGGCACGTGATCATCCCTCTGAATCTTCCAGAATAGAATGTGGAGCATGTTTGCAGTTACCTCTATATGTGACATCAGTTCTTTAGCTGGTATATTGTCTGGTGCTGTTGCTTCCCTACACTTGATTTGTCTAATTGTTATCCTGGTTTCTTCGATCGTTGGTTCAGTGACATCTATAGAATGGTCTGTGTGTTTCAATCTCCAGTGGATTCAATGTAGCCCTTCCACGTATTTCTGCTTGTCGTCTCCAATGCTCCTTTTCACTTGCTTGTTTGCTTCTGTGTATTCAGTGTGCCTTGACTTCGTCTGTTTTTGTTCGGCTGTTGTTCATTGCTGTCCTATTGTTTTTCCTCTCTTGAGTCTTGACCAGTGTTTGCATAGAGATCCATTCCTTATGATGATGCTTCTTGTGGCCCAGAACTTCCTGACACATTGAAGTTAATGCTTCTTTGATCCCTTCCCGACTGTCCTCCATAGTAGTTTCTTCTTCTTCTAGTATATCCTGTAAGGATTGGAACCTGTTGTTGAGAGTTATCCTGAATTCGCTGAGTTTGTCAGTATCTCGAAGGAAGTCTGTATTGAACCTTTGTAATGCTGTTTCCCTAGTTATCCATTGCTTTTTTTAGATTCAGTTTCACTTTGTCAACCACCATGTAGATGGTGATCTGAAGCTATGTCAGCTCCTCTCCTGGTTCTCACATCTTCCGTTGACCTTATGAATTTCTTACTGATGCAAATATGATCTATCTGGTTCTCTGTGGTATCGTCCAGTGAAACCTATGTAGCTTTGAGTATGTGTTTGTGTGGGGATATAGTGTTACCTATAACCGTTTTGTTGAATGCACATAAATTTGCAATTCCCTTGCCATTCTCGTTCCTTTTTCCCAGTCCATGTCGTCCCATGATATCTTCACACTCGTTCTTGTCTCCCCCGACTTTGGCGTTTAAGTCTCCCATCATGATAGTCTGGTTGTTTTCTGAGTACTTCTCTATGACCGACTGCAGCCTCCCGCAAAACTGATCTTTATCGTCGTCATTGCTATTATTGGTGGGTGCATGGCATCGGATAACATTTATTGCGACTCTCTTTTGTTTTGAAGAATGCTTTGATGATCCTGGATCCATGAGGTTCTCATTCTATGTGTTTTACAATATCTGAGAAACTCGAGTATGTGGAGCATTTTCTTCTGCGGAGTTGATGACCCCATCCTCAACCGTCCTCCTTTATCCGCGTTTACGACCGGCAGTAACCCTAGAAGAGCTACAGGCGGATTAAATTTGATATAGGTGATTTTTAATTATCTGTATCAGGATATTTGAGTATATTGATTGGTAGCTCGGAGGCTTGTTTAAGCTCATGTAATAATTAGTTTTAAGATTTAGAAATTGGCATTTCCTTAACTTTATGTTCTGATTCCGGTTACCTGTATGTATACCTAAGACATGTGATCATATCTTCCCACATCGTGACTGCAAGGTTGAGAAATAGTTGTTCCCTGTTATGTAGACTAGTATTCGCTGTTGGAAGAGTCTTTCAACAGGTTTTAATGGATCACAATGTTGGTTATAGTATTTGGTTAATATTTGCTTAAAATCCATCAAGTAACAATCAAAACAATGACTCACTGAATGGTTAATTATTGATGCAAATATGAGACTATAATTATCATACAACTTAGTTACCTTATATATTCTTGTGAATGATAATCTTTAACGGAAACTGATACATTGAATATACCCCATAATTTCATTATTACTTAATTATTTTAGGTTTCCAATGGATCAAATCGTTCGAAAAAAAATGTCAAAGGCCGTCGTAAACATGGAGGTCATGTTTTGAATAAATCTACAGATATAATAGCTTATGCTATTTGTGATCGTGGAATAAAGCATCCTGTAGTGTGTGGCATTCCAGGCAATCTTTTGGAAGTTAATAATTCTCTAGACATTACAAAAAACGAGTTTCATCCTCCTATCTCAGAAGATCTAAGCTATTTAAATTCAAAAGTGAAGTTAGCTCCTTTGATAGGAAGCGAGAGTACTATTAATGTTGGTACCTACTTATCCATTATATTGCCAAAACCAAGACTAAGGAAGGATCAAAGTGGTTGTAGAATTGATAAGTCCATTGATGAGTCGATTTTAATGATTGATTCTCCTACTCAAAACTGTACAGCATTAGTTGGTGATGTTTCAGAAAAGCTTGACGATATAACCCAATCAGACTATGCAGCACAGATTGCTGATTTTATTTCACAGACATCTCTTCCTAAAGAACAAAAGGTACTTAACTGGAATGAATATTCAGCCCTTCGGCATTGTACATAGATTATTCTGTGATATTATTTTTTATACTATATTTTTACATTTAAATATATAAATGCTTATCTATACGTGATTTTCTTGATTTATTTACTATAAAGTATTAGTCACTAAACTTAATTAACTAATAATCTTGTTAATCGACCTTAAATCTTTTACTTCAATACTAATTGGAATTATGAAAACTTTGATTAATGGTCCGTTTATAGGGTATAACTAAAACTGGATTTCTTCACTTTTCAAAGATCTTTGGGTGAATGTAATTCAAGATATTACGTTTAAAAAAAATCCTTTTGGTGTGCGAAAATTTCTTGCTACCAATATCAACTTGAGCATTTAATGTTTTAGAGGATGATTTTATTATTTAAGCCATTAACAACCAAACGATTATTAAGTTTTCCTTGTTTAAAATTTCTTTTTTGATGCCTTTGTTTATCTTGCCTCACTGTCACCATATTTAACAAAGTTTATTATCCGTATTATAATTATTATCATTCTGAAAAATAAGTATATATAATTTTGCGATTGTACATCTTTAGAAGTGAATTCGCCGGAAAGAGAACTCTTCGCTGAACTAATCTATGTTATTTAATGTCTTAATGGGTGTATTCCGTTTTGGTTTAGAACACTAATTATACTGATGGTTTCATCATACATATTTTTCATAAATAAATAGAAGTTTGATCAACAATAGTTGTGGGTTGGTAAATTTCAGTATATAATCTTTATTCATGAAATAGTAATCACATAAGTCTATTTATTCTGCCATTTAGTATTCACAGATTTCGATTATATGAGCAGTCAAACTCATTAGGAATAATATATTCGAGTGAATGGTTCAGGTCTTCTATATTACTAACAGTCATTTATTCGAAGATTAGTGTTGATAACATCAACACACATAGTAAACTTGAAGGCTCGTGGTTTTCAAATGACAGCTATTCTCAATATTGAACCTTACGCTTTTACAATAATCATAGTTTTGAACTAAGCTTACGTCACTATATATATATATATATATATATATATATATATACTTGGGCACAATTAAAACAATGCATCAGTCGATCGAAGTGTTACACTTTAGGCAGTAAGTTCTACTGTATTGTTTGACACGAAGTTCCGAAAATGAAAGTTCGTTTATTGTTTAAAGCGCAGTTTTAGGCTTAAAGCAGCACTTGGTAGACTTGAATCGTTAATTTTGGTGCCACATTCGGTAAAACAAATCCATAGAAGAAGGGATCATGGCAGGAATAGAAGAAATATTAGGATGAGGCTGTTATCGGGATCAAGGTAGATTAGGGTGCTACTTGAGTTGTGCAGGCAGTTGAACCTATCAGACCTCTCATGGGATGAGAGAACATTTATTCTTGAGGGATCTCTAATTGGTACCAGGAATCCTTTATACAAAAGGTGTATCTGTGCTTTCTCTTTTTTGATAGCTTCCAATTGTGGAAAGGTACAATCTATGGAGATACCATTTATCCGTGCTAAACATTTTATCACTACTGGAGCACAGTACAGTTGGTAATTTCCTTTATTTCCAACAATACTGTCCTATGTCTGATTAGTTAGATGTAAGTAATGGGAAATAAATATGAACTAATAAAATAACTTTCTGGAGCCAGTCTAAGTGGATTTTTGAGTTGACTATTACCTGGGTAGTTCATAGTTGAAATGCTACTCTACCCATTATTATTATCATTATTACTATTATTGAGTAATGAATGTACTCCATCAGTAAAATACTCATTTTCTCAAAATATTTGACTGATTCCTAACTCTCATTATTTTCCTGTTTTTGTTTGGATACAAAAAACCGTTTCTGTGTTATGTATTCAGACAGTCTAAGTAGTTTATTCATTGAGAAATTATCGACACGGTTGTCTACTCTTTCAATGTTCGAAGTAATAAATATGGATTTTTATGTAGTCACCATTGGACTAAACCACATCAGCAGGTTTAGTCGATTAACATTCCAAGTTTCATACACATTATTTTTACTTATAATAATACAAACATTTTGTGTACAGCAGCGTTTGGTCCCCATGTTATACCGATTTCTTATTGTTTATAAATAATATTTCTCTTTTGAAGTGAGTTTATCTAGTTTGATCATAATTGCTACAGATATGAACAATGACTTACTTCTCTAATAGATAAATCGCAAAAATATGATAAAGCAATTTATATACCGTATGGAATACAAGTAGTTCTAAAATGATGAAGTACTAGTACTCAAAATGTACGTAGAAATATTGAAGCTCCTGTTATAACTTGTCAATTGAATGCTAGAATATCATATATTATGCGATAAAAATATACACATAGTGTTGTTCCATAAATGGATCTCAAAAATTACCATTCCTTATCCATATCGGGACATAACACACCCCTTTTTTGAAGATCTGGAGTTGATATCCGGATTTTAGATTTTCCGAGCTTATCTTCCCCCACGAAATAGTGTTGGATCCTCATATTTCTAAGTTACAATTAGTTTGAATTTATTTAAAACATTTGTCGCATTGAACAGAGAATCTACTGAAAGTAACTAAGTGGTAAGGATCAACGACACTTGATATGAGGTCATCAAAGTTTGATTCTTCTGAAACATTTACATTAAATTTATTGAAAACCTCATTAGTAGATGATGAATCATTAGGGTAAACAGCATCTATCAAAACTGCACTAGGTTCTTTATTATCATTTGATGCATGTGACACATTTTCTGGTAAAACAAGGGAATCTCGATAATTAGATTCGTCAGAAACTTCTATCACAGAATGATGAGCTCCATTTGGTGCATCTGGATTCAGTGTACTGCTCGATTTGTTTTCTGTTTCTTCATGGGCGGTTACTGCGACTATTTCATGAACATTTAACAGGGCATCGTCTTTCTGAGAGCTGGATAAGTCACTGTTTGCACATGCTGTTTCGGGGATAATGGGGTTTGAATCCATTACCGGAGATGTTTCTGAAATGGACAGTACTGGACCACTACACCTCTGGGTGGATCTTGAATAACTGCTATTTCGTTTAAATTACGGTTTGTCGAGGATTCATGGAGTCTGCTATCATTTTCCAGCTCTGTGTGCAATTGAGAAATTAATCCATTCACTCCCGACGCATCTCCAAAGTATGAGTGATTCATCAGCTATGTGCGTAGTTTGACTAAGTACTCCATCTGTCACTCAATTAGCAACTAATCGATCGGAAGGGAGAGTCATTTCCTGAATCAACACGGTAGTGAAAACTACTGTATGACTAATGAACAATCCATGTCGTTCAAGGACACCGGCGAGAACCCTATATGCTGATTGTTCAGGTAACTAATAATGGTCTAGGAAAGATTAGTTAATCATTTGAACTATGAATTTACTGAACTGATTACAAAAATAAATTATGTTTCAGTATTGAATATAATTTATTGGGATATAGTAACATCAAAGTTTAAATATTACACACACACATACACACACAAAAACAAACTAATTCTATGAAAATTATTCAGTTCATGTGTATCAGTTTTTAGGTTGACGAATGAGATTAATTAGATAATATATAACCTATTTCAATTGTAACTCTTCAAATTCACATAGATAAGTAAAATAAAATACAACATGCAAATATAATTAAAATGTAATACAAAAAAAAAAGAAAGATTGATATTTCAAGAATAAAGCTTTCCTAAATAAAACAATATTTTTATTGAAGGAAAATTTAATTTTTTTCTTTTAACAAATCAGTAATATAAATAATTAAGTTAATGTAAAGTTGAAAAATATGAACTGGGATAAAATGAATTTATCATTTTATTAAATTATAACTGATACATTTTTTCACATTTCTTTATGACATCCAGGTTCATTATCAGGACATACACATGTACGTGATCTACCACCATCATTTGGTAAACATATATAACGACATCGTCCATTAGAATAAGTGCATGGATTAGTTGAAGCTAAATAAGTAATTAATATCGATAAAAAAAATATTATAATTCATTGTTTTGATTAGTTTAAATGGTTGGGGGGTGGTATGTAAATGAAAATATTTATCGTCATCATAGTGATGATGAATCCATCAATCAAAATAATGAATAATTATAAATAAGACATGTTTGTACATACTATGCATGTTATTAAGCACATATTCCCTTGGTTATGTATACATTCACTTTGAAAATATCTGGTTAATTATTGTACAACGAAAACCATAATCATTGACTACACTAATATTAGTTTCATTCATTAGTCGAATTGATAAAATGCAACAATACCATAATGGAAAATATACTATGTATTTTCGTTTATTAAAAAAATTCTACTTACTTTCGGAGAAAATATTTTATAGAAAAGTGATTACAGATGTTGATCAGGAGATTCTGTGGCACTTTGCTCTTGAATGACTTATCAAATGAGTAAATAAACCCTTTGAAGGCTTTCTAATTGCGGACTATTGGTTGAGTCAGAACGTATGAGGAACCGTCAGCGAAATTGTTAACCTCAAGTGTCATTAATCGGGGCTGCTCATTTTTATTTAATTTTATCATCAATATCCTTTTGGAAATAAAATTTTTCTTCGACAAACTTTTCAGAGGTCAAACCCCTACATAAAAGTTCGCCTGTCGACTTAGAATAATTAGATTACATATTCTTAATAAGTGAGAACAATGACAAACTGCAGAAGCCCTTAATCGTTTTCAGCAAAATGTTAGTATGTTTCGTATGCGAAGTGCTGCTTCAGGACTGGTTTGCATTAACGCCTAAACTGATGATGTGGAGTGAAGTAGTTTTATTTTTTGACCACTACATTTATCTTGGAAGCCTCATCGGCCCTGGTAGTTTGGTGTCTGACGAAACCTGAGTTGGTTCTTGACAACGTGTGTCGCTTGTGGCTTGGACGAAATGTTCGTCTGCTAACCAAGGGACGAGCATATTCCACAGCGATCCGTTTCGTACTATTTTATATCCGTGAACCATAGTCTATCAAAGTAGAAGGTATTCGTACGCTAAAGGCTTTTGATCATATTTGTCTTCAAAGCATTGCTTGCGTTTTTTGAAATAACCGAGTGAGCAGTTGTGAGCTTAGACATAAGGTAATTGGTAGGAGTAAAAGTCGGTTGATGAGATAATAAAATTTTCACAGACTAAGGTGGTCATGCAATGTGTTATGTATCCCCAACCATAGCCGATTTAAGTGAGTGAAGCTTGCAAGTGCAGAGGTAGGCTGAAAAAAGTTAGGAGCGTTCAAAACAAAAGGCGACTAATGGCGTTAGGAATTGTTAGATGTTAACAATCCGGTTAAGGTCCGCTCGATAACCACTATCAATGGTTGGATACATTAGATAACATGCTTCAGAATCAATCACAGCCGCGTAGATCTATCTACTCATTATATTCATCCGGATTGAAGTTCTGATACTTTCCCGTTTTATCATGCCTTCAAGATTATTAGGCATGAAACTGCATAAAATTTGATTTTTGAAGGATGTT
Source organism: Schistosoma margrebowiei (assembly GCA_944470205.2). Taxonomy (NCBI): domain Eukaryota; kingdom Metazoa; phylum Platyhelminthes; class Trematoda; order Strigeidida; family Schistosomatidae; genus Schistosoma; species Schistosoma margrebowiei. The sequence continues at coordinate 72,762,166 of OX104028.1, read as the reverse complement.
CTCAATAGAAAATGGACGTTTATGAAAAATTTGACCTCAGTTAATTCTAGTTGTGAATAAAAAAGTGAATTTTCAAAATAATCATGCTATTTGGTATGTAAATTAGATCTGCGTAAAACATTTTAGAGGAGACTATGGATATTCCACAACGACAGTAGTAAACTACTACCTTATTGACGAAAAGGATGATATAAGTTCAAATAAAATGTGATTTGTCAATAGAAAAATAAACCGTATGTCTCCAGGTAACTAATGTATTGCGCTAAATATTAAACTATGAGATTCAGCTCGTGATAAGATTTCAAATTCAATTTATTCACCAAGTGGATAAAAGGTATGTAGGTAACTTCCCTTTTTCAGACTAGTTGTCCAAACAGGTTCTCTCATTCTATTCTAAATAAGGGTAAATTCGATCAGGATGATCATATTCCTGTAACCTATTGCTCACAAAAAATGCCGTCCATAAATGAGTCCTAACATAATCAATTAACAATAATCTGGGTACAGAAAACTGCTTCTTGTTCGTTTTATTAAAATTACATGTATTACGCAAAATGCACAATCACTTATCAATGGCATGGTCAAATTTGTTTTAAAACAATGATCTTAATAAATGCTTATTTATTAGGAAGTTACTATTGAATTATGTAGAATAAATTCAAAAGATCTGAAATTACCTTGTGGACAATCACCTAATACTGATATAGCTTGGAAACGATTCGAACAACAGACATAACGGACACGTATTCGGCGATCAGGATTGATAGAGTAATAGACTGTCCTAAATTTAAGGAGAAATGTAAATATTTAGAATAATTTTAGTAATATATCAAATAGTTTTTTGTATGTTAATTTTAGTGTAAGCCATTATTTTAAGCCCATAATATAGCTTGTTCTAGTTTTTGGACAAACCAATCTGTGCTGAGGTGTGGCAACTTGGACCAATGCATATGTATGCCTAATCCTACGTTGTAGCTGACTGGCAGACGTACTGATGATAAAATTAAACAATCCCTAATACATAATTCAAAAACAATCCATTTAACTGCCGTTTGGTCTTATTTTGGGACCTCTCAGCAGTGCGCATCGACGATCCCGCCTCGCGGGATTCGAACCTAGGACCTATCAGTCTTGCGAGCGAGCGCCTAACCATTAGACCACTGAGCCATCATCCAACTGTGTTAATGTCTATCGAAAAAGTCTATTACTTGTACTAACCTTTTTTTAATTTTATTTAACTAACATTAGAAAGAAGTTATTTCATGAAGGATCAGTTGGATTGAACTAATTCTGTCATCTATTTCAAAATGATTATTTATTTGTTAATTGTTCAGTTTTTATTGCATATTAGAGTGAACTTATAAGAACTTAAAAACTGAAACGTTCAGTGTTAAAAAAGTTAACGATATTAGAATGAAATAGTCTTATTAAAAAAATAGCCTTTACGGAAATTTGTAGATAATGTTGAAACTAATTAAATTTAGCCTATGGAATGGAATTTTGTGAAATTCCTTGATCGATAAAAAGAAATTTACTTCACTTCACTTATTATAAAAGCTCATTTCAAAAATTGATTACTTTGAAGCATCTGTCCACAATAATGTTCCTTTATATTGTGTCATACCAAAAGATGGTTCTTCAGAAGGACTAAATTCTCTTATCTTTTCATTGGTTAATATCTCTCTTCCTGTTTGACCTAATCGTGCACAATGTAGTTCCGTGACTAATCCAAACATTCCTTTAGAAGATCTTTGCATCCAGCATAATTTTCCAGCGGAATTACCATTAACTGGCGTTGCTGGTGATATACTAATTGCCAATGGTTCACCAGTTAGTTGTAATAATTGCTCCTCATTTTCACCAGACATTGAAGCCACTTGGATTGTACCATTCGGTCTCCAACCGTCTGTGTATATTGCCCAGTACATTAGACTGGTTATAGTAGTAAAAAATAAATAAGCAAGTAAATACATGTATATCTCAAAAAGACGAATAATTTGGAAATTCAGTGTCTAAAAGGTATCGAAATTTAAACATATGAGGAATGTTTCCTTATTTTACTTAACTGTAGTATTCTTAAGTAAGTGCAATGTAAACCAGTAAGCATAATCCCTACCAACAGTTGTATAGGCAGGTAGAATTATAATCTATCACACAATTAATATATATAATCGTGCATTTGGACGGTAAGGTAGATTTAATTTTAAGTGAGAGTATGCTATGATAATAAAAATATTCTTACATTGAAGACTAGTGTTTGAAATCATAGTCATTTCGTTTGGAAATTTGGTAACTTGAAGCTAGTTACAGTAAACTTGAAGATAACATAACAAGTAATGGAATGCATTCAGCGTTGAATACAACCAATCATATTTAAAGCGATTAACAGAAACCCTAGACACTAGAAAATTAAAGGTTTATAATTAAAACGTTTTGAATAGAAAGTTCGACACCATTAAAGTACATACACCAGCTACCAACTTATCTAATCTTTTAAAAAACGGAACGTATGTAAATATGTATCATACTCACAGATCTAACAATATTACTATGTATTTGTCTATCAATATTCTATTTACTCACCCTAATGTGGAGTGCAAAGCTAGCCCAGCGAAATTCTGTTGTTCAGATGAAGTTAGGCTATGTAAACTTTCAAGTGTATAATGAATATTTGGTTTATTTGGATTGAATACCATAATTTTTCCAAAGGCCTCTTCCCAGGCAAACACATTTCCAGACAATGAATCTACCGCCAAATTGCGAAATCGGTTAATTTGTGAAGTGTATATTTCTTTTGTCACCAATTTATTTTGTCCAGAGTTTGAATTACCCCATCGGATAGTATGACCATAATCAGATGTATATATAATTCGTTGACTATTACAATCACCAACCATGGAGACACGTCCATATTTGTTATTTTCAGCTGGATAGGGCGATAGAAACAGAAGTTACGGGTTACAGTTAAGATAGAATTTAATTTGAAAGATAGTCTCCTGAAAAGTATATGCATATGGATAAAGTAAGTCAAACTGAAAATAATGCATCTGGAGACCCTTATGATGATAAATTATGACGTTGGTGATTTTTTACTGATAAATTACATGTTATGGAACTAACGGTTAAATAGTGTAGTTTTAAAATATTTTGACAAATTAGATTTAAACTACTTAATACTCTTTTTTGCATCACCTGATTAGTGCAGGAAACTGATATCAGAGGTTTGTGGAAAGGGATCAATTCGAATTTAGTTTTCACCACAGATTAACATAAAACAGTTAATCATTTAAAACTAAGAATTGGTACCTGACGATTTTTAAGCCTTAATTTTGAATTGTATAGCATTACACGTGCGTAATCAAATCTGGTACCTTCAGTTATCTAGGTGAGGACGATATATATAAATTTTTAGTTCGGATTCCAGTAGTCTACTTTCAAACTTCGTTTGAACTTCCATATTGTGTGATAATATTTCAATGCTGTCGGTAACGTAGTCAAACTGCAACGATCACCGTTTAATACTAGAACTTCAGGAATCCAATACGAAGTCAATTGACATACAGTACATGATTATTTTTAAGTTTATGAAAATTGAAGTTTTTTGAGAAACCTTATATTAGAATAAAACAACTCTCCAACAAACCAAGATTTTGAAAGGTTCTTCAACAGATGTCAGACTGTAATAAAATTAATTTGGAAAATTAGTTAATGTATTTCTGGAACATTGTAGCATGCATAAAATTATGAAGCGTAACATCTACTAAAATCGGTTATACAGTGATTAGTTGCAGTTCGAATATTTCTCCTACAACATCTCTGACTGCTATACTAGATGAGGAGGATCAAATCTTACAAGAAACATCAACTCCCTCAAGAATGGGGATCACACGCTTGATTACAAATGACTACTGCCATAAAACTAGGTTCAGTACTTTCTTTATTTGCTTTCAACCACCTGATATCCGAATTTTTTAGGGCAAAATTTAAAATCTTATTGTTGCAATAGAATAAATAAATACCATTCCATGTATACGACAATGAAGATGTGCAATGTTACATCTTAAATCAAGAAAATCATTACAAAGCTCTTAAACTATTAGTTACATATACTGTGGTGTGTGCTACTTATATTGACATAAGTAGTAGATGATGTTAGTCGTGGACAGAAGACAAGAGGATCGAACAGTAAAGAATGGAAACGGGATGCAATTTGTATGAAAATGCAAGAACAATGAAGTCTGAGTCATTTTGAGACAGTTGGCGGACATTTTGGAAATTAAACATTTACATTATGATTGCAAGATTTCATTAACAAGTCCTGTAATTGTGTGTTGAATACATTCGATTGTCCCCACCCGTGTTCTTGTTCACTACAATACCTAAAGATGAATATCATATTAGTCGGATCAACTAATACTTTAAACGATCAAATATACAAGTGTGTATATCACATAAACTATACCATATCATATAGATAAAATAAAAACAATAATATAGCATGATTCTCAATATATCACTTACCAATATTCCATAGAGTAGCTTTGGTTACATTTGAATCGGTAGATTGTGTCATTAAAATTCCATCATCACTTGTAAGTAGCACAGTGAATGGAACTTAAAAATCAAATTGATCAAAAGTTTTAGGATTACATTTTTCTTTAGCATAACAATTTGAAAGATTGTTAAAGGACTAAAGACGAATTACTACTTAAGAAAAATTTTAGTGCTAATACTTACCATTACTATCACTTATTTGTTTTATAATCATCAACAGATTTCAATGGAATATTCTATTATTTAGGAATTATTTAGATCTGGTAGCCAATCTTAACCAGGGTTCTGTTCATTTGAATGATAATGTTTTGATGAAATGAAATGACTAGTAGTCATGACTTAAATAAGATTATTTGATGTGATGAATGAATGTGATGAATTTTTCATCGTAAAACTGGTATCTTAAGAAAGACAATTCATTTCAGAAAGAGAGCAGTAACTTAAAGTAAGAAAACTTACGATGAAATGAAATCCCAGATCCTATAAATTCGATTATATAAACCTATATCATTCCTGTTACAAAACACAATATTAAAAATTTATAAAAACTTTCGTATAAATATATCGAAAAGTTTCATAGTACTTGGGTCGGGTCATTGGGGAGGAAAATTATATTCGTAAAAATCATAGCCATATATTTGATTTCAATAGTACAAGAATCCTCTAAATGGTTTTATTTCATACAAAGTGAGATTAACAGCTGAAGCTTTACACATATGGGCAAATCCAGACAATATTCATGGGAGAGAAGGAATACTATTAACTGTGCCATGGCAACTAATAACTGATAAGTAACCCTGAACTCCATTTTACTGTTTACTAACTTAAATCCTTTTTTTATTATGTGGACACCAATGATTACTTTTACTTGTTCCAATCAGTGCGTTTATCTGAACAAGCAGCTTGGTCAAAATATTTGTTTATTTATCCTCGTTTTATGCATGCTGTGACACGTTGGATTCATATCATTTAGTCAATTGTTTATTTTCATCAAATGGATTTTTCGCCCATTTGATCTGCATGAATATACATAAAATTATTATCATAACACGATTTCCTTAACTTCCCACACCAAATGTCTCATACGTTGTTACCATAGTTGGACGACGTATTTAGCATACAGCTAACCTTTGAACAAAATACTTAAGTTTGACTATATTTCCTTGAAAAAGCGTGGATCAAATTACTTAAACACTTCCCAGTATTTTAAAATCTGAATTCATTTAATCATAAGTGCAAAATTAGTTCAAAGTTAAATTTACAAACATACTTGCTGATTCTTCCACATTTACATCTATGAAAGCAGCAACATTCCCTGCACGGCACTCATACCTTCCACTATCAGTTATTGTAGGTTGATTTATACGCAGGGAAATTTCATAGCCATCTTGTTGTCTAGTTTTAGTCACTATCGGTTCTTGAGCAGAATGTGGTTGAATCCACTGACCGGAATATGACTGATCGCTTCCAGTTACGAAACATCTTAATTCAAGCGGATGAGATATATCTGTAATATGCATTACTTCTCCTTCTCCCATTATTCGAACTTTTATAGAATCTGGAAGAAACATATATCAGTTTATTATATTCAATAACAATGTCATGTTTTCATGACTGTCACCAATGATTTCATACAAAAAATAGTAGGTAATAAAATGTACATTTTGATGTACATTAGGTAACATATGTAAATGAATCCGAGGTCGGACAGCTTTCTAATAAAACGTCACCTACACTAGATGAATCTAGGTCTCTTCACAAAACTATCATTTATGAATAAAGGGGTCAAGAAAGATATTCCTTGATGATCGAACTTACCTTGCCTAACTGGAATTTGTTCACAAAATGTTTGTCCATCTCCACGATAACCAGATGGACAAATGCATCTTTCATTTTCACGATCACAAATAGCACTCGGATGACACAGCTTACAATTCCAGTAGCAACCCCTCTCTCCATCTCCATCATAACCTGATCGACATTTACATGTTCCAGTATATCGATCACATTCCGCATTTCGTATCCTACAGCCTCCACCGCACGTAGGATCAATGGCTTGTGATGATGTGGCATCTTCTCTACCTACACTTTCAGGCTTGCAGACAGATACTCCATCTCCAGTAAAACCAGATTTACAATGACATGAATAGGCGCCATTAAATCTGTCATCCGGTCGACAGACGGCATCCTGATGACAATTGTCTTGCACACATTCCATACAGACACCTGCCTGAACTTCAATAAATCCACGAGCACAAACACATCGTCCACCAACACACTGAGCTATTTCTTTGAAAGGTATACCATTGCAATTACCACAATCTGCTGAAGTTGCTGTATTTAAATAGAGATATAAAAAAACACAATATCATCACATATGTACATTGTCGTACATATGATAGATTATTCCAGTTGGTCTTAAAGTAATGCTGACAGCAAAGCTGACAAACAACTCATTGTAAACTATCGAAAAATCTCCTTAAAATTGCGGCCTATTTAGTTAAAGAATATCACTGAATTATGGTGTCACAGTGTTTAGGAATTTTAATGTTTTAAAAGGGTTATGAAGTACAAATAACTTCTAAGGTCTATCATCTAACTTAGTGGAGGAATCTTATCAAGTTCTATAAGTAGAATATATCGTAATCATCCATCAGATGCTTGCATATGAGCCACTCTTTAAGTGTGAGGGCTAATGATATTGTCCGGTTTCCCAAACTGAAGTAAGTGAAGAGGAGTCTGAACCTGGTACTGAATAGAGGAAGTTCGAGCTTCCTAGCCGCTAAGATACCGCTCCTTATATAAATCAAGTTAATAATGATAAATTTCCTCGAAAAACGAAACAATTGTTATTAAAACTACTTTTGTTGTTGAACTCGTACATCAATTCCTTAATTTGTACGTCATGACTATAAATGTTTGTTTTTCGTTACTCCCTAAGTTAAACATTAATGATCTTACCTTATTACTTCTTTCATCTGAGTTTGTAAGCTACGTCCGTTCAAGATGGCTTAAATTATTTTTCTGTTGCACAAGCATTCACAGTTACGTTTTTATTTGAAAAGATAACGTATATCTTACAAGCCTCAGTCCTAGTTGTTTTTACACTTTCAAATCAACCAAAAGTATTTATAATTAAAGCGAAATGTTGACGTCTTTCTGAAGTTGAACTCAAACTTGCACTTCAAAAATGTTTTGACTAACTAGTGTTAATAAAATGTTATCAATCATAATATTTAGGTCATGCTTGTCTAAGCAGTGTAATTAGGCGCTAATATTAAGTGGATTAAAACTGATAATCATCCGATCATTTGTCTGTAGATGGAGAACTATTCCAACTTTCATGAAGTTTCACATTCTTAAATACAAACTCTAGGAGATATTTTTGATATGGTGTTGGATCTAACGTGGTTGAAGAGGTTAACCTCATTCCACAGAAGAGAGTTTGTAAAGGACTTTATATTTTTCGAAAAAAGGTAACCAAATGGATACAAACAGAGAATATTGATAATTTTACAACATAATCAGTAAAAATCGATATCATCTGGGCAGCACAATAATATTGGGATATGAAAGGTTCCAGCAATTAATTATTTCTTTGACAGTCTCAATACGTTGTGATATTGGTTTAGATCAATTACAGCAGTTTAAACTTCAACTGTTTTTGTATCTTTATTTCAAATGTCATGATGGATTATCTCTTTTCAAATAAGCAAACATTTATAACTGTTAGTGTGTTATTATGAGTGATTTGACAAATAAATATACAAGATTATATTTACCTCCGGGTATTATATTACACATCTGATAGCCATCTCCTTCGTATCCATCCAAACAGCGGCATTGACCTTCAACACATCTAGCGAACTGATGGCATTGTTCTGCCCGACATAGATCTGAAGTTAATATTTTACAAAAGCAATTATACTGAGTATAGATGGAAATATATTTGACCTCATCTAGGGGTAAGCATATCATGCTATTTTTCAAAACGTTCAGAGCATAAAACGTACAAATGCTTTGGAAAGTATATGAAAAACATTTTATTATGCAAGGTAGTTGATTTTTCATATGAATATAAAATGGTTTCAAATTAAAGTTTTATATTTTATTAGTAACTCATTCCAAAAATGTGTTTGACTACGTTCTGTATTTTATATCTCGTTGTTTTAATGATGTTATGATGCGTATGATAATGCCAATAAAGGTTTCAAGATAACTATCTAAATAAAAATAAACATGCTTTAATTCAAGTATTTGAAGTTTGTCGATCTTATCGGGATAGGAACAGAGCTTACCACTTTGTATAGGTTGACAATTCCAATAGCCATCACCTTTATAACCATTTTTACAGCGGCAAAACCCATACTCACACTGAGCTTGGGGATGACAGCGAATACGTGCACATGGATCTCTATCTACATTGGGGTTTTATAGAATTGACTGATATAAAACATGATTATGCAAAAAACGCTTTTAAAAACGCTTCATATACGTATATATGAATCTCTGGTTCAGTACGTACAACCCGATTACTCGATGCTCGAAATTTAGTTATAAATTTTTTAGAGGCATATCAATCACAGTATTTCACATACATCCTTGATGAGAAATAATAAAAGATAAGTTATATTAAGATTTTTGGATATTCTATAAAATATACTATATAGTGTATGTATTTATTTGATGGCGTCTATAGCATTTCGTCAAATGATAAAAATCTCATTAACCTGAAATGCTATTACCAAGTTAGTTTGTAGATCCGAGTGAAAAGCTACAGTTTTAGCCTCATAACTTATTGTAACACTTACAACATAATGGTACTTATCATTAAATCTTATTGCAACTGTACTTTTGCACCTAAAAATAAGCTATTGCAACACGATTTAGTTGTTTTGTTAACGACTTGTATGATTATTTGGTAGATAATATGTAATGTTAGAACAAAGATAAGAACTCGAATGATACAATGACACAAAGTTTATTAAAACTATTTTATATATTATCTCAAAACAATTTTAAAAATCTGAGCAGACCTTAACTTGTTAGGATATTTATATGTGGGAAGTAAGGGTCAATTTAGAAAAATTTAAAGAAAAATAAAATAAGGAAATACATAATTGAAATCATGAGTCAGTTGAAGCTAGACCACCATTGAAAACCTGGAAGCACTGGACGGCCGTCTCGTCCTAATATGGGACTCCTCAGCAGTGCGCATCCACGATCCCCCATCACGCGAGGCTCGAACCCAGGACCTACTGGCTTCGCGCGCGAGCACTTAACCACCGGACCACTGAGCCAGCACCCAACGGTGTTAATGTCTAACTTCAACCAATCCACGAAGTTGCGCCACTGTACACCATTGTCTTCAGTGAGTTCCTATCTCACAACAGACCTGGTTGAACTCCACAGGTAACGGCTTCTCAATAGAACTTCGGGAGTTTTTCCTGAAGTCAGTCACTATTGAGCAGTTGATTATTATCAGAATGGGCTTTGTGGAGATTTTAGAAATTTCACAGATTGAAATCATGAGTCAGTCCTGGGTTCGAGCCCCGCGTGGTGCGGGATCGTGGATGCGCACTGCTGAGGAGTCCCATACTAGGATGAAACGGCCGTCCAGTGCTTCCAGGTTTTCAATGGTGGTCTAGCTTCAACTGACTCATGATTTCAATCTGTGAAATTTCTAAAATCTCCACAAAACCCATTCTGATAAAAATACATAATTGTCAGGATGTGCGGAAAAATATACCAATAATTATCATGTCTTTGGACGCTAAATGGACATTTCCTATTGGCCAATATTTATTTCACTTGTCAAATATTGTACAAAATGTTGTTTTCTATTTTATGGTACGATGTGGTTTGTTTGTTTGGTATATAAACAGAGTATGTGTGAAGTACAGTGATTCATATGTCAGAGGCTGAGATTTGTGTTTTGGATTCAACTGACTGGGATAGACAGAGAAACAGGGCCGATCGGGACTCTAGGTCGTCCCTTACGTGTTTACGTGTCACCGTAATCGATCGATAAAACGCTTCACTTTAATCTGCAGTCTCACGTCACAACAATAATAAATTATATCATTATGGATATTAAATCAATATTACTAGGGCAGGTTCAATGTAAGTACTAATATAAGGGGCCTAACTTTTCAAACGGCTAAAGCCTCATTGAATCGACATATTTGCTGTAGATAAGTGTTACATGAGTGCGTAAATTCTGAGTTAAGATCAACCGTACAACTTGTTTGAACTGTATATTTGGCGAAGGGATGAGAGTGGTGATTGTCATCTGCTTTTATTGGGATATTAAGCTTTATTTGTTTTTAGGGTAATTTTGGTACCCCTTCAGCCATTCTGAGATGAAAATCATCATTACTCTTCCATATATACATATTGAAATATGACACAATCGTTTATATACTGTTTTGGGTTTTGGTTAGGTATGAACATTTCTTTGTTTAATTATAATGACGTTTGATGCACAGTGCCTTCTACTGATAACCATTTCAAGCCTTCGTTATGGAGCGAGGCTATTTAACGCACCTCTGAGCGACAAGATGAAATGGACTTATTTTTAGGTCCCAAAAGTACAGTAGTTTTCAACATGCTCATAGGTTCATGCTTTCTATTGGATATCTGTTGTGTATCACATCGTCTAACAGCTTGACTGCATCCTCGATAGTATAATTGTATAGACACGGCCGATTCTATTGAATATGACCTTCATTACACTTCATTTTTACTGAACTGTGCAATAACTGCTGACAAAATATCACAAAAGTCTGATAAGCTTCGCCTTTTTCTTGCCTTATCTAAACTTACCAAAATGCCTTATTGTTTTGAATCTCAAACCTTTGTCCGGACGTCCTCTGGTTATTATAAATTAGAATTCGAAACATTTAGATTATTAGTGCAGGGGATTTGCAGAGACTGTAGTATTTTCACCATAGAAATAATGAACTGATCTGAGCTAGATCACTAGTGAAAGCCTGGAAGCACTGAACAATCGTTTACAGATTAACAAGTAAAAAATCTTCTTCTAAAGAAATCCTCATCGGGTTCTTAAATTAGTGGCAGTGAGCGTTTTTTAACTTGACTATTCCTCTAATTTTTAACAGAAGAACCTATTGGGAACTTATTGAAAACAAAATTCTCCACTTATAAGTGGCGAATATAAAGTTCATCAAACGAAATTTCAGTAACTATTGTAAAACATTTGATGACTCCGCTAATGTTTTTGTCATGAATGGTTAGGTCCTCGTTGCATTTGGCTTGTTGAATAAATTTGATTAACGTACACATGAAGGTGCTGAAACGGTAGAAATGATTTCTAGTTCAAGAAGATAGAAACTATATAGCATCCTCAAAGTTGTATTAATCAGTCGTCGAAGATCAGTCATTCAACTGGATGACTTCATCGGCACGTAGTTTGAGAAAAAAAGTTTGAAAATACACTACTAATTAACGAGGTAAACATTGATGGAGTCACCTAACCTGGTGGTTAAAAAGCCCACCATCGAGTGTAACAGTGACAAACAAAAATCATAGATTTAGTTAAATATTTCAATAACGTAACAATTAATTAGCTAGTAACACATAAAATCATGGATAAAAGGGTGCTAAACATTTAACAAAAAGCATGTGCTGTAAGCAAGTAGCACTTGTTAGTTAACAAAAACATCTACACATTTACTTAGAGACAGGCGACACAGCGACTAATTAGAGCAAAAGAACATAGATTAAAATACATTTCTGATAGTACATTTATTAAATATTGAGCACAACACGGACAAAATCTGTTTATTTAACTACTTCCAAAGAAAGCGTGCACACATAAACATACACTGAAACAATCAATTCATCATGCTAACTTGCTAATTACGTGTATGCCTTGCCACATTTACTCACCTTCACTTTTACGTCTACACTCACTGTAGCCATCACCCTCAAAACCTTCTTTGCAACGACAATACCCGTCGTCACATTTAGCATTTTCATGACACCGAACATTTGCACAGCGATCTGAAAATATTAACATTTCTCTCTTAAATATTTTTAAAGTGGTACTGTACTGGTCGTTGCACAGTAGAGAAGCATACTGCATATCATACACCGCATGCATATTGATGCATATTGAAAGAATTTAAAATAATTCCACGAATTAATTCATGTTGTATTTATGAATCTGGTCATAGCAGTTAACTAGAATTTATTAATGAATTTATTTTGACCTTTCATTATGATTACTACTATTTTAAGCTTAATACAACACCTATGTTATTTTGAAAGCTAATATAGGAAGTGTTTTCTTCATTTTATATGAGCTAGTACACTCAAATTATTTTTAAAGACGAAAGACATGAAGTATGATGGCTTTCATTTTCCAGAATTTTCTTTATGCATTATTTAATTTTATAATCAGATGTGAATAATTTTATTTTAATATTTGCACATGCAAACATTCATATCAAAGAGTATAGTAAGTGTGTAGTTTAAAGAAATGATCTCATTGGATGTTTACAGAATTATAGAAAGCATTATCTGGAAAATTGTAAGAATCAAAATGAAAATTGGAAGGAAAACGTTGTAGCAGGAACAGCTTAAACTTCTGGTGAACTATTTATATATATTTCTTGGTTTATGGTTCAAGTTATAAGGTAAAATGAATAGATTTACAAGGTATGCATCTAATAGGTAGAAAAATAATGAGTAAAAATTATAAATGAAATGGAAAATGATACGTAGATATTCAATAAAGTGATTGTATAGAATGAGGTGAATATACGAGAAGTTCCTTAAAATCATGTCAACAATAACATTTTTCTTTCTAAACATATAATAGAGGCTTAAAAACATGATCAACAATACCTTTGTTGAACAGAAACTCCTTTCTTGTATTTCTTTCAAGCAATTAAGTCAACATATTCACAGTGGTTTGAAAAAATGTTCCTAAAGGATTCAAGCACCTCAAAAATTCTTTAGCTATTTTCCTTCATTATCTATCTTCTCAACATTCTGCCGCCAGGCGTTCCACTTTCGATTGGCGATACATACTACTTATATCCGTCGACTTCAATAGCACACACCACAATAGTATTCAAATGAAGTTTTTAAATAAACAATAATAAAGATGCAACGGAAGTGCTATATTCAAAGCAGACTCATATGGTAACTTCAAGACATGCATTATTCTACCTTGAGTAATTCGTTTACACTCATAATATCCGTCTCCCTCGAAACCAGTAGGACAGAAACAGTAACCATCAGTACACTGAGCATCTGGATGACATCTCATTCGTGAGCACTTATCTGCCAGTAATGATTTGAACAATTTGTAATTAAATATTAATTGTGATGATAAAAATGTTGATTTATTTTTAACATCGCAATGAACAGAATATTAAAGTTTAATCATTTCTCGACTTATGGTAAAACGCTTCATTAAAGAGTAAAAAAAGCTATTGCATGTTAATGCAAGTTAAATTAATAAAAGGAACTAGTTAAACCAAATATTGTGTGAATGCATGCAAATCTGATAAATGGAAATGATCAAATAATTTGATTAGTAATTGTTTGTGACATGACTTCGGACACGTTAAATAAAACTATATGAATAGATTGTCTAAATGGTTGGATACTTAGTCCATTTTGGTTGGTAATATTAAGGATTCAGAGATAACACGAACTGATTCAGTTACTTACCTTGTTTTATAGTTATCGAAAACGTTTTGGATCATTTGAGCAAGTTAAATGTCATTAAAATGGTTACTTAATGTAGCATGTACTGCTAATGTATAGTTGATTTGTAGATTTTTAATATTAATAGGATTATTTGGTTATTTAAAGTAACTTTATTATACTCTTAAATAAGTTAAGACTTCACGAGAAAATACTTTGGAAGAAAATGTAACGGCCTCCACATAGCCTAGTCTATAAATAATTTTGTGTCGATGTAAATATGAGTGTTTTTTTATATCGAATCCCTAAGCTCCATGTTACTTTACAATTTTTTCTAGTTCTTCTGTCGTAATTTGATGGTAGGGTAGGACAATTGCTAACTTATTATTTTAATTTCGTCTTTCACTCAATACGAAATTGCGTTATCCACTCAGCTACTGAGACCTGATAGCCACTTACTTGTGCAATGGGGTGAATTTGAATTCACTTGGTACTGTTTTGCTTGTAACTCCCCACTGAGGTTTAAGACTGCGATTGATCAGTCTGTTCTGGCATATGTGCATATATATATATATATATATATATATATATATATATATATATATATATATATGACATTCAACCACTATGTGTAATCTTCGTGGGAAGAACTACATAAATAGTAACTGTGCTGAACAATCGGATTACTGCGACCACCGACAATAATCTCTCCACATCTGTTCATTGCAATTTAAGATATTGAATCATCGGAAAATTAGGTCATATAAATGAATCCAGTGAACACTAGTCTAAGTTAAACAGAAATACAACACTGACTCACATCTATATGATTGGGGTCATTTCAAGAAAAACAAACAAATAATTCGGTAGACAACTATAAATGTATGTAGAATTACATTAAATAAAGGGAAAAACTGAAAAGAAACTATCTCATAGGAAATTCCAAAAAAAACAAATCACATATAAAAATATCTACTTTTAAGTTATTTTTAGTACTAATGTTAACTAATCCAAGGTTCTGATGTAGTGGATTTCAAACTACTGATTCCTCAAATTATCTTCGAGACCAAATGAAAGTCCAGGTCACTTATTACTTACTGACAAAATGAAATATAGAGTAACACAGTTTTGAAAAAAAAGTAAAACAATCACTTAGTGATTTAAGTAATCAACCTTCAATTACCAGGTTAAAGGTTCTGGGATTAATAATCAATAGAAATTGTAACTACTAAAGATATCCAAAATATAATGTTAATTTGTCAATAACAATAGTCTGTCTTATACTTTCATTGTTTCTAACCTGAAAATAAAAGGAATAACATTACAATTTACTGGATAGAAAACAATTCAAAAAATTGTAAATAATAACAAAATTATTTTTAGAGAAGAAAAATGAATCTTACCTTCTGTAACTGGTCGGCAATCTGAATAACCATCACCATCATAACCAGTAACACAACGACACTGTCCTCTATCACATGTAGCATATTGATGACATTGTACATTACCACATAATTTCACTATAAAACCAATGAAATTTCAAAACTTACAATAACTGAATTAAAAGTATAGATAATCATTTGACTATCTGTAATCAACATAAATCATATTGAATTTAAATAGAAAATCTATTGAAATACAAATTGGTTTTCTTTCCAAAAGTTTTTTTCTGCATTTTACTTATTATCTGGTTTAACCATTCAGACATGAGATATTATTATTGACTCATGATTTCAACTATTGAAATTACTATAATATTCACAAAAAACCCTTCTGATATCAGTCAAAATATGCGCACTAGTAACTGGCTTCAAGAGGTATATCCTGGAGTTCTAGTGAGACGCAGTGACCAGTGGAGTTCAACGAAGTCTGTTGTCAGGTATCAGTTCACTGAAGACAATGGTGACGGTGGCGCACTTTTGTGGATTAGTTGAAGTTAGACATTAACACCGTTGGATACCAGCCAGATCAGTGGTCTTGTGGTTAAGTGACCGCACACGAGACTGATAGTTCCTGGGTTCGAATCTTGCGGGGGGCGAGATCGTGGATGCGCACTGCTGAGGAATCCCACAATAGGACGAAACAGCCATCCAGTGGTTCCAGGTTTTGCATGATAGTCTAGCTTCAAGTGACTCATGATCTCAACTGTTGAAATTACTATAATATCCACAAAAACCCCTTCTGATATTCTTATATGTTTTAAAGAAAATTGGTGAAAAGTCTCCTTTTTTCCAAAGAACAAAATGTAATTAGTCTAAAATCTTTTATGATTATTTAAAAGCAATAGTTCATTAGTAATGAATAAATTACTCATTTTTTAAATACAAAATGTCTTGGCCTGTGCAATTATTTGTATTTATATATTATTGTGAATGATAGTGCACTAACATGAATAATAAATCAATATTATGATGTAATAATGACTAATAGTTATGGCTTTCTTCCCTAACTGGAAGTTTAGAAATATAGGAACTTCAATAGTGTATCAAGTGTAGAAAAATGTTATCAAAGATTAGGGATTTATTGTTGATGACCAATGAGGATGAAACAATGTGAAGTAAATATCAGTAAATGAAAGTTAATAATGATAAAATAATATGGTTTTTTATGGCTGATATTATTTTAATTTGAAGCTTCAGATATAAATCTCTCAAGCTGGAAAATGTATGATTTCCATCATTCTAAAAATGATCCATCATGACTGTTCACACACAAAAGCCATCTAGATTTGCTTAAAAAGAAAACCAAAGTCTATCAAGTAGGCGAATTAATTAAATTTCCTTATAACCCCGAGATGAAGGAATGTGTTATATGCAACTGGTTTTGTGCACCTAGTGTATAATTGCATTCAATTATTACTGAGCATACCGTCGACATTTTCTAATCCTTCATAACTATCAGTAGAGAAGAGAACTCGATGTCACTTCGGTTTCTCGAAACAGTAGCAACTGAAAAACTGGTTTACATGTTCAATAATAGACAATAATCAGTTTGTTAATGCCTTAAAAATATTCATAGCTTTGACTAATATCACGAGGAAGTTTTTTGTTTTTTAACGTTTTGTGATTTTATCAGTGTTTATTTTTATCTTTTTTAAACTGGTCGTTATTTCGGATACGCCGAAACCATTCTTTCATTTATCCATTTTTTCATTCACTCAATTCTTTAAACTTAGATAAACTCTTCAAAACTTGTATAAGTATTATGTAATCACTCAATTTCAAATTCTAGACAATTATCATCTGATTGCTCTTAATCTTCTGTATCTATTTTCAAGCCGTATGAAACTTATGAATATTCCTCGCAACTTCTATAATTATCATAGGATCATTTATGTCTTTAAATTTGATCTCTAAATGAACACTTTCTGTCATCAATATCGATTACTTAGTATTGTATTATATCTCAGTGTTAAACCTTATTACATATATGATAATAAGCAACTTGTGAGAAACCACAAAATGTAATGAATTCATACTATTCTGCATCAATTGTTGGTTTGGCTTTATTCATATTCATAACGGGAAACAATTACATGATATAACTGTAAATTCCAAGAATACTGAAGAATCACAGTAGATTTCAATTTTAGTAAATTTAATTTACCGTGAGTATCTAATAGTTAATAAAAGGAAAAATTCTACTTGAAATAATTACAGTGACAGAAATTTAAATAATTTTGCAGTTACACTTTACAAGCTAATTGAAACTTCTTCTAGGAAATAACCGAAATTAAAATCTCTAGAGATACATTATGTTAAAAATAAGAATATATTAAACAATTTATCAGTGATAGGTATCATTACCAAGGTTTGATCTGATAATTTCGAATAAATTGAGCATTGGGTAGATTATTATGAATAAATAGTATATTATACCCTTAAACAATACACACATACATACACATGAATCTACATACATATCACTTACAAATCACCGTGACCGAAATGACATGACATTAACCTGTTCAGACCTGTTTTTGATTGGTTTTTGATTGATCACATATTATTCTTATTGTTTTGTTGTACTATTTAAACTTGGATTAATTTTAATTTGGTTATTTATTCTCTGAAGAAACGACTTACACTAAGTCACGAAACGTCAGAAAATCTAATTTTTCTACTCATTGGGATATTACAAATATACTATTTATTTAAAACTGATCAGTGATGTTCAGATTGGTTTATTTTATGTACAGTAAGAATATGAGTTACCCGATGTGAAATGTATTCGAAATGTAACACATTCTTGTTATGAATGATCATAGACACTGATCAATGTGTTAAGATTTATATATACAATTAAAGAGGAGATAGCAAAATTATTAATTAATCTGAGACAAGTTTTCACCTTAAGTATATTTGACAAATACAAATGCACTATAGATATGAATTCATATACATAAATTGGTTGATTCATTATTAATTATCTGGTAAAATGTTTATGTCTTAAGTAGAATAAGAAATTGGCAAAAATAAGCAGTAATAATTTTTTTAAACAATCAGATATTATAATTAACAATGAAATCTTCTATAAAGTTTTACATTTAACTGATTAAAATTTACTTACCACCCTCAGCTTCTCGACATTCATTGTAGCCATCTCCTGTATAACCAGGATCACATACGCATCGACCATCTTGGCAACGTCCATTAGCAGCACAACGAACGCCATCACATGGATCTAGAATAGACATTTGAGAGATAGACGTATTGAGTTGTATGTATACTTACTAGCGTATTCTACTAATTACTTCATGAATATCTTATTTATATGCAAGTAAAAATACTGTTATTAGAAATATTGATCAGATGAATGACTGTAAAGGAACTTCCTGGTTATTATAAGATCCTAAATATCCTAATGTTTATATTATTTTTAATCAATAATAAAAAGTAATTTAATTTACGAAAGCATATTCTTTTCCTTAAATATATGTATAGAGAAATATGTTAGACTAAATGACATCTTCACTTAGTATTGTTTGGCTTGTATTTTCCCATTGAGGTTTAAGACTGTAATTGATCAGTCTGTTATTGGCATATGTACATGCTGTGCGTATGCCTCGACATTAGCTTCATTCACAAGCTATTTGCAAGCAATGATGGATAGTGGCTAGCAGTGGAATCCAGGACGCGCGTTTCGTCCTATTTGGGTCATCTTTACAGATATGATGAAGTCAACATCTTATTGATTCTTATAGCTACTAAACCTTTCAGCTTATTTTCAGAATTGATGAAAGCTTATATTTTAAAAAGAATTAAACATGAACTGATCATTTTCAGATGTGTGTATCTAAGAGATTTTCATAAGAAGAGTAGTAGAAGTTGAAAGAAACTGAAGGCTGCAAACTAAGAAATAACTTGGTTTAGTGTTATTAATGTTAAAAACATGAATGTCGTCATTGGTAAAATTTGTTGTTTGATAATTACGAAACAGAAACCTAAGTTTGTGCTATATAATGACTTTTTTAGTTCTGCTATTAACTCTGTACATTTGTAAACAGTAATCTATACTTGATAATTTAGTAATGAACATTTCAGATTTGTAGTTTTATTGACAACTTTAATGATAGGTTCAAGTACTGGAAAGATGCAATTAACGCTATGTCAATCTATTAAAAGATCAAAGTAGAAGTTTGTAAAATGAAAATCTGAATGAGTAAATTTCTCGTGTGAAGTAACAAAGCGGGTAAACAGAAATCCCGAATGTTTCCTGAGTTTTATTAATAACAAAAAGTGTAGCAAAGATCACTTTGATTACTAATAATAATTTTAGGTAAAGCATAAAAATGGAATTTGTTATATCTAAACGTTGGATTCTTAGTATATCACGTATGACGCGAGCACTTGAATGCTAGAACCCTTCAAGTCGCAAATAAGAAAACATAAGAAGACTGGAGAAAGTGCTTGTTGGGCAAGAATCAAAATGTACAGAAAACCACGGGCATTTATAGATATTAACGCTTGTTAAATCGACATTATAATTCAATCAATCCGCAAAGAGGCATGCCATGCTACTGACCAATAGTAGCGTGCAACGTTGATATTCTAGAAAGCTCCATTGTGTTCTGGTTGGATGAAAGTCTCCGGCCTTCTAGGGCCTCTGGAGGTTCCTTCGTAGTTTTTGGAAGCCGTCCCAACAGAATCAACCAAAATTAAAAACTTATTAGAGCAAACTAACTTCATAAACATTTTTTAAATATCTAAGAAGAGGCTTTAATGCTTTCTGATTATGCATCTCTCAAGTAGTTAATTTTGGTGATCAAATAAGCTTCCCTACATTTGGGAAATTCGCTTGATAATAATAAGAATTGAATGGCTGACAGAATTGTTAAAACAACTACAGCATTTGAGTTATTCTAAATCTTCGTTTGACAATTAACTACGTTAAATGTTTTGTCTCACTGGTTGTAAGGATAGTGGAGAATCGTTGAATTGTGAATTGATTTTTTGACGTTATTCGTATACACTTGGTTTGTTTGTCAATTGATTGTGAATTCTGTTTTCTAACTTTCAATTTATTTTCATTTTATTAACTAATTCATTGCAAATTTGTGTTCAAGTGGAAATTGCACAGTTTAGTTTATACAAATCTGATTAAATCATTTTTAATCAGTCATATTAAAATTGAGTGTATTCCGATAATGATAATTCGGTTTGTTTTGGATGTTAAAGAAATCCTTGTTCACCATTTTCATAATCTTGCTTGAGTCAAACTGTTCACGATTTCTCGTTGAAGTTTCAAGTTATTCTTCATTATAACATAAACATTTATTCACAGTCATGAAACCCAAAATTTAAACAGCTCTACTTGCAGTATTTTGAGAATTTTCAGCTTGAAAGCACCAAATACATTTCATCAAATGAATTGACAACTTAAATAACATCAGGGTAAACTAAACTTGAGTTTATTTATAACTGATATCTAAATACTATCCACCAATGTATTAAATTATTTCAAACTTACAAATATTCAATCATAAAAAGGGATATCAAATCAAATTAAAACCTACCGTTTGCACGTGCATCACAAAAGTTAACCCCATCCCCAACGTATCCATGACTACAGTAGCATCGATTTTCATAACATTGACCAAAACGATGACATTGAACACCAGCGCATAACTCTGTAATATTTAAGATTGGCATTCAAAACAATTATTGGTTCTCTTTAGAAATTTAATAGATTTTTTTGGAATTATGACGAATGGCAAGTTAGAAAAATTATTAAGTAAAAATATAAGTAATGTGGTATAAATACTTAAGTGAATAGTGTGTTCTTCTTTAGAAGAACCAAACATTAAGATCTATATGAATAATATTATCATGTATTTACATCGTCATTAATATGTTTCAATTAATATGAGATAAATGTAGAAGTTAAAGTTGAAAGCATGGACAATGTTTATCATTTGCAAACAATCAAAGCAATCTACAGTAAATCTAGAATAAATTAAAATCTACAAGAAAATTGTACATCATTTATGAATTCACTAATCTAGAAATTAAAACCAGATACTATGAGAATTGAGCTTAAAGGATTTCTAATGTGTTAAAAAGTATTTTCTTTAAAATTAGTAAGGAAGTTTAGTTAAAAGAGTATTTTAATGTAAAGTGGGACTTATAATGATAAAATATCGTTTTGTTTATCATTCAATTCTAAATGTTACAAAATCAATTTTAAAAAAAATGGAAATCAGGGCTTTTATCATGCAACAAATAATAAGTTCAATATTTATTATTTAATAATTTTAGTGGTTGAGATCATGAGTCAATTAAAGCTAGGCCATCATGCAAAACCTGGAAGCATTGGACATCTGTTTCGTCCTAGTACGAGACTCCTCAGCGGTGCGCATCCACGATTCCGCCCAGCAGGATTTGAACTCAGGAAATATCAGTCTCGTGCATGAACGCTTATCCGTTAGACCACTGAGCCAATCCATAAAATTGAGTCACCGTTCACCATTGTCTTCAATGAGTTACTATCTCATCACAGACCGGTTGAACTCCACTGCTCACTACTTCTCACTTGAACTCCAGAATATACCTCTTGAAGGCAGTCACTAGTGGGCATACGATGATTATTATCAGAAGGTCTAAAGGTCTAAGCGTTCGGGCGCGAGACTGATAAGTCCTGGGTTCGGATCTTGTGGGTCGGGGTTACAGATGCACACTGCTGAGGAGTCCCATACTAGGATGTAACGGCCGTCCAATGCTTTCAGGTTTTTCATGCTGGAGTCTAGCTTCACTTGGCTTATGAATTCAACTATTAAAATGACTAAAATCTCCACAAAACCCCCTTTCCAATATTATTTAATAATTTGGTTTTTACGTAAAATGAATCATTAAGTGCTAAAAACATTCATAAAAACGAATATAAAAACAAAGGAGTTCAATACAATTATTTCTTCCTGATTATCAAATTCATAGTAAAAACTAAGTAAACCGTTACTTCAGTAAGAAAAAAATTTCATGATAAAAGACAATATTTATTCAAATGACTGTCCTCTATAAAAGTATTAAATTTCTTAGTTAAACAAAAGTGATAGGCAATACGAATGTCTATTGTAATTAAGTCTTCACTATTAACCAAGAACAAGTAATTATGAAACATAATGTGTAATTCGTCTAGGAGAATATACTTTTTTATGACACTGGAATGTAGTAATTTCATTCGTTATTCAACGTGTAAACCTATAAACTGTTGATAAATGAAATAAAGTTCAACAAATCAACATTAAAAGTATGAGATCAAACTGAAAATTTTAATTCTGAAATAAAACGTGGAGAATATTTGTAGCTCAAATAGATTATTTGAATGGAATTTTGTTCTCTGAACTGGATAGTTTGGTCATGGTGTTCAGAGAACAAAACTCCATCAAAATAAAACGTGTTTATCATGTTTTGAGTTAACAAAACTCAAGCTGAAAATATTTAAAACAATAACAAGTTTTAAAGTAGTAGATTTGTAGTGGCATTGGACCATAACCACACAATCCTCAAAGCTGAATACGAGATTACTCGGAAAATAGGTATTCAATATTTAACGCGAAGAAATACCTAACGATGGAGAAGGCGCGAATAATGAATTGAATAGATTAGAGTTGATCGAACGGCATGGCTCGGCCATGCAGGTGTGGTCTCTGCTGAATGTTACCTTATATCTTCTATTCATATTAAATATATTGTTCTTTCTCTAACCTAACCTTGTTCTACATCATGTATTGGTAATTGATACGATACAGTGAGTTGGTGTAGTCGATGGTGTAACTTCCACGTAAGATCTTATAGATTAGGCAGTCATATCATGACAAATCTACAAATTTAGGATTAGGTCTATTATTAGAGCAGTACTAATATCATAGTAGATCATAATTCTACAGATTAATGATAACTTTTGAGAAATTAATATTCTTATCGATTAATTCTCTTTAGGTTCTACAATGATATTTCCAAATCGATAAATGACCAGGTTAAGGGTAAATTGAATCATTTAAAGTTAAAGCATGTTAATTTAGGATGGTCAAACAAAATAGGATAAAGTGGTTATTGATTGAGATCATAAACCGATTGATGTTAGACCAACATTGAAAACCTCAGTAGTACTTATCCATGATCCCGCTCGCAGGAATCGAACTCAGGGCCTTCAGTCTCGCGCGAGAATGATTAACCTCTAGACTACTGAGCCAGCATCCAACGGTGTTAGTATTTGAAAAGTCCCGCAATAGGACGAAACGGCCGTACAGTGCTTCCAGGTTTTCAATGTTGGTCTATCATCAATCAGTTCATGGTCTTAATCAAAAACTTAATATTCTCCACAACCTTATACTGAAAATTGTTAATGTTTATATGACTCATTTAGGATGTTAACTTGGATCTTTTTATATTTTAAGTGACTATTGTACTTACGACCTTTCGTAATCAAATGTAATTATCTGTTATCTTTATTCACAAATCTTTGTACTATTATTATTATTACTATTGGTTAAACATGATTATTGATATCCCAAATACATGATTCATTTACTTTTCATTCATCCCACCTTATTATGTCTTACTAATAATTTTTTACACAACATTGTCTTCCACTAAACATTTGATCAAATTGCAATTGCACTATTATTTCTCTCACCTTATCTGACCCATATTTATTCTAATCATGGATTTTAACATTTCACTTAACATACAAGCAGATTTAAGTTAACATTCTATATGTCATATCAATATTAACAAATATATTCTATTTTATTTGCTAATCCTAAATTCACATGCTTTAACTGTAAATGATGCATTTTACCCTTAACCTGGCCATTATTCGGATTATTAATTTGGATATATGAATTCTAGAATCTGAAGTGAATTTATCGTTTAAATATTCTTCGTTTAATATGATGGAGATCTTTAAACGGTAACTTTGAATTCATTTTTATACAATTTAATCTCCAGTATTATTTTCTTTATAAAAACGTTTCATCGCATACAATAAACAAAAAAATTATCTAGGTGAATAAAACAATTTTTAAAAATTTGAAGTGGTTTTATGGAGATTTTTCAGTAATTTCAATAGTTGAGATCATGAGTCACTTGAAGCTAGACCATCATGCAAAACCTGGAAGCACTGGATGGCTGTTTCGTCCTATTGTGGGATTCCTCAGCAGTGCGCATCCACGATCTCGCCCCCCGCGAGATTCGAACCCAGGAACTAACAGTCTCGTGCGCGATCACTTAACCACAAGACCACTGATCTGGTTGGTATCCAACGGTGTTAATGTCTAACTTCAACTAATCCACAAAAGTGCGCCACCGTCACCATTGTCTTCAGTGAGCTGATACCTGACAACAGACTTCGTTGAATTCCACTGGTCACTGCTTCTCACTAGAACTCCAGGATATACCTCTTGAAGTCAATCACTAGTGAGCAGTTGATTATTATCAGAAGGGGTTTCGTGGATATCTTTAGTAATTTCAACAGTCTCATACTAGGACGAAATTGCCGCCCAGTGCTTCCAAGCTTTCCATGGTGGTCTAGCTTCAATTGACTCATGATTTCAACTATTGAAAGAAAAATGTGTTTTTTTTCAAAAAATAGAGTAGATTAAGCATTTTGTTTTCTTGGAGTGTTACATGTGATATTAAATGATATAGATGATACGGTCTCTTGGGTACCGAAAGATGATTTATTTCTGTTTTTTGTCTATTTGTTTTGACGTGGTCTAGACAAATATAACGTTAGTAGAACCACTTAAATTACTTAGAAATGTTTTGAGATTTCGTGATTGTATAGATTTTGGGCTCAAATATTGAGTAATAACAATAAGGTAATGATTTGAATGAAATGTTTTGCAAAATGATAGTCTGTTATGTAAGGGATAAATTATTCTATTTTAGTTAACTGTTCTATGCATATTTTCGTTGTCTATTCTGGAACTTAAGAAATCTAAAATAAAGTGTATCAGATTGTGCCTTATTGTAATATATTCAAAAAAGTAGCAAAGAAATTAACTGACAACTAAACTTCAGCTTTATTTCATCGTTTCTTCGACATTACACAATTAAAGTGTTCAAAAAATTGTACTAAAGTTTTCAAAAAAACTCAGAATAAATCAAAACTAATACTTTCAAGTTATTAATAGAACGATTTGATAGAGTAGTAGCATCCTTAGACCAAACACTTTCTATTAAGCATTTAAATCTATGAGTTTCGGTATTTCAAAATAAAACAAAAATTCCTGAACAGAATAAGCGGAACGAATGTAGCTACCATCAAAAATACAAGGCCTAGTTACAGATGTTCGCGTAGTAACGGTTTTTATCCCTTAATAATTAATGACAAGCTGCAAATATAAATACATTCCTTTTGTGTCTTTTACAGTGTGGGATGGTTACTTCTACAGTGATCTATAAAACAATCTGCAGTAACATAAAAAAACATTCAAGTCATCCGAGCGTCATACTATTTTACCGAAAATAAAATCTTTACAGAACGGGCAAAATCTGACAAGTATAATTAGTAATCAAGATAAGATAAATGGACGAAACCATAAAATAATCTGGTTTAATTATATCACAGATATATTTATTTATATAACACAGACTGCTTAGTTCAGGAAAATTAGTATCATGAGTAGGCGTACCATCGAATGAAAAAGTCGGTATAGAATTTAACGAAACAGAATCGGTTAGAAAATAATGCGATACATATTTAAGATTAATTTTCTCAGGTAATGGTATAAAATCGATAGGTTACAAAAGTAATCTCTTTATTCATTAACGGTCTAAGAATTTAAAACAACATAAACATTTAGTTAGTAATTTATGTTAGATGGTTTTATGATATTAGTAATACATCAGTAAGGTGCATCTGCAACGTAAGGAAGCCGATGTTTTCTATGGGACTCGAAGTTTTTACAACCTTACTGTTATATTTTTGTCAATCAACGTTTCGGTTTATCATTATTATTCTCATTAGGCTATCATCTATAAATATAAAACAACCATGGAATAATGTATATAATAATCGGATGGTATCATACAATTCAAACAATTATATGTTAGATAAGTGATCATAGGAAAATAATTTAGGAGTAAGAATAGATAGGAGTACTTAAATGTTATGAATTTTCAAATAAAATGGCTTATATATATTTATATAATATCAAAATACACTAACATAATGGATAGCCTTTAAAGCTAAAAACAATAACCAGCAAGACTGTGTTAATCAAACCATAAATTATTGATCTGAGTCTGAGATATGAGATTATATGAAATTTACTGTAGTCACCAGCTTCGAAATTATTTGTGAAAACCTCGGTACTCATCACTGACTAGATTTTGTAGAATAGCGCTTAAACATATGAGATTTTCTTCAATGATTATAACGGAATTAAAAATCAGAAGCAAATATTTCGTTAAGCCTGTGTACATAGTGAACACTAATATGTATTCATTATACAAGATCATCTAGTTCGGTGACAGTAAAATAACTCACCTTGTGAACTTTTCTGACATTCATAGTATCCATCTCCCGAATAACCATCAAGACACTGACATTTACCTTGTTCATTGCATTTTGCATTTTCATGACATCGAACATATTTGCAAAGGTCTTTAACAAGATAATTGGGTGAGTATTTCAACTAATAAATAATTCATTTGCATGCCAAAGATTATATATATAATGAGAAACGGTTCTATACATCAAACTAAACACTCTTCAAGAATATAGAGTTCATCATACACACAATATAATAAAGCCATTAATAGAATTCAGTATAGTCAAGGCTCACGTCCAACATAATATTGAATTATGTTATATATTTAGTTTAACTTGTGGGGAAAGCAAAACCAAAACGATCGATCAAACATAAGAGAACAGGTAAATAAATCAATAGAAGATGCGATGAAAACCACAACACGAGAGCACATGAAACAGCGTTACAGTAACACAGGGAGAAGTTGAGGGAAATTTCGAAAAAGAAAGATATGCCCTAGTGCCACTGAGAAAATTTCAAAGGAAATATCCGATAGCAAACATATGAATATAAATTTTCACACAATTGTCAAGTCTCTAACCATTCAAAATTAGGGATTATTATTCAGTCAAGATACAGAAATTGAAGAGACAGGCATTCATAATGACACTATCTCAACTAAAATTTGCTACAAACATCGGATAAACTTTGATTATAAACATTTCACTTATTCCTTAATAAATAAAAGTTATTCAAAAGTTATGCACAAATACTCATGCGAAAACATGATGCAGGGGTTTTAGTAATATTTTAAGCTCCTATTACAGTAAATTATCTTTGTATCTTACCACTTTTTATGGATTTACATTCCCAGTAACCATCTCCTTCATAACCTGCATTACATTGACATCTACCATTTTGACAGTTTGCAAACTCATGACAACGAATATTTTGACACTGGTCTGTGTAAAATATAGTAGTTTTAAGAGGTGTTAGTTTGCATGTCAATATTCAATTGATAGATTTATCACCTACATGAATTTGTCGCATCTACGTTTTATATTTAATTAGTTCTAGGAGCATTTTAATGTACACAAACGTAAACAGATGACTGAGACTATATAAAGAAATATGATTAACGAGAAAGCAAAGAGAGTGTGTTTCAGGAAGGTTTGGGACTGTTCCAATATTATGGACTCCAAACTGTACATGGAGTTATAGCACGGAGCTGTAGGTTTTGTGGTTAGCATGATACTTACACACCACTGAATGTAAACACAAAAAGCCTAACTTTATTTGCGTAAAACAAATCTCTACAAACTGCTTAATTAATAACAATCCTGTAGTTTTCAAAAATCACCTTCTATATGGATTTCCTTAAGTTTGGGTCAGTCATTTAGTCATCAGTGTCAGGAGTGATTCAGTTATCTACCACACGGAATTATACATAGAAACGAAAACAGCTTTTGATATACTGTCGAGATTTTCACACCCTTCGGATATTTCACTTCTCTATTAAATGGCATTTTACCTGTGGTGAAGTAATAATTAAAGGAAAATAGTTGTGTAAACAAAAGCTTTCTTCCTTTAATACATTCACTATAATACATATATTAGTTTGATGATCCATTTTTCATTAATAAAATGGATATCATGCACCACCAGTTGAGCTTCTCATAAGTAAGCAATGGTTTCCAATATCGTAAAGCGAAATCATTTGAAGGTGAATGTCACTTGCTTTGTTACGTACAAAAGTGTGACATACATATTGAATGAAAGCTTATGGATTTGAAATACCAATTATAATTAATATAAAGTAATCGGATTTGTCACGTATCTGTACTTATTTTCATACATCCAGAGGTTAAGTGTTCACGCGCGAGACCAATACATCGTGGGTTCGAATGCCGCGAAGCAGGATTGCGGATGCGCACAGCTGGGGAGTCCCACAGTAGGGAAAAAAGGCCATCCAGTGCTTTCACATTTCCCATGGTGGTCTAGCTACAGTTGATTCATGATCTCAACTATCAAAAATCACTACATACTTATTAAAAAGCTTCATGTAAATTTATTCAACCTATATTACCACATTTACAACGATATTCAGTTGAGTATGAATCGGATTGGGAAATAATTCTAAGTGTTGGAAGAGCACTAAATCGTTATTCTATATCTTATTTTATTAGAGCACAAAAATATTCATCGTGGTAGTAAAAAGCTACTACCTATACTTCAGTTGATCTATACATAACCATCTTCACCGGTCAGGTATTCTGATAGAAATGATTTATTAGATTACAACTCAGTGCTCAACCCATGATCTGAGTGTTAGTGATTTATTCCTATGTAGGTTATCGTCTGATCACATGTGATGTGTTCGATACCAGAGCGAAATGCCTATTAATCACTGTTTACATGAAATATGCGTGCTAACACTCTGAAACACGTTAGATACTGGAAAATAATCACAGTCATTCGTCTATGATTTCAATGACTATGAGTCATAATAATGAAACACATTTTAGTAACGTTGAATAATTGAATAAAATTTCAGTTAAGGATGAAAATATATGAAGGTTTCTAAAAATATGTATTTAGATCCGTCAGTAAACATTTATATCTAAAATTGAGTTGCACTAAAAGTGAGTAAAGGCATCCCGAATATGTAAGTGGATAATCCTATCAGATCATTAACATCGATTCAAAAAGATTATACATCTGGTTTGTATCTTAGTGATTGAAGTAATAGTCTGAAATTAGAAATTCGATTGTTTAGAAGTCAAAAGAAAGAACTGTTGTTTCAAAATAACTCGTTTTCATATCAGAACTATACTTAATTTCCTACTATTCAGCATGCAATAAAACGTGAGAATGAATTATTTGCATACTCCTACCCTGCTGAATAGGATCACAATAATGTTTTCCATCTCCCTGATAGCCGTCCAAACATCGGCATTCACCATCAAAGCATTTAGCGTTTATATGACATCTCATACTAGAACACGGATCTACAATTAAATAATTATGATTCATTAGAATGTACACTCAGAATCACTCAGAATCATTTATGTTAAGCACATTTTTCAAAATGGTCTTATCTACTTAGTGATATATAATTGAGATTAGTGTCTCAGAATTCGAGCTTCTCAATAATGAACTTCAGTAAAATCTCTGTTTGCGTAGTGCCATTGGGAAAAATTCAAAGGAAATATCCGATAGCAAACATATGAATATAAATTTTCACACAATTGTCAAGTCTCTAACCATTCAAAATTAGGGATTATTATTCAGTCAAGATACAGAAATTGAAGAGACAGGCATTCATAATGACACTATCTCAACTAAAATTTGCTACAAACATCGGATAAACTTTGATTATAAACATTTCACTTATTCCTTAATAAATAAAAGTTATTCAAAAGTTATGCACAAATACTCATGCGAAAACATGATGCAGGGGTTTTAGTAATATTTTAAGCTCCTATTACAGTAAATTATCTTTGTATCTTACCACTTTTTATGGATTTACATTCCCAGTAACCATCTCCTTCATAACCTGCATTACATTGACATCTACCATTTTGACAGTTTGCAAACTCATGACAACGAATATTTTGACACTGGTCTGTGTAAAATATAGTAGTTTTAAGAGGTGTTAGTTTGCATGTCAATATTCAACTGATAGATTTATCACCTACATGAATTTGTCGCATCTACGTTTTATATTTAATTAGTTCTAGGAGCATTTTAATGTACACAAACGTAAACAGATGACTGAGACTATATAAAGAAATATGATTAACGAGAAAGCAAAGAGAGTGTGTTTCAGGAAGGTTTGGGACTGTTCCAATATTATGGACTCAAAACTGTACATGGAGTTATAGCACGGAGCTGTAGGTTTTGTGGTTAGCATGATACTTACACACCACTGAATGTAAACACAAAAAGCCTAACTTTATTTGCGTAAAACAAATCTCTACAAACTGCTTAATTAATAACAATCCTGTAGTTTTCAAAAATCACCTTCTATATGGATTTCCTGAAGTTTGGGTCAGTCATTTAGTCATCAGTGTCAGGAGTGATTCAGTTATCTACCACACGGAATTATACATAGAAACGAAAACAGCTTTTGATATACTGTCGAGATTTTCACACCCTTCGGATATTTCACTTCTCTATTAAATGGCATTTTACCTGTGGTGAAGTAATAATTAAAGGAAAATAGTTGTGTAAACAAAAGCTTTCTTCCTTTAATACATTCACTATAATACATATATTAGTGTGATGATCCACTTTTCATTAATAAAATGGATATCATGCACCACCAGTTGAGCTTCTCATAAGTAAGCAATGGTTTCCAATATCGTAAAGCGAAATCATTTGAAGGTGAATGTCACTTGCTTTGTTACGTACAAAAGTGTGACATACATATTGAATGAAAGCTTATGGATTTGAAATACCAATTATAATTAATATAAAGTAATCGGATTTGTCACGTATCTGTACTTATTTTCATACATCCAGAGGTTAAGTGTTCACGCGCGAGACCAATACATCGCGGGTTCGAATGCCGCGAAGCAGGATTGTGGATGCGCACAGCTGGGGAGTCCCACAGTAGGGAAAAAAGGCCATCCAGTGCTTTCACATTTCCCATGGTGGTCTAGCTACAGTTGATTCATGATCTCAACTATCAAAAATCACTACATACTTATTAAAAAGCTTCATGTAAATTTATTCAACCTATATTACCACATTTACAACGATATTCAGTTGAGTATGAATCGGATTGGGAAATAATTCTAAGTGTTGGAAGAGCACTAAATCGTTATTCTATATCTTATTTTATTAGAGCACAAAAATATTCATCGTGGTAGTAAAAAGCTACTACCTATACTTCAGTTGATCTATACATAACCATCTTCACCGGTCAGGTATTCTGATAGAAATGATTTATTAAATTACAATCCAGTGCTCAACCCATGATCTGAGTGTTAGTGATTTATTCCTATGTAGGTTATCGTCTGATCACATGTGATGTGTTCGATACCAGAGCGAAATGCCTATTAATCACTGTTTACATGAAATATGCGTGCTAACACTCTGAAACACGTTAGATACTGGAAAATAATCACAGTCATTCGTCTATGATTTCAATGACTATGAGTCATAATAATGAAACACATTTTAGTAACGTTGAATAATTGAATAAAATTTCAGTTAAGGATGAAAATATATGAAGGTTTCTAAAAATATGTATTTAGATCCGTCAGTAAACATTTATATCTAAAATTGAGTTGCACTAAAAGTGAGTAAAGGCATCCCGAAAATATGTAAGTGGATAATCCTATCAGATCATTAACATCGATTGAAAAAGATTATACCTCTGGTTTGTATCTTAGTGATTGAAGTAATAGTCTGAAATTAGAAATTCGATTGTTTAGAAGTCAAAAGAAAGAACTGTGGTTTCAAAATAACTCGTTTTCATATCAGAACTATACTTAATTTCCTACTATTCAGCATGCAATAAAACGTGAGAATGAATTATTTGCATACTCCTACCCTGCTGAATAGGATCACAATAATGTTTTCCATCTCCCTGATAGCCGTCCAAACATCGGCATTCACCATCAAAGCATTTAGCGTTTATATGACACCTCATACTAGAACACGGATCTACAATTAAATAATTATGATTCATTAGAATGTACACTAAGAATCACTCAGAATCATTTATGTTAAGCACATTTTTCAAAATGGTCTTATCTACTTAGTGATATATAATTGAGATGAGCGTCTCAGAATTTGAGCTTCTCAATAATGAACTTCAGTAAAATCTCTGTTTGCGTAGTGCCATTGGGGAAAATTCAAAGGAAATATCCGATAGCAAACATATGAATATAAATTTTCACACAACTGTCAAGTCTCTATCCATTCAAAATTAGGGATTTTTATTCAGTCAAGATACAGAAATTGAAGAGACAGGCATTCATAACGACACTATCTCAACTAAAATTTGCTACAAACATCGGATAAACTTTGATTATAAACATTTCACTTATTCCTTAATAAATAAAAGTTATTCAAAAGTTATGCACAAATACTCATGCGAAAACATGATGCAGGGGTTTTAGTAATATTTTAAGCTCCTATTACAGTAAATTATCTTTGTATCTTACCACTTTTTATGGATTTACATTCCCAGTAACCATCTCCTTCATAACCTGCATTACATTGACATCTACCATTTTGACAGTTTGCAAACTCATGACAACGAATATTTTGACACTGGTCTGTGTAAAATATAGTAGTTTTAAGAGGTGTTAGTTTGCATGTCAATATTCAACTGATAGATTTATCACCTACATGAATTTGTCGCATCTACGTTTTATATTTAATTAGTTCTAGGAGCATTTTAATGTACACAAACGTAAACAGATGACTGAGACTATATAAAGAAATATGATTAACGAGAAAGCAAGGAGCGTGTGTTTCAGGAAGGTTTGGGACTGTTCCAATATTATGGACTCAAAACTGTACATGGAGTTATAGCACGGAGCTGTAGGTTTTGTGGTTAGCATGATACTTACACACCACTGAATGTAAACACAAAAAGCCTAACTTTATTTGCGTAAAACAAATCTCTACAAACTGCTTAATTAATAACAATCCTGTAGTTTTCAAAAATCACCTTCTATATGGATTTCCTGAAGTTTGGGTCAGTCATTTAGTCATCAGTGTCAGGAGTGATTCAGTTATCTACCACACGGAATTATACATAGAAACGAAAACAGCTTTTGATATACTGTCGAGATTTTCACACCCTTCGGATATTTCACTTCTCTATTAAATGGCATTTTACCTGTGGTGAAGTAATAATTAAAGGAAAATAGTTGTGTAAACAAAAGCTTTCTTCCTTTAATACATTCACTATAATACATATATTAGTGTGATGATCCACTTTTCATTAATAAAATGGATATCATGCACCACCAGTTGAGCTTCTCATAAGTAAGCAATGGTTTCCAATTTCGTAAAGCGAAATCATTTGATGGTGAATGTCACTTGCTTTGTTACGTGCAAAAGTGTGACATACATATTGAATGAAAGCTTATGGATTTGAAATACCAATTATAATTAATATAAAGTAATCGGATTTGTCACGTATCTGTACTTATTTTCATACATCCAGAGGTTAAGTGTTCACGCGCGAGACCAATACATCGTGGGTTCGAATGCCGCGAAGCAGGATTGCGGATGCGCACAGCTGGGGAGTCCCACAGTAGGGAAAAAAGGCCATCCAGTGCTTCCACATTTCCCATGGTGGTCTAGCTACAGTTGATTCATGATCTCAACTATCAAAATTCACTACATACTTATTAAAAAGCTTCATGTAAATTTATTCAACCTATATTACCACATTTACAACGATATTCAGTTGAGTATGAATCGGATTGGGAAATAATTCTAAGTGTTGGAAGAGCACTAAATCGTTATTCTATATCTTATTTTATTAGAGCACAAAAATATTCATCGTGGTAGTAAAAAGCTACTACCTATACTTCAGTTGATCTATACATAACCATCTTCACCGGTCAGGTATTCTGATAGAAATGATTTATTAAATTATAATCCAGTGCTCAACCCATGATCTGAGTGTTAGTGATTTATTCCTATGTAGGTTATCGTCTGATCACATGTGATGTGTTCGATACCAGAGCGAAATGCCTATTAATCACTGTTTACATGAAATATGCGTGCTAACACTCTGAAACACGTTAGATACTGGAAAATAATCACAGTCATTCGTTTATGATTTCAATGACTATGAGTCATAATAATGAAACACATTTTAGTAACGT
Source organism: Schistosoma margrebowiei (assembly GCA_944470205.2). NCBI lineage: Eukaryota > Metazoa > Platyhelminthes > Trematoda > Strigeidida > Schistosomatidae > Schistosoma > Schistosoma margrebowiei. Next base: position 72,727,096 of record OX104028.1, on the reverse strand, counting down.
TGAATAATTGAATAAAATTTCAGTTAAGGATCAAAATATATGAAGGTTTCTAAAAATATGTATTTAGATCCGTCAGTAAACATTTATATCTAAAATTGAGTTGCACTAAAAGTGAGTAAAGGCATCCCGAAAATATGTAAGTGGATAATCCTATCAGATCATTAACATCGATTCAAAAAGATTATACCTCTGGTTTGTATCTTAGTGATTGAAGTAATAGTCTGAAATTAGAAATTCGATTGTTTAGAAGTCAAAAGAAAGAACTGTGGTTTCAAAATAACTCGTTTTCATATCAGAACTATACTTAATTTCCTACTATTCAGCATGCAATAAAACGTGAGAATGAATTATTTGCATACTCCTACCCTGCTGAATAGGATCACAATAATGTTTTCCATCTCCCTGATAGCCGTCCAAACATCGGCATTCACCATCAAAGCATTTAGCGTTTATATGACACCTCATACTAGAACACGGATCTACAATTAAATAATTATGATTCATTAGAATGTACACTAAGAATCACTCAGAATCATTTATGTTAAGCACATTTTTCAAAATGGTCTTATCTACTTAGTGATATATAATTGAGATGAGCGTCTCAGAATTTGAGCTTCTCAATAATGAACTTCAGTAAAATCTCTGTTTGCGTAGTGCCATTGGGGAAAATTCAAAGGAAATATCCGATAGCAAACATATGAATATAAATTTTCACACAACTGTCAAGTCTCTATCCATTCAAAATTAGGGATTTTTATTCAGTCAAGATACAGAAATTGAAGAGACAGGCATTCATAATGACACTATCTCAACTAAAATTTGCTACAAACATCGGGTAAACTTTGATTATAAACATTTCACTTATTCCTTAATAAATAAAAGTTATTCAAAAGTTATGCACAAATACTCATGCGAAAACATGATGCAGGGGTTTTAGTAATATTTTAAGCTCCTATTACAGTAAATTATCTTTGTATCTTACCACTTTTTATGGATTTACATTCCCAGTAACCATCTCCTTCATAACCTGCATTACATTGACATCTACCATTTTGACAGTTTGCAAACTCATGACAACGAATATTTTGACACTGGTCTGTGTAAAATATAGTAGTTTTAAGAGGTGTTAGTTTGCATGTCAATATTCAACTGATAGATTTATCACCTACATGAATTTGTCGCATCTACGTTTTATATTTAATTAGTTCTAGGAGCATTTTAATGTACACAAACGTAAACAGATGACTGAGACTATATAAAGAAATATGATTAACGAGAAAGCAAGGAGCGTGTGTTTCAGGAAGGTTTGGGACTGTTCCAATATTATGGACTCAAAACTGTACATGGAGTTATAGCACGGAGCTGTAGGTTTTGTGGTTAGCATGATACTTACACACCACTGAATGTAAACACAAAAAGCCTAACTTTATTTGCGTAAAACAAATCTCTACAAACTGCTTAATTAATAACAATCCTGTAGTTTTCAAAAATCACCTTCTATATGGATTTCCTGAAGTTTGGGTCAGTCATTTAGTCATCAGTGTCAGGAGTGATTCAGTTATCTACCACACGGAATTATACATAGAAACGAAAACAGCTTTTGATATACTGTCGAGATTTTCACACCCTTCGGATATTTCACTTCTCTATTAAATGGCATTTTACCTGTGGTGAAGTAATAATTAAAGGAAAATAGTTGTGTAAACAAAAGCTTTCTTCCTTTAATACATTCACTATAATACATATATTAGTGTGATGATCCACTTTTCATTAATAAAATGGATATCATGCACCACCAGTTGAGCTTCTCATAAGTAAGCAATGGTTTCCAATTTCGTAAAGCGAAATCATTTGAAGGTGAATGTCACTTGCTTTGTTACGTACAAAAGTGTGACATACATATTGAATGAAAGCTTATGGATTTGAAATACCAATTATAATTAATATAAAGTAATCGGATTTGTCACGTATCTGTACTTATTTTCATACATCCAGAGGTTAAGTGTTCACGCGCGAGACCAATACATCGTGGGTTCGAATGCCGCGAAGCAGGATTGCGGATGCGCACAGCTGGGGAGTCCCACAGTAGGGAAAAAAGGCCATCCAGTGCTTCCACATTTCCCATGGTGGTCTAGCTACAGTTGATTCATGATCTCAACTATCAACAATCACTACATACTTATTAAAAAGCTTCATGTAAATTTATTCAACCTATATTACCACATTTACAACGATATTCAGTTGAGTATGAATCGGATTGGGAAATAATTCTAAGTGTTGGAAGAGCACTAAATCGTTATTCTATATCTTATTTTATTAGAGCACAAAAATATTCATCGTGGTAGTAAAAAGCTACTACCTATACTTCAGTTGATCTATACATAACCATCTTCACCGGTCAGGTATTCTGATAGAAATGATTTATTAAATTACAATCCAGTGCTCAACCCATGATCTGAGTGTTAGTGATTTATTCCTATGTAGGTTATCGTCTGATCACATGTGATGTGTTCGATACCAGAGCGAAATGCCTATTAATCACTGTTTACATGAAATATGCGTGCTAACACTCTGAAACACGTTAGATACTGGAAAATAATCACAGTCATTCGTTTATGATTTCAATGACTATGAGTCATAATAATGAAACACATTTTAGTAACGTTGAATAATTGAATAAAATTTCAGTTAAGGATGAAAATATATGAAGGTTTCTAAAAATATGTATTTAGATCCGTCAGTAAACATTTATATCTAAAATTGAGTTGCACTAAAAGTGAGTAAAGGCATCCCGAATATGTAAGTGGATAATCCTATCAGATCATTAACATCGATTGAAAAAGATTATACATCTGGTTTGTATCTTAGTGATTGAAGTAATAGTCTGAAATTAGAAATTCGATTGTTTAGAAGTCAAAAGAAAGAACTGTTGTTTCAAAATAACTCGTTTTCATATCAGAACTATACTTAATTTCCTACTATTCAGCATGCAATAAAACGTGAGAATGAATTATTTGCATACTCCTACCCTGCTGAATAGGATCACAATAATGTTTTCCATCTCCCTGATAGCCGTCCAAACATCGGCATTCACCATCAAAGCATTTAGCGTTTATATGACACCTCATACTAGAACACGGATCTACAATTAAATAATTATGATTCATTAGAATGTACACTCAGAATCACTCAGAATCATTTATGTTAAGCACATTTTTCAAAATGGTCTTATCTACTTAGTGATATATAATTGAGATGAGCGTCTCAGAATTTGAGCTTCTCAATAATGAACTTCAGTAAAATCTCTGTTTGCGTAGTGCCATTGGGGAAAATTCAAAGGAAATATCCGATAGCAAACATATGAATATAAATTTTCACACAACTGTCAAGTCTCTATCCATTCAAAATTAGGGATTTTTATTCAGTCAAGATACAGAAATTGAAGAGACAGGCATTCATAATGACACTATCTCAACTAAAATTTGCTACAAACATCGGATAAACTTTGATTATAAACATTTCACTTATTCCTTAATAAATAAAAGTTATTCAAAAGTTATGCACAAATACTCATGCGAAAACATGATGCAGGGGTTTTAGTAATATTTTAAGCTCCTATTACAGTAAATTATCTTTGTATCTTACCACTTTTTATGGATTTACATTCCCAGTAACCATCTCCTTCATAACCTGCATTACATTGACATCTACCATTTTGACAGTTTGCAAACTCATGACAACGAATATTTTGACACTGGTCTGTGTAAAATATAGTAGTTTTAAGAGGTGTTAGTTTGCATGTCAATATTCAACTGATAGATTTATCACCTACATGAATTTGTCGCATCTACGTTTTATATTTAATTAGTTCTAGGAGCATTTTAATGTACACAAACGTAAACAGATGACTGAGACTATATAAAGAAATATGATTAACGAGAAAGCAAGGAGCGTGTGTTTCAGGAAGGTTTGGGACTGTTCCAATATTATGGACTCAAAACTGTACATGGAGTTATAGCACGGAGCTGTAGGTTTTGTGGTTAGCATGATACTTACACACCACTGAATGTAAACACAAAAAGCCTAACTTTATTTGCGTAAAACAAATCTCTACAAACTGCTTAATTAATAACAATCCTGTAGTTTTCAAAAATCACCTTCTATATGGATTTCCTGAAGTTTGGGTCAGTCATTTAGTCATCAGTGTCAGGAGTGATTCAGTTATCTACCACACGGAATTATACATAGAAACGAAAACAGCTTTTGATATACTGTCGAGATTTTCACACCCTTCGGATATTTCACTTCTCTATTAAATGGCATTTTACCTGTGGTGAAGTAATAATTAAAGGAAAATAGTTGTGTAAACAAAAGCTTTCTTCCTTTAATACATTCACTATAATACATATATTAGTGTGATGATCCACTTTTCATTAATTAAATGGATATCATGCATCACCAGTTGAGCTTCTCATAAGTAAGCAATGGTTTCCAATTTCGTAAAGCGAAATTATTTGAAGGTGAATGTCACTTGCTTTGTTACGTGCAAAAGTGTGACATACATATTGAATGAAAGCTTATGGATTTGAAATACCAATTATAATTAATATAAAGTAATCGGATTTGTCACGTATCTGTACTTATTTTCATACATCCAGAGGTTAAGTGTTCACGCGCGAGACCAATACATCGTGGGTTCGAATGCCGCGAAGCAGGATTGCGGATGCGCACAGCTGGGGAGTCCCACAGTAGGGAAAAAAGGCCATCCAGTGCTTTCACATTTCCCATGGTGGTCTAGCTACAGTTGATTCATGATCTCAACTATCAAAAATCACTACATACTTATTAAAAAGCTTCATGTAAATTTATTCAACCTATATTACCACATTTACAACGATATTCAGTTGAGTATGAATCGGATTGGGAAATAATTCTAAGTGTTGGAAGAGCACTAAATCGTTATTCTATATCTTATTTTATTAGAGCACAAAAATATTCATCGTGGTAGTAAAAAGCTACTACCTATACTTCAGTTGATCTATACATAACCATCTTCACCGGTCAGGTATTCTGATAGAAATGATTTATTAAATTACAATCCAGTGCTCAACCCATGATCTGAGTGTTAGTGATTTATTCCTATGTAGGTTATCGTCTGATCACATGTGATGTGTTCGATACCAGAGCGAAATGCCTATTAATCACTGTTTACATGAAATATGCGTGCTAACACTCTGAAACACGTTAGATACTGGAAAATAATCACAGTCATTCGTCCATGATTTCAATGACTATGAGTCATAATAATGAAACACATTTTAGTAACGTTGAATAATTGAATAAAATTTCAGTTAAGGATGAAAATATATGAAGGTTTCTAAAAATATGTATTTAGATCCGTCAGTAAACATTTATATCTAAAATTGAGTTGCACTAAAAGTGAGTAAAGGCATCCCGAATATGTAAGTGGATAATCCTATCAGATCATTAACATCGATTCAAAAAGATTATACATCTGGTTTGTATCTTAGTGATTGAAGTAATAGTCTGAAATTAGAAATTCGATTGTTTAGAAGTCAAAAGAAAGAACTGTTGTTTCAAAATAACTCGTTTTCATATCAGAACTATACTTAATTTCCTACTATTCAGCATGCAATAAAACGTGAGAATGAATTATTTGCATACTCCTACCCTGCTGAATAGGATCACAATAATGTTTTCCATCTCCCTGATAGCCGTCCAAACATCGGCATTCACCATCAAAGCATTTAGCGTTTATATGACACCTCATACTAGAACACGGATCTACAATTAAATAATTATGATTCATTAGAATGTACACTCAGAACCACTCAGAATCATTTATGTTAAGCACATTTTTCAAAATGGTCTTATCTACTTAGTGATATATAATTGAGATTAACGTGTCAGATTTATAGCGTAGTAAATTTTGAATTTACTTCACGTTTTTATTGGTCTTTATTGTTTGTTCTGTATCGTAGCATTAGTATTGCACTATAACTCATCAAAACATGGTTTTTTACGCTGTCCATATGACTTCATTGTAGGTAAATGTCACTTTGTTAATATGATCACTATCGTATATTTTATATGAAGCACAAGATTCATCATTTATAAATTTCATTAAAACTATTGTCTTACGATGATGATCTGATGAATCGCCATGAAATATAATATGTTCATTTTATTGTGCACCTATATTTGTTCTGGCTTTATTTAAATTCGTAATGGGAACTAACTGCATGAAATATTTAATAATAATCTATTCTAAAATTCATTTTTCAAATGTAGCCTGTACTTATTTTATATGCACTAAGTTTTTCAGCCCTAGTTTTTTTCAGACGTAGGTATATTCTCAGACTCAATTGTTTTTGGTGTGCAATCATATCACCGATTATCCTTAGCTATACTATATAATGTACATAGAACAGTATATTAATTATGAAATAAGGAAGTGGAAAATTTTGTTTTTCTAACTATTTACTACGGTCCTTACCATCTTGCATTACATAACAATAATGAAAACCATCCCCTTCGTAGCCATTCAGGCAACGACAGTAACCATTTTGACATTCTGCTTTAGAATGACACTGTACTCCTATACAAGGATCTACAAAGGAGACAAACATTTTAGAAACCTAAAAAGACGATGTAAATCTATCTCTTCCCAATTATTAACATGCATCATGTTACTTATATTTTATGATAATGATTTCATAGGATGTTTGTGACACATGCAGGTATATGTCTGCTTGAAATAAGTGAATTCAGTTTTAGTCTTTCTATTCCCATATGAATAAAACAGTAGTATTTTCGGGAGAACAATGCAAATAGATGGAGTACAAGTTCATTTCATGCTACTTAAACAGTAGTTTTCATTGAGAAATAACCAACATTTCTCTTGATATTTATTTATGTTTCAGAATAAATTTCTCCATGAAAGAGCATGCTCTTTTATTTGTATAGATAATGTTATGAGATGCATACTAGGAACTGATGAGCTCACCATTATGAACTGGACGACATTCATAATAACCATCACCTTCATAACCGTTTAAACATAAACAACGTCCATTTTTACAATAACCATTAGGATGACATTGAACATTTGAACATGGATCTACCGGTACAAAAAGGTTGAAAGTCCATGTATGTTTGCGAAATCTATGACAATTTTTATAGTAAAAAGCCCTATCTATTTATAAGCAAATTTACAGTTTTAGTTTATGATTTGCATGGTCTATTCAAGTGCATTATTAAATAAACACAATAATTTAGTATTGTTCAGAAAACAAACCATTTGACAGTATTCGACTATTGGTATTTAATTGTCATCAAACTGCAAAAGTTCAGAAATTTTCAGATTACACTTTTGTGTCCTATTATCTAATTATTTTTTTATTAGGGACAGTTTTATACCATTTTTAATCGCTAGAAAATTCCCATCATGTCAAAGACACAGATGAAGTTTATCACGTGTCCGATGATAACTCTAAAATTGAAAGGTAACTTGACAAATAACCCGGGAATTTGTGTTCTCAGTCAAAAGGCCATCTCCTAGTGTAGTTAAAGCTGTCAATAACTCAATTCTTTCATGAACGTAGAATCCCTAGATAATCATTAAAAACAAGATGCATAGAGAAGGAATCTCTTTTTAAAGAATTTGTTAGCATGCTGTACAATCGTTCATATATATGACTGTATAGCTTGCTGATAAATTTGTTAAAAAGTGATCTCTTCCCTGAACTTAGTGTTTTTACTTTAATTCTTGCTTATTTAGTGAAAACGTGCAATACAGTCAACATGGATCAGCCATTTTCAGTAATGTAGCGGATCACTAGTCGTTTTTCCAAACCTGTTAAACTAAGAGTACTTCAAACAGCTGAACCAAAAGCTATTCCAATCAGAAAGCCGGGGCATTACATCTGAAAGAAAAAAATTTTTCTAACAACAATCCTACATTTTATGACCTGTAATTGTAAATGATGTATTGACCTTTGATTAGGTTCTCCCCTTTGTAATATGAATTTAGATTTATAGCTGTAGAACAGTATGAGAATTTTTTGAAAAGAATATTCTACGTTTATTTCATAGTTCCATTTTTATATACCCTATTTCCTTCTTGTTTCAGTACTCTGTATTACTGTCATAGAAAAACTAAAAAATATTTTCCATTTTATTCCTGTTTTATTACTTTTCAATCCCTACGCTTTTCTACTTTGAAACGTTACACCATAATTATTTACTGCTTTCTTTTATTTTTGACCTCAAGTCTTTTATGGCTTGGAATAATGATTTATTTATTGAATTCGTTTACTTATATTCATTACATTCATAATGTGACTATATTTTTTAATAAAACTCTAATTTATAACAGAGTTATAAGCAGAGATGGATGGTTGCTAACAATGGAATCTACGATGCTTATTTTTCCTATTTGGGACTCAAAGAGAGCATCGTGCGACTCAAACGCCATCATATCATGCATTTATCTACTGAGTGCAAATAGCCACTAGCTTGTACAATGGGGTGAGGTCTTAATAAATTTACTTGTTATATATGAATAGGACTTTAATATTTTTAAATTGAAATAGTTATGAAGGAACGTTTTCCGATAAACATATTTCCTTTATGTCTTGATGAAAATGATTAATTTATCTACTGAGTTCTTTGAAGAAAAATTTGGTTGTTTTAGTACCGATTCATGCATAATATATTTCGTATCGTTTCAAAAATGGTTTTAGCAACTTACGCGACAGTCTTAGTAATTAGAACGATTAGCCCTACTTTATTTTAGAGATTGTAGGGAACTGTTTTAAGTTATATTCATTCTTCTTTACTTTGCCTACAATCCGTTAACTATTTGAACGAATGGCAATTAGACAAGTTAGAAGCACAAATGAATCTTTCAGTTTTTAGTAGGAATACTCTGAACTTCTCATATTTATTCTTTAACAAAGGTTTTTCTAAACCAGTTAAAGACCATCTTTTGCATTTCTAATCCTCGAATTTACAGTATTTATGAATCCAGTTTAAGAGCATCGCTTTTGTGTGATGTTTCGATAACACTGTATCGAAATAATGAGTTTGATTTACATATAAAATAGTGTTTACTTAAAGTTACATTATTTTGAAAGTATAAAGTACACATATTCTTGTCTAAATAAAAGTTATGTATCATTTCAGAAAAAAGCATTGTTATAATGTATTGATAGTTAATGATTTTCTTTACGATCCATGTTTTCTTAACACTAAATAAGGGAACCGCATGCAACTGAACATTGCCGTTTGATATTATCTGAGTTTACGAGCTCATAGATATTTTTATATAACTCGCATGCAGAAAATTCTTACCAGTAACTGTTTGCCTACAATCATAATACCCATCACCTTCGTATCCTCTAAGACAATGACATCGTCCACTGATGCACTCTCCATATTGATGACATTTTACACCAGTGCAAGGATCTAGAGGTTTAGAATGTAGAAATAATTGCTTTGTTGCTTTAAAACTGGTTTTTGAAGCATTAAGTTGAAGGTAACTTTGTTTTTATTTTATGAAATTCAGTAAACAGTCCTCAAGTAATAAGCGAACGCTGTGTAAACTGATAGTCACAAAAGTAACATAAACCTGGCACCATAAATCAGTTTACTTCAATGAATTTAGATTCACTTTATATTTAGCGGGCGTACTTCAGATGTAGAAAAGTAACTGGATCCATACTTTAATAATTTAAAATTACATTCAACAGATATTTATCAAGAAGATATTTACTTCATGGGTAGGCGATTTTTATAAGAATGTGAATTTAGTTAATTTACAGATGAAACATTAAAGGAATGAAGAATAAAGTTTAAAAGAAAGGTTGTTTAATTTTTTGTATACTATTACTATTGCTAATCTATGACTACAAACTATTAAGTTACGAAATTACTTATCATTTTGTGTATCATCTAAGTGTAACTTTCAAGTAGTCATTGTTTCACTTTTTGTTCTATCAATATTTACCGCAAATGGATATTAACATTTCCAATATTATGGGTAACATTACCAAGGTTTGACTTGATAATTTCGCATAAATTAAGTATTAGATAGATTGTAAGCAATGATGGATAGTGGCTAGCAGTGGAATCCAGGACGCGCGTTTCGTCCTATTTGGGACTCGTCAGCCGGATGTACCTGCATCTCAGAGTTGATGTTCACTCTGGGACTCGAACCCAGTACCATTCGCTTCAAACGCCATCGCGTTATCCACTTAGCTACTGAGTCCTGATAGCCACTTGCTTGTGCAATGGGGTGAATGTAAATTCACTTGGTATTATTTGGCTTGTATCTTCCCATTGAGGTTTAAGACTGCAATTGATCAATCTGTTATCGGCATATGGGAAGATACAAGCCAAATAATACCAAGTGAATTAGGTTGATTGTTATAAATAATTTGATAGATTTGTAATATCCCAATGAGTAGAAAAATAAGATTTTCTAATGTTTCGTTACTCAGTATAGGTCACTTTTAAAGGCAGCTAGTTTCTACGAAGATTACATATTCGTAACACCACTAAACGAAAAATCGAATCAAGATAATTCAAATATCATTATCAGTATTTTCTTTGTATTGTAAACACATTCTTTAAAATTCTGTGATAGAAATAAAAATGACTATGTGGAGGACGTTGCCATGCATACAACAGACCCCAATGATTGAATTTCTTTTCAATATTTAAAATGTTACAAATGATATACCGTAGAAATAAATTAACTAGTGATTTATCTTTTTTTTTAATTATAAAAGTGAAGTTTTATAGAAATTTAATGCATTAACTCTGTTAGCATTTCAATCATTCATCTAAAGTAATCTAAAATAAAATCAAGTATATTCTTTAGTTACTGATAATCTAAAACGTTTTTGATTGAGATCATGAACCGATTGATGTTAGACCACCATTGAAAACGGCCGTCCAGTGCTTCCAGGTTTTCAGTGGTGGTCTAACATCAATCGGTTCATGATCTCAATCAAAAACTTAACAATCTCCACAACCCCTAAACTGATAATCTAAAAAGTGTAATTCCTAAAAAAGCTTAGCAACTAATGAATGTATTGATAGAAAAATGTATGATGCGACATTGATTATGATAAAGTAGATATGCTAGTTTATGATACACTCATATTTACCAGTGAATATTTGTGTTAATTTTATTCAATATAACGAATATAAAAATTAATTATTAAATATCACATAGGTATTCAGCTAAAAGATCAGCTTCTATGTACAAATAATCGGTAAAACATATATAGATATTTGTTTTTCTGTCGAAAATAATCAGCACTGACAGGGATGTGACTGTTGAATAACTAGAATATATGAAATAGTACTTATATGAATGTTAGGTTTAACATTTATGTATAATTGCCTAATCATCTTAACGGTCATTTCTTTCCAATAAATGTTAAGAGTTATTATTATTAGTTTTTACCCATACCATAGTTTAATTCAACAATGTTTATGTTAATAAACATAAACCTTACCTCTTACATGACAATCGTAATATCCGTCACCAATATAACCTTCAATACAATAACACTGTCCATTTTCACACTGTGCATATGGATGACATTGAATGTGATGACATAAATCTGTAAACAAATGCTTTGCTGTAACCTTTTATTAAAATAACCAATACTACGAGGTGCTTTTTTAAATCACTGGATGACATACCTCATGCTTGAGATTAATTTAAGATATGCATACAACATGGTGAAAGCCGAGTTCCTTCGGAAGCCAAGAGGCCGATGCCCCTTCTAACAACCAGAGCAAAAATTTTTATAGGTACATGGAACGTTCGAACAATGTGGGAAACCGGGAAGACCAGTCAAATAGCAATGGAAATGAGGAGATACAACTTAGCAGTACTGGGAATCAGCGAAACCCACTGGACCCAAGCTGGACAGAAAAGGCTAGCTACGGGAGAGATGCTGCTATACTCCGGTCACGAAGAGGACAATGCTCCACACACTCAGGGAGTCGCTCTTATGCTGTCCAAATTAGCACGAAATGCACTTGTAGGATGGGAATCCCACGGATCCAGAATCATCAAAGCATCATTCAAAACAAAGAAGGAGGGGATCTTAATGAATATTATCCAATGTTATGCACCCACAAATGATAGCAACGACGACATTAAAGATCAGTTCTACGAGCGGCTGCAGTCAGTTATTGAGAAATGCCCAAGGAAGGACCTAACTATTCTGATGGGAGATCTAAATGCCAAAGTCGGAATAGACAACACTGGATATGAAGATATTATGGGACGACATGGACTGGGAGAAAGAAACGAAAATGGAGAAAGATTTGCAAATCTATGTGCATTCAACAAATTGGTCATAGGAGGCACAATATTTCCACACAAGCGTATACACAAGGCTACATGGATCTCACCGGACCACACTACAGAGAACCAAATAGATCATATTTGCATCAACAAAAAATTCAGAAGGACAATGGAAGATGTGAGAACCAGGAGAGGTGCTGACGTAGCTTCAGATCATCACCTAGTTGTGGCCAATTTAAAACTGAAGCTAAAAAAGAACTGGACAAGTGGACAAACAGCAATACAAAGGTTCAATACAGCCTTCCTTCGAGATACTGACAAACTCAATGAATTCAAGATAGCTCTCAACAACAGGTTCCAAGCCTTACAAGATCTACTGAAAGAAGAAGAAACTAGTATGGAGGACAACTGGAAAGGCATCAAGGAAGCATTGACTTCAACGTGTCAAGAGGTTCTGGGTCTAAAGAAATACCATCATAAGGAATGGATCTCTACAGAAACACTGGACAAGATCAAAGAAAGGAAGAACAAGAAGGCAGCAATAAACAACAGCCGAACACGAGCAGAGAAAGTCCAAGCACAAGCTGAATACATAGAAGCAAACAAACAAGTGAAGAGGAGCATTAGAGCCGACAAGAAGAAATATGTGGAAGAACTAGCAACGACAGCAGAAAAAGCTGCTAGAGAAGGAAATATGAAACAGCTTTACGATACAACGAAGAAACTAGCAGGAAAATACAGTAAACCAGAGAGACCGGTCAAAGACAAAGAAGGCAAGCCAATCACCGAAATTCAACAACAGCGGAACAGATGGGTAGAATACTTCGAGGAACTCCTGAATAGGCCGGCTCCAATGAATCCACCGGACATCGAAGCGGCACACACAGATCTTCCCATAGACGTCAACCCACCAACGAAGGAAGAAATCAGAATGGCCGTCAGACAAATCAAGAACGGGAAAGCAGCGGGTCCGGACAACATACCAGCTGAAGCACTGAAGTCAGACATCGAAGCAACTACAAACATGCTTTATCTTCTATTCAAAAAGATTTGGGAAGAGGAACAAGTGCCGATGAACTGGAAAGAAGGACACCTCGTCAAGATTCCTAAGAAAGGAGATCTGAGCAAATGTGAAAACTATAGAGGCATTACACTGCTGTCAATACCTGGGAAGGTCTTCAACAGAGTGTTGCTGAACCGAATGAAAGATGCAGTAGACGCCCAACTTCGAGATCAACAAGCTGGATTCCGTAAGGATCGATCATGCACAGACCAAATTGCAACACTACGGATCATCGTCGAACAATCAGTTGAGTGGAACTCATCACTATACATCAACTTCATTGATTATGAAAAGGCATTTGACAGTGTGGATAGGAGGACGTTATGGAAACTTCTTCGACACTACGGAGTTCCTGAGAAGATTGTCAATATTATCCGGAACTCATACGACGGACTACAGTGCAAAGTCGTGCATGGAGGACAGCTGACAGATGCATTCCAAGTAAGGACCGGAGTCAGACAAGGCTGTTTACTCTCTCCCTTCCTCTTTCTTCTGGTGGTCGACTGGATTATGAAGACCTCGACATCTGAAGGAAAACACGGAATTCAATGGACAGCTCAGAATCAATTAGACGATTTGGACTTCGCAGATGACCTAGCCCTCCTATCACGTACACATGAACAGATGCAGATGAAGACAGCCAGTGTAGCAGCAGTCTCTGCATCAGTAGGCCTCAGCATACACAAAGGGAAAACCAAAGTCCTCAAATTCAAAGCGGAAAACAACAACCCAATCACTCTTGATGGCGAAACTCTGGAAAATGTAGAGTCCTTCACATACCTGGGAAGCATCATCGATGAACAAGGAGGTTCAGATGCAGACGTAAAGGCAAGGATTGGCAAAGCAAGGACAGCATTCCTACAGTTAAAGAACATATGGAACTCAAAACAACTTTCAACCAATATCAAAGTGAGAATCTTCAATACCAACGTCAAGGCAGTTCTACTGTATGGAGCTGAAACTTGGAGAACTACAACAACAACCATCAAGAAGGTACAAGTATTTATAAATAGTTGTCTACGCAAGATACTCAACATCCATTGGCCGGATACCATCAGCAATAGCCTTCTGTGGGAGAGAACAAACCAACTTCCAGCTGAAGAAGAAATTAGGAAAAGACGATGGAAATGGATAGGACATACATTACGCAAATCTTCAAACTGCATCACGAGACAAGCCCTAACTTGGAATCCTGAAGGGAAGCGAAAAAGAGGAAGGCCAAAGAACACATTGCGTCGGATAATAGAAGCAGATATGAAAACGATGAATTACAACTGGACGCAGCTAGGAAGGATTGCCCAGGACAGGGTTGGATGGAGAATGCTGGTGAGCGGCCTATGCTCCTTCACGAGGAGTAACAGGCGTAAGTAAGTAGTAAGTATGCATACAACATAGGAATTATGTTTCATTGACTTTATAAATCTGATTGTATAATAAAAGTTTAATAATGCGTATTAATCCATTAGAAAAAAATGCCATTGATACAAACTTTACAAGCAAAAGTATGATCATAACCATACTCAGTAAAACAGGTTTTACAAATGAAATAAATCAGAAATGCTGGGGTTTAATAATCGATCAAAACATAATAGGAAACAAGCTAGATGTAGGTACATTCATTTACAGTCTTTCAGTTTTAAATGTTATTGTTAAGTACAGTATATACCGAATAATAATGGTAAATACTCCTACTGTATATTGTATGTAATATGATTTGCAGGTTTTTAAAGATCTTAATTGGCTAATCCTACTGATTAGTGTATTGTAACAACATTAATTACAATGAATTCATAAATAATTATTTAGTTTCCCATATCTTTTTTTCGTACATTATAACTCACAACCCTTCAGTTTAGTAACATTTAACATAACTTTCATTTGCCTTTTCTTTTAAATGGATTACTTAACTTATAATATACATACTTTCATTGTTATTTGATTATTCTATTTTAATACTCAGTAACTAACCATGAAAAAGAATATTGACATCATAAATTTTACATAGAACCATTTTTTTATACTAACAGTTTAATGATATTTTATGATGACTGTCTAATTAGATAAATTTAACGAGTTTTAAAGTAATATTATTATTAGGTTGATTTGTAAGTGAAACCAAAGACTTAACACAATATATTTCTAATGGCGGTCTGCCTGAACATCTGGGTTATCTTGTCCTGACATCTTAATATTTCAACAAGTCGTCTAATTTTGTTTGTCTTAATACAACATTATGGTTTGTAGTGTCGGTTATAATGTTAAGCCCACATACCTTATTCTGGCTTTCGGAAAGGCCAATCTATTCATTCTACTTGAGTCATATTTTGTTCATTATTCGCTTATCAATCTTCACTACCTTTATATGAGCGCGTAGGTGTGTGTACACTTGTTATCCCATTCATCACATGTCTGTAACTTACTTTTGTGTAACTATAACTATTGATTAACGCTTGACTAAATGGAATTGGCTTATCCGCCATCCCCACTGCGCGTCGTTTCGCTTCTCTCTATTCTATACGCTGCATATACAAAATATATGTATTCACAAGTCCATTTTCGCTATTTGACTTATTTAATTCCGTTATTGACTAACGCGAATCAGATCGATGATTATATACAACGATAGGTGACATATATAGTTCGACAACGATCATTCACATGATCTACTTGGAGTCAGAACTCGGGCCACTGAATTGGAGAGCCCGTTGACATATATCGTCCGATCTAAATGACGACAAAATAAAGGACCCCACAGGTTATTAATCGCATAACCTATTCAAATGAGTTTCTGAAAAGTGTACAACCTTTCGTTATCCGAGTTACAAAAAGCCCAATCAGAGATATCGTGTTTGATATCAATATGCAACAAAAGGGATGCACATTATTTGGATGTCGATTAACTAGACTGCTAACTTCTAACTGGCGATCACTCAATATTTATCATCAAGATCGACCAAAATGTAAGAAACGGGAACTTGTTGAAATACTTTGTGCTGAGAATTATTCTATATTGTACCAAAAATATAATAATGAATAACACTAATAATAGTAATAGCAATAATAATAGTTCATTAATTTAAAATATGATATTTAAAGATGATAGATTTCTACTTTCCTAATATGCTTAATGTACAATTTAATCATTGATATTATTAATAAATGGTCACTATGTTAAATGGAGAATTTTATTACACTTTAAGCTTACCTTTGACTCGAAATTAAAGAAAAACATTATTGATTCTTCAAGAAACAAATTGTGGTGAAATACGACAGATCTGGTAACCTGTTTAATCTAGTTTATCATTGTATTGTTCAATATGCAGATTAGAATGAATGGAAATCAAATTTAATTTCACTAAGTGAATACGTTTTGTTATCTCTTAGTCTCTAACTTCATCCATTTCCATTAATTAAGGAACATTATTTATACTTGGAAGAAAACAATGAGATTAGTAATAAATTTTATTATCAGAATGGGGTTTTATGGAGATTTTATTAATTTTATAGTTGAATTCATGGGTCAATTGAAGTTAGACCATCATAGAACACTTAGAAGCACCAGACGACCGTTTCATCCTAGTATGGAACATTAACACCATTGGATGCCGGCCAGCTCAGTGGTCTAGAGGTTAGACGTTCTCGTGCGAGACTGATAGGTCCTGGTTTTGAATCTCAGGGGGCGGGATCATGGATGAGCGCTGATGAAGAGTTTCATATTAGGATGGAATGGCCGTCCAGTGCTTCCAGGTTTTTCATACTGGTCTAACTTCAACTGACTCATGAATTCCACTATAATAATTTTTAGTTTAGTGTTGAGAGAACATAGTAGAAATATCGATATAATGTGTACAAATCATGCATTCAGATTATTCAATGACAAAGTTACTTTAAACAATAAGATTCATTGAGTTATAAACATTTTTGTAATAGTTATCATCATGTTTCAGTCAGTATGATCATAATCTAGAAAACGTTTACGAATAAATGAGTGAGAAAACAATAAATAGACAATTTAAATGTTATTTTGACCTTTGGTTGCCCGGTAGCAACTACAATCTCTGAGATAACATTTACAAGTTTAGAATGTTTGGATAGTGCGATGAGAAGATAATAATTTATCAGAATTATGTGATATATTTGTGTAATGCATTTTAAACAATCTGATCATACATATACTTTTTAAGACATTATATATGGAAAATAAAAGGTCAACTGGATAAATTAAAAGGTAAAGGGAACAAAACTAATAAAAATCACATAAAAAGAAAGTGAAAACCACGCTAGATAATAAATCAGTATTACATGGGTAGATTAGGGGTAAAATAACTGAAATACTACATATTTTCTACTCACATGCTAAAAATAGCATTCCGATTTTTACTATTTTCTTTGCTGAGCAAACATTGCAAACCAACATGCTAATTATTTTTAGTGTACTTGTGAATTTGTATTTACTCTGTCAACCTACTCACCGGTTTCTCTAGGTCTACACTCTCTATAACCATCACCAATATAACCATCTTTACATGTACAAACACCATTGTGACATGTGGCATCATAATGACATTGTACATGAGAACAAGGATCTATTGTTAGGGTAGTATTAAAATAATTTTAAAAAAAATAGTTTGTTAGTGATGCATATTTAAAACATTTAGTACACATTTATTCTATTTATATGAAAGTAATATTAATTGCAGAGTTGATCATCAAAAATAATTTAAAATAAAACTGTATTGTTTTTATTCATTCCCACTGATAAATATTTATCTATTTATGATTGAGATCATGAAGCGATTGATGTTAGACCACCACTGAAAACCTGGAAGCACTGGACGGCCGTTTCGTCCAGTTGTGGGACCCCTCAGCAGTGCGCATCCACGATCCCGTTTGTGGGATTCGAACCCAGGGACTTCGGTATCACACGCGTACGCTTAACCTCAATGGTGGTCTAACATCAATCGGTTCATGATTTCGATCGAAAACTTACCAATCTCCACAAGTCTATACTGATATATACTAATTTGGATGAAGTTTTGTTGTCTCAGTTGGATGGTTTGATCGTTGAGTTTTCATTGTTCTTCTGAACGAATTCACGTAGAAGTGAAGTGTTCGAATTTCTCCTCATACGACTCACATCTTATCCTGTCGATCTCTATTATGATTGGTTATTGTTGAGCTTCAACCTGTCATTATCTACCTCCTTATTTTGATTGTATCGCCCTTTGATCTGATTATTGGTTTTATATTTGCCCTTGATTTTTTTGAATGGCTAAAACACTTCATTTCTGTCTGAAATTTTTGTTGATGATGTTGTTCAGATAAACACTGAATGCTTCCTAGCCATCTTTCCTGCGTGTCATTTTTACTTGGCTTCATCGTGTGCTTGCTCGCTGTACGCTTGCGGATTTTTATTAATCATTAACAATAAATTATCTCTACAACTGGTGTTCAGGCTTCTGAATAATCTCGAGTAAATCTGTAATTCTACTAGGAGATTAAGCCTACCAAAAATATTCAGTTTACGGGATATTATTTATTGGAGTCAGATATTGAGGACATTAGCCTCGAAATAATTTCGATTGTATATGTTTAAAGTATAATCAGTCAGAATCATCTTCAGTTCTCGCTTTAATGAACAAAATAAATTGAGGACACTTTAAAAAGCAATAATAAACCTTAAAAAAAAACTTAAAAACACTACTGTGCTGCTGTGATATATGCTACTTATGTCTACATAAATAGTATGTAACGCCACTCAGAAGTGGAATGCCTGGGAGCAGAAGACTAGGAAGAACGAATCGAAGAGAACGGGAACAGAGGGTAAATGTTATGGCAATGAAGGAACGATGAAGTTTGTGACAATTAATGGAGGATTCGCAAATACAGTATTTGCCAATATAGTTCTCACATTTGATGAAAGAAATTTGTGATTTTGTGCTAAAATGCGACTAGTCGTTCTCACATGTGTTCTCGTTCATTACAATACTACTTTAAAGTTTTATAGAATTACCACCCTTGAGAAAATTAAAAAAATTCATGTTCAATGAAGGACCCGTTACCGTTTATCTACAAGGCAGAGTCACATTTGTTTATATTATAAACTATATGTGGAATACCATTATAACCACCAAGTTTTTTTCAAAGAGAATGTGTTTTTACTTTGAAATAGGATGTGTATATGTAAAGGGGGTTAGGAAGAATTTTATAATGGATGAAGAACAGTGAACTGCCACTTTGTTGACAGCTGTGGATTAACTCTTAAATGTGTTAACATGATTGAGGAAGGTAGTAGAGGCTTCAAATTTTAACTAATTACATATTCAGTAAAAGCTTCTTTTTATTGATGTATTTGGCCTACAGTTTTATTGCAGAATTTCTGCTTTCTCAACTTTTTCTATAAATGTTTATCATGCATATGAATTAAATAACTATGTTGAAAACATTTTATTTATTTATTAGAAGTATGCGATCTAACCAATGTATTTAGATTTATCTGTCTAAACAATAGATGTTAGTTGGTGAGTTATTTAAGAGAACACTTACTGACAGAATACGCTTCAAACTTCCTACATTTTTTTGGTAAATTTCGGGGAGATTCCAATCAAAATAGAGGTCTTTTAGTAGTCTTACCCACCTACTTGAATACGGCGACAGTCGTAGTAACCATTTCCTTCGAATCCAGTGCGACACTGACAGCTACCATTAATACAATATCCATACTGGTGACATTGAACATAATCACATGGATCTATATCAGAATGATTATTATAAGTTACAAGCGAACACTTAAGTGGATGAGTGGTGTTTGAAATGTGCAACTCATGAGTAAATGACACTAAGGTTTTTATGGCAATATGCAATGTTACATAGCATTCAAATGAAATTCTAGCATAACTTGTCGTGCTGTAAAATATTTTATATATTGTTTCTTTGAGGTATTTATTTTTAAAGCAGGGTAAATTCAGTTATATTTTATAGTTAAGTAAAATGGATTATGTATAGAGATAGCATATGTTTTTATAACACACCAATTTTCTATCTTATATGATGTCAAGAATATAAACATGCACAAATATCTTTTGATAAAGTAGCTGTATGTGTAGTCAATCTCCCTACTATGAATCTATATACAAATAATGAATCCATGCGTGTTAGTGCTTCATCATTTTCTTTTAACTTACCGTAATTACGTGGTTTACAAACATGATAACCATCACCATAATAGTCAGGTAGACACTCACAGTTACCATTTCTGCATTTAGCATATGGATGACACCTAACTTCAGAGCATGGATCTTGTATAATAATATTTATGAAAACAAAAATTAAATTTGAACAAAATATAGATTGTATTGTGAACTGATTTTAAATGTTTTCATTTGAGAATACGGCGAGCCAATTAACAATAGATTATGCACTAGGGTTGAGACTATTTGAAAGGACGATGACTATGATTCCTCACATCATTTCTAGTTGTTACTTGAATTCAACCTCAGATCAAAACAGTTCAAGGCCTCAGTACATTATTTTTTTTGTTTAAAAGATTCATGATCACTAAAGGGTCAGAATTTTTATTAACATGGAACTTAAGTTGTAATATTTTCTTAATAAACCTTAACTGACTGAATAGTGCGGAGCTTTAAACATCGTGTGGTTGCAGTTACGAACTAGAGTAGATTAGAGGTACAATATCTTCCTCTGTAAAACTTATTTCTGATACATAAGCTTACACAACTGTTTAAGTTTAGTGAGTGTAAAGTTTCATTTAAATAAGATTCACTAAAAAAACCCTTAGTAGTTATCGCTATTTGCAAATCGAAAATGCTGATTGTAGTATTTCAGAAAAAAATGTTATATTTTAATTGAATGAGTCATTGTTTTTCGTGAACTTTAACCCTGAGATAAAACTAGGCGAGGAGTTATATGCGATCATTGAGAAAGTAAATTTGATCAAAATTAAACTTGAAAAACACAATTATAAATTCTAAGTAAGCTTAGGAGTTGTAAAACACCAAGTTAGAAAAGTTATCGTATACAACAAATAGATGGAGATGAGTAACTTTGAAACAAACTAAAATCTGATCAAATTTATTTCGAAAGACTGGAAACAGAGAAGAAAGGTCTCAATTTAAAACTTATAAAATTGTAATATGGGACCCCTCAGAAGTGTATATCTACGATCTCGTACACGTAACTCAGATGCAGGACGAGACCGAAGGTTTTAGGTTCAAATTGGGCGTACGAGGTCGTGGGTGCGCACCGCCAAGGAGTCCCATAGTAGAATGAAATTGATGTCATTCACTAAACACAGATTATTACTTCAAAGCTCCACTCACCATCCGTTAACTCTGGATATTTTTGGAACTACTTTCTAAGAAATTATCTTCTTAACTATGGTAGGTTAAGCATGTTGATCAGAGATTATTTGTTAAATGTACTACTTAAGTAGATATAGTTAACGGCAAATACTTGAATAGTATTAAACTTCTTTTTTTCGATCTGGATAAATAAGTATTTATGATATTTATTCATCATAAGGTATATGACCAAAGAAATTTTTGATGCAGAGTTTATAATATTCATGATGTTAGTATGACATAAAATATATCATTGTACTGAGTACAAACATAAGATGTCAAAAATTGAGTGTTCAGTATCATAAAGATAGGTATTCAATAAAAATAGATTGAATAAAACACTTGGAAAATCTCTGCATAAATTATTGTGTTATACAGTTTAGTTTAGGAAGACATGCAGACGTACCGTGGTAATGCAGAAAATAAAGTGTTTTTACACCAAATAATAAATAAACTTAAGAATTTAGCATTTGAAATTGTAGTATTTCTTTTTTAAAAAAAAACAGAATGGGAAAGGGCATAGTTGGAGTTTACGTAAATGCACTGTTTCAAAACACAATAACAAGCTGTGTGAAGAATGAAATCACACGAAAGGAATGGGGAAAAAAAGGGATAATCAAGGGAAGCTAACTTACCGTAAACGACAGGCTTACAATCATAATACCCATCACCTTGAAAACCTTCTACACAATGACATTCGTTATTATAACATTGTGCATTTGGATGACAACGTACTTGAAAACATCGATCTAATAAAATGAGAGATGTTATGTATTCTGGCAAAAACAATCTATCTCTCTCTTCATATATATATATATATATATATATATATATATATATATATATATATATATATATATATATATATCACCCCAAGAAACAAATATTAGAGAGATCTTCGTGACTTTTAGTCGCAGATATCGACCATAATGTGTATTGTAGAGAAGATTTTTATCGGATATGATAAAAAAAAGTAACTGGAATTCCCAAGTGAAGAAAAAAGTCTTGATTATGCAAATAAGACAGATATATTTAATTACGGATAATGTAATCAGAAGACAAAATTATCAGAACTATGTGATATAGTGACGCAATATATCGTATAGGTCTGATGATTTTGTCTTCTTATTACATTACCCAAATTTATCAAAGGGATTAATTGCTTTACGTTTAATGTCGTAAACTCACCTCTTTCTTCATAACATTTGACAACTGGGTCGCCAGTATAACCTGGTGTACAAACGCAAGCACCATCTTGACAGAACGCTTGTTCTCCACACTGAATCCCTTCGCATAGATCAACACCACTTGCTATACATATACCATTTTCACAAATCTCATTACGACGACATTTAGAACATGGATCTATAAAATAAATATAATTGATTTGGTAAACTTTTTTTCTGCTAAATAGTGGATAAATAAAAACGGATTTTAAAATGTTTAGCTCATGAGTCCAGCGTATTTTGAATAACACACTACGTAACGGTATTATGGAGTTAGGAAATATAAATAATTTACGATTTCGTCTTCGTTTGTTACATAAATTATCTATTTGTTTTTCTTCTAAAAGTACAAGTGTGGTGTATGCCACTTATGTCTGTCGACATAAGTAGTATGTAACACTAATCAGAAGTGGAATGCGTGGCAGCAGAACGTCAAGAATATTTAATTGAGGCAAACAGGAATGTAAACAGAGAGCAGTTTTAATAACAACAGAAATGAAGGAACGATGAAGTTTGTAAGAGACAACTGATGGAAGATGTGCAAACAAAGTATTTAATGTTCTCTACACTGGGACTCCTTGATGATATAAGAACTGCTATGTCACAAATTCATTTATCTACTGATTTGTAGGCAAAACAAGAAAATAATGAGAATCGAAGGGAAAGTAATTAGATCCTCCTATGCTAAACATAATTTGAGAAAAACATTCGTAGTAAACTTCATATTCACTTCTATAAAAATTTCCTTTACTTGGTATAGGGCAGTTAAAGTTTCTGTATTATTATTGATCATGGAAATGTGAGGAGTATATAGTAAAACGTTTATTCGTACTAACCTAAAGAAAAATCAAAGACAAATCAGATAAACTATTATGAAAGGCTAATACTCCTGCGTATAAAGTACGAATAAAGTAACCCAGTGAACGTTTATTTGAATCATACATTTATGTAGATATTTTTCGTGATCTATTGTCTTTTACCATTTTGTTTAACATAAAAAATTAGAATGGTGTCAATAGATTTGAAAATGTTTATAAATTACATTACGGTATTTCGAATACATGCCACTTCAGGGTTAATCATTAGTCAAGCCTTACCACCGTCAATATTCATAATCTAAAGGATCACAGATGGTAAATGGAATTTGTAGGCAGTCAGGAAGAGATTTAAACCCTCGTTTAGTTCTTGCTGGCATCACTAGCTATAAGTATTACTAACCTTAGATATTTCGACAATGAATCATTCACCTTTAGATTAATGTTAATGGCCGCTTATTGAAAAATGTCTAATTACCATACAAAATAACTCCTACTATATTGTTATTATAAGTAACTTCAATCCATACATTTAACGTGGGATATTTAGTTTATTCAAATATTTCTTGCCACAATCACTGTATTATATAAATACTTCATCTGATTTGATGGTAGATTTTCATTGTAAATAAATACAAGGATTTCATAAAAAAACCATCGTTTTTTCCAGTTAATATACTACATCCTACTTATCGTTCGGGAAAATATATCAAATCGAAGACAGAATTCAAAAAAAGGAACAAACCAGATGTTTCAAAATAATAATAACAATGTATTTTTCTGTCCTTAGTTCAATACATTACAACGAAAGGTTTGTTAACCTCAAAGGTATTAATTATATATTCTAAGGAAAAATTACAAATTCTGTACAGATTTCACAAAAGTAAGATTATTTAAGGTGAAACATGACATGATTTGCCTTTAAATATTTCATACATAACTACCATGAATACTAAAACCTTTAGAATAATATTACACATGAAGAAGTTTTTCTTAAAGGGGACAATTCATTCATCATAGTATGACTATCTGAAACAAAGGGAACAAATACCCCCACAAATGTGGTTTTAAAAGCATGATGTTCAATTCAGTGACTTACACATAATCTATTCGAATGATCACAGAGTGTTTCTTAATCTGTTTATCTTTTAATAAATCATCAGGTCATTTTCATTAGTTGAATTAACTAAAAATTTACTTTTTAAGCAAACAAAATTAGTTTTACTTAATACTGTGACCTAATTTGGTTACTATCTTAGTAATGATTTAACAAAATGACATGAAAAATTTATTGTTTCGCTTATTCAAACACAGTAAGGGATTTAAAAGACTGTCCATATTACACTTGCATATGCTGACCTATAATTCCAGTTTAAACATTTAAAAAGTTCAGAGAACGGATCTCATTTCAACGAATTTATTATCAAGCTGTACAATCGTATTTATGTATATATAAAAATCTTCTTATGTTAAAGTGCTAGTTTCGTGAGGATATATGAACAAGGAATAAATATGATGATGCAGTCGAAAGATTATGATACTAGATTACGTAATGTGACAATAATAATAAATTTAAAACAATCAGTCCCTTTGATAAATTTCGATAATGCAATGAGAAGACGTAGTTTATCAGAATTCTGATAAACTACGTCTTGTCATTGCATTATCGAAAATAATAATAAAACTAATAAGTTATCAACGAATTGTAATGTGAATGTAGTACGATGATTAAAATGTTTTTATTACAATAGTTGAAGGTAATTAAAGGTTATATAGGTGCACATTTAAATGAATTTATATCAGAAACAATTATGAATAAAATCATGAGAATATGAGGCATAAGTATAGGGAGAGGGGAATAAGAAAATGGAAAAATAATAATAACAGTAATAATAGATTAAAGTCATGGTAACGATAACGATAGAACGTACTCCTTTTGTATGAGCAATTCTGGTTTGAGCTAATGGATAGCAAAAGCTTCTGCTATTTTAAGGAGTTGGATACGAAGAAATCTATGTAGCTTTGTACGAATTGTATACACAAATTTTAAAATCAACCTTTGAATCGGTAGAATGAATAGAGTCGATCAGATGTTCAAGAATAGAACTTCTAACTGTCCTCCCCCCACCCCACAGGGATATGTTCTCGTATCTGAGTTGAAAGCGAGCGCTGGCTATGGTCTATGTACCTAGCTCCATAAGACCAGGTGACTTGGTAGACGTATTACATATATTTTCAAATACATAACATTGTGAAGTTACCCTTAGTTTGTTACGTCATTCTTGGAACTCTTTCAATTGTTTTGAATAAATAAGGATTAGTTTGTGTTATATCCGAGCGAAGATTAAATCACGAGTAACTTCTGATACATTAAGTGACTAATATTATATATTCTTATTGTATAACTATTCAACAGTTGGATTATGCATATTTATATTCCTTTTATTATAAGCTTTATTTCGACCTATAATTTATTATTGTATGATTTACTGTTCTTAAGCTATGTTCAGTTTATTGACTACTGCCTCCCACGTTCACAGCCACTTTTTGGCTTTATTGTGTACAAATGTTATTTCCTATTTTATGGTGCGTTGCGGTCTGTTTGATTGATACATAAACCCAGCATGTCTGGAATAAATGATTCGATTCATATTGCAGAAGCTGGTATTATGTTCTGGACTCAAGTGGACGGGCTAGGAGGACATAGGACCAATAAGGACGCTAGACTGCTCATACCAATTGAAAGTCATTGGTTTGGCATAGTGTTAAGATTGTATAAGTTGTATTTCGATTGGTGGATAAATCACGTAATAAAAAGCCGGACATAAAATCAAAACAGTTTACTTAACCTATTAAACCATATCTGTATTCATCTTTAGGTTTAATTAGAGTCAACACTACCTAAATGATATTAACTAATTACCAGGATTTAAAAATGTATCAAGAAAAATGACCCCTTAAAAGATACACATGTGAAGTATTAATAAAGAGATGAAATCAAAGTTTTGAAGATAAATCCACTAGCATACTGCTTCTATATTGTTCTGTGCAAAGTACATGTCTTAAAAGCAAATGTTATCAAATACTTGATGGAAAATAAAAGCGTAATGATTATAAGTATAGTTTGAAAGATATTTTGTGTATGATATATTTTACGTTATTAATATTGTGATAGCAAAATAAAATGCTTTTTATTATCTCGTTGATTAGAAAATTGAATACTTAACGCCTAACAGCTTAGTGTAAGTCGCTTCTTTAAAAGATAGATAGATGACTGAATAAAATTACTAATTAATATATTCAAGTGATGGTTTGTACTGAACCGTGAAACGTCAGAAATTCACTTATGTATAATGAAGAAAACAAGAACACAGAATTGAACATTTTAATGCATTAGCTTCACATCAGCTGTTTACAACCTATAATATTTTAAAATCAAAATGATTGTGAAGTTTACATACTTATAATGGTAAAATTAAATATGTATCATCATGGTGGAATAGCGATTCCAATGAATGTTCGACTATTTCGTAAAAATAACAAAGAAATTATTTTAGCTCGATGATCTCTTGTTATTATATCTGGTGATCTAGGATCTTCTCTGACATATATCTATTTTCAATGTACTTTATGTCTGCAACCACATTACATTTATTTGAACCACTATTTTACCACGATGATACATATTTAACTGTTATCAGTAAGCAAATTTGACGTTAATTTTGGTTATAAAATATTATAGATTGTAAACAGCTGATGAGAACTTAATGAAATAAAATGAATTCATGTTATTCTGCTCGATTACTTGTTCTTGGGAACTAAGTGTATGAACTTACATATGTGTCATTTTAGTTTTAATCAGTACACAGTACACCCAACGCTCAGTCTATTTCAAATGATCAAGCCAAACTTTACTAATGATACTAAAGTTTGATGTTTTTGTATTCTTGGAAGCCATTTAGTACAGTTGAAATAGGTTGGAAGAAATCGGTTAATTTTATTTCTTTTAAGGTTCAGGTAATTCAAGTTAAGAATATTATCAGGTTTTGGTATTGTAAAGAACAGATATAATTTACATTAGCTTACGGTTAATCCACTAACCAACTGAAGATATTTAACTAGGTAATATGTTATTTATTGGATGGTTCACATTTTTTAGGTAGTAGTTTAAAAGAAATAGGCCAAATTCATTTACAAATCTGTGTTTCTATGGATTTTATGGTAATACCTAATGGAAAAAAATCTAAGGAAAATTTATGTGCTAAAAAATGTTAAAGAATCATAAATTTTCATTTGCAAAAATACAGTCAAGCAGAGTTCAACAATATCCCTGTCTAAAAGATAAATGATTTAGTTCACAGTTCAAAATCTAGGGATAATATTGAAAATGTTTTATCTAATTACTTTTGGATGATCATTAACCAGAATGAAAATGGTTGGAACAGAAGAGAGAGTTAGCGATTTCACACTGTCATTACGAATTGTATCCCTCAATATTTGAAGTTATCAGGGTGAAACTACATAGATACCACTACTAAATTTGATATGGAGCTTATAAATAAAGGTATATTGCTTCATTATATAACTAACTACTATCATTCGGTAAACATTACAGTTTGTTTCATCGAGAAGAAATCCAGTTGATGACGGTTATTTTAATTGAATAAAACTTTTTATGATGAATGTTTTCAACTGCTTCAATCTGTGATAAGATGTTATTTGGAAGTGAAAAACATCGTCTGATATATTTCTCAGGATAACAATTTCGATTTGGTTATTCCATGTAAATCTGTTTTCTTGGTTAGATGTAAATATTATGGAAGAATGATGAGAGGTTTCGAAATCTTAGGTAATGTAATGATAATAACTATAGATATATATCACACTGGAACTTTTATTGATTGAAACTCCAGACAAATACTTTTTTATCATAATTATTTCCCTCTTATTTATACTCTTCGAATTTGCTAATATGAACTTGTTTTGCAATAAAGAGTCCGTAGGAAAACATTCAGATATCCAATGAACACATAAACATTTACTGTTATCATAATCACTTACTTATTTTATAAACAATGAAAAAAGCTTATATGAAAACAATACGATGGAAAGATAATAAATTTTGGTATATAACAGACAGATGTGTGAAGCAGATGTTGGAGAAACAACTTTCAATAAGTAACTAAAGATTTACAGAAATTCCCATGTACAGGGTACTTCTGCTTCATAAAAAAAATAACGTCCAACAGATGTCAGTCTGATTAATAACTTAAACTATACTTTGAAATACATTTTTGGTAAAAACGTATCTTACATATTTTTATATATGCTACTAGCATTAACAATCCAAAGCTCTGTTACATATATATAGGGGTTTTCTGTTTTGTATTCAAAGGACGTTAGATAAAATAATTCACAATGTAATAGATTTTCACTTAAATTTCATTGATGGAAATATAGATGGATAATTTAAATCATGAATTGATGTCACACAAAGAACATAGAGCACTAAACAGTTATTATACTGTAAACTGGTGCTCTTTACAAAATATTGTACATAAACAAACTTAAGACAACTAAGTATTTCAGTGACTATAATATATTCAGACTCTCGAAGCCAGTAGTGTGAATTTCTAAATTTCAGATATTGCTTGACGATAGATATTAGTATCGTGTTTGTTAAATATGCACGATTAATAAAACTGATCTCAAGATAACTTTGCTCACGAACTAACACCAACCGAAAAGCCGCTGAGAATTATTGTAAATTAGACACTGAATTTTTTATTGTTTCACTAACCAATGCCGCTTCTAAATTAAAATCACTTTCGAATTATTTAAAATCTTGATGAGGTAACCTTTGTAAATAATAAAATCAAACAGGAAAAGATGACATTTTCGAAATATATATTAAGTACGACACTAGCCCGATTTATTTACATAATGCATCATTTAACATGAATTCATATGAAAAGTGTTTTGAAGAAAACAGGTAGCCCAAAGTTTCAAACTCTGTTTATCTTTTTCTTCGCTGTAGTTTTTGGTGCATATTCCTAAAATACGTGTGACTGAGTGTTTTCGAAAGAAGTCCAATAAAAATGTGGTTAGTATGAAGAGAACGATTGATCAATCAATAGTTGGAAAATGAGTTCATGAAATGATTTTAGTCATTGGAGACAATTGACAACTAGCTGTGTACCAGGATCTTGAATTATTTATGACTCATCAGAAAAGTTCATTTCCAACTTAATGGGAAATGGTGCTGTGAAGTGGATCGAAATTCTCTCAATTTGTATCTCACTCTCAGACTTTATCCGTTAGATATACAATCTACGATTGGCCCTCGATAAAGATAAGATGTTGACACTAATTAGTAAATAGTTTTATGTTTATATATTTCTTAGTATCTGTCAAATTTTATCGGCCAAGTTCCCGTATGTATATTAGTCTTAGTGACTCGAAAACTTCCAAATTTTTAACTAGTATGATCCCAATCTACTCTAACCTTTACCTTTAGTTTGTATACATATTAGGAGACGAAAGTGAATTCTGTTGATCCATCATAGCTATGTTGTTTGAATATATTTACTATGATCATCTATATGGCATGTTCCTAAAAAAGAACCACTATATATATATATATATATATATATATATATATATATATATATATATATATATATATATATATATATAAGATCAACAGGCTGGTTTCCGTAAGGATCGATTTTATATCGACCAAATCGCAACACTACACATCATTGTGAAACAATTAGCTAAATGGAATTCACCACTGTACATATATATGAGATTTCTATTGATTGTTAATGAAATTGTTATCATTAAAATAATGCCAATATGAGTTACGATTTAAAAGTTATCCAAAATGTACTCAACAAATACGATTTTCCATAATTTAGACACTGATTCATAACCTTAATTATAGCGCCATTAACAAACTTGGGCGCCACATGACTGTTTAATAGAAAAATATCTCATACATATACTTTATGATAAAAGTCATACAGAAACAACATTATACTGAATTATAGATCTTTAATATATATTTTTTTCCATTAAGAGATAAACACATATTGAACTGTTATTTGTTATAGTTAGTTTATTTTACACTCGGATAAATGATGCATTGTAAATGAAAACTCGACTAGATGTATCTTAATAAAAAAAGAGTATTAAAGTGATTAGAACCAATTGTAGCATCATGATTAATTTTAGGGTAGTATTAAGTATATTATTTTATTGTATCATTTAGAATACTTTGTAGAATCATGTTTATTCTCTCATTTGTTTCAATAAATATAAATATAACAGAATGTATGAACTACTATAAATGTTTTTAACTGATATTTGGAAATTTTATTATGTAAGTGTAATACAGTATTCATTTTATTAGCCGTTAATTACCGGAAAAT
This sequence comes from Schistosoma margrebowiei, assembly GCA_944470205.2. Lineage (NCBI taxonomy): Eukaryota > Metazoa > Platyhelminthes > Trematoda > Strigeidida > Schistosomatidae > Schistosoma > Schistosoma margrebowiei. Next base: position 72,695,847 of record OX104028.1, on the reverse strand, counting down.
GTGTGTGTGGGGGGGGGTGAGGTAATCTAATGATAAAGAATTACTCCATTATTCATGGTAATAAACATGGATAATTTAGAACCAATGAAAATCTTATTATTTTATGATTTGCAATTATTGAACGAGAAACTAACAGATTGTAGGGAGAAAAAAAAGAAAGAAACAAGTGGCTACTTTACAACTCTTTAAATGATTTCTCATAGTCAAACATTATTACTCCAAATGAATTATAACACAACTGTTAATTTGCCTAGAGTTACATTTCATTGTTTTAACTTTCAATAGTTCATTATTAAACGATATTTTTTTTTTAAAAATTCGTATAGATTTTTTAACAAAGAAACTAAAAGTCATTCAGTCTTTCAGGAGATGCAATTCGAAATTTTCTAAACACAACAGAGTGCTTAACATGTATGGGATGAGTATCAATAATACACTTGAATAATATCTGCTCTATTTTGTTGGTATCATCAAACAGAGAATCAATAGAATGGAATTCAAAAATTAACAGGTTCATTATTGTGCTTTACCACTGATTTGGAAGATTGAATAATCTATTTAAAGGTCAATATCATGTTTATCAGGTGTAAAATACTGTTGAAGCTATTACAAATGCATTCATTGATTCTAATTTTGTGCTACACTAAAACAAAACTGGAAAATTTTCTATTCTGAAAGTAGTAATTTTGATGTATTCAACTAAATCTAAGTTATTCATTTGCTTTTGACCGTTTTTTTTTCACAAAACTGTCTAATTTTCCATAGTCTGATGAAGTTCTTTCAACTACTTATGATTAAACACGAGTATGACGAAGTATTTTTTTTAGCTTTTCATTACATTTCTACGCTTATTTATACATGTTTTACAATAATAATACAATTATTACTAATAAATAAGTGATGTATCAGATGATAATACAGATTACCTGAAACTATTTATAAAGATAGTTACGAATGATTCAAAATGTAATTGAAATGATGAAGGTTGATAAAGTTGTTACAGTGCTCAAAGATATTATTCAACAAATTAATTGAAATATACTATGATAAATTTAAACTATTTATTGACTGGTAAGAGAGCCCTGAAAATTTTGTTCAGTACAATTTTATTTAACAAATACTTTTGATTAGATTTTGTTAAATCAGTGGAATGTAATTGATAGTATTGGATCAGCAAGTAGATGAGTATAATGTTGCATTAGTTACTAATTGGTAATCAATTAGTGTAAAGACTGTGAAGACTAACAAAAAGTATAATAGATCTAAACAGATTTGTAAAATTTACATTTATTTATACTACCTATTTTTCATACTATTTAAGGGTTAAGTTCCACTGTTTTAACCACTTAGCAATTGCAAAATCGATCAAATAAGTGAAGTATAAACACTTTCAATATCAGTGCTTAGGAATAATTTGATTCTAACCTGATTAATATTACTTAATAAATTTTAAGAAAAGTATGACAATAATTCCCAGTGAACTGTGAAAATTGAACATGCTGAGGCCTTGTATATGCAACAAGTGGGCTACGGTATAGGGCATAAAAGATCCTATTTGACATAAAAATACCTTATTAAACAGATGCTATTTTTCCAACAATTGTACTTTAACAATTTACGTAATAGTTTTGTTAGTTTGGTAGAATAAGTGTTGGTAAATGCATTAAGGTTTTGGGAGAGGATAAAAATGCACAATGTTTTGTTAAGAGTATATTACATTATTATTAAAGTATATCTTACCACTTTCACAATGGCTAACACCATCTCCTCTGTAGCCAGGTAAGCATTGACAAAACGCTTGATTTGGATCAATACAACGAGCATGGGTATGACAATTGACAGAACCACACTGTACACCGAGATAGTTAGTTACTAAAACAATATGTATACTAAAGTTAACATTGAAGTTAACACATTGAATTAATGAATACATCAAGTTTCAATGTCTTAATGAAAGTAAGTATGATACTAGTATTATGAACTAAATATCTTTGTTTCCAAAAGAGATTTTCTTGTAGAATATATCAAAATAAAAAAACAGTTATGTCTAACAAAATGTGACTGACGATTATGTTCAAAAATTAACATAAAATTGAAAGATTTGGAAATTAGCCACACCTAAAAGAATTTAAACCCATTAAGAAAACAATAAATTCATCATACCGAGCATTAGTCATTTAAAACACTGAGAATAAAAAACCTACAAAAATACAATCAAACAGATATCTCTTAATTTAATAGTTGAAATCATGAGTCAATTGAAACTAGACCACTATGGGAAACCTGCAAGCACTGGACGGTTGTTTTGTCCTGTTTTGGAACTTCTCAGCAGTGTGCATCTACGATCTCGCCCAGCGGGATTCGAACCCCGCTCGCATGAGAGCGCTTAATCACTAAACCTCTGAGCCGGCATCTAACAATGTTAATGTCTAACTTCAACCAATCCGCAAAATTGAGCCATATGTCCACCATTGTCTTCCGTGAGTTACTATCTTAATTTGAAAACTTTATCAAATGGAATATTTTTATATGGTTGAGTAAAATATCATGTGGTATAAATAAAATAATACATTTGTAATATCCCAATGGATAGAAAAATTAAATCTTTTGACGTTTCGTGACTTAGTGTAAGCCAATTCTTCAGAGAATAAATAGCCTGTTTTTTTATTGATTGCACATAATGTTCTTGCGTTGTTCCTTTGTACTGTTTAAACTTGGATTAATTTTGATTGGGTCATTTGTTCTCTGGAGACGTAGCTTACATTTAGTCACGAAACGTCAAAAGATTTAATTTTTCTACACATTGGGATCTTACAAATATATCAATGTATTTATAACGATCTGCCCAATGCTCCATTTATTCGGAATTATCAAGTCAAACCTTGGTAATGATACCTATATCATGGGTTATGTTCGAAATCTATGGACTGTTTCAAACTACTGGTAGCTACTTGAAACTATTTGGGAAACAAGTTAAAAACTGACCCTTCAAATTTGAACCTCCATTTTTTTCCATCATTAGTCCGATGAATTGTCATTTAGTTCTACTCATGAACTTATATTAGTCAACCTCTTTATTGTATAGATCAAACTCAAAAACATAAAGCTTTAAGTAGAAATGATGAATAAATATTACCGAATTGTGAATGTGACAGTATAAAGCCAGCGGAATTATTATTTAACGTAAATGATTACAATGAAATAAAAATATCCTAGCAAACAGTTTGTAAATAGTTAACTTACCATCTACCAATGAAGTAGCTTATAACACCAAGTGGAATCCATGAAATAGAATGAATAAACAAGATACAAATTTAAAACAGAAATTTAAGAAATTTTTTTAAAAAGTTTAGAAATATTATGTTAGAATATATTACTATTAACTTCTCAACGAAGTAAAATATTTCGTCACCTTTCAAAGGATCCGATAAAGGTTTTGTCAGTTAAAAAAATATTCTTCTCGCTAACATACTACTGACACTGTTCATCACTGATTTAGCAGTAGTATCACTCGTATTTGATAGCTTCATATTTTGTATCGATTCACCACTTTCAACAAGTTAACGAATAGCTTGACAATGTTTTTATTCACTTGCTCAAGTTCATTTCATTTATGTTCGCTTTTTTTTGCAAACCACAAGCTTTATTTGACGTATCGGAGTACAAAACTTTAATTTTAATCGTAAAAAGATATATCGGAAACAGGATAAATCATTTCGGATATTTTGCACAAGAAATGAAAGAATTATCAATTGCGCTACAGCAAAAATAATTTTTTATTGGTGTCGTCTGGGGTAAGGATTTTTAAGGGTCATTTAAGATTTACATGATAGATTTTGAATGAACAGATATTGATAATGTTAAATGTGTACACAACATTGTCAATATTGAGAGATATATTTTTTGAATTGTAATCAGAGGGATCTTAGAGACAGAGACAAATCTGTTGGGGGTTAAAGGTCCGCACAGAAAGATAGAAGGAAAACACATGCTTGTGAAAGAATAAGGCATGAATAAGATTGTTTGATGTGCAGCCTAGAAAACAATCAATTTCAAACGACTATTGATAATCTCTACTTTTATAAAAAGTGCGTGGATGATGCCTTTATCATCTGTGACAATAGGTATAATGTGAATCATCCTCTTAAGACATTTAATAACTGCTACCCGGCAATAAATTTCACCCTTGAAATTGAAAACAAATAAAATATTCACTTTCTTGATGTAGAGATGACACGAAAACATGACAAAACTCTATGATCTATCCACAAGCAACTCTTGTGGAATAGCCAGCTTTCAAGTTTTCACAGCGACTTTGAGAATAGTGTCCTCCAGCCGATCAATGCTCATCAATAATCTTAAGGATAAATGATTCTATTTGACCAATTCTGTGTGCGTTTGTCAATTTATCTGTTCATACGGAGCTAGGTATATAGGTTTTTCAATGAGTCTTTTATTCAAAAAAAATCAAGAACATTAACCGGCTTGGCCGAACAAGAGGTGGAAACAGCTCAAGAAGAAGTTCAATAATCGAACACCTTGTGAACACAAGTCATTCACTCAAAGCGGATTGCAAGTTCAAAGTCATCTACAAGGTAAATAGAAAGCTGCCAAAGGAGGTTATATTCCATCTTCCTAGTATCGCTGAAGCAATTGCTAGACATCTAGAAAAGCAAGAGTTAACTGTCCGAAAGAAACTGGTACAACTTATTCTTCTACTATAGTCTTAATATCTTGTAAATCTTTTCTTTCTTGATACTTCTTTCACAAACATTTTACTCCTAAATGATTTGTCTCTGTGATCCTCCAGATTCAGTTCATCTCAATTTCAACTCACCGACCCTTCCGTTCCCAATTATAATTTCATTATCTATCTTCATGCTCTCAATAACAAAATTATTATTCGTTTCCTTGATTTAAATATATTTTTTTGACTGATATTCTCCTAAAAATATTTCTAACAGAAAAATGAGTGATTTATATGTTGGTTGGAATTATAATGAATATTTTAAACAAGACTTTTCAGTGTATAATCATACTAGTATAGATAGTAACAAAATATCGGATATTGGATGCAGTAATTTTAGATGTTTTTAAATGTTAAGAAATCGTTTATTTGTACACAGATTGAGCGAAAGATGAAACTTTATTTATGCTAACTATTTTAAATTATTTTGGTACATGATAATGCGAAAATACTAAAATATACATCACTTGTTACGATATGCTAAAATTCTACTGTTTTGACATCAGTAGGGCAGCAACAGGTTTACATTTATTTTTTATCATCGTTCAGCTCTATATCGTATATTAACCAATTCAAGGCCACCGACCAGCATTCTCCAACACACTCTGTCCCACTCTGCCTTCCTTTCCAGTTCTATCCAATTTTTGTTCATTTTTCTCATGTCTGTCTCCATTTCTCCGCGCAATGTGTTCTTTGGTCTTCCTCTTTTCCTCTGGACTTGAGGATTCCATGTGAGGGCTTGTCTTGTGACGCAGTTCGGTGATTTCTTCAATGTGTGTGTGTTCTATCCACTTCTAGCGCTTCTTCCTGATTTCCTCCTCCACTGGGGTTTGGCTTGTTCTCTCCCACAATTGGTTGTTTCTGATAATATCTGGCTAACTGATCCGAAGTATTTTGTGTAGAAATCTGTTAATGAACACTTGTATCTTCTGGATGGCGGCTTTCGTAGTTCTCCAGGTTTCCGCATCATACAATAGAACTATCTTGACATTTGTATTGAAAATTCTGACCTTGGTGTTGGTTGACAATTGTTTTGAGTTCGAGGTGTTCTTCAGTTGTAAATATGTTACTCTCGCTCTGCCGATCCGTGCCTTCACATCTGCATCAGATCCACCGTGTTCATCAATGATGCTGCCCACCACATGTGTAAAGGTTTTTACATCTTCCAAGTGTTATCCATCAAGTGTGATTGGATTGTTGCATGCTGAGTTGTATTGGAGATTCTTGCTTTTCCGTTTGTGTATGTTGAGACCTACTGCTGCTGCTGCTGAGGCTGCTGTTACACTGGTCGTCTTCTCCTGCATTTTTTGTTGCGTGTGCGATAGAAGAACCAGATCATCTGCTAATTCTAGATCGTCCAGTTGCATCTTAGCTGTCCACTTTATCCCATACTTCCCCTCAGATGTTGACGTCTTCATGGTCCAGTCGATCGCCAGGAGAAAGTGAAAAGGTGAGAGTAAGCAACCTTGCCTGTCACCGGTCTTTACCTCTAACGAGTCTGTCAATTGTCCTCCATGCACGATTAGCTTTAATCCATAGAGTATTGTATTCTAGTCGTCAATATTTACCTGAATCAAAATGTCACGTTCATAACTGACAGTCCAAGATGCTCCAAAATATATGCTCCTTAGATGTTTTCTACCAGAATTCGTTTCACATTAAAAATAGAGATTATATCCCAACTTCCAACTTATATATATACCAAGATATTAATAAATCCACGTTTTCATTTCCCATTTACATGGTTTTAATTAATGGTCAGGGGGTTAAGATCCGAAAAAGCATAACTTACCTTGACATGTGTTGTCAGGCATTAACTTCAAGCCCTGACCACATTCACATCTATAACTCGCGCCCTCTGGTCGACACACTTCACCATGACGATCACACGTTACACAGTCACAAGGACCTAAAATTTCATGAATAGAATTTTATAAAAAGTTTAGATAAAAGTTATTTGGAAACAAATTAAACGTCATAGAAAATCGCATCAAATATAAACTAACGCAATATGGATTAATCCAGATTAGCGAGTCAAAATTAAATTACATTACTTATATAGTACGAACATGAGTTTTCACTCAACTGAACTTTTTCAAAAACCTATTTATTCATATAAATAACTGATAGAAAACAACATCTTAAAATGAATAGTTTTTCTACAGGGCAAACCGCTGCTTATTCTGAGAAACAAATGAATTACAATTCCTTCAGTATTCCACCATCATAATTTACGATTCACTGCTGAATCCACACATTAATCGATGCTAGACCACTATTGAGAACTTGGGGCACTAGAAGGCCGCTTTATCCCTATAGTGGGGTTCCTCAGCAGCTCACACCCACTACCTTGAACTCGGAAATCGAATCATGGACCCAGTGTCTTGCACAGATGCTTTACCTATAGACCACTGAGCATTCAATGATTTGATCTGTAACAATCCATGAGCTTGCTCAAACGTTCATTCATGCCTTGCGGTGGGTAACTACCACATACCAGGCACGGATTGAACTCTGCCGATCCCAGCTTCTCAATAGAACTCCAAGAGTTAAATAATGAAGTTAGTCACTAGTGAGCACATGATTGTGATTAGTATGGGGGGATTTGTAAAGATTGTACTATTTTCACTCTTGAAATTACAAAATAATCTTAGTTAGACTACCTTTAGAAATCGCGATTTCAAGAGTGAAAATACTGAAATATTCCTTATATTGATATTCTAATCATAGACTATCATCAAGAATCCATATAAACTTCCACATGTTCAAGGCTTCATCGAACTTCAAATCAGTTTGATTGTAAGTCGGAGATGACATTTACATGCTATACAAATACATAGGGAATTGCAAGCAAGGGATAGATAATGTACCAAAATTACTGCGAAAATAAATAAGATTCAAGTATGATATGAGAGCAGGTGATAGACACCCATCTATCTCTAAAGCCAAACATGTTTACAATTGATTAATCACTGAGTAGTGTTACATCTCGTGTTTGTCCTGTCCACTACCTCCAATCATTTAACAGTCAAATATGTCACCGACACAATCACAGGGTTGCCATTAGTTCAGCCACTGTGGTAATGTATACAAACAACATGGCAAACGTCTTTTGAAACCATAGTTATACAAAAATTGAATCCACCTTGGATGTTCGCAAACTATTTATACTTACACCATACCCAGTTTGATGGTACTAGTCTAATCATAGTATCCAGAATTACATGATTAACGTCGTTTTTTCTTACTGTAATTGTTTATTTTTATGCTGCCACTTGCTTAGCTTCATCTTTAGTTCTCATACAAGAATCTTAATAGTTTATTATATGATTAAACTGTAAGAAAAGTGTTGAGTTAATATATTCCATAGGTCTGTTAAACTTCGTCTTCTCACTGTACAATATGGCTTAATCCGAGTGACTAAATGTTGTTAATTCCAGTAAACCTTTATTGACTATTTTTGTTGTGGTCTAATAATAACATATGCCTAGTAAGCATTTATTCGTTCTATTCAATGTCATTTATCTTCTAGTTTTTATTTAAATTTCTATTTAGATGAAGTTTATTAAAAGAGTTCAAATGAACTTTTTCATATTCAACAATGTCGACATCTTCTCACTACATCACAGATTTATGCTTTTATATCACATCACACAAAGACACTGATAACATTGATGTATAATATCCATTTATGTTAGCGTAAATGTGAAATTACATCAGCTTATCATTGGATAGATTTTTTTTCCTGATAATTCCATGACAATATCTGTGATTAGATTTGTAAACGGTCACATCAGATATTATACTTTAAGTACTTGTAATGAAGTTGGTGAAAGTGGACAGAAGTCACGAAAACTATGAAATTGTGCAAAACCTTTTTTTATAGTACAACTAAAACTATATTAATTAAAACATACTTGCTTTAACAAATAATTGTATTAAAACTTACTTGGTTCTGTAGCTAATAATAAAGGTTCGTCTACACAGAATAAATTACATGTGCCATCTGGTGATGAACAATCCTCACTACAGTAACCACGATCTTTGAGACGAATATAATACGATTTATTCTTAGGTATAGAGCTGACTTGTTTGAGCAAGCAACTTTCTGACTCAGCAACAGCAGACCAGTGTACATTAATTTCTTCAGGAAAATTACTTATTTCGTTTGAGTCACGATGCTCAACAATAAATTTAACAGTTTGCTCTGGAAATACAACACGGCCATGATCATCAATTTTATAATTGGCGTAATACGTCTTATCTGGCTTATCAGAAGCACTGTATGCCTCTATATAAGACTGATCGAGTAGGTTTAAACTTTCTGTACTGAACGCCTCTAATTGTATTACACCATTGGCATATGCTCCTGTTGTGAAATCGTGTAGCTCAAGTACGGCTTGAATTGTAAATTTCCCAACTCTTTCAATATCAAACTGGAATAACACCTTGAAAGGACGTTGTAATCCATTTCCTAACGTGAAAAGATTATAAACACGTTCACGTTTTGGAATATTTTCACAAGGACTAGAAACCATGGAATTTAAAATATGGAATACAGGTGTAATTAAACGCATAGTTGAATATATTCTGTCGTTTGTTCGGCCACCACGGATTCCGCTAGAACTGCGTCTTAGTGAACCATGTTGAATATCCAGATAGATAAGCAGAGGTGAACTGGTATTCTCAATACCAAAGCGTGTGGTTAAGGAACCAGAAAAAGAAAATTTATGATCATTGACTGAAAGATAAAGAGCGAAGGAAACACATATTATGTAGTGTATAAATATTTATCAAGAATTTGTAATGTACAAAGCAAAATAAACTTTTGAAAGATTTTAGCTTTCTTTTTCAATGAAAGCCTACTTATGTGCAACATGAACATTACGCCATAATTTATATTAACATATTTTTTCTTGCTAGTGTATCTCTTTACGATTAGTTTACCACAAAATGTTCCTAGGTAACGAGAAGAGTAATATGGATACCATAATACAAACTACATTGTACAATAAAGACATGATGTAGGTTTTATGGTTGATAACTTAGTGTTAAGAGTTATTGATATACTCAGAAATCTGATAAATCTAAACTATGACTGACCCATCCAAAGATCTTGTATACACAAATTTGAAACTAATCAAGTAGTAACTAAAAACAACTGTCTAGTTAATTTTTGTACTATAATATTCGGAATGCTAAGCTTATATAACATTGTGGAAGTTTAATAAAGTCCAATCCTATGTCGATAAAAAATTCTTTGACAAACCTATGTACATTTTTAAATTTAAATGAAAGTTAACGATGATAACTAGTAACTAGCATTCAGAAGAAATATTCAGTTGTACGCTAATATATAACAAATACTGATAGGTTTGTGTCAGTTAATAAAATTGGTGAACACGTGCAGTTGCTTGACCAATAAACAGAAGTCTGCAGCTATTTCTAAAAGGCTAAGCAAAGAGGGAATAATTGAAATGACTACCAGTGTTAATTCATTCAACATATTCAAGAATACGTATGGTTTAGCTTCGATAGATCCACATTTACAATAATGGTGGAAACAAATACATTTTATTGTTACCAAAAATCAGTGAGATATTATTCTTCAATTAACATAAATCTTAACTCCAGATATGCACTAGTTGTCCGAGAATTGTATATTCAAACAGAGCAATTTAGGCATATTCGCTACTATCCACAATTCAGAGGGTTCAAAAATGTAGACTATGATCAATGAGCCAAATAATAAAACACAATATGAAATAATTTAAGCTAGTTAACTGAAAAATGTGATCCAGTAGGGTTGAATTGTAGTAAATGATTTCCTTTTATTTTTCATATATTATCAGAACTATTGATGTTAAGATCAATATAATTTAGGAAAATATTTGCTAGTTTTTGTCACAGACACATCAAAGCATTATAGAAATCTAGGGTAGTTAATTACATTTTGCCTGTATATCCCAATTTTTACGAGTAGTAAGTGATTTGCAACCTTCATCGAAAGTTTGGAGATTTCACCTTTTCATCTGAGATTATATTTATTTAACCAAAATCTACTTCAGCTGTGTTATGAGTTGAAAGTCTAAGGGGTGGTTACTTTAACGATAGATTTTTACCTGACAGTTGCTAATTCGAAACGTCTTGGCCCAAAATTATTATTGTGTCATGAAAATAGACGTCAGAGAAGTTATAGGCTAAGGTAAAATAGTTGTGTGACGTGATGAATAGATATAATTAGATTTTGTTACATTGTGAGTTTTGTTCGACATGGCATTTGTTTTTAAGTCAATATGATGATTATTTGTTTTACTGATAGGGTGATATTTTACCCAGTATATGATTGATTTATTTCAATGTGGTATTTATTCAACCGGGTCAGTTGTGAGATAGTTACTCATTGATGATAATGGTGGGTGTGTCGCTCAGTTTCGTGGATGAATTGAAGTTAGAGATTAAGACTGTTGGATGCCGGCCAGCTCAGTGGTCTAGTGGTTAAGTGCTCGCGCTCGAGACTGATAGGTCCTGGGTTCGAATCCCGTGGGCGGTATCGTGGATGCGCACTGCCAAGGAGTTTCAAAATAGGACGAAACGGCCGTCCAGTGCTTCCAGGTTTTCTATGGTGGTCTAGCTTCAACTGACTCGTGATTTCAACTGTGATATAAATGAGTGTATTCTCAACTAGGGTTATTGCGTTTTGAAGGGATTAATTATTCACTCATACCAGTCTTTTGTGTTCATATTTTACGTCTCGGGGATTTTAATGTTTCCTCATTTCCAAGTGTAATAGGGAAACGAGGGTATAAATAATATCTATCAATTTGTGGATGGTTTAATTACCTTTACAGCTGATGTCAGTTTAAGATTTAAAGAAACACTATCATATACATTTCACGAGGTTACTTGAGTTTTCCAAATATGTATACAAATTTTTGAACATAGATAGTTCAAGGAGTAAAAATTATATCGAAAACCTACCAGTCAATTAATCATAAACCTTGTCAATCTCGGGTAGGGATTGAAGTACTTTGCCTTCAATATAATTCTTAATGCGGTAAATCAAGTTATTTCATCACATTCTGATAATATTTTCAGATTTTCATATTAGAAAACTACCTTACAGGTATTTTAATACAAAGATTTAAAAACAAGTTTAATTGGAACACTAGTTCATTTAGATTTGGCTACCGAATAATAATATATCAGCGCAAATTTTGATCACTACTTTGCTATTTCGAAAAATTATAAATATCACACAATCAGATTAAGTAGTATGTAAACTTAAACATATGGTTATGATTACGGACCAACTTTGCATTACATAACAAAATGCACATATATATATTTTTTTTTCAGTAACAAGTCTTTCTAACCTTCGGACCAACACTTGGCATCTCCTGCACCGTAAAATCCATCACTGCATACACAGCAGGCAGCGTTGTCAACTCGATAGCATTCTGTGTTATGACTACTACATTCACTAACAGCATCACATTTCACCAAACTGTTTGAAAACGTTTCATTCACGGATTTGTATTCTTCCTTATTATCGATTATATCTTCTTCACCATCATCTTCATCACCCAACGGGTGTATAGTGACTGGCACAATAAGAGCTAATGTAAAATAAACCAGTATGTCATGATATTATCATAAACTCATTATTTATGAATAAACAAAAGCATTAGGTATTTGTTGGTGAATAAAGTAAACCATGTAGAAAATCTGTTTATAGCCGACGAAAGTAGGGACGCATCCTAGTATTAGAAATAATGAACATAGTACTTAGTAAAGTATAATAAATTTGTCATAAAATCAATCTCATAGGATTTTTGTGCACAGCTATAAATGAACCAAAATGATTCAAATAGAATTCCATTTCAAATGAATTTCTCTGCTTATATTTACAGTTGTTATGATGAATTAGTTAGTTTAAATATACATTCATCATAACAGAATGATAAAGTTATAGCAAATATCCTACATTCAATTTCAATGATGGTTAATTTTGGTTAAGCCCTTTTATTAACTTACTTAACAGACAATATCATTTGAACAGGAACAGTTCTCATATCTCCTTGTATCGTTGTGATCACTAGACCACATGACAGACTAGCTAAAATGTTTATTGTTTAAGTATCACTCAATGATTCATCCTCCTCCTTAATTACTTGCTTACTTACTTACTTACTTACTTACTTACTTACACCTGCAAATCCTCGTGTAGAAGCATAGGCCACTCACCAGCTTTCTCCATCCAACCCTGTTCTGGGCAATCCTTTCTAGTTCCTTCCAGTTTTTATTCATCTTTTTCATATCTACTTCTATTTCCCGACGTAATGTGTTCTTTGACCTTCCTCTTTTCCGCTTCCCTTCAGGGTTACAAGTTAGGGCTTGCCTCGTGATGCAGTTTGATGATTTACATAATGTATGTCCTAATTTATTCTTCAGCTGGAAGCTGGTTTGTTCTCTTCCACAAAAGGCTGTTGCTGATGCTATCCGGCCAATGGATGTTGAGTATCTTGCGTAGACAGCTATTTATAAATACTTGTACCTTCTTGATGGCGGTTGTTGTAGTTCTCCATATTTTAGCTCCGTACAGTAGAACTGCCTTGACGTTGGTATTGAAGATTCTCACTTTGATATTGGTTGACTATTGTTTTGAGTTCCATATGTTCTCCAATCGTTCTTCAAATGATCCTCCTCCCTATGTATATCTGTACTCAAATCCTATTATTAGCCTTTGCCTTGCTGCATCCTAATTTAACTTGACCATAAATTTGCCAATGTGATTGCTCGTACATACTTATTCACCTTTCCGCTTCAAATTCGTTTAGTGTACTTATAGCTTTGTGATATGCGTTATCCCCTAATAAATTGTAGTTGCCACTTCTTATTGCCTTCTGATTTTAATCACCGTTGAGATTTATATTATAACGGTTATCGAGCTGATCGATTAACGAAGCAAAGCCACTACAAATCCTAATTTCATAAATTTATAGTTCAGCATGACAAATAGAAATCCGTTTCTTTTTAAAAAAAATTTATAACAAATTTTATGTAATAAGTGGTGCTATGGATATTCAATTAGTATAATTTTTTTCATTATAATCATTTCTTCATTTCGTATTTGCTAATTATCAGCTTTTTTCGGTGGCCTATTCTCCATTGGGAGTAACAGGCGTAAGTAAATAATTTATGATGTTTTTATTAATGGTTATCATGATAAAATCCCTATTTATAAAACGATTTATAATAACCACTGAAATATTGTTCTTTTTAGAACAACAGTCTCTCTCGAATGAAGCATAGTGTGAGTTCATTTTGATAGTGTTGAGATTTGATTAGTACAAAACTTTGTAAAACTAGTAATTTGTTATTTCCGTTGAAAGAATATCGTTAAGAAAAAAAGTTGGACACAGATATGACGTGACTATATACGCTCTTATGATATTTTGATGAATTTCTAGTCCTTTATCATATGTAGAATGAGAAGTGATTTAATCGTTTGATATATATTCTAGAAAAATATCTCATAGTTATTTACGAAAGAGATTAAGGTTCACAATTATAATAGACTTAGGAATTTAAGAGAATAGAAAAAATGGTCCATATGTTGTTATAATGAAATAACAATATTTACTCACGTTCATGTATCTCCTGCCTTTCCTCATCTCCATCATATCGACCCAAAGGATAGTAAGTTTGTGTGGTAATTGTGTCTGTGGGTGTGTACTCTTCATTATCAACAACACGTTGATTACTCTCATGATAAAAGTTATTTGCAGTTTCATTCTCTGGTAGAATATTCATTTCATTTTGATCAATTGGATCAACACCTGAGAATTCAGTTTCATCTCTTAGGATATTCCATGCAGCTTTCGGTACATTTTCGGTCATTCCATAACTATAGTCATTTGCTGAGACGTTAAGGTCATAATTTTCAAGGCTTTCCAAAGCTCTTTTAAAACTCTGTGTTCTAGCAATCGGCTCTTCTGATGTATTGTCAATGTTCACATTTTTAATTACGACCGTATCAGATGGTGTTTCGTTATTTGATTTACGTGAATGAAGTGAACCCTCACAAACACTTGTCAAAGATGCAACAAATTCACTGGCAACTGCACTTAAATTCTTAACATTTATTTTAGCTATATTTTCCGATTTGTATAAAGGAACAAGCCATTCTCCATGTAGGGCTATGTTTGTTTCACTATGATGAAAAAAAAAAAGATAAAAGGTTAATAATTCTTTTTAGTGACACATGAATAATTTAAAATACATTTCTCATCAAAACCCTTCCTAAAGTGTGGAATTAAACTATTGGATGCCGGCTCAGTGGTCTAGTGGTTAAGTGCTCGCGTGCGAAGCCAGTAGGTCCTGGGTTCGAGCCTCGCGTGGTGCGGGATCGTGGATGCGCACTACCGAGGAGTCCCATACTGAGACGAAACGGCCGTCCAGTGCTTCCAGGTTTTCAATGGTGGTCTAGCTTCAACTGACTCATGATTTCAATCTGTGAAATTTCTAAAATCTCCACAAAACCCATTTTGATATTGAAGATTAAATAGAAGAGTTAGTTTTAATTCATAAACAAGGAAGCATACAACTGGGACCAAATAACTATCACGCTCTTATTGTCTTCAATGTTTCTCCATCAGCTTATTGTATCAAACCACCCCACATAACAACAATTGAAAAAATTTCTTCATAGTGAGTATTTTGTCTAGCCAAGTGTTATTTTCAACATAAGTAATAAATTTTACAGAAAAATAACGATTTACGTAGTTTTGTAAATTTTCAAACCAAAAGTGTATTAAGCAGAACATTACTTAAGCATTAACAAAATTTCCTAGTTATTACGAAAATCCTTTAAACTATCCAGTTAATGAAGGACCTTAAAAATTATACATTTACTGTTAAATATTTTAATGTATTACTTACGTTAACCATATATTTGGTTCTACAGCTTGAGAACTTCTTGGCAACTGATAACCTCCAAAAGGTCTCATAAATATACCAGATTCAGGTGGTAAAGCTAGATTCTCTGCGACATCATTTTCATTCCATTCAATTTTTATGTATTGCATGAAAGCGTAAGAACATATTCCATTAGAAATTATTATCATTCCATACGTGTTAGCCTGTTAAGTTAAAAAAAGTCATAACTCAAAGTTAATTCAGTATCATTAAACTCTTTAAATAAGATTACATAACTAGTGAAAATTGTTTATAAGAAGTAATAAATGGCTTTAAGATTAGTCATTTAACAACATCTCTACTTGTTTGAAGATATGAAATGGTAGAGACTTATTTCTATGTCACATGTACAAGTACAACTGACAGTGTATTTCATGCACAGCTTTCAGAGATTATTTTATTTTCTAAACGACATTATGTCATATCATATCAGCAGAAAAAGGTTTTAGTGAAAGAGTACAAGCAGAAAACGTAGATATGTACCAAACAAACAAATGTTTATGTACATTTAAAAGAAACTATATGGCTCTATAAATTTATTCTTGATATTCTTACCATAAGTGTTTGGTATGTAGCACGGAAAAGTGTTATATAACTAATTCTGAATGTAATGTGCCTAGAATCTATTAAGTTGATCAACTGATAGAATATGTTTTCAATTTTAAATGAATTTATTAGGTATGCCTTGTTTTTTAAGCTTCAATATAATTTCAATATCTTCGTAACTGGTGTGATAATTTACTTCTATTCCATCTTCTATAGATCATTAGTTTTATAATATTAATTGCTTTAAACCTATTTGCAAAATATAAAAACATTTCTAGATTCTAGTGATTTTGAGAGACTTTTTATAATTAAGCAAATGTCTTTGTTTAACTATTCTGTTTATGCTTTGATTGATCTCTTCTCTCTTGGTTCGTAGTTCAAATTTGTCAGCTTACTTGAACTAGCTATGATTCTTAATGAAAATTCGATAGTAGGAGCTAATCGTTTGAAGATTTACTGTGCTAGAATTATATTTATATCAATAACATCTCATTTGCATCACTTAAAGGTTGTACTTAGAACAAGGATAAATGTTATTACACGTGAAATACATGGCTTTTATGCCGACGTTTTTCAGTAGTCCTTAAGCCATCAAACTTATATAACATTCTGTTATAATGAAATTTAAGATAACTCTAGGGTTACAGATCTGATTATTTTTACAATGGTATCGTTATCTGACCTTCACAGTGATGTTTGTGTGATGTCATATTCACGGTCAATTAGAGATTTTTCATTTCGCACTTCTTATATTATTCTACGTTGTAAATGTGCAGTCAAGGTTTGCTGATCGGAGTATTTTTATGGGCAATTCAATATAATTTCATCTAAAATAAACACTTAAAATACTACGATATTGATCAATATTGAATGAATTACCGGATATTGAGCAATGTGCTACACATTCACATGGTTTCGAAATAGAAATCTTTGAAATAATAGCAGAATCATTGTCTAATACATTGATGACGTTTTCGCTCAACAAGGTTTTGGAAGTTCAATTACAATAATCTTTGCTTTCTCTAGCTTAGAGTTTCTATCTTTCCAAGCCCTTAGTGCATACAGTTTGTCGAGTCCTACAGATCCTTTAGTAACAACACTGAACTCCCAATAGAGAACCTTCGAAAGTTAATTGCTAATAAATAGAGTCATACTGAATGATAATAATTCATAAATAACTCATTAAAATAAAATCAAAGAAAAAATTACTTTCTGGTTGATTAGGTAAGCGTTTGTCATGTTTTCCCACAGTATATGTACAATATACTGAGCTTTTAATTCAGATTCTTCGATATATGATAAATGTATAAACTTTATTAGACGATCTATTTGCATTCTCTCTACACATGGTAGTTTTGAAGGTGATAGTAAATCAATTTCCCTAAATACAAAAAGAAATATATTTTTATATGAAATAAAAGTTGATTTAAAATTTATAATATGCGTATAAATGTAGAACTGAATTAAAACAAATTAACGTTTGAATTTCGTAATGTTTAAGGCTTCCAAAACTTCTATATTAGCCTCAAAAGCTACTCAAAGGGTAATACTAAGTGATGTTTCAATTATATGTTTTGCTAACCAAGAGCATGGACTTTTTGCTTCCTGCTTTTAACAGAGAATTGTATTGCCTGTTAATTCTAAAAGCATTTGGGTTCATGTTCTACCATAGTTGATCAGATTGTCCGATCACTTCCTGTTAATTTACATCCATGCGCGAATTGATTGTAATGTTATTTATGAAACTTTGAGGCTCAAATGCAATCACGAGCTTAGTTTTTGCAATGATAACCAGTTTAGAAGTATATTGTGTCTTCCAGATAGCTGTTTTAGGTTATTGTTACTAACTTATAGTATTTGATTTTCTTCGGTCTTGTAAAGTGATGTAAAATTTATTAATATAAGCGGAAGTAAGAAGGGCTTTAGATGTTAGACGAATTTTTATCTAATTTATAAACTTTTATGGATATCAGTTCAATCTCAGTTTTTGGCCACCATATACTTATGTCTTTCAAGCATATCCTTAGTGGATTTTGTTTCAGAAGCACCTTGCTAAATTATGCCTACACTAACATGGACACAAACTGTGAACATTTAAAGTGTGAACGATCCATATGTATTTCTTATAAACTGATAATGTTAGATGTCCTTATGATTTTGAATCAGAATGTATCTTAATGACTGCTTGGATATTTAAACGGTTGAATACGTTATTTTTGAATCACAGTGCACATTCGATACCGTATATCATCATTTCCACTAATAACTGCCCTAAAATTATCTTCAACAAAACCTTTGGTACGGTTTAATTCAATTGCAAAGGTGAATAAGGTGTTAGTAAAACCAACAGCTAAAACTATAACATATAGACATATACTTCCTATATTTAATATAAGGAAGTTTAATTTAAAATACTTACGTGACACTAATTCTTCCACGTTTTCCATCATTCACTGAACTGAAAATGCTTAAATATCGTCCATCAAAATCTTGTAATCGTTGATTTGTGATACTCGTGTTGACAGGATAATTTGGTGGCAAATTATCATCAGAAATGCTATCTAGTGCTAGGAGACCATTTTTACGGATCTGGTAAAATAATAATTAAGTATACAAATTCTAAGAATTTAAATTTTCCAGTGTTTTTATGTATAACATTTCATCTTTTAATGTTTTGCTACCGTATTTAAGAATAAGAGCCTGATTATTTGTCTAACATTAGTTTTCAATAACTGTCTTTGTTGAAAGAATAAATAGTCACAGAATAATCAATGTACTTTATGTGAACACTTTTTGATGGTGAGCAAAATGAAAAATTATTATTAAGTTTTGAAATACGAAGGTTTTGCAAGCTCATAAAAATTGCTACTCAAAGATCTGTTGATGTCTAATTAGTCATTTGTTTCTAGACAAGGGATAAGAAATTGAAATAAAAATTAGTTCTGAAATTAAATCTTCATTCTGCTTAATGTATCCTGTGAGCTGTTCAGCACAGTAAGACGAGTCTTCCGTCATAGTGTTTTGAGATCATATGGTTGATATTCATAGAAATAGTTTCTACGTTTATGATGAGTCAAAACCAAAGTTTGTGTATAACGTATCCAACAGTGAAAAATATTTCTACATACGTATAAATATTTAAAATTATAGAGTCATTAAAACACAGTTAACATTTTCGAATAAAGTTTATATCACTGATGTGTGAATAACGTTTAAGTACATTTCTGAATATTTTAGAGAGAGTTTTAAGTAATGAGATGGTGATCTTAATGCGTGATTGTGAGAACAATTAAAATATATGTACAGTGGTGGCTCAACAGTTGAAATATTCGGCTTTCAAATATCAGGTAGTTAGTTCGAATTACGCTTCACTTACTTAGGTTTGAACGATAAGGTAATATCGCTAGCCCTCACACAGTCAATATTAATCAAATCACAACATATTAACTGGTATTCCGTAGCTCACTCACACTGATTTAAACGAAGCATGTTGATCAATGTTTTTAATTCTTCTTTCATTCTGCTTCAAGGATTTCATAATCGAAACATCTAAAACAATTAACTTTCCCGAAATGTTTGCTCGAAAGTTTACGACGATCGAACAATTCAAATTCTTCACTAAATTATCCAACATAAGACCAATTAACTTGAAAATATTTGTCAGGAATTTTTTAAATAAAATCAGAAACTTTCAAAGTTGCAAGGTGAGAAGCAATAATTTAGTCTTGGAATTGTATAAGAAAATGGTAATTTAATTGTACTTCCCACCATAGCTTTTAATTAAAACATAATCATGTCAAAGTAATCAAAACGGTCAGTATCGTTTACAAAACATTTTTCAAGTTCGCTTGCACAAGCTATGCAGTAAAAAGGTTATGCTCATAATACACTTAAACAATGGAATCATTTCTACCTTCCCTTCAAAGATGTTCTCAATTGATTAGCTTCAATACATTTGCATCTTGAATCTCCTCTACGATTACAAATATTGTCGTCGTACCAAATGTTTTGCTAATAAGTGGTATAAGAAATCCAACCATTAAACTTAACATTATTTTTCCTCGAGTAGGTTAAGCATTTGCTTTTGGTACAGCCTTTAGCTAACCAGATGTAATTGTAAATAAATCAAGTTCAAAAGTCTAAATTATCCAAGCCACCTGAACTAATGATGAGAATCAATTCGTTGTGTTTAGCAACAAGAAGAACTATGCGTTTGTTAATCAACAACTATTGTGAACCGACTTTAAATTTCATTAGTTCCAAATGAAATACACAGATAGTGTTACGAATATAAATTAATTCAGTAATTATCAGCGTTAGACTGTTGTACACAACTACATATATACTCATGAAAGGTAAAAAAAAACGTTTGAAATAGCTTACATTTTCAACTACGATTTATCATACGATAAGTGAAAAAAAATAGTAATTACAATGTCTTAGTTACTATTTCTACCCAGTGTTAACCTTTTCTTCGACATACATGTTTAAAAAGTCACCAATCTACTGTATTTTCACCACATTTTATTTTTTTGATTGACTTACCTATAAATCTTATATTTCAGTAACAGTTGTTTGAGCTATCGGAAAATTATCAAATAGATACTTTAGAATATTCTAGAATTTTAAGTTACATTTTCTTGTGAAAATGTTATTTAAAGAATTTTGGTGACGATACATTGAGAAAAAAATACACTATGGAAAGTTTAAAATGGGCAAAACGTACGGTGAATCTTTAATAAGTCAATATTTAAAATGAAGGGATATATGATTTTTAAATTAAATAAATAAGCTACCATTCTGTTTTATCCGTTTATATTCAGAATTAAATTATTTAAAGGTTTTCTATTTTCTTTAAAGTGAAACTGATCTTATAAATTTGTAGTGACCTACTTTTATCAAGAGAATGCGATTGGTTTAATGGAAACAATTATTATTATAACCAATTGTACCAGTGATTGTATTACTGTACTTGTTTGTTTAACTGTACTAAAGACATTCTTTCTTCCGTTGATTGTGACCTTGCACGGATTCGGTTACGCTCAGTAACCACACTTGTAACCTGACACGATCTTGGTATTCTTTCGATACCATGAGATCGCCAACGAATACATCCCTCCTGATATTTGGCTTACGGGAGATCTTATCGGTTAACTGGCACGTAGTCTTCCTGCAGTGATCATAGTCAACAGCGACTCAACCCGACGTTTCAAATTAATGATGGTTAATGTTCAGTGTATAGTTTTTTCAAAGAGTTGTAAACTTCATAAAGAACTTATGTAATCCAGAGCCTTTTGGACACTTCCATTCAAAATAATAAGACAACATAATTATTGTGTACTCGTATAAATATATATAAAAACTGTTTGTTTTCAAAAATAGTACACAATAATAAAGTGAACTTTGAATAGTGTTTAATTCATCTTGTTATTCTTATTGAGACTGTTACATACATTTTGGCTCACACTTAGTATAACAACAAATTGTGATTAGATTTTGTTATCCGGTTAAATATTTGTCCAGTGATATGGTCTTATATACATACTTGTCTAATATTCCGATTGGAATCAATAATTATTATTACATTAATTTAGTAAAAAATATAGATGCCAGTTTTTTATAGTAGACAAGCTCGTTTAAGACAAACTATATATCTTCATTACCTGTTTGCAAATAGGATTAATTGGTGCAGGACCCTAGTACTTTGATAGTTTAATACTTGCTGTCTAAGTAAATTATATCATCTTTTAAAATCACTTTACAAAACAAGTGATTTTTGTTCAGATGGCCATTTAATACTATGAGACATAAACTTTTAGCATAATTTATAATCATTTGTTTATAAGGTCAATATAAATTTATTAAATGAATCTAAGCAGGTTTTGTTGAATTTTAACTAAGTGAGAGTTTTCATTAAAGTTGGTTTGCTGAAATCTAAATGTTATTGTAGCCCTTTTTTTTCCTAAATATTCAATCATTTAAGTTAGAGTTGGATTTTCTGCAGCAATAAGAAAATATTACCAGTTCAGTTGTCGATTAAAAACTTTCTGTTATTAGTAAAACACATAAGATCATTTAGTAACAAGACAGATTACAGAAGAACTTTAGTATTACAGAAAATTAGACCCCAAAACTAATTAACTTTCGATATGAGTGATAATAGTTAGCAAATAAATTAGTAAAGTGTACAAAACTGATTGTTTCATTACAATCAATGTTCAACTAAGTAGTAAAATTCAATAAAGCTACCTTTTCAATTGCCATTTATAAGTCTATCTTTTGAAAATATCAAATTGTTTAACATTAGATATACTATCAGAAGGGGTTTATGGAGATTTTAGAAATTTGACAGATTGAAATCATGAGTCAATTGAAGCTAGACCACCATGGAAAGCCTAGAAGCACTGGACAGCCGTTTCGTCCTAGTGTGGGACTCCTCAGCAGTACGCATCCACGACCCCGCCTCGTGAGATTCGAACCCGGGGCCTATCCGTCTCGCGCCAGGCGCTTAACCAACTAGACCACTGAGCCGGCCGGCATCCAACGGTGTTAATGTTTAACTTCAACCAATCCACGAAGTTGCCCCACCGTACACCATTTTCTTAAGTGAGCTGATATCTCACAACAGACCTGGTTGAACTCCACTGGTAACAGCTTCTCACTAGAACTCCAGGAGTATCTTTTGAAGTCAGTCACTAGTGAGCACATGATGATTATTATCAAGGGGTCTAGAGGTCTAAGCGTTCGCGCTGGGTTTGGATCTTGTGAGTCGGGATCACAGATGCAAATCGCTGGGGAGTCCCGTACTAGAACGAAACGGCCGTCCAGTGCTTCCAGGCTTTCCATGGTGGTTTAGCTTCAATCGACCCACCATTTCAATTTGTGAAATTAGATATAATCTCAAGAAAATTGAATTCATTCTTTCGGATGATTGATTTCATTTAAAGGAGTAAATAGATATTCATGAATGACACCAACTTTTGTATCCTTAACTATTTGGTACAATTTTTTGTATCTAATGCTTGAAATTCATAATAAGTGAATAATTTTTTTTAAACTTAACAATCTGTAAAAGTAATTTGTATTCATGTTTATAATTATAAACATGAAAACTAGAAATATACTTATTTTGATTATTTTTCAGTACTGTAACTACTAAGACAGATGTTAACATCTGTTATGTAAAAGCTTAATTAGTATTGTGATAGAGACAAGCAGTAATTACTCATTGTGTACAATACTTGAAATAATCAATCTACAGGATGTGATGGTTACAAATAATATTTAATTTGTCTATGACGAATGATAAAAGGAAATATTCAGATAAATAAAGTAGATAGGATATATCAGTTTCTTTTTATTTATGGTAGGTTTGCAAAAAAAATCTACATTAGTACTAAATGGAAATGAATGTACTTAGTATCCTGACGATATACTGAAAAACTATCTAGTCATTTAGGAATGTATCTAGGACTTAATAGATTATATGTTCAGTATTCCAGGTAAAGAATAACTTACCAATAAATTATGAATATTATCAGAAGGGGTTTGTGGAGATTTTAGAAATTTTCACAGATTTAAATCATGAGTCAGTTGAAGCTAGACCACCATTGAAAACCTGGAAGCACTGGACGGCCGTTTCATCCTGGTATGGGACTCCTCAGATATCAGCTCACTTCGTGGATTGGTTGAAGTTAGACATTAACACCGTTGGATGCCGGCTCAGTGGTCTAATGGTTAAGTGCTCGCGCGCGAAGCCAGTAGGTCCTGGGTTCGAGCCCCGCGTGGTGCGGGATCGTGGATGCGCACTGCTGAGGAGTCCCATACTAGGATGAAACGGCCGTCCAGTGCTTCCAGGTTTTTAATGGTGGTCTAGCTTCAACTGACTCATGATTTAAATCTGTGAAAATTATGAATAAACTAGAAACATTTGCGATTCTGATATGTTATAATATTTTAAACAAATTACTGTTAGAATACTGAGGAGTAATCTCTAACTTGCACGTCTAATATATCATACTTATCAGAATAGTGAAAAAAGCAATATATGCAGAGGGGAATAATCTTGTATGTCAATAGAATTAATTGATTGCAAACATTTTAAAAAGGTAGCTCATCATATATTCCGGTGAAATGAATCGGTATGTTTAATTCTTTGAAACAATGAAAAACAACCACGATGATCTAACTAGTAAACTTTCTTTACTTTCTACTTTTTATTTTCCTCTTAGTTTTGAGATGGTGTAGAAGATTTGTAGGTCAGATAGATGAGTTAGATGGAGTTTTGTTCTCTGAGCTGGACTGTTTAGTCATGGAGTTATCACTGTTCTTCCGAACAACATCATCAGCACAAACTTCAAGTAGAAGCGAAGTGTTCGAATTTTTCCACATTTGACTCACAGCTTGTTCTGTCAACCTCGATCCTTGTCTTGATTGTATCTCTTAAATTAAAGGTAGACAATGACAGGTTAAAGATCAGCAATAACCAATCAGGTTCAAGGTCGACAGTACAAGCTATGAGTCAAATGTGGAAATATTCGAACACTTCACTTCTACTTAGAGTTTGTGCTGATGATGTTGTTCAGAAGAACAATGAATACTCCATGACCAAACATTCCAGCTCAGAGAACAAGACTCCCCGTGAGCCTCCTAGTGTCCTTTGATATATTGTTATAATGTAATATAGTCTGGAGAAATATGTATTCAGAAGTATTTCATTTGAATACAAATTATTTTTAAGGGCTTTACCCTCCTAAACAATATTGTGACAGCAAATTTAGTTGACCATTCATTATTGCGTGTTTTGAAGAAGGTCTATCTCTGAAAGTTCAGTGCAGTTAAATATGTTTGAACAGTTCGTCATTAGTAATGCACAAATTCAAATAAATCTAAATAATTTAGCCAATCTGAGTGATATTAAATTTGAAATTTTTCTGAGTCGCGAAAATGATGATCTCGACAAACCTAAAACTCTTTAGTACTTTTCTTTTTGACAATTCCAAAGTTCCAAACTATCTTTATTCTTCACGTAAGAAACAGGGTTTAGTATATATATATATTAATAAAAGATAAAACAAAATCGTGTACTGCAATGAATCATAGATAACAGTGGGATATAGTACGCTCGTCTCTTCCTATTTAAAGCTCCTCATCCGGATATACTCACAGCCCAACGTTGATTTTCACTCAAAAACTGAAGCCTAGTACTTGGCGTTTCAAACGCCTAACTCATTGTCCTACAAATAGTCAGTAACTTGATAAACTGGAATGATATTTGTTGGACTATTAGGAGTCAGGATTATTCCATAGTTACTAATCATGAAACTCGACCAGGTGGTCAGAAGGGTCCACTGCGGATTCCCATATGTCAACAAAGACTGACCAAATTTGAATCAAAAGTATCAACAATCGTATATTCCCAAACCTTTCTGGTAGCAACATAGTGCTGGACAGTTATTTCATTGTATTTATGAAGTATTTTAAACGTTACAATTCAGAACTTTGATTGAAATCATTATCATCATTATCGCTGGTGAGTGGGTAATAAGAAGAATTACTATCAAATTAATACAGTATATCTCATATGTTAGCGTTTCCTACCTTAAATTAGTCTACTAAACACTCAAAAGTAACCTTGTATATACCTTTAGTACTTATGATAAGATTAACAAACATGGATGAATTTAATAGGAGATTCAAAACAGAAAAAATTAATTATTATTAAACTGATATCTAAATATTATAGACATTATCTTCTTTTGTAAAATGACAATGACTTACATTGATTTTTTTAATTAGTGTTTCATATATTGGAATCGGATATTGTAATTCATAGGTGAAATGATCTTCATCAAATCCTTTTGAATAATCATATATTTTAGTATGTAAATTATCATTTTGTGGTATGAATTGAAAATATGGATTTAGTTGAGTTAACCCATTTTGAACATCATATAATAATATTAACAGAATAATATATATATAATTTGTATAAATTTTTCCTATTACGTTATGCATTTCTGAAACTAAACTCAAAAATAATCCGATAACGTAGATAAACTTTCAATAGACAATCATTCTAATAATGGTCAGTACTGTCTACCAATGCCTTTTGTGGTTATATATATTTATGTGTATTTATGTGTTGCACAAAGCATGTGTAACTACACTTTTATCAATCTAAACATATAGACATGTATGTCTACAGCCAATGTATAACCTTTGTTAGTCTATAATTATGTGCACTAATGTAGTGAATGATTTTCCTCTCTGATGATTAGTTTACCTTATTCACATCTGGGCACAACAAAAGTAATAGTGTATACAATACAAATCGTATTTGATTTTACACAGAAATTTTTACCTTATAAAAAAAGGTCAAGTATACAATAGGGTTATTTTCACATGTGGAAAAGCCCAAACTTACCTTTACTTAAGTGATTTTAAAAATAAAACCAATTACTTTATATTATATCACTGCTAAGAATAAGCCTTATAGGTAATAAATATTATTCTTAATATATAGTTACTTAGTTACATACTAACGCCTGTTACTCCCAGTGGAACATAGGCCACCGACCAGCATTTTCCAGCACACTCTGTCCCACTCTGCTTTCCTTTCCAGTTCTATCCAATTTTTGTTCAGTTTTCTCATGTCTGTCTTCATTTCTCCGCGCAATGTGTTCTCTGGTCTTCCTCTTTTCCTCTGGACTTGAGGATTCCACGTGGAGGCTTGACCTTGTGACGCAGTTCGGTACTTTCTTCAATATATGTGTGTCCTATCCACTTCTAGCGCTTCTTCCTCATTTCCTCCTCCACTGGGATTTGGCTTGTTCTCTCCCACAATTGGTTGTTTCTGATAATGTCTGGCTAACTGATCTGAAGTATTTTGCGTAGAAATCTGTTAATGAACACTTGTATCTTCTGGATGGCGGCTTTCGTAGTTCTCCAGGTTTCCGCCTCATACAGTAGAACTATTTTGACATTTATATTGAAAATTCTGACCTTGGTGTTGGTTGACAATTGTTTTGAGTTCGAGGTGTTCTTCAGTTTTAAATATGCTACTCTTGCTCTGCCGATCCGTGCCTTCACATCTGCATCAGATCCACCGTGTTCATCAATGATGCTGCCCACCACATGTGTAAAGGTTTTTACATCTTTCAAGTGTTATCCGTCAAGTGTGATTGGATTGTTGCATGCTGAGTTGTATTGGAGATTCTTGCTTTTCCGTTTGTGTATGATGAGACCTACTGCTGCTGCTGCTGCTGAGGCTGCTGTTACACTGATCGTCTTCTCCTGCATTTTTTGTTGTGCGTGCGATAGAAGAACCATATCATCTGCGAAGTCTAGATCGTTTAGTTGCATCTTAGCTGTCCACTTTATCCTATGCTTCCCTTCAGATGTTGATGTCTTCATCTGAGATTAATAGATAATAATACTTAATACTTGATTCCCATATATCTATCGACTGGTTACTTTTCATTCTAGAAAAATCTTTCAATTGTTTATACTTTGTAGGTATACTTCAACAACACTAAACAAACTATTGAATGAAATGATACAATTTAGTTATCTTTATGTATATTGTTTATTTAAAAAAGAAATATGAATTATATGAGGAAGAAAACCATCTTTTGAATGATAGTGTATGCCTAATGTCTTACTTTATTTGTTCTGATCAGAAAAAAAATTTATTTAAGTAACCAAGAAAAAAACGATTACGAATTCACTAGTACACTTATCAACTAAATAAGTCATTTATATATGATGGATAAATTCAAGCAAAATTCAATGTTTAGTTAGATGATTGTAACCAACAGAAAGCAATTATATTACAGAAATCCAATATAGAAAGTGATACCATTCTAAAAAGTCATATTTTTCTCTTTTTTCTACTTTTGTATAAAAATAGAATTAAGTAGATATTCATTTCTGATATGGTATTCATTTACTTTAAAAAAAAAAGAGTGAAATTCTCAATATTAAGATAATCTAGGTGATAACATTGTTCGACATTCTGGTTTAGAGAGTTAATTTCATTTTCTTATGAATATAACCTTCTTTAGTGAAGGGTAACAGGGTGTTTTAATAATGTTCAATACAGTGTAGTGTCGGCTATTATGTTAAGCCCATATACCTTATTCTAGCTTTCAAACAGCCCATTCTATTCATCCTACTTGAGTCACATTCTGACTTCGTTATTTATTCGCTTATTGTTGTTGTTATATATGTGTTCATCGGTGTGTGTACATTTCTTGTCCCATTACTCATCACGTGTCTGTAACTTACTTTTGTGTAACTATAAATATTGATCAACGCTTGGTTAAATGGAAGTTGGTTTACCCGCCATCTCCACTGCGCGTCGTTCTGCTTCGTTCTATTCCATTCTCTCTATTTACAAAATATATGTATTCACAAGTTCATTCTCGTTATTCGACTTATTTAATTCCGTTATTGACTAACGCGATTAAAGTCTATGATTATATACGAGGATAGGCGATAACAAACATTCATACGATCTCCTTGGAGTCAGATCTCGGGCTACTAATGTGGAGAGCCCATCAACAAATATCGTCCGATCTAGATGACGACAAAATAAAGGGCCCCACAAAAACAGTTTGTGTTAGATTATAGAATGTTAAACTTTTATATCAACCATAAATTATCGATCAACATTAGAGGATTAATCAAAAATGGTGTTGGTCATTATTCAGTGATCGGTTGACTAGATTGACTGTTGATTGAATTACTTCAATGTGAATTTCTCCAAAACATTTTACACAATACACTATTATTGTAGTATGTAATGAATTCCTATCACTGATAATAGTTTTCTTTATAATTTTATATTCTTTTCTTCTAGCGACTTATTTGATGCACATCATTAGAAACACTACTTAATCGGTTAAAATCTGCAGTAACCAAAGTTCAGCAGGAATTTTTAGATTTATTAGGTTACATTTTTACCCGTTTCAGACTTATTTATTACAATATAAGAAAACCATTGTTGTTTATGCTTGAATCTAAGCATTATATTATTTTGCATCTAATTTTGATGAAGCGTATCGAAAAACGATATTAATCGATTTGTAAATCGGTATACCATAACCACAGAAATAAAAAAATATTGTTCAATGTAATTATTACCTATAATGTTACTTAATCGCTCAAATATGGATTTATTTTATGAGCTGCCATAGCACAACAGTTATTCCATTAAATCCGCTAATACAAAATACTTGAGAATTTATACGTCCTTTAAAACTGTACAGTAGATACCATGATAGTCTAAGTTTCAGTTTGTAAAGGATGGAGCGCTAGGTGGTCTGTGTTAGTCCTGGCAACGATAGTCTCTCGATTGATCCAACGTTCTATTGAAAGCGTCGACAGATAGAAATTTAATCATGTGTTGAGTTAATGAATTACATTTAATGGGAAAGTTAATAATCAGCTAACAAGTAATTTTTCCCGGGCTTGTGAACTTTTTGGAGTGTCCTCGTAAATTTCCTGTTCTGGAAGACTAGAAAAATGAGGACGTATCAAATGGAAATTTATCACTAAGTAATTTAAAAACTGTGATCAAGTCGCCTCTGTTTCTTCAATATGAAATAGGTTTGCTTAGCCAGTCGAGCATCAGACGGGAGCTTTTCTATTACGGAAATCAGCTTAATTACGGTTCTTTCAACCTTTTCCAAACTCTCACTGTCTCTTTTTAGGCATGTATTAGCCGCTTGTATCCAGTACCCCACGAATACTGTATACAAAGTCAAAACATTTTTGGCATAGACATGGCTAATAGCCCTACCTATCTAACATAGGGTTATAAAACCTTTGGCGGCTATAGCACTGTAGTCCTCAGTAGTTTTTAAGTCTTGCCTAAGGATGACTCTTAAGTCATTGTAAGTCTGGACAACAGTGATAACTTATCAAATCATAATTTTTTAAGTAATTCAATTTTTTATTTACAACATCGTACTTCCAGTAGTTAGGTACCGCTGTGATTTCCTGAAAACGGTATATAAACATTTTTTTAAACTGAATCAAACATTCTAATGTGACTACTAGCTAATATTTCATTGATTTAGAAATTACCAAATATATATATCATAACTAATTAAGTAACCAATAATCAATCCATATCAACTTTAACTAATAATTAGAACCCTATATAATATTGATATAAAGTTTATTTGAAGGACTAAAATTAATTTACAATGACTAAATGACCAAGTATTTAAAATAAATAAATCATCTCAATTTTATATCATTCTGTGTTTGTGACAGATAAACTAAACAACTGAATAATTAAAAGTCCTATGCAAATATATGTAGTTACGGTGGGTGTGTGTGTTTTTCAATAAAAGACAGGAATTATTTAAATATCCAGGAAAAAGATTTGGTAAGACTTAACGAACACTTTGTTGCCAACGTTAAAACTTCGAATGTTAAGATTTGGTCTATGCCCATCTACTATTTCGGGTGACAACATGGCGTTGGAAATAGTGCGGATACGTCTTTCAAACACGGCTTCTGCAGGAGACTTTCCCTCTGGGACAGTTAAGTTTAGAGTAGTTCTGTAGGCCGTTAAAAATGTTGTAATTACCTGTCTAGTTTTCCCCTTGATACAACATCCTTATATTATAATCAGATTATCATACAGTATTAGTGTAATATAGAAAGCCATATGAATACATTTTAATTCTGAACAAATGGAATAAGTATTGATAATTCAGAACGATGAGATTGAAGTGTTTAAAAGATTATGAGGTTTATTCATTCATTATGTTTCAATGAACACATATGAATAACACAACATATATATTTTTTACAGATTGAAATCATGAGTCAGTTGAAGCTAGACCACCATTGAAAACCTGGAAGCACTGGACGGCCGTTTCGTCCTAGTATGGGACTTCTCAGCAGTGCGCATCCACGACCCCGCACCACTGACTCATGATTTCAATCTGTGAAATTTCTAAAATCTCCACAAAACCCATTCTGATAATTATATATATTTAAAATGAATTATCCAAGTTTGATAATTAGTTTTCAATGTTGATGTGTTTTAACGCTAGGAACTTATTCATTTAAATTCGTTTCTACATCTATATGGCTGTTTTATACGGCATTAAATGCATCTTTACATAACAACCCATGATTTATGAATGGTTTAGGTCTCCACTAATCATTAGGTCGCCAATATACGTCTGTGACAAAATTTACGGAGCCGATATCTAAACAAGTTTAAGCAGCCATTATCCACTGGATTGCCTATTACTCAGTGGATTTCTAATAGTAAGGTATGTTTAAGTGCTAACATTAAATAAGCAGTAAACTAAAAGGAATATTTTTTATCAGTAGAGGGTTTTGTGGAGATTTTAGTAATTTAATAGTTGAATTCATAAGTCAATTGAATTTAGACCTTCATGGAAAACCTGGAGGCATTGGACGGCCGTTTCGTCCTGGTACAGAACTCCTCAGCAGTGCGTAAAAACGACCCCGCCCGAGGTTTTCTATGGTGGTCTAGCCTTAATTGACTCAAGAATTAAAAAAAATTTAAATCTAAACTTTCAATAAAAGTGGCTCAACACCTTGTAAATATCATCCTTGTTCCTACACCAAAGGGTAATCTCATTTCTAATCTTTCATAGCACATCAATCAATATTGTTCTTGGTTAGCAACAAATTTACCTTTAAAGTTACTTCCTAAATGATGAATGGTTAGTAAAATCATTTTTGCTGAAACACGAAAGCTTTTGCTTGAATGGTTTAACGGTGTAATAATAATATTTAGTTTTGAAATTAAACAATTCAATAAATATGCGTTAACTTCGTTCCAAAGAGAGTGATCTTATAGCTAAAATTTAACCATTTTACTAATAGCATATATGAATAGAAGAACTATATACCGCTTTTTTAAGCAATTTAAAGATATTTTAATTTTTAACTAAAATACAATTAGAAATTGTGTATCTTCTAAGAAGTTTCAAACCAAACGTTTATGGATATTTGCATTACATTCATCATTAGTAACTTAATAATGACTGGATTGTAAAAAAAAACATGAAAAATAGGACTTTTACTAAACAGTAAAAATTCAGAACGATACTAAACGATAGGTAATAAAATTAACTGACTGTAAGTGATATATATACAGCCGTAGAACAGTCTACTCGGTAGGTATTACCATTTGATAGTCTATTTATTTATTTTATTAACTAACAAAGCGGTCAAAAAGTCAAAAAAAATTTCAAATCAGTTAGAATTTTAAATTCTTATCGTAAAATACAACGACTAAATCACTCGTTTATTCAAAACAATTGATACGGCAGAAAACTATGCAGTAATGAAATTTTAGTGGTCCGTGATCTGACCCCAATAGTATCATATGATTGATTGTTATTGAATTATACAATTAACAATCTTCGCATATAATTATCTACTTAAATCGCGCTAGTGTATAACAGAATTAAATAAGTCAAATACAAGAATGAATTTCGAATACGTGTATTTCATACAATCGTTGATCCAAACAAACGATCAAAGAAACAAATCAAAGAGAGGGGAAGTAAAGAAAGCGGAACGAAATAATGCGCAGTGGAGAAGGCGTGTTAGCTAACTTCTATTTATTCAAGAGTGAATAGATATTTTTAGTCACACAAAAATAGGTAAAAGACATGTGATGAGTAAGATAAGTAATGTACACATATACGCTCATATAAAAACAATCAAGGTTGACAAGCGAATAATAAACAAGGTTAAAATATAGCATACGGGGAATAGATAAGTCGGTTTATCCACAAGTTAACATAAGCTGTATGGGTTCAACATCAAACCAGTCATTACAAGGTTCAATATATTGTCTAATTTAGTGTTATATTTAAATGAAGTATAAGTATAAACTATAATCGATAATTTAATATTGTTTTGGCAATATTCAAATATTTATAATGTATATAATAACTAAGCGTTTTTTAAAAGTAACACAACTATTATAATCATTTAAATACGTGTTTATTTTCAAAAACCGGAAGTATGACATTGTTAATTTAAACATATAACCTTAGACTTTATCAATAATAAATACAATTAGAATTTGATATGATATAAAGATAGTTTTTGTTGTTGTTTAACCATCATTACCGGCCGGAATACTTTAAAATTAAATTGTATTTATAAAGTACAAAATCATTAAAATGGTTCCCTTAAAATGAATATGTCAAAGGAAGGATTATAATCAACCAAAAAAAATAAGTGTGAAAATGTCCTTATAATAACTAAATAATCAAGAAAGATGTTCTTAGTGTTGTTTAATACAGAAACGAGTTTCCAAAGGTAAAGTCGTCAAAAATTATTTTAAAAAATACATAACCTGGACAGCATTTAGTTAGGAAAAAGACAAAATTCTCACTTTAAAGTTTTAATGAGAATAAGAGTTTGTGCATTTAAAAAAAGGTCCTTATGATGTGAAGATGTATATATCTAACAATTTACTTAGTTATTTATGCCTGTTGCCCATCGTGGAGCATAAACAGCCAACAAGGATTCTCCAACTAACCCTTTCATGAAACTTTCCTTTCCAGTTGATTCCATTTACTATTGATTACTTCGATTCTGCTTCCAGTTCCCGACGAATTGTATTCTTTGGTCTTCCTCTTTTCCTTTTCCTTTCAGGATTCAAGTTGGACTTGTCTTGTGTTATAGTTTGATGATTTCCCTATCCACTTCCAGAGTTTTTCCCTAATTTCTTCATCAGCTGATATTAGTGTATGTTGAGGCTTATTGATGCTGAGGCTATTGCTACACTGTCTGTCTTCACCTGCATTTGTTGGTATGCATGAGATAGAAGGCTTAGGTCATCTGGGAACTCCGAATCGTCTGGCTGTACCAAAGCTGTTCAATGTATTTCGTACTTCTCCTTACATTTGGAGGTTTTCATAATCCAGTCGACCATCGGAAGAAAGAGTAAGGGTGAGAGTAATCAGCCTTGCCTGACTCCGGTCCTCAGTTGGAATGCATTTATCAGCTGTCCTCCATGAACAACATCAAAGTGTAGTCCGTTGTATGTATTCCGTATAATTGTGACTATTTTCTCTGGCACACAATAGTGTCTAAGAAGGTTCCACAAGGTTCTCCTATACACAATGTCAAATGCTTTCTCGTAATCAAAGAAGTTGATGTATAGTGACGAATTTCATCCAACTGATTGTTCAACAGTAATTAGTAGTGTTACGATTTGGTCTGTGCACGACATTCTTACGGGATCCAGCACTTTGATGTCGAAGTTGGGCGTCTACTGCGCCTTTCATCCGGTTCAGCATCACTGTTAAAAACTTATCCTTGTACTGGTAGTAGTGTGATGCCCCTTTATTTCTTACACTTGTTGGTATCTCCATTCTTTGGAATCTTGATGGGGTGTCCCTATTTCCAGTCTGTTGGCACTTGTTCTTCCTCCTAACTCTTCGTGAATAGAGTGTGGAGCATGTTTGCAATCATCTCTACGTCTGACTTCAGTGTTTGAGCTGTTGTGTTTTTTAATTCTACTGCTTTTCCGCCCTTGATTTATCTAATGGTCATCCTAGTTTCTTCGATCGTTGGTGGAGTGACATCTATAGAATGGGCCGTGTATGCTGCTTCAATGCCTAGTGGATTCAATGGAGCTGGTTTATTTAAGAGTTCCTCAAAATTTTCCACCTATCTGTTCCTCTGTTCTTGAATTTCAGTGATTGGCTTGCCTTGTTTATCCATGATCGGTTTTTCTGGTTTATTGCACTTTCCTTCTAGTTTCCTTGTTGTGTCATACAGTTGTTTCATGTTTGCTTATATATCAGCTTTTTCTGCTGTTGTTGCTAGCTTTTCCACATAATTCCTTTAGTCGGCTTTAATACTCCTCTTCACTTTCATGTTTGCTTCCGTGCATTCGCTGTGTGGCTCAACCTCCTCTGTTCTTGTCCTGCTGTTGTTCATTGCTGTCTTCTTGTTCTTCCTATCCTGAATCTTGAACAAGGTTTCGATGGAGATCCATTTTAGTGGTTGGTGCATAGCACTAGATAACATTCGCCGTGATTCCCTCCATTTTTGCTTTGATGGATAATTTGATGATCCTGGATCCACGAAGTTTTCATCCTATAAGTGCTTTACGTACTTTAGGGTAGCATCAGTACAACTCCCTAAGTGTGGGAGGTAATTTCATGTTCATGACTACAGTATAACAGCATCTCTCCCGAATCTAATCCTTTCTGTCTCCCATATTGTCCAAACATTCCATGTGCCTATATTAATTATTGCTCTGGTTGTTAGAAGGGATGTCGGTCTCATGACTTCTGAAGAATCTCAGCTTCCAATATGAGGTGTCATAATTCTTCTGAATGAGGATCCTTCAACTCGGAGGGGAGAGTTTGAGTGGTTTAAATGGTTTTTTATAGTTAGCGTTTTTTAGCAAGGTTGTTTTGACGGGATAGCGTTGCTAAGCCGATGCCCAACCCTCCTCCTCCATCCGTGCTTGGGATCGGCAGTAATTTCAGAAGGACTACATGTTGAGTTATCTAACAACTCAACAGTGCATAAATCAGGATACGACGTTTGTGATAGGTTATGTCCATACTTTTGTAATTCAGATCAAACTAATGACATGTTCAGAAGTGTGTCACTACATAGTAAGTGGATATAAATTACCAGATGATAATTGTGACGATTCCAACAAATAGTTTCTAAGTTTTCATTCTTTGACATACATTTTTTCTAACAACACTTTCCTATTTGTTTTGGTCTACAAGTGAAGGAACTTGTCTGATTTATCGCTAATGGATTCTTGGTATCCTATAATCATTGTAAATGTAAATGCGATTTAAACATTGGTTCAGTTTGCAAGTATCTATTTCACCTAACAGATATGAAGTTAATATCTAATATGTTAGATTCGATAAAGTGATTATGAGATAGATATTTGTTGTTTGAACATCTGTAGTTAAATTGTGTATAAGTCAAATTAATTAATAACTTTCACGTCCATTTAAAGCTTTGTACCAAGTTGGCTATCATTTTCATCTGTTCACCTTCTCGAAAACAATTATTTTCCGGAGCAAGTAGGATTTATTAACTGTAAATATAAAAATAAGCTGCTATACAATTAAGTGTTCCGTCAAAAAACAATGATAGTACCGATAGTATTATGAGAGTCATAAATGCTCACTTTCCACGACTGTGATGATCCATTCTTAGATAAAAATGGTAACATTCATGCCATATTATTTCTATTAATTTGTATAAATGAATATTTCGGTATGTGTAGTAATTGTTGGCGCCTTTAATCCCCAGATAGATAACAACAATAACTTTAATAGTTACGATTAAAATAAGAAATAGATACTTTAGAAACCCTTGAATTTAAATACAAAAATCTATATACTATTAGAAATCTTGATCTCAAAAACTGTAGGAAAGCACTACAAAGCCATAACAATAATAATGCAGTGTCGGTTACTATGCTAAGCCCACATAACTTATTCTAGCTCTTGGACAGTCCAAATTACCCATTCTTTTTTAGTTGCGTTTTGACCTTGTTAATTACTCGTTTGTCAACCTTGGCTGTTTTTATGTGAGCGTATGTGTGTGCATTTCTTATCTTACTCATCACATGTCTATAAATTACTTTTGCCTGACTATAAATATCAATCAGTGCTTGATCAAATCGAGTTGACCCACATGATTTCTCCACTGCGCATCATTTCGTTTCGCACTGTCCTTTTGATCGTCTGCCTGGATCACTGATTGTACAAAATATACGTATTCGAGATCCATTCTCATACTTGACTTATTTTAATTCCATTATACACTAACACGAGTTAAGTCGATAAATATAAACGAGGATAGTCAGGATGTACATTTTGACAACAATCATTCATACGATTTAATTGGTGTCAGATTTCGGGCCATCAAAATAATTCTTATAGTGCTTGAACTAAGCGAAAATGTGTTTAAATGGTTGACTGTCATAAAGCTTTAATAACAATAAAAATTATGCCGAGTTCCAGATGAACGCTACATGTTTAACGTTGCTCTCATATTATATATGGAACTATTTACAAAACATAACAATTCCGAGTAATATTTTCAAACGAATGGTTTGTCACAAAATTATGAACAAATTTTATCGTTGAAGAATACTAATTGAAGCGTAACAAGGAACAAGAAATTTAAGATGTAGTGATGACTTTGTCTCCAGCTTCCCAGCTGCTCAAAGAAAAGAAATTTCAGATAGTGCAATTTAATTTAGCGAACAAATTGTCCTTAACTTAAAAAATTATAAATTAGTAGCGGGTTACGATCAGTTAGGGAGTAAAAGATACACTCA
Source organism: Schistosoma margrebowiei (assembly GCA_944470205.2). Classification (NCBI taxonomy): domain Eukaryota; kingdom Metazoa; phylum Platyhelminthes; class Trematoda; order Strigeidida; family Schistosomatidae; genus Schistosoma; species Schistosoma margrebowiei. Next base: position 72,658,222 of record OX104028.1, on the reverse strand, counting down.
ATATCAGTTGTAACTGCCCATGTGATTTATTTATATTCAGTAACTTGATAATAAATCTCAATGCATGATGAAAGCTAAAATCATAGTGATAATCACCCACTTAAATGATTTTTTTCAAATTTTTTTCCCACATACAGTAAGCACTTATACACATATTAAAAATACTAAGCCATGGTTCTGTTTTTAAATCGTTGAGCCTAACTATATTTTAATCTAGTTGGCGTTTTTTTGGCAAGATTTTTTTCCATGGGATGGGGTTGCCGACCTCATACCCAACCATCCTCCTTTACCCGGGCTTCACGTTACTATATCATTAACTATACTAGAAGAATTTCGCTAAAATTTGGAGAAATATTTCCCTACTGACATATGCAAAAGAATATTTAAAGGTATGCTAACGTTGAATTAGATAATCGCAGTGGTATGTTTTTGATACTTATTATTATTATTATTATTATCATTATTATTATTATCAGCTTCATTCAATATTATATTTTTGGTACAATATAGAATTCTCAGCACAATATATTTCAACAACTTCCCGTTTCTTTCTTCTTGGTCGGTCCTAGCGATAAATATTGAGTAATCCCCAGTTAGATGTTAGCAGCTCAGTAAATGAACATCTGAATAATGTGCATTCTTTTCGCTGTACATTGCCAGCAACCACATTGTCTCTTATTGAGTTTTTTGTAACTTTGACAACGAAAGGTTGTGCGCTTTTCAGAAATGCAGCAGAATAGGTTATACGATTAATAAACATAATGATATATTAATACAAACAAAAATAGATAACTAGTTGAAATATCTAGATGGCAGGAACAGGTAGCCTAGATGCTCAAGCAGGCCGCTGTTTTTTCGGTGAATTCAAAGTTGTACCAAAGACCCACTCTTTATTTTTCATGACTACAGTTTCTTTTATACATTTTGAATGGTTCCTACTATTATGTTCTTGTTTGCTTTTTTATCTGGTCTATCTTACTGATTTATTTGTTGATTTTATTTAACTATATTAACTTCCAAATTCAACCCATATATACTTAAAATATTGTCAGAATTTATGTCATACAGTTATGACCATAGAATGCTTCATAAAGACATGACTACAAAAATATCTATGTTTGTTAAAATTTATTTAAATTAAGTATGTTATCAAAACAATTAAATTTGACGAGTCAAATGCATTAACACTTTATGAGAATACTGGATAGAAAATGGTCATGTAATCTAGGTGATAATAAATAGATCCCTGAAGCAGTGAGTTCGAACATGATCAGTCGGTTAGTTTGTAGCGTCAGTTATTATGGCAAGCCCATCTACCTTATTCTAACTTGTGGACATTCTATTTAATTCATTTTACTTGAGCCATATTTTGACCTTGTTAATTATTCGCTTATTAGCCCTGACTGTTTTCATATGAGTATATGTGTGTACATTTCATGTCCCGTGACTTATCACATGTCTGTCGTTTATTTTGTCCGCCTATAAATATTAAGTAATGCCTAGCTTGAAATGGAGTTGGCTTCCCAGCCATCTTCCCTGTGCGTCATTTTGTTTGGCTCTGTTTCATTCGCTCCATGTACGAAATATATGTATTGTCAAGTCAATTCTCGTTATTCGACTTATTTAATTCCGTAATTGGATAACGCGATCTAAGTCGACAATGATATACGAGAATAAGCGATAGCAAACATTCATACAATCTAAATTGGAGTCAGATCACGGGCCTCCACATTGGTGAGCCCTTCAACGAACATCGTCCGATTTAAGCGACGACAAAACTACGGGCCTAACACATTGGTAAGCCCGCCGACGACGAACGCAACGCAGCAAGCTACGTCGATGAAAGAACTTCTGCACTCTATACGTTCGGCGAACAAATTCAGCGAAGCCAGCACAATCTCCAATCCGACGCAATTATCAAAGCCTGTGCAACATGACATGAACATGCTCAAGTCGTATTATCTTATCGATACTTTGTCCTCATGTCAACTATTCTCATTGATCCATTCATCGGTTTGCTCCATCATGATCCGAAGTATCATTATATGCTTATTATTACATTATTCTCAATATCATAACCGAATGTGGAATTAATAATCATGTTCATGCTGTCATTAAATTATGATATTTTCGCAATCATATTGTTCACCGAACAGATTATCATTTTATGAACACTCGACTTTATGACATTCAAAACTCATTGGAATATTTTTACTATTCAAAACATGAAATTTTCCTGCTTTAAGTGAGTTCGTTCCAATTTTTCTATATCATTTTGATCTAATATTACATTCATTCACTTAGTCGAGGTCATTATTTTATGTTATCATAACACACATTCTTCATCGCCTCCTATTATGTCTGTGGATGCATCTAACTAGCTGATTAGAAACCATTACGTTCATCTTATCTATTCTTTCACATGCATAACTGCACGCCGCATCATTTATCAACCAAAAACGTTATTCGAGTACTGCAACTACTATTCTATACCCATCGCACGGTATATCAGAACATAGAGTTTAGAGCTAGTCTCTCAAAGACACACTCTTGTTCGTCACATCCAAGTCAGTCTCATACGTCGCCATCGCTAATCATATGTATTGGTATTTTTGTCATGCCTTGGTACGGTTTTGTAACAAACGAGATCGAGCGCATCTCCCTCAAACCACACAAACCACTCTAGGCTTCACGACCAAAAAGGAATAAGACTCTACGTACTTCGTCTACTCAGTCACTATTCTGTTCCTCTGGTCATTCTACTAATACATATTTAACGATAACTCAATGCATCTGTCATAACGCAGACGACAACATTCACTGACTTCACATTTTATGATTATTATCAATTGCAGTACAGCAACGAATATCACCCGTCAATGCAGTTATCATTTCACGACTTGCCTATTGTCATTCTACGAATGGGGAACTACTCATTTAAATTCAAATCCACTCATCGCTAGTCGATGCTATTTATTCTACTGCGGCTCAACGGAACATATATTTAACATATTTCACTATTCTGTCAGCACCACAGACCAATTTCTGTCATATTATACTTTACTTATTTTCACGATTTGTTTCGCAGTCGTACCCACAAACAATTTATTACTGTTTTCACGGTATTTTGAATCGCTCATATGAACTTGTTATTTTATCGTTCAGACAGTCACAGCATTATTAGATGTTAATTTTTGTACGCTCATTAAATTGCTCATATTCGCATGTTAACGTTCCCATTTTTGTCCGCGCCTTTTCTATATTCATGTATTCTTTTACATAAATATGACATTTTCATATAATACACTCACCGCTCATGTGACACTACTGTAACTTTATCGAGTGTTGTACAATTTTTTTCGCTACTTGTCGCTAACGTTAACGTCATATCACTTCAGTGTTATTTTCGAAAACAGACATTTTTTAAATGTGCTATTTTCTACAAGGGGGCTATGTAGCGTCAGTTATTATGGCAAGCCCATCTACCTTATTCTAACTTGTGGACATCCTATTTAATTCATTTTACTTGAGCCATATTTTGACCTTGTTAATTATTCGCTTATTAGCCCTGACTGTTTTCATATGAGTATATGTGTGTACATTTCATGTCCCGTGACTTATCACATGTCTGTCGTTTATTTTGTCCGCCTATAAATATTAAGTAATGCCTAGCTTGAAATGGAGTTGGCTTCCCAGCCATCTTCCCTGTGCGTCATTTTGTTTGGCTCTGTTTCATTCGCTCCATGTACGAAATATATGTATTGTCAAGTCAATTCTCGTTATTCGACTTATTTAATTCCGTTATTGGATAACGCGATCTAAGTCGACAATAATATACGAGAATAAGCGATAGCAAACATTCATACACTCTGAATGGAGTCAGATCATCGGGCCGCCACAAGTTTTAATGTGAATTGTAAATAGTATTATTCAGAATATTATGATCCTTCATAAAGACACTGTAGTAAATCGAAGTGAGTGCATGTGAGCCGTAATACTAAAGATTTAAAAAAGATAATGGCCGTAATGGTTCACATCGCATTTACTTATGGTGGGTTTTTAAGTTTCACTTCATATGGTCATTGGTACGCAACATAGAATCAGTCATATATATACATCAGTTCAAATTGACACTCTACATCAGCATAATGGGATGAAATTGTCAAGATTAATTCCAAATCAGTGGAATAGGTAATAGTAGAAGGTTTTATAACTAATCAAGCACAAATTCACGCAACCAGCTTTGAGCTGCATTATTGTATGAAGATAAATAATACTACCTAGTTGTCTATACCAAAGTAAATGGGACAAAATGTAAGCCAGCAAGCAAATGAGTTTGAAGATATAGGACAATTTAAAAACTGAATATGTAAGGGAAGACAAAGAGTACATATAGCTTTACCACTGTGAATGATTTCGAGCCAAATCATCAAATATCAGCATGTAATCGCGATGATCTCACCAATTTCAGTCAGAGTTATCACCAACAGACGTGACTAAACTGATGCCATATTTTGGTCTGCCAACTATAATCTATCTTACAACCTGATACTAGCATCGCTAGTCTATATTAGCAATGAACGGATACACGTCATACACATTTCAACCATCCCAGTTAATGAAAATTCACATCGACCGATTTCCTATTTTTTTTTCCCAGTATTTCTCTCTCCTGTCTGTATATTTAACTGTTTCCTATCTAATCATTGACAAATTACTTATTTATCTAATGTTATTTTTTTGTGTACTGTTGATTTACTATTATATTACTGAAATGTATATCAATTTAATATCAGTGCACACTTTATGACAAATGCAATATTATTGTATCTGTCTGTAAATTGATTTATGATGTCAAATAAATATCTTTTTCCTGACTAAAATAAAAACAATGATTATAAAATAAACAATTCCGTTGCATTATCTGTATATGAATTTGAACAGTAATATAAACATGACGAAAATTTGAAATAAGATACTTATGAAGTTAATGTTTAAATTTATGGACTTTGTAAAGATAAATTTTAATGAATACATAAATGTCAATCAATTAATTTTGTCTTGGATTAATGAAGTTAAAATTGTGTTATTAAAACACTATATCTTTAGATTCCTGTAGATGGATTCGCTTACTGAGGATCTAGAAATGACATAAATATTTAGTTTTTTTTCTCCGCATTTCAAAGGTGATTCATGACAGTCCTACAATTACTAAGTGTTGATATTCTGATCAAATAATTAAGTCGAAATATATTACAGAAACAAGATATAACAATTGAAAAACTGTAAGCGAAATCTTCAGTTTGGATATTTAGTGTTACAGAACAACTATCGTAGGATATAAATATTGTGGTGTGTGCTACTGATGTCGACAGATATAAGTAGTACGTATCATTAGTCGAAAGTGAAATACCTGGCAGAAAAAGGTTAATAAGAGCGAGAAAAGAGAACGAAAATAAAGAATGATTGCTGTGGCAATTAAGGACCAATTAAGTTTGAGACAATTGATTAACATTTTGCACATTAAGTATTTACTGAATGATTCTCAAATTTTATTAAAAAGTTCTGTAATTTTCTGTTCAAATGCATTTGATTGTCCCCACTTGTGTTCTCGTTCACTACAATATTAATCCATTTATTTCATGACTTTTGTTAATATAATTACAACCTAGATACAATAAAACAAAAAGTACCAAGAAAACTTCATGTTGAAAAAGTCTTGATCTAATTCTTCAGTCGCCTGAAATCCAAATGTAATTCTGCTCAAATAGCTATCCTTGTTCTTTTCACTATTAATAAAGCGAATTATATTCAACGAATGTTGTCTACAATTATTATCTTTCGTTGAACTGTATCAATCTTAAGCTCAATCTTAATCAAATGTCTTCTGGTGAATGTCCGATTATTTGTAACGATAATTACTTTTATTTCTATTCTGTGAGAAGCTTAAGATAATTCACAAATCCATATTATTTTGCTGTGAATGTTATTCTTACTTTACTAACATTTATAAAGAAAAGGGATTGTCTGAAGTATTTTAGTATAGTGGTTTGCTTGAACATCTGGGCTACCTGTTCCTACCATTTAGATATTTCAACAATTTATATAATTTTGTTTGATTTAATACATCATTATGGCTATTAATCGCATAACCTATTCATGTGCGTTTCTGAAAAGTGTACAGCCTTTCATTGTACAAGTTACAAAAGGCGCAATCAGAGATACTGTGTTTGATGACAATATACAGCCAAAAGAATGTACATTATTTGGATGTCGATTGACTGGACTGCTGACTTCTAACTGGAGATCACTCAATATTTATCATCAGGATCGACCAAGAAGAAAGAAACAGAAACTTGTTGAAATATATTGTGCTGAGAATTCTATATTTTACCAAAAAATATAATATTGAATCAAGTTAATAATAATATAGTTATATATTCTAAAGATTGTTTCTACAACTAAAATGGTCCTATGCACACGAACAGTTTTCGTTAGCTGGAGTGAGAAAGTTTTTGAAGAAAATACAAGGTCACTGTTCACCACTTGCTCATGAGCGATTTCAGTCTACTTTATCGGATTCACATTGTTTGAAAAGCTTAATTACAGTTTCACCTATCACAAACTTTTTTAAAAAATTCAAAACAATCTGTTCATGTAATATAAGAAACTAAACTCACGTTAAAGAGAAGGATCGCATAAATTGTTTTTGTAAGTTTAATTTGAGTTTTAAGTTATGGGTAGCTAAAGTTGCTGCAATGCAAATTAAGTTTATGAATGTACCTTTCCAAATGATTAAAAGGATGATAATGTTAAAGGATGAGTCTGAATATGTATGGCTTGAATTTATTGTCAGTATTTCTATCGATATATTTGTCATATTGATTATTTCTCTTCATGTTAACAGTAATTGTGGCACTTCATCTATTCTATCGTTATATCAGGTTTCACGTTTCACATTTCTTCGGAAAGTGTATTTTCAGTATGAAAAAAGTTTTGTTTTTCACTAATGAAGTGGAAATAGTGAAACTGTGGTAGATTGGTTTATGTCATTTAAAAAGAATGTTATGCATTCATAACAAAATCCAGAAAAACAGGGAACACGTTGCACCTACACTTTACTGACTAAATGCACTACTGATTACAGTTTCCGCCAAATACTTATCAAATCCAAAATACTTGTGTGGAATAACTTTTACATTCAGTTGTTTCAAACCAGGTAAAATAATCATGGTTTTCATTATTATACTGATCGAACATGTTACGGTCTAGCAATGGAATCTTACACTATATGGCAAGCTATTTCATTTCAAGTTATACCTGCTTATCATACTATCATGGTAATAAACAAATCTATTTACTCCATCACAAAACTATCTGTTATTACCTCCCCTTTTATCGTTGTACTTCACGATGAGAAATAGAAAATCTTTACAAGTGATTGTTATCTTGTTACTTTTACACCAAATGAATACTTTCTATATTATAAGGGATTACAACGTAATCTTGTGTCATTAAAAGAAATGAAATAAAATAATAAGATCAATAGTAAAGACTAAAGTTAGTATAAATGGCCAATCCTCTGCTTTTTAAATTTAATGCGTTTCTCCTAATCAATTTTTTTCCTCGTAACCATCAGGTTAACATAAAAATCTGAGCTTTTCAATGTCAAATTTACTACTTCAAGAAAAGTTCATTGATTTCGAATGCTGCTAAACGAAGAGGACGTAATACTATGTAAACCGAAAGACTTAATAATTAGAAAAAAGAGCTGTGTATTTTCTATGCAATAAATTTCTACAAATTTGGCAAACACGGGGTCAAACAAAATACGATCTTTCACAATATTCTTTGGTTAAACCTCATCTGATTGCGTAACAGTATTAAATATCATACTTTATATTAGTTCATGTAAACAATTGTTGATACGAGTCTTACTGCGGAAATTTTGAAAGTGAAGGAATTTACATTAATGGAGGATTGTAATATACGATTTATACAACTGTGTTAAAGTTTAGTAAACTTAAGATTTCAAATTTCCTGTGTTGATAGTGTAGCGAACAGAACATGAGTGGGAATGATCGAATGTATTCAACACACAATTACAGGACTTGTTAATAAAATCTAACAATCAAATAGTAAATACGTAATTTCCGTAATGTCCACCAGTTGTCTCAAAATAACTTAGACTTCATTATTTTTGCATTTTCATACAAATTGCATCCTGCTTCCATTCTTTACTATTCGATCCTATTGTCTCTTTGCTGCCAGACATTCTGTTCATGACTAACATCATCTACCACTTATGTCATTATAAGTAGCACACACCACAATAATACTGCTAACATTTTATGCTACTAACATTTCAGTTTCTATGAACCGAAATGCTGAATCTCAAAACTTTACTTTCTAATATTCTGCGAATAAGATAATACTTAACAATTAGTGTTTTTATAAATGAATAATATATTTGTAATATCCCAATGAGTAGAAGAATTGGATTTTCTGACATTTCGTGACTTAGTGTAAGCCACTTCTTCAGAGAATAAATAACCAAATTCTTTTAAAATAACATCCAAGAAGAATCTCGTCTACATTAACTTAAAATTCATTTTAGATTAATTACCATCAATACAACTAAGTTGATATTATGTAGTGTAACAAAGTTTAGATCAGTTTTTTATTGACTGAGAGAACTCTAAACATGTATTATTAAGTATAATATTATGTAGTATTGGAATTGACTTATTTTTGCAGCTAAATGATTTAAACTTAAGTTTTAAATAAAATAGGTTATGACCGACTATGAATAGTCATTTGGTATATGTGCCTTTCAATGTGTTCAAATTAATCTGTATTGACTAGCCAAATCAGAGAAGTACTAACCATATACACAAAACTAAAGTAATAATAATAATAACAATCATGAAATGAACTATAAAAGTTATTTAAGCAAATCTTATTAAACCATCATAACATAATTCAACTTTAAAATAAACTCTACTTATGGTATATGTTATATCATTATCTAATCAAAGTATAAATAATTCATGGTTCAATGTTGTGTAGATTCGATCATTCGAATGATTAAATAATATAAATAAATGACTTGAAAATTTATTTAAAAAGTCATTTCAAGTTATTTAATCTGTATTATGCATGCTTAGATATTTAACAAAATAATTAAATAATACACAGTAAAGGTCAAATATTGTCTATTATTTCACAGAAAATGGAAATACTGATATCGAATGCAGATGAAAATTGAATTATACCGTATAACCATTAGTTGGCACTTTTTTTCCCACTTATTTTAATCACTTATGAAAAGTACATAGCAAGTAATTCAGTAACGATAGGTAATTGATAAAGTCAATAGAATGTGATCGTTACTAAGAGAGACTTGATAAACGTGATATTGGTCACTATTCAATAATCAACTAATTATTAACACATCTCAGTCTTACATCAGTTCATTTGCAGCTCGAATAACTGATTGATAATATCTCTGACTGTGAATGTGGGTAAAAGTGGCAAAAGTTCACTCAAGATTATAGGCATATCTTGCTGATTAGTATAAAATAGAGGGAAACCTAGGTTCATGATTTTCATTCACTCATTTTATTCAACCGACATCTTACATCTATGAAACTTCATTCTTATTAGTTTTTAGGAATTATCAATTTATCATCATAGTTGACCGAAACAACCGATTGGAGATTCCTTTACTCGCAGTGTATATTTACATACATATTTATCCACTATAAGAAAAATTGTTTTGATACCATAAGCGTTCAGCAGCAAACTTCTTTTCTGAAACATTTAGTCTGCAAACAGAGATTTATACTTTAGTTCCTTAAATTTACCTGAGTTGTAGAATATGACCTATGAACCAATAAATTAACTAATAAATTACTTAGTACTGAATTCAGTTGTGATCATAAATGATGTTGGTTAACATTAACTGATCATTAAGTAGTACCGGATCCTATGTTTGTCTAATCCTTACCACTAGTCAGATTCTACCAAACCAGCTGTAGTGTATCCACTGGTCTAAGTAACTACATATCATCAGTACTATGTTGAAATATTAGATAGATGAAGGTAGTCGACTACCTCCAACCTCCTAACACTGAAATGTCGTTTTCATTATTCAGGAGGTGTGTACAAGAAAAACTTCGATAAAAGTCTAGTTTGCTCCATAGTCTATAAGTGGTAGGTTATGTTACTCGTTTCCAAATTTTCCATAGTTAATATCAATCATTATCATATTTCACCAGCATGACTACATATCTGTAGTTGTCTCAGAACATAGAAGAAGAGAAATAAATCCAATTAAATCCTCCGCTTCCTAAGACAATAAGACTCGTACATGGTAATATATATTTAAGCGGAAAATCATTTTTAAAAATCACTGCTTATCACAATCTTGAATTACTTGGCTCATGAAGCACATTGCTGGCTTGATGAGTAATAACAGTGACCAGTTACTATTAATTGATGACTGATAAATCTTCATCAAATTGACAATCTTCAGAATGAATGTCAAGACAATTCTTCGTAGTGAACTACTACAGTCATCATCAAGAAGTTACAAGTGTTTATAAACAATTATCTATGATAGATACTCAATATCCGTTGACCGGATACCATCCGTAACAATTAACTTCCAGCTAAAGAGGAAATTAGGAAAAAACGTTGGAAGTGGATAGAATACATATTGAGGAAATCATCAAACTGCATCACGAGGTAGTCTCTAACTCGGAATCCCGAAAGGAAGCGGAAAAGAGGAGGGCTCGAAGAACACACTACGTCGAGAAATGAAGGCAGATATGAAAAGGACGAATAGCAACTGGAAAAGGCTGAAAAGGATTACCCAGGGCAGGGTTGGATAGAGAGTGTTGGTGGACGACGTATGCTCCTCCACGATGAGTAACAGGCGTAAGTAAGTAAGTAATAAGTAAGATAAATCTTAGTTCAACTTATATTTATATGCATCTATGTACTTTTAGTTCAGAATAAGATAATTAATTATGCAGCAATATGTTGTTAATTGTATTTACGAATTTACTAGAATCATTGTTTGTTTTTCATGTATTCTTGATAATCAGTATTAGATTTCGCACCTATTTTACATGACAAAGTTTTCTCCCTACAATATTTTCCTTAATATCTATGATAAATGATCTTTTTTTGAAAAAATAACATTTAGTATGTTTCTCTCAAATTCATCCTTTATCAGGATTATTTTAAGGATTCAGTTTCAGTTTCATCTTTCCATCTCGTAAGAATTTCAATATCAATATTTTATAAAGAAGGGTAAACAACAATTTACAACTGCCTGTGATTTTTTAAGGTGGAATTATTTGTTCTGACACTTGACCTTATAGTATAGTCAATCAAACGCAACGTAGAACCTGGTATACGTATTCATCGTTACCATTCCCTTGACACCATTAACACAAACAGAGATATTCGTACACTAATTAGAGATATTTATCGTCTTCAATTTAGAGTGAAACCATTCATTTTCATTCAGACAAATAACTTTTCTTTTACTGAAGATCATTTAAGAAATAACTTTATGTTCCACGTGGTACATATTAATCGAAACCATATTGTTTTTCCTACAAGTACTTTTCTTATTATTTACATGAAAATTACACATATAATATCGTTAAGCATTTTAATTCACTCTACACGACTGAGGTTTCATTTATGCTACAATTGCATTCGGAATTAATTACATTCAATAGTTGATAATATATATTTACATACAGACACACATACATTCATTACTACTATCTAGCTAGAGGTGAGTAATCTAGAAACAAGTTGGTCTCATTGACTTTTATTAGATTGTTTTAGGCAAAATCATAATGTTCGATATCATATCCATCTTTAAATGAATACATCGCAGTAGCTCAATCCTTTACATATACTTATCGTAATCTAGTCTTTTTTTTCACAGATTGAAATCATGAGTCAACTGAAGCTAGACCACCATGGAAAACCTGGAGGCACTGGACGGCCGTTTCGTCCTAGTATGGGACTCCTGAGCAATGGATTAGTTGAAGTTAGACATTAACACCGTTGGATGCCGGCTGGCTCAGTGGTCTAGTTGGTTAAACGCCTGGCGCGAGACGGATAGGCCCCGGGTTCGAATCCCGTGGGGTGCTGGATCGTGTATGAGCACTGCTGAGGATTCCCATACTAGGACGAAACGGCCGACCAGTGCCTCCAGGTTTTCCATGGTGATCTAGCTTCAATTGACTCTTAAGTTCAATCTGTGAAATTTCTAAAATCTCCACAAACCCCTTCTGATGTTTTTTCGACAAATTAAACGTTAACTCACTTTAGTTCTTGAAATTGACTACATTTCTCTTTGTGCTTAATCACATATACTTGATAGTTTACTTACAAACATAATTATTTCAATGAATCTTTGGCATAAAAACTAGGGTCAAGGTAACAATCATATTTTTATTATCCATTTTCTACATATTTTATTTAACTAATCTTGTTGTAAATACTTTCCGATAATAGATATTAATCAAAGCTTGTCTATTTTGTTGAAAATTCATAAATAATTCTTCACTTCAATCAGTCTTGACTATTGACTAAACATAATAATAAATATGTTTTTATTTATTTATTTCTTTTAAAAGTACCGGAAATTCTAAGATGAAGAAAAAACACTTACATAGATCATTGAAAAACAAAGTGAAACTTCATGATTAATATCGTACACATAGAAAATTCTATTCGACATTTAAACATTCTAATCAGAATAAAATTTTCAAAATAAAATGGTTTCTTGTCAGTTGTATATAACCTTTTTATGTTTAATCAATAGACAGTTTATACTTATACTTTGTTTTAAAATCTAACTTTCTAATCAAATAAGAAAGATTAATACCAATTTCATTGCTAGTCAACATCCATCATTGCTTATAATGCTTGTGACTTAAGGTAATATTAAGGTAGTGTTATAACTAGTGACCGCTGATTAGAGAGCAGTGACTTATCGATCGGACCAATGACGCGTAAAACACGTGCAAGTAGTCTAGAGTCTTGATTGGCCCTGCTTTTCGCCTAGTCCAGCCATTTAAGTTCAGAACGCCAGTCTCAGCCTCTGCAATATGAATCATTATATTTCAAACATACTGAGTTTATATACCAATCAAACAGACCACAACGTACCTATAAAATATGAACAACATTTGTACAAGAATTAGCCAGATGTGGCTGTGAATGAAGGAGGCAGTGACTAATAGACAGAGAATAATTCAAGAATGGAAAATTGTATCGTAACAGTTCATAGGTTAAAATAAAGCTTATGATAAGAGAGACATGAATATGGATAGTTTAGTTAATTAACAATTATACGACAAAAATATACTCACAGTATTCGTCCATCAATAGATTTTGCTGCTGTTACATTTCCAGTTAAAATACGTCCTCGATTGTTCAGTTTTGAACACTAATTCCTTTTATTGTTGAATTTGATTCATCATCCTCCTTAATTGTAAGTTAATTTCCTAATGTGCAACAACAAAATCCAGCCATAGTTTAGGATAGAAATTAATTCAGTATTATGTTCAACTAGTTTGTTTAATATCATAATGTCTGTTGTTTTTTATCTGTTCTAGTTTTCAGAAAATTTAGTTACTAACTTGAAAATAACCTGTTGGCAGTAATTATTACTGAGTCTTTTCCTAATAACCGAGTAATGAATGTGAATTACTTAAAAACCGTGGTCATGTATTTTCTAATCAATCTACTTTTGTGATTGTTTAATTAAATTCACTTATCCAAAATGAGATGTGCTTGGCCGTTGAGTATTGACTGTCAGACATGAATTATCAAATATTTCGTTTCCTTACCAGTTATGAATTTCTACTCTGGACCCAGCGAGTGGTGATCAGTTGTAATTTTGTCGAATAAAGGATTTCCTAGTCTATCCTCTAACGGCATGACACTGATCACCACCCAGTGGTCAATCAGTTGTGATTACATCTCAGTCCTACAGGAGGTCAGTTGCGGCTCGGATAGCTCAGTGGTAACGTCTCTGGCTGTGAAGCTGGGTGACACGAGATCGAATCAGCCAGGGAGCACCAGTTCCTTCAAGATTACAGGTACCTGCCAAGTAGCACGAAACTCGGGTCCAGGGTTTCCTGTTGACTACCTCCAACCACCATCTAAAGAAAACGGTTTGTATTTAATCGTGTATTGTGTATCTAACATAAATTAATCCAATTTATATATGACATATCTATCGGGTATTTGTTCTAACCGTGGCAAAATCTAGGTCACTGTCGTATTACCGTATAGTAATAGTCTAACATGGTAAACGAAAACTATTTTATTCTTCCGTTAAATTATTTCTGGCAATGAGAGGGCCTTCAAATTGACCCACGCACCACATTGTACTTTGAAATCAAATTTATTTGATTAATCGGAATCGGATATTTTGGAATTAAAAATGGGTCAGCTTGTGCTAAAAAGAAAGAAAACTACCAACATCCTGGAAAGAACTGTGCTTAATAATGTAAACTGTGGGCAAGATTCTAGTGTTTCTCTAGTAGATTCTGGCTAATGTAATAATTTGGTCTTATTGAGTAAAATCCCAAGTCAACGTGAAAATTTTTCGAATCAATCACATAATCCATATATAAATTGTTCTAACGATCCACGTATTTTTAAGTGAAATCCTTGATAAATAGGAGGCAAATATGTCAAATAAATCAAATCCTGATTAGAATTCTGATGCCATCTTACTAGACATGGGTTGTTCTATTGTATTATTTATATATAGTGAAACCCTGAGTAAGTGTGATGAACAAGTTCTAAATTAGTTAATATATGATTACAATTCTGACGGTGTAGCATAAGAATTTGTTTGTCCTCACAATTCCAGTGAAATCTCTAATTAGTGTGACAATATGTTCTACATAAGACAAATTATGATAACATTCCTGGATATTTTCACAACCTGAGTATATCTAGTAGGACCCCAGTCAATACTCTGATGAATCAAAAGGCATAGCAAACGCTCCCGAGAATCTATATGGTCAAATGCAATGTTTGAACAGTCAGGAAATTCAAGTCTAATCCCAAGTTATCATAATTAATATAAGGTGAATACATATATTATATTAAACGATTGTAGACTAATAAATTGCAGTTAATTCCACATCCCCTTCAAAGTAACTAACATAATATATCATGCTAAATAATGGTCTTAAGGACCTCAGATAATTAACTTTCGTTTTTGGGGGTAGATATTTTATCTAAAACTATCTGTTACCTTGACTTGAGGTATTGATTCGCTTTAATGTAACTTTTTGACAAATCTATCATCATTTCTCCGACTTAAGTATTCGAAAAAATTTGACATCCGATTGCACATTGCTTTCCTGAGAAATGTTCTTAATATTTCTAATGAATAGTTTATGGACGAACCAATCAGACATAAGATAACAGGTCTCGGATTTTTGCGCGAAATTCACTCATCTATTTGGCTAAATAGAGTTTCGACATTATTACTGATGTCCGTTTGTGATGAAAACCCTGAATTTAATTCCCAACCATAACCATCAACTGCAATTTAATAATCTCAATTCCTTGCACCGGTTTATAACCCTTGTTTTCGTCTTAATTATTAGGTGTAAACTCTCAAGGTCACTTAAGCTTCGCTCAAAGGTAGTCCATAAATTATAGTTTCACCGTTAATTTCTACTAAGTATTCTAACAGGAAAAATCTTTTTAAATACAAAGGTATATTTCCAAGTTTATTCGTTTCCATCTTATATTCTGTTTGTGTAATCAATCAACATAATGAAAAATATTCCATATGACCTAGTATTTTTGTTGTAAGTTTGTATGCAACTTTCAGTGAAGTTTAATTTCACAGAAACTGTACAAGAATATATAGGTATTATGATGTTTATTAAAATTTATACAAGCTATCGTTTAGGTATATTTTCCTTTATCCTAGTGTTTTTTTTATAAAAACCTTCTTTTACAAGCATGTTTATACTTTGTTTTGTTTGTTCAAATCAACAAACATACAAAGAATTATGCAGTGAACCAGTAGAAATTCAATGGTACTTTCAATATGTTTACTTTTTTTTGAAAACAAAACAAGCAATTCATTAGAGAAACATTGACTCGACAAATGGATACTAATCATACATTTACTTGAATATCAAAAATTATAGTTTATTGTCAGTAATATGTTCTGCGCATTTGTTGTTCCGAATATTCTAAAAAGAAACATATATATATATATATATATATATATATATATATATATATATATATATATATATATATATATATGATATCCATCTACCATATAGAGGTGAATCCAACGGTGTAGTTTTAAGACAGAAATTGAATGCAGCCATCGAGAATACCTATTATGCTGCTCAATTGGTTGTGATTGAAAAGTCTAAGCCCATGATTTCAAAGAGATCTAGACACAGGCAGGAGTAATCTAACAATGCAATCAAGGGTCATTGAACATGTGCCCAGATGTCTTCAAAAGCAATTAGTATCAAATGATCCGATCAATGTGGGAGGTAGAAAACCATGTTCATCGATAGCGAAACATATAATTGAAATGGGGCACAAAATTGACATTAATACAGCTTTTAAAACGTTGTATAGAAATTGTCAAGAATGAATTCTCAAGTTTATTGAAGCCATGGCTATTCGTAAATGTAAACCCCCTCTCCGTTATGTGTACAAAAACAATAAGTCATTATAATAATTCTTTAAAATTTGTAAAAAGAAAGTAATTGCTTGTATTTGATATTTGAACATATGTTACTTTAAATTATACCATTTAGTTATCATGACTTAAGTGTTTTGATCAGTCAATGGTAAATTTATCTATTCAAATATTACAAGAAATTTATTTCCATTGAACAAGATGAATTCATAGATATTTTCAAAGGAGAAGTTAATTCTTTTATGTTTTTTCGTAGTCAAGGCAGTTATTATTTTAAATCTCAACTAAATTACAAATACAAGATTATTTTTCTTAAAATATGATATCCGTTAAATATAACCTTCATTCATGGAAGGATGGCTGAGTTTTCAATCTAAAAAAAAGTTATCGAAAAGCAACAAGATAATAGATCCCACAGAAAAGTGTGATTTCCTAAGCTGCTACCAAGTTAACTAGAGAAGAAGTACACATAAAATTTATTTCAGATGTTTTATGTTCTCTGAACCCGGACGGTATAAATGAGTGAGCTTGTAGCGGGTTCACCTATGTGCTTCCAGTTTCCATTCCAAAATTACCTTAATCTGAGCATTGTGTTAGTGTTGATTGTTGTTTATTTTTTCTTTAATAAATGTATGTACCTTGTGTGTGTTTGTTGGATTATTGACTCACCATTTCTTTTGTTCTCTTTTCTAGCTCTCCTCTCCCTCATTACTGTGGTACTTGAATGAACTGATGATAACTGTGTACTTGTTGAATGCTTGATTTCGAATTCTAAATACAGTACATTCGTTTGTGGTTATCTAGTACTTCTTGACCCGATTACGTTATTTCTGAGATTCTTAGTTCATACTATAATTCAAATACTTATAAATATAACATTGGTGTCGCGATGGAGCCTGTGATGGAATTGTTGGATGTGCATTCAGATTTTGATGCTTTTGAGGATTACTTTGGAAGGTTCGAAATCTAGGCTATGATCAAGGAAGATGATGAGGATGTTAATATTGTAGCACATTTCCTCACATTCATCGGAAAAGAAGCATATAGCTTATTAAAAACTCTGGCTTTACCGGAAAAGCCCATTTCGCTTCCTTATACAGCTCTCAAGGAACTACTGCTAGACTATATTAAGTATACAAATTTTGAATGTCGTAAAGGAGGATGACTTCGTAAAATGATTCATGAGGATACAAAATATTCCATTGCATTACGTCATCCCAAACCAGTGCATACTCAAGTTTATGCAGTTAATTCATTGAGGAGTTGCGGTTTAGTTCACGAAGATGGGCACAAGTCTGGTCAATGCTTGTCCTGTGGCAGGTTCCACTCTTTTAATTCATGTAAATTTCGTAATTCTGAGTGCTTTAAATGTGGTGATATTGGACATATTCAGTCAGTTTGTAATACTACTGTTCATCTTGCTGCAACTAATATTAAGTCTTGTAATTCTGATTCTATTAAGTCCAGCGTTCCTAATGATTATTTATCCTTATCAACGATTTTAAAAGACAGTGTGGAGTCATATAGCAGTTCTGGGTTAAATGAAACTCAGAATTCTTGCGAGACAACAGATTCTTATCAATCAACTTATCGGATTTCTTATGTTATTATACCAGATATGGTTTTTCCTAATGATTCACTTATTTCTGACGAAATTCCTTGCAAATCTGAGGAAAATATGTTGAATGAACCTAATCATGATCGAAAACCTGATGCAGTTTTGATGGATGCTGAATTTTCTAATGATCCATTACTGTGTAATAACATCTTTAATAAATGCGAGAAAACTATTTCAGAAGAATGAAATCTTGATGTTCTACCAAATATTATTTGTTCTCATAATGCATTTGTTTCGGTGCGAAGCACAAGTGCTAAATGAGCTCGAGTTTGATTACAATTCGGATGATTTCATATTAAATGCTATCTATCCTTATCACAAAAACACTTCTAATGTTTACTCTAACCAATGTGAGAATTATGTTTTAAATGAAGCCACATCATAACTTGGGGATATAAAGATCCAACATTATTTCATGGGGGAGGATAGTCTAAAAGTCTATAGTTCAATTTCTAGGTAGCAGCGGTTTCAGTACACAACCGACATGCTGATTACACAATCCCAGGAAGCAGGTGAGTCTTCTCTGATTTCGGTTGTTAATTCCAATACTAATGAGCACATTCTAGATAATACAGAGTTTTTATCCAATACAATGTCGGACAGACACAGGATGAACTTAAGAAGAAGACGTACAATCGATTATAGACACTCAGACTCCAATTTAAGCTGTGACGGATGTGGTGATTGAATGAACTAATGATTCGTTTGTATTTATTGAATGCTTGATTTCGAATTCCAAATACAGTACATTCGTTCGTGCTTATCTAGTACTTCTTGATCCGATTACGTTATTTCTGAGATTCTTAGTTCATACTATAATTCAAATAATTATAAATATCACAACTACTACCCATGTTTCCTTAGGTACACAAATTACCTTCTGGTTAGATCTAATGACTACCCACAAACAAACGTATTTTAGTAAACAGGCAGAGTTATCAGAACATGTTAATTCACAGCTTCGAAGTAAGAAAACAGTGATTCTGTCAAAAACAACGATGCAAGTTCCTAGGTGAACTATCTAGTTCCAGAAGTACATCACAATACAATAATACGAAGCGGAAATTGATTTGAAAAATGTGATGCATTTAAGCCATACATTTTCAGCGGTTTGGTCACACATATACTTGCCAAGGGATCTCATCTGAAAATTAATAAATGACACTTGGAAGTTCAGGTAAACGAAGTGATGATTGTAAATTAAGGCAAGAATTTGATATAATATGGAAACAGTTGGAAGTTATCGTGTGGAGATAGACCCGACAACCTTATTTTGTAAATAGTTTTCAATGTTATTTGTATTTATTTTGTCAACCTTCCACTGTATGTATATTTAACATTAAATGACTGTAACTGTTGTTTTAGTAAATGACCTTGAACACACTTTCCGTTGTACTACTACATAGCGTGACATACCGCTGCTGGCTAACAAATACAATGCTTCTTACACACTCCTCGTTCTATTTTCATTTGTGATTGAGCTAACTGAAGTCTAACTCAAATACTATCTTCATTTATAGACTGTAATCGGAATATATCACATCCTATGTTGGACTATATCACTAGAGAGTTCGCCAACCTGCTCAGAATCAACAAACATTTATAATTGTGGATTTACTTTACTGGACCTAATCATAACACGCAACGTCTGATCAATTTAAGTAACGTCCCCAATTTTTATTGTATTTGTAACAATTAATTATATATATTAATATTACTATTGATTTTTAATAACTTTGTTTATATTTTTTGTGTTCATATCTGTTTGGTCCACCACAATCGCATTACTTTGGGTCAAAAAGTGGTCGAAAGATTATCAGGCCGAATTCATGGTTACGACAAACTATTTCTGCATCCATATTATCATAGTCTAGCCCTAGCAACTAGGAAAGTCGATTGGCTTATCGATGGGGAATGAAAAGAGGTTCTGTAAAGAAATGTAAAGTTGTAATAAAGGAACTAGTAGATATAAATGGACATTTGCTGATTAGAGATGATAAATTTTCAATCCTAACTTGTGAATTCCCCACCATTGGTTGTGGACCACTTATCTTGGACCAAGGAAATCTAAGAATTTTTCAAGGAAAGCTTTCGATATTGACCACTGAAGATGGTTCTCATGAAATGCTTGATAACTTTAACTACGGAATCGAAGTGAGGAGAATTACTCACGACTTCAAAGCCCTCTCATTACGATGCACAAATACGAGAGTTCATGACCCTGGAAACAAACACCACTTATATTACTGCCGCAGGATTCAGAGGCCCGGAGAGTAGAGCAGATAAAGTCTTTCAGTGCATAATTACCAGACCGTACGCAAAAGAAACATTAATTCAATTGCTTAAACAAAAACGATTTTGGTTAAGCAAGGAACGTTAACGGTCTATAGATGTTACATACTATCAGGTAACCGATTTCTTACAATGAAAGGAAGGTCTACTAAAAAATGTTGATAAACCTATGGTTGATGAGAAAGACTGTCACGACAACCGGATACGTTATAAGGATTCAGGTAAGTTCGTTCTAATTTCGGTTGTTAATTATAATACTCGTGATTACATTATAGATTATAAAGAGTCAATACCCAATACATAGCCGGAAAACACTTGATAGACCTAAGGAGAAGACGTGTGTCTGGGTTCCCATTTGCATTGTGGTTGTTGTGTTATTTCTACGAACTAACAATTCCTGTGTACTTGATTGAGCATTTTTTACGAATTCCAAATATAACACGTCATTTGTGATTATCTAGTTCTACGATCTTAAAGTGCACTATTTCGGGAATTCTCAGTTAGCCAAATAATTCGAGTGCGGTAACCTGCTTGCCAGTTCTGTCCTTAATACTTTCTATAACTTCACCTGCTGACTGACAGTGCAATATTACCGGCTTCAAGTTTTCTTTTTCTTTGGATGACAATCTTCTTGTCCATGGATCACAAACCATCCATGAACTACTACATGGATGATTGTGGAGTATGTTGTAGGATTTGATGACATATCCTTGCTCCTCTAGTCTTACACGAAACTTAGATTGACAATAACAGAATTTAGGCCTTCAACATCAGATATTGGTTAAAAGTCTCACGAGTTTTGCTTCAATTTCAAACCTTCCGATTTCCACTGATGACCAAATGTACAGTGAAACGTCACAAACAGGTATTTGAACATGACATCCTTCAGCAACTTGCTTTCTGTGTGGATGTAACGAGTATAATTAGTCTGAGAAGGGATAGAATTACTTTTCTATACTTTTTGGAACTCTTTAAGTGCGCTATCAAAGTCATCCCAGCACGCCAAACGCCTATTCACAATCATACTTTGAAATGCATTGCTAAGGTCGACTGAAATGTCACTTTAGCATGAAGCACTGCAAACAGAGATCATTAATTATAAAAACGTTATTCCTTGCAACAATAATAACACAAGGAAATACTACAAATACTTAGGATTTACCGGTGACTTGACATTTTGTTGTGGTTTACTGCAGCAGTTGGGATCACAGATCAAATTACGAAGCAACAACAGAGCCAACGTGAACACTACAAAACAGAGAATGCTAAATCAATGCTTTTGGTAGTTATTTCGTGCTTTTTAATACAGCATAAGCTGACTTATATATGAAAAAACTTGATGCTCATGAAATACAACTAACCCACGGCAATTGAAATACGGAATAACCGCCTCTGGTCAGGCCGTTCAAGGTCGATGAAACGAAACGGCGGATAGATTTGAACGGGACTACTGTTTTTCCTTGCCTTTTAACCGTGCCATCGTGACTGTCTATGATGACACTTTTTATAGTGTTACCACAGCTTTTGTGGGCTTTTGTATTTCTACTTTAAATTATGATCTTTAGAACCTAACATTCATTTTGAGCACGTTTAGGCCAGGTTGTGCATTGTCACTAATTCTGATGTGGTAAGTAATTAAAACGTTCACTGAACAATTAAATATTTCATGTATTTAAATCAGTTATGATAACACAATACAATTTTATACTGCGTAGTCGCAATACTTACGATGACTTCAAAAATAGATCTAACACGAGAAAAAGTCTGAATATCTCTGCAGAATGTTTTATTGAAAAACAATGTTATTTATTTATTCTTTAGTCCTGTCTTATATTGTAACATTCACCCAGAACTTTTGCAGCCACCTCTGCTTTGTTTAGGCCTTTATTATTCGCCTTTGGTCAGGATTCACCTTTATTAATTCATTTTATTGTTGAATAATTCCAGACCGCTAACAGTAAGGTCGTGTTTGGCTGAACTCAGGTTTACGATCTGCACAGGTTGCTCTTCGTTGACCGTCGACTACCTTCTGGAAAAGATCTTTAATGTAGATATCCAATACTGTTATGTTGATATTACGTCTATTGACTATCAGGTATAGAACTCTTATTTACTAATCATTCATCCGCTGTTTTGTTCCTGCTTTCCAAGTTAGATGATCATTTTACTCAACTGAGTAGAGGAAGAGTTTCCGCAAGAGTGACCCCACAGGCTAATTTCTGCAGACAGAAGTTGATGAGGCATTCAGAGAATTAATTACCATTAATGCACAAGGATGATCCAACTCTTCTGACCCATCACACCAGCAAATGCAAATGAAGACAACTAGTGTAGTATCAGCCTCTGAATCAGTAGGCACCAACATACACAAACGAAAGAGTGTGATCTTTAAATTCAACACAGAGAACACCAACCTAATCACACTTGATGGCGAAGCTCTGGAAGAGGTGAAATCTTCCACGTACATTGTCAGCACCATCGATGAACGTGGAGGATCTGATGCAGACGTGTAGGCTAGGATCGGCAAAGTAAGGACAGCATTCCTACAGCTGAAGAACATATGGAACTTGTAGCTGCTGTGCTTCGCTAACCAATCCTCCTCGTAACCTTTATCATATAATCCTCAACGGGATTTGAAATCAGAAGGCAAAGAGAAGGAGCAACTAGTTTTATTAGCAGATAGCTCAAACCACAAAGCAGAGAGGCGAATGAGTGAGTCAGCGAACCAAGAGAGTGTATAGGATCAAACGTATAAATATATTGGGAAATGAATGGATTATCAAATCAGTTAAGCAGCTAATAATAAAGCTAGTAGGATGAATATATGAGTAGGCGGTAAGAAATGTTCAAGCATGCATATTTTATACAAGAACAACAATAATAAGAGTACAACAAGTTGTTATAGTACGGATGACTCTATCCACTAAATAAGTTAACAAAAGGGCTTAATTGAATTAAATGTGAATAAACTCAATCGCACGTGGTTACCTATAAACTCATAACAACTGTCAACTCATATCATTGTCAGAATCCCTAATACGAGCGTCAAAGCAGTTCTACTGCATGGTGCTGAAACGTGGAGAACTACCACAACCATCATCTAAAAAGTACAAATATTTATAAACAAATTTCTAGTGTAGATACATGAAGTAGGTTGATCGAATACCATCAGCAACAATCTATTGTGAGAGAGGACAAACCGGCTTCCTCCTGAAGCTAATCTTTTTGTCTGACCTGCGGTCACTGCGTTCCACTGATTCCAATCACCTCCAGTTTGTATGTTTTCATTTACGCAGCCACGTGGATTACTCTCCTGGTCTCCCACATTGTAATAACATTCCATGTACTTAAATTAATTGTTGCTCTGGCTGTTAGAAACAGTATCGACCTCGTGACTTCTGAGGAATCTCGGCTTTCATCATGAAGAGTCATAATTCTTATTTCAACTCCCACAGCAGAGTTCAATTGATTTGGTTTGTTTATTTTGGTTAACACCTTTTAGCAAGTTTATTTTCTACGGGATCGGTTTGTTGACCCCACGTCCAACTCTCCTCCTTTACCTGGGATGGGTCTGTAGTGGCATAAGACCATAACGACACAATCCTCAAAGCTGGACACGAGACAACTCGGAAAATAGATATTCAATATTTAACGCGGAGAAATACCCAACGATGAAGAAGGCGGGAAGAATGTGTTGAATAAATCAGAGCTGATCGAATGGCATGGCTTGGTCATGCAGGCGTAGTCCCTGCGGAATATTACCTTATATTTTTTATCTATATATTGTTCATTCTCTAGCCTAAACTTGTTCTCCATCATGCATTGGTAGTTGTTACGATACAGTGAGTTGGTGTAGACGATTATGTGACTTCCATGTAAGATCGTATAAATTAGGCAGTTATATCACGATAAATCTACAATTTTAGGAATAGGTCTATTATTAGAGCAGTACTTACATCATAGAAAACCATAATTCTACAGGTCCGGCAGTAGCTCTAGGACGGCTATAGGCGGAGTTGTAATGAATTCGGGATATCTTCATAACTTGGCAATCACGTAATATGATTGGTAAAATTGACGAAACTATTACCAGTCTTGGTTGACGAACTAATCTGTAATAATCATTAGGCAGAGATGTCTACTCATGTTTATCTTTATCTAACATAAATGATTTCAGTGTGTTTCTTTATCATATGCTCATTCGTCAAACATCCTAAAACCTTATCAGCCTAAGTGAAGGTTTAGAGACACATTCATGCATACAAATTATCAGTATAAGTAGTCGAGAAATCCTCCTGCAAACTGAAAACATCATTTTCTAATCTAGTCCAACACTGACAGAGGTTCATACCATTATCATAGACATGAGTTAGGAGATGTAATCCTCTCGGCTACAATCTATATTCTTCCTGTTTGCTATCTAGCAGAGACTTAGTTAAGTATTGTGTGACTCCACATAACGAATATTTATAGCATATAGGCTTTGATGATTTCATTAATTATTAACCCCTACATTTGAAATAAGTCGTTTTCTACTTTATGCTACACTCCATACTTGCAACTAACTCGTATGCACAGTCAGCCTGTAGGTAGGAATATGCACAATTAGCCTATCGCAACTCAGAACATTGAGTCTAGAGCGTGTTTCTTGTGAATATACTTACAAAAAACGAACTATGGTCAACTGTCTGTCCTAACTTCACATAATCACCGGTATTTTCACGTACTAGGTAAATTTTTAGTAACCGTTCATATATGTTAGCAGCTCTACTAAACCTCATAGCCGTTAAACAATAAAGAGATCGAAAAAATTTCATCGTAACTAAATAAACCCTATTAAATTCAACAAACTAACTGGAGAACTAATTGGAATTCTTCCTCCTGATGGCTTAAGTTTTGTTCTTTCGATGAACCTAATGCAGAAGCGCTCGGAGATTAATTCACGCAGACAGCATACCGGCATAAACATTACCTAATCTTTTAATCTGATTGACAGATCATACCAATCTCATCACTTACACAATACTGAATGTTTTTCTATTTATGAGCATAACATACTTGTAATCCTTATATGTTCAGCAGTTAACCAACGGCAATTACTGTGCAACTTAATTTAACTTTTTAAAACATCTCTGCAATAAATTGTTTTTAAGTATTATAGTCACACTTTGTTTAACTCTTAAATAATTTTCACCTTAATTCCCATTTTGCGAGTGTTAAAAAATAAACCAAACGTTTTGAATTTATAACATGTATTTCCCGACCAGTTGCTACCGCCTTCTTTTTGGTTTATTTTTCAGCTTAACAATACCCGGAGGATTCTTATTATTCTTCTGGTAACCCCGGTGTGCAACAATCCCACTCGATGTGGTATCGAACCAACGTCGAGGTTGATTTTGGTGGGAGAGCAGTGTAGTGACATTAGTCCTAGTCACACTATCCTCAAAGCGGAACATGAGACAACTGGGAAAAGATATTCAACATTTAACACGGAGAGAAGGTCAACAACGGTGAACGCGAGAACATTCAATAGAATCGGATGACATGGCTCAGACATTTAGGAGTGGTCTTTCTTGTGTAACTTATCTCATACATTCAAATTAAATATATTGTTCTGTCCCCAGCCTAAATATGCTTCTTAGAAACGCATAAAACTGATTCTTAGGATACGACGAGTAAGTGTAGACACATCATGAGAAATTTACAATTTTAGGACTAGGTCTATTATTATATCAGTTCTGATACCAAAACAGACCATAATTCTACAGGTTACCCACGGACTGGAAGGATACAATGACCACATCAATTCATTGAAGAGGCTCAAGACAATTTCCGTTGAACTGCAGACTTATTAGCCGCACCAGTGTCATATTTAAAATACTGTTAAGAATGATCAAAAAGGTCATAATTACATCCGTGGAAACCAACGACTTGTTAAGCAGAAGCAACAGGGTTTCAGAAAATGGTCATCTAGCATAACTAACCTCCCTATAGCAAGAGAGCGATAGACAGAGGCTCCAGAGAATAGCAAGTCGGTGGATGCTGTCTATACAAACTTCATCAAAGGATTTGGTAAGGCGCCAAAAAATAGACTTCAAGCTGGAAAATCTAGGCTTAGCTGAATCTCTCTTAAAGTGGGTTTGGGATTTCTTAATAGGTCGTAGACAGAAAGTGAAAATAAATCCCAAGTGTACCTCCTGGAAACCAGTACTTAGTAGAGCTACGTTGGACTCTATCTTACGTCTTTTGATTTTTATACTGTATGTAAATTAACTCCAAAGTATACTTGAGTCTCAAATGCTGATAATGCGGAAACCTGGTGAAAAGTAACAGGAGACATAGATGCATGTGCACTTCAGATTAACTGGTCTAAAAAGTGGCTGAAGCCTATCAACGCGACCAAGTGTGTCTACATGCACTTTTCGGATACAAACGTAAATAGGTACAGCACGGGGGAAATGCCTGTACCCGTAGTCTGGTTTAACAAGGATCTTGGAGTGAGTCATGTTCATAAGATTACGGTCTACTATTGTGAGTTCACGGCTAAGGAGCTTAGAGCCCTATGTGTTTTATCAAATAAGATATTACTATGCTCACTACAGTGTACACAACCTTAGTGGGATCTAAACTTTAGAACTGCGTTCAGGCTGCAAGCCACTGTTTAAAAGGCAACTCAAATACCCTGAAAAAGTGCAAAGGTCAGCCACCCCTGCAGGTTCCGGGGTTTACCATACAAAGGTCGGTTTGAAAAAGCTAGATCTCTTCATTCCGTCCTGTCTCAGGTTAAGAGGTGATCTTGTGGTGGACCAGACGATATATAAATGCAAAACCTATCAACAAAGTTAATAAAGATCAATAGAAATGTTAATATGTATAAGTTAATTATTACAAATACAATAGAAATTTGGGACTTTACTTAAGTTCACCAAATTGACGCGTGTTCGGCTTTGGTCTGGTACTAAGAAACTACAATTATAAATGCTTGGTAATTCCAATCTGATTGACGAACTCTCCAGTGATATAATCCAACGTAGGAATTGATATGTTCCAATTACAGCCTATAAACGTAGATAGTGTTTGATTTAAACTTCATTTAGCTCAATCACAGACGAAGATAGAACGAGGAATGTGTGAGTAGTAGTGTATTTGTTAGCCAGCAAGAGTATGTCACGCTATGTGGTTGCACACCGGAAGTGTGTTCAAAGTCATTTACTAGAACAACAGTTACAGTCATTTAATGTTAAATATACGCACAGTGAAAGGTTGACAAAATAAATACATATAATATTAAAAACGATTTACAAAATAAGCTTGTTAGTCATATCTCCTTAATCTAATTTTGATGTATTCAATACTGAGAAATGATTAATGACCTAATATATCTTTTTCCTTCCTGGAACAACTCAGAGAATACAGCAGGTGAGTAAAAAGCCATGAACGAACAAAACACCCGTGTCATACATGGTTTTGTACTCCTTAAGAGTTGTCAAATGCCGGGATTCGCCGTCAGCCGAGCTAGTCCAAGAGACTTCCCAGGAGTCCTTTAGGAGGCAACTTGATCTATTCTTGAGGACTGAAGATAGTGTAGCGGTAAATAAATCCCCAAACTAAATAGCTCTGTAGGTTTTCGACATTGGATGCTGACCATATGTTTTAGTGGACTCATCTAGCTGAAGGCGCTTGGTCATGCATCCGCACCAGATCACGTGCTGTAACGCTGTGCTCAACATCAACCGCAATCACTAGCCAGATTAGATCAGAGATTCCCGATATATCGGTTATCGCCAAATACACTCTTCCGATCTCCTCGACTCTGTCTTTTGATTTCTCTCGGTGGGAACAACGCATATTAGAAGGTGTTACTGGTAGAAGCGTTGTCAAACACTGAATACCTGTATCATCCTCATTTGGTGAAACCGTCGTGATCTGGTACACCTAATTGCAACTGTGAGTCTGTTCCTTTTTGGGATTTTCATATATCATTACCTTATTTTTTAAACATTGTGATTTTTTTCGTGTTTTTCCTTGGATATATATATATTTTCCCCTCGTTCATTATCGTACTTCATATTTCATCATGGCTGAACAGACACCCAAAGTACTCAAGCTTAAGACTTTGTCCCCGCCTTCGTTTCAGCTCATGCCTTTCTGGCCCGACAATATCGAAGCCTGGTTCTACTACGCAGAAGCTGACTTCTCCGAGCACGGCGTGATCGACACACGTGCACAATTCCTCGCAGTAGTCAAGGCACTACCGCGCGAATTCAACAGGCACGTAACACCTAGTATGTTTACTAGTGATGTTTCTGAACCTTACGAAATCCTAAAACGTTCGATTCTTAAACGAGGAGACCTAACCGATCGACAAAGGTTAGATCAACTCTTCAATAACATCGACCTGCAACACGGTTCTGCGGCTGACGTGTTGCAAAGAATGAGAGAAGTGATAGGCCTAAGGACTTTCGACGAAGCTCTATTTAAACAACTTTTCTTGTCTAAACTTCCTCAAAAGGTGCAAGCGGTTCTGGTCTCGTTTCAGAACAACGCCTTAGACGAGCTAGCTGCATCTGCCGATCGTATTTTAGAAATAACGAAATCGTCTACTTCAGAGGTATTTTCCGTCAAAGAAAACCCTCAAATGACTCAGAATGACATAACCGAATTATGTCATACACTCACGAGTTATCTTAATCTTCGTAACGACCGTAGTCGCTCACGCAGCCCACGTAGAAACATTTCACGTAAACGATCTGTCTCTAGACCACGAGAGACGGATAATCCCGACTGGTGCTGGTATCATAACCAGTATGGAAAATCTTCCAGAAATTGCAGAAAACCCTGCAATTTTCCCAACACGAAAACGACTGACTCGAAAAACAAGTCGGGAAACTTCCAAGCCGGCACGCGTTAACGGCAACCGTAGCCGGCGAACATAGCCGTCTGTTGTACGTCACAGATGTGACAACGAGAGTTCGCTACCTCGTCGACACTGGCGCAGAAGTTAGCGTTCTCCCAGCAAATCATAACGACCGGCTCCACGAATCAACTCTAAACTTACAGGCGGCAAATGGAAAACCGATCGCCACGTATGGCAAAAGGTACGTCTACCTTAACGTGGGTTTACGCAAACCCATTCATTGGATTTTCGTTGTTGCAGATGTTTCTATGCCAATCATTGGTATGGACCTTCTACAACACCATAATCTAATCATCGACACACGCAAACGGAGGCTAGTAGATGTAAACACTAAATTATCCGTTTGCGTAACTTCTTTTTCTGGTTGTAGATTATCCCCAGTCACAGTTAAGCATATGATACCCACTCTATCAACCACTACTCGATAAGTACCCTGGGATACAACAAACTCAACCGAAACTACCGTGTGTAACCAGCAACGTTAAACATCACATCACGACTACAGGACCACCTGTATTCTCTAAAGCACGACGACTAGCTCCTGAAAAGCTAAGGTTAGCGAAAAACGAATTCGATCATATGATGGACTTAGGAATCATACGACCGTCAAACAGCTCTTATGCATCTCCGTTGCACATGGTCCCTAAAAAGGACAGCAACGATTGGCGTCCAACTGGTGACTATCGGCGATTAAATGCAAAAACCATTCCCGATCGTTACCCTTTAACTCACATTCACGATTTGACAGCTACCTTGAAAGGTACAACTGTCTTTTCGAAAATCGACTTTGATAAAGCGTATAACCAAATCCTTTTGGCTACTAACGAAATACCGAAAACAGCCATCATAACTCCTTTCGGACTCTATGGATTTTTGCGAATGCCGTTCGGTCTAAGAAACGCTGCGAAAACATTCCAAAGATTCATAGACGACGTTTTTCGAGGTCTCAACTTCGTAAATGTGTATGTTGATGACTGCCTAATCGCAAGTCCGGACAGAGAATCACATCTCAAGCATCTAGATCTTGTTTTCGAACGATTACAAAAACATGGCATTACTATAAACGTTCAGAAATGCCAATTCGGAACCGACTCGTTAGATTTCCTAGGACACACTATCGATGCTCAAGGCATTCGACCTCTTAGGACCAAAGTGGCGGCCACTCTGGATTACCCAGAACCGACCAACGTCAAGCAATTACGCACGTTTAACGGCCTAGTAAGTTTCTATAGACGTTTCATACCGAAATGCGCATTACTTATGAAACCTCTTACTGACCAACTTCGTGGAAATGCGAAATCCAATAAGTTGGACGACACCGCAGTTAAAGAACTGATCGCTAAAGCAACAATGCTCGCACATCAGGACACTGAAGCACCCATTAATATCGCAGTAGACGCATCCGACTCGGCAATCGGAGGAGTCTTACAACAATGGGTTAACAACTCCTGGCAACCCTTGGCATTTTTCTCTAGACGGTTGCTAGACACCGAATCGAGGTACAGCACATTCGGTAGGGAACTCCTAGCTGTGTATTGTGCTGTACGGCATTTTGAACACTATATCGAAGGCCGTGAATTCACTCTATTCACTGACCATAAACCGCTCACTTTCTCGTTAAGTTCCTCTTCAGACAAGTTCTCTCCCCGTGAGTCTCGACAACTGGACTACATTTCGCAGTTTACTTCAGATATTCAACATATTTCTGGAGCAAACAATGTAGTTACAGACGCCTTGTCTCGAATAAATTCCTTGAACAGTTTCCAAGTAATCGACCTCCTTAAACTCGCCCAGCTTCAAAAAGAAGACACTGATCTTCAGCAAGAGTTATCGTCCACAACCCTTAAACTACGCATCAAACAGATGGGAACAGGTAAGAAAACCTTACTTTGTGACACATCTACAGGTAGGGATCGCCCAATCGTCCTGGAACATTATCGACGCAATGTCTTCAACACATTGCACAAACTTTCTCATCCAGGTGTTCGTGCAACCGATCCGAAATTTTCATTGTATTTTTTCTTTTTTTACTATGTTGTACCCCGGTCCCATATAGTAAGGAAAGACGACCAGACGCTGCTAAATTTAGTAAGCTATCAGAAGAGTGTTTACCAACGACAAACTCGTTAGGTTTAAACTTCTGGTTGACCACGTCTTAGGGTCATCACTGCCCCACTAGGGGGGGACTGATCTGTAGCGGTAAATAAATCCCCAAACTAAATAGCTCTGTAGGTTTTCGACATTGGATGCTGACCATATGTTTTAGTGGACTCATCTAGCTGAAGGCGCTTGGTCATGCATCCGCGCCAGATCACGTGCTGTAACGCTGTGCTCAACATCAACCGCAATCACTAGCCAGATTAGATCAGAGATTCCCGATATATCGGTTATCGCCAAATACACTCTTCCGATCTCCTCGACTCTGTCTTTTGATTTCTCTCGGTGGGAACAAAGCATATTAGAAGGTGTTACTGGTAGAAGCGTTGTCAAACACTGAATACCTGTATCATCCTCAATAGTATCGCGCTATGATTTACTAATATCTTTTCCTGTTTTATTGTTAACATACCTAGGTTCCTGCCTGGAGGATTTGGTGATCTCATGCTACCAGACACGGTAGCCTGTCAAGTGAAAGCTTCTTCTATTCCGTCCACAACCATTTGAACCATTTGAATTAATTCTTGGAACCTGTTACCCGAAGCACTGGTATCCGCACCTTCACTTGATTCATCCAAGAGGAGAATAGACACTCACAAAAGCTTTATAGACAAGGACAAACGTAGGCTGTAGGTCTTCCATCCTTACTAAACAAATCTGAATCTAATTCTGTAGTCTTGACTGTTCACGAAAATCAAATTTATGTTGATGATTCAGTTTTACATCTTGTACCCATAACTTCCGCACTATGTGTATATTTTAATGCAATCATCACCAGCATTAAAGGAGAAAATTTCTTCGGTTTCACAAAACAATTTGAAACCGACAGAATCTCAGGGTCGTCTTTGGGCGTGTGACTGGCGGTTATTTCGGTTCTGACGTATTTCCAACTCATCTGTTAGAACCTGTTCTTGCCAAGATGGTAATTCTGAAAGCATTCTCCATTGTTAATTTTTAGATGCAATTTATGATCTTGTTTAGCCGCCAGGGGAAATTAAGGCTCCAAAAGTGGTATATTTCCTATTCTGAAAGAGAAAAGAAAAAAATTTTACGCGATCTCACTACAATTGTGCTTTCACGAAAGCCAAAAATGTGTTCATTTATTGAATGGAAGGACTTGAAAGTTGTTTATCGTCGGTACGTTCATTCTGGTTTTATAATTAACGTTTTTAGTTATGCTAGTTTATACTTCTGTGCTGCAGTTGAACCCCAGGACAATGAGCTATTGACTTTGGAAATAATTCACAGATATGTGGAACTTTTAGATAAGTATTTTGGTAGCGTAAGTTGAACCTCTAGAGTTTTCATGTTACTTCAGTATATTTTCATAACTTTGCGAAGGCAGGTTATCCATATCCTAGTCGTATAAATAAAAATCAAGAGGTTTCAAACGGCTCTATTTTTATGCTTGTTGGAACCCATAACAAATATTTTTTTTTCTCAAAGAAGTATTGATCATAATCCTCGTAAATGAAACTAACAACTGTTTGTGTCTGGATAGGTCAAACTAAAACCGATTTGAATGGAACGTTAAGTTTTGTAGTAAATCTAGTGCCTTACCAGGAGGAATTTAGGTCTTTTAGTTACTAGACTCATTTGAAAACAGTTAGTCTTGGTATTTCGCCATTTCTTTTTGACAATAGATTGCATTTCTGAAACCCGCCCTACTTGATTCAGTTCGGGCAACTGTGGTGTGTCAGCACTGCACCGGAAGCTGCGGGTCGCATAAAAACATGTAAATATGTTTTTGAAGGGTGACAGCAGTTAGGCTGTAGCTTTATTGTAGTTTTTGATCAATCCAACGCTTCAATAGAGTGCTACGCAATTAGGTACTATATATATATATATATATATATATATATATATATGGAGAGAGAGAGAGATTGGAAATGCAATAATCCAAGATGTTAGAGTGTGATGCTTTATATGTTTTAGCCTACTGCCACAACCACACTTGATACTAAGAACCATAGAAAAACACGAATTCTTCACAATATAAGAAACTAGTGTGCCACAGGTAGATACGTTCTCATGGAACACAACGTCATAAGGGTTTGTTCAGCGATCGGATAAACAAGATGGGGTTCCAGGATTTGATGGCCTGAGTGATAAATTGTACACTACACAACTAGCTCCAAAAGATCACTTGGACTATTGCATAAGCTCTCGTTCTTTCTCACTTTCATTTGTCTATCCCTGGCCTTTAGTCGTTTGTGATTCGCTGCTATGATTTTCTCTTACTGATCCCAGGTGGAACAGTTAAATGTAATTTGTATTTCCACTGTAATTATTATTGTTTCTGTTTCCAAAACTTGCTGCACCCTAATATCTTTCCATCTCTTGGCCTAGTCGAAAAATATTTCGTAAATCGTAAAACACTATGCGATAATTTTGAACATTTAGGTGGAGGTTAATATAACTCAATAGTCAAGTACATTCTTCGTACTCAACCTAGGATCACATTCTGTGAGCTACCCAAAGCAAATTAGATAAAGCGAGCTTCTGACCTCAAACCAACTGCTTCAAAGATTGAATGCGCGAGCTATTGAACACCAACTTAACGTATTTAAAATGTCAATCAAATTTAAGAGATCACCAGTTTTTTTTTCTTTATGCGGTAATTAATATCTGACTTATATTTTCGATTAGGTTTGTGAACTCGACATTATATTCCATTTTGAAAAGGCATACTACGTATTAGATGAGTTTATGTTAGGAGGAGAAGTTCAGGAGACTGGCAAAGAAAGCGCTTTAAACGACATTGACATGCAAGATTTAATTCAAGAGGTAAGTTAAGTTTCAATCACATATTTGCATATTGTATTCCTCATTTTACCGTACTTGTTTTATTACCCTTATTATCAATACATATTTATCTTAATATTATTTAAAGGAAGAGGCACCTCAAGGATTTTTCGAAGAACAAGGTATTTTATTCTTTGTTTACTGCATGAGAAAATGGAACATTTATCTGCATGTAGACGCACATTTTATCTAAAAACTACTTCTGTGTATATTTAGTTTAGTAGTTTTTATGGTTTCACTTTGTATTCCACTGTTTTTCTTATCCTGTTTGGTACGACATTGAAGTCATCAAATGTGGTTATGTAGTTCGTCGTTTAATAAGTGTCTAACTTCTTTCCCAATCCACAAAGACTTAGAAAAATAACGACATAAGCTTTTAATAAATCGTCCTACATGAGCTCTGGGTTGAATTTTCCTCGTATTTGCATATGCCTCTCCTCTAGATATCCCGCCTTTCCATAATAAAGGGATGTGTTATAAAAGTTGAGCCTTAAAAGTAACGCATCTTAGCTTATTCCACAATTTTCCAATCCAAAAACTAAAATTCGGAGTGTACAAATCGAATCCACAGACTGCCACTCACAACCCAAAATAAAGCTATTTGAGATCAGCTATACTCATTTTCAATAAGTTCATTTTTATGGAACGAGGAGTAATCCTCTTAAAAAGCTCTTATTAGGTGCTATTACTATATATCTAAAGTAATATATTACGATAACTCCGCCTGGAGTCCCTCCGCGGGCTACTGCCGGTCCCGAACCCTGATAAAGGAGGAGGGTTGGGCATGGGGTTAGCGTCCCCATCCCGTAGAAAACTAACTCGCTAAAAAAACGCTAACCAGAAAGAATTATTCAAACCTTTTAACCTCTGCCCTGGGAGTCGGAAGGTCTTCATTTAGAAGAACTATGACGCCTCATGATGAAAGCCGAATTCCTTCGGAAGTTACGAGGCCGATGCTCCTTCTGACAACCAGGGCGACCATTTATTTAGGTACATGGAATGTTCGTACAATGTGGGACACCGGGAGAGCCTTCCAAATTACTGCAGAAATGAGAAGATACAACCTAGAGGTACTTGGGATCAGTGAAACACATTGGACGCAAGTTGGACAACAACGACTAACTTCAGGAGAGCTTCTGTTATACTCCGGCCATGAAGAAGAAAATGCCCCACATACACAAGGAGTTGCATTGATGCTGTCCAAACAAGCGCAAAATGCGCTTATAGGATGGGAATCTCATGGACCAAGGATCATCAAAGCCTCCTTCAAAACAAAGAAAGAGGGCATTTCAATGAACGTCATCCAATGATATGCGCCTACCAACGACTACAATGAAGACGCTAAAGATCAATTCTACAATAGGCTGCAGTCAATCGTCGAGAAGTGCCAAACAAAGGACCTGACCATTCTGATGGGAGATTCCAACTCCAAGGTTGGAACGGACAACACTGGATATGAAGACATCATGGGACGACATGGACTGGGAGAAAGTAACGAAAATGGTGAGAGATTTGCAAACCTATGTGCCTTCAATAAACTGGTCATAGGTGGCACCATATTCCCACATAAACGCATTCACAAAACCACATGGACTTCACCGGATCACACCACGCAAAACCAAATCGACCATATTTGTATCAACAAAACGTTCAGGAGGACTATAGAGGACGTGAGAACCAAGAGAGGAGCTGATATAGCATCAGATCATCACTTGCTGGTCGCCAAGATGAAATTGAAACTCAAGAAGCACTGGACAATGGGGCGGACAATATCACAAAAGTTCAATATGGCCTTTCTTCAGGATACTAACAAACTCAACAAATTCAAGATAATTCTCAGCAACAAGTTCCAGGCCTTTCATGATCTACTCAATGGAGAAGGAACTACTGTGGAGAGCAACTGGAAGGGGATCAAAGAGGCAATCACTTCAACATGTCATGAGGTCCTGGGTCACAAGAAGCACCATCACAAGGAATGGATCACTGTTGATACACTGGATAAGATTCAATAAAGGAGAAACAAGAAGGCAGCAATCAATACCAGTCGAAAAAGAGCAGAAAAAGCCAAGGCACAAGCTGAATACACAGTAGTAAACAAACAAGTGAAGAAGAGCATCAGAACCGACAAACGTAAATACGTGGAAGATCTAGCAAAGACGGCGGAAAAGGTTGCAAGAGAAGGGAACATGAGACAACTGTATGACATAACAAAGAAACTCTCTGGAAATCGCCGCAAACCTGAACGACCAGTGAAAAGCAAGGAAGGCGAGGTAATCACCAACATTGAAGAGCAACAATACAGGTGGGTAGAACACTTCAAAGAACTCTTGAATCGACCAGCTCCACTGAACCCACCCAACTTCGAAGTAGCACCCACTGACCTCCCAATCAACGTTGGCCCACCAACAATTGAAGAAATCAGCATGACGATCAGACAAATCAAGAGTGGCAAAGCAGCAGAACCAGACAACATTCCAGCAGAGGCACTAAAAGCAGACGTAGCGGCAACTGCAAGGATACTCCACATTCTCTTTAATAAGATTTGGGATGAGGAACAAGTACCAACAGACTGGAAAGAAGGACTTCTGATCAAAATACCAAAGAAAGGCGATCTCAGCAAGTGTGATAACTACAGGGGCATCACTCTTCTTTCAATACCGGGAAAAGTCTTCAACAGAGTATTGTTAAACAGGATGAAGGACTGCGTAGACGCCCAACTTCGTAACCAACAGGCAGGATTCCGTAAGGATAGATCGTGTACAGACCAAATCGCAACTCTACGGATCATTGTGAAACAATCAATTGAATGGAATTCATCACTTTACATCAACTTCATTGACTACGAAAAGGCATTTGACAGCGTGGACAGAACCACACTATGGAAACTTCTTCGACACTACGGCGTGCCTCAAAAGATAGTCAATGTCATACGGAATTCCTATGATGGATTACACTGCAAAATCGTGCATGGAGGACAGTTGACAAAGTCGTTCGAAGTGAAGACCGGTGTCAGGCAAGGTTGCTTACTCTCACCCTTTCTCTTTCTCCTGGTGATCGACTGGATCATGAAGACGTCAACATCTGAAGGGAAGCACGGGATACAATGGACATCTAGGATGCAGTTGGACGATCTGGACTTCGCAGATGATCTGGCCCTTCTATCCCAAACGCAACAGCAAATGCAGGAGAAGACGAACAGTGTAGCAGCAGCCTCAGCAGCAGTAGGTCTCAATATACACAAAGGGAAGAGCAAGGTTCTCCGATACAACACAGCATGCACCAATCCAATCACAATTGACAGAGAAGATTTGGAAGATGTGAAAATCTTTACATATTTGGGCAGTATCATTGATGAACAGGGTGGATCTGATGCAGATGTAAAGGCGCGGATCGGCAAAGCAAGAGCAGCATATTTACAACTGAGGAACATCTGGAACTCAAAGCAACTGTCAACCAAGACCAAGGTCAGGATTTTCAATAGAATGTCAAGACAGTTCTACTGTATGGGGCGGAAACCTGGAGAACTACGAAAGCCATCATCCAGAAAATACAGGTGTTTATTAACAGTTGTCTACGCGAAATACTTCAGATCCGTTGGCCGGACACTATTAGCAACAACGTACTGTGGGAGAGAACAAACCAGATCCCAGCGGAGGAAGAAATCAGGAAGAAGCGGTGGAAGTGGATAGGACACACATTGAGGAAAGCACCCAACTGCGTCACAAGACAAGCCCTCACATGGAATCCTCAAGGCCAAAGGAAAAGAGGAAGACCAAAGAACACATTACGCCGAGAAATGGAAATAGACATGGAAAAGATGAACAAGAATTGGATGGAACTAGAAAAGGAGGCCCAGGACAGAGTGGGTTGGGGAATGCTGGTCGGCGGCCTATGCTCCATTGGGAGTAACAGGTGTAAGTAAGTAAGTCATATATAACGATAGATTGTCTGTAATGATCTTCATGAATTTAAGATTGCTTGTAACTGCCGAAGTAAGTAACATGCAGTTTATATGTGAATCTGGTTTTTGTCAAATGAAACTTCAAAAATCACCATATATAAGGTGAGAAGAAACAATATAAATAACAATAAAACCAGATATTCTAATATACTCTGAGTAATCTACTAATTAATTACGAGAAAAATAAATGTGGAGTGAGTACTAAGTTGTTCTAACATAATAATGTGATTGAATCAGATGAATTTGAATTTTAAAAAGTGTAGAAGGGATGACGATATTCACATACGGTTTATTTATTCGTTTTATTGTTTGAAGATTATTAGTTTGGTCAAAGTAGAAATATTGCAGTCGACCTATTTATTTTGGATTCAAATCTCAGCTTTTACATTCGTATTGCAGCCGCTTTTGGGATTTAGAAAATGCGAAGCCTGGGGAATTTAAAAGAATTACTTTTAACATTGTAAATTTTTGAAAATGACTGACTAATGTTAGCATCAGGTAGGCCTAGATAAAACTTTCTATGCCTTTTAGCTACGTTTGAAGATGTTCACGAACATGGGAAAGTAAATTACTAGAACATCTACCAATCTGATTTGCTCTCTAGAACTATTTGAACTCACGGATATGAAAAATGGTGGCCAGCACATGCGCTCTATCTTTCGTTCTTGACATCACCATCGAACCCGACCAAAGCATTATTTGTAGTTCACCAGCTGCTACGTTTCCTCTGTGTAGTATCCAATTAACTTCACTCTACTTTTGTCAAATTAGAACATGAATTAATTGGAAATTATATATTCCGACAAACTCGAGTAATAAAAGATCTATTGGTGAAAAGAGATTGCATACTGTTTATTGGAAATCTTCTAATGTGTTCTCGGTTCATCCATAAGGACTGATTAGTATAAAATGGATTTATCAGTGTAATATGATTTGAGTCTGACCCCAGAGTGTATTAGTTAAATTTTTCTTTTTATCTGCTTTAAACTCCTGAATGCCATTTTTACGTGGTATTATTGATTTTAGTCGTTTGATATTCGTTTTGATACAGTGATATTGGGTGCAACAACAACCAATGTATGTTTGTAGCCGGTCCTACATCGTATATATCCATTTATTTGACTTTTTGAAGTCACTGGTGTTTATCTTAACTTGTTACAAACAACTCGTTTTTTATCTACTTCGTCTACATTCTAAGCTTAATAACAAAAATATTGATATCGTACTCAAAATCGTATATCCGATTATGTTAAACCAACTTAGCCGTTTATTTTTATTATAAGTATTGATAACCTCATTTTTTATGGATTTCATTATTCTGTTGTCCACTTATGATAATTTGGCTCAACTTACAAGAATTAGTATGTTGTTTAAAAAAGTATTACATACTAATATATGATTGTAATCGTTCCATCTTGTCTTCATACATAGAACATGCCCTTATAAGTCCCTTATTATTGCTTTCCTGTAAGACGATTAATATAATTTTAGAGACTAGTCGCTTCATAATTGAGCACGTTTCAAAGGATATAGTTATACACTGTCTGTCTACATTGTAAAATTACTATTTAGTTTTTGCTTTTATACGTGCATTTATCGCAAGTTTTGTAGCACCTACATATATATGGCTGGTTCATTGTGTATTTAAATTACAATTTATGTTGTTTTTTGTCCTTTGTTTGTCCATGTAAACGGTGTTGGTATATTTTTGTTGACTGTGTATTTTGTTTCTCATTGTTTATTACTGTTTACTCACTGTAAATACTGTGCACGCTCATACGTCATATTATATTGTATAATCTTGATCAATAGATTGCCAATTGGTTACTGAAATTCGAGGAGTAATACCATTCTTTGATTCCTGTAACTCATCTAAGTAGTACATGTCTATATGTGATGGTGCTACCTGGCTACTTATACTACTATATGCAGGGTAAAATTCGCGTTCCTAACTCAATCATTGAAAGTTAAATCTTTCAAGCATTTCACTCTTCATCCTATAAGATTTTAATCCAACCCTACAACTGTCACTTTTCCCGCAAATAGATTGGCGTTAGAATGCTAGACTGGTGACACTGATTTTTTGTAAAATCAAATTGCTGATTATTATCCTTGTGTAGGGTAAGACTACAGGAAAAATATAAGTTCATAATACATTGGTAACTATATTCGATCAAATAATATTAAATCTCATTAAATGTTCAATTCATTCGTTTTATTTCTTTTTTTAAAAAAATTTCTCAACCATAGGAGGAGTGTAAAACCAAAGAAGAACAAGCTGATATAAGTGTGGTTGATGTTTCTGGATTTTAAAATCATTTCTGTTTCCTTCAGAGATAATAAATGACTTGTGTATACATTTACTTTAAGATTAGAGTATGCGATATGTTTGTAAGTAAATTGTGCAAAGTACTCAAAAATTATTTACTTCTTACAAACTTTTTGATAAAAATTTTCTCTGTTCACTTTTCTGTTGTTTTGCTTAATTTTCAAATGGAAATTTTAACACCTCTCTCTCTCTCTCTCAACAAACATGTATACATTTAAGTTAGTTATTTTTTCTGTTCGTTCCTTCTATTAAATTGTCAGTTAACTTTTTTTTTAAATGTAATTTCCCCTACATATGCCTTTCATTTAAAAGAAAAAAAGACATTCTACTGCTCAAACCAATTTTGCATATCATTGTTTTACAAGAGACTATTACTATTACCTCTGATATTACGATTTACTTCCTGTGGTGATGGTGGTGGTGGTAATAGTAGTGGTTTTGTATATTTGATCAACATTCCAAGTAAATTTAATTATTTATTTTGTATTATTAGCTCTGTTTTGTAATGGTGATAATTTTTTTTATTATTTTTAAATAGTTTTATTGTATCGTTTTTGTGACATTTACTTCAATGAAAACGGTCCTTTCTTTTCATTTTTTTTTAAAATATGCATTTTGTATAATGTTTGTATTTTTCTGCGTCATTGGTTTAACTTTCCTCTGTTTAATGTGTGTGTGACTGCTCGAAGACTGTGATGATAATTAGTATACATTTGGTAGTAGGAATAAGTAATTATAATAAATATTACTGACTAGACTAACCTTATAGTTCACACTGTTATATTGTCTTTTATAGGGTTTACTTGATGTTATTGTGTGATGAAATGTACTGAAACTATCGTATTTGTATACACTGGTCTGGCTAACAACCACATTTATAAATTTATACACACTTTATTGACCTCATATGTTCCTTTAAAATGTGCTTGATTATTTACAGACCTTAAAACTCAGTATCAAAATAGAAAAAAATAATTTGAACCAATGCTTTTATTCAGGTTAAATTAACATAACAGTTTTTGTTTATGTTAGACATTTCGTGTCTGAACAAAAACATAGAAAAGTTGTTGAAGGTTGTAATAATCTAAAACGAACTACCCAGTGACACTCAAAAGAAACACAAAAATCGATGTCAACAAAGTCTTAGGTTACTGTTGTATTATGATAAATTTGGTATTGTTCGTTTTGTTTTTCAGACTTGTGAGAGAAGTAGCCATGTTATTCGACACTTGTCTTCCAGAAATATCTAAGAATGACAACTTTTGTTGCTTTCTTTATTTGTAAGTATGAAAACTGTGGTCAGTGTGTTTCTCTGTCTGACCTTATATTAAAAGACTAGTATATTGATTATCACTCATTGACAGGATTTTAGGACGAAGTGCTAGTGATCGTTTTTCTCATTGATTCTACCACTCTCTTAAGAAAGCAACTTGGTAGTACTTGATGACTAACCAGTTACTTTGGTTGACTATTCTAAATTGCTATCCAGTCATAGTGTGAAAATTCTAATGCTCAAAATCATAAACCTAAATTCACATAGGTGAAGATTGAACAAGCAACTGAATTTAAGTTAATAGGTAAGAATAGTATATACTTATCTGTAACTTATCAGTCTTACATGATGAGTAGTTTTTCTTTATAATTAAAGGGCAGTTTAGTAGCTGGATAGATTTTTATGTTTTACAATTGATTTTTCTAGAAAATTCATATTTTTTCGAGCTAATTTATTTGTTCCAGAAGGTCAGTTTGTATTCTTAATTCTATGGAATTCGTCATCAAATAAAGGAGCCTTAGTTTACGTTCCGAAAATCTGAAAGAGTATAAAATTATCTTCAATATGCGGAAGCTTCTCTGATATTTCAATGGAGTACTGCTATATACAAGTATACATCATAAGATTCGGTAAGAAAATGATATTACCAGAAAAATACTCAGTAATCGCGGGTCTCTAGGATGATGTTATGTTCAAGTTCTGTACTAGCCCATAACGTACAATTCTTAATCCTATTAAACACTTAATTGTCCTCTGGGTGATGTAAACCTTTTGGAGAACTCTGTCATCAAGAATCTAAAATCAATCCATCAGAATGAACACTACCATTTTTCAAAATTACTATTGAATTTCAGTATTTCATTTTGGGTGGATTTCGGTAAGGGAAATTATCTTTAGGCAAAGTATCATGCTACACTTTGCTCTTAGTTTTCATATAATAGATATGTGATCCTTAGTTAGTAGTATGTTATCAACGTTCTTTAATTTCTCTTTCCTTTGGAATTTGGCCATTTTTCGTTGATTCTGAATCTGTTTCACCAGGTGTGCTGGTGATGTGTGGAGGACAGTCACCTTCTGAATTCACTCACTACGGAAAAATACTTGAAAAGGGAATGAAACTACTAGAGGTCTTAAAGAGGAAGAATGTATTTGTAAAATCTCAGCAAAAGAATTTGAAGTAAATCCAACGTTTCGCCTGGCAATCTGGTCCAAGCTTTTTCAAGGAAAGTATAATCAAACAACAAAATTATCGAATATAAATAGGTACATGGTTCTCCGGTTTACTATATACTGATTAATTCATCCAATCAACGTTACCAATGTTTAAAGTAGGTATTTACATTAGTGTGTAAGAGACATGTAGTGTGAACCGAAAAGTGTTAAGATAACAGATTGTGTAAACGTAAGCGATGTGAAAAGAAATCTCATTCATTATATATTATCTTCGGTCAGTAGAATATTAAGAAAACATATATGACATGAAACAAAAATGTCACAGCATGCATAAAATGAAGATAAATAAACAAGATAAAAGACTGAATTCAGATAGGAATGTATTTGTAATTGAAAGTTTGTGTTATTTTAATGTTCCAGTCAATTGTTTAACATATTCAGGTAAGATAACTGATTTGAACCGTTGAATGTATTATCTATTGATTAGTTAATATGATATATTTTACAAAGGCCAAAAATAAGGCATGTTTTAATGAGTTTGACAATGTTATGTGTTAAAAATGGTAAACGTTTGCATCTGTTACGATATATATATATACTTCAAAAAATTGTAATATTTGCAAATTAGAAAGGTCATTCAATAAAGGTCAGTAAATAATTTTACAGGTTGAAATCATGAGTCAGTTGAAGCTAGACCACCATTGAAAACCTGGAAGCACTGGACGGCCGTTTCGTCCTGGTATGGGACTCCTCAGCAGTGCGCATCCACGATCCCGCATCACGCGAGGCTCGAACCCAGGACCTACTGGCTTCGCGCGCGAGCACTTAACCACTAGACCACTGAGCCGGCATCCAACGGTGTTAATGTCTAACTTCAACCAATCCACGAAGCTGCGCCACCGTACACCATTGTCTTCAGTGAGTTGTTATCTCACAACAGACCGGTTGAACTCCACTGGTAACAGCTTCTCACTAGAACTCCAGGAGTTTTTCCTGAAGTCAGTCACTAGTGAGCAGTTGATTATTATCAGAATGGGTTTTGTGGAGAGTTTAAGAAATTTCACAGGCTGAAATCATGAGTCAGTTGAAAACCTGGAAGCACTGGACGGCCGCTTCGTCCTGGTACGGGACTCCTCAGCAGTGCGCATCCACGATCCCGCACCACGCGGGGCTCGAACCCAGGACCTACTGGCTTCGCGCGCGAGCACTAGACCACTGAGCCGGCA
Source organism: Schistosoma margrebowiei (assembly GCA_944470205.2). Lineage (NCBI taxonomy): Eukaryota > Metazoa > Platyhelminthes > Trematoda > Strigeidida > Schistosomatidae > Schistosoma > Schistosoma margrebowiei. Next base: position 72,613,733 of record OX104028.1, on the reverse strand, counting down.
TCCAACGGCCGTCCAGTGCTTCCAGGTATTCAATGGTGGTCTAGCTTCAACTGACTCATGATTTCAACCTGTGAAATTCCTTAAACTCTCCACAAAACCCATTCTGAAAATAATTTTGTCAACTGAGATAATAATAATATTTTCATAGATTGAAATCATGAGTCAGTTGAAGCTAGACCACCATTGAAAACCTGGAAGCACTGGACGGCCGTTTTGTCCTAGTAAGGGACTCCTCAGCAGTAGGACGAAACGGCCATCCAGTGCTTCCAGGTTTTCAATGGTGGTCTAGCTTCAACTGACTCATGATTTCAATCTGTGCAAATTTCTAAAAATCTCCACAAAACACATTCTGATAATAATAATATTGTCGTGTGAATATAATATGTAATAAGGGGGGTGTTATCAAGGTAATTACGGTCAACAAATTGGGAATGATGGATATGAAGATTAAGATATAGATAAATAAAAATGAAGGAAGGAAGGGGTAAGAGGTTTATAATATTCAGTCTAGGTATTTGGTGATCCAGTCGTAGGCCAGGGTAAACATAGAGGCTGGATATATTTTTTCTGGATGCATAAATTAGGTCTTCTGGAGTTGATCCAGATGGCTTCGGCTGTGTAAAGCAGTCTTAATCTAGCTTTTTGAGGTAGATATTTTGGAACTTGATATAAAACAGAGAAAGCTTCCTCTATTTTGATATGATGTTCACTATCTACCAAGTGAGAAAGAATGGTGCTGTTAATCGATTTGGTGACTCCTTTTCCCAACCATGCTGGTACATGTTCACGAACACGCAAGGATAAAGCCCTCTAAGTACGGCCTATGTAACTAGCTCCACAGGAGCAGTTGAATTGGTATACACACATGGAGGAGCCCATCTTCGGTAACTTAGCCTTGATTAGTTGTGTGAGTACTGGTTTAGTCGAGAAAGTTATGTGTAACTTGGCGGCATGAAACGTCCTCTCGACAGATCTTTTAAGTCGACGTGTTAGAATATCACCCGCTATGTCGCCTTTAAAGTCAAGTTTCAGATATAAGGTCTTTTTACTGACCGTGTCGCAATGTCTTCTCTTTTTAATACTTTGTACGAGGTATTTTTTGACGAAATTATCCGGATAGCCATTATTACGTAATGTGTTCTTTAGTATAACTATTTCTTCCTCCACACTGTTACTTTAAATTTACTTCAAATTCTTTTGCTAAGATTTTACAAATATATTCTTGCTCTTTAATGCTTCACATTAGCTCGGCGCTCAAGTATTGTGAAACTGTTCGTTCAATTTAGACTAAAGTTCTTGTTTAGTAGAAGTCTTGGTGACCACAGAATCCACGAGCCATTTGTGGTTTCTTGATTTCTTAGCTTTAAAGGCTTTACCACCAGAAACAAAAATCGATTTGGTAAGGTGTGCTATTTTTAGGGCCGCCTTCAGTAACCCCTTCCGTTGTAGGAAGGCAGATGCTGGTTGCACGAAAGAAATACCTTGCTACCGTCATAGCTCAATGCAGTTAGCAATACGGCTTCGCTCTCGGAGCTTAAGGTTTTGCTTTTAGCCTTACCGTCCTCCTACCAACCTGTCTGCGATGATAAAACCGAAAGGATCGATGACTAAACCTGAACATTTTATCAAGGTACCAGCTATCATCAGGAACTAACACTACGGTGTTTGTTCATCTAATATATAAAGAACTCCACTCACCACTTGACCTTATTTTTTGGGTGTCCCACAGCTTATTAAGGAACTTCGATTACTTTATTGCTGAATGATTGTTAACATTGAAGGTTAGGGTAGATTCCAGCATACAACTACTACTTATAACGGTTAGCAGTTCATCCTAATTTCATTTATTCTCTAGACTAAGTAGTTTCATATCGTCTTTTGCCTGCAAATGTCTGTTGGTATATTCAAAATGGTGATGGGATATAATGAACATAATTAACTGTTGAACCCTCCTATCAACTTTACTGACATAACTATGTAGGTTGCTGCGACATAATTGACTGATAAATTGTAGAATGATTGAAATGTATGAGCTTACAATTCACCAACTGAACGGATGCCGTAATCCCAACTGAACAGATTTTTGAAGGCAGATCGAGAAAGAATGTAACCTGTAAATATACGTATGAGATTCTGTATGGAATATGTTTCTACTTTAAGAATAAGATGTATTATGATTTTTTTATAAAATTGAATAAGATCTATGTATAAGTAACTTTTATACTTGATTCATAATTTAGCTTATTTGGACATTCATAAACTAATAAATGTTATAATATTCATGAGATCATTTCGAGTGTTGCTCATTTTCAGCCAAGTAGTATAATTTTACCGACTGTCAAACATGTTACAAGATATTAATATTTATTTTAATTAGTTTACAGTTTTGAACAGATCGAAATCAATCGTATTTGAATGTTGTTCGAGTTCACTTTTTTTATGAGTACTGTTAGTACACAGAAATACACTTATTTAAAATATTTCAATATTATCCGAAGATTTACAGTAGTTTTATTTGTTCACTCAATAATGTTGAATGCTTTGTATCAACTACAAAGTTATATTTCCATGATACAGTTACAAACATTCTTATTTCCATAACACAGAAAAATCATGTTACTCATCATTTAAATACATGTTTGTTGTTATGACTTTATGTCCGGCTTTTTATCACGTGATTTATCCACCAATCGAAATATGACCTATACAATCGTAGCACTGTTCCAAACCAATGACGTTCGACCAGTATGAGCAAACTAGCGTTCTTATTGGTCTTATGTCCTCTTAGCCCGTCCACTTGAGTCCAGAACACCAATACCAGCTTCCATAATATGAATCATTTATTTCAAACATACTCGGTTTATATATCAACCAAATAGACCTCAACGCACCATAAAATAGAAAATAACATTTGTACACAATAAAGCCAAAAAGTGGCTGTGAACGTGGGAGGCAGTAGTCAATAAACTGAATATAACTTAAAAACCGTAAATCGTACAATCATAAATTATGGGTCAAAATAAGAATATATCGATAATATTAGTCAATTAATATGTCTCAGAAGTTACTCGTGATTTAATCTTCGCTCGGATATAACATTTGTAACACCAGAATTTATTTTAAGAGATTATCTTTCTTTTCAGGTCGTTCTCTAACTGCATCTATTCTTATAGTTATTGTTTAGATATTTTTTTTCAATATGATAATTGAACTTAATTGCAATGAACATATCTTTACAACTTTGTAATCAAGTAGCTTTATATATTTTAGGTGAGATAAGATCAATCAATAAATAACGTAGAATGAATTGTAGTGAATTTCACTTTTGATAAACTTTATTCTAGGTTTGCTACTTAATATTGATAATTAATTACAACTTATTGAATACAGTGACTTTTTATGTTTGAGCAAAGATGGATGATGGCTAGCAGTGGAATCCAAAACGCATGTTTCGTCCCATTTGCCACTATATTCCCAGTGTTTACGGTTTTTCTTCATAAATTAATAACACTTATCCTTTTTCATCAACCTTCCAGTTCAAAGAAAACCGTTTATGGGTAATTTTGCTTATTCCTTTATCAAACAAAGGTCACCCAGAATCAAATAAGTGCTGTAGCCTTTCTCATTAAGAGAAAAATATATTTCGTACAGATATTAGTCTTTCCGCCAATCGAATGTGCTAAGTTTTAGCTTATCCCAATTCACACTGACGTGTATATTCTACTGTCTTGAACATTTTGTATCGATAACCGAATCAGTTCTAACAGTTTGTTGTGTACAAGCATACTTTACAGATGAATATGTTCGATGTACATTGACAATTCATAGACTTCTTGTATAATCTTAGGCTAATTTGTAGGTAAGTAAACATCGACTTTCTATATGACAAAAAGCACACTTAGTTTTATATCACTTTATGTGAGGACAATCATGAAAAAACCGTAGGTCACTACCAAAGAGTGTGTATCGGTTTATGAGTGAAAATGTTAGAATTATTTTTATTTCTAGTTGGTGACAAATTCATTAAAATTCATCTCTAGAATATTTTAAGATAAATTATTCATTTTCTAGTTAGGTATTTAGTCGCTTCGAATGTGAATAAATTATTTACTTGATATCAAACACTAAGTTTAAATTGTTTGGAGTAATTCACTGGCTCACGGATATTTGAGCTACAAAGTAGTCTTTAAAAAATAACACAATAATACTGAATACCTCAGGATTAAATTGTCTATTTTTATTTATACTTTCATTTAAATGACTTTATTTTCATATAAAATGCCCTGAAAAGTATATGTGTCACCAGATTGTTTGGAATGTATAGCGCAAATACATCACATTTTTCAGATCAACTCCGTCTTCTCATTGTTCTATCGTAATATTGTCTAGATGATTTGAAAACAGAATCCCTGGAATACCTGCTAATATTCTCTTATTGAATGTTTTATAGCTGAATGATCATCAAGTGGCGGCAAATAATTCACATATGGGCATTCTAATCATATTTTCATAAGATAAAATGAAGGGATGAAAAAGACCCTACTTCCCATATGCACTGTAGAATTTTCAAAGAAATTGACTGAGATCCATCGTCATTTCAAGTCATGTGAGTTAGAATTTCGACTTATCTACTAAGATCCCTATGGTCTCATAAACTATACCTATTTTCCTTTTTATCACAAAGATAAGCTTTGCACGTTACCCTTGAGGTCAACCAAGACTACAACCCACCTACATTCGAAACCTTGAACGAACGAGTAAAATACGATAAACTTTGAGTCATAAACTTATTTAAAATTTTCTAAAGAATACAAATTTAATGTATGAATGTAAAGTTAGACAACTGGTAAAAGTATGACTTTTTTAAATAACTAATTCTTTTCAGCTGGTACATTAAAATACTATACTTTAATAAAATTAAATCAATAAAATAGAATTTTGTCGAATATTTCTAGAAAGATGATTTGAAGCCACACTAGTTTCAAATATTTAAAATAGCTAAAACGGTTTCATGTAGTTACATGTTATTTGGCTAGTCATGTACAACAAACTAAGATACTATCGAACTGCAGAATCCGATAAAAATACGCAACATAAGAACGAAGCTGCTACATTGACGCGGTGGTCGGGTTTGCCTATCGTGATGACCCAATCGAGCTATATTGGCTGGAACATATGTTCCTGTAGATTCTACCATGCCAGGCAGGTCGATTGGAGAACGGTAAGACTAAAAGCAGCAACTCAAGGTCTGAGGGCGAAGTCTTACTGCTGACTGTAGAGGGGTGTGACAGTAGTAAGGTGTTTCCCTCGGACAACCAGCATAACGGCGATGCTGCCTTCCCACAAGGAGGGGTGGGGTTAAAAAAGGTCGATCCTAAAATGTCACATCTTACCTTACCTCACGAATTTCCGTCTCCGGCGGTAAGGCCCTTTGAAGAACGGAGCTAACACATTAAAAACCTTCCACGAAAAGGCCGTGTGCGACCGGCCTCAAGCAGTTGTCCCTTGGACTAAGCGGTCACGCTCCCAGGTTGTTAAGACCAACACTAGTCCGACTTCTTTTTCAGGTTCCTCAAGAAAATACCCTTCCACGGTGTGGGAAGTCGGAAATTGATATCAGCCCTCATACCCGTAACAGCGCACGAGGCCAAGTTGGTCACATTCAAATCCTTCCTACACCTAATAACTCTCTTATCTCCATGACTAACCCTCCTCATGTCTTTTTATCACCTCGCACCGCTAGGGCAAAAGATTCGAGTACGCGGAACGCCATTCGTGGTCTCCTGAAACCACGCTCTAAACTACACGTAGGAGCTTTAAACTATAGAATCCCGCACCATCGATGTGTGCTGCGTCTCCGAAATGCGCATACAGGATCCGAGTAGCGTCATTCATTTGACGTCACCATGCCAAAATAAAGAACCGACTCGATTCACACTTCGTGTATCTGGAAGCCCTGATTCTGCTTCCCGTTGCCTCGCCGGCGTAGGTATAGCATTGAGTTCCAGAGCAGAACTAGCTCTCTTAGAGTGGATCCCAGTAGACAGCCGTTTGTGCGCTGTCCGACTAAGTGGAACAGTAAGGACTCGGAAAGATAGGGACATTCGTCGTTACCTCTTCGTCGTCTCTGCCGACTCTCCCACTGACTGCAGCTCTGGTGATGTGAAGGACGAGTTCTACAGAAAGCTCTCTGATCTCCTCCAAAACGTTAGGCGCTCTGATATAGTAATAATGGCCGGTGACTTTAATGCTCAAGTAGGTAAACTAAGCGAAATAGGAAAGACACCTGGGTGGATCCTATGGTGTCGTGGCTCAAAGAACAGATAATGGCGACCGTTTGTTGCAGCTATGCTCAGATAACCGCCTGTTCCTTGCAAATACTAACTTTAAGCATAAGGAAAAACATCTTTTAACATGGCGACCCCCTAATTCGTCCCAACGGTGGACTCAAATAGATCACATCGCTATCAGCCACCGATGGAGGGGCTCGACAGAAGACTGTCACTCATTCTGGAGCACATGCTTAGATTCAGATCATGCTGTAGTGTGACCGCGTATTCGCCTGCGTCTTACCGAACGTAGGAAAGACGCTGTAGGGAAACCTCTTAGGGTCCTACTTAATGATAGCCAAGCTAAGAATATATTTCAGGAACAACTAGAAAAACAGTTAGGCAGCCACGTATATGATACCCACCCCGAGGCAGCATGGAATGATATCCGAAAAGCTGTGGAAACAGCAGTGATATCTGCTAGTAAGGTAAAACACAAAGTTAGGGAGAAACACTGGATCTCAGCAGCATCTATCGCACTGATAGATGCTCGGAAACTCATTCCACCTGACTCTGAACATAATGAAGAGCGGAGTCAGCTTAAGCGCAAGCTGACAAGAAGTCTACGCAATAATCGTGAACAGTGGGGGGGGGGTAGCGAAAGCAAGAGAGATGGAAAAGGTAGCGGCAATAGGTAATAGCAGACAATTATTCAGACTTGTTAAGAAAACCGACTGTTAGCGAAACACTCTCAGAGAAAGATGGACATATTATTCATTCTCAATCCAGGAGATTGGATCGATGGGCAGAACACTTCAGGGATCAGTTCAACTGGCCTTCAGCCACACTTCGGTTTCCCACGATCTCTAGTCAACCTGAATGGCAAGTTAATGTAAGTCCTCCGTCCCTTTACGAAGTTGAAAAAGTCATAGGAAATCTGAAACGAGGGAGAGCAGCAGGCCGACAGATTTACTCCTGAGATTTTTAAGGATGGTGGTCCAGTATTAGCAGTGAGATTAACTGAGGTCTTAGGTAGAATTTGGGAACTGGACGTAATCCCATCCGACTAGTCTCAATCACTGATTGTGCCAATCTATAAGAAAGGACAAAAGTCATCTTGTGACAATCACAGCGGAATCAATTTGACAAATATAGTGTCTAAAATATTAGCTTCAATAATACTTCGATACCTAACCAAAGCTTGTGAAGAACAGATTAGAGAAAACCAGGCTGGTTTTTGACCTTGACGTGACTGTATGGACCAGATATTTATACAACGTCAGGTTCTAGAACATAGACACACATCCAGGCGCCCTACAATGGTTGTATATCTTGACCTTGAGGAAGCATTCGACTCTGCTGATCATGAGGGTTATGGCAGTGTTTGTCACTGAAAGGAGTACCAAAGAAGTACATTAGCCTTATAAAAGCTCTCTACTCGAACACAACTGGTCGAGTGAGGGCTTATGGCGAACTGTCATCAGAAAGTGTTCGTCAGGGCTGTCCACTCTCTCCATTCTTGTTTAACTTTGTCGTTGACGTGCTATTAGATATAACACTTTCTTCGTCTAGATTTCCATGGGTTGAACTTCTACCGGTAGATTCACTTGGAATATACTGATGACATAGTTCTATTTGGTGAAGACGCTAACAAAATGCAGTCTTTTGACCACTCTAAGCAACAATGCAAGCATGTTCGGGATGCGATTCTCCCCCTCGAAATGTAAAATGTAACCTCAGGATTGAGTTGCATTGGCACCCAAACTAATGATAGGGAGTGAAGTAGTTGAGTGTGTCGACTGCTTCACTCGTCTCGGAAGTCTCATCAGCCCTTGTGGTCTGGTGTGTGACGAAATCTCAGCACGGATACAAAAGGCTCGATTAGCTTTTGCTAACTTGCATCGTTAATCGCGTAGTCGAGATATCCGTCTATCAACCAAAGGACGGGTTTACTGCGCAGCAGTTCGTTCCGTCCTACTTTATGGCAGTGAAACATGGCCGGTAAGAGTAGAGGATATTCGTAGGTTACTAGTATTCGATCATAGATGTCTTCGAAACATTGCTCGTATATCCTGTGACCATCGAGTAAGTAATGCAGTTGTTAAGAAACGGGTACTAGGTAAGAATGGCAAATCAATTGGTGACGTAGTGAAACTTCATCAGTTGAGATGGCTGGGACACGTGTTACGTATACCCAACCACCGACCGCCTCGACGTGCGATGTTCAGTGGTATAGGAGTAGGTTGGAAGAAAGCAAGGGGCGGCCAGATCAAAACATGGCACAAGTTCATGAAGTCACTGACAAGTGAACTGAGTCATGTTAGTAGGTGTAGACTACCTGGTTGGGGAGCGCGAGATGATAGCAACCGATGTTTAGAGACCTTGAATAACATGACTCAAAATCGTTTGCAATGGCGCAGGTACATCCACTCTGTGTTCTCCCAAATTCTAACCTTTTGAATTCATCATGTCCCTTTTTTTCTCTTTCCAAATTTATTTCACTGGATTATACTCTTTGAATAACATCTTCAAATCCTAATCTTTCCGATTACTGCCTATACTTTTACTACCTCTACCACAATGGGATTTGAATTCACAATTGTATCTCTGTGCTAATATGGTGTGGCAACTCGAACTGATGTACGTACGAAGTTCTACGTTGTTGCTAACTGACTGTAGCACGAAATTCACATATAGAAGTAACCGCATGGATGCTGCACGTTCTACTCAGAGATTTGGAAGGAATTACAAGTGTGAGAAATACAAAAGCATCACATTACTGTCAGTACCAGGAAAAACTGTTAACAGTGTTGTTGAAGTGGAAGAAAGATCCACTCAACGCCCAACTTCGCGATCAACAGGCTGGATTCCGTAAGGATCGGTCGTGCAGAGACAAAATCGAGAAACTACGGATCACGTTGAACAATCAACTGAATGGACCTCGTCACTATACATCAACATCCTTGACTATGAGAAGGCGTTTGACAGCGTGGATAAGAGAACCTTGTGGAACCTGAGACCGTCATCATCATGCAGAATTTATATGATGGACTATATTGCAAGGTCGTGCACGCAGGACAACTCAGAAATGAAATCCAAGTGAAGACCGGTGTAATACAAGGCTGCTTGCTCTCGCCCTTTCTTCTGGTGGTTGAGTGGATTATGAAGACCTACACATCTGAGAGAAAGCACAGAATACGTTAGGCAGTTTGAATCCAACTAGACGACTTGGACTTCGCAGATGATCTGGCTCCTCCATCCCATACACACCAACAAATGCAGGTCAAGACAACCAGTGTAGCAGCTGCCTCTGCAGTAGGAGGCATCAACAAGCACAAGGAAAAAACCAAGATTCTCAAATACAACACAGAGAACAACCCATGCATACTTGATGGAGAAGTTCTGGAAGAAGTAGAGACTTTCACATACCTGGACAGTATCATCGATGAACAAGGAGGATCCGATGTAGACGTAAAGGCAAGAGTGGCAAAGGGAATCATCCCCACACTTGAAGAACATGTGGGACTAAAAAACTGTCAACTAATATCAAAGTCAGAATATTAAATACGAACGTCAAGACAGTTCTGTTGCACGGAATTGAAGTTTACAAAGCTACTACAACCATAATCAAAACAGCACAAGTATTTGTAAACAATTGTTTACACAAGATATGAAATGTCTGTTGGCCGGATACTATTAGAAAGAACTTACTGTGACAGAGAACAAACGTTGGATAGGATATACATTCAGGAAATCACCAAATTGACCCCTAACTTGGAATCCTGGAGGGAGACGGCAAAGAGGAAGACCAAAGAACATATTGAGTCGAGAATTGGAAGTAGACATCGAAGGAATGAATAACAACAGGAAAGGATTGTGCAGGACAGTGTAATGAAGAATCCTGGTAAGAGGCCTATGCTCCTCCACCAGAGGTAAAAGGTGTAAGTAGTGAGTTATTTTACAAGTGTATAATTTTCACAGTAACTGCTCGTGAATTTTACCCGAATATATGCGTGTCGTCTCAAATAGTCAAAATACTACTTTGGCTGCTAGTAATTATCAATCATAAGTATGAGGAGTTCCGTATGCAGCAAACATTCAATTGAATTACAGAGTTATATTCGGTATAATAAAAACGATAACAGACACACAATATCAGTTCACACGTGTAAATCATAGTGTGAATTCACTAAATCATAATACGGTCAAAAAATCTATTCAAACTAAAAAAAATCACGGAAGAAATACGCAATCCTTGTACACTGAATTATTCACACAACTCAACATAAATGAAACACAAAAGCCATGATATACGGAACTTGTTCGGTTGGTATTGGGACGACAGATAGCTTAATATTTGTCACGTTAACAAAAATTGCTAAGAAATCGGAAATAGTGTGCTATACGACTATTATTCCTTTCTTCAATTATAATGATCAAGTGAAGTGAGAAAAAACAAGAACATGCTGTACACTTTCTGATATTTACAACGGAACTCAAACAGATAATACCGAAAGTATTTTTTCAGTCAAAAGCTTTGTATTTTCACTGGTGTAAATCTTTGATTGGAAATCTCCCGCACGATCACAAGCGACAGTTAATGCGGGATCAAAAGGAAGTCGACCTACGAAAAAAAAATCAAAATGTAAAAGAATTGCGGTTAATTTTTCTTAAATATATTATTCTACAGTGGACACATAAAATATATGGAACATCAATCAACAAGGGGAAGATGATGCGAACTCTTCAAGTAGAGAGTTCAAACGTGATGAACAGTTATTGAAAATCCTTACCTGTTTATCACCTACATGTATTATACTGTGTAAATATTTTAAGCATGATCTGCAATGAATATATAAACTCTGGTTGGAAGATTTTCAGCAGACAAGCAAATTGCTTGGAGAATGTTGCTGATACTTGGAGAAGAACAAGACAGCATGTGTTGCTTAGTAATTGTTTTAAAAATCTACTAAATACTTGGTTGAACATCTCCCAGTTTGCTTTAGAAAGGGTAAAAAAGACCATACGCAGCTCTTCCCTGATACGTCTGGTTGACAATGATCGTATGTTAGATAAAAACAAGTCATTTCGAATGATCTATAGTGTGACTTCGTTATTTCTAAATGGGGTTCGATCCCGCCTCCTACAAATATCAGAAGCTAAACGGATCCGCACTCAAAATCCTACTTTGTGTTTAGAAATTCATGATACCCCCTGTCCCTTCCTTGGTTGGATATGAATTAATAGATGATTTCGCTAATTTCTTTCACACCCCATATTTGTTTATCATTATTTCCTTCTGTTTATATTCTTCACTATCTAATAATTTACACACTTCTTATTGCGCAACTTTGATAATGTTTTTTGATTATTACTTTAAAACAATTAGTCCCTTTGATAAATTTCGATAATGATAAGACGAAGATTATCAGAACTATGTGATATATTAGCGCAATACATTTCGAACAATCTGGTCACACATATACTTGTTAAGAGCATTTACCCCGTTTCCTGTCTAGTTGACCTTTTATTTTTATATATAAATGCTCTTAACAAGTATGTGTGACCAGATTGTTCGAAATGTATTGCGCTAATATGTTACTTTAACGTCTATCTATCCAAGTTTGATCTACTTTCCATGTTGAACAACTTACTAGTAATTTTATTATTCTCACTACTATCGCACCTATCTTCTTGTTATCCATTTATATTTTTATCTATTATGTATCATTATAAAATCTATTTCACAGTGATCATTGACTAACGAATTGACTTGATTGGTTTAATATTTTCGTAAAAACACTCGTGTATATTAGAGAAAAGTCTGATGACGATCTAACGAAACAATATTGTTCGTTTATATATGTTATTCGCTTTTACAATGGGAATCTATAGTATTTTAAAATGCTGTGGGATTCCTAATCAGTGCGCATCGACGATCCCGCCCCGCGGGATTCGAACATAGGACCCATCGGTCTCATGCGAACCATCAGACCACTGAGTCGGCATCCAACGGTGTTAATGTCTAACTTTAACCAATCCACGAAATTGAGCCACATGCCAACCATTGTCTTCAGCGGGTTACTATCGCACAGTCAGTCAGTCAGTTCGAGTTGCCACACCATATTAGCACAGAGACACAATTGTGAATTCAAATCCCATTGTGGTAGAGGTAGTAAAAGTATAGGCAGTAATCGGAAAGATTAGGATTTGAAGATGTTATTCAAAGAGTATAATCCAGTGAAATAAATTTGGAAAGAGAAAAAAAGGGACATGATGAATTCAAAAGGTTAGAATTTGGGAGAACACAGAGTGGATGTACCTGCGCCATTGCAAACGATTTTGAGTCATGTTATTCAAGGTCTCTAAACATCGGTTGCTATCATCTCGCGCTCCCCAACCAGGTAGTCTACACCTACTAACATGACTCAGTTCACTTGTCAGTGACTTCATGAACTTGTGCCATGTTTTGATCTGGCCGCCCCTTGCTTTCTTCCAACCTACTCCTATACCACTGAACATCGCACGTCGAGGCAGTCGGTGGTTGGGTATACGTAACACGTGTCCCAGCCATCTCAACTGATGAAGTTTCACTACGTCACCAATTGATTTGCCATTCTTACCTAGTACCCGTTTCTTAACAACTGCATTACTTACTCGATGGTCACAGGATATACGAGCAATGTTTCGAAGACACCTATGATCGAATACTAGTAACCTACGAATATCCTCTACTCTTACCGGCCATGTTTCACTGCCATAAAGTAGGACGGAACGAACTGCTGCGCAGTAAACCCGCCCTTTGGTTGATAGACGGATATCTCGACTACGCGATTAACGATGCAAGTTAGCAAAAGCTAATCGAGCCTTTTGTATCCGTGCTGAGATTTCGTCACACACCAGACCACAAGGGCTGATGAGACTTCCGAGACGAGTGAAGCAGTCGACACACTCAACTACTTCACTCCCTATCATTAGTTTGGGTGCCAATGCAACTCAATCCTGAGGTTACATTTTACATTTCGAGGGGGAGAATCGCATCCCGAACATGCTTGCATTGTTGCTTAGAGTGGTCAAAAGACTGCATTTTGTTAGCGTCTTCACCAAATAGAACTATGTCATCAGTATATTCCAAGTGAATCTACCGGTAGAAGTTCAACCCATGGAAATCTAGACGAGGAAAGTGTTATATCTAATAGCACGTCAACGACAAAGTTAAACAAGAATGGAGAGAGTGGACAGCCCTGACGAACACTTTCTGATGACAGTTCGCCATAAGCCCTCACTCGACCAGTTGTGTTCGAGTTATTATTATTTCAACACATATATATTGTTACAGGAGTGCGCCAAATATATATGCACCACACAAAACAATGAAAATTTAAGAAAAAAACAATGAGGGACGTAAAAAAAACAATAATGAAGAGATTGGTGTAAGGGAATGTTGTAATAATCATATTCATAATGAGGGAACGGAAAGGTATAAGCAGAAGAAATCTTTCAGTTAAAGAAGAAGCAACCACTTTTTACGAAGAAAGTAAAAGGTCACAGCAGGATCGCCACTGGCTTCTATCCTGAGCCATATCTGATAACGTCTCCAGCTATTGTGTTGCATCATCTCTCGGACCCTAACCAGGGAGTCGAGAAGGACTGACACAAGCCAGCCCTTTGCAGCTTTCTTTCATACCACGACACCATGTCATACACTGACCACCTCTCCGCTTTCTCCAACCAGTCCCAGAGTCGGCAAACAATGCACGAAGTGGAATTCTCTGGGACGACATTCGTAGAACATGTGCAAGCCACCGAAGTCGGTGTTTCAAGATGGTGACACCAATTGCATTATCTTCTCTGTGCCCGAACACACGATGCCGAACCTCTGCATTACTAACATGGTATTGCCACTGGATATCAGCAATCCTTCGGAGACATCGATGATCGAATACAGAAAGTCGTCTAACGTCTTCAACTCGGAGAGGCCAGGTTTCACAAGCATAGAACAAAACTGCTCTCACCGACGCGTTGCAAATCCGACCTTTTACAGCCAGACTAACATCACGAAGGCGCCAAAGATGGCCCAGATTGGCATAGACCGCTCTGGCTTTCACTATACGTGCATTGATCTCATCACTCATACCCCCACCAGCACTTATGCAGCTACCCAGATACACGAACTTCTCGACTACTTCTATCTGATCACCATCCAGGGTGAGTACAGGATTAGAATCCTGCCAGTCTTGTAGAAGTACTTTGCAATTCGAAGGTGCAAAGCACATACCATACCTACGGACACTGATTGCCAACTGATTAAGCGCGAATTGCATGTCTTGGGCATTATCGCACAGTAAGACAATATCGTCCGCATACTCAAGGTCGAGAAGTCTTTCTCCAGGCAACAGATCCACACCACCATTGCTTACATGCATCAGAGCTGTTTCCAGAATGTCGTCGATGGCAAAGTTGAAGAGGAATGGTGAGATTGGGCAACCCTGTCCAACCCCACTGCTCGAATAGAACAATGGAGAAAAGTGGTTGTATGCCCTCACTCTGCCTGAGGTGTTTGTATATAGGGCTTTTAGGATGTTAATAAACTTCTCAGGCACACCACTTAGTCGGATAGCACATAAACGACTGTCTACTGGGATCCACTCTAAGAGAGCTAGTTCTGCTCTGGAACTCAATGCTATACCTACGCCGGCGAGGCAACGGGAAGCAGAATCAGGGCTTCCAGATACACGAAGTGTGAATCGAGTCGGTTCTTTATTTTGGCATGGTGACGTCAAATGAATGACGCTACTCGGATCCTGTATGCGCATTTCGGAGACGCAGCACATATCGATGGTGCGGGATTCTATAGTTTAAAGCTCCTACGTGTAGTTTAGAGCGTGGTTTCAGGAGACCACGAATGGCGTTCCGCGTACTCGAATCTTTTGCCCTAGCGGTGCGAGGTGATAAAAAGACATGAGGAGGGTTAGTCATGGAGATAAGAGAGTTATTAGGTGTAGGAAGGATTTGAATGTGACCAACTTGGCCTCGTGCGCTGTTACGGGTATGAGGGCTGATATCAATTTCCGACTTCCCACACCGTGGAAGGGTATTTTCTTGAGGAACCTGAAAAAGAAGTCGGACTAGTGTTGGTCTTAACAACCTGGGAGCGTGACCGCTTAGTCCAAAGGACAACTGCTTGAGGCCGGTCGCGCACGGCCTTTTCGTGGAAGGTTTTTAATGTGTTAGCTCCGTTCTTCAAAGGGCCTTACCGCCGGAGACGGAAATTCGTGAGGTAAGGTAAGATGTGACATTTTAGGATCGACCTTTTTTAACCCCACCCCTCCTTGTGGGAAGGCAGCATCGCCGTTATGCTGGTTGTCCGAGGGAAACACCTTACTACTGTCACACCCCTCTACAGTCAGCAGTAAGACTTCGCCCTCAGACCTTGAGTTGCTGCTTTTAGTCTTACCGTTCTCCAATCGACCTGCCTGGCATGGTAGAATCTACAGGAACATATGTTCCAGCCAATATAGCTCGATTGGGTCATCACGATAGGCAAACCCGACCACCGCGTCAATGTAGCAGCTTCGGTCGAGTTACTATCGCACAACAGACCCAATTGAACTCCACTGGTCACTGCTTCTCATTAGGGGTTAGGCGTTCGCGCGCGAGAACCGGTAGGTCTTGGGTTCGAATCCCACGGGGCGGGATCGTGGGTGCGCATTGTTGAGGAGTCCCACAACAGGACGAAACGGTCGTCCAGTGCTTCCAGGTTTTCCATGGTGGTCTAGCTTCAATTGATTCTTGATCTCAACTATTAAATTAATATAATATCTAGAAAACCCCTTTCTGATATTTTAAGATAGTTGTTTGGCTTTCTTAAATTAACATTTATTTGTGTCTAATAATGATTATATCAAATAGTAAGGTGCAATCAGACACAAATTTATACTATTATACATACCCAGAAATCGAACATTTTTCTCAACAGCCAATGCTTCAGCACCTCCGTATGAAAACACGTTCGTACACTGAGCACAATTGGGACATTTGTATCCACTCATATTTTCAATTAAACCAATTACTTTCATATTTGTCTTCGTACAAAATCCAAGCTCCCGACTTACATCGCACAAGGATACTCTCTAAAATAGAAGAATTACTCAATTTTATTCTACCTATAACTGCTGACGTTTACATAATAAGTCTATTTTGTCTCAATCACGATAGCTGGTTGTGCAATCAATTATTTGTCTATTTTAATTGACTCTCAATTATAAATGATAGTAATAAAAATTCGCTTCATGTTTTATTTGACTTCCCAAAATAAACATACACATTACTTTTAAACCAGTGTGCATATTTTTTGTTGTTCACGCCTTACAATTTTCTGTCCAGTTTCCAGAATTTATTTCAACTTCACTAAGTACGTTATATTAAACGTTTGTAAACATAATGCTACTTGCAACTAGGCTGCTTGAAAGTGACACAATATCTTGAAATAAAGTGAATTTATAATATTCTGAGAATCCTGTTTTTGTACAGGAAAATAGTCGGTATGATCATACAATAGCGAATAACAATTAGTATACTGGTTGTTAAATATTCTGAGAGAATTAAATCATCTAGTGTGATAATATATACTTGACTATCTTCTATAGTAATCATATCACATTATCATCCCGACCGTCGCTGCTACCTTGACGTGGTGGTCGGGCTTGCCTATCGTGATGAACCAATCGAGCTATACTGGCTGAGGCGATCGTTCCTCAAGGTCCTACCATACCAGACAGATCAGTTGAAGAACAGTAAGACTAAAGGCAGCAAGCCCAATTTTCGAAAGCGAATTCGTACTGCTGACTGTACAGAGGTGTGACGGCAGTAAAGTGTTTCCCTCAGAAAACCAGCATAACAGCGATGCTGCCTTCCCATAAAGGAAGGGTGGGTTTAGAAATGGTCGACCGTGAAATAACACACCTCGCCTTATCCCATAGATATCCGTCTCCGGTGATAAGATCTCAACAAGTATGGAGCTAACACAAAAAATGGTTCTGTGTGACCGACCTCAGACAGTTGTCCCTTGGGCACTGCGGTTATGCTCTCAGGTCACTAAAACTAGCTCTAACCCAATTTCCTTTTCAGGTACATCCAGAAAAGCCCTTCCATGGTGTGGGAAACTGGGAAGTGATAACTTCCCTCATACCTTTAACAGTACTTAAGGTCACTGTATTCATAACCAATCTCCATCTTCAATCCCTATTATTCCTCCTACATCGACTTTCAATACTAAACTTCCTATTTTGGCTTCCTCATCAAGTATCAGCATAGACAACGATTCCAGTGCGCAAAACACTGTACAAGGTCCAGTGAAACCTCACTTCAAACTACACATTGGAGCCTTCAACGTACACACCCTGAGTCGAATCGGCCAGCAAGCCTTCTTGGCTAAAACCCTAAAATTTCGTACCACTGATGCATGCCGTGTCTCCGAAACACGCATACAGAGTAATAGTGTGCTCATTCAGTTGACCTCACGGACCGACGAGATACACCCTCTGTATATCTGGCGACCCGATGGATAGTTCTCTTGGACTGGCGGGTGTAGGCATAGCAAGTACGAGGGCACAACACGCACTATTAAAATGGATCCCCGTAAACAGTCGCCTATGTGTTGTTCGGCTAAATGTCTCCGTAAGAACTCGGGAGGATAGGGACACACGTGGTTACCTTTTCGCCGTCTTCGCCTACGCTCCCACTGACTGCAGCCCGGATGAAGTGAAAGATGAGTTTTACAGAAAGCTCTCTGACCTTCTTCATAAAGCTAAACGCTCAGACATACTACGCGTAGCAGGTGACTTTAAAGCCCAAGTAGGTAGCTTAAACCAAGCAGAAAGACATTTAGGTGGGTATTTTCGTATCCCGGCTTAGAGAACAGATAATAGTGATAGTCTACTTCAACTGTCCTTAAACAAAGCAAGTCCTAGGATATGTAATTATCGGTATGAGTACTAAAATCCGCGTCAAGGCAAAGAAAAATAGAAACAAGGAAAGTCAAAACCATGACAACAGCAGTGACACAGTAAAAGTACGTATATTTTGGACGGGATTTTTCTGACACCAACTGAAAGTACGCACTGATCTATTGAGCTTTTAGTGAAACTTCGGAAGTATCGAGAAATTCATGACGTGTTGAGGGTTATTGCGCGAGAAATGGACAGAAGGAACCAACACATTTCAAATCGGTCAAACAGTTTAGTGAAAGCAAGGATTATGCACAATCGGACTGACCGTCAACATTCTATGTTGATGTAAACTTTGAATGTGTAGAATTTTTAATTATTTTCATTCGCCGACTTACTGAACGGATGACTCCATCAAAACGTAAAACATAGAAGCACCTAAACCGATTGATTTTTAGGGACCTCGAGGATTATATTGAGCAATATAAACCAAGACAGGACAAGTGTATCGACAGGAATGGGAGTATGCAGTAAAAGATAAGTTTGATGAACTCTGAATTTGTCAAATCACGTTTTTATGAACTTACATTGTCTATTTATTGGACAATAGGTAGTTTGAAAAGAATGAATAGAAATGAGAAATTAAGTTTGAAAAATATTACCAGTGATAACTTATTGAGAACGAAAGTTAATTCACCTGTGGAGTTGAAACAATAATAATTCCTACATCTACATCAGATGTGGACTTCTGTAGATGTTCGAGGACAGTTATATGTTCATCTGATGTTCCAGGAGGAGTATCAATGACCAGATAATCGAGCTCTCCCCAACAAACTGAATTCAAAAATTCACCCACCATACTACCTTTGCGTGGTCCACGCCAAATAACTGCAGAATCGGGATTATCTAACAGAAACCCGATTGATATCACGGGAAAGCGTTTGGTGTGTCCGTCAGCATAGACAGGTAGCCAGCCTTCAGCACATGAATGGATCTGAAAACCATAATAGATGTTTAAAAAAAGTAAAAAATAGAGGTTAAACTTATCAACTGATTTCAAAATTGTGTATAACAAATGTAAAAAGGTAACTAAGAGTTTAAAATAAGTCTTGAAGTCGAAACCCGGCCGCAGTAGCTACCCTGAAGTGGTGATCGGACTTTCCTGTCTTGGTGACTCAGTTGGATTATATTGGCTGGAACATATATTCATATAGGTCCCAGCATCCCAGGCAAATCAGTTGAAGAACGATAAAACTAAAAACAGCGGATTAAGGTCCGAAGGTGAAGCCATAATGTTTCCTTCAGCAAACCAACATCTGCAGCGATAGAGCCTCATAATGGAGGAAATGGGTTGAAAAAGGCTGACCAAAAATGTCACGCCACCTTACCCCACGGGCTCTCATCTCCGGAAGTAAGGCCTTTTGAAGTGGAACTGGGCTCAAGCAATCATCTCTTGGGGTCTGCAGTCCTGCTACCAGATCGTTAAGAACACCAATAATTCAATTTTTCATAAGTCCCTCAAGAATGATTATACGTTTACAGTGCGGGCAACTGGGAAAAGAAAACCGCTCTCATACCTCTATGAGCACCCGAGATCTTATTGACGATTAAGCCCCTGCCTCACCTTTTAATAACCACGCTCTAAACTATATGGAGCTTTTAATTTTCGAACCTCGTGTCAGATGGAACGACAGGCTTCTCTAGCTAAGACTCTAGAATCTCGCACTATTGATATATACTGCGTCTCTGGAACGCGCAGTCAGGATTAAAGTACAGTCATATATTTAACCTCTACTTGTCATTATAAAGAACCGGCACGATTTGTCCTTCAAGTATCTGGAGATCCCACTGCTACTTCCCGTGCTCTCTCTCGTGGAGATAGACAGTCGTCTGTGTGCTGTTCGACTAAACGGGACAGTAAGAATTAGAAAAGATATGGACACATGCCGTTGCCTTTTCGTTGTCACTACCTACACTCCCACTGATTGTAGCTCGCATGAAGTCAAAGATGAATTTTATTGGGAAGCTATCTAACCTTTAAAAATTTAAAGGCTTTTATGTATTATTAGTGGCAGGTGATTATAATGCTTAAGTAAGCAAGCTAAACCAAACCGAAAGGCACTTATGTGGATCTTATAACGTTGCGGCTCAGCGAACAGATAATGGCGGCCGTCTGTTGCAACTATGGTTAGATAACCGTCTGTTTCTGGCAAACACCAACGTTAAACATAGAGAGAGATATCGTCTGACGTGGAGACCTACACAATCAATTCATCGATGAACTTAAATAGATCATCTTGCCGTTAGCCATCGTTGAAGGGGATCGAGTGGAGACTGTTACTCATTCCAGAGTACTAGAGAAAGAGCTAGTCAATCGTGAAAACGGTATCCACGCCGAGGTAGCTAGGAATAATATACAAAAAACTGAGAAAACAGCAGCGATATCTACTAGTAACTTAAATCAAAAGGCTAAGAAAAGTCAGCGAATTTCAGCGGCATTTATAGCACTGACAGATGCTCGAAAACTCATCCCGCCTGGGTTTGAACAGGATAAGGAGCGGAGGCAACTTAAACATAGACTGATCAGAAGCCTACGTAGTGATCATGAGCAGTGGTGGGTATCAAAAACAGAATAGATGGAAAAGGCAGCAGCAATAGGTAACAACAGACAACTGTTCATACTCAAGAGGGAAATGGGTATTAGAAATACGGCTGTTAGTGAAACTATTTCGGAAAAAGACGGGACAATTATTCACTCTCAATCCAGGAGATTAAACCGATGAACAGAACATTTTAGGAAACAGTTCAACTGGTCTTCAGCAACACTTCAGTTACCCAATATCTCCAAGCAACCTGAAGGTGAAATTGACTTAAGTAATCCAACTCTAAGTGAGGTTGAAAAGGCTATTAGTAATCTAAAGCCAGGGGGAGTAGCAGGATCCGATGGACCAACACTTGAGATTTTTATGGATCATAGTCGAGTTTAAGTAGTTAAATCATCCCAGGAGGAGTCCCACAATAGGACGAAACGGCCGTCCAGTGCCTCCAGGTTTTCCATGGTGGTCTAACTTCAATTGGCTCATGATCTCAACTGCTGAAATTACTACAATCTCCACAAAACCCCTTCTGATACTAATCAACATATGCTCACTAGTGACTGGCTTCAAGAGATATATCCTGGAGTTCTAATGAGAAGCAGTGACCAATGGAGTTCAACCGGGTTAGTTGTGAGGTACTAACTCACTGATGACAATGGTGGATGTGTCGCTCAATTTCGTGGATTAGTTGAAGTTAGGCATTAACACCGTTGAATGCCGGCTCAGTGGTCTAGTTGGTTAAGCGCCTGGCTCGAGACTGATAGGTCCTGGGTTCGGATCCCGCGAGCGGGATCGTGAATGCGCACTGCTGGGGAGTCCCAAAATAGGACGAAAAGGCCGTCCAGTGCTTCCTAGGTTTCCATGGTGGTTTAGCTTCAATTGACTCATGATCTCAACTGTTAAACTGGGAAACTTAAAAAACCACCTAGTATTCAAGCTCTAGCGATAGGATGAATAAGACGTGGTTAACCCACGTCTAGAAGTTATAAGTCTTTATACACAGAGCGTGAACCTATACATTGATCGTGGTAACGACGAGGAGGAATCTGTGTCTAACCTGATCCAATTATGCTATAATTTCAATGTGCTACAGGCAACACTTTTCCGATAAATAATCAAAAAACGTGATCCAATCCAGTGTAGCCATGAAGGAATGATCTAGTTTTAGAATCTCATCCCATACTCAGTACGTAACTCAACAGCTTATCATGATTCTCTGAATCTTAGTCAAAATACTACTGGTTAAGTGAACTCATGAAACAAAGACAGTGTCTGAAAGCTACCAGCACTGAAACAGTTTATCGTCTCAAGTTTAGTACTTGGAGTGCTTAGTCGACACATGTTGACCAATAATGAGAATTACGTTTAGTGCCCACTAAGCCAAGGGAAACATCGACGAAACTGTTGGTTTCCTAACATCTGTTGAACAGCTCTCCACTCAAAAGGGTTTTGGTAACCAATACAATCTACAGTTAGCATAAAACTTAACATTTGATGCGTTTAACTTGTAGTATATCAGTGTCAAGGATTTTTATGTGCAGACTTAGGACGAACAGCATGATATATATATAATTTGGTGATGAAATTTCACTTACAGTCCTGTTACTAAATGAAATAAACGGTAGACAAAAACTCAAAATTTCTTACTGTTACTGACTTTGTTGTTTTCCAAACCAAGTATACGAGGTATAGACGGTCCACAAAAGTCAATATCAAGAACACCAACACAGAAACCACTATTCCACAGGTTAATGGCGACTTGAGCAGCGACCGTGGATTTCCCGACACCTCCCTTCCCAGAAGTTACAACCAAGACATGTTTGATGTTATTTATCCCCGGTCGGATTAAATCCTTATCAGAAATATCCTGCAAATAGATTTTATGCATACAGAAACATACGGACAAAACACAAGTTGTTTGAACATTTTATTGATAAAAATACAGAATGGGGAATGAGTCCATAAACTTTCGAAATTGTTGAAAAACTTTGGTGCTATCCGTACCGATGATTATAAGAACTCTCAGGTCTGGAACTGCTGTGACGGGAGTAGGGACTACGTTCTCTACGACTAGCAGTCGGTGTAGAGCCCATATGTCTACTGTATTCATCAGACCGCCTTCTTTCAGACGGACGGTCTTCAATAAAGGCTGGGGGACCATGTTGCCAACCATAAGGAGGAAGATCATATGATGGTAAAGGGTGTAGGTTATGTTCATATCGTGAGTAATAGTTATATCCCATTTCATGAACAAAATGTCGGTTACCCGCAGGTGGAGTAAAACTTGAAAATGGATCACGACGGTGGCTGGTATGATGAACATAGTCCATACTCCCATTAAAATGACTTCGGTAAGGCGGTGCTGAATAAGAAGGGTCGATTCGAGGCTTGAAATACTGGTAGGCAGAAGGCGGAACAGAACGTATTCTTAGATCCTGAAACTTGGAGTTTTGCCTTGGACGGATTTTCAGTTCCGTACCATATAATGTGATCCCTTCAAAAAGTGAGCAAGCATATGGGACAGACTCTTCATCCTCAAACGTTACGAAGGCGAATGTATCCTTAACGGTAACATCCTCTAAAGGTCCAGCCTGAAGAAAAAGTTCGTACAAGATATCAGTTGTTATTTTGGGATTAATGTTTCCAACGTAAATACATCGATCTGCAGTCATAGTACCGTCGTTTTAGATTTTCCCGGTTTATTTCTGTTTCAGCCTCAGTGCTTGAAAATAAGTAGTAGTATGAAGATGTTGTAGGGTTAAACTATGTGCTTTTTTGTTTCAAGACTGTTAAAATCTTAGCTTGTGTGGGGATGATGAACAGAACTAAATCTGTTTCTGGGTTGTACATTTGTCATTGCCAAGCAGTTTGAAATTTGTGACTACATTTTCGATGGTGCTTCTCTGTGCCAAAGATTATACATCTAAATTAGATTCTCATTCTTCTCTGTAGTCTCAAAAATCAGGGGACAGGATGAACAAAAAATGTTAAATTTTTCCAACATCAACCTTTTTCCTTCACACAGACGTTAGATTGTGGAGATATGCATGACAAACTTATTTTGTAAATAGTTTTTGATATTATTTGCAATTATTCTGTTAATTTTTAATAGTCTGTACATTTGCCACAAAATGATTGTATATGTTGTATATGTTGTTCAAGTGCATGACCTTGAACACATTTCCGTCGTGTTACACGCGTAGCATGACACACGCTGTTGTCTGCTGGCAAATACACCACTATACACACGCCTCTTGTTCTCTATTGCTCGCGATTGTGATAACTGAACTCTAAATAATCTACTGTCTACATTCATGGACCACAGCCTCATTTGCATTGTGTTCTACGTTTGGCTGTATTATTGGAAGCACAACAATCTTATTTAAATCATCAGTCATCTATAATTGTGGATTCTGGTGCCAAACGCAATCGGAACAAATACAAGACAGCTGAATTGAGCAACGTCCCTAATTTTTATGATGTTTATAACGTATAACTAATATTAAAGAGGAATAATGTATATTTGTAAAATATAATTTTACTTGAAAAAGCTTGGACCAAATTGCCAGACGAAACGTTGGAATTACTTCAAATCCTTCTGGTGAGATCTTACAAATATATATTATTCCTCTTTAATGACCCACATTAACACGGCGCCTAAATATTGCGAAACTACTCGTTTGTGGAGATATGTCTGACAAGCTTATTTTGTAAATAGTTTTTAATATTATTTGTATTTATTTTGTCAACCTTTCACTGTATGTATGTTTAACATTAAATGACTGTAACTGTTGTTCTAGTAAATGACTTTGAACACACTTCCGTTGTGCAACCACATAGCGTGACATACTCTTGCTGGCTAACAAATACACTACTACTCACACATTCCTCGTTCTATCTTCGTCTGTGATTGAGTTAACTGAAGTCTAAATCAAACACTATCTACATTTACAGACTGTAATTGGAATATATCACATCCTACGTTGGATTATATCGCTGGGGAATTCGTCAACCAGATTAGAATTACCAAGCATTTATAATTGTGGTTTCTTAGTACCAGACCAAAGCCGAACACGCATCATTTTGGTGAACTTAAGTAAAGTCCCAAATTTCTATTGTATTTGTAATAATTAACTTATACATATTAACATTTCTATTGATCTTTATTAACGTTCTTGACACTTTTCGCGTTTATATATCGTCTGGTCCACCGCACGTTCAAATTTAGACGAAAGTTTTCATGTATAACTGATATATTATAACATTGCTGTTTGTATGCAATAATTTTATTACTATTTTTGAGTTTATATACCGTTTGGTCCGCCACAACTATCTGGTGAGCTGTCATTTTGGAGCATGAATACTGTGTAGCGGTGAATAAATCACCAAATTACATATCTTCGTTGCAGTGCAACAATGTTGCTGAATTTTTTTAACCCTAACAAACAATTAACTGAAAGCTCTCAACGTAATATCATATCCCGGTACAACCAATGCAATATACTTAACTTATTAGTCTTCAGTTCGCTTAGTTCTGTCTGGAAATAAATATTCTGTTCTTCAATACCGTCACAATCTTTTAGATCTATACTTGGAAGACATAAAGATATTGCCTGATTACGTTACATCCTATTACACAACCTTGAGACACTTATTCACTTTTGTAGTATCACAAGGTTCTAATCATTCATTTTAGTATTTCAGAAGTTCTGTTCAGCAAACGATGAAAACAAAGGGATTTTTATGCTTGTGCTCTGAAGAATTTTATCTATTTTGTTCGGCCACACACTTTAGAGTTGATCCGTGCTTGGATAAAATCCATTTATCCAAAGAAGTACATTCCTCTCCATCTTTAAATTATTTGAATTCGAGAGTACTCTGTTATGCAGAACTTTATCAACTGCCATCTACAAATTCACTTGAGAGAATTTCATTGTGTAGTTTATATATATATATATATATAGTTCCAAATAATAAAAAGTTCGATAAGTATTCAATGTGGGCTTTGACTGCATCTGCTTTTATGGGCCTAACTACCTGAAGGTTCACTGCCAATCGTCCAAACAATTTATCCGCCAAACCATTTTAGTCTTGGCACTTTGTACCTTCGTTTGGAAAAGGTTTTAATACCCTAGTCATAACCCTTATTTCTCAACGTACGAATATTTTATCATTCAGCATGGAATAATTAACATCCCAGTGATTTGGCAAAATAAAGAAGCAATGAACTCTAACTTCTAGGTATAGCGCTTTTATTCTGACAGAAAGTTATTAGTCGACTTGTAACCGCTTATCTTTAGCTGTTATTTCAGTTTTCTCCTAGAATCTACAGTCGCAAGAATGTTGGTTAGAACAATTCGATAATGTACTGGTTCATCGGTTGTTAAAAGTGATTCGTAAGTGCTATGTTAAGCCCATATCATACACTCACTCATCTTTCCAATTGTAAGTAAACAGTCTGTGTCGAATCTTTAGAATTCTGAAAGTTCTAGCACACACTCTAAGAAAAACGCCTCACTTAATCATGAGGAGCCAGACAAGATTGCCCAAAACATCCGTTGCTTGTCGTTTCCCAGATAGGTTCTGGCACACCTAAGAAGTGTGTTTCATAGCATTAATTGAGACCGAGATAACTGGTCACATTGCTTTAAATATGTGCAGTCGACTACATTGCACACAAGTGGCAACAGTGTTTAGTCTACTTAATATTACAAACATAAAGTCTGCCGAAAACACACTGCTTAAAATGGTGATCTACCAGACACATGGTTTATTTGCAAGACATTACGTAAATCCAACAGCAATGCAGCCTGTTTTGTGATTTTCTGTTCCTCTGCAACCACTAAATGCAACCACTATATGACCGCTTCTCAAAGTCTTAATAATACCATTGACTCATCACAGCATCATAAGCCATTCAGTGTGATAATTCAATTCATTATGCTTGTTTCTGGACCTAAAGCCCGACTTGAAAACCCAGAATTGCAATAAGTCTCTTCGAAACTGGATCAAATTATTGGTAGTCGTTTCCTTCTACATTAAAATAAAGCCCACGTTCCTTGGCAATCTTCATAACCCTATCATTAAAATCACCCACTTCAGCAGGACAGTGGCATTTGGGCAATGGCATGTTAGCTCTTCACTATAGAAAGTTTTTTAAAAGTAACTTTAAACCAGTTTACTACTGTGCATAACAAAACCACATGTCTTAGAAATAATCCCAAGCAATTCTATCTCAAACATTCGGAGAATTACTCCCAGCACTGCTCCCAACAGGGTAGATAAACCTTGCAAATAACATACATTAGTCTTTGCCACTAGAATAATAGACTTAATCCCGAAATTGTAGGGTTGACGTGATGTGACTGTCAAATGTATGAGATCTTACGTGTAAATCAGCGAAACGCTGTTCATGACTTCTGGAAAACACATTCGGGCCAGGGATAGAACAGCGTATTCAGCATGAAAAAGAAGATGTATCTCTAAGTGGTCAGGCCTGCAAAGCTGAGCCATGTCATACCGATTAATTCTCTCTGCATTCACAATCCCTGACCTCTCAGTGTCAAATGTCAAAAGCAAATCTTCACAGTTATCGTTTGTTCAGTCTCAAGTATCGCATGCTTGAGAACTAATGCAACTACACACCATATGCCCCAAAGATGAAAATTGAGCTCGTAGGAGACCCAACAGAACTATTCGAGTCGTTCAGCAAAGCGTTCACATTAGCATTTACCTGGCGTAAATAGCTTACACAAACAATCAGATTTTTCAGCACAATAGAACAAACCCAAAACTAATACTCAGTAATTTGTGAGATACGAAAAAGTTATAGAAGCCTTTTGGAGGCGGAAATGATGGGATATTGGTTAGTTTGGCTAAGTACAGGTGAGTAGCTAAAGCGTTTCGCATAATGCTATATCCCTCTGCCCTCAATAGGGGAGTGGGCCTGAATATTCATCGAAACTGGAATTTTTGTCCTAAGAACCGTATTTGACCTTGTTTATTTTTGATGCAAACTAGACACAAACACACACACAATTTCAATCCCACCACTTCATATTACAAATGTACACATTTTTCGTACCCACCTTTTGGAATAAAGATTAATACAGTGACTGGTCATGAAAATGGGTCTTGGTCAAAAGCAATTTGACATAGATATGTTCAGACCTATTATGATATGAATTGTACTAAAACTATTCCGCATTTTTTCTCCGTAAAATTTATAATTTTGTTCATTTAATTCCACTTATCTGTTTATTCTAGAGAATCGGCCTACATAAAGTCAAGAAACGCCACAAATGCGATTTCTTTCATAAGGATATCACAAAATATATATTGTTAACTTTTTACTGAAAGCTCAATTTATTCTAAACTATTAAATCTAACCCTATCATAGATAATAATATACAATAACAATAGATAATAATAATAATGTATATTTCTGCATGTGCAGGTACACACCGTTTTTACAGGCATGATCTATAAATTACAACATTTGTTGGTTCACAGAATGTTTCCCAACTTATTAAGTTTATAGTTGTTATAAAGTGAAATCGTAGAGCGCTTGCTGTAGACTATGACCTTGAGAGGACGCGTACATCAAGTTTGTTCCAAACGTCCGAGGTTTCATAGCCATGCTCTCAGAGCAAGATTCTGAAGAAAAAAGAGAAACAGAAGAGCAGCAAGGCACTTGGATATGAACGCAAAACGTTGCTTAACATAGTGTAGTAGAACGGACAGAGGTATAATAAATTAGAATAAATTCATATTATATCTTGTTAGTGAAATGAAGTCAGAGGCTCCATATTATAGAATGTACTAATAAAGAACAATGAGTTGTGATGTTTAACAAGTTGGAGTAAGCTCACATGAAGGAAAGGAAGTCAAGGCTGTTACTAGGAAAGCGGTTTATAAGAAGGGTGTGTATATAGAGGGTGAAGTGTTAAGAATATTAATGATTACATCTTTTATTGTTTAACTTTTTTTCATTTTTTTGTTTTTCCGATGCCAGCCACATAATCCTAGTGTAAAAATCCGAGTTAGCATGTTATGGGTTGTCTTAGTAGAATAGCTAATCCAGCATAATATTGGAAACATGAGTTTGAGTGGTAAGCGTAGGAAAACAATCTATATCACATATTGATTGAATTATTCTCAGTCATGAGGAGCCTGATACATACAAAATGTTCTGTCCCCACAAGCATGGGTGGATTGAAGTTATCGCCCTCACCATCAATGCTTGCTGGTCAGTAACTCCACCCTCCCTCCTTTTGTGATGTTAGGCTCATTTAGCATTATTTTTGTATATACGTCATTCCTCGCACAATCCTCTGTTTCAAAAACTGTTGGAAAGCACTGTTTCTATAAGTACCATTTTACAAGCTTATCAGACAGTTACAAGCTATGGACTGTGGGTAAAGCATCGATGCAGTGCAGTGTTGACTATAGTATAAAGCATAGTTTGCCAATCAGAGTATAAGCGTTAAGAAGGGTATATTGTAGGATAGTTGTTTATTTAAGCAGGCGGAAAAAGTATAGAAGTATATGAGTTGTGGATATGAGAACGAGTGGAGAAATAATACTAATTGCTAGTCAACATAGTGTACTGAAGAGTAAAAAGTTAATACAGGATAAACAGGAAGGGACTCACAGTGACTTAGTGCTGATGTTATTTTCTGTTGTCCTAACCAGTTGATTGGTAACAGGCTCCATAGATGCAAGACCACTGGAAGTAGGCAGCCGATTGTGCGGTCCTCTTGACGTTTTAGGGTGGTAGTGAGTGTCCCTTATCGACCGAGTTTATTTTAACAGTAATGATAGGTCCATTGAGTTACCTGTCTACTTCAAGTGAAGAAATGGGGTGGAAAAAGTAATTAATACAACTGCAAAGTAGGAAAAATAAGGCAAACTGAACTTGAAGTCCATTTTGGTCTAGACATGGAGAGAGCCTATGATGTCTGAGTGGGGTGCAGATGTGTTCGTACGTGCAAGATTAGTGCAAGTGAGGGCTTGATCAAGCAGTTTTACAAACGTATGTAATTCATCTGCCATGCGAGTTTCGGAGGGAAGACTGTTCCATATTATTGCATACTTGGTGAGGAAGAAGTTTTCCCGAGTTTTTGATCTGTATTTCTCAACTTTGACCGTAGATACTTTGTTTCGAAGTCCGTATTCATGTGAATCTCGGGAAAGAATTATCTTACACGTTGAATAAGTAAGGTTTTTGAGTAGTTTGAAGTAGAGAATCAAATTAGACCTAAGCATTCTCTTCCAAAGGGGTGCTATTCCTAAAATTTGGCATCGGGAACTATAGTCAATGACCAAGTCAGTCTTAAGTACCTTGCGAGTGAAGTCTCGTTGTATTCCTTCCACCTTTAATATATCAGATACGCGTAGGTTGGAAAATAAGAACGAGCAGTATTCAGCGATAGGTCTTACACAAACTTTGTAAAGAAGGATTTTAGATTCATTTTGATAGAAATTACGGAGAATGAAGCCAAGCAATTTTCGCATTTTGGATGCTTTGGCTGAGATGTGTTCAGAGAAATTAAGACTGTGTGAGTAATGTACCCCTAGGTCAGTTACTGATGCCAGTCTGGGCAGTGTGTGATTGCTAAGTGTTAGTTTCGTTTTGAGAGATGTGTCTCCTATACATAACCAGCCGCATTTCTCTGTGTTGAGCTCTAACCTCCAGCGTTTGAACCAGTCGTTTACCATGTTGAGTTCACGTTGGATTGTTTCCATAGTACTGCGTAAATCGGAAATGTCAGTTTTATAGATGACTTTTAAGTCATCGGCATAGAGGTAGGTCATACCTGTGCTAAAACACTTGCATATATTGTTGATATAGATTATAAAGAGCAATGGACCCAAGACACTACCCTGCACAACACCACTGGTTATAGGTCGAGGTGTAGATGTATTAGAGTTAATCTTGGTTATTTGATATCTGTTCGTAAGAAAAGACTTGATCCATTGCAAAAGGGGATTTATAATTCCAACTGACTTAAGTCTGTTGATTAGAAGATTATGAGGTACTTTATCAAAGGCTTTCTTAATGTCGAAGTATAGTATAATAACTAGTTTCTTCTGGTCACGTATACGAGTAACCTCGTTGAAGAAGTCTATCAGGCATGTACTGCACGACCTTGTTCTAATGAAGCCATGTTGTGACGGGTCTATCAGATCTTCCTTGAGCAGGTGATCAGATAGTTGATTTTGTATCACTTTTTCCATTATGCGTGATATGACTGGAGTGATATTTATAGGTCTGTAGTTTTTTTCTAGAATGGCATGTACACGCCATTTTTACAGGCATGATCTATAAATTACAAAATTTATCGTTTCACAGTATGCATGTTGAATAGTTATAGTCTATAAAAGTGAATATCAGTTCATCCCTTCAGACATACTGAGTAATCATCAAAATGTTTTCCAAAGTGGCATCGTGTACACGTTACACACTAGATCCAATCTCCGCATTATTATGTTAGGATTTTGGTCGTGCTGGGTATTTACGCGACGCAACTTTTTAAATTTATATTTGTCATAAAATAGACTTGTAGAGCGCTTGATGTGAACTGTGATCTTGGGAAAACACGTACATCCAGTTTGTTACAGATGTCAGAAGTTCCATAGCTGTGCCCTCAGGTCATGATTCTCAAAGAAAAAAGAGAAACCAAGGAGCAGAAAGGCACTTGTATATCAACGATAAACAATACTAAACTTTTTGTGGTGGAACAGACAGAGGTATGATAAATTACTAGGCTAAATCCACACCATCTCTTGTAGCTAAAGTAAAATGTAATCAGAGTTTCCAGATGAGAGAATGCAGTAATAAAGAACAATGAGTTGTGATATTTACCAGGGTGGAATAAGTTCAAATGAAGGGAGGATGGTGAGGGTTGGAATGAGGAGGGCTGTTCATTAGAACAGAAAGTGCACATCGGGAGTAAATTGTTAAAAAAAACTAATAACTATGTCTTTTATTGTCTGATTTTTTTTCATCCAATGCCTCCCACACAGTTTTAATGTAAAAGTCAGAATTAGCATGTTATAGATTGTCTTAGAAAAATAGCTAATCCACCATAAATTTGTAAACATGAGTCCTAATGGTAAGTGTTTGAAGACAACCTCAATATCACAGACTGATTGACTTGTTCTCAAACACAAAGAGCTTGATACAAACAAAATGTTCTGCCCCACAAACATGGGTTGATTGAAATCATCGCCCTCACCGTCAATGCTTGCTGGTCAGTAAATCCACCCTCCCTCCTAGTCTAGAGCGAAATGACAATCAGTCGTTTCCATTATAAACAAATTACGTGAGATGTACCGGTTTGGAGATAAGATCAAGTTGTAACAAATGTTATGCAATCTTATTTAACCGTATATATTAACTCACTTATTCTGCCATTCTGATATCAATAAATAATAGTCTAAGATAAGTATTTCGCTTTTTCAAATTGTTTGGAAGCGCATTATAAGTCAGCTTTTTGTAGTTTTAGTAGGGCAAAT
Organism: Schistosoma margrebowiei; assembly: GCA_944470205.2. Lineage (NCBI taxonomy): Eukaryota > Metazoa > Platyhelminthes > Trematoda > Strigeidida > Schistosomatidae > Schistosoma > Schistosoma margrebowiei. Next base: position 72,581,399 of record OX104028.1, on the reverse strand, counting down.
CGGTGACACTTAACAGTGCAAATGAGGATTGTAGTGATTAGTGTACGAGCTTGAAGTGAAGTGTGAGATTAAGCAAAATTACCTTTCTCCAAAGAAAGTTCCAGCCCTAATTTTTCACATTGTGCATGATATCTCTGACAACTATGCATAGAAATACTATGCGCCATGTGAAAAATTAGGGCATAGTATCACTGAAAACTCGACCGTAGCTGCCACATTGACGCGGTGGTCGAGCTTGCCTATCGCGATGACCCAACCGAAATATATTGGCTGGGGACATATGTTCCTGTAGATTCTACCATGCCAGGCAGGTCGATTGGAGAACGGTAAGACTAAAAGCAGCAACTCAAGGTCTGAGGGCGAAGTCTTACTGCTGACTGTAGAGGGGTGTGACAGTAGTAAGGTGTTTCCCTCGGACAACCAGCATAACGGCGATGCTGCCTTCCCACAAGGAGGGGTGGGGTTAAAAAAGGTCGATCCTAAAATGTCACATCTTACCTTACCTCACGAATTTCCGTCTCCGGCGGTAAGGCCCTTTGAAGAACGGAGCTAACACATTAAAAACCTTTCACGAAAAGGCCGTGCGCGACCGGCCTCAAGCAGTTGTCCTTTGGACTAAGCGGTCACGCTCCCAGGTTGTTAAGACCAACACTAGTCCGACTTCTTTTTCAGGTTCCTCAAGAAAATACCCTTCCACGGTGTGGGAAGTCGGAAATTGATATCAGCCCTCATACCCGTAACAGCGCACGAGGCCAAGTTGGTCACATTCAAATCCTTCCTACACCTAATAACTCTCTTATCTCCATGACTAACCCTCCTCATGTCTTTTTATCACCTCGCACCGCTAGGGCAAAAGATTCGAGTACGCGGAACGCCATTCGTGGTCTCCTGAAACCACGCTCTAAACTACACGTAGGAGCTTTAAACGTCCGAACACTGTGCCAAATAGGACAGCAGGCTTCTTTAGCTAAGACTATAGAATCCCGCGCCATCGATGTGTGCTGCGTCTCCGAAATGCGCATACAGGATCCGAGTAGCGTCATTCATTTGACGTCACCATGCCAAAATAAAGAACCGACTCAATTCACACTTTGTGTATCTGGAAGCCCAGATGCTACTTCTCGTAGTCTCGCCGGCGTAGGTATGTAGTGGCATTGGACCATAACCACACTATCCTCAAAGCTGAATACGAGATTACTCGGAAAATAGGTATTCAATATTTAACGCGAAGAAATACCTAACGATGGAGAAGGCGCGAATAATGAGTTGAATAAATTAGAGTTGATCGAACGGCATGGCTCGGCCATGCAGGCGTGGTCTCTGCTGAATGTTACCTTATATCTTCTTTTCATATTAAATATATTGTTCTTTCTCTAGCCTAACCTTGTTCTACATCATGTATTGGTAATTGATACGATACAGTGAGTTGGTGTAGTCGATGGTGTGACTTCCATGTAAGATCTTATAGATTAGGCAGTCATATCATGATAAATCTACAGATTTAGGATTAGGTCTATTATTAGAGCAGTACTAATATCACAGTAGATCATAAATTCTACATTGGTGAGCCCAACTAAAGAAACGCAACCTATTATTGTTAATCCTTATTTCCACCTTAACCTTCTCAATCGGTTTTTATTTTTGTAAACCCAGTATTCGTATAGTCCTTTGATTAATGGTCACATATATTATCGTAATGTTATATCTATTAGTTCACATAACTTACTAGCTCAATCGATAATAAAAGTTGATCATCTATATCAACTAATTAGCTTTGTTGATTCGTTAACAAGCTTTAATAGCATTTACCTGCTTCAGCGACATAAACTTGTTTAAATATCAAGCTCTAGCAAATATGACCTGTAAATAGCGTAAATATACATTGGCTAACAATGCAATCAAGGATTGAATAGTTATCTGGATCTAATTCTTAGTGTTTCTTCGCTTAACACCTCATCCTGTTTTAAACTATGCACTATCCTTTTCTTCCGACCACTGCCTGCCTAATTTCATATTCTCGAGTTCCATTGCCAAACAACAAGGATGACACTTCTCTAAAAACATACGGTGAGTTTCAGCCATAAGTTTCCTGCAATCATAAGGTCATTTTAGATGGCTCGTTCAATGGCTGACACAATTATCTGGATTCATTCGATTGTTTTGATCTGAGCGAGTGGCAACAGCATCAAGCACCCTGGAATTAATTGCCATACTGCATGTTTTATTGTGGATACTTTTGGATCATTACTCCTCACGAATGGCGTTATATGTGCCGTCCACTGAATAATCTAATTTTCAAAAATAATCCAGGCGAGTTCAACTATTTTACTGGATGATTTTTTATGTACTTAACATGTATATGTTTTCCAGTTGCGTTTGCCACATATTTATAATTATCTTTAGGCTAAATGCAGTAACTTCTTATAGAATGCTTATAACGCATCATATTCCTGCCTGAAGTTTCACAAGCAGTCTAAACTTTAAAATTACTTGTCTGATCATGTTCATTATTTTTAAATCGTCATATACGTCAACAACCTGCATGTTAACCTGGCCCATACATACGTTACACTATATCTCCATGTCTTCTAAATTTAGAAATCATCTGGATCGCCTCTAACATTTATTAATAAACCCATCATAGTCGTTGTTGGTAATCGTATTTTGATTTATGGATTGGTTTATCATATTAGCAGTCTAAAGTGCAAACATAATTTAGATAATAAGATTAAAAATTTAGGTACTATCAACTGCACTAGTAAAATTACTAAATCCTCAGGTAGTTGTTGGTTGAACAAACTTTTAAAATCAAAACTCCGTAGCCTACTAGAATTAACACTAAACAAATATTTCTAAATTGAAATTTATAATTAAATTAGGCGTCTCGGATTCTTTAACGTTATAAATTTCTGATAATTTTGAATCACCTAAAACAACAATGCCTATTTTTCCACTGGCCAATCTTCAATCAACACTATAACTAATTAAACATAATAGTTTCAGGATATCTTCATAAAGCATTGTCATGACTTGACAATCACGTAATATGATTGATAAAATTAATGAAACTATTAACAAAATCGGTCAGCAAATTGACTTATAATTATCACTAGTGTTGTTTTTTCTTCATTCACTACAGATGATTACAGTATGTTTCTCTATCAGTTGCTCATTCAGTAAATATCTCAAAACTTTGTCAGTCTAATTGATGGTTTAGCGACACAATCATGCATGCAAATAATCAGTATAAGCAGTCGAGCAAATATCCTGCAAACTGAAAACATCAATGTCGAATTTACCCCAACACTGACTAAGGTTCAAGCTATTATCATAGGCATGAGTTGGGAGTGCACTTCCCTTGGTTACAACTTATGTTCTCCCTGATAATCACATGAGCATCACTCACTATTAATCATCTTGTAAAAAATTATTTAGCCAAATACATCTTGCAGCACATCACTTAGTAATATGACACATGGGCTTAGCTGATTTTAATAACTTATAACCACTATATCTCAATTAAGTCGTATTCTGCCTTCATACGTGCAACTAACTTGCATGTCCAATCAGCCGGCAAGTATAAATATAAATAAATAGTCTGCCACAGATCAGAACATTGAGTCTAGAGCATGTCTCTTACGAATACACTCATGTTTAACGATTTGTTCTTAGCTATCTGTCCAAAACTCATAATTTCACTCATGTATTTAAATTTTATTTTGATAACCATTCATGTGTATTAGTAGTATTAATAAATTCTATCACGGTCAAGTAAAAATGAGGTTGAGAAAATCTCCCCGTAACTAAACAAACCGTATCAAACTAACTGGAACACTAGTTGGAATTCTTCTCCACGGTAATACTTTTGTTCCTTCAGTTAGCCTACTAATACAGATGCAATTGGAAATCGACTCATATGGACAACTTACCGGCATAATCGTTATTTGATTTCATAATTTAGACTAAAAGTAATACTAATATTAACATTTCTACAATATTCATCACTTTAATATTTCTAAACACAAAATACTTACTACCTATACGTTAAGTTATTAACCAACGACTATTAACGCGCATCGTTTTATTATTATTATTGTTATTGTAATCCCATTATTTTTTATAGCTCAAATAATCACTCAAATTTTCATTGTAAGCGTGTTAAGCACGAAGGCAGATATTTTAAAATTATTACATGTATTTCCCGACCAGATGCTGCCGTCTTCTTTTTGATTTATCTTTCAGCTTGTCATCACCCAGAGGAATCTTACTATTCTTGGTAACCTTCGGCACACTACAGTCCCATCGAATTTGGTATCGAACCAACACCACGTTGATTCTGGTGGGAGAGTAGTGTAGTGGCATTGGACCATAACCACACTATCCTCAAAGCTGAATACGAGATTACTCGGAAAATAGGTATTCAATATTTAACGCGAAGAAATACCTAACGATGGAGAAGGCGCGAATAATGAGTTGAATAAATTAGAGTTGATCGAACGGCATGGCTCGGCCATGCAGGCGTGGTCTCTGCTGAATGTTACCTTATATCTTCTTTTCATATTAAATATATTGTTCTTTCTCTAGCCTAACCTTGTTCTACATCATGTATTGGTAATTGATACGATACAGTGAGTTGGTGTAGTCGATGGTGTGACTTCCATGTAAGATCTTATAGATTAGGCAGTCATATCATGATAAATCTACAGATTTAGGATTAGGTCTATTATTAGAGCAGTACTAATATCACAGTAGATCATAAATTCTACAGGTATAGCACACCGGATCCTAAGGCAGAACTAGCTCTCTTAGAGTGGATCCCAATAGGCAGTCGTTTATGTGCTGTCCGACTAAGTGGAACAGTAAGGATTCGGAACGATAGGGACATTCGTCGTTGCCTCTTCGTCGTCTCTACCGACTCTCCCACTGACTGCAGCTCTGGTGATGTGAAGGACGAGTTCTACAGAAAGCCCTCTGATCTCCTCCAAAACGTTACTTCTTGAATAACATCTCCAAACCTTAATCTTTCCGATTATTGCTTATACTCTTACCGCCTCTATCACTACGGGATTTGAATCGACAACTGCATCTCTTTGTTAATGTGGTATGGCAACTCGAACTGATGTACGTACGTACGAAGTTCTACGTTGTTACTGACTGACTGATCTCTGACAACGATCCATTCCTAAAGTATTTTTCGTGAGGTATCTCTTTATTCCTTCGATTTTAAACCTTCCGCTTATACGAAGACTACTGTGTATAAACGGGAAAGGTTCAAAATCTAACTTCAATACCGCAGCTAAACAGTGTGGAAAGAAAATTTAAAAGTCATTGTAATGAGCAACAAAGTTTGTGTAAAACAAACCTATTTAACAACCCGTGAACATTTATGGTCCAAAAAGTGCTTTGAGTTCTCCTAACTCAATATAACAGCAGTTTCTGAGTGAATTCGCTAGTATGTGTGTATTTGTTTACGTAAACTCACTGATGTAAACATTTAGTAAACAGTTTTTCTTCATCTCTACGATTAAGTGTAAACTTGTTAGTTAATCTCTTTTAGTCGTATGTTACGTTAAATGCTTTGTCGGAGATGGAGCTACCATCATTTATTTCAATTACACTTTTTGCTTTTGTAACGTCCCGTCAAACTGTATGGTTTTTAGACGCTAGGTTAATCTTGTCTCCACTTGACTTCTAACCGTATTGGCTCCCATCTTAATTTTTCCGTAAGTTTACTATTTCATTTTAAACTGGCGGTACTGATCTATTCAAAAAGGTTAGAATGACGTTGTATACACAACAGAACTACTTCTTTCTTCCTCGGACTGGTAACAGTTTAGTGTTCTTTACAAATTTATACACCTAGCGGATTGCATGTTGATTTGTTTTGCCATGTTGGATAGTCTTGCTAGCTGCATATCCATGCAGTGCCATCCGTTAATTTGATTCCATACAATTCGTATTTGTGGTTTTTGTGACTATAACTATATTCAACCCGACTACTGGACCTTGAACGTACCACTGTCAATTCAGATTCAGAGATTAATTTTTTGAAGCTGTATAATGTTTTCCATAAGTCTGTATATCCATTCTTTAATGTTTATTACAAATAAACGAGTGACTTACAGGAAGTATATGTGCCATATATGTTGAATTACAGGGAGCCCGTACTACAAAATATTGCGAATTTCATCTACCTTATGTTCTGCGAATTCGACAGTTTCAAAACCTCAAGTTTATTAGCATTCAACAGTTTTTGCTTTTTTTATTTATCTCCCTATATATATAGACTTTACGATTTTATCCGCCTTCCTTCTAGTTTTCAGTCAGCCATCTACAATTACTCTTATTCCATCTATAGCCTTTTTCGGGTTACCGTTAGCCCGCTCGTAAAGAGCGTGGTAACAATTACATCCTCTTGCAAACATAATAAAAGAAGCTATCAACTAGCAAGCTTTCAGCCTTTATTAAAATGGATAGAAGTTCAACCAACCTAAATTAATCCATGTTGTTTGTATTACTTTATCATAATGCAACAGCGGAAGATACAAATATTATGTGTTCTGGTGGCGAATTCCTTTAATTCAATACACGCTGCGAGAAAGAAACCTCTAAACGTAAACGGATTTGACCGTACTTAGAATTTCCTCTTAGATTATCTGTCTTAGATAGAAGAATAAAATAAGACATTAATATCAAGATCGTCGTTCAATTTACAGTAACCCAATATTAGATCATCCTGTGACCCACAGCAACATAACGGAACTAGGTTGAAGAGTCTCAATCTGTCTTCAAAAGACAAACCAGAGAAACTATTTTGGTCCCTAGTTGCTGAACTCGTTCTAGCCTAACTGCTCCATACTTGAAACAAGGACTCGCTGCTTGAATCCCATATTCCAAATGCAACCTCAACGAAGTCGAGCATAATTCCCATCACAACACGTGTTTATGACTAAACGCTCATGTTTCACATTGCACCTGGAGTTTTTTGATCAAATTACCCAGAGAAGAGATGTTGGTCAGTCAGTGATAATTCTTTACTTCGATTTTAGTAAGGCTTTCGAAAGTGTCTCGCACAAACTTCTTTTAAAACTCTCTTCATTTGGCACACAGAATCCCATTTTATCTTGGCTCAAACCTTTTTTAGAAGAACGTAGCCAAATCGTTCGCTTTGGATCTTGCTACTCTAGACCTGCGAATGTAACCAGTGGGGTTATACAAGGAGTTGTGGTTGGTCCATTGCTCTTTCACGTTTTTATCAATGATGTGTGTTCTCTCTTTCAGTATGGAAAGCCTTTCATTTTTGCTGATGACCTGAAAGTAGTTTGTTCATTCTCTTCTCCCACGAAAGAAAGCTATGTTTCAGCGGTAATCCAAGAGGAAATAATCAAGTTGTACGAATGGACCATTTCGTGGAATATGCCACTTAATGTTGACAAAAGTGGATTTATTCACATTGGTCGCTGTCTTAACTTAAATCTGACTGTACAGGCACATACACTCAAACCTCTCAACACTGTTCGTGACCTGGGTTTAAGATATAGCAACAGTCTGAACTTTTCTGAGCACATTATATCTCAAGTATCCAAAGCTAGAAAGGTCATCGGATTTATAATGATAAACTTCAATAATATCGAATCGAGATTGTTACTATACAGAAAATATATCTTAACTATTCTTGAATATGTTATTTTAGTTTACAGTAATTGCAGACATAATGACCTGATTAGAATTGAAGGTGTTCAAAGAAATTTCACCAACGCTGTTCTGGGGTATTCCGATAACAAAGACTATCACCAAAGATGTAAAAAACTCAACTTAGAACCTCTTTGGATCAGACGTATCAAATTAAATCTTGTCTTTATCTACCGGCTCATTAACGGTAATTCCTGCTCTTCGGTATCCACCCCTTCATACCTTATGATATCATCCCACAATCTACGCGATAAGGAGAATATTCTAGCGATTCCAAGAACCCACACAAACTTACGTCAGAATTTTTCCTTATTCGCTACTCAACCATGTGGAACAGACTGCCAGTGAACCTCCGCTGCCGTGAAACTACAACCCGGTTCAAAAGTCTCCTTGACAATTTTCTTTCCGGAAGTGGATTATGTCACCTATTGAATATCAATGTATTCAATAATGATTTATACAAACAAGGTTCGTCATCCATTTAATTGCTTGTAAAACAAAATAAAACCCTTAAATCTTTTCACGTCAATTTTATTTTACTTCTATTTATCTTAATATATGAAGTCTGCTTATGTTCGTGTTTATCATCATTACCGTTATTAATATCATTATCAGTTCCCCGACACATTAGGTATTCTTTTTATCTCTTCTTATCCTTCGAAACATATTTAACTTCAGATTGTCCTTTGAAATCAATTTTGACTTTCATAGCATCAATCTTAATTATTATTGCACAAATATTTATACTAATATCCGGTTTCACTCTGTATACCATTGCATAAGTCTAAATGTATTCATCCGAGTGCTTTAAAGGATTTTTATTTTATTTTTTCAATTGCTGGTTTCCATTTGAGATTGATATTCATTACACAATTATTATTCCTATCATGGATCAAACTTTTCACTAGGTGCCCACTCCTTTTGTCTCTCCTTTCCTTCTAAATAAATATTCTTAAGATTACGAAGTTTGTAATTAAGACAATAACTTGTGTTACATTTAAATTAACTTCTCAGACCCGTTTTATCTTCACTATGCATATATGACTCAAACATTGTGATATTTTATTTTCCTTTTCACTTAATTGTGACTTTCATAGCATCACTCTAAACTATGGCTGCACAAACATTTATTCTAGCGTCTTATCTTACTGCAATCATAAGTTATGTTTTCCTAATTAATTTTGGTACTAATTTGATGATATATACGTAGTTGTTTGTTCTTGTTTTATGTTCATAAACGCCAATTAAACTGTTAGCGTATTTCACGTCTCCTTTATTTCTATTCCCTTATTTTCTCCACTTCCTTCTTTAAACTCAATTCAATATTCTTCTCAATTACAAAGACCCGATTTATTATTATTAATATTCTACTATTATTATTCTAAATTTTTTTTAAATATGGCAAGCATAATGCTAACATTATTGAAATATGTGTATTATTGCATTCTTTTACGAAACTCGATGTGGTTTCTTCACAACACTTATGTACCCGTAAGATGTTTGTGAATAATAATAATAATAATAATAATAATAATAATAATAATCTCTTAGTCCAAATAATGACATTAATTGAGAATAACTCATAAAACCCTAACGTCTTTGGCAGTGCAGCCTTGCAGTCATTTATAGTTCTAGAGCTGTTGCTAACGTAACTCCTTGATCTTTAGAATCGATTACTTTAGACAGCACAACCGCATCCTTATATTATCAACAGCAAGTAGAACGGATGACTTCAATACAAATAGTAGATCATTTACATAATGTAAAAAGGGGAGAGGATTGAGGACTGTGACTTGAGAAACTGGATCTTAGCAGATTCTGGTGCCTATGTTCCCGTAAGCGCTTTGTTCTAAGGTTTCTATCTTGTCTGAAATACCTATCTGTAATATCGTTACTCACTGGTTTGCAGTTCAAAAATAATGTCTCTTCAGTTCGATCAATTAATAGAGTTCACATGGATCACTCCATGTATAATAACAGAAGTGCTTATTTATAATTAAAAAAATCAGGTTACTGTGATATCCAATACAAACATGTTAAATGGACATAGTTACGCATTCATTTTGGGACACGATGTCTATTGAAGTTTTCATCAGCTTCCATAACACTCTGTTTGAAACTTCACCTAGTACTGATAGAAGTATGATGCTTATGTAATTTCCATGTTTGATCAGATCTCCTTTCTAAAAAACATCTTGTCCATTGCTTAGCAGCAGGTAATTTAACTCCGCCGAAAACTGCATGGGGTTCGACTCCGGTACCAGGTTGATATAACAAGCTTGTTGCAACACTAGAAATTCGTGGTCTTATGGGTTATTCTCAATTTACGTCATTATTTGGACTAAGAGATGTTTAGGGAATTATGCTCGACTTTTTTGAGGTTGCATTTGGAATATAGGATTCAAGCAGCGAGTCCTTGTTTTAAGTATGGAGCAGTTAGGCTAGAACGAGTTCAGTAACTGGGGACCAAAATAGTTTCTCTGGTCAGTCTTATGAAGACAGATTGAAACTTTTTTAATGTCTATTAAACCATTTACATCACCGTTATCGTAAAGAACTCATACAAACAACCCTAGGAAATCAAGTGGCGATTTGGCCGCACAGTCTACCCCCAATAATGTCCATACGGTCAGGAAAGAGCCTATGAATCAAAAACGTTCTTTTACCTCCAAACAACAAGGTCCTCAACCTGAACGCACCCAAAAACCTGGGAAAACAATAAGGGTTTGTGATGATTCTCTGATAATCATGAACCTTAAAGACAGCTCTACCTTACTCTCAGTTTGCCGAACAAACATGACAGGATGCTTTGGGAAGAGTTAGACAAGAGGCTTGAACTTCCCAAAATAGAGCCTTTGATGGTCACACGGCCAACTCAAGACTACTTCGTGTAACACTCACTGACGTTACCGACGTAGAGGATATCCTTCTAGCTAGTCACTTACTGAAATCAGATGGGAATGTAAGAATACTGCATGACGCACTGTATTCTGAGCTCAATCTTATCCGGAACATCCCTGGGGGATCTCGTGAGAAGATTATCTGGGGAAGAAATATCATTGTACTAGGTGTTCCAGAAGACAAGGACCCTGGCTACACAAACTCTGATATTCGGGAACGGAAGTTCATCAAACAGTCCTTGAAGATCAAAAACATACTAATTCAACAAATGGTGAGACTAGCCAAGAAAGTAGGAGATTGTAGTCCTTGGCTTGCGAAGATAATATGTCCATCATCCTATATATCAGCTGAAACTCTCTAAGCATTTCGTGACAACAGAAATCAATATGCGTCCGGGTAAGTCACATGATGCCAGGGTCAAGCAAAAAAGCAAGTTGGGGCTTACCATTACACTTGTGGACTGTCAAAGTCATGGAAAAAAACATGGAAAGGATAGGGACTAACAACTTGGAAAACCCTGTGTAGGTAGGTTACCTGTCCATTCACTTCAGGTTCATGCAGATAAGCAGGACGGGGAAGCTCATGAGTTTCAAATCAAAGGCACAAACCTCTTGTCTATGAGTGCCGCAAGTTTACCGAATAAAATGGTTGGGTTGCGTGGACTCAGTAGTACTAATAATACTCAACTGATGGAAATACCCGAAACTAACTATCTTTTCAGTTGGCGGACCGGGAGCTTGTGACACCTGAGATATCTTTGTTTCGCAACGAAAAAAAGCTAGAGTGGCCTTATTCTTGCTTTCTTGCTTGGAAGTACATCAACTGCACAACCAAGAATTGTCAGTCTTGATGGACCCGTATGGTGTTCAGTGAGATTATCTACCACACCGAGGTGCTTAATCGGAGTCATCCACGGGAAGTTCACTGCTGACATTGAGTACAGTTATCGCAGTCTGGAAAGATTATCCAGCTCTGCTCGTCTCGGATTCATTCATGCCCGTAAGAATGGCGTGTATCTGCCCTGGTAGAAACGTATATTATTATTATATCTTGATTCCGGGAGACTTCAAACTTCTGTAAGTTAATTTCGCGGAATATGTACATTTATAGGGTGAAATCTCTACTGAAACTCGGTTCTGCAACCTCATCTATGATCTTGGATTATTCGAAAATGTTAAGTCAGCGCTCGTTAGAGGAACAGCCAGCCGCCATTGTACTCAGACTGCGTATTTACAAACTAATAATTCACAACCTACAACCTCTCACCCGTTAAAGGAAGGTTGACGTCATATACTTCAACTTCTCATAAGCTTTTGATAGGGTTAGTCACATAAGTTTTATCAATAAGCTCAAACGCTTAAATGTCAAATCACCTTTAATTGAGTCGCTCACTTCATACCTAAAAAATCGACATTTTATGGTCAGGGTTAACTTCAATTCCTCTCAGGCTATGGGCCCCACAGTTTTCAGTACTTGAACCTCTTCATTTCTTGCTTTATAAAAATGTTCTGCCATAGCAGGCATAGTCAGATTTGTTACTTCTCGCAGATGATGTGAAACTCTGGAGAGCAGCATAAAGCTAAAAGGATAAACTAGCACTTCAGGAGGATCTGATTTGACTCCAGTGTTGGGCAGATGACAAGGGACGTACTTATGACACATCAGAGCGTAAATTAGGTCATCTGAGACATGTTACAGACCACGAATATAGGTTAAGTAATTCTCCTCTAGAAGTATCACAAGTTGAAAAAGATTCAGGAATGTTGGTGCCTTATGATTCAGAGTCTTGCACCAACTGCTGGAAAAGTGTCTTCTGAGCAAACCTTGCACTGATAACTTTAAAGCGCATTTTCGGCCAGTTCGAAGGAGGAACTTTTCATATAATCCTCAACAGTTCTATTCGTCTCCATTTAGAGGACGGAAACATAGTATTTTGTCCCTCACTCCAAAAGGATAAGGATACTCTGGAGCGTATCTAACTCGGGCCATGAACTCAGTTCAGGGATTCAAATTCAAGTCTTATGGAGAGCGCTTCCAATCGCTGAACGTTTACCCATTGAAGTACAAGCGTCTTAAAGTTGACCTTCAAATGACTTACGGCATCCTAAAAACTTCTGGGTATCTCGTTAGATATCTACTTAAGCCCAGTCTCAACAAAAACCTTAAGCGTAATACCCAGAAATTAGATACAACACAGTAGAACCGACTGTGGACACACCGTCTACTCCTTAAGAGTAGTCAAATGATGAAATTTGATGCCGGCTGAGCTAGTCCTATCGATTTCTTAGGAGTCCCTTAAGAGAAAACTTGACATAATCTTAAGGACTAAGAACAGTATGTTACTATGATTTACAGACATTTTTCTCTTTTCTTCTATTATCGTTGATAAACCTAGGTTCCTGCCTAGAGCTATTGGTAATCCACTGCTACCAGATACGCAAGCTCGTTAAGCGAAAGCTTATTCTATTCCGTCCATAACTATTTGAATCATTTGAAGACTGAAGAACCATATGAACCATTGGATGCTGATTTGTTACGTTTCCATAACTAAATGCTTTGTGTGGTTTTGAAATTCCACGAAACAGGTCAATTGACTGTTTTTCAAATTCTAAGAGTCTTCTGTTCTGATACAGATGGTTGAGTGACTTTTGTGCAGCCCTTAAAAACATAGAGACAAATGTTGTAAAGCCATATGTCTTCATGCAATTTGTCCTATGCAATGCATATTGTCTAAACATACATTATGTGCTTCAAGCCTCATGATTTGCAAAATCAAACCAGTAACTGGGTTATTTATTACCTTGCTGATCAGGTCAGCTGAACCAATAATATACTTGGTAGTTTGATGGAGATGATTTATGTTGCTATTTAAAGCTACTTGTAAAGGAATAATATTCAGTTCATTTTCTTATCTTTGAAGTAAATTTGGTAAATCTTTTGAAAAGTTCAGAAAAATCGAAAAAATTTAAAAACTACAGAAAAAGCGTTGTTTTTGAGTAAATATTCATATATGGTTGATCTTTTTTGTTAAAAAGAGGCAGGGAAATTCATGAATATTTCGTTAGACTTATTCTTTAGAGGTCCCAGCTAAGCTATCAGTAGAATCCTCCATATAGGCTCAAAAGCAGAATTGAGAATCTATGTGAGTTATTTTTTACCTAGAGATTGAATTAGAAATCTTTATAATGGAACTTTACTCCTAGGCCATAAAATGGCTTAAAGACTATCAGAACAAACTGAAGGTTATGACGGACCGTTTCTGTACTCATAAAGAAGGTTTGAATTTGTGAATAGACAATAATTTGTTCCTCAAATTTTCCACAGAACTCTTCGATGTCAGTCCTACGGCCTGTTCCAATTATGTGGTTTGCAATCGATTAAGATTTCATATTATTAACCTTCACTAATTTCCTTATAAAATGCCTTGGAAAGTATATGTGACCGAATTGTTCGAAATTTGTAAGATTACTGCATCAATTTTTTTCAGATTAACTACACCTCAGTGTTCCAACAAAATTTACACTAAGAAGTGCTCTAATTTTGTGAAAAAGTAAATTCGCGGACGAATTAACGAAGTTAAAGATAGCGTCTTGAATTTTGGCACAAAACACATTCATTCGTACGGTTAAGCAGTATCTTGACATCATAGTTGATATCATTTGAAAGTGAAACTTTTAACTATTGTTCCTAACTTTAGGGTTTAACTCTAAATGATAATCCCAACTCCTCACACTAATTTATATTCCTCTTTCAACTCTAGTGAGTAGGGGAATTTTCCAAAAGTCACTTTAGCGTCACTTAAATGTCGTCCATAAATTATGGTCATACTGCAAATTCTTGTGTAAGTGTAGTAGAGATTTATGGTCCCTATAGTATCTTTCATCACTACATAAGATATGGAGTCTCTTTAACTAGCGTTATTGATCATAAGGAGCTTGAGTTTGCAGTTATAACCCCAGGATCGTAAGTAATGACATTATATAATACAGATTTGTGAGATAAGTAAAATGGCACATTCATTTCAAAATACGATATTTAATTAAGCATGTGATTGTCAAATGAATTAGTTCAATCCTATTGGTTAACTTGTGCCTTACATGTGAATCCTTCTAATATTCCTTTAAGTGATTGTCTGCCTTTATACCTATCTGTCGATCGTATTACATTGCTATACTGTTTTACAAATACCTGAGATACGCTGACTAATTGACACTCTGGACATTCCGTATCCATTTTAATGCAATACAGATCAGTCAAATGTAGTCATGGGCTTATTTAACTACAATACAATTGCTGCTGATTCTAGTTGCCAGTGTTAGTAAAAACCCAATCCAATTGAGAAGAGGTCTAAATCTAGTTTTAATCCAGTACGATTATTATTCCAATGCAGTTGTCTTCGTTCGATTCAATTATTCTTTTGTTGTCTGTCCCTACTACATATGCTGGTGCATTCGATATATATATATATATATATATATATATATATATATATATATATATATATATATATATATATATATATATATATATATATATATATATATATATCCAATAACATTTACATTTTAGTTCTTACTTGATCCATTTCTCCTCGGTCACTGATTGTAAAGATAACTAATACAACAGGAACTACAAGATAGTTGCCTACAAAGACTTTCCAGTTTTATCGTAAATTCGTAAAACATATCGGGATTTAGATGGAAATACTTCTCAAAATAACATACCAAATACACGTGAGATGGAATTCGGAATATAAAATTTCATCAGTGATCTCTTGTTTCGACTATGAAGTGGATGTAGTCGAATGGGTTTGATAAGTATGGGGCTGAAATAATGAAAGGTCTTTATAATCTGTCGTCTGAAAATAGACGTACACGCTTTCATTTATTTCTGTTACTCGAGTGTGGGTTGGTAGGTAATTTCATATTTGCTTGCTGTACACAGAATAATAACTTTTGCACCAATATATCTAATTTATTTCTTCCATCTAGGACTGATAACTTGGAACGATGTCCTCAAAAGACCCCAGAAACCAAGATCTAGCCTTTTGGTTTTGGAGTTTTGTTTAGCACATCAGGCGGTGAATTACTGAGATTCGGTTTTAGAACACACACTATTAGCAACTACTGATTCATACAAATCAAAATCAGATCTTTGCGGTACAATAAAACTAAAAGGTTGACAAAAGTTATCTGACCTTCTGTCTTCACCATTAGAGACTGACGTATACATCTTGATGGATTGATCACTCCTACGATTGTTTCATCAATAATACCGAATTAAACTCCACAACAACTTCATATAAATTTATTCAATCAACGTTTTTTTGAAACCTTATTCCAATGAAAACTGTCAACATTTTATATTCCCAGATCTAAGTATACTTCTGTGTCTTCCTTACCTAGGCGTTGCATACTGTATAGAATTAAATAATCAAGTCATCCAGTGGTTGAATTCCCACATATCTACGAGGAGCACAATATTTACGCATGTTTCTTAAAACATTTCAAGACCTAAAAGATATAATAGGTACAACTCATCTTCATGTTTTTTTTAATTTTTTTAGTTACCAAACCCGGTGTTCATGATGTTTATTTGAAAACAACTGAACCGGTTTCAGAAGAAAAAATTCAAATATGGGAGTCGCTTAACAACTTAGCTTTGCCAAATGATTTAAAAGACTTTTATCTGACTACTAATGGCATCGAGCTTGGATGGTACAGTATTTGTAATGGTAAATTGCAAAATAATTAAGAGAATTCTTTAGAAAAAACATCTGTAGCTGGACTAATCAAAATAAATAAACTAGAGGATTTCAAATCCATAAAATTAAGTTGCGTAAATCTTGATGGAGAGACAAAAAACGACGATTTTGAGGTATTTGTAAACAGTCTCCTGGGCCCTGGATTCAATAGATGGCCGACTAGTTATGAACTAGAAAAGTGTCTGAATGGCACGACGGTTATTTTTGTTTTTAGTGATAACCAAGAAGGTGTTTTTATTTTAAATAATGATTTGAGTATTCACAAGATTTGCTGCACATTCCGTCAGTACATCAGATTAGCAGTTGTACATCTAGGCTTACAAGATTGGCAACTTTGGTACACTGACGATGATCCAATTCCAAGTAGCCAAGTAATGTTTACATTTTCTCATCACTTTTTCAGCAATTGTGTTCTTTATACACACCTGAACGTTTGTTTCTGAATACACGTGAATCTCACGAACAATTTTCAGCGAACTTAGAAGACTGGGTTCCTGTTTCCCCTAACTCCAGGAAACTACTGAACTTTGAATTTTCTAGGTAAAGTTACATGTAACATAAGCATTAGTATAGTTCGTACTAATTTTTTTTAAATTTAGTGTCTTCATAGTGTTATACCAAAAGCACTGTGTAGCATCTAGTTTGGCTAGCGCTAAATCTCATATATAAGCATAAAATTTAGTGTCTCAGTATGACCAAATACCTGCTTTTACGAGTGAGTCTTAGTGGAAATAGGGCATTAGAGCACTTGTGGTAATCCTGTACATGAACTCGTGTCTGACGTAACCTTTAAAGTATATATATTAAGGGAACGTTTCTCACATGTGAATGAAGAATGTTACCATGAAAATTTAAGCCAGAGGGTTGGTGTTCTTCCAGCAGGTATTTGGTTACAAAGTTGTGAAATGTTTGGTGATTTTGAAAATTTATTATTTTGGATAACGAGAGTAGCAGCAGGTTGCCTTTGCCAGCTTTGTTTTTAAGCAATTCGAAAGCTGTGACCAATTGTCATCCAATTGTTATCTTTATTACGGTCGTTTTAATGGCTCAGAATCTCTTTAAAAAATTACGAATTGCTTTTAAACATTAAAATACTTTTAAACAAATAAGAATATCAACGAGTCTATAGTGTTTATGTCCTTTTCGCTGATCACTCATTTACTGAATCATATAATATAGACAACGCTGCACCTAAAAGATAAGATCGCACTAGATATGTACAGTGATTTATCAGGCCAATGAATCGCATGGAAAACATAATAATAATGTGAGTTCCGAGCATATTTCTGGATGAATACTTAGACGAATGTTTCACTTGTCGACAGTCTAAAAGTTTGAGAGAATCCTTCAATAATTTTAAAGTGGTTTATTTAAGAACTAATTTAAAGATACCATTTGATTGTAGCCATTGTAGCATTTTATAGGCTTAGAGCTGATTTTTCTGGAAAAACCTCAGTTTTAAAAAAGTATAAGGCAGAAAATATTGTGATTTCTATGGTTTTGCTACATAGACACTTGAACTATTCAGTATTTGAAAGTTAGGACTCTAGTTTGCGTTTATAAAAAAATTTCAAATCAATATTTCAAATGTAGCACGTTGTATAAAGTATTCAGTATTCTAAGAGCCAGGCTTTATGTCATCATTCAGTACAAATGACACTTCCTATAATATGCCTAAATGCCTTAAAGGATATCTCTGGTCTTCAAAACATGCCAAGTTAATTAAAAATATATTTTGTCGATCATCAACCAGTAGGTAGCTGGTTTAAATCATGCCTTATTTACTTTAGTTTAGGTAACCGGGTAGTATCGCTAACACCTTAACCATGCGGCTTAAAGCTGAGCACATATACATGTATTCGTTAAGTAACTTACTGCATACATATTGTGTAAGTCTACTCCGGTGGTCAGTTACATGTGGGTTCATCTGTTTAAAGTTTTGGTTTCTAATGTTTGTGGGTACACGATTATCTCTCGAGTTTTGAGAGCAAGTTACACAGTAAGTTTCTTTAACCTCGTTATATCCACAATGTTTATAACTTAGAACTGTATGATTCACATGGCTGGGAAGTCTTGGATTCGGAAACTGTACATAGTTATCCTTCAGGAGAAAATTTGAAATTAAGGGTTTTGTTAGTTAAATAGTTTATTACTATTATTATTTTAAATAGAGCAACAACAAACATCGATGCAGAATTACAATAATAACTATATATATATATATATATATATATATATATATATATATATATATATATATATATATATATATATATATATATATATATGCTAGAAACAGGTCAGAGGTCAAAAGAGGGAGGTTAATCCAGGGTGGGTGGTGTAATAATTTAGTGAAGTTCATAAATTGTGTGATAGTTCTAGAGATTAATGGAATTGAATAATGATAAGGTAAATTATTTTATAAAGCTATAATCTTTGGAGTAAACACTTTCCGCATTGAATTTAAAAAGGGATTATGAGCTGTTTTAATATTTGTTGATAATCTATTTGTAAGTTACATTGGTAACACGTCGTGATATCTCTCACCGGTTTCCTTATTTATCGAGCATTGTTTTGAAATCGTTAACATAATAAATATTCATTATTGTTAGATTTCAAACTCTTTTTACTTTCTTTTCAGTAGGATGAATCGTTCTAATTCTTTTGGAAAAACTACCATTCAATCCGATACGTCGAACAAACACGGAAGGTATGTTAGACTCTTATTTGCTGATTTATGCACTAAATCTCCAACCTAAAATTATCTGAAGTCATTCTTGATTTCGTTCCTTATCAAATGATATTAGCGAGCTAAATTATATTGTGATTGTTTACAAATCTAATTTTGACTAAAAATAAGAACTTAAGTTTGAATACCTGCTGACATCATTTACACTGAAGTCTTTACTGGCTGAATTCTGGATATGTCGATGTTTATAATCTGCATTTTATGGATCTAAAAATTGAAAGACTTATGATCACATGCAGAATAGCTTTATATCTAGATTAGCTAAGTTTGTTGGAAAATAGGATTTTATATTCCACTTATTATAATTTCTAAAATAAAATATTAGAAGTTTGGACAACGAAATGTGAAAACAGTTTTTTGAACCTATATATATATATATATATATATATATATATATATGTTTAGAAAACACATACTAAGATTTACCAAGGCCCCGGTCAAATGAAGATTGAAGCCCCTTTATATGTTCAAAAGGGATTTGTTCTTACCCTGATCCTACTAATTTATTATTCAGTGTGGCATGATTTACAAAGTTTTCCTTAATATTTTTCTTATCTTTCAATTTGTCTACCTAACCATTTATATGTATAAACGAAATGTTTCGTAACGGCGAAAGATGTTTGCCTTTCCTATTCTGTTATTTGAATACACTTGATCTTGTGTCCAGTCACAACTACATGGCGCTCACGATTCGTACTCTCTATGTATGTGTGCACAAACACTTGTAAATTGATAGACTCAATGGAGTATGACAGACTCGTCTTAAGAAGTATATGTATAATCAGATTATTCGATATTTATTGCTCTAATATACCACATACTGCAAATGAATTTCGCATGGCCCCTGAATTACCCAAATTTATCAAGAGGACTAGTTGCTTTCTACAAACTAATCTTCCTAATTCTTAACTACTTAGTCATAAAACAATCAGGTTCGTGTTATCTAGAAATAGAGAAATGTAAAGTATGTTAATTTTCTATGAAAAAATAACTCTGTTTGCATAGTCGATATTGTAAATGAAGATTTTTCTTGTCATAGGATATTTTAATTTGAACATATATACTTTATGCTACTTCTTACATTGTTTATAATTGACTGATTGTACAGTTGAATAATGATAAAATATATTGCATTTAATATCCAGTGTTATAATATGATCATAATTATCAAGTGTATAGATTTTGATAGTATAAATTCAATCAATTAGTAGAGTTATTCTAAATTATTCTATTTCATTTCAACATCGACACATTACAATGTAAACTTCTTCAATGTTTAATTTAAATAATATTTTTAAAAAAAATATGATTATTTTGCTTGTTTTATCCAACAATTTCAGTTCTATTGACTTATGGAATTCAAAATCAAATGATATTGTGAATACTGGTAGAAGGTCAAAAAAATGAAAACTATTGAATATGTGTTTATTTATTAATTCATCTTAAGGATTTTTTTTTGTAATTATTAAATGATCTTTGACTTCAACAAGTATTCGTTAAGTCGAATTATTTAGAATCATTAATATAAATTATATTTCGAAATAGTTATATGAAAAGATGAGTACTTGTTTTGTCTTATTTGTAAATTAACCTCTTAATAAATATATCTACATGTTTATCAGTCAGTCAGTCAGTAACAACGTAGAACTTAGTACGTACGTACATCAGTTCGAGTTGCCATACCACATTAGCACAGAGATGCAGTGGTCGATTCAAATCCCGTAGTGGTAGAGGTAGCAAGAGTATAAGCAGTAATCGGGAAGATTAAGGTTTGGAGATGTTATTTAACGAGTATAATCCAGTGAAATAAATTTGGAAAGATGAAAAAAAGGGACATGAAGAATTCAGAAGATTAGAATTTGGGAGAACATAGAGAGTGGATGCACCTGCGCCATTGCAAACGATTTTGAGCCATGTCATTCAGGGTCTCTAACCATCGGTTACTATCATCTCGCGCTCCCCAACCAGGTAGTCTACACCTACCAACATGACTCAGTCCACTTGTCAGTGACTTCATGGACTTGTGCCATGTTTTGGTCTGGCCGCCCCTAGCTTTCTTCCAACCTACTCCTATACCACTGAATATAGCACGTCGAGGTAGTCGGTGGTTGGGCATACGTAACACGTGTCCCAGCCATCTCAACTGATGAAGTTTTACTACTTCATCAATTGATTTGCCATCCTTACCTAGTACCCGTTTCCTAACAGCTGCGTTACTTACTCGATGGTCCCAGGATATACGAGCAATACTTCGAAGACACCTATGATCAAATACTAGTAACTTACGAATATCCTCTACTCTTACCGGCCATGTTTCACTGCCATAAAGTAGGACGGAACGAACTGCTGCGCAGTAAACACGTCCTTTGGTTGGTAGACGGATATCTCGCCTACGCCATAAATGACGCAAGTTGGCAAAAGCTAGTCGAGCCTTCTGTATCCGTGCTGAGATTTCGTCACACACTAAACCACAAGGGCTGATGAGACTTCCAAGATAAGTGAAGCGGTCGACACACTCAACTACTTCACTCCCTATCACTAGTTCGGGTGTCGATGTAACCCAATCCTGAAGCAACATTTTGCATTTCGAGGGGGAGAATCGCATCCCGAACATGCTTGCATTGTTGCTTAGAGTGGTCAGAAGACTGTGCATTTTGTCAGCGTCTTCACCAAATAAAACTATGTCATCTGCATATTCTAAGTCAACAAGTGAACCTCCCGGTAGAAGTTCAACCCCCGGAAATTTAGATGAGGAGAGTGTTATCTCTAAAAGTACGTCGACCACAAAGTTTATAAGTGTTATTTAAAGATGAATTTGCTCAGTATCTATTGATATAAACAATAAAGCCTTAGCTTCAAAGTTGTAGCTATCAGTGTCAAAAAACCATGCATTTTATGAATTGTACATTAAGTCAATAGGTCATAAATACGCAAAATGCTCGCAGACTCGACCTAAGTGTTAATAATTTCAAAACACACCTTGATATTGAATATATTATACATCAAAGACTGACTTAAAATAGATATTTCTTAAGACTAGAGAAGGTTGGATGTTTATTTTGTCCTATTGTATATGTGAGTTATCAGGAGTGTACATTCACAAACTCCCCAATGATCAAAGGCAAGCTCTTCAGATCTTACTGTAAGCGCACTTCCTTAAACCATTAAGTGAATATCAAATAGTTTACAATTTCTACTTCAATTAAAGTAAAAAGTCTTGGTTACAGGATCTTTTGCCGTTGGTATACCTTTTTCATTCCCGAGACGCTTGAGTTCTATGATCATTGAACCACCGTATGTTTACCGAATGGCCTAAAGGTTACGCGCTTGCGGCAAAACTTGGTGACTGTGAATGTACATTGATATGGAGTTGAAAACTAGGACAAAATGGCTGTCTAGTTTTATTTGTCTGTTAATAAGAGATTAAATAAAGTTCACTTATGATTCAGAATGTGTTTAAGATAAACAACCTTCACAATTTTCAACCATAACGGTTTAACATTTTCAGATGAACGAAGTTTATCAAACTACATGATTGAATAAGGCAATACATTTTGAATGATCAAAATGAATAGTGGCTTTTGGGATATTCCATAATAATAGATGAATAATGATACTACAGTTTATGTACAATAAATGTTTCCTCCAGAAAAGATACATGTGCACATGGTTTCTTATTATAGATACTTACAACAACTATAATCAAGTATGGTAAACACATTCGGAGAGTATATGCATCGTACATTCATACGAACTGTTATATAATTAATGAGGCAATAGTCTGAAAATGGGTATGCTAACATACCAAAAAATATACACATTAATTCATCTCTTTCTTATTGGGAAACTATATAGGTTTACGAAGTTGAAAGAACCATATAGACATTTAATGTAATCATGATTAATTGTTAGTACAAAGTAAAACAGTTAGAATTCATTTGGTAACTAATCATTACAACTAATCTAATTATAGATAATCATATATTTGATGTGTAAACGAAATAAATAAGTTACTATGATAAAAACCATGAATAACTTTTATTTGAAATGATCTTATTCTTGATTTATCTACTTATGAGATCAAACTATTAGTAGTTAATTCTTAAGATCGCATCTGATAAAACTTCATACTTTACAATCGTACAATCGTCGTCAGCAATAATTGGCGGCCCGAGAGCTAATTCCAGTTAGATCGTATGACTGTTTGTTATTGGAATATATATATCGGGATTAAAATAAGTCAAGCACGAGAATGACTTTCGAATACGTATATTTCGTACAATCATTGATTGGAAAGCGAAGCAAAACAAAATGACACACAATGAAGGAGGATAGTGATTTAACCAAGCGTGCATTGATATTTAAATTCAGACACAGATAATTTAAAGGAATGTGATGAGTAAAATAAGAGATGCATACACATACGTTTATGTAAAAACAGTCAATATTAATAAGCGAATAAGTGACAGGGTAAAATGTTTCTTGAAAAGAATGAATAGACTGATTTGTCCAGAGGCTAGAATAACCTATAGAAGCTTGACATAGTACCAGCCGTTATACAACAAACAGCTTTCGACTTGTTTATTTATCTTCGCTTCTATTGTTTTCAGTGGGGTGAAGGTGAGAGTATATGAAACGATGAGAAGTAATGTGAATATGGATTGTTAATCAATGTCTTATTATGTCGGTTAATTGAGTACCATTGAAGATTTATAAAATAAAAATTCTGTTACATATGATATACAAAAAATGATTTAGGGTTTCAATTTCATATAACTTCATTGCAATGTTTTGGCGATAAGTTTCATTCATAGTTTATTTAACCTCAGTTATTTTAAGTGCTTTCAATAACTAATAACAAATAAAGTGATATTCGTGAATTCATTGAACTCATAACTAAAATACCATTATCGTTCCTGTTAACAAGATATGTTGAACTAATGGTGTAGTGTATCGGAATAGCATATTCACAGAGAATCACTAAAGTATATGGTACCAGGTTTAATTGTTCAAAATGTTTTTGAATGCTGTCAATGTTCTATTTAGTTTGTAAAAGGTGGAAAATCAAACGTAATGAAGCATAGAGTTTATCAAATTATACGGATTTGAGTATGCACTTTCGTTTACAATAGACTTGAAAAATTAATTTTCGTCACTATGTCAAGTTGTAGCTTAATAAATATATACATTGATCCTAAGCTACTGTCTGTATTAACGACACTTATTGTTTTACTGTTATTTCGATAGAGCAAATTTATAAAAGGGACTAATCGCTTTAAATTGACTGTTATTGCCGTATTGTAACCCATCGAATGAGCACACTTATTATAACAATTAAGGGTTTTTGCTTTGCCGTTGTTGATATTCAGATCTAAGTTAATAAGTCTCCTTGAAAGAATGCGCCTGTTAATTTGTTTGCAACTTGCGCACTAAATGTATCTATATTCCAGTATTGATTGTTTTGCTAAAATCCAATTCAGTACCAATCTTGTCTATTATCAAATAGTTATTTACTTGTCTGGTGAGTTAAGCTTGGTTTATTGTAATGAAAATTCTTCGACATGGTTAATAATATCACAGAGAAGAATATTTCTATCAAGATTGGAGAAACCTGATGTTCAAAGAAGTGGACTATAGAGACTACCGTTCATGTTATACCTTGGTCGGCATTAGGAAAATTAAATAATATAACAATGAATATTGCAAAGTGATCGCGTAATAAAATAAATGTGGCAGTGGTAACATACTTGGATGGGATACTGCTTGAACACCTCGGCTACCTGTTCCTACCATCTAAATATTTCAACAAGTTTTCCGCTTTTGTTTTTTTAACAAATCATTATGTCTGTTAGTCAGATAACCTACTGAGGTACATTTATGAAAAGTTTACAGCCTTCCGTTGCATAAGTTATAGAAAAGCCCAATCAGAGACATCGTGGTTGCTGGCAGTATGTAGCGAAAAGAATGTACATTATTTAGATGTCGATGTCGAGATTATAATTTATGTCCGGCTTCTGAACAAATCTTAAGTGACTTTGAGAAACAGTAGCCAATCAGAAAAGTTAGTATATAGTAAAAATATACTATACAAAATCAAAGAACTAAAGTGGATACAATTCTTATACATGGTTCAAAAACTTGTCAAGGTGGATCTATAATAGTAGGCCTTTGGAGCCATGACAAGGTCCCAAAAACCCTTCCAGCCTCGACCATATATCTTGAAAGTTGTTTGTGTGCACTCCGGTTGTTGGGTCCACAAAATGCCGCTTGTGGGTTACGACACGATGCGCATAACCAAGTCTATGTAGGCATGTGTACGCTCTCCAATCATCCGTATATATTGTAGTACCCGGATGCAGTCAGTGTTACTGGCTCTATTATTATCTTTTATTATTATTCGCAACGGTTGTCATAATTTACCTCGGTCTCAATCTGGATCGGACTTCTTCCTCCAACACATATTACATCGAGAGACATCATCATGGTAGTCTGAACAAGGTCCACAAGTCATTTGATTACCACAATCAGAAATAAAGGAATTTATTAGTAGTCCCACTTGTTTTACCATGCTTTCTCTAAAATCCGCTGTGAACAGATTGTACGTGAGCATCAGGTACTGAAATGGGCGTTGTAACCTTGAATTCCCTCAGAAGCTTTTGATTGGCTCGTCTATAAATTAAAGTCTAGCCGTTTTAATCTGTAGTCATTAAACACCCAAGTATTTTGTACTACAATACCCAATAAAGAAGGATATTTTAACACGGTTTTCAACAGGTTAGAGCTCAGAAAAATCATTTGCCTTGGTGTTCACTAGTTTGTAAGTGAACATTTGTATTTAAAACTGAAGACGGATTATGGTAGTTGGACTAACTTTTTTAAATAAGCATAAATAAGAAATGTTAAGTCTATAACTTATATGGTTGATAATGTCTTCCCGTGCTCTTGGCATATCTTCCAAATCTTCATGAACATGAGCTTCAAGTGGTACAATACAGAAGCTATACTTCAAAAATTGTTTATTTTCAGAGAACAAAAGTATTTAAAGGCTTAAGAACAACCTTAACATATTAGAAACTTTTGAAAGCATGCTAAGTAAACCGAATGACCAAAAATTCAAAGTGTGACACGTAATCCGTGGTTTTTCTATCAAGATTCTATTGTGTTTTCACTGAGCTGTAAACGAACAAATTCTGATTATCTTTTTTTGGCTTTTTAAGACCTTGTCAAGGAAATAAAGGAGAATTTCAACAGTAAGCATCATAAAATTTAGTGTATTTTGCCTGTTACTTCATCTAATGTGATCGTTATTTCGTCTGTCTTTATAAAACAAAACTAATCATCACTCCGTTAGGTAAGAAAAAAACAATTGTTCTCAATAAATGAAGTGAATATAATTGAATCCGTCAGTTCATTTCAAGAAAATTGACAATTTTTTTACCTAATATTTTATTGTTTGAATCACAGAGGGAGTTTGAAATTTTGTATGGCTAAAGCTTCAATGAACCTTAGTATACACTCTTTTATACTTTTGTACAACACCACAAAAACCGAGTTATGATCAATCTTATGACCCCCTTTGTGTTCTCACATTAAACCTACCTTGGTTTCAAATTGTTTTCACATTATATAACATAGTTTTGATCATCTTCGTCTTCTAATTACACTATCGAAATTTAATTGCTTCAAATATAATTATTTCCCAGTCATTTTGAAGATACCATACTGAACATTATAAAATAAACCAAGATGATTTAATAATCGTAAATGAATTCATCAATAAGATAAGTTGAAATGTATATCTATTTCGTATTTCTAATGCGATCTCAGATAGTTCTTACACAGGTTTCTTCATGTATCTTTATACATGTATTATCTATAACATGTGTATACCTTAGTTGTTATGATCAGTTTTGCGCCCGTTTTGTACACTTGTACTAATTTATAAAGAACAAAATTCATATTTACCATAATAAAAATTTTATAATCATAATATAAGTAGTAATGTGATCGTGATTATAAATTTTTAAAATAAATATTCTGAAATATTCTTTCATCAGAAAATATATTCAAAGAAAATTACCAGGAAAAAAAAAGAAACTCAGAGTAACTTTAAGAATAATTTGTTTACAAAATTAATTTATTATTTTCTTTCTATAGAAATGCTTCTTGATTAATTTCACCATCATCATCATCATCATCATCATCATCATCATCATCATCATCATCATCATCATCATCATCATCATCATCATCATCATCATCATCATCATCATCATCATCATCATCATCATCATCATCATCATCATCATCATCATCATCATCATCATCATCATCATCATCATCATCATCATCATCATCATCATCATCATCATCATCATCATCATCATCATCATCATCATCATCACATCATCATCATCATCATCATCATCATCATCATCATCATCATCATCATCATCATCATCATCATCATCATCATCATCATCATCATCATCATCATCATCATCATCATCATCATCATCATCATCATCATCATCATCATCATCATCATCATCATCATCATCATCATCATCATCATCATCATCATCATCATCATCATCATCATCATCATCATCATCATCATCATCATCATCATCATCATCATCATCATCATCATCATCATCATCATCATCATCATCATCATCATCATCATCATCATCATCATCATCATCATCATCATCATCATCATCATCATCATCATCATCATCATCATCATCATCATCATCATCATCATCATCATCATCATCATCATCATCATCATCATCATCATCATCATCATCATCATCATCACCACCACCACCACCAACAACAACAACAAAATGATGAATTTGACTAAATTATAACTTTTCATTTCATTATAAATCATAAAACAGGATTATTAAAAGTGTGTTCACCTAATGTTGCCTTTTTTGTTGGAAAACAAAAGAGTTCCTTTCAATTTTTTTTCTTTAATGCCAACATTGTAGTATTTAATATGAGTTTATATATTAATGAGCAACTATTACATTTTATTGTTTATAATTTTTAAAATAGAAATAATGAGTGAATTACAGATAGATATATCAATAACTAAATAGAAAAAACAAACAAACAAACAAGCATTTATACAGTGTAAATGATAAACAATTGGATTATTATAATAAAACTGTACTCTAACATAATTTGCAATAGTTTACAGCCATTTTGATACCTTGATTTTATTTATTTTTTATAAAGATTATAGACAGTACCTGATTAAAATAATAAATAAAAATGAAATATCATAAAGGTTAATGTTTAAAAGGAAGAAAATTAAAAACGATATACCTTTTTTTCACTGGAAAACAAATTGATTTAAAGAAAATTAAAATAATGAGAAAATTGAAAAAAAAACGACAAAAAAAAAACGATTCCCATTTTATTTTCATGGGGGTGGGGGGTAATGTTACCACAGTATATAATGTTTACAAAGTTACTTTTTTTTCTTTCAATGATTTAAGAAATTTATTTTTTATTAGTTTGTTAAGAAATGCATATATTGAAAATTAATTTATTGATTCACTGAAATAAATAAGGTAATTATTATATAATCTAGTAAAACAAAAATTTATATGAAAATGAAGGGGACAGAAAAGAAAAATGAAAGTAGAATATGGCAGAAAAAACTCGATTCATGCGTTTACATTCAAAGAATTGATGATAATAGTAATAATAACAATCTCTATGGCAACATAATCTGTAATATAAGATCGTACTGATTTTGTTGATGCAAACGATGAAGAATAAATGAATATTAAATTGATTGTTAGAAAATGGTATGTTTTTTTTAGTCACACTGAAGAGTTTGAGCATTTTGGTTGAGTTGAGAACAATTTAATAAAAATATAATATATTTTTATTGATTAGATGAAATTAGTAGGAATGTTTTCACCCAATCATTTAATTATTGTGCCTGTAAAACGACTGAAATAAAATAAAATAAATTAAATTATAAATGTCTAAATATTGGACTGTAATTCCTATTATCTATAACTTGGATTCATGATATAATTAAGTATTTAGACTAAATTCTATACATCAATTTTTGTGTAGCCTAAATTATACTACTTATTAATGGTAGGTAGGGTGGTTCCGTCTCAACTGAATATTTATTACACTAAATAATTACATTTCATTTGTATAAATGCGATGGGACAGATATTTGGGAAATAATATCGGGCAATCAATAGAAAGATTCAAACAAGCAATACAAAAGAGGAATAAGGTTTACCCTATTGCACAAGCTAGTGACTATCTGAACTCAGTAGCTAAGTGAATAACACGATGACGTTTGAAGTGAACGATATTGGGTTCGAGTTCCTGCGTGAACTTCAACTCTGGGATGCAGATATATCCAGCTGACGAGTTCAATATGAGACGAAACGCGCTTCCTAGATTTCACTGCCAGCCACCAACCATCTCTGTTTTTAATGCTTTTGGCACAGGATGCACATATGCCGGTGAAAGACTGACCAATAACAGTTCTAAACATCAACGAGAAGATTCAAACGACCAATACAAGGATGAATTGTAGGCCATTAAGTAATTATTATTATTAACTTCATGAATAAAATCTTGTCAATTATTTCATCTACATTTTATAATAAACATTTATAATGATATATCATAGATATTAATTCTAAAACAAATACAAATTTTAAAAATCTTATTTACTTGAATGTAAATTAACAGTATAATATACCTGATAAAAGGCCACATTATACAGTTAGTAAAGTATCAGTCAAACAAGTATTATATTCTAAGAAGCTAAAAAGGTGGAATCGTTGATACGCACTGCTGAGGAGTCCCATACTAGGACAAAACGGTCAACCAGTGCTTCCAGGTTTTGCACGGTGATCTAGCTTCAAATGACCCATGATCTCAACTATTGAAAATATAAATTGTTTAAATTTTTCAGGGAAACTTTTAAAAATTTTATTTACTTTAAAACAACTGCACATTGAAGTGGACTCAATAAATATTATCAACAACAACAACAACAACAACAACAAAAAACACAAGAAAAGAAAATTAAATAAATAATTCAAATTAAAATAAATAAAACTGAATTAACTCACTTCAATTTTAGAGGTAAATTTAAAGTTAAATGAAGAATTAATCAAAAATTATATTATCCATTTCTATATGTATGTATAATTGAACAAGCCTATAAAAGAAATTTAAATATAGAAATTTATTTATTGTCATATTTAGTTAAATTAATGAAATACAATTTCAATTAAAATATAGATAAATAAATTATAATGAAAGAATAATCATCTTTATAAGAGTATCAAGTTGAAAGCAACATCTAAAAGTCATAAATTTAATGCATATCTAGACACTTCTCTGTATTTATCAAATTTTATTAAGTGATTATAGTGAACAAGAACATCAGTGAGGATAATTGAATGTATTCGAATACGAAATTACAGAATGTTTTAATCAAATCTGAGATCCATACAATAAATACTTCATTTACAAAATGTAAATCAATTGTCTTAAACTTGACCATTCTTTCGTTTCCATACCAATCATTTTTTCTTGTTCCTGTTTTGTTTTATTTGATCTTTGTAATTTTCTACTGCTAGACATTTGACTTTCGATTGATGATACATACTACTTATATCTATCGATATCAGTAGCACAAACCACAAGATGATAAGATATAAAGACAAAATTATATTCGTTTACTCATTGTGATTATTTTTTGTTCAACATTTTTTAAATTTTTAATTCCATGTGATGATTACTCAGTATAGTACTTGTTTTTTTTGTTTCCAGTGTAATATTTTATTTGGTAAAACAATAATTTAATTGAGAATGATGTTTTATTCAAGATACAATATTCTTATATTAAAAATTAACATAAACTATGCTCAGTATGACATGTTACATCTGATTTTGTTATAATTTTGGGTATTTTTCATATATGTGACTTTATTTTAGTAATGAAAATGGATGCTTAATCAATAGAAAATGGACGTATTTTCGACTAGATATATCGTTAAACTTTTGGGTTAATAAATCTTCACTTGTACCAGTTTTGGTATTCATACGTAGCGTTGTGAGAATTGCAGTGGTTCCTCGTTGATTCAGGTATAAGTAATAAGCAATGCGGATGTAAAGAATAGTTAATAACATTTGATAAAAAACCTTGAGATTAGTTTATTACTCACAATTGTTTACTCACTTTGGGTAAATTTAAGATTGACTGTTTACATGTTTGTTTGATTAGGATTAATTTACAAAATAACAATCTGAAGTTTGGTAGAAGTTAATTTGTTCAGTAATGTCACTTTATAATAATGAAATCTGGTTAATAAGGAATATTTCAGCCAGTTATAAAACCAAAATCTTAACATTCATTAGGCTTATAACAGTTGAGTATCTGATGAATTCATATGAAACTAGTTCACGATAGACTTCGTTTTATGTTTAAAGTTTGACAACAATCATTCACCTTTAAGAATTAACTATTAAGTGAAATTTAACAGCTTACTACATTTAGATTGTTTGATAACCAGTGTTTAGCATATCTAAGTTTGTTCGATTCACGTTCAAATATATGACCATCTGGGAAGATGAAATGAGAACAATTAGATGTTCAATATATCAATTAAGCACGACATTTGATAACTGAGTTAACACTTAACTAAAGCTTTGATGTAAAAATAAGTTTCTTAGTTCTCGATTAGTCGGCAATTTAAGTTAGGAGCTTTATTTTAAGCCACTCATTATGAGTGTTATTTATCATTTAATGTTTCACAACACTGTTGACATTGATAAAATATATCAACCTCTCAGACTCAAATTTCAAATGTAAACTAACTCTCTGTCGAACGAAATGATTTAACAGTAAACAGAAGAAGTTAAGGAAGTAAAAAATAAAGAAGAATCAACAACACACTACATCTCATTTATACTGATAATATTTTGTCTAATTCCATCAAAACAGACACTCTCTGTCAGGCAAAAAAAGGAATTTCAACAATTTCATCTTTATAAATTCTTTCACTTTTGTCATTGAGTTAACAATATTCGTGCTTTGATTTTTGCGAATTTTGAAAAAAAAAATCTATTTCATCTGAATTGGATTCGGTTACTTTAACCACAGAAGTGTAGAGAACATTCTTAAAAATAGCAGTTACAGGAGTTCTACAATATTAATATCGATTCATAAGTCATTCAGTGAAAAGGTCTATTTTTTTGAAAAAGATGTTTTCATCAAATCGTAACAAATCAACAAAAATGATACTGTAATGAACGAGAACACCAGTATGGACAGTCAAATGTATTTGAACACAAAATTACAGAATCTCTTAGTAAAATCTGATAATCATACAGTAAATACCTAATTTTCAAAATATCAATCAATTGTCGCAAACTTGACTGTTCCTTTTGCAAATATCAGTCAATCGTTTCGAATTTTATTGTTCGTGCATTTTCATACCGAATGCTCTCTATTTCTGTTCTTTTCTTCTCACTCTTCTACGGAAATATATTGTATTCCTGACTCTCGTTATATATTACTTATGTGGATACTATTAACTAGTCACAATTGATTGATCACTGGGTGGTGATCAATATCATGCTTGTCTAGTCCTTATTAGTGCAGATCGAATGCTATCGATCATGCTGCAATGTGGCAACCAGTCTAGGTGACTCGACAATGCAGGTACTATGTATTGAGATTTAGATGATGGTTGGAGGTAGTCAACTAGTTTCATGACTATGATAAATAATCACTTAATATTCTTTAATACTTTTTTTATTTAGGTTTCCATTTTCTTATCCATTCAGGATGCTTACTATCTTTTAAGTCGAATCAGTATCTAATAAATATTCACTTTAATTTTGTAAAAAAGTAGTGAAGTATTTCACTTTGATTTCATTCTATCTTTATTTACTTAACCTTAGATAATATATACATAGAAAAAAAGAAAACAATTGAATTAATTTACTTACTTAATTAACTAGTTTTATCAGGTCAGAGTTAATGAAGTAGAAATTAGAGTACAAGTTATTTGTTTGATTACGTTCACATTATTTAGTTATAATACTAATGATAACAAGTTTTGTCAAAAAAAAATAAAGATAAAGAAAGCAAAAGAGAGAAAAATTAAAGGAAACTAGTGTAATATCGGAAACGGTTTTGTGAATATTATAGTAATTTCAATGGTTGAGATCATGAATGGCTTCAAGACGTATATTCTAGAGTTTTAGTGAAAACTAGTGACCAGTGGAGTTTAACCAAGTCTCTTGTCAGATATCAGCTCAGTGATGACAATGGTGGATGTGTCACTCAATTTCGTGGATTAGTTAAAGTTAGACATTAACACCTTTTGGTACCGGCTTGCCCAGTGATCTAGTGGTTAAACGACCGCGCATGAGACTGATAGGTCCTGGACTCGAATCTCTCAGGGGGTGAAATCATGGATGCTCACTGCTGACAAGTCCCATACTAGGACGAAACGGCCATCCAGGTTTTCCATGGTGGTCTAGCTTCAATTGACTCATGATTTCAACCATCGAAAAAACTAGTTTGAATAAATATTCAATTTTATCTTTTTTGTCTTAATGTGTCAACGAAATTCAAAAGAATAAATGAATAAACAAATAACTAAATAAATTGATAAACTATCCATTTCTTTATAACAAAAAAAGGGAATAAATTTAATCCAATAAATCATCTAATTGAATAGTTACTATGTAGACTAAATATATTCAACTGTTATATTGGATCATAATGGAGTTATATATATTGATAAAATGAACTAAATTGAAATATCAATTGATTGAGTTATATTCATTATTATTGTTTCTAGTTAGTTTTTACTTTAAAAAAAGTTTTCTTCTCACACATTTCTAAAAATTATTCAGTCATGAAATAATGTAGTTTATCATTCTTATAATTGTATATTATATACATGAAATTCTGATGTCTTATGCAAGTACATCTGTATACATTTATATATCCGTATTCATTGATCTCTTTTTTTATTCCCGTTTTTTTTCTTCTCGAAATTTTAAACTTTAGATTTAATTTTTTTGTTTGGCTTGGTACTCATTCTTCATTTCTAAAATAGAATTGATTTTAAATTCATTTGTTGTTGTTTTATTTGTGTCTTCTCATTGTGTTATTTAAGACGTCAATTGATTAGTCTCTTGTTGGTATATGTACATCCTGTGTGGATTGCCTTAATATAAACTTAAGTCACAAGCTTTTTAAGCAAAGATAGATGGTGGTTAGCAGAGTAATCCAGGATGTGCGTTTCGTCCTATTTGGGACTCATCAGCTGGATGTACCTGCATTCCAACAAGAAACTGATCAACTGCTGTCCTAAATAATAATGAGGAGATACAAGTAAAATAACATCAAGTGATATAAAAAAGTTCACTCCATTGCACAAACAGGTGGCTATCAGGAATCAGTAGCTAAGTGGATAACGCAATGGCGTTTGAAGCGAACGGTACTGGGTTCGAGTTCCGGAGTGAACATGAACCCTGGGATGCAGGTGAATTCAGATGATGAGTTGCAAATACAGAGGAATGCGCGTCCTGGATTCTATTGCTAGCCACTATCTATCTTTGTTTTAAATAGAATCGATTTTGTTTAATAAAATATATCAGGTTTTAGTTATATTCATAAAAAGTTATTAATTCATTTTACATGAAAACAACAATAGTTATAATCTTACATTATAATCAATTTCTGGAATCAATGTAACTGGTGAGGTTTGTATATGATTAGCAAATACTGTTGTATGACTAGGATTTGTTCCATTGGGTGCACCTGTAATAAGATAATGTGCTTGACCATTTGTAACAAGATTCTCAGATACGGTTGGTGGATGATAATTTATTCCGGTAATTGATGATTGTTGAACCGATGGGACTGTTGATGGACCGAATATTTGTAATTGTGGTTGATTGTGTTGACTATAAGTTGAGTAAGAATGAGGAAGTTGAGAATGAGAATGTTGATTAATTTCAACTTGATCATTTTCTGCTCTTATAATATCTGTTTGTAAGGAATGAGTTGTAGAATTAATCAAAGGACTATGATTAGCAGTTTCTCCGTTTTGTATCATTGAATTGATGGTCATAGAATTCAATAAAAACTGTAATTTATTGGCACGATTAGTATTAATAAATTCTGCTACCTGTTGTTCTTTATTTTGTGCTGTTGATTGATTACAACTATTATTAATACTGCTGCAGTTACTGTTAGTATTATTATACATATTTAAATGATTATTCTTATCGTTATTATTATCAGTTGTATTCGTAATGATTGGGATACGAGGATTAGAAGTTACAAATGCAGTTGATTGAATAGGTTGTAATGAATGAGTTAACAGAGATAATAAATTCGATGATGAATTGAGTAAATCATAACTAATAGTTTGAGAATCTTGATTTCTCATTTGATTAGGATCTAATGTAGATGGTAGTAGTCCAGTATGTGGATTAACCATAACACCTGTTGATGGACTATAGAACATTGAGTTTCCTTAATGTAAAGATAAAGAAAAAAACTTCGCAGCTATTATATCTATAACTTTCATGGAATACTGTTTAGAATTATTTTTAAAAAATCTTTGTCATTTATCTTCAAGGCAAAATATTTCAAGTTTTAAATAATAACAAGATTTATGATTTTATCATACCGAAATGATTTATTTAATGCTACTTAAATTCAGTCAACATCACGTGAAAGGAATTAAAAGAAAGTGATATGTTTTACACTAATACGTCAGTAGTTTCAACTTCTTTTTTTTGTTTTCTATCCATAAAGTATGAATTTTTCATACTTGGAAAAAAGTGAATGGATCTAGGAATGTCAATAAATAAAATCGTACTTTATCAAAGTTACATTTCACTTAAGAGTGTTCTAAGAATTGTTTTCTGGTTTATGTATCCAATGATACTTCAGTTGTAATTTTTTTTACTTCAAATCAATATTTATAGAATTAACTACGATCAAGTTTTTGTCAATAATTAGATCTTTTCAATCAACAAATGTAAAAAAAAATGTTAATACAATTCAATGGAATACCTAAGATATCAATAGTCTACGAATAATTCACAGATAGTTACAAAATTAATTATTCTCATACTTAATTCAGTGACCACATAACCTGATAAATGAAACTTAATTTTCACATTACTTAGAGTATGGTTATTGGTTTAATACGATAGCTTGATTTATTTGATTGATATGATGACATTCATTATAGGTTAGTTTCATTTTTTTTATTGAGATCATGAACCGATTGATGTTAGACCATCACTGAAAACCTGGAAGCACTGGACGGCAGTTTCGCCCTAGTGTGGGACTCCTCAGCAGTGCGCATTCACGATTCCGCTCGCGGGATATATGTATATGTATGCTATGGTATAAGTTGTTTTTTTCAAATTCGTTGTCATAAACACAGTAACAAAGTGAACTCATTATCCAATCACAGTTATAGAATATTGATTTTATAAGATATATAATTTACTTGTCATACAGAAAAAAATATCTATTACAGTTTAGTAGTCAGATACAGCTATTCTCATTTAGCTTTATAATAATATGTATTTCATAAATGATATATGGAATGTAATCTATTCATATAATTCGAAACTTTTATCAACTATCATGATCAAAAACATAATCGTAGTTCCTACCAAAGAATATACATTACTATAGTAATTATTATTTGGTACTTCATTTATATTCTCTTCAAATATTTAACTAGAACATAATAGAATTGTGAAATTTATTAAGAGAAATTCTTATTTGAAAATTATGTAGTTTACTTCTATCTACATGAAAATCGTATAAGAACACAGATGAATTTTCACAAGAAAAAAAAGATTCATTAATAGGAATGACTTGACAATCTACAGAAATCATGATCTAAAACGCTATACTTCATTGTTCTGTAATTGAGTTTAAATCGTCAGTGAGTATACAATAACTTCATCAATAGTTAATTTAATATCACAAGGGGTTTTGTGGACATTATAGTAATTCCAATAGTTGAGTTCATAAGTCAATTGAAGCTAGACCGCCATGTAAAACCTAAAAGTGCTGGGTAGCCGTTCAGTCCTTATTGTAAGACTCCTCAGCAATGAGCATCTACGATTCCACCCCCCGTGGGATTTGAATCCAGGACCAATCAGGCTCGTGCGCGATCACTTAACCACTAGACCACTGAGTCAGTCACTATCCAACGGTGCTAATGTTTAATTTCAACTAATCCATGAAATTGAGTGACACATTCACCATTGTCATCAGTGAATTACTAGTTGACAACAGACCTGGTTAAACTCCACTGGTCACTAGTTCTCACTAAAACTCCAGAATATACCTCAGTGAAGGCCGAAAAGGCTATCTAGTGTGTTCAGGATTTTCATGGTTGTCTAACTTCAATTCACTTCTGATCTCAACTAAGAGAATAGTTCATTTATCAATATAACATAATAATATCTTTATGATAAATTTATGGTTACAATAAAATTTACTTACTAGAATAAATTACAACATTTCACTAATTTCTTAATCATAATTGTTTATAATGGTTGATCAGCTTAATTAGAAACTTATTTAACCTAAATTAAATTTATTATAATCTAAATTAATTGATCATTTCAATTCATTGAACATAATCGAAATATTAATTTTAATTATTTTTTTTTCTAATTTTATACATAATGTGGATTGTTTTCCTTTTTTTTTTTTGAAAAAAAAAGATTCTATTTCACTTCATATTGATTACAATCAGTCAATCATTTGACCAAAATGTAGATATTAAAAAAATTATTAAATTAAACAACAGGAATCCAAATAACAAATCATGTTCTTTTATTTTTATTTTTTTTTGAGAAGGGGGGAGGGGGAATTTCAATCTTTTCCTTGAATACACAGAAACGTTTGTTTGTTTTTTTTGTTGTTGTAGAAAAACAAAACACACAACATACTATACATTGATAATGATGTGGAAATATCTCTAGAAATATTGAAACACAAAATAAAGTTACCATGATTATCATTATTGTGTAAATTGTTTTGAATTTTGTACGTATTTTTAAATTAGGTCAGTTTTCTTTTTTTTTTTTTGATTGTTACAAAAACCTAAACAAAACAATAATAACATCAGTAAAGCATATTAAATAGAAAAGAAAAACGAAGAAAAATGCTAATTAGGTATTTTTCTTTTTCCTCTATCCATGTGTGTTAAAATACGCAATTGGTTGAAATATACTCATATATATATACGGAAACATACTGAGAAATACACTTTACTCGATGCATAAATTGTATATAATTCTATGTATTATAAGTAGATATAACTTTTATACTATGAATAACAATTGATTATAAATGAAATGTGAATCCATCTCTCTCCTTTTACCCTAAGATATAGAAACATCATTTTCAAAATACGTATGTATGTATGTATGTATGTATGTATACAAATGTATGTTTGTGTATTTGAGTAATCCTTTTTTGTTTTGTTACTTAATGAGAACAACGGACAATTATCGATTAAATTGGAAAATGGAAATTAAATTTAAGAAAATCAAAAAAAAGGTTACAGAATTTGTTATAATTATTTTTTTTACTTGAGGAACTTTTATTTATTATTTATCTATTCATTTATTTGTTTTGATTCATCCTACAGTATTTTACCTTCATGGAGCATATAAAGATTATTTATGTACTAATTAAATCATTGCCATTATTTAATTATTGTTAAGATGATTAATGATTGTGTTACTCATTGTTCATATGATAAATGAAAATAAATAAATACTGTCAATTGGAGTTAATTTCAGAGATAGAAATCATGAGTCAGTTGAAGCTAGACCACCATGGAAAACCTGGAGGCACTGGACGGCCGTTTCGTCCTAGTATGGGACTCCTCAGCAGTGCGCATCCACGACCCCTCACCTCGCGGGATTCGAACCCATGACCTACTGGTGCGAGCACTTAGCTATTAGACCACTGAGCCGAAACGGCTGTCCAGTGTTTCCAGGTTTTCCATGGTGGTCTAGCTTCAACTGACTCATGATTTCTATCTGTGAAATTTCTAAAATCTCCACAAACCCCTTCCGATTATTATAGTTAAAACTGATTATTCAAGCATTAAAGACCGATAAATATGAATAGACATATCTATGTAATCATTATAAATAAACGAATGAGTTCATAAAGATGCTCATCTACCAATAAATTGATATTTTCAGGTCAATCATATAGTTAATAAAGCGATCATTCAACTTGATAATATTTTTATGTATCTTTAACTATATGAATGACATATATGTAGAACAGATAAAATAAACTATTGAAACATCGATATGGTAAATCACTAGTCAGCATGTATTTATCTTTCTGTTCTGAGATGGTTGTGTGCAAGAAATGTGGATTTCTTTTTTCTTTTTTTTATAATAGAATAAACGGTATCGTTTTTAATGTATTGATAAAGGAAGTTTTACATAAAAATGATTTAAAGTGATAAGAAAGTTGACTACTATTTACTAACGTCTTGGATCAGTAATATTATATATCGATTCACATATATGTATACGAAATGAATAGGTAATTCAGTGTGTACTATATGTGATAAAAAATATTTACTAGTTAATATTTGGTTGACATGATTTAATAGATTATCATCATTTAAGATCAAGATAAATGAAACTTACATAAATTCTTAGTGGATAAATATGGAAGGATTTACACCATGGTGGTCTATTTGGTGTGGTACTTTTTTTATCTTTCATAAACTTTTATTACATAAACAAGAATCTCATATAATCAAATGAAATAAAGGAATATTTCACTGATTGAAATCATCAGTCAATTGAAGCTAGACCATCATGGAAAACCTCGAAGCATTGGACGGCCGTTTCGTCCTAGTATGGGACTCCTCAGCAGAGCGCATCCATGATCCCGCCCTCCGCGAGACTCCAACCCAAGATTTACCAGTCTCGCACCAGGCGCTTAACCAACTAGACCACTGAGCCAGTCGGTATCCGACGGTATTGGTTTCTAACTTCAACCAATCCGCGGAGTTGCGCCACCGTACACCAATATCTTCAGTGAGTTGATTTCTTACAACAGACCTGGTTGAACTCCACTGGTAACGGCTTCTCACTAGGACTCCAGGAGTATCTCCTGAAGTCAGTCATTAGTGAGCAGATGATTATTATCAGAAGGGGTTTTGTGGATTTCAATCAGTGAGTTTTCTAAAATCTCCACAAAACCCCTTCTGAAAGGGATATTTATTTAAATGTAGCTAAAAGATTCAATCTAAAAAAGGGCCCATTTTGTTATTTTTCCATAAATAAACAGGATTCAGTGAAGAGAATTTTCTTCTCCATGAAATTGTTTACTTAAGATGTACATTATCATTTATAGTCGTATGGTAAATATATGTCTATAGAAGGATAGAAAAGATTGTATCATGAGTTGATTTGAGTCTCCACTTATCAAATGAGGTTACGTTGTAATCAGGGAATTAGAAAAGAATAGATAGATGAAAATCATTTACGGATCAGAATTATGAAAGATAATTGTCCACTTGACAGGTGTGAAGGAAAATGAAAAACATAAGGATCATAGTAGTAATAAAATTACTTGCTCCTGTGGGGTAGGTCACATTGGCTGTACAAAGCGATTACTTTCTAAGCGTATCACAGAACATTACCTGGCGTGGCATTTAAAAGGAAAATGTGAAACAGGTACCAGTTCAGTACAGGAGCATTTAATCAACTCTAGATACGTCTCGCTGAAGGAGTCTTCCTTAAAAATAATCATTTAGATGATTTCTTTCCATGCTTTGTTTATTATTTGATATTGCATTTCAATCTCAAATAAAAATATCACGCTGCTGTTTCTAACCTTCAAAATAATTCTATTCTATTTAATCAGTTTTCGTTGTTTTGAATTTGTCAGTTTGACCATTATACTGACGTATGATTGTTACCCCTCATGGAGGAGCATTGGCCACCCACCAGGATTCTCTATCGAACTCTATCCCAGGTAATCCTTGGCCATTATAAATATGCAATTATTAAAACGAAATTCACACTGATCTGAACTATACTTCTTAAGTTTATACTGAAATGTTTAATTAATTTGGTTTATCTGTAGGAAATGATTTTCTTTTCTCTATTGAGCTTGAAATACTCCAAAGACAAAAGAAAACGCAAAAGTATAGCAATCAA
The DNA here is from genome assembly GCA_944470205.2 of Schistosoma margrebowiei. Classification (NCBI taxonomy): domain Eukaryota; kingdom Metazoa; phylum Platyhelminthes; class Trematoda; order Strigeidida; family Schistosomatidae; genus Schistosoma; species Schistosoma margrebowiei. The sequence goes on along the minus strand of OX104028.1, from coordinate 72,540,012 downwards.
ATAAAAAAACAAACAAACAAGTTTAACCAGTCTAAAATCAGACAAAACTAGCAACGAATACTAAAGTAAATTTCATTATTCATTATAAGATTAAATTCAATGTGATTAATTTTGTTAAATTAATCTAATAGTAACAATTAAAAGTTAAATTATTTTTAAAATTCCCTTAGCAAATTAATTGTTCTAGTTTTAATAAATAAAAGACAATTTCAGAATAAATAGAACACGCCACTAAGGTATGTGTTGGTTACAACCGAATTATGCATCGAAAGAAACTAATAAACAACGAAGTGTTTGGAAGGAAAGAATCCCTAAACTTGGCTACAGAATGAGAGTAACGTAAATTGGTTGTATCATTATGTTTTCGTTGTTGCCATGTTGATAGTGTGTTAACAAAAAAATAATGCAAGAAAAATGACACATAAAAGGTATGTAATCAATGGCATGGAAACGAAACTGTTCAAATGATTTTCTATTCTTCTCTTTAGAAGTAGAGGAATTGATTTTGCCCATTTTTGTTTTTTCATATTTGAAACGAGAAAAAAATGTACGAATAAAATTTCAAAGAAATGGTTCTGAATTGGAATTTCGCATAATTAAAATATTTTGGGTGCGAAATAAAAAAAGATATCGTTGTTAAATAGTTGAATAACAAATAAATAAATAATTTTATCTTGAATAATAACCATTGATGTATAGTTAGAACATGATTCATTTGACTGCACTTACTTTTGGTTTCTGGTAAATAATTATAATCTAATGGTAGAATATGAATAGCCCTCCAAATACCCTGTTACGGCTGAGGGTGGGGAGAGTCATTTCTCCCTGTCGAAGGGCTCTCACATGACACACGTAGACAACCACTAAGGGGGAAGTCCTACTCACCTTCTTCTCGCAACGGGAGCGTTGTTTACAAAATTGAGGGAACGAAAGGCGAATATCTGGCACTTTAACTAAGTCGGACGATTTCGAAGGATCTATTTAGGGGAGTTGGAAAACCCTAATTCCAAATTAATGATCAAATGGGCTCCAGGATCCTGAAGAGGCCAGTGGCGTATGAACCCGTTATTAGTCACCGTCTACCATGGGTCCGCATCTCTTTACGTTACTCTACTGCTTTTTGGATTAGACCTCTAGGTCAGTAGCTCAAGGTGTATCCCCCTAAGAAAACCACCTGCTTTTATTAGGGCACCCGAGCGGTATTCAAGCCCACACGCAAGCCGAATGATTTGTGTGACTCAGATGTATTTGGTACCTCCTTGTATCAATGTTTATGCGTTTAAATAAAAGAGAGGATATGAATTAACATACAATTTCTTTGTATGCCAAAGCTTATAAAAATGAACTGTATTGTATACTGAATTAATAATTGTATTCAAACTCATTTAGATACTGGAAAGTACATAATAATAGGTAGTATATAGTAATATTATGACTTCAGCAATATCTTCATAACATATATTTTAGATTTGTCAATCTAAACTTTTCTATATTGTGTGCCATTTAACTATGATATTGTGAATACTAACATGAAAACTGATCGATATCTATTTAAAGAATTTGAAATGTGGTACAAATAGTTATGAATTCCATAGTAACACAAAAAAATATTCTTGAAATGTTGAACAATTTAATGATGTTTCGTAAAAAGGTTTACCAAGAATTATATGATAAGTGTATCAGGTTTTCTCAAAGTAAATCAATATGGATTGAACTTCATCATATTTCTCTCCATAACTGTTATATTGCTTTATTTAATGACATCATCCACTTGTAATACACTTACAAATCAATCCAAAATATCATCCCTATAGGATCTTATTGATGGTTTAGATAACTCAATAGCAAAATAGTTTGATTACAAGTATGAATGATATTTACTTGAACCAGACACAGAATATTAATTCTCTTGATTTTTGCAAACAAGCTTTAATGACGAGTGCTGAATTAGTTTGGGATTTTTTGATAGATCGTTTTAATTAAAACGAGAAGTTATTATTGAAGAAAATTTCATGAAATACTCCTGGCTTAATTCTGTTTATCATATTACTTGTTATTTGATTCTATTTCTTATTTAGTTGAATAAAACTGTTAGAGTTTTATCTAAAAATATCTATTTTGTTTTTCAAACAACCTATTGTTTAGTTTAAAGTTGATATTAAAATGGTGGTAGTCAACAGAAAATTCCGGACCCGGGTTTCGTGCTATTCGGCACTCGTCAGAAAGGTGTGCCTAGAATTTTGAAGGAACTGAATCTGAAGCTGGGTGACACGGAATCAAATCCGTCAGGGTGAATCAGTTGCCTCAAAATTCTAGGCCCACCTTGCTGACGAGTGCCTAGTAGCACGAAACCCGAGTCCAGAATTTCCTGTTGACTACCTCCAATCATCATCTTATTTCAACGTAGTGCACACAGTGTTGAGGTACTTAGACTAGTGGCCACACTGCAACTTGGTCGATAGCATTCGATCTGCACTAAGAAGGATCTGACACACATGACATTGGTCACCACTCTATGATCAATCAATTGTAAAAGTTGATATTATATGATAACCACTTTAATGTTTCGTTATAGTATGATAGCATTATACCTTTGTATCAAGCATTATGATTAATTAATATGTAAGTAATTGTTAAAGTAATTATCATTTCATATGATTTAAGCATTTTTCAACTCTTATTTCATGGATTAATTTTAGATTATTATTTGAAGACATTTGAGAAGGTTTTGATTACTCATTATACCCTATTATATTGCGGACATTCATGGGACAAAAGCTAATTGATGTGGTGAAGACTAAACTGAAGTTAAGAGGTATCATTATTAGGGTTTGATTTGATAATTTCAAATAAATTGACCATTGGTTAGATTGTTTTAAATGAAAATAATATATTTGTAATATCCCGATAAGTAGAAAAACTATATTTTTTGACGTTTCGTGACTCAGTGTATGCCACTTCTTCAGAGAATAAATAACTTGTTTTTTTTATTGATCGCACATAATATTCTTGCCTTGTTCCTGTGTACTATTTGAACTTGGATTAATTTTGATTTTGTTATTTATTCTCTGAAGAAGTGGCTTACGCCGAGTCACGAAATGTCAGGAAATCTCATTTTTCTACTCACTGGGATATTGCAAATGTATTATTTTATTTATAAACTGTTATTAAATTATAAATATTTGATAAGGTTCCTATTAGTCCTTAACACAAATAAATCTAACATGAATATTTGTTAGAAATCAGACAAAATCGAACTACTATTTAATCTTGTTTTGACATTATCCAATAATCGGCATCTATAAAGCACTTATGAACCAAACTAATTTTAAGTAAATTTATGAAAATTTTATCTACTAGATAAATTGACAAATGTTGTATAATTGTTTAAAGTGCATTATAGGTCAAAAAGAGTATTTGTACTGTCAACAATAGACTGATCAATAATTATAATTTATACACCGATTGGTTGATGTTATACAGCTGGTTGACGGCCAGCTCAGTGGTCTAGAGATTAAGTGCTCGTGCGTGAGACTGGTAGGTCCTGGATTCGAGTCTCGCGAAGTGGAATCATGGATGCGCACTGCTGAGGGGTCCCACAGTATAACGAAACGGCCGTCCAGTGATTCCAGGTTTTCCATGATGGTTCAGCTTCAATTGAATCATGAATTCAACTGTTAAATCAAAGCGCCTTTGGTCTTAAAGGGAGCAATAAAAAACGTGTAAGTAGAGTAATATGAATTCATTTTGTTTGATTAATAATTTATCATCTACTTACAATCTATAGTGTTTTAAAATCAAACTTTATTGTATATCAATGTAAAGGTATCATCATTTATCACCGTCTACTTTATAATCAAACTGAAAAACTGCTCAGTTTTAGTCCTGTGCTAAATATAGTTGGATTAAAATATTGATCTGAAAATTACTTTCGATTATGTAGTAAGAAGATGAAGATTATCAGAACTATGTGATATATTAACGCAATACATTCATTTACCAAATGTCAAAATGGGAATCTTCACTATGTTCTATAATGATCAAAAGTGTAAACTAACAAGAAATCAATCTAGAAGATTAAATAAGAAGATTAAAAAAAGAATACACTTTAGTGACATTCCATAAGTAAAAGTAAACAAGCTCGCTCATTTTATTTCTGGCTTTTAAAATTAACATCAATTGTAGTTCACATTTGAAAATACCAATGTTCTAATGAAATATAAACCTGTTATATTTCTGGATGATTAATTTGAATGGTATTATTGAAAAAAATGATTTCTCTATATGAAATTTATTGTTGTTATGGTAATTATTCATTGGTTATCTAATGATCAGTCATTAAAAAAATCGTTAAAACAAAATAATAACTGGTTCAAAGTCAATAATCATAATAATAATACTACTGTTTGTTGATGATTTAAATAGTCTACACCTTCTAGTATTATTCATCCACTTAAGATAAAAAATTTATACAATTTTAATAATATACAGTTCAAGTTTGTTTATTATGTATCTGTCACAAATAGATTTGAATATATATATATATATATATATATATATATATATATATATATATATATATATATATATATATATATATTAGGTTATATTATTGTTCATCATAAACCTTATCTAAACTTAATTCCCTGTAAATAAACAACTAATCTTACAGTTTATTAACTCTGTCTATTATCTGTAACAGTAAATCAGACATGCAAACAAAATATCATGCTATTGAATAAGAGAAATATCTCAAGTAAAATCATTGAAATAAATAATCAAACCAACAGGCAAATATATGTGGTAAAATGAGGACAGTGAAAAGAAAATAACTAAACTGTACCACAGAAACAAATGAATAATTGTATATTATTCATTTCTTATTATTCTTAATGTTTTCTTTTTAATGTTTCATTTTACTGATAAACATATTTGATAACAGTGTAAACAACACCTTTCTTAGTATTTTTTTTAAATGTGTGTGTGTGTATGTACATGAGTATGTGTATGTGAAGAAAGATAATAATGAACCAACTTTTTGGCGTCTTGAAAATTTTTCGACAATTACAAAAAAAAAGTTTCATTTATTTAATCCACAGTAAAAAAAAATAATCAATAATGTCAGTTTTTCTTTCTATGAGAAAAATTATCAAATAAATGAAAATTTCATATGCTCAGTTTTATTTTTTATACCGATAATAGTCGGTGCTCTATTCAAAGTATATATTTTAGATTGTCAAAATATTTTGAGAATATTGATTCATTTAAAGATGTATATACATATATAACCCTTCCTGGAGTCCCTTCGGGGACTACGGCCGGTCCAAGCCCGGATAAAGGAAGAGGATTGGGCATGGGGTTGGCGACCCCATCGCGTAGAAAACTAACTCTCTAAAAGAACGCTAACCAAAAAAAAACATTCAAACCCTTTATATATATATATATATATATATATATATATATATATTCAGTAGGAACTAAAAAATAGAAGGAAAAATGAAAAGAAAAAACGATCAAGAAACAACTGACTGTAGTCGTTTTGTTTCATAATGATTGTTGCTACGTATTTGATTAAATCAATAATCTTCAAATTGTCACAATTGTTATTTTGATAAGATGTCTTAAGTGATCATTTTATCACGGTTTTCTAATTCTTTTTACAAAAATCTTTATTAGTATACTATTGAGATGGTTTAACAAAGTGTAGATACGTTATTTACTGTCAAAGGTATTTCTGAGTTTATGTAAAAAAAAGTATGACTAGTTTGTTATAATTTGTGATTAATCAATAGTGTGGATCCACGTTATACAAAATAGAATTAAATCTGACTCCTTCATAGTTTCAAAGAAAATAGAAAACTTACAGGACATAAATTTAATAATGATGTATATTTCACTTCTGATATGGTTTAACTCTAATAATCGTAGCTTCTTATTGTACACTTTGAAATTATCAAGAAAAATATGTTTATAGAGATTGTTCATTTTATAGTTATTTCACATTACATATGTTGGTGAATCACTGAAAATCATGAGTGCTGTCCATCATGTATAATTTCATCAAGAATGGATATATATATATACAGACAAACGACGTAAATGAATGACAAACCTTTCCAACTGCGGTGTATGTTTATGTAAATTCATTTTAATGAAGTTTTGTTCTCTGAGCTGGATGATTTGGTCAGATAGAAGTTTGTACTGATGATGTCATTCAGAAGAACGATGAAAGTTACACGACCAAACGATCTAACTCAGAGAACAAAACTCCATCAAAATCATCCACCTGAGCTACAAACCTTCTCCACCATCTCAAGTTCATTTAAGTTTAAATTCACTTGATATTATGTACTTGTATCATCCCATTGCTGTAATTGATTAGTCTCTTATTGGCATATGTGCATCCTGTACGGACTGCCGCTATATTGTCTTAAGTCACAAGCATTACAAGCAAAGATAGGTGGTGACTAGCAGTATAATCAATGACGCGCGTTTCATTATATTTGGGACTCATCAACTGGATGTACATGCATCTCAGGGTTGATTTTCACTCTGGGACTCGAACCCAGCACTGTTCACTTCAAAAACTACCACGTTATCCACTTAGCTACTGAGTCTATCTTTGCCTAAAAATCTCGTAACCAAAGGCAATATCGAGGCAGTCCGCATATATACCAATAAAACTGGTCAATCGCAGTCCTAAAAAACAATAGGATGACATAAACACATAATAACAAGTGAATTTAAACTTCACCCATTGCATAATCAGGTGGTTATCAGGACTCATTAGCTAAGTGGAAAACGCAATGGTGTTTGAAGCGAACGATAATGGGTTCGAGCACCGAAGTGAGTCTCAACTCTGGGATACAGGTACATCCAGTTGACGAGTTTGAAGCCACCATCAATCTTTACTTGTTCGTTTTAAGTTTGATACTTTGAAAATACTATATTTTTACGAACACTTCCATCTAACCACATTCTTACGCATAAAAGTATAAACGTACTTCAAGAAAAAATAATATATATAAGTCAGCAAACTACATACGATTTTTCAATTAAGAAGCAAATATACAATTTATAAAGAAAATAAAATTAGACTACTCTTTAATAGAATATCAAGTTATTTTTACTTATTTTTAATGAGTCTCACAATAAAGTGAAACTTGCATCCTAGATTCCATTCTAACTTAAAATTGATCTTTTCCCATAATTACAATTATATCTTGAAACCAAAATCATATAGATAGATTATGTGTTTACACCATATATTGATAGACAAAGTATAATCAATTGTAAAGATTGATAATATTCAATGTATATTAGATTGTTATCATTAAAATTCATAAATTCTATCATCTGAAAGTAGATTGTCCTATAATTATTCTCTATCACAGTTAACAGGAGGTTTGGAAAAAAGAAACAAACGTTTTATTTTTCATTTCAAATTGTAATAATATGTGAATTTCTCACTCCCTTATTATTATTATTACTACTATCATTATTGTTATGATTATTTACTGTTAATATATCTGTCTATCATATTTGGAAAAAAAAAGTTCTAATTTAATGTTCACTATGGATAGTTCAATCAATTATCATGACTTGCGTGTCTTTGTTTCTATGTGTTTTTTTTCTTTCTCTTATGGTCTGTCGAATATTTAAAATGTAACTTGATTAATAATAAATATAACCACCTAAAAATATGAAATTTCACAAGTTTCCTATTTAGGTTTTTTTTACATGTTTAGTCTTTTTTTTCACCCTTTTCTTTTTAGTCATCTTTCATTATTCTTTATCAAAAAAAAATGCCCGGTTATTATGAACAGTTCAGTTGACTTTTATTTAGAGTTTGAAGAGAAAACATTTTACAGTTCGTGAGAATGCATAGAAAATAATTTTAAGTATTCTAATCATATGATCAACCTTTTAAAGGTTGATTGTTGACATAATGACAGATTCATATAAATTATTCAAGAAACTGCTAGTGTCTCTTTTATTTGATTGTGTTCTAAAACGAGTTACACTTTAAGCTTCATAAATATTTTAAATGTTAAAAATTACATAACTCAAAACAGTGTAATTAATTTTGATGCTTTTGAAGAGCATGCAAATATATAGTTAATTATAGAAATCAATGGATTTAAACGAAACTTATCAGTTAAATTCTTAAAACGAATGTTTTCAGTTATTACTAAGTGGATGCGCACTGTTGAGGAGTCTCAGAATAGGACAAAACGGCCGTCCAGTGATTCCAGGTTTTCCATGGTGGTCTAGCTTCAACTGACTCATGATCTTAACCATTGATATTACTAAGTAGAAATCTATGAAAAATCTTTACTTAATAATACTATTCATAAATTAATAAAAGTTCATTGTTTTAGTAAATAGAGGAAAGTTATCCGTTTTCAATCCTTTTAGACAAATCATTTACATGATAAAAGAATCAAGAACGTTATAATTAATGGAAACAATCTAATGTTTGATCATCGCGTGAATAAAGTAACTCATTGTGTCACTGAATTAAAATAAAACGGATCTAGAGAAGAAAATTTATTGTCAACAAAATCATTTACTTAACTGTATATTCTTGTTTATAGTTATTTGACAAGTATACGAGCACGAGCTCTGTTCGTCAATGCAATACTTTATATACTCCTAATCCTCTACTCTAGTATGTTTTGATCTTGTGTTTGTTGTTATTATTATCTTTTAACAATATTTCGTGATTACTGTTGTGATGACCTTTACATTTTCGTCATGTTTTCGTCATATCTGTTAAGTGGACAATTATCTATCACATTTTCATATTCCTATTCTTTTCTAACCTCTTGATCATTACTCATACTCCTTTTGATATTCTCAGTATCGAATCACTTAAAGATGTAATCGTTTCTATTCTTCTATAAACTCAAATATTTATCGAACACCTATGAATATGAGTGAATAGCTTAAGTAAACGATTTCATTAAAAAAAACTGCCTTATAGTTAAGATTTTAATAGTTGAATTCATTAGTCAATTGAAGCTAGATCACCATGGAAAACCTGGAAGCGCTAGAAGGCCGTTTCATCCTCTTCTGTAATGCGCATTCACGATCTTGCTCGCGCGAGAGCTTAACCTCTAGACAATTGAGCCAGCCGGTATCCAGCAGTGTTAACACCTAACTTCAACCAATCCATGCAATTGCTCCACCATCCACTATTGTCATCAATGAGTTACTATCTCAAAACACATCGTCCAGTGCTTCCAGGTTTTCCACGATGGTGGTCTAGTTTCAAATGACTCATGAATTGAACTATTAAAATGACTATAATATCTACAAAACCCCTTTTTGTACATAGTTAAAAGAACTAATTTCATTAAGATAATTCTCTATTTTCTCAATATTTTGAATTATTATTGATTTTTGTTTAATGTAAAACAATATGTCAATTTTCTTTCCCCCTTAAAACAGTAATAATTAAAAGTCTATTTTTTTTCTAAAATTGCTTGATAGTTCACTTTAGTTAAACTTCATACTAGTTTTGTTTAATTGTCATTTTTAAATTTTATTTTACGGTTACTGTTGACATGTTAGTGTCATTCATATTCATAGTCATATCGAATTAATTAGATGTTTCATCGTTTACTTTACAAAACTATAGAATGAGACAAGAAATTTTTTTAAATAAATTTGGAAAATATATTACTGTTACTATAACTACTATAATGAAAATATACTACTCGGTAATAAACTAAAATTAAAAGTGTGAAAATTTTTTTTAAAAACCAAGATGATCTTTTTAAAGATAGTCAAGTTAATAATTCTTGTAGTAGTTTAAAACTCCCTATAGAATATTCGGAAATGATGAATATGTGTCGTTCTCAATAACTTCATCATCAAACTCTACAGTTATAAGTTCATAATCATCGTGATATTTTACAAAGGTCAAAATAAGGCATCATAAAAAACTCCATATCTGAGACTGGACTTCAAAGTGGAAATAATGGGTGATATTTTAAAACGTCGACTGAAAAGATCTGTTGAAAAGATGTTTCACTCCTCTAAGCTACATATAATTTTCTTAACTAAACCAGTACTCATACAACTAATCAAGGATAGGTTACCGAAGATGGGCTCCTCCATGTATGTATACCAATTCAACTCCTCTTGTGAGGCTAGTTACATAGGCCGTACTCAGAGTGCTTTATCCTTGCGTGTTCATGAACATGGTTGGGAAGAGGAGTCAGTAAATTGATTAACAGCACTATCCTTTCACAATTGGTAGATAGTGAATATAAAACCAAAATAGAGCAAGCTTCCTCTAATTTATATCAAGTTCCAAAATATCTGCTTCAAGGTGCTAGATTACTGTTACTCTACATAGCTGAAGACATCTGCATCAACTCCAGAAAACCAAACTTATGTATCCAGAAAAAGGTATATCAAGCCTCTAGGTTTACCTTGGCCTACGACTAGAACACCGGATATCTAAACTCAATATTATAAGCCTCTCATCTCCTTCCTTTTCCCCTTATTATTTTTTTTAACTACCTCTATCTTAATCTTCAGATCCATCATTCCCAATTCGTTTATCGTAATTACATTGATAACACCCCACCCCCACTTATTACATATTATATTCACACAACAATATTATTATTATCATTATTATCTCAACTGACAAGATGAAATTCTCTTACTATGCATTTTATTCACACAATTGTTTTGCATTTTCATTTTTGCTATAATACTATGCTACTGATTGCGACTGGACATTTTACTCCAAATCATTCTGTCCTTTTTTAAATGACCTTCCTAATTATTGATTGAGATCTTGAACAGATTGATGTTAGACCAACATTGAAAACCTAGAAGCACTGGAATTCAATTTCGTCATATTGTGGGACTCCTCAGTATTGCGCATCCACGATCTCGCCTCGCGAGATTCGAACCCAGGATCCATCATTCTTGCGCACGAGCGCTTAACATCTAGACCCCTGAAGCAGCCGGCATCCAACGGTGTTAAAGTCTAACCTCAACCAAACCACGAAATCGCGCAACCATCTCCGATTGTTTGAGATAGATCGTGGATTCGCACTGCTGAGGAGTCCCAAAATAGGCGAAACGGCCGTTCAGTGATTCCAGGTTTTCCATGGTGGTGGTCTAACTTCAATTGACTCATGATCCCAATTATTGAAATTACTACAATCTCCATAAAACCCCTCCTGATACTAAACATTTATTTGACAAACTAATTGATCAATATGGCAACTTAAAAATTGGGATAAAATTGTAATTTAGATTGATCTAAAATTGACAATAAGTTCTAATTAAATATGATTGATTTCAGTCATCTTCTTATTTACTGTACTGATAACATAGCACTGAAACAGATTACATAAAGATCACATAAATTTTATCTAAGCACTTATAAATAACAAATCAGGTCACAATTGATTGATCACTGGGTGGTGAGACGTTACCATTGGGCTATCCGGGCCGCGACCGACCTTCTGTAGGAATGAGGTGTAATCATAATTGATTGGTCACTGGGTGGTGGCCGATGCCATTTGTGTCAAGTCCTTCTTATTGCGGATCGAATGCTATCGACCAAGTTGCAATGTGTCCACTAGTCTACGTGACTCGATATTGCATACACTATAATGAGATAAGATGGTGATTAGAGGTAGTCAACAGGAAATTCTGTACTCAGGTTTCGTGCTATTCGGCACTCGTCAACCAGGTTTATCTGTAATCTTAAGGAGACTGGTGCACCTTGACGGATTTGATTCTGTGTCACTCAGCTTCACATTCAGAGACGTTACCAGTGGGCTATCCGGGTCGCCACCGACCTTGCTGATGAATGCCAAGTATCACGAAACCCGTGTCCAGAATTTCCTGTTGACTACCTCCAACCACCATCTAACAACAAATCAACTATTTATTAATTCCTTTTTTCTAAATTTTAATTCACATTTTCTCTCAACTTAAATGTCTGTTTTTATTAAATACTTATTTGTCTAAACATATGAAGTTATCAATTGTTTTTGTTTTTTCATTCTAGTAAGTAAGTGAACTATAGTTATGCGCATATTTCACATTGTCTGTAGAAAAAAAAACGATTCACAATTTGTTTTCTTGTCCATTTTGTATTTCAAAAAAGTCGATACGTTTTTTTCTAATGGAATAAATTCTTTATATCTTATTGTCATAATACAATATATATGTCTCAAATCACAGCTTTAAACCATGTAAAACTTGGCTCACAATTTATTGAAGATTGTAGTTACCATGTGTGAATTTTTTTTTGGATCAATGATTAGGTATATAACAGTGTAAAACTTTAAATGTTACAATCATTTTGGTACTTTAAAGATGGATTCAATATCATAGATTTTTCAAGTTTAGTTTTGTGACTTCATTTTTTTTACTGGGGTTTATACGTTGAAATTCTAATTTGTATGTTCTTTATTATTTCCGAATTAATATAGTTATTTCTATCTCATACAAACAGTCAATTTTAATAAGAACATGTATGTTTGATTCGTTATCTGAATTGTGATCTATTTTATCTAATATACAGTAAGACCTTACAAAATGGAATAAAAAGGGGCTTTTCGGGATAAAATGTGAAGAATAAGTTTTTTTTTCATTTTTGTCACAACCGGATCTTGCAGCAACCAAATAAGATGTACTTGTCTCATGTTTAATAATTAATTTGTATAACTTAGACAATTATGAGTAGGTTAGCTAATAGATTTCACAAAAAGACCATCATATTCTTCATTTGTACTTAATGACCTCTGATATTAACTATAATGACATTTAAAAATGGCTGATCGATCAGTCTAATAATAATGTGGTCTAGATAAATTAAATCATTCAGTTCATTTATGCTTAAATGAAAAGGCATTTAGATTCATGACATAATTCGTCACCGACTAACTGATCACTATTGATAAGTACCCAGTGATCAGTTGATAAATTGACCTAAGTTGTTGATTTGGTGTAAATATGATTAGGGTGACACAATCTAAATATAAACTGGTTAATAAACTTAGTCAGTATTATACATTTTTGAGATTAATAAACATTGATCAACTATGTAGTGCCTTTTATTTTGCTGCAGAATTTCCGGTATTATTCATCAAAGCTACAGTTGAGATGATACAACTATTTAGTTTGATGTAATTTACTCAATTGGTAATCAAATACCAGGATTCGGTTGTTATAGACGTATTGTTATCTACAGAATAAGCTACAGGTTTATACTATTATTATTTACATACTGAACAAATAGAAATGATGGCATTTCTCTAACTGAAAAACATTTCCTCGATAACAAAAATTCAAACCTATCTAATAAGGAAAATCACAGGATTTCACCTGCATAACGTCTTCACTTTGAACTAAAATTCTATGAATTTTTTGAAATATTTGTTGGTTTATACAAACAAACAGTGGCGAAATGCCATTAAAGACTTCTAGATTATTATAACTTGTTTATATGGTTTCATTAGCTGCATTTATAACTATGGTTTTAAAAAAAATTAAAATGATCTATTACAAGTAAACACTTATAAATGTGTACAGTTCAATATTCGTATCTATTTCCATCAAACTGCATTTGCACAAAAAAGTTAATATTAACGATTTTTCAACTCAGAGTTGCGTTAACCAGTTTATCAATCATACCCTTAAATCATTTAATAAAATTCGAGTGACCCATAGTATTAGACTACTTAATGATTGATCATTTTTATCAATGACTAGTTCATATGTGAAAGATAGTCTAACTAACAATCAATACTGGTTTCATTATTTCATTATCTATGCTAGTGAATACAAAGAATTATGAAATCTTGCTTCACATCAACGAACATCAACCAAATGTGTAAAATAATTGATCTATTTGGTGTAAGTTTTGTGAAGATTCATTTTCAGTTTAATAATTGAGATCATGAGTGAATTGAGGCTAGACTACCAACAAAGAAAACCTGGAAGCAGTTGATGGCCGTTTCATCCTATTGTGAGAGCTTTCATCAGTGTGCGTCCACGATCACGCCTCACCAGATTCGAACCCAGGACCTATCTCGCAAGGCAGGATCGTGAATGAGTACTAATCAAGAGTCCCACAGTAGAACGAAACAACCGTCCAGTGATTCCAGCTATCATATGGTGGTCTAACTTCAATTCACTCATGATTTCAACTATTAAAATTACCATAATATCCACAAAGCTCCTTCTGAGATTATTCAGACTCATTTACAACAAAATTCGTGTATAAAATATTCTTTACACTTAGTTAATTTGACTTGAAATCAAAAATGATACAAAACATATCACTCTTCAACACTTCATCTTTTCTGTTTCATAATTATCTCAATATTTTCTACAGAAACAAACTATTTTCATCAATATAAACCAGATTAAATTATATTTATCTATTTCTTTCATTTATGTTCACATGTAAGAATTTTATTTTTATTTCATTGTGAAAACCGAAATCAATGTTATACACCTTTATGTATAGTTGATAAGATATTAATAAAATAAATTAAAGGAAACTCCATGTCCGTTTTGATAATCGTTCCTCTTCTTTTCTTTTTTTAAAAGACGAACTTCAGTAACCGTATTTTGTCTATAATTCAATCTATTCATCTGAACAACATCTAATTGTACAATACATAGGAATCGATCATTATCACTGAATATATATTTATTTATTTTTACTAAGGTCCCAACAATTATATACATTTAGTTTGTAAATAACATATTTGTCAAGAACAACAACAACAACAACCCAAAACAAGCTTAAACACGAATGACCAATGCCGTTTATTCCCTCTTCTCCCCTCCCCAAAAAAACCCTGAAATACACTTGTTGTGTATTTCATTTCCAAACAATAACAAACAAATGAATAAAACAAAGCAGAGAAGCAATTAAACGACAAATGAAAAGAATGAACAGCTATCTGCTTGTTTTCTCTTGTAGAAACATAAATTTAATTCATTCATTTTATTTATTTTCAGTTAAGATAGATAAAATTAAGACTTATTAAAAGAAAGTGTAAAGAGGAAAGTGTAAGGATGATAGAAAGATGAAAATGAAGAGAAAAAAATATGACGAATTATTTATAGAACTGGAATACAATTAAAAAAAATTTTTTTCTTGTTATTAAACTGCTTAATACACAAGCCTATGGTTAATATACAATGGTGTTTTCTAGTAGAGATTCTTTTTTTATGTGGATTTAGCGTAGGTGTTAAAATGTATGATATTTTATTATTAGAATGAATTATTTCGTTTGTTCATTTAATATTGTATAAGAAATAAATGAAAAGAGGGAGATTTATACATTTCATGGTAAATATCACATATCTAAAATAGAAATTACTAGTGAGGTTTATCCATAATTGTGGATCTGTAGAATGGTTACAGTTGATTAGGTGTTGAAGTACAAAACTCCTAACTGCTTTCCTTTCATCCTTATAGAACCAATCTGGGATATGTTCCCGTATCTCGCTTTCAACTCGGATACGGGAACATATCCCAGCTTGGTTCTATAAGGATGAAAGGAAAGCAGTTAGGAGTTTTGTACTTCAACACCTAATCAACTGTAACCATTCTACAGATCCACAATTTGATTTTAAGGTTGTTTATATGATTCATTCAAACTTATCCATAATTGTTTAAGATTCGTGTTATCCAGTAGAATAGAATGATTCCTTATAAGATTTTAGTATGAAAGTTGAAAAGTTCATTTTATTTTCATTTTGAATACAATAATTGTTAAACAGTTTAACAATATACTTCCTCCGATTAATGAATGTATATTTTATGTTTATAGGTTTAACTTCAGTAAAATGAAAATCTTAAGTAGATAAAATTTTAAGAAATACTATGATAAACTGTAAGAACACACTAATTAGGTCAGTTAGAGGTTGATAGGTCTGTTTATATGGATTATATCTATAACCAATATGATAATTCATCACCAACTAAAATCTAACATTTATTTATAGTGAGACAAATTATCAATGTCGTGATAAATATCGAATAGTTACACCACTATTTGACAATTTTATGGAGTAACAAAATGTATATTAGGTTGTTAAAAGTGATTGATAGAGTGCCCTATAAAATACCATCAACCTCTGAAGTAGTTCACAGAATACTGCGTCATCAAGTCTAATGATCAGACTGCAACATGATTCACCACCAAAGGATTAAATGAACATGACATTAAGCACTGCTTAGTGATCAGTCAGTTGTAAACGAGATATATACCTGAATGTTCGACAATTATCACTATAACTGTAGTTGAAACGCACATTTCCCTTTAGTATTTGCCGCTGTATTATCTTGGTCATACATCTATACCCCAGAAAGTTATTTATTTTAAAGTAATCTCATCAATATCTTCCGATCTATTTTGAACAAAACTAAGCTTGTCTTCCATAATTCCCTTCAAGGGATTTTCAAATTTCAAAATTTTCATTTCAGGGAGTATGAAAATTGTCTTAGTCTTTTATAAGGATATTTGATGGAAACGTTCGTTTGATTCTATTGATTATTAATCAACTATCTCCCCAAATAATTATATTTCTGCTCAAAGTCAGTGAAGATAATTTATTAGAGATCTTATGTAACATTACCTTCAGCAAGTATGCATTACGTTTAATGAGGGCATGTTTGACTATGACGTTTTACCCTTAGAGTTCCATCTTTGGCCTTGATGAATGACCGGTTAGTCAGATATTATCTGACACATTGTTGACGTAAACGGGGTTTCTGAAATATGTATTACTGAAAGCTCTGTATTATTTGTGAGCACATATGTTGGTCTTTAGAAATTGGTATCTAGTTAACTCGGTTAGAAATCGATTTATCAATAATTTGCCCCTAATTAGTTTCTCTAAAAAATTAGCTTTCAATCAAAACACAATACATAGATTGAAAATTTTAATTTGCAAAACAAACCATATATTAAATTCACTTGGTATAGTTTACTTGAATATTCCCATTGATGTTTAGGACTGCAATTGAGCAGTCTCTTATCGGTATAAGTGCATCCTCTGCAGATTGCCTCGATATTGCCTTAAGTTACAAGCATTATAAACAGAGATAGTTGCCGACCATTAGTGGAATCCAGGACGCGCATTTCATCCTATTTGAGACTTATCAGATGGATTTACATCCATCCCAGATTTGATGTTCACTCTAGAACGCGAACCCAGCACCATCCACTTCAAACGTCATCGTGTTATCCAATAAGAAGATTCAAGTAAACAATTCCAAGTGAATTTAAACTTCACCTCATCGCACACGCAGATGGCTATCAGGACTCAGTAGCAAAGTAGACAATGCGATGGTGTTTGAAGTGAACAGTATTGGGTTCGAGTTCCACAGTGAACATGAACGCTTGGATGCAGGTAAATTCAGCTGGCCAGTAGAAAATAGGACGAAACTCGCGTCCTGGATTCCACTGTTACCTTACATCAGTTACTATCACTTAACAATATAAATTTTGCATGTTTTAACCTCATGAGGAAAAATTATAATGATAGTTTATTGTAGATAGAAAAATTGTTTGAAATTCTTTAAAGCTAAGATGTTTGCCATCGAATCTTTTTAAAACATGTTTAAAGTTTCGGTGTATTCTAGACAATAAATCTCTAAACATAGATAACTTAAAGGGGAATTAAAAAAGAATTTTAAATACCTAACCATGAAAACATTCTTATTAGAGTTAAATTGTTTACCGATTATCATATTTAAGACAATTAGTCCCTTTTATAAATTTCGATAGAACTATGAGAAGACAGTTTAACTACTTCTTACATCATGCTCAATAAAGCTTATTCTGCTAGCAAATATTTGAAAAAGAATAAAAAGGAACATTATAGAATAATAGGTGATTTATATATATAACAAAAATCAATATTCAGTAATATCAACCTAAATGAACTTGTTGTTTAGAATAAGGTAAAGGCAAAAATGTCTTGATAGTAACAAAAACTAAAATGATATTTATTAGAAAAAACAATTATTATTTATATTGTATTGATAATGTAATTACTATAAATTGCACAATTCCATTCTTATTTATAAGGAAAAAATTATGAATTTGATATTTAAAGTGATTCAATCTATGCTCCATTGAGAGTAATAGGCGTAAGTAAGTAAAGTAATTTAAAGTGAAGAATATTTGAGCGAATAATTGTTTTCAATAACTTCAACATCAGGCTCTACAGTTATAAGTCCATAATGCCAATATAAGGCATGTACTCATGAATTTGATACTGTTATATGTAAAAAAAAAACTGAACGTTTGCATCTGTTACGACATATATACTTCAAGATTGTGTTATTTGTAAATTAGAAAGGTCATTTAAAAAAAGGTCAGAATGATTTGGAGTAAAGTATTCAGTCACAATAAGTAGAGAATAGTATGATAGCAAAATTGAAAATGCCAAAAACTTTGTGTGAATAAAATGCATAATAGGAGAATTTCATCTTGTCAGTTGAGATAATAATAATATTGTTGTGTAAATAATAATATGTAATAAGTGGGGGTGGGGTGGTGTGTGTTATCAATCTAATTACGATAAACGAATTGGGAATGATGGATATGAAGATTAAGATAGAGGTAGTTAAAACATAATAATATTAAGGGAAAAATGAAAGGGGTGAGAGGCTTATAATATTGAGTTTAGATATCCGGTGATCCAGTCGTGAGCCAAGCTTGCGAATAACACAATTTTGAAGTATATATATATCGTAACAGATGCAAACGTTCACAATTTTTTAACATATAACATTGTCAAATTCATTAATACATGCCGTAATTTGGCCTTTATAAAATATCACGATGATTATGGAGTCTAATGTTAAAGTTATTGAAAACAAGTATTCCCTCAAAAATTCTACATTTTTGAATAATCTATGGGGATTTTTTAAACTGTTAATTTGAAGTGATTGATTAAAATTTTAATAAAAAGTAAATATACATAAACTTTCATTAAAATCTTGTTTATTTCGAAGGGATTTAAAAACGTCGGGATAAAGTGAACTATACACAGTAAGAACATTTACATAATTGATCAAATTGATCTCAAATATACATAATTAATATTAATTATAATAAAATGAAGATGGATATCAATAACTGAACAAATAGTCAAAATATTAATAAGAAAACATAAATTATGTTGTTATTAAACATAATAGTTAAGATTAATGCTTATTTTGTGTGAATCTATATGTTTACAATAGTAAAATTGACGTTAATCATGACCATTATGTATTACAAGTTTGTATCTTTCATGATTTATGAATATAGTGAAAATTCTCATTACGACATTTAGTAAATAAAGAAGGAACGAATCGAACATAGAAATTTCTTTCTATACCGATGGCAGGACATTAATAAACTATTTTCTTACTTCTTCCAATTTTGTTTTTCTTGTTTTTTGAACTTTGTATTTTACATATTCTCAATATTCATCTCTTGATTCTTACATAACTACTATTCTACTGATCATTCATTAAAATATTCTGTTCCTTCTCTTTTTCATATAATATGTAACGTAGAAACTTCTTGATTTTCTAACAATTACTTTGATTATTATCAGAAGGGGTTTGTGGAGATTTTAGAAATTTCACAGATTGAAATCATGAGTCAGTTGAAGCTAGACCACCATGGAAAACCTGGAAGCACTGGACGGCCGTTTCGTCCTAGTATGGGACTCCTCCGCAGTGCGCATCCACGATCCCGGACTCTGCGAGAGTCGAACCCAGGACCTACTGGTTTCGCTTGCGAGCATTAACACCGAGACATTAACACCGTCGGATGCCTGCTCAGTGGTCTAATGGTTAAGTGCTAGCGAGCGAAACCAGTAGGTTCTGGGTTCGAATCCCGCGGTGTGCGGGATCGTGGATGCACACTGTTGAGGAGTCCCATATTAGGGCGAAACGGTCGTCCAGTGCTTCCGGGTTTTACATGGTGGTCTAGCTTCAACTGACTCATGATTTCAATCTGTGAAATTACTTTGATTATTATTAATACTCTTTCTTCCAATTACCCGATGTTAATTTATGATCGAAATGTCATTATGTAATTATTACGTAACGTATCCACTCGACGAGTATTATCTCATTATTATAAATCAAATATATATTAGTGTAGAGCCATGATGAAAAACTAATTGAAAAGAAGTTTCTTCGCTTGATTCATTCCTTCTTTATTTATGAATATCTTCTCTTTACCATAACACTCATTACTTCTTTTATTCTTGTATGATTTTAAACAATTAGCGCTTGGTAAAGAAGTTGGAATTGAAATAATGAATTCACTTTTTCTATAAAACGTCAATTTTATTTGAAAAAAAATTTTTCTTTTTGGTTTAAATTTACACGTAGATAAATAGAACGGAAGATTAATTTATTACATATATTCTTGAATAACACTTTATATTAATTTAGCTATATCGAGGCAATCCGAACAGGATGCATATATGCCAATATGAGACTGAACAATTACAGTCCTAAATAACAATCTGAAGATACAAGTAAAACAACACCAAATGACTTTATATTCAGAGTTTTCAAATTAGTTAGTTATTGTTTTTAATTATATATACTTATCAAGTTAGCTATTCAATAATGTGTCAGTTAATTATCTTGAAATATTACTCCAAAAAAGAAGCTTAACAAACTATTCTGAAGTAAACTTCACCACAACTTATTACTAGTATAAACAATCTGATATCATTGTACAATGACACTTATCACATAATCAGTGGTGTTTAAAAGAGCTAAAAAATAATCACAGTGTCAATTCATAATTAAACATCTGTTGATTCAGAACAATCTTATCAATGAAGAATATTTCTGAAATTATTTATGATATTCACTTCAAGAATACTTAAGAATAGTTTACTTTACATTGAAAATTATTACCGCCCAACTTGTTTATGTATAATTTATTCAATACAAAGTTTTATTCATTATATAAATATACTATACCGCTCTAGTAGATTTCTATTGGTCAAATTTAAATGATTAATACTAATTTCGGAGATCATTCTATCGGAAACTTAATAGAAATAATGAGGATAATAACATTAATCAATTTAACCTAGAAACCAATTTTCTTTGTATTTTTCTTCCAAAACAAAATACATTAAAATTAATTGTTTCAAAATAATAATTAACTTTTCTAAATAACCATGTATACGTTGAAAAAGAACGATGCATTAATTATTAATCATAAATAAACTTCTATTATAAAGTTTATTCAAACTTAAATAATAATAAAAAGGAAAGAGAGATGTTCACAAACTCCGCCTGTAGCTCTTATAGGGTTACTGCCGGTCCCAAGCCCAGCTAAAGGAGGAGGGTTGAGCATGGGGTTAGCGTCCCCATCCCGTAGAAAACTAACTCGCTAAAAAACGCTTACCAAAAAAAAGAAAAAAAAGAAAAGAGAGATGTTCACTCTTCCTCTTCTTTTATATATTGTATATGGTAACTAAGACTCACGAGGCCGATGCCCCTTCTAACAACCAGAGCAAAGCTTTTTATAGGTACATGGAAAGTTCGAACAATGTGGGAAACCGGGAAGACTAGTAAAATAGCAATGGAAATGAGGAGATACAACTTAGCAGTACTGGGAATCAGCGAAACCCACTGGACCCAAGCTAGACAGAAAAGGCTAGCTACGGGAGAGATGCTGCTATACTCCAGTCACGAAGAGGACAATGCTCCACATACTCAGGGAGTCGCTCTTATGCTGTCCAAAGTAGCACGAAATGCACTTGTAGGATGGGAATCTCACGGATCCAGAATCATCAAAGCATCATTCAAAACAAAGAAGGAGCGGATCTTAATGAATATTATCCAATGTTATGCACCCACCAATGATAGCAACGACGACATTAAAGATCAATTCTACGAGCGGCTACAGTCAGTCATTGAGAAATGCCAAAGAAAGGACCTAACTATTCTGATGGGAGATCTAAATGCCAAAGTCGGAATAGACAACACTGGATATGAAGATATTATGGGACGACATGGACTGGGAGAAAGAAACGAAAATGGAGAAAGATTTGCAAATCTATGTGCATTCAACAAATTGGTCATAGGAGGCACAATATTTCCACACAAGCGCATACACAAGGCTACATGAATCTCACCGGACCACACTACAGAGAACCAAATAGATCATATTTGCATCAACAAAAAATTCCGAAGGACAATGTAAGATGTAAGAACCAGGAGAGGTGCTGACGTAGCTTCAGATCACCACCTAGTTGTGGCCAATTTAAAACTGAAGCTAAAAAACAACTGGACAAGTGGACAAACAGCATCACAAAGGTTCAATACAGCCTTCCTTCGAGATACTGACAAACTCAATGAATTCAAGATAACTCTCAACAACAGGTTCCAAGCCTTACAAGATCTACTGAAAGGAGAAACTACTATGGAGGATAATTGGAAAAGTATCAAAGAAGCATTAACTTCAACGTGTCAAGAGGTTCTGGGTCTAAAGAAATACCATCATAAGGAATGGATCTCTACAGAAACACTGGACAAGATCAAAGAAAGGAAGAACAAGAAGGCAGCAATAAACAACAGCCGAACAAGAGCAGAGAAAGTCCAAGCACAAGCTGAATACACAGAAGCAAACAAACAAGTGAAGAGGAGCATTAGAGCCGACAAGAAGAAATACGTGGAAGAACTAGCAACGACGACAGAAAAAGCTGCTATGGAAGGAAATATGAAACAGCTTTACGATACAACAAAGAAACTAGCAGGGAAATACAGTAAACCAGAGAGACCGGTCAAAGACAAAGAAGGCAAGCCAATCACCGAAATTCAACAACAGCGGAACAGATGGGTAGAATACTTCGAGGAACTCCTGAATAGGCCGGCTCCAATGAATCCACCGGACATCGAAGCGGCACACACAGATCTTCCCATAGACGTCAACCCACCAACGAAGGAAGAAATCAGAATGGCCGTCAGACAAATCAAGAACGGGAAAGCAGCGGGTCCGGACAACATACCAGCTGAAGCACTGAAGTCAGACATCGAAGCAACTACAAACATGCTTTACCTTCTATTCAAAAAGATTTAGGGGGAGGAACAAGTGCCGATGGACTGGAAAGAAGGGCACCTCGTCAAGATTCCAAAGAAAGGAGATCTGAGCAAATGTGAAAACTATAGAGGCATTACACTGCTGTCAATACCAGGGATGGTCTTCAACAGAGTGTTGCTGAACCGGATGAAGGATGCAGTAGACGCCCAACTTCGAGATCAACAAGCTGGATTCCGTAAGGATCGATCATGCACAGACCAAATTGCAACACTACGGATCATCGTCGAACAATCAGTTGAGTGGAACTCATCACTATACATCAACTTCATTGATTATGAAAAAGCATTCGACAGTGTAGATAGGAGGACATTATGGAAACTTCTTCGACACTACCGAGTTCCTGAGAAGATTGTCAACATTATCCGGAAATTATACGACGGACTACAATGCAATGTCGTGCATGGTGGACAGATGCATTCCAAGTAAGGACCGGAGTCAGACAAGGCTGTTTACTCTCTCCCTTCCTTTTTCTTCTGGTGGTCGACTGAATTATGAGGACCTCGACATCTGAAGGAAAACACGGAATACAATGGACATCTCAAAATCAATTAGACGATTTGGACTTCACAGATGACCTAGCACTCCTATCGCGTACACACGAACAGATGCAGACAAAGACAGCCAGTGTGACAGTAGCCTCTGCATCAGTAGGCCTCAGCATACACAAAGGGAAAACCAAGGTCCTCAAATTCAAGGCGGAGAACAGCAATCCAATCAGTCTTGATGGCGAAACTCTGGAAAATGAAGAGTCCTTCACATACCTGGGAAGCATCATCGATGAACAAGGAGGCTCAGATGCGGACGTAAAGGTGAGGAATGGCAAAGCAAGGGCTGCATTCCTACAATCGAAGAACATATGAAACTCAAAACAACTCTAAACCATTATCAAAGTGAGAATCTTCAATACCAACGTCAAGGCAGTTCTACTGTATGGAGCTGAAACTTGGAGAACTACAACAACCACAATCAAGAAAGTACAAGTATTTATAAATAGCTGTCTACGCAAGATACTCAACATCCATTGGCCGGATACCATCAGCAATAGCCTTCTGTGGGAGAGAACAAACCAACTTCCAGCTGAAGAAGAAATTAGGAAAAGACGATGGAAATGGATAGGACATACATTACGCAAATCGTCAAACTGCATCACGAGCCAAGCCCTAACTTGGAATCCTGAAGGGAAGCGAAAAAGAGGAAGGCCAAAGAACACATTGCGTCGGATAATAGAAGCAGATATGAAAACGATGAATTACAACTGGACGGAGCTAGAAAGGATTGCCCAGGACAAGGTTGGATGGAGAATGCTGGTGAGCGGCCTATGCTCCTTCACGAGGAGTAACAGGCGTAAGTAAGTAAGTAGGTAAGTAACTAAGAGTAAAGTCAAGTGACATATAAAAGGGGTTTATAGAGATTCGAAGAGACGGTATGGATGGATCTTAACTCAACAATTACTGAAAACCAGGCGACATTGATTTCTGGAGTTCTAGGGAATAAACCTAACAAACGGAGTTTAATCACTTACCAATGCTTACGCAGTACTTCTATCTGATTAAAGCCAAATATATGACACACTTGATGCCAGTTCGGTGGCACAAATATTTAACTCTCTTCTTGAGACGTAAAGATCCTGACTTCTATCAGCGATGAAGCCTTGAGGCGTTACCTACTGAGACGAAGCAGCTGTTTAGTGAACCCTAGTTCACAACAGTTATCAGCTTTTGCTGTTCATCATAATATCACGTAGTTATTTGACTCATGAACGAGAGTGCATTATATTTTAATAAGATATTTAATTAGCTAATTAAATTAAACAACCGAAACTTTATTATATTTGATCCAGACAGTGATGTTCAATATGATATCAAACATAAATAAAAAAATGCTATACTACGTTGAGAACTTCATGTGTAAAAATGATACTAAAAAATTTAAACAATAATATATTTAATTAGACACATTTACATAGATAGATTAAAATGTGATAACTTTAATTGTAAGGAACATCTACAAACTGATTTGTTGGACTATAACCCCAGTATTTATAATCATTATTTAAAATAGTTCTTTAACCTGCAGTTAACAAAACTAAATAGTCCTACATTTGTTTCACTGACTGTAATTCAAAAACAAAAGTTGTAGGAGAGATGAATATAAGGATCACTTCGTTGTTAAGCTGGATTGATCAACATCAACTGATAAACATTTGAAAACCAGGGACCATTAACTGATATTAGCTTTCATCGATGTGTAACCAAAACTATCTCAGGTACAGTTTAAAAGACAATCGAATTTCCTGATGACTTCGTATAAACTCCAGTGGTTGAGATTCATCCCGAGAGCTTTAATAATAAGTTTATCATATGAGTCCGACAGTATAACTAAATGGCTTCTTGGTGCATCCTCGTTTTAAAGGACTATCAGATGACGTTAGGTTAGAAAGAAGAACCTTATTAAAAATTACGTTCTCATTCTAAGTATAATTAAAAAAACAGGGCAAAAAGACATTTATTCATTTCGTTTACACGAAAAACTCACCAACAAATGGTTTACCTTTTAGGCTATTAAATATGGCTGAGATTAAATACATGTAAGTTCTAGAATGGTTATTGTTATTATCCTCATTATTTCTATTAAGTTTCCGATAGGATGATCTCCGACATTAGTATTAATCATTTAAATTTGACCAATAGAAATCTACTAGAGCGGTATAGTATATTTATATAATGAATAAAACCTTGTATTGTATAAATAATACATAAACAAATTGGGCGGTAATAATATTCAATGTAAAGTAAACTATTCTTAAGTATTCTTGAAGTGAATATCATAAATAATTTCAGAAATATTCTTCATTGATAAGATTGTTCTGAATCAACAGATGTTTAATTGTGAACTGACACTATGATTATTTTGAAAAGAGCAAGAACAAAGATTCTAGCAGTATAACATGAATTCATTTTAATTCTAAGGTTCTCGTTAGCTGCTTACAACCTGTGGTATTTAAAAAGGTAATAATAACATAATGGGTTTAAATTGCTTACATGAGAGGGTTTATAGTGAAGAAATATTCGTAAAGTATGACATGGGTGTAAATGAAATTAATAGGCTGAATATTGTAAATATATACCTAATGTGAAAGAATATTCTAGAGCATTAATTGTGACAACAGTTCAAAGGGGTAGAAACAATTGATTACATAATGAATAAACATTGATAGGAATATAGTGAGTAGAGTTCCGTTGAAAGGTTATTAATTTTTTAAAGATAGTTGAAAAAATAAAATCAATGACGTAATAAATATAAAGGATAAAAGCTAAAAAAAATTTAAGCTGCAGCGGAAGAATATTTGTTACCAAGGTAGGGATTATTTTTAACTCTTTTAAACACCATTGATTATGTGATAAGTGTCATTGTACAATGATATCAGATTGTTTATACTAGTAATAAGTTGTGGTGAAGTTTACTTCAGAATAGTTTGTTAAGCTTCTTTTTTGGAATAATATTTCATGATAATTAATTGACACATATCATTAGGTAGCTGACCCTATTTCCAATTAATTAATGTAATTTATGTTTGATAGATGTATTCATCCCTATTGTAAATTAATTGTAGTGTATTAGCAATTGAATTTCAAACTTTTAGTAGAAATATTGTCGATCTCTACGACATCCCTAAATCAATACTACCGTGATATCCCAAACGATTACAAAATAATCATGTCATGATATCTACTTTATGACGGTTCATTATTTAATATTAATCTTTGTAGCGAATAAACGTTCAAATAAAGTTAACGTTTATAAAAGTTAAAGTAAATATTTCATTATCCTATAATCATTTCTTATTTATATTTACCAAATCCATTTTTATTTACATTGTGGTTTCCACAACAACAACAAAAGTTTTTTTTAATAGAAGTTTATCATTTTCACCGTTTTTTTTAAAAAAAAGAAATTTATTTCATGTTACCGTATGATTTTAATGAAGGAAAAAAATCAATCAATAAAAATATTCAAGAATTTGATAGATCCAAATTGTATCATTCTGTTGAATATGTTAGTGGAGTTTTGTTCTCTGAGCTGGAGAGAACAAAACTCCACCAAAATCATCCACCTGAGCTACAAATGTTGAATATGTATTTATAATGACAAGAAATCCAATCCTTTTATTAACTTTATACCATAATATTTTATCAGTTTACATTAATCTTATAAAAAAATAACAAAAAAAACTATTCAAAGTTATGTATCTTTTATAGAATTTGTTAGATACTTGATATTTTTATCTCATATATTATTCTCTAAATTAATTCACTATTATTTTATTTTACTGATATTAACTTCAGTCTATTTTGAAATGAGTAGAATGATGAGAATTTATTCATAAGTAACTATATATATATATATATATTTAAAAGTTGAATTCACAAGTCAATTTAAATTAAACCTCCATGGAAAACCTGGAAGCACTAGATGGCTGTTTGGTCCTAGTATGGGACTCCTCGGCAGTGCGCATCCACGATCAATTGACTCATGATTTCAACCATTAAAATTTCTAAAACAATTCCACAAAACCCATTCTGATAATAATAATCACCTGTTCAATAGTGACGAACTTCAGGATATACCCCTGGAATTCTAGTGAGAAGTTCAACCAGGTCTGTTGTGAGATATCAGCTCACTGAAGACAATGGTGTACGGTGGGCAACTTCATGGATTGGTTGAAGTTAGAAACTAATACCGTTGGATACTGACTGGCTCAGTGGTTTAGTTGGTTAAGCGCTTGGCGCGAGACTGATAGGTTTTGTGTTGAAATCTCGCGAGGTGCGGGATCGTAGATGCGCACTGCTGAGGAGTCCCATATTGGGACGAAATGGCCGTCCAATGCTTCCAGGTTTTCCGTGGTGGTCTAGATTCAATTGACTCATGAATTCAATTATTAAATTCTTATAATATCCATAAAGCCCCACTCTGAATATATATATATATATATATATATATATATATATATATATATATATACATTAAATTACATCCATTTCATAATTAATCGAACAGGTACTTTAGCATAAATTATTACTTGGTCAGAAATACTCAAGAATGACTTTTATCTCCAAGTTAGAAACTTACTTAAGAAACATAGTTTTAAGCTACATATTGATTCAGTAATTTGTATTTTGATTTCATTATTGTGATATCTTCAAATAGGCTGTGTAATGATCTCAAAAGCTCAACCAACTTTATTTGTATAAATTGACAAGCAACCAACTTAATCTAAATGAATTAATCATTTGCTAGAGATAATCATTTAGAAGGGGTAGTAACATATAAGCAATATTTGTTCCAGTAGGTTGTTTGAAGACAACTGATTAGTTAACAGTATTCCGTATTCAAATCACTCTGGTTAACCTTCTGTGATGGAGTTGTTGACTAACAAAATGTAGTTATTTGTAACGTTTGTGATAATCTGAAGCATTATGTTAAATTGCTCTATTTATCTTTTATACGAAAGTTTTACCGTCTAATGTACTAAAGTCCATATTGTAGTGAAGAAGAACACCAGTGAGAACAATTAAATGTATTTGATACAAAATTATAGCACTTGTTAATAAAATCTAACAATCATAGAGTAAATGCTTAATTTGCAAAATGTCCATCAATTGTCTCAAAATGACTCAGACTTCATTGTTCTTGCATTTTCATACAAATTGCATTCTGTTTCCATTCTTTATTGTTCGATCCTCTTGTCTCTCTGCTGCCAGACTTTCTGTTCACGACTAACATCATATACTACTTATGTCAATACAAGTAGCACACACCACAATATAATGATGGATTTTTGCTATCATTTTTGCTGCATCTGTTTCTATTATCATTAAAACCATATCTTGTTTACTAATGGCAAGTTTATTTTTATCATATCTATGTTTAGTGTAGTATATTCAAAATTTGAAATATTCCCATATTGTAAATTTAGAACAACATATATAAGCGAACAATATCGTTTTCGATTAGATCCTCATCAGGCTTTACTCTAATATACAGTAATATTTATATGCATATACGAAATTATTAAACCAATTAAGGTAGTTTATAAGTCAATGATAACAATGAAAACGATTACATAAGTAAAATGTGAAAAGTACAAGATTGTGAAGCCTGATGAGGATCTAATCGAAAACAATATTGTTCGCTTATATATGTTGTTCTAAATAGTATATTCATTCACTGATGACATAATATCATGATTTACACTAATAATGACATTGTTACGAATATCTAGTTTAAATAATTCTGGAAATAACGTCATTTTGGAAAACGTATGTATTTTTGCCATTATGATCTATGGGTTTGTATTAAATTGACCGTACCTATAAACTGGGGTGAATTTTCTAGTCGTTTCTAGAGTATATATGTAATTACTGGTTACGATTCTACCAAAATCTTTTGT
Organism: Schistosoma margrebowiei; assembly: GCA_944470205.2. Classification (NCBI taxonomy): domain Eukaryota; kingdom Metazoa; phylum Platyhelminthes; class Trematoda; order Strigeidida; family Schistosomatidae; genus Schistosoma; species Schistosoma margrebowiei. The sequence goes on along the minus strand of OX104028.1, from coordinate 72,510,417 downwards.
CATTACAATTCAGTGGTGATTTTTTTTATGTGCAGTACAAGAATATAAGAATACAAGAGTAAGAATAAGAATACAAGAATAATATTGGTTTTCATGTTACGTGGATGTCATGTTCAAAAAAATATTGACAAATCAAGTTACCCAGTCTTCCCTATGTAACGTAGAACTGGGAAAATGTGTTCACCAATTTAACTTTCCATATTCTATTAGCACAGTATAAATTAAATCATCACGGCAAATCTCGGTGCAATGACGGTAGTAACAATATCGATTATGGTAAAAAAAATTGGAAAACATATGTTTAAGTGGAATAAAAATAATTTTTTAAGGTTGTAGTCTTGGTTGCTGTGTTAAGCACACACAGCTTATTCTAGCTTTCGGACAGACCAGTTAATTCATTGTACTTGAGTCACATTTTGACCTTGTTAATTATTCGCTTACCAACCTTGATGTTTTTATAGGAATGTATATGTGTGCACTTCACATCCTATCCATCACATGTCTAACTTATTTTTGTTCGATTCACTCTTAGCTAAATCGAGTTGGCTCACTCGTCCTCTCCATTGCTTTATTTTCCGGTCAACGACTGTACAAAATATATTTGTTCAAGAATCCATTCTTATACTAGACTTATTTAATTCCGTTATTCACCAACGCGATTTAAGTCGATGATTATATACGGAGATTGGAGACATGTATATTACAATAACAATCAGAAACGATCTAACTAGATTCAGATATAGGGCCACGAAGAGGTAATTTGAAAACTCAGGATCAATGAGATGACGAAGAATGGGTGTAGCTATGTCATGACGAACTATTTCTAGCTATATCACTGGAAGTCTCAAGCATTTGCTACAATAAACATACGGATCCATACCAGGTAGTTTGTGCTTACCTACACTACTTAGTCAAACCATCAACATTTTTATCGACGACTATAAGGATAAGAAAAGACTATTTCACATTTAATTATGAGCCAAGCAACAAAATTTTTTCTTAAAACTGAATCATTTTCAACTCCATTAGCTTTTATAGATGCTTTTAAATTTTGATTTGTCGATTAAGTCTGTCTGTGATTAAGGAGAATGATATGTATGTATGATGCATATCTAAATGGATGCCTGTTGAGAAGAAAATAAATGTCAAACAAGGAAGACGAGAAAAAAGTTAGTAGACAAAAATTGAAAATATTGATTTGTAGCAGTGTGTACATTATTCACACACGTTGGTAGACGCGTGTACGCGTGTGTCCTTGACAGCTTAACTATTACATTCACTGACACAAATATAATTGTGTCTATGTCATTTTAAATTAAAGGCATAACATAAAGCTGAAAGGTATAGTTAAAAGTGATGGGATATCAATTTATAGTTTCTATGTTCCAAAAATTTTAAGTACTTTCTGTAAGGAACATGAGAAACGGAACATAAACATCAACGTTTGTACATCTAAAGTATTTTTTTCACCATGGCTACTAATTTTTTTTACTGAAAGTTCTATTGTAACTGGTTACCGCTTGCGATTTGAAAAAGAGTATTTCTTTTCATTTCTTGATGGAATTTCATCAAATTTGAGCATGTGTAGCTATTTATTGCATCGAGAGATCGGGAGTAAGTACGCATTACAAGTAAGGACTTGACAGATACTTCACTCCGATGCCACCACAATGAGGTTGTATTACAGAAAACGAATATAAAACATCATCTATAGTAAGACATATCTTTGTAACATGTGATTATTTATATTCTTGTTTGGGTACAGCCATTTTATATTACAATGACTGCACATACTTTGTTAGTGAACGATCAATAATCATAGCTTTTCTGCAATTGAAAGCTATATATATGTTGACACTAATAATCTGGTTAGTAATAATGACAATTCAATATAGCTTAATCCTAATAAATTCAAATGCTCAAAAATACTTGGCTGTTAAGTTTCACTTTGATAACACGGAATTGTAGACGTAACTTATAACGCAATGGAATAAATTGGGAAATAATTGGAAGGCTCTAAGTATTGAAGAATCATTTCAACGGAACGTTTAAACTATAATGCACATAAATTAACAGACAATTGAACTTGAAACCTTTAAGTAACAGAGCAGAGATTGTACATTTAAACTCTTTATTTCGATGTGATAGCGAGCACATGATTTCAGTTTTTTCTTTTTAATCTACAAAACTATTTTAGAAACGATTGAGACCATTTGCTACAAAGAAAGATTATCATGTGAACAGTTACAAAGCAAGTTGTTTAATGAGGAGCATCATGTTGCAATACATTCAGAAATTAACACAAAGTAATTGGATGATATATTTCTTTAAGATATCGTTAGTATTGGATATTTGTATTCCATAAATCAAAACAGTCGTTTAACTTACCGACTTTATAAATTATTTATTGCTAACCAGTTATTTATCGGAATTCCAGAAGAAGTTAATTTTCTTTAAATCAATGTTTGCCTAGCTTGTTGTTAAACATCTTAAATACTTTTGACAATGAAATAACTTTCAATTACTTTAATTAGGTTACATGATTTGATTAAATTAACTGTCCTGAAGTAGATTAATTACAGAAATGAATATAAATAAAATTAGTCAACAGTTTCTTGATGAAATAATTTGTTTGACGGTGACTAATGAATCTGTAATCACCTGAGATAAAAGTAATCAATATACATGTCATTGTTCAATAAAGCTTTTTATGACAACCAATAGTTTTTTCGTCACTAGTGACTAAATTTATTCCTTAGCTTATTCCACCAAAGTGATCTTGAAAATCTTGACAATTATTGAAAGTTTAGATGGCTACACTTAAAACAAAAAAAAATCATTTTTGTCTGTAAATGGCGCTATTAAATTGATCCTTATTATATAAAGTTAAGTATTGATCCATCCTATAACATTTAATTCAGTCGCTTGTCATGCGCGTAGAACATTCAGGGAAGACTAATCAATAAGATATAGTCGGCAATCAAAGTAAGACAATGTTTTCGCTCGCTTTTAAAGCAATTTAAAAATGGCTTATTAACCGATAATCTAGTTTATATCTATTTAGAATAAGTTTTTCAAAAGAATTCAAATAAGTAACATGCGAAATAACTACAAAGAATTTCTAAGTTATTACACTTGTACCGTCGTAAGTTAAACCACTTTTCACGTGGGTAGTGAATAAGAAGATCCATAATTACAAAAAAATGCCTACCGTTATTTTCTTTAAAACTTAGTCACTTGTTCAATTGTATTAGTTGTTTGAATCTTCTAATTGATATTTAGGACTGCAATTGATCAGTTTCTTATTTTTTATCTCTTATTACAACGAAAATCTCATCATGGTACATTTCATATATTCAAGGTAGTTTTTGTTTAAAATAGCTAAAAGTGATGAGATGCTTAATACTAACCATTTCAACCTATAACACATGCCATTCCCAGTCTAGGACTAATTTAAGATGACAACCAATTGAAGGTTGAGAAAAACGAAATGCAATTTGTCCTCGTTTGTGGCTGTTAAATATTAAACGCTCCAGAGTTTGTGGGTTATTCAAATCAGGAAGTACACGTAATTTAGCATAAATAGTATCATTAAACCATTTATTAGCAAACCAGTGGTCTGAATTTCTAACTCTACTCAGTTTTCTATATTTCGCAACGATTATGCAATGATGATTTTTTTCTTTTGTTGTAACCAGTAAAGTTGAACTCCACTGGCTATGATTTTGCACCTAAATGTTAAGAATCTGTATTAAAGCTGTTCATTAAGGTACAATATGGAAGAGTTTCATGTTAGGAAGAGGCAACTATAAAGTAATTTTTTTGACTTTTATTAGTCCTGTAGATGATATCAGGATAAGATGAAAAAGATTATTTTGAAAAGCAATCTCCAGGACCTGCATATCTGAAAAAGATGGTGGCCACTATTGAAACAGGTTAAATTGTCTCGTAAAGGTGAATTAAAGTAGTCTGATTATTTGTAAGCTTTGAAAATTTATATCAATTAGTGTGAAGCCTAGAGAATTAATGGATCATTGTAAATATTAATAGTGTATGTAAAAAATCACTTTTAGAAATGGTGTTCTAGAGGTTGAGCGTTTGCGTGCATGGTCGGAGTTCCTGGGTTCGATTCCTAAGTGAAAGATCGTGGGCTCAGACTGCCGAGAAGCCCCATATTAGGACCAAACGTACATCCAATGCTTTCAGGTTTTCAATGGTGGTCTAACTAAGAATGACTCGTGATTTCAATCGTGAAAATAGATGAAATAATTTTCAGCCTTTTGGTATTTTATTATCTTTATAAAAATGTTGATTTTAGTTTGTTTTTCCTGAATCTACCGAAGGAAGTACATTTTCACTTGACTTGCCTGTTTAACTTAGTAAGACAAGTGGTTAAACTCACTAAGTCTACTAGTGCAAGTCAATCCACAGTAAATACTGGATTAACATTACAATTTAACTGGGAGTGAAGTACACCGTGGTAACTTATCAACTGAAACATAGGTCAGCAATGAAACGGGAGATTCTCGCACTTAGAAGCAACTAATGAGACGTTGTCTAGCCTTTGTGCTAGTAACCAAACTGAAAAATGTTGCACGGGATTTGACGGGGACTAACGACTCTATAGTATTACTTTTATTTCTGCTAAATGAGGAATTGTTCTGTAAATATATTTGTCCGAAAGGAAGGAGAGAATTTCTTGAAATTCTGAATAATGCAATTCGTTATTGTGATGTTAGGTGATATGCGTTTGAATCCCATGGATAATATCAGTCCCATTAAAACTGTATGCACACCTTACTGACGAGTTCAAACTAGCACGAAACTAGGTTTTAAAGTACTCTTACAATTGCTTTCAAATTCACGATATAACTGAGCGATATCTTGTTCAGTATTTAGAATATTATTTCTACTCATTCAAGATTCATTGTGATTATCAGTTACTATGTTAGACTTTTCAGTTAATTGGATGACAAAGCTATGTTGACTACCAGTATATAACTGAATCAGTTGTTTAGTTATCAATGAGATTACCGTTTTAATGGATCTGAAATAATTATTACCACTGACCACCGAATATATAGCTTCGGTTAATTAAAGATATCCAAAATGTCATGATAAATGTTTTTGATTGAGATCATGAACCGATTAATGTTAGACCACCATTGAAAACCTGGAAGCACTGAACGGCCATTATGTCCTGTTATATGACTCCTCAGCAGTGTGCATCCATGATCCCGCTCACAGGATTCAAACCCAGGATCTTCGATCCAGTGCTTCCGGGTTTTCAATGATGATCTAACATCAATTGATTCATGATCTCAATCAAAAACACAGTAATCTTCACAATCCCATACTGATAATAAATGTTTAATTAAATCGTTTAGAGATCAAATTAATATTCGTTTATCATTATTTATTAATTACTTGTAGGCATGTCGACAAACAGAAAAGTGTAACCAAAAAAGCTAATCAAAATTTCATTACATATGTTTATATAAATATTTGGTTATACATTCTGTCAGTCTAATCTGAATTCCTTTATATTCAGTCATGGTTATCACATTGAAAAAAAACGAATTTTTACAATTTCTTTTTCCTTGATATTCAAACGTCAATCTTGATGGATGAACATATGAACCCTTTAATAAAAAACAAAATATACCCGTAATGTAAACTGCCAATAAAGTTTTACTATTACTGTTAATAATAACAATAATTAAGATTAATACTTTTACTGTAACTGCTCCTAATATCAATATTATTGATAAAGCAACATTACGTTATGTGAACTCTTCTTCAGTTGGGTAATAACTACTTTTTTTAAACTTTAGTTTTGCCAACAATTTGTAGATATACTGATATGCAGTTTGTCTTAATTTGTATCAGTAGGATTGAACAAACGGTATATCATGGAGTTCTAGTGTGAAGCAGTGACCAATGGACTGCAACCAGGTCTGTTGTCAGATAGTAGCTCGCTGAAGACAATGTTGGACGGTGGCGAAATTTCGTGGATTGGTTGAAGAAAGATATTAATGCCGTTGAATGTCGGCTCAGTGGTCTAGAGTTTGCGTTCGCGCACGAGACTGATAGGTCTTAGGTTCGAATCTCGTGAGGTGAGATCATGTATGCGCACTTCTGAGGAGTCTCACAATAGGACGAAACGACCGTCCATTGCTTCCAGGTTTTCTATAGTGATCTAGGTTCAATTGACTCATGATCTCAACTATTGAAATTACTATTATACCCACAAAAAGCCTTCTAATATTTCTAATTGTAAGATTTATGTATAAGAAATAGTACAACACTCATTTATCCCAAATTGTTTGAAAAAATATAGAAGAGGAACTTGATGAACCATCTGTATTGTTTTTATATATCAAAATTGGTTATCATATTGAATTGAAATAGTATACTTCAATTAAATAATTGTACACTGTAAGTTTTGGGAAATATGAACAATTTATTAGATTATTAAATATAACTTGTAAGCTTAGAAAAGCTTTTAATGAATAATACAAACTGGAAATTATATGAACATTCACCAGGAATATGGAGTTTATCTGTGATACAGATTTACTCTACTGATGAACTCATACTATAGAAATTTAGTGCTTCCATTTTCCTCTTTCAATGATTATGACTAACAATATTAGAAATGTTTGTATTAGAGACTAAAAGTTTTGTTGTTGTTGAGGAACTATTGACAATTATCGGGTTCTTGATATTAAGATGTTTTTATCACCTTACTAGTAGCATTTAATAATAGAGATAATTTAAAATCTAGTTAATATAATTCTAACACTATGTGATTAGCAACTCCAAAATTACCTCGACTGTTATTGATAACTTTTTGTTTCGTTACATAAAATTATATTCTGTCATTCATTTCATATTATGTAATAATACTTGAATGGATAATTCAAAAACAGAAACTTGGTATAATTATAATAGAATCTATTTATATGCATTAATAGTTTATTATTATCGATGTAATAAGAGGGGGAAATTTTAAGTAAATTTAATTTGCCTCTCTATGGTATCTCACTTTAAATTTTATAAGATAATAACCATTTTTGGCACAATATGAAGAACAATAAATAGAAATCAATGAATTTGTTTATTGATATTCGTTTGAAATATTTCTTGATCACCTTTACAATTTAAATGATTTAAAGACAGATATGTAGTGAAGCCTACACACCTTTCTCTTATTTTTATTTTGTATACCAAAATATCGTACGTTATATAAAATGTATTTCTGCAATTAAGATATCAATATCGGTAACTATAATATGTAAGAAATATGAAATATATTTCTCATATTGTAAAAAGTAAAAAACTTAAGGAACATATTTATAACATAATATGTACACCTTTAGAATTTGAATAAATGTATGTACATATATTTAGTAGTTAAAATTTCATGATATATTTTGTTTCCATCTTAACAAAACATCTACATTTGTGATGAAAAATATCTGATTAGAAATAACCAAACGTTATGTCTTTATCAGTATAGGGATTGTGAAGATTATTAAGCTTTTGATTGAGATCATGAACCGATTGATGTTAGATTACCATTGAAAACCTGGAAGCACAGGACAATTGGTTCGTTCTATTGCAATGCGCATCCACGATCCCGCTCGCGCGATTCGAACGCCATTGGATGCCGGCCTAGTGGTCTAGTGGATTAAGCGTTCGCGCGCGGAACTGAAGGCATTGAGTCCGAATCCCGCCAGAGGGATCATTGGTGCACATTGCCAAGGAGTTCTACAATAGAATGAGACGTTCATCCAGTGCTTCTAGGTGTTCAGTTGTGTTGTTTGTTATTTTTATTCTAAACTCTGAAAAACGTTATATAACCACAGTGTATAAAATCATTTTAAGAAAGGAAAGACTTTGATTTATGGACAGGTTGAATATTAAAGTATGTACAATGCTATTTTCAATCAACCTAGAGAAATGTTGGAAGCGGTGAGAAATTAGGGATTCTGATGCATTATATAAATTATGACAGTGGTTAATTAACAATTTAGACCATAACTTTACTTTCAGATCTTTATTAGTACCTAGAAAAATAAACTTCTTGTCAGCGGTTTGAATTTTTCGTTTATTTTCAATAAATAAATTAGTTTGATTACAAGATTTATTTTATCAACTCAATAGTTATCAGAATGGGGTTTTTGTGGATATTGTAGTAATTTTCAATAGCTGAATTCATGAATTAATTAAAGTTAGATCACCATGGAAGAACTAGAGGCACTGGAACGCCGTTTTGTCTCAGTATAAGACTCCTCAGCAGTGTACATCCACGATTCATGAAGTATTTCTTAAAGTTCTAGTGAAAAGCCGTGGCCAGTGGAGTTCAACCTTGTCTATATTAGAAGCAGTTACTGACTGAATATAATGATGAACGATGGCTCAATAACGTAAATTGGTTGAAACTAGACATTATTGCTGTTGGATGCCGTCTCAGTGGTCTAGAGGTTAAGCATCCTTCCGCAAAACCAAAGGTCCTGGGTTCAGATCTCGCGTGCAGGATCGTGGATGTGCACTTCTGAAGAGTTTCATATTAGGACAAAACGGCAGTCTAGTGCTTCCAGGTTTTCCATGATGGTCTAATTTTAATTGACTCATGAATTAAACTACTAAAAATTTAATAGTTATCAAAAAAGCTCTCTTTTCTCTTTTGTATCTAAATGATTAAAGAACTATTTAATATCTATGAGTACAGTTTAAGTATTCTTGGTTCCATTAAACAACATACAACAATGTGAATTATTCAAATGTTTACTGGCAATATCTAAAATACATGTATCCATTTTTTATAACAAGCATATTGTTTTTAGAAAATTTATATTTTCCTAACTTTTCTTTAATATAATACAATAATATTTCATTTTCAAAACAAAAATTAAATGAAGTTCATGTTGAATAATATTCAATCAGTTTTCCTTACAAAAACTACTAGTAATCAACTGAAACTAAACATCTTGTCAAAGAATGTGATTTCTATCTTTCTTTTTCTTTTTTGTTGTTGTTGTTTGTTTTTACCTTTTGTGAAGAAATTTAAACTAAAAAAGTAAATATATATATATCAACTGAATACAATCTCATTGATGGACATTTGGTTGATATTTAAAAAAAATATTACCACATGATGTTTTGTAATAGATAAACAGTAGTGATAGTAAAATAATAAATTTTAATAAACACAATAGTATGATATACTTCGTAGTGTTAGTTACAATAGTAATAATGGTATATGTAACAATATTAGTTGCTGTACGTTTAGTAGTTTTAAGCATAACAACAATAGTAATAATCATCATCATCATCATCAGTTGTGCATAGATATTATAAAGAAATCCTATATAAACAATGCAGTATTAGCCAATCAGAATAAAGAATAGATTTTTCATCTTTCAAGTGTTCAATTTTTATCTTTTTTTTTCCAAAAAAAATTTTAATTTTACTTTTTTTTTATAACTTCCGTTAAATAAGTGAATTACACAAAAATAGGAATTCGGCTAATAAAGGTAAAAGGAGAATGGTTTGTTGAAATGGAGAATAATAATAATCATAAAAAGTAATGTGTATTTTCTGATATTTATAAAGAGAAAAAATATGAATGTAGAATTGTTTACTTTAATTTTTTTTTCTTTTTCTTTTTTACAAATTTTATGTCTTAAAATAACTTAAGAGTAAATATGCGTAATTTTTGTTTTTCTTTCTTTTTTTGTGGATTTTCTTTTAAAAATTAAAGTAAATTGTATTTAAATTATGTAGTTGCTTGAATTATAAGATGGTTGGAAACTTTTATTGAAGGGATAATATGACTAAAGGTTAATAGTTGAAAATGATAATCAATCTGTATAGGATATGACATTTAAGAAAAAAAAAGATACCATATTATCACTAGAGGATATTTCGTTACTTAGTTTAGACTACTTTTTATAAATAGTATGTAAAGAAAAGTGAGAATGTAGATTTTTTTTAAAAATAATAAACTGAATAATATTAAAACATAATTGTATGAACGAAGAATATTCTTTTCAATGAATTTCTCATCAGGTTCTACAATTATAAATCCAGATTAATAATCCATAAAATTGGTCAAATTTAAGGCAAAATACAACATTTGGAAATTGTAATATGTGAATCAAGAATTGTTGTTTGTTATATAAAATAAAATCGTTAATGTTGAGGCTGGCTAATATGAAATGGTAACTTGAATCAGTTTATAAGCGAAATGAAATTGTGAGATAAATTATCAGAATAAATATGGTCAACATGGGGTAACAGAGAGGGAGAGAGAATATTGTGCTTACAAATCAGAAATGACGTAATATGTAAAATAATTAGGTCAAATATAGTAGATTTAGGGGTGGATATTGATTAAAATTCCTCAAAAAGGGGTTATTAAGTGTTAAGACAATAATAGTAGTAATAATAATAATAAGTTTGGGAGATAAAATGAACATTAATCAGATTACATCACCACATTATAAGACTGATTATTAGCTAGTTGGCCAGGGTAAAAGGAGTGGCGGAACATACTTCTTTTGGATACAAAGCTCTTGCTTTTTGATCCGAATAGCAATTGCTTCAGCCGTCTGTAGGATTCGCAGTCTGATGGAATTAGGTAGACCGCTGTTGACACGATAGATTATTGCAAAACATTGCTCCATGCTTGCTGTATGTCCTGTGTTGGACTAGGTGGTCTAAGATGGAGCTGTTGACAGTTTTGACTACACCTTTGCTTAAACCACACGAGGAGGTGCTCACGAGCCCGAATGTACAAATTCCTAGAACATTTGCCAATATAATTTGCTCCACAGCAGCAGTTGAATTGATAGATACAGAAGGAAGAGGCTAGTCTAGGTAATTTATCTTTCAACCTCGGAGTGATTATTGGTAGTGTGGAGAATACTAGTTGTAGTTTAGCTGCATTAAAAGTCCTTTGAATTTATTTTGATAATTTATCTCACAATTTTATTTCGCTTATAAACTGATTCAAGTTAACACTTCATATTAGCCAGCCTCAACATTAACGATTTTATTTCATATAACAAACAATTCCTGATTCACCAATTACAATTTCCAAATGATGTACTCTGCCTTAAATCTGGCCAATTTTATGGATTATTAATCTGGATTTATAATTGTAGAACCTGATGAGAAATTCATTGAAAAGAATATTCTTCGTTCATACAATTGTGTTTTAATATAATGCGAATTTTTCAGTGAATAATATCAGTTATAGTGGAATCAATAAAAATTATCTAATAAAAGAGTTAGAAGGTTTAGAGTTTCTTTAGTGATTGATGATGTATTTTAGTGTTTAATAATCGGAATAAATCCGCTGCTAGCTTTACTTACTTACTTACGCCTGTTACTTTCAATAAAGCATGGGCCGCCGACCAGCATTCATCAACTCACTCTGTCCTGGGCCTTCTTTTCTAGTTTCATCCAATTCTTGTCCATTTTTCTCATGTCTACCTCCATTTCTCGTCGTAATGTGTCCGTTGGTCTTCCTCTTCTCATTTAGGCCTCGAGGATTTCAAGTGAGAGCTTCCCTTGTGATGCAGTTGGGTGCTTTCTTCAATGTGTTTATGTCCTATCCACCTTCAGTGCTTCTTCCTGATTTATTCATCCATTGGGATCTGGTTTGTTCTGTTACACAGTGGGTTGTTAGTGATAGTGTCTGATCAACGGATCCGAATTATTTTGCGTATACAGTTGTTAATAAACACTTGTATTATCTGGATGATGGCTTCCGTAGTTCTCCAAGTTTCCGCCCTATACGGTAGAACTGTTTTGACATTGTCATTGAAAATTCCGACTTTGGTGTTGGTTGACAGTTGTTTTGAATTCCAGATATTCTTCAGTTGTAAATGCGCTGCTGTTGCTTTACCGATCCACGCCTTCAAATCTGCATCCGATCCACCGTGTTCATCAATGATGGTGCCTAGACATATAAAGGTTTTTACATCTTCCAAAGCTTCTCCATGAAGTGTGATCCAATTGTTGCATGCTGAGTTCTTTCAGAGAATCTTGCTTTTCCATTTGTGTATATTGAGATCTACTGCTGCTGAGGCTGCCGCTGCATTGGTTGTCTTCTCCTGCATTTGTTGTTGAGTTTGCGATGGGAGGGCCAGATCATCTGCAAAGTCTAGATCGTCTCTGGTAGCTCTAGGCCTATGTTTATTGGTAATTAGTGCTTATTAGTGAATTTTTAAACGTGATTTATTAAATAGGGTTTCATGTGATATTACTAAGTGCGAATGTTTGTGACATTACTACTAAAATATAGAAGCCCCCACAATCTTCTTTTTAAAACAGGAAATTTTATATGAATTAATCATTCGATTAATTTCTTCGATGATATTTGAAAAATCGTATAATTGAGCATTTTATTGATAACATTTTTCGATCCCTGAGATCTGTTAATAAACTATTATCTCACAGATTGAAATCATGAGTCAGTTGAAGCTAGACCACCATTGAAAAACTGGAAACACTGGACGGCCAGTAGGTCCTGTGTTCGGGCCCCGCGTGGTGCGGGATCGTGGATGCGCACTGCTGAGGAGTCCCATACTAGGACGAAACAGCAGTCCAGTGCCTCCAGGTTTTCCTTGGTGGTCTAGCTTCAACTGACTCGTGATTTCAATCTGTGAAATTTCTAAAACTCTCCACAAAACCCATTCTGATAAAACTATTATCTTCCTTTCGACTATACCATAACCGATTTCCTACTTCAAAATCTTTAAAATCCTTGTTTAATTTACTTAGAGTTTCACTAAAATTTAAGCCATCTGTTTAGTTACATTTTTCTGTTAAATATGTTTACTTTTGTTTGTTTCATACACTGAATCGTTTATTGTCCATTAACTCTTTCACTTCAACTGGATCATTACAAGTGATCACTTTTGTTTATCATCTGAGATGATGTGTAATTCTTTGCTATAAATATAAATAAAATCATTCGATCAGTTCATTTTTATATCTTTTTTACTTATTGTCTACAGACAATGATAAAATGAAGTGACAGTAATACTTTATATTGATTTATTGGATTCATGTCCACTAATTAATAATTCATTATTAAGACGAAATAATAAACTTTTATACATTGTTAATATGATATTATTTGATATTTGTTGTTGGCATAAGCTTTATTTAATATAGTGGTGATATTATTTTTTGATATAGTAACAAGTTCTAAAATGTTTGCATACGACCAAGCGTTTATAGTCATTTGCAAACAAAATTCCGACTCACTGTCCTCTAGCAGTAGGGATTTCGTTCATGAGAGGGGACATCCGGTGCTTTAATTAAAATGATGAATACAGAAGATACCTATAGAGGTGTTAGAATATCGTGATATAGAATTAATGATGCAACGGTCAATATGAGGCTGAATCTCCTGACGTCACTTTAGTACTTTGTGGATTTATACTTCAAGTCAAAGGAATTCGAGACTTTAAAAAACCACCTGCTTCAGTGTTGGCACCCGAGTAGTATTTCATGCCACTAATGATTGTGTTAACAATTAGATATAAAGAAACTGCTTCACTTATTCTACTCATCTATCTACTCAAACGATACTTACGATGGGTTTATTATAAATTTCTCATTTTAACAAAGCTAAAACTTCTTTATTTTGTTTTTTTTCTCAGATTTTTGTTGACGTATATTTTGCATCACAATCTAATAATGAAAATTCTGTACTATCTAACTATCACAAGTCACTTATTGACCGACATTTTTGAATGTTTTCATCGACTATAATTTCCGATACATCTTTTCTGTAATAGTGATTGGTATTCAAACTAGTTTCAGCGTCCCTACACTGATACAGATCGAACTACAGATAAGTTTAGTTGTCTCTTTAGAGTCTTGATATTGTTGCATGATATATCTCCGAGATCAGTATTCAAAACTCTAGTGTAGGACAAAAAATTCATTCTCCATCCGTCGACTCGAAGAGTTGTTCCACATACATGTATCTTAAAGCTCTGAAGTACCATCCTCTGTTTTAGCTGCTGTTGAATTAGGCACCAGAGTAGAGGAATCACTGATCGACTGGATCCTCAATAAAAGTCATTGATATTATGTTCCATCATAAAGGAACACCAAAAGAAAATGAAACTAAGGTAGTAGAAGATACCTTACTTATCTAACCTCTGGTCGTGAACTAGTTTTGGCTAATCTTATCTTAAGTTTCAGTGGCCAATAAATTCATTTGTGCAAGTGAATGACTTGCAGCTCCCGTTGTAATATTGTATCAAACCTAGCTAGATTCAGAGTTAGGTATCAAACAACAGGAAAATTTAGGTAGACACTACCTGTATTTGCATGACACTGTGAAAATGGAAAGCAAATTAACTTGCGCCTTCACGAAACGTACATTTATAAGCACACTAGATTATATAAACTCGTTACGACTTCTTGAGCAATACCAGTCTACTCCAAGAAGTCGTGAATTTGATGTTATATGTAGATTCTTGAGTAAGCCTGTGCTAAGTAGGCGTAATGATCGAGCAACCTGATCGTCAGAACATGCTAACAGGTTGAAAGCAGTAGGTATATTTAGTAGCTCCCTCGCTTCATTACAACTCATCTGAGCCACTAGAAGCAAGAAGTCTGATGTGATTGAAACAATCTGAGAAGTTAACGGAGTGCCAATCACTAGAATCAGAATGTCTTGAATAATGGATGTTTTTCATCGTTGTAATATTATTTAGGTTAAAGTTTTCCTTTACATTCTTCACAAAAAGTAAAGGAACTCTTTTAAACGAGAAGAATCCTCTTGGTTGTATTTTTTAGTTAGGATGTCTTGCCTATTACCTGCTACTCTATGTAACTTATTTTATTCATTTATTTATTTCTATCATAGTCCCTCTTATATCTTTATCTTTTCATGATTTCATTTTGTTAATTAAGTGGCGCATGTTGAATTGGTGCCCAGTTGTACTGGTATTTACGTGTTTAAATAAATAAATAATTAGTAGATAATGATAATTAACTAAGAACCAGAAAAGTTTGGTAAACTCGAAATTTCTTGTAGATAATAACAAACACAAATGTAACTATTATTGATATGCTTAATTTGATGTAACAACTATTAGCTAACAGTATGAATGATTATTTTTTTAAAGTGTTTATTAGTTTAATACTGAGTGTTACGTCAAATAGCCTACACTAGAAGTGATTCAGTAATTTGGTACTGTCCAATCAACACCTTTAATTCTGATAGAGATTTCGACTGGTTTTCGTAAGTTAGTTAATAAGCTAAGATAGATCTAACACAGAACTTTACTACTTTTTATCATTTTAATGTTTTACCAACAAAACATGATAACCATGTTGATAAAAGCTATTCTTAGTAGAATCCTAATAATATGCAAATTCTGTGAATTCATGAAACATTCAGTAAGTTCATTATTATAATAGTATAACAAAATCATTATCTTAACAGTTATAATCTTCATTACATTCTATTATATTAGGTTTTTTTCTTCACTAGTATCATTAACTGCTAGGGTGTTGGTATGGTGTATGTAAAACATTTGTTTTATTAAGAAGTCTATAAGCTATTTAGATATTGCTATTAATTTATATTTAGATATAAAGTTAAGAGAATAGTTTCATTCTATGTTTAATTATTGCTACATATATTTGGGCGTTGACATTTATCCACTGATATATATATATATATATATATATATATATATATATATATATATATGCTTAGTAAGGGTGTTCACAACTATGTTTTTTTAATATTGCCATTTATACCTATGTACATATTCCTACATTATTCGAAAGTAATTACTCAGTTTATGTTCATATAGATAGTAATATTAAAATATTTTTGCAATATGATATTTTTTTCTTCGTATTCTATAACAATGTATTATAAGATAATTTAGATTATAAATGGCATTTTTCTAAACACCTAATGAGTTTATAGTTATTTATTGAGGAATAATAAATTGTTTAAAAGACTTCATTTATTAGGCACAACTATGCATAATCTCTTGCGTATATTTGATATGCCATGAGAGTTAAATGAGTAGTAGGATTATAATTTATGGATGAGACAACTTGAATTGAGTGAGCGATGCTGACGTACGATCGGTTTATAGCGAATTTTAAAGGGCGAGTTATAATTGAGCGACTAAAAAAGATGGGATTACTGAGATGTTCTTTTATTTGTGATTACGACATTCAAATGAATGCTGGATATTGTACAGACTTACGTGACGATGTATTTTGATGTAATATATGTTGGAAGGAACGTTTTTCACTCGATCCTGATTAACACTAGGATAGGTTACGATAAGTATTTTAAAATGGATAATAAAAGCACTAATAACACTGGCTGCAATATTTGCAGATGTTACTGAGGTCTTGGTGGCTCAGTGGCATAAGTGCTGTCGAGATATATGGGCAATGATGGCAAGCTTGAATCAGTCGTTTGGAGGAGCCTCGAGGATCGTAGAAGAAGTTTAAGAGAAGACTGAGTAAGTAGCACTTCATTAAATGTACTTGACAAATCTACAGTATATGCGGAAGATCATTTCAAAATAGACACTTCCAGTACATGAGAAAAAGGCAGGCTACAATGATAATATTAATTATACTAGAGTATGTTCATCTGGATAGCACAATATTCCCGGACGCCTGGAGAGCATATTAATGCCCATCCGGGCTTGACTACGTGTATCATATCGTCGTCCAAAAGCGACATTTTCTAATCCGCATCGTGGCAGTACACACCAATAACAAGAAAACAAAGTGGTCAAGGCTGAATGAATTTCTGAAACTATAATGGCTACAGAGGTCGACCATTGTGGTCACATGAGTGAGTTCCTGTACCGTATGCATCTCGAATTTAAGACTGAAGAACCTCTTTCTAACTATAAAAAGGTTTTTAAGCCGTGTTAAAGAAGTGTATCCACCCTACGTTTTTGGTTTTGTATTATATATTCTTACTTTATATCGACTGTGTTTCTGATTGGCTGAAATTTCTCAAGGTCACTCGAGATTTGTTCAAAGGTCGTCCAAAAATTATAGTTTAGGCGTTATATGTTCATTATTAGTGAGAGGTTTTATATTTTAAGTGACAGTTTCTAGAAAATACTTTCGAATGTACTGTTCAAGATACTTCTCAATATATAGATTCAATGGCTACATTACTTAGTTGATAACAGAGTGTATCCAATTATTATTAACACACAAACAATCGTACTTTACTTGTATACAAGTTTGATCTATTTTGTAGTTGTATAGCATTCATTTTTAACAAAATTTTATGTCTACTCTTCTGTTTATCCAGTTATATTTTCAACAATAAGCAACTAGAATTAGAATAGTAGTTAGACAGAAGGATAAAATTGTCTAAAGTTTTTCAGAGACTTTATGGTTGTTTAGTTGTGTAAATGAAATCGAAATAAGATTGTGTATAGGTTCACAGATGACAATGAAGCATATTTTTGGAATGTTTATTTTTATACTTGATTTTAATATAATCACTAAAGAATAAAATTTTTAAACTATCTGTAGTTGAATGGTTTGGTTTTTAGGCGTTTTGATTTTATCGCATTTATTTTAAGCAAGCATATTCAAAGCGATTGATGAACATCTCAAGTTCAATTCTGTGCAAGGTTGTCAGTTGGACAGTCTTAAAACAAAACGAAACATCTGTTTATTGTTTCCTTATTTTAAATGGGGTTCGATCTGAAGTCGTTTTGTAATTGCATTTAATTCACAATTTTTCTCTTCACCTTATCACCAGAACGTACATTTTAGTAGGAAAAAGAATGGTTGATAACAATGTATGATGCAGTGTATAATAATTAGTGCCGGTGTATTCGATAATGTATCTGCCTATTAGTACTTATAAATTAGCACTTTAATAAATAATTAAATATTCTAATTTTCGTTTTTATTTCTCGTCTAAAAATTTAGAATCTACGGATGGATACAAACATACGTAGATTCTCTATACATTTAAATAACTTCTGAACCATACACCTAATAATGGGGCCTTTAGTTTGTTTTAACTTATTCAAATTTCTAGTTCCAAACTTCACATTTTATCGTATGTTTGTAGTCAAGAGCTTGGATTGGTGTTATCAGTCAGTCATGTTTAGTTATTTAATAATAAAACGAAACTTAAAACTAATCAAACTGTTAAGCTATAGATTACAGATTAGAATCTACTGCTGTTTGATCTTTCTAATGAAATAGGAGATTTACATATTTTAAATAAATTCCTATTAGCTCAAAATCTATAAACTTACAACCTGATGGTATATATAACCTTATTAATTAACTTCCCTAACTTTACATCCTACGATCGCATTCATTTCTTTGGAGCAGTAATTTTCTCCAAACTTTCAAGGCTGTCAATATAATTTTCGATCATACTATTTTGGTCTTATTATTTTGTTTTACTAGGTGACGTAAAATGTGTTAACTAGAACGGATAAACACCCATAATGTAGTGCGTGCTACTGAGGTCGACAGATAAAATTAGTATGTATCATCAATCGAAAGAGAAAAACCTGGTGGGAGAAAGCCAAAAAGATCGAAGAAAAGAGAACGAGAACAGAGAATAATTGCTGTGGAAATGAAGGAACAGTGAAGTTTGGGACTATTGATTGACATTTACTAAAGGAGCAGTCAAGTTTGAGACAATTGATTGATATTTTGCAAATGAAGTATATATTGTATGATTCTCAGATTTTATTAAGATATTCTGTATATTCCTTTTCAAATATATTTGATTATGTTCACTTGCGTTCTCGTTCACAATAATAACACCGTTTGCTAATCATTATTGGTAATCGATTTAAATGATTGATTTTCCAACACATCACTCAATATATATTTATACATTTCTTATACTAAATTAGTTATTAATCTGATAATTGTTGAAATGCAGTAAATTAAACAGTTAGCTGTTTGTTATTTATCTTTTCAAACTAAGCTATGATAAACTTTCGTTAACATCATTTTCAGTCGATAGAACAGTACACTAGTGGAAATAACTAAACATCATAAGTGCAATACACATTGTTAAAATGTATGTAGTAAATTTTAATGATTAAGCCATTACAATTGCAAACTAACTATTGCATATGTACAGTTATTTGTTCATATATATTTATATATTAGGATGTTACATACGCCTATTACTCCCGATGGAGCATAGGCCACCGACCACCATTCTCCAACTTACTTTGTCCTAGTCATTCATTTTTACTTCTATACAATTCTTGTCCATTCTCCCCATATCTGTCTCCATTTCCCGTCGTGATGTGTTCTTTGGTCTTCCTCTCCTCCTTTTGGCATTGGAGATTTCAAAGAAGAGAGCTTCCCTTGTGATGCAGTTGGGTGCTTTCTTCAATGTGTTTATGTCCTATCCACCTTCAGTGCTTCTTCCTGATTTATTCATCCATTGGGATCTGGTTTGTTCTGTTACACAGTGGGTTGTTAGTGATAGTGTCTGATCAACGGATCCGAATTATTTTGCGTATACAGTTGTTAATAAACACTTGTATTATCTTGATGATGGCTTCCGTAGTTCTCCAAGTTTCCGCCCTATACGGTAGAACTCTTTTTACATTTGCATTGAAAATTCCGACTTTTGTGTTGGTTGACAGTTGTTTTGAATTCCAGATATTCTTCAGTTGTAAATGTGCTGCTCTTGCTTCGCCGATCCATGCCTTCACACCTGCATTTGATCCACCGTGCTCATCAATATATATATATATATATATATATATATATATATATATATTTAAAATTCCTTTTTAATTCCCCTTTAAGTTATCAATGTTTAGAGGTTTATTGTCCAGAATACACTGAAACTTTAAAGATGTTTTAAAGAGATTCGATGGCAAACATCTTAGCTTTAAAGAATTTCAAACAATTTTTCTATCTACAATAAACTATCATTATAATTTTTTCTCATGAGGTTAAAACATGCAAAATTTATATTGTTAAGTGATTATAACTGATGTAAGTGAAAGAATATATGGTTTATATCAAAGATGGATAGTGGCTAACAGTGGAATCCAGGACGCAAGTTTCGTTCTATTTTCTAATCGCCATCTGAATTTACCTGCATCCAAGCGTTCATGTTCACTGTTGATTAGAATTTGTAAAGAGCTAATTTGTCATATTTTTTTACCAGAATTTTTAACATTGAGAATTAGTATATTTGATATGATAAACTTTTAATAGTCAACTAACAAATAACCGGAATATTCAAATAAAACATTATACAATTTTTTAAAAATCAAATTATCAATATGGCTTTGATCCTTTTGTTATTCCTTCAAGCAACAAACTATGAGTTGGTTAAAAATTAGATTGGAACAATTCAATCTTCTATTTCTCTTGTTCAATCAATAGTCCATAATGTTGTTTTATTTTGTTAAGTTTTGAAAACTTTATGAATAAATTACTATGCTATGAAAGTTTCATTTATACCTTAATCTGAGAAATTATCATTTAAACTTATGAGATTAAACCAAACATAATGAAGGTAAAATTTCTATATTTTGATTTTTATAATAGAATGCCGATAAAAAGAATAAGGCTAACAACTCTTTACTCGACTAAAAGCCTACAAGAAATAAAATTAAAGATTTGAATAAATTATAAAAAAGGCTTTGATTTATTCACATAAGGGTTATATTATTAGTCAGTCAATGAACACAGATCCTAGTATAAATGGGATCTAGTTCAAGTTATCGTATCATATGAGTACAAGAAGATAAAGTTAATGAAATGATTTGCAAAAGATGCGAAATTATGATAATGTTATTAAAGTGAAAATGATTCAACATTAAGAGTTTCAATAGTTGAGATCATGAGTCAATTGAAGCTAGACCAACATGGAAAACCTGGAAGCACTGGACGGTTTTCTATAGTGGTCTAGCTTCAATTGACTCATGATCTCAACTATTGAAATTACTATAATATCCACAAAAACCCCCTTCTGATATTAAGAGTTTCGTTTGAATAAAATGATTTCAAAATTGTGTGAGGGAATATTGGAATTCAAGGCAGAAATAAATACCGACGGCTTTTACACCACAGTAACTGATTCTGATTCATTTCCCTACACATTTCCAGTCACTAACTTTAGTTATCCTTGAGAATCCAATAACGTAGTCTCGATCTGACAACATGGCTTGACTTGAGAAGCTCTACGTTTCTTTCAACTTATTATTCTTCCAACCAGGATCATACATTGGGATACGTGATATTTAGATATACGTATGAAACACAACATCACCCTAGTCAATAAAAAGCTTGCATCTTTCCTAATACACTAAGTCAAACCTCAGTATTGTTCACTGAGTTGTTTCACGATACAAGAGGAATTCTGAGAAGATATCCATAATCAAATATTTAAAACCTACCGATATATTCTACTTTAAATGACTATATTTTGCAGCCATAAAGTAATACAAAATGAATTAGTGTACAGTTCGCCTTCCTCTTCATTGAGAAACGGACATCTTGCTTGCATCACAAGTTGGTGAAAGTCAGTGAATTTGTCACAAGATTTCGTTAGCTACCAATGTACAAGGAATGATGAGAAATTCAAGATAAGTGAAGTGTACGGTGCAGTCTACTATTTTAACTCAAATGAGGATAATGAAGATCAGTTTTCAAGTTATATTTTAGTTCTAAAAAGAGAGTGATATTCCATACATGCTTGATTTTTTGTTCAAACGACACCAAACTTTATTAGTGTCTTTAACAAACAAGCTTATATCATCGACCGACTCGAGACCAATGCGTGACTGTAGGAGAAGAAAGTGTTATTTCCAGTGAGATGTCTGTGATGAGAGGACCTAAAATCTAGGAAATTGTATAGCTCAAAATAATAACACTTGAGTTTGAGGCAAAGACTATTTTCTGTCACTTCCAAACTGACTATTGGTATTCGAGTAAAGGCCCTTCACAAGATTAACATACTTTTGGAATAAATTTTTTAAGAACGAAAACACCAACGAAACATCTCTGCCGACAGATTTTAATGTTTTTTTTTTCACGATATGATACATGGCTACAATAAGTCAGTATGTATGTCTATCAGAGTGTAGACGTTTGATAAATATGCCCACAGCCAGGTTCGTAAATGCTTCGATTTCATCTGACATGCTACTTGCGAATTTCATTCAAAGGTTGAAGTAATACAAAAGGTGGTTTTATTTAATTAAATCAATTTCTCCATGAACTCTATCTAAGACCCTATAATGCTTCCTTCCGGCCTCAAGTGGGGAAGAAGGAGGGTTGGGTGTGAAATTCACAATCTCATTATGTGAGGAAGGGTCCTGCTTAAAGTTGTCAGTTAGAAATGTCAATGACTTTGCAGTTGCCACAAGACAATCTTGTACCATTCTTAATAATGAAATTGAAATAAATCGAGACCGGTTATATGGGATCTGCATCAGTCATCAAATTATATCTGATGCCTCTGCCACCGTAACCGATAGCACTCGATCACTATCTCTCAACATCTATTTCTTCTTTTTATTATGATATAGTCTACTGAACCAAAGTAAAAAGTGGGGAGCTTACTTAAAAGTTAAGTAGTTAAATTATTATATTCCATCTCACCAATAATCACTACGTAGTGGAAGACGAAATAGATTTTCACGTAAAACAATATTTCCTATAAAAAAGATAATTTTGTTAATTTTACAATTGTACATTTACAAACATTTCCCCACTAACAACTATATTGATCAATATTTTAGTAAGTAATATTTAGTCCATGTATTTCACTTATAAATTGTTAAAAGAATATACAAGGAAGAAAATATTGGCAAACGGGATAATAAAAACAAACAAACAAACAAACAAAACAACTTGACTTTACTTTTTCTGTTTGTTTATCAAATATCTGATACAATTTAAATGTTCTTCTTTAAATGTCAATGAAAAAGAAGTTATACTGTGAATTTCAAGTGTGTCTGGTTATAAAAATCAAATAGAAGATGAATATCTACAAAAGTTAGAAATTATGAATCATGCCAGTTTCATTCAATGACATAAAGTTTAAGTTTACAAAGTTGAACTTCAAACAAACAAACAAACCAAAGTACTGGATTCAAAGAATAAAGTAACTATTCAGTGTTGTATATATTTCAATAATGAATATTTACATTATTCTAAGTTTTCAACATTTTATTTGATTAACTAGATTATATAGATTAATTGTATATAAAGTTAGTTCATATCACATTTAGATATCGGCTTAATGACTAATAAAAAAACTAAGGGGAATTGTCTGACTTTTACTTATTTCGTACCGTAAGTTAGTTAACTATGTACAATGATAAATGTTAAAGTATATGCAATCATAACTGTTCACCATTAAAATAAGTTTTGAGATGGTAGAGAAGGATTGTAGATCAGGTGGATGATTTTGTTCTGAGCTGGATAGTTTGGTTGTGACGCTTTCATCGTTCTTCTGAACGACATCATCAGCATAAACTACTTGAAGTTTATAGTATTTAATACTGTGGAATAAACTATCTTATTCTGCTTCTTTTGTTGTTGTTTTTTATAGATTGCTACCGCTGAAAATTTCAGAGGGTATTTGATGAAACGATATTTATGTGTATGTATCAGACATTTTCGAATTCTAACTTTTATTTGGACTATTTAAATTTATATTTCGACTTAGTTTTCATTCTTCCCATTAATGATTCTAACATACTTCATTAACTATTTTTTTTAAGTGATCATTGAAAACGTTTTCTATGCATACGTAATATATTACTCTTTTGAGGTCATCAATTATGTAAAAGTTAAGGAAAAACTTGAGTCCTTAACTATTAATTCTTAGTTTGAAGGTCAAGTAATTTGGGAATAGTTTACTTATTTTTTTTCGTTAATTTACTGTAAAACATTTTATGACTATCATCAAAGAAAATTCATATTACAGAATAAATTATAATACTTCAATCAGAGAAAAAATAACTATATAGGTGAATAAAGAAAAAAATAGGTTACTGTTGTCCTCATTATACGAGTGTTTATTAACAGCTGTCTACGCAAAATTATTCAGATCCGTTGATCAGACTCTATCACTAACAACCTACTGTGCAACAGAACAAAACAGATACTAATGGAGGAAGAAATCAGGAACACATTATGACGAAAAAATGGAGACAGATATGAGGAGAATGAACAAGAATTGTATAGAAGTAAAAATGAATGACTAGGACAAAGTAAGTTGGAGAATGGTGGTCGGTGGCCTATGCTCCATCGGGAGTATCAGGCGTATGTAACATCCTGATATATAAATATATATGAACAAATAACTGTACATATCCAATAGTTAGTTTACAATTGTAATGGCTTAATCATTAAAATTTACTGCATACATTTTAACAATGTGTATTGCACTTATGATGTTTAGTTATTTCCACTAGTGTACTGTTCTATCGACTGAAAATGATATTAACGAAAGTTTATCATAATTTAATTTGAAAAGATTAATAAACAACATCAGTTCCAACGAAAAGTCGACACAAAGATTGAAGTGTTGCAGAGTTCACATTACATGTGATTTATATCTATTTGTAAAGCTAAACAATATTCTATAAGTGCTCGCGCGCGAAGCCAGTAGGTCCTGGGTTCGAGCCCCGGGTGGTGCAGGGTCGTGGATGCGCACTGCTGAGGAGTCCCATATTGGGACGAAACGGCCATCCAGTGCTTCCAGGTTTTCAATGGTGGTCTAGCTTCAACTGACTCATGAGTTCAATCTGTGAAAATATTCTATACGTTAATTTGATGGGTAAAATTATGAATAATAAAAGAATTAAGAATCCTGACTATAGGATTACTAAATTCATACATCTGGATTTTTACTTAAGATCAGTTGATTTATTCAAAATTATTCTGAACTCTGTATCTTTTGACTATATATAAACATTGAATATATATATTTCTTTATCTAATCCATTAAACGATAATTTTCAACAAGAATTTCTTTGTTATCAATAAACTTGGAGTAAAATAATAAAAACATACTGTACAATATATTAGCCGTTTCTACAAATGTTCATAAGATGATTAATGTCAATTGCTGATTATCGATTGTAAATTGAGCTTATAAATTCACAAACTTAAGTTGATAACAATAGGCATTATTAAGTTACAAGAAAATACAATATAAATAACTGATTTGCTAACCAAATTTCCAAATTTTTACAGGGACTTATAGGTATCTGTACACGTGTATATCTTTATATATATATATATATATATATATATATATATATATATATATATATATATATATATATATAGACAGTGCATGAATTAAAGTTCTAAGTCATAGATTTCTCAAAACAGTACCCATGATCTCTTTATTCATGAATTATTATACAATCGTATATCTAGTATGTCATCATCTTACATTGAAGTCACTTGTTGTAAATCACCTTCAAACTGTATTAGCTTCTTAGATAGTTTTCCGATTTCGTAGTGCGACTACACACTTTAATTAGCCTAATTTCACTGTTACATTCTTGAAGTTTATATAATCAAGCCTCATCAATAATAAAGTTAATTGTTTAGCCCAATCGGAGATCTCATGCATAACGAAATTGTCTCACAAACTAAACGACAAACCTTTACAAACAACGCGACATGCTAATCTTACATGTTTGTGAATATATATATGTAGACACAGTGACGAAATACCACAGCTAGATGATATAACATAAATACAATAAATCATAAACATTCATTCGAATAAAACCACCAATACAACCAATACCAGACAATCAACTCAATATTCTTTTTTTTTGTTATGGTTATTGTTGTTTAAAAGAGAACAAACGTGATAAAACAAAACATTTCAAGAAGGAAAACATACAGATAAATTAACATTTTTAAAATCTTTTTTCTCTTCCTGTTCTGATCAAGTTTAAATATATATATAAATATATATATTTATATAATAGTTATCATCAGTATGGTCGTTGTTGTCACTGTTATTTATTTACTTTTTTCTTGATTGTCTTTATTGTGCATAGATATTTTTTTCCAAAACAGACAGAACCAGATTCACAAAATACAGTTAATTCAAAAGAGTAAGGTGTTTTTATTTTATTTTTTTAAAAAAGGGGGGAAACATAGGAGAAAATACAAATACTTCAGGGTTTTGTTTGTCTTGTTCAAGAAAGTAAATGTATAGTGATAATTATAGTAATAATTATTAAGGCATGCTTATTTATGTATATATATATGTATATATAAACAAACAATAATAATACTCCATTATGAATATTATTCATTTGTTTATTAATTTGATTGAGCAAATGATTGGTCATACTTATTAATTGATTATTTAATTATTTAATTAGTTAGATACTAGAATTATTTCTTTATGTATTTATATGACAAAATTATGCATAATAAATACAGATAATTAATATATATATATATATATATTTGTGTAACAATAGAGAATCATTACTCGTTGCTTGTCATTTCTCTTAGATATAATCTTGAATATGTTTTTTTTATTTTTTATTTTGTGTTTAAATAGATTGTCATATGCTTGTTTACATGTAATTTATCATTTGATTGTGCAATATACATGATATATATATATATATAAGATGCATTGAATAATGGAACATTCATAAATGAATAGGGGTGAGGGAATGAGATTTTTATAAACCAATGAAATTGAATTAAGTAGTAATAAGTAATATAATGAACTGTTTTTCCATATTTTTTTTATTTGAAAAAAAAGACAAACTAGATTTTATGACATATATCAGTATTACTATTCATGTTTATATTGTTATGAAGGCAATATATATTAAAGTGACTTATTGAATTGTTTTCTTTTGATTATTCATTTATTAATACTTAATTATAGTCAAACTTGAATGATTGAAATAAACATTGACATGATATAACTATAAAGTATATGCAAAACAATATATTATTTCCCTTTTTCTTTTTTTTAAAATCTTCAATTATTATCATACAGATTCATTTAATTATTATTGTTCAATTGTTTTGTTAAAATTACATTTTACATTAGATTGTCATTTTAACAAAATAATCACAAAGAAATGAAAAAGAGTTAAATTAATCAATACGAATAACCCAAAGAACCAAAAGAAGTAAGTCATACCAAAATAACTCCAGGAGAAGTAATATATGTATATAGAGAGATATATTCAATTAACTTGCTAATTGTTAGGTTTTCAAATTTGATGAGAAGGAAAAAAAGACACCATAATTAAACACATAATCCATTTACATTTGTAATTTATGTACTATACAATATGAAAAATACACATATAGAATGATATTTGTGTAGGTAGATTGAGAAAGCATTGGATAATTCAAAGGGTATAATTAATCATGCTTTAGTTCATAATAACAACAAAAAAAATAATAATAAATAAAAATAAAAATAACTGCTGTCTTTCATTTAGTTTTTTTTATTACACAAAATGATCGCATAAAAATGAACAATAGTAATAACGGAAGGTAAATGAGCATTGATATTAAGAGGGAAAGTTAATTAAACATGTAATACAAAAAAAAAAAGAATGAAAATTAGAAACATTTGGGGGGACTCAGAAACACTTTAATTGTTAAAAAATATATTTCAAAGAGAAAATATGATAATAATTCAAGTCTTTAAATGTAACGATTTAAAATAAAATATTTTGAACTACATGAATGTAGGCACATACAAATATACATAGAAACACAAATTCTATAGAATAACAGACAACAAATAAACACATCATTAGTTGAAAAATGGAAAGATATAGTAGATATGATTTAAGTAAGAATATGAAAGAATAATGAATGAAGAAGAAAACAATTGATGTGATGCATAGAATTTATAGAAATCAAGTGATAAACATGCAATGCAATAAACGAAAATGAAACATTAACTCCGATTTTGGGCAATGAATTATATCGAGTTATTTTATTTGAAATAGTTTGCATAAAACACAGCAAAAAATAAACGTGTTCATTGCTTTTTCAAATTCGATAGAAGTGCGCCAATATATATATATATATATATATATATATATATATATATATATATATATTTGCATACCCATTAAGAAGATAGATATTACATTTTCACTGAGTTATGACTATTATAAATAACATTATTTTTAGGTCATGGAGATTACATTAGCATATGGAGGAAGAATAGCAGTCGGAGGTAAGAAGACTGAGAGGGGTTGTGATAGAGGACACTCACCTGGAGATAGATAATATCCAGGTAAGTAAGCATAGGCACTTGGTTGACGTGCTGTAATTGGTGATGTTGCTGTCAATGTATATGAAGCAGCAGCTGCTGCTGCAGCCGCCGCTGCAGCTCCATTCAACTGAGCAGGAAGAAAATGTGCTGAAATAATTTTAAAATATGAAAATAAAGTATTTATTAGCCTAATAGAATATCATGAAATCATTTCTCAAATAAATATATTAGAACTTAGAAAACAAAGCCGTTGATCTTAGGATATAAAACTGAACTGTTTTGGTTCTGAAGGTGAATTTAAGGTTAATTTTATCTTGTAAACTGAATATGTTCACAAATACAACACACTAGTATTACAAATTTAAAGGTTACTGTAGATTTCATGTTACCACCAACTGTGTATACAAATTCACAGGTTTCTACCGAAGCAGTTACATTGATAGAACGGAAAGGAGAGCCTACGTCTGATTCAAAGAACATATTCCGAAAAGTTTACCATCAAATGGATTGAAAGCATTCAACAGTGCCATCGCAAAAAATCTCCTTGACACAGGACACGAAGTCGATACACTGAAGTCCTTCAAGTTGATTAATAAACAATCAAGTTCCAAACTTCTGAAATTTGCTGAAGCATTAGCGATCAAACGTCTAAAACTAGACCTATGTATACAAAAAACGACAGTAATAAATCTTTCTTTACCCAATTATTCATTTATTTCCATTTACTTATTTATTGCGTCATTATTCCAACTCTTTCTGAAGTTTAAATTATATCATACATAACTAACTGATTTCAGTTCATGTTTTCTTTATTACCATTAATCTGTTTTCATGAGTTCTAATCACTATTTCAATGTTTATTTATTCGAGACAAACTTTTATGACCTCATTAACTCTATCGGAATCTTCGTTACACCATGATACATTTATTCGTCCTTAACGACCCTCTTATGTATAAGTATGGCAATATCTGTAATACTTTTGAATTTTAAATATTTTAGTTTGTAAGCAGCTGATGAGAACCTAACGAAATAAAATGAATTCATATTATCCTGCAACAATCTTTGTTCTTGTTCTCTTTAAGATAATAAAGGGAACTATTTGTATGACATTTAGTGAAAGTTGTCTCGAAATTTTCGAATAAATACTCTTTTATATGTTATATTTACTTTAGGTTATTTACTAGGATATCTGAATACAGATTCATTTAATGCGTGCAACTTATATAAAATGGATGTCTAACCTGAATTCGATGAAAGAGATTCAAATCCAAATCGATCAGGGAGCTTTAGTTCCACTAAGATTACAGATACACCTTGTTGATGAGTGTCAACTAGCACGAAACCTAGGTTCAAGGTATCACACTGACTACCTCCAACTACCATCTTATCTCAACATAGTGCACGCAATGTAGATCCATCCAGACTAGTGACCACATTGCAACTTAGTCGAGAGGATTAGATTTGCATTGAGAACGACTTGACATACATGACATCGATCACCACCAGTGATCAATCAAATGTCAGAAAGAAATTGGATAATTTTATAACAAACTATAATTTTGTTATTGTTATTATTATTATTATGTCATTATACAGCATTGGTGAATAAAACATAATAATGATAGGATATTAAGCATGGAAGTAATAACTTACAAATTGGAGCACGAATAAACTGATGTCGTTGCTTAATCAAGGAATTATTTGTACTCATCACTTCTTTTGGAACGGCCTTTTTAGCTTCAACCTATCCGAAATTGAGTTTTTGTGTAAAAGAAAAAATAGAAATAAATATTTTCATTTAGGAGTTTGACTAAAAGGCAATAAATAATCGGGTTTTTTCTTCTCTAAATATCGTTAATAAAAATTACATAGGTTCATTAGTCATCAATAAAAAAAATTAGTTTTCAGACATAAAAATTTCTGTAGTTTGTTTATATTATTGTGATATTATTGATGGTATTACATTTTTATACATGAATCAAACACATGTCAGGAATGTTACAGTTGTTCAATGATAATATGATGTGAGCTATTTGTATCCACATAAGTAGTACATTACGATGGTCAGACATAGAATGCATGTCAATGGAAGATCGAGAGGGAAAGAACGGGAACGGAGAATAATTGGTATGAAAATGCATGAACAGTGAAACCTATAACGATGGACTGAGATTTTCAAAAGTAACAGTCAAGTTTGAGACGATAGATTGATATTTTTCAAATGAATTATTCACTGTATGGCTCTCAAATTTTAGTGAAATGTTCTGCGATTATGTGCTCAAATACGTTTGGTTGTCCACACTCCTGTTCTCGTTTATGACAATAGTAATGAATGATTTCGTACAATCCTTGTAGGAATTAATTGAACTTAGATACATGAACTATTGAATTATTATTTATCAACTTGACAATGTTGTAATTAATTTCAGGCATATAGCTGATAGGGAATGATTTAGCAAAACTGTTTCAAACTATATATATATATATATATCTTAAGTGTACATCTGATTTGAAATTATTATCTAACTGACATCAGTATATGATAAAAATCATCTTTTAAATGAATTTGATTTTCACAAACCATGTAAATAAATATATTGATTCAATGAATTGAAAAAAAATCACCTTTTCTGTACTGCAGAAAAGAGAATACTAAACTGTTGATTAGAATATAATTTATTTCATAGAATAATAAATATACTACTAATGTCATTAAATATCAGCATATTTAAGTAAAACGTACTAATGATGAAAATTATTCGTCATACATATTTTCACATGGTAGCAATTAAGATTTTCCTATTTGACATGATTTTATTGAAGGAGAAATTTTAATATCAGACGATTTGTTCGTACACAGAAATGTTACAAAGTGATAATTGAAGTTTATTTTAGAACAAAAGCATCAGACATTTACAAGTATATATTTTGTCAGAAGGGGTTTTGTGAATACTTTAGAAACTTCACTGGTTGAAATCATGAGTCAACCGAAGCTAGACCACCATAGAAGACCTGGGAGCACTGGACGGCTGTTTCGTTGAAGTTGGACATTGACACCGTTGGATATCGGCTGGCTCAGTGATCTAGTTGATTAGGCGCCTGGCGAAAGACTGATAGGTCCTGGGTTCGAGTCTCGTGGGGTGCGGGATCGTGGATGCGCACTGCTGAGGAGTCCCATACTTGGAAGAAACGGCCGTCCAGTACTTCCAGGTTTTCCATGGTGGTCTAGCTTCAATTGACTCATGATTTCAATCAGTTAAATTATATATTTTACAATTCAGTAATAATTGCTACTTAATGACTATCATGTAGACATATTTGCGGGAGTTTAAACACAAAGAAAATGTATGCCGTTATGATTAAATACTGTTTTCGTCCAGGATAAATTTGTTTTTGGCACACTTGTCTCAATCGAGTTTGTCATTTAACATATACATTTTTTCGGTCAATTATGCACATAGATAGGAAATACAAATGAATAGTTGTTTAAGGTGACAATAGAAACAGAACACAAATTGTAATAGCATTACATACAAGAGATAAGTTAAGATTGATTTAAAAACTATCATTGTTACTGCTACATAAAATCTTAACTATAAATTAAATAGTATTTGTTTAATTTTAATACTAGTTCTAATGATAACCAGGGTGTGTGAGTATACTTAGTCAAACTAAATAAATCGTACTATGTACTAATCAATAAAACATTTCGTCCATCCTTTCTTCTTCTGTCTTAGCAACTAGTTAGTACTACAATTCCTTACACAAGCAGTATATATTAAAGTTGGATATTTGAACCTGAACTTTAGTCAAGATGTGATTTTATTAACTAATCGCTGATACAAATTATCAACTAATTTTGGTGTATTCTTTTTATTTATACGAAATTCCAGAACATATCGTTGAAAGTAATGGGGGACAAGTCAGATATTTTGTAGTTTATTAATGTTATTTACCTGTCACTGATGTTAATACTACTGACAATTGAACTTATTACTCTAAAAAATTAATAGGCAAAATGTATATTCTACAAGACATAAAACCAGTTGGGAAGTAATATGAGCATATAGACTAGTTACACTAGACCGTAGACTAATGAAGCTTCAAACGTTAACATATTACTCTACTAATAAAATATGGAGTAATTTCATTATGTTGCAAAATAATCTAAAATTCGTATCTGTTTGTTATACTGATTAACTGTAGAATTATGTTTCAAGCTTTTAGGTTAATCTACTCCTAACTAGTACCATGAAATCATCGGAATAAAACGGTGATTTCCAAAAGTTGCCATCTTTCTAATTAATAAAATGATACAAGGCTGTATGATATGTAATGAGGTCAGTCAGTCAGTCAGTAACAACGTAGAACTTCGTACGTACGTACATCAGTTCGAGCTGCCACACCACCTTAACACAGAGATGCAGTTGTCGATCCATATCCCGTAGTGGTAGAGGTAGCAAGAGTCTAAGCAGTGATCGGGAAGATTAGGGTTTGGAGATGTTATTTAAACAGTATAATTCAGTGAAATAAATTTGGAAAGAGCTAAAAAAAGGGACATGAACAATTCAGAAGATTATAATTTGGGAGAACACAAAGAGTGTATGCACCTGCGCCATTACAAACAATTTTGAGTCATGTCATTCATGGTCTCTAACCATCGGTTGTAATGAAGTAACTAATCTGATCTAGATTTCATTCAATAAAGTTTTCATTCTTTTTTATCATTTCGAATGATTATGTTCTAAAAATAAGTGATACGTTGATAATCATTAATTTTTAATATTTCAAGTACTTTATTTTTTCATAGATTGACTAATTTAAAGAAAATGGTTAAATTTGATTTCAACAAAAAATGATGAAATAAATTTATTTTATCTTAGAAAATTTATTTCATGAAAGATTCTTTTTTAAAAAAAAACTGTATTGAAGTATAAAAAGCTCAAGGTGTATATATTTGAATTCAATATAAAAGTGTGAAATTTATAAAACATTTATGTAATAATGCAATTTATTTTCGGTCAAGGTCATCTCATTTGAATATTTAACCGAAATCTATTTATTCAATCGTATCTAAGCAACAAGAATATA
Organism: Schistosoma margrebowiei; assembly: GCA_944470205.2. Classification (NCBI taxonomy): domain Eukaryota; kingdom Metazoa; phylum Platyhelminthes; class Trematoda; order Strigeidida; family Schistosomatidae; genus Schistosoma; species Schistosoma margrebowiei. Next base: position 72,477,018 of record OX104028.1, on the reverse strand, counting down.
AACTTTGCGTAATTATGAATGGATGAATTGAAATTGATTTTGTATTGAGAAAAAAATAGTGAATTGTTTGATTAGATACGCATTTATTTCATTATAATTATGACTTATATATAAGTTTATCAAGATTACGAATAAGTATTACATATGAGGTATAATACCAAGGTTCAATAGTTTCTGCTAACTGCTCGTAAACACTTTACATGTCATGCGAAATAAATATCCATTTAGTTATTAATCTACAAAAAAGACTTTTCTCCATGAATAATATTGAGGTCAGTTTCTTAGATGTCATAGAGCGATATGTTTTTTTTTTCTTACTTTTAACTACAACTTATGAATCCAAACTAGATAACAGACTTGGATGAATCACTGGATAATTGTCTTTATAATGGTCTTAACCATAGTATTGTTAATCGAATATAGTATATCTGTACATCAAAGTACTGAGTTGAAACAACAAATAATTACAAATATCTAATCATTTACACAAACTAGATCTTTTTAATAAGCTGAAAAAAATCATGTTCTTCTTCATTAAAGAAACGAAAGAGTCATTACTACTTTTTTGTAAAGTAAAACTTACAATACAATATTTACAATAAGAAAAAGCATAAAGAAAACGAGTAACATGATAAACAAGGAACAAAAGGTGAATGAAAACATAGGAGAAACAAATCAAAAACAATAAATATCTTGTAAAAATGGAAGATGGATGATATATACATTCATAGTTGAAAACATACAATATAACAATAATGCCTTTCATTCTGTCTTTAGGTTTTATCATAAGCTTGCCCTTAGATTAAATAAACGTCAACATTTTTCTGTCTAGATTTAAGGGTCAGTTAAATGAATTTCTGCTAAGTTCTCTTCTTCTTTATATGGATATACATATATATGTTAACTCTGATGTTGTTTGTATATATATATTTTTGTATGTATATACTTACTGATATATAAATAGTAATCCCCTAATGTTTGTGTGGTATAGTTCTAATCGATAAAATAGTTTCCAATGAAATAAAACTTTTTCTTCGTTTGAACCATGTCAAAATGATGATAAAGTTGAAAAATGAGAGAAAATATTTCTTAAATTTACTAAATGAAAATAGTATAATCGATTTTCATTTGAGTTACACATTTTCAATTATTATGCCTTTGTAGCTATTTTGTCATTTAGACCCTCAAGCTCAAGCAAATAACTTTTTATTTCTTTATTTATGCTTAACTGTGTCTCATGAAAATAGAATAATCATTAAAACAATAATCAGCTCACTGTAATGATGTACTCAAAGCGTTACACAATAAGTTGAAGAGATTTCTCTATAGTTTTTAGTCTGAGCTGAAATATACAGTTACTATGTCGAAAAAGATCCAATAATATTGTAGAGTAAAGAAAGTTAATAATGAAGTATAAAATAATTCCCTCATGTTATTTTTCGATAACTACTGAATCGATATAGTTAATTGTTATCAAGTTCAATATGTGGCTCAAATAAGTATAACATTGTATTATCAGTTTAGGGGTTGTGGAGATTATTAAGCTTTTGATTGAGATCATGAACCGATTGATGTTAGACCACCCTAAACTGATAATTACCATGTGCTCAATAGTGAATAGCTTCGTGAGAAAATTCTCGGAGTTCTGGTGAGAAGCCGTCACCAGTGGAGCTAATCCGTGTGAGGTAGAAACAGGTGTCTACCTCAGTACAATGCAAGATGGTCGCGCAACTTCGCGGATTGGTTGGGGTTAGACATTATTATCACTGGATGCCGGCTCAGTGGTCCAGTAGGTTAAGCGTTCGCGAGCGAGACTGAAGTACCTGGGTTCGAATCCCGAGAGCGGGATCGTGGATGCGTACTGCTGAGGAGTCCCACAAAAGGACGAAACGGCCGTCCAGTGCTTCCGGGTTTTCAGTGGTGGTCTAACATCAATTAAAGACTTTGTATTAATTTACTTTACATCATCACTGTGAGAAAAAATTACCAATAAGAATACTAGAATAGGAAATAAGACAAAATTTGAAGGGAAATCAGTTATGGAAAATTCGGTTTAAAATGAACGGACAAAGTAAAGAAATGAGGAACGTTGATCTTATCAAAATCAAAATTTAGGGGGAAACCAATGAACTAATGAGGCTTTATGATTATCAAAATTTTCAGGCTTTGTTTTCTGATTAGTGATCAACATTATACTCATCTAGTTTTTTAGTGTCGATATGTTTCTACTAGCCATGTTGCGATGTGTCTACGTATCTCAATATGTTGTGAACAATGGTAAGATTTTAAATTATTTGAAGTAGTCAACGTAGTTAACCGTGTATGATCTAGATTATGTGCTAGTTACCAATTTCTAGTTTGACATGCCTGTAATTTCGATGGAACTGATGTTTCCTATTAGTTTCAAATTCACATCACCCAGCTTCCCAGTGTGAGATATTACTATTGAGCTATTCGGAATACTCATACCGGATAATTTGTTGTTCTTTTTCGTGTTGCCTGATTAACTGTTATGTGTAATGTTAACGCTAGTATACAAAAAAAAGTTTGAATTTAAAAATGCGTAAGTACATTTATCTATATTTGAGTAGAAAAACAAAGGAAACTTAAATGAAGTTTTTATATGCATTGTAACTTACCATTTTATTATGCAAATCATGAAAATGAATTTCACAAACTTTTTCAGCTGATTCTTCTGATTCGAAAGTAACAAATCCAAAGCCTGAAATTAATTCATATGAATTCAAGTTAATTTTCTTTAAAGTTTTCTAATTAGTTACAAAATATTTTGTATATATTTAAAAAATAGAGTATTTATTTATTTTTCTAAGAAACAATTAAAATCACAACGGAATACATTATGTTTTAGAAAAATATAATGATAACTTATATTCATATTTCAAATGAATATTAGAAACTAATTCTAATGCAATGCGCTCACAAATACCCTGATACAACCGAGAGTAGGGAGAGTCTGTGCTCCTTCTCGAAATGCTCTCATATGGTCACGTTCATATAACCACTGATGGGGAAGTCCTACTCAATGTCTTCTTGCGGCGTGGGTGTCGTTCACGATATTAAGAGGACGAAAAGAAAATGTCCGGCTCTCTAACTGGGTTGGTGGATACGGGAGATCCACCTAGGATAGTTGTAAAACCCTGATTTAAAACTGATAGTGCATATGGGCTTTAAGATCCTGAAGGAACAAATGGCGTATGAACCAATTGTTGGTCACCGGCTACCATAGGACTGCATCTCCTGACGTTGCCCCACTGACTTGTGGATTAGACTTTTATGTCAAATGCCTAGGGTATTGCTCCTAAGGAAACTACCTGCTTCGTTCTGGGCACCCAGACAGTATAGCAGCCTACACACAAATCAGTTGACTTGTGTAACGAATATGTATTCGATACCTATTTGTACTAATATTTTTGTGTTCAAATAAATAAATAAACTAATATGATGCATTAAAATATTGGATATTTACAGTTGTAACATTGAATGTTCATATAAAGTTTATTGATACTTTAAATGAATTTAAGATTAATAAAATCATTCATTCTCTTCAATCTAATCACAAGATGTTTTTGGGATCACATTTTTTTCTATGATGTCTCTGAATAATCAATTTTTTTTTTAGGAAACTAATAATTCAAGTCTATTTTTGTACTATTTATCTATTGAATTAATCAACTAGTTATTTGAAGTTGTTTATTTCCTAGTTAAACTTATATATTTTATGAACGAAACTTAATAAGTACACAGAAAGACATTTTTTTCAGAAAATAAAAATAAAATAGAAGCTTAACAGTGCATTATAATATTTATATACAAAGGAATGCACCTTAAGCTTTGTCCTTTATACATCGATGTGATTAGAATAGGATGTTTGATGAATTAAGCCAGTGCAAAAACAATACTCCCCACTGAGAATATTGATCAAAGATTTTTAAGTGCAATTACTTAAATATTTATATTATAGTTTTATTCGTTCATTAGAATAACAGAATTCTATCTGACAATAATCTCCTTGATTATATTGATCACAAGAGGAGACAATTTATTAATTCATTGTATTGATATCAAAGTTATAATTTAATTCAAATCAATATCTTAGTTTTTATTTCATCTAATATAAGTGTTATACTTGATCAAGGATCACTAGACAGTTATTTAGACTTAGTCTATGAACCTTTGGTCCACTTTTGAAGGTCACAGTTAAAGTATTGTGACAAAGGCAGAACTAGAGATCGATTAAAAACTTCATTTTATTATAGCTCAGCTGGTGGAAGACGAAACACTAAGCTAAGAATAAATAAAGCGATGAAATTTCTTTTTAGTTAGTTTTTCATCATGGCTCTACACTAATGTTATATATGTATAATTTACAACAGTGAAATAATTCTCATCGAGTAGTTGCCTTACGTAACAATTATATAATGTTGCATTGATTACGAAATAATATTGAGTAACTTGAAGAAAGAGATTGATAATAATCAAAGTAAGTATTTGGAAATCAAACATTTGCCATATTGCATAATACATAACTGTTTAATTTCCAAATAGTTACTTTGATTACTATCATCCTCTTTCTTTAAGTTATTCAATATTATTTCATAATCAATGCAACATTACATAATTGTTACGTAACGCAACTACTCGGTGAGAATTATTTCACTGTTGTAAATCATACATATATATTATTAGTGTAGAGCCATGATGAAAAACTAACTAAAAAAAAATTACTTCACTTTATTCATTCTTTTTACTGTGTGTTAAAATGGAAATGTTCACTATACAGACTTAAATGTTTTATATAGATATCAATTACAAAAGGGATTTTGTACCTCTTCTCGAGTTTTCCATATATTGCATTACTGTTTAACCTGTTGTTACATTATGGTGCCGGAACACTTATGTCACTAATTTACTCTAACTGCAAAGATATTAAAAACAAAGCAGTAAGAAATGGCTATGGAACTTTGGTTTAGGATTCTATAGTGCTGAATACTCACAAACCAAGACTATTATGTTTAGAATTAGTCGTGTTTTTATTTGGAGTATAAAGTAAGTTTCACAGATTGAAATCATGAGTCAGTTGAAGCTAAAATCTCAACAAGACCCATTCTGATAATAAAGTAAGTAATTATTGTTTCATGTCTCTACCTGTGTTCAATTGATTACATACAACAAAGATCAGTAACGTACACATTCAAAATAACTGTGAATTAGATATGAATGCTAATGAATGATTTAGACTGAGACCGTGTACCTCTATCATTAATTAGTGTATCTCATGACAACTAAACTAGGTATACTGAGAGAAATATTTGTTTAACAGTTGGATTTCACCTTACCTCTATGTCGATTAGTTGACTTGTCCATCATTAATTCACATGATTCTAGCTGTTGGAAAAAATAAAAATAACACATAATTGAATCTGATTAAAACATTATGGTTTAGCAAAATAAAAATAAAAACAAGTTAAAAGTAACTGGAAATAAAGAACTCAATGAAGTGACGAGTAGAAATGTTCCTTGGTTTTGTTTTTGAAAATTGAATAGTTAGTTTTAAAAAATGAATAAGGTACTTCAAATGAATTGCCAAAACAGGAAGCATTTCAAAGTAATCGGTTAAGTAAATTAAAAAAGCGGATTTAGTTCAATTATATATGAATTAGTGTACAGCTAATAGCCTAATTGTCCAGTTGTTGTATAGACAGTCATTATAATTGTATGTCAGTTGTGTAGAAACTGCCTAAAAATGGTAACTTTATGAGTGATTTCGGTATAGTGAGGATAAGTGGAATATAAAAAGGTTCTGTGCATAACTTACATTTATATCTAAAACAATACTTTATCAACTCAGAATGTAGGATCAATCAGTTTACGTGGTCAAGATGGAAGAACTGGGTTTTCACCTCACAGTTTTTTCAGCAAATACATGTCAACGACAATTCGGTAGCTACGTATTTATGTTCAACTTCATTTATTTTATTCATATGACGTGGTAGGATATTGAGACTTTTGTAATACAGCATAAAACTAGCTATCTTAGTGAACTTAAAGTGTTCGTCATTATAAAAATTTATTTACAAATTTTACTTGCTTATTCAACAACTTTCATAAGTCATTATCATGAAAAAATGGCGTAAGGTGTATATTCAATAATTAACTGACTACATCCAGTTTTACAAATATTTTATATCCTACACTAGTAAGCAACAATAAAAGTGTAACACTCAAAGTGGAATATCATGAATCTATGAATAGTACATGAATGATGCAGTATTTTATTGATATTAAAAAAATGGTATTAAACTATCTATTATTTTCAGAAGGGGTATTGTGGATATTATAGTAATCTCAATGTTTGAAATCCTGGGTTCGAATCTCGCAGGGGGCGGGATCGAAGATACACACTGCTGGGGAGTTCCACAATAGGACGAAACGGCCGTCCATAGCTTCTAGGTTTTCCATGGTGGTCTAGCTTCAACTGACCAATGATCTCAACCACTGGAATTATTTATTACTTATTAGGAAAATAATTAACATTTATGATAATATGCTATATATTTTTCTTTTAAAATTTGATTGTTGATAAAAATTTTACCAATGTAAAACTTTCATAGTGACCATTTTTCATGATGTAATAAAGTCAATCAATCGAAACGATATGAAGTAAATTTCGAAATAAGTGATCATAAAATGTTGAAAAAAGTCATTTTTTTAGAAAAAAATATTCAAATTTACCCCCTTCTCAATCAGTATAAATAAAATGACTGTTTGTATTAGTACGAAGTGTTTTAATCTAAATAGAATAATCTATGTTCCCATAGCAATGAAAAATTACAAGTAGAAGGATAAATAGAGAATGAGGTAGAAACAGAAACTAAGAGCATTTGTACGTATGTCTGTGCTCAAGCGATAAACTTAAGTTAGAATGAGTGAAATAAGCGGTTCAGTTGAGTGGACTAAAGATCTCTTTACAAAAAAACAAACAAACAAATTAAGCACCCATAAGCTTTGGAAAATCCGTCGAGCACTACATAAAACTACTGTTATTTGTCTGAAATAAAAAATAACTGACAAACATTAGTTTGACATTGATTTATCTATATGACGTATAAATAAATCGTAGGACGTAGAAAATCTAACGGCGTAATTCGTGTGTTAATTAGTTAACAACATTAAATTAATTCACAAGGCATCATTTGTCACGAAAATATCGATCAGTATTATTAAGACACTAAATGATATGATCTTAGGTAAACATTAAAGAAAAATAGTTCTAACCGTCCATAATAGTAAAACACGATGTTTCCGTTTTCATCTGTTATAGCCAAGTCATTGGTAAAAATAATCAGATTATCTTCGCATATATATATATATATATATATATATATATATATATATATATATAATGCGTAAATTAGATAAAAATTTGATAAGACAAATAACGTTCATTCTCTCATGGGAACATTAAGATTTACCAATTAAAAAGGTTTGGTGAAAGAAGACCATTGAGTAAAATAAACATTGCCTCAAAGAAAAAGAATTAAAGTTAGTTAAAAATTCTTTGAATTTATTGGAAAGAATAAATTTTTCATTAAAATTCAGTAGTATACTATCAGTTATCATATAATAATTGTTACGATACTATTTTTTGTATGGGTATTCAGCCTTCTTTTTTTTTTGAATAATTGAATGCCAACTCTTGATGAGAGCCATGTATATCACAATGCCCTCATCGATGGGTCGTTTTCAAAATCATGGAAAAGAAAAGATAATTTGTAGGGAATCTGAAATTACAAAGAGATTTATTCTTACAGACAGACAGTCAATTAAGTAGTCATGTTTTCGCTTTAATCCATAATATGAGTATGTATTTAATTCTATTGTACTTATTCACTATAGATTTACTAAGATAAATGATGGACAATATTAGCTTTTTATGGAAAAACACTTAACTCCTTACAGTTATATGGTACAATGATAATGATTAAGTATTGAGAGTATATCTGGACAAAGCAATCCATTTGATCATATCCTACAATCAGATCTAATTTAACATTCATTATTAATTACAAACTTTATAAACACTGAACTCAATCAACATAACAAGCTTTCTTCTAATATTTTGATTAGCAATTGTACACTCAATTAAATTACAATGAAAATGAGAATAGGAATGATTCTCATAAACACTAAAAAAATGTATATCTATATAGAGATTTATACAGAGTAAATTGAATTTTTCCCTGCTTATTATATAAGTTGTGAGAATTAATTATTAATCACAGCGGGTGGTAAACGTAGATGTATGTATGAGTATAAATATATAAATATAGTGTACCCGTTTTTGAGAAAATTCCCAAATGATTTGCAAAAATAAATTGAAGCGTGAACTTGTATATACAATAATGAGGAATTCGGTATATACATATATATAGATTGACCTGATATCAAGGGATTTCTATTATTTAGCCTTTCTGTTTTACGCGCAGTTCATAAAATTCTAGTTACTTTTATCTGTGAACTATCCAATCTAATCATTTATATAAGATAAAATACAATGTTTCATCATACTTTAATTAAGCTATTGACAATAGTATCAGTAATAATTTGAGCATTTTGTATCAACTTGATCAAGAACAAAGAAACATTAGTGTAACAGATAATTTTGCTAATATTTTTATTCCTTTCCTATGTGTATGTGATTCAGTTTCTCAATTATATTAATCACAATCATAATAATAATATCTAGTAATAACCGATTACATTCTGTCCTCATTTGTTTTAACCACATGTATGTATAATCGCAATCATTCAATTGAATAATTGATGCAGAAAACAAAACCCAGAAATCAATAGGAAACCTTTTAACAACTTTACATATAGAGATAACATTATTTTATGAATGAATGAGATTTAAACCTAATTCATTGTGTAATTTTTTGGTTGAGTTAATATGTTTACTCAATGACTTCAAGAGTTTACCTCTGTTTCAGACATTGAATCTTTCAGCTAAAGTGATTTTATTCAAGGCTCTATAACTAAATAATTTTAGAAATATTTAAATCTTAAAAAAATCTTTTTGGTTTCCTTTTAATTTGACAAAGTAGATAAAATTGTTATCATTGAATAACTGACTATTTGTTACTGGATTAAGTAGACTACAAGTACAGTAAACAAAAACCCTTAACATATTCATCGATCTTTATTCTTTGGTTGAAATAATGAGTCGATTGAAGCTAGGCCACCATAGAAAACCTGGAAGCACTGGACGGCAGTTTCGTCCTAGTATGGGACTCCTCAGACTAAATTTTATTATTTCTATTCTTGACATACTAAGTAAAAGATAGAAATCTTTCACAATCACTCTTTTATTTACAATTAATAAAAATCATATGAATCATATAACTTAGTGGTCAATATAAGATCAAGTTTAAACTGTAAAATGGTTGCTTCAAACTCTATTTTACAATGATTTATTAAATATATTCATGTTTACAGGGTTACAATTACTCTTTAAATGAAAAATCTGCAAATAATTTTAACTCATTAATCTTTATGATCTCATCGACTAAAGTCACTTCATTCAGGTAGATGGAATGATAAACTTTTAACAAATCAATTGTTGATGGTTCCTTTAAAGAAATTGTCGTTTTCAGTAGTATATTTATTATATAAATGAATAGAAGATAAATTTTAAAAAATGACTTTAAATATCTAACACATTATAAACCTATATGAAATATGATGTAAAACTTATGTGTTATCTGGGTTAAATGATTGATTTAAAAGAAAGAAAAGAAAATATTATTTTCCCATAATATTAAGCGAATAGATTTATTTGAGACAGTGAAACATTTCATTCTGTCAAATTGTATATAAATGTAATAAACCACAAATTACTTTTCTGATTTAACCTTTCCATCAGTTTTAAAACCTTATTGGAAGGCAAAAAGCAACTGTTAACATTATCAATAGCACTTAAATTACACTAGAGATATCTATTCTGCACTTACATTTCAATAAATGTAAGTTAACTAAATGAAAATGCATAATTTATTTCTGTCAAGTTGTGAGTTACTATGAAACAAAGACATATGAGATCAACATACTTATGTACACTTATGCGACAGTTATGTTAAAACATCAATTGCTTTAACACAGCTTATTATAAGCCCAAATAACAGCGAATAAGGATTTCACGATTATGTCATTCTGAATAACAGGAAAACTGTATATATATATAAATATATATATATCTTCTAAATACACCAATAATAGATTTTCCATAACATTATCAACTACTCTAAATTAAACATCACGTATTGAACAAACCGAATTAAAGCTATGCTTGGAAGAGATTTATGAAATAATACTTGTACACTACGTGTGTTAAGTGACACTGTTAATTTAGTGTAATGACGGAAGTCAGCAAAGTAGAATTCCTTCCTTGTCATTGAGTCAATTTCTCCTTGTCAATGGGATAGACATCATTTACGGTGCCTAATCCATAATCCATGATTCACTTAATTCCCTTCACAACACATTTCCTAACTCTTCACATAATGATGTCTTGCTTCCTACGTTTTATTTATTTATTACTAGAAGTACTGGACGGCCGTTTCGTTCTATTGTGGGACTCTTCAGCACTGCACATCCACGATCCCGCTCGCGGGATCCGAACCCAGGGCCTTCAGTCTCGCTCGCGAACGCTTAACCTCTAAATCCCTGAGCTGGCATCCAACGATGGTAATATCTAACTTCAACCAGTCGAGGTTTCCAATGGTGGTCTTGCTTCAAATGACTCATTAACTCAACTGTAAAATTACTATAACATCTAAAAAGCTTCCTTCTGATAATAAAATATTATTGTTGACATCTCGTTGAGTTTTATTTGAAAACCAATAGTCTCTTTGTACAATAAGTCGTTTGATTGTAATAACAAAATCGATCAGTAAAATAACTTTGGGATGCAGATGGTAATTTATTATTTAACTAATGCTTTGACATATATAAAATAGCCTTTTGCATGTATCTAACTGCTAAAGTTATAATACAGGGTATTGATGATAATGTATATTATGTGACTTGTGCAATGGTTAGATATTAACTTTCTGAAATTGACTAACCAGTTATTTTTTCATGGTTTATGAATTATTTTTGGCTAAGGTTAAGTAATCTGTTAATAGTAGATGATGAAATTTGTCATAAATAATTTCTTTCAATTGAAGCGAAAAATCTATGTTAACATATTAGTTATCAGATGGATAAGCGGATGACCGATTAAATGACCGTGAATGGAAATGCTTTAGCATTATTGATAAAGAGTTATTGAATTCGACAAGTATCATATTCATACCAATTTTCAAGAATACCAAAGATTGAATGGGTTAAAATATCAATAAATAGAATTATTAGAACGGTGTATTTGATTTATGTCTGAAAAAAGATAACTTAAACGTTGCTAAATCTACTGTGGTTGCATTTATGCAATAGGAAAGGTGAAATGCTTTAATTGCTGAGATTCACATTCTCAAAAATACATAAAATCACCTAGAATTTATGTCTAAAAAAATAAGACATTTAATTAAATATTTAATTTTAACCAGTCACTGCTTTCACTTTGGTATCTGATCAGAGATTTATGTTTCACTGTTATATATTACTCTCTTGCCTATTTCCGAAAGAGTTTGTCTTATTTCATTCTATGTTATTATTAAATCATTGGAACAGAAATCGAACATAACCTGAAATTGCTTACCTTGCCAAATTGACTAAAGTATTCACTTAATTCTTCATTTGTTGTCTGTGTTGCAACTCCACCGATGAATACACGTTTAGTTTTTGTAGATACCTAGAATAGTAACAAAACAGATATATTTAAAAGTTGGTGGAAAAAATATGAGAAAAAAAAGGAGAAACTGAACACAAAAAATTTTTAGCATGGAATTTGCAATGCACTGTGCATGTGTATACACATATAGTTATACAGTGTCTATTTGTACAAGGAAAACAGACAAACTATTTCTTCATTCTAATGCATAGAATATGGGTGCTAAACTATATTTTCAGATCTAATTTCATGTTTTTGATGTTTAATAACAATTCCTTACTTTTGAATAAGAAATTTATTCAATAGGATAACAGTTATTTTATGTGACTGTTTATATCTTATTATTTATTTATTTGGACACATAGATATTGGTACAAAAGAGCACCAAATATATATGCGCCACAAAAAACAATGAGAATTTGAAGAGAAGAAGGAAAAAAATGAAAGGTAAGGAGCGTTAAAAAAAGAACAATAACAAACAGATTAGTGTAAGGTAGTGTTATAATAATAATAATAATGGGGAAAACAGAAAAGTACAATCAGAAGAGATCCTTCAGTTAAGGAAGAAACAACCACTTTTTATGAAGAAAGGAAAAGAAAGTTACAGCAGGATTGCCACTGGGTCCTATTCTAAACTATATCTGATAACGTCTCTAGCCACTGTGTAGCACCATCTCTCGGACCCCAGCCAGGGAGTCGTGAAGGCCCAACACAAGCCAGCCCTTTGCAGCTTTCTTTCATGCCACGACACCATGTCATACCTAGTCAATTATGTAGTCTAATGTAAATCTAATTTTACGTTAAACTTATTTTTTTATTTTAAATTTTGTCGTTTTTTACCCAACCAAATAAATAAGGTCCATATTTATTGAAATCTGTCAATAGTTAGTTGATTTTTATTTATCATGTAAGATATAATACCTACCAATCATTTGTTTTAAATTTTCTGATTGTAGCAATAATCAATCATCACCTTTACCGATTCATATGATTGCTTCCAGTAGGCAAACTTATTAATTAGAAGACATTAAATTTATAATTGTCAATGAAAACATTTAGTTATTTAGATAAAATTATAGCAGGAACCTCTCGAATCCACAACAAAATTTATCAAGAATATATATATCACTGGTTGAAATCATGAGTCAATTGAAGCTAGATCACCATGGAAAACCTGGAGGCACTGGACGGTCTTTTCGTCCTATTATGGAACTCCCCAGCAGTGCGCATCCACGATCTCACCCCCCGCGAGATTCGAACCCGGGCGCGAGATTGATAGGTCCTGGTTTCAGATATCGAGGGGGGCGGGATCATGGATGGGCATTGCTGAGGAGTCCCATACTAGGACGAAACGGCCGTCCAGTGCCTCCAGGTTTTCCATGATGGTCTAGCTTCAAATGACTCATGATATCAACCATTGAAATTGCTCTAATGTACACAAAACACCTTATGATAACAGTATATATGTATATTAGTAATAAGACAAAATTACTTAGTTATTTAACTATGTTACAAGATTTTTGATTTATTTCTACATTTAAAAACTATTAGTTTTCTTAAAAATTCAGTTCAAATATTCAATTCATATAATAAAGGTAAAGTAACCCTATATCAATAACGACTGAAATGTTCAATAACTGAAAAAGTGGAAATTAAATGTACATTATGAAAATATTTATAGTAATGATTTTGATTGCTAATAGATCAAGAAATCGATCATTAGAATATTCTTTTGGAGAACGTAAGATGTTTAACATTATGAATAAAAAAATATATTACATAATATGATACCATCTATAGATTATGATAAAGAGTGAAACATTCTTATCGAAAAATGTTATACATCAAATAAAAGATAAGAAATAACTAGATTCAAATACTATTTCGTTTAGTCAAAGGTAATCTATTAATGATAGAACCTATAGTCGTTACTTCTTATATATATATATTAATCAATTATTAATTACATTTAATATTCATTATTGCATTATCAGTCAGTTTATGAATGTAAAAAGAACAAAACTTTTCTTAGAGGACAATTATTCTGATGTAATTTACTTGTATAATAACTTTTTAGTTCAATGTGTACTTAGTTAAGTAAAACATGACCTAAAATTAGAATGAATCTCTTAATTGAATGAACATAAGGAATAATTACAGAATGAAAATTAATCTCCCTAGAATTAATTTGTTATACTTATTAATAAATAAGGATTTTTAGGTATTGAGTTCAGATAAAATACGTTAGACTACTTTATAGAGATTTAAATTAAGTTCAAGAGAATTTTTACGACAAATTTAGTTAAGGTAAGATGATGCTTTCAAGATTATGTTAGAATACTACATGAACGTCGTACGAATTTAGTAGTTATCAGATTTTTGCTTTCTATGTTAAACATGATACACTTATCTTTCATGTAAATGAAAAATACTACTGAAAATATGATGTAGCCCATGATCTGACTTTGGTTGATTGCTATTGAGATATACATACATCCAATCTTCATATATAATCATCAACTTCACTCGCGTTAGTGAATAACAGAATTAAAATTCAAAAAAATACGAGAACGGATTTTGAATAGTATATTTTGTACAATCATTGATCCAGGCAAACGATCAAAGGAATAAAGCTAAAAGAAATGATGCACGGTGGAGAAGGCATGTGAGCCAATTTAATTTAATCAAGCGTGAATCAATATTTATAGACACATAAAAATAAGCTACAGACATGTGATAGATAGGATAAGATGTGTACACAAATACGCTCATACAAAAACAGTCGAGGTTGACAATCGAATAATTAACAAGGTCAAAACGTGACTCAAGAAGAATGGATAAGTTGGCCTGTCCAGGAGTTAGAATAAGTTATATGGGCTTAGCGTAGCAACCGACACTACAACGAAGTTAATATGAAAACGTATGTAGTTTAGACAAAAATAAGTAAAAACGTAATCCATAAAGTCGTTTAAGTAAACTTTTTTGCATAGAAAAAATTAAGGGAAAAATAGTGTTTATATAAATAGTGATTTATTAAATTGTTTAGATCACAACAAGGAGAACATAAGAAAACTAGCATTAACAGAATCTTCTATGATCATTTAAGAATTCACAGAAGTACATTTTACGAAACAATAATATCTTGGAGAGAAAATGATATCGACATTTTTGTGAAAACAGCATTTATTAGTCATTATTTTCTGATATTATTCAGCTGACCAACCTACTACCATTCAGTTCAAACATCATTTAGCTAATGAGTCCAGATAAACAAATAGCCATTTGTGTAACAGTGATGATTTTTAATTTGTGAGTAGTTATTTACTCATTACGCTTAATACATCATAAATACAACATTTAAAAGAAAAATGCCTTATAAAAGGTGTCCACTAGAACCCAAAAGTTTGCGAGTCAATCGTAGTCAATGTAGGACATGGAATAAATATGTATCGGGTCAAATTGCCACATATCACAGTCTAAAAGTAAGAAAAGAAAATAATAGGACGTAAATCAAATAAGAAAACCTTGTTTCACCAACAATAAACATTAAATAATGAGAAATACAGAAGTAAAAGAAGCAATGAAGAATTAAGAAAACAATTTTCGTCAGGTTTTAAAGGATGAGAATAGATAGAGTTGAGCCAAAACCACTGACTTTCTATTATACCACTTAACATCTCTACCTACTTACTTTGAAACCGCATCTATTGATATATTACAAACCAACAGCAAATAATTTTATGGATTATCATAATGTCTTGGTGATTTTGACCCTTGATTTTCTATAATTGTGGTCGTGGCAATGGAAGTACTGATATCTACAAGTGACAGTATAATCCAGGACGTCCATTTCATCCTGTTTAAGACTCGTCATCTGTATGTACCTGGATTTAAGTGTTAATGCATACAGTAAGATTAGAACCCAATATGCTGTCAAGTTTATTATCTACTGGCTTGTAAGGTGAACATTTTCAATATATTATGCTTTTATAATTTTTCTGCTGGTAAACTACCTTAAAATTAAAAAAAATTCATAAGACACATATCTAGTCACTTTACAAAATAAACATAATTTCATCCATAATCTGTTTTAATTATTGACAGTATAAAATCAATATTTCATAACCTAAGTAAAAAAAGACACAAGATCTATGGCTAAGTTGGACACATTGAACTATATGGAGCCAAATCAAAAATGAATAGTCACAGATTATTCATTACTATAGTGTAATAATTAACGAGTTCAAACTATCTCAATTATTTCTGAATATAAAAATTAAAACAAAATAAAGTAAGGATAATATATATTTAAAATGAACCAATAATATAGTTTCAACAGTTAAGATTATGAGTCTATTGAAGCTAGACCACTATGGAAAACCTGGAAGCATTGGACGACCGTTTCGTTCTATTGCGAGACTCCTCAGCAGCACACATGTACGACCACGCTTCGCGGGGTCTTAAATGAACTATAGTTAACATTATTGTTATACAATTGATAAACTCATTGATTATTACAATATTCTAGACATCTATAAAATGTCTAATTCTTGTCATCTATTTATTTCTAAGTTATGTAATATAAAATTTAAGAATGTAAATGATTTGCAAAAGCTTATGATTCATTGACATTTTATTAAAAACGGTGTAGCAACTTCGTGGATTGGTTGAAGTTAGACATTAACATCGTTGGATGCCGGCTCAGTGGCTTACCTGATTAAGCGCCTGGAGCGAGACTGATAGGTCCTGGGTTCGAATCTCGCAGGGAGCGGGATCGTGGATAAGCACATTGAGGAGTCCCATTCTAGGACGAAACGGTCGTCCAGTGCTTCCAGGTTTTCCATGGTGGTCTAGTTTCAATTGACTCATGATTTCAACCAGTGAAATTTATTAAAAACACTTCATCAAATAACATAATCAAATATATTATTATCTATTTTTGTATGGTATAGAATTAAATGTAACTGGTAACTAGATGCACTTATTATATCCAAGGTCAATATTATTAAGCATAATGGTGTTTTTGTTGTTGTAATTAATCGATTTAATTTACACAACAAATATCTTTCAAAAATTCTAAACATTTGAATGAAAAAAAGCTGGTTAGTTTCATAGTTATTTTATAAACTTGATGGATTAATTTAATGTTGTCATAGTAGTTTTCAATGCCAAATAATTACTATCTACAAAAATATTTTTAAAAAAACATAAGTCAAAACCTTTATCGGTTCAAATGGACTGTATTATACAAAAAACTTCCGAATAAAAGATCAATAAAAATACAAGTATATAAAAGTAAACAAGAAGAATATAAACCATAAATAGTTTGATCACTGAGAAATATATATATATTAGTATCAGAAGGTCGTCCAATGCTTCCAAGTATTTCATGGTGGTCTAACTTCACTTGACTCATGATTTCAACCATTGAAATTACTACAATCTCCACAAAACTCCCTTCAAATATATGTATCACTAAAATCGATCTCAATAAAGGTACACAAATGTTAACTTTGATCATTTTGAGAATTTTTATCACACAAAATTTTTATATCATTTCACATGAATGGAATTGATAAAACTCAATCATTCTTCATAATAAACTTAACAGCTTATCAACTTTTACATTTCACATAGTATAATAAATAAAGAGAAATCTTTAGTCGAACTAGTACATATTCAACTATTGTTTCCTCTATGTTTTAATTAAAATCTATTTAATAACAAAAGTGTTTATTTCGATAATGTAATAAGAAGACGAAGATTATCAGAACTATGTGATATGTTAGCACAATACATTTCGAACAATTTGATCACATATATACTTGTTAAGAACATTTATATATAAAAAAAGAAAGAACAAGGTGCACGCTTCGTCAAAAGCCTAAAAGACGAAAACGATTGTGTCACATCCCACTGTGTTTACTAATTTAAATGTGTGTATGATCACACATACATAGGGAAGAGCAATCGTGATCTCAAAATTAGGGTGTGTGAACATGTACCAGTATGGTTACAGAAACAAATAGAATCAAGTGACCCAATAAGAGTAGAGGATGAACATCCATCATACCACCATTGAAACAGGCCATAAGATTGATCTAAACTCGACTTTTGGGGTTTTGTATAGAAGTATGAAAGAGCGTATATCAAGGTTTATTGAAGCCTTAGCCATACAAAAATTCAAACCCCCTTTATGTATTCAAAAACAGTTTTTCCTCACCTTAAACTTACCCTACAATGTTGGCTTATTATCCAGAGTGTTTAGGTTTCAAACTGTGTTCACATTATTATTACTCTTATTATTATCCTTGTCTCTCTTACCCCATTTCCAGTTTAGTTGACCCTTTATTTTTATATATAAATGTTCTTAACAGATTGTTCGAAATGTAATGCGCTAATATATCACATAGTTCTGATAATCTTCATCTTCTTATTACATTATTGCTCTAAAAGTGTTTAGATTTCACTATATAATTGGAAAAATAATCTCAGTATGTTTCAATATGGATTATTTCGAACAAATTTGTAGATAATTAGTTGATTGAGGAATATTCTTCTATGGAAATAAAAGAAAATCGAAATTCTATCATAGCAATAATGGAGAAATTGGAACACTTCACTACTATCTGAAGTTTGTGATGATGATGTCGTTCAGAAGAACGATGAAAGCTCCACGACCAAACCATCCAGATCAGAGAACAAAACTCCACCAAAATCATCCACCTGAGCTACAAATCTTCTCCGCCATCGGAAAGAGAAGTTTTATAAAGACATTAAAATTTCATTTTATTTATTATCTATGGAAAAAATAATGGTAAACACAAAAAGATCTCTCTGTTGTTTATTTCTCTCTCCCTCCCTCCCTTTTTCTTCCTTTCTCTCTCTGTTATAAGAAACAATAAAAGAAACCAATGTATATTGCTATAAACACTTTTGTTAAGTTTTACGATATTACTCATTACTGGACAAATTATGAATTCTATACATAAGCGTTTACAATGTAAATTGTACGATTGTCTGATTAGTTAGTTGGCTATTTTAGAATTATCTCAACAACAAAAAATAAATAAATAAATACAACATATTGTGAATTCACAGCTGTTCAAATTAAAGTACCTTCGAAAAGAACATAGTTGGTCTGTAAAATATGGCTGAACATCTGTAAATATATACATATCTATAAATATATTCAACATTTAGGAATATTTGTTTATAATTACAAATAAAATTTATGTTAGAACAAAAAAAGAATTTTACTACGTAATGATGTAGATACAGACTACTTTGTTGTCATCCACGTGACTAACGTAACCAATGGTTGGAGACTCTGGGTGACATGGCTCAAAATCGATCACATTAGTGTAGGTGTATACACAATTTGTCTTCCCTTAAAATGTGATAATAAAATTATTTTATACCTTTCTTTCTATGAACTGTATTATGCCTTTACACAATCTTTCTTATATATATACTACCATTGAATTAACTACTTCTATGAATTCGGTGTTCTTCTTGTTGTGCTGACGAGGTGTGGCCACTTGTAGCGATGTATATAGGTGCGTGGTCCTACTTTGTATTTGACTGACTGACGTACTGATGATAAAATTAAACAATCCCTAACATATAATACAAAATCAATCCATTTAACTATAGAATAATAAATTCATAAACAAATTTGTAGCAAGGATTGTTTAATTTAAAGCCGTAAAACAGTGTTAAAGAGTCAAACTTTCAGGTTAAAAAAGTAATTTAGTAAGGTGATGGATCTGCGATGAAACATATGTTACTCAGTCCTTTTCACTAACTTAATATTTGACTGAAGAAAGAAATAGAACTGACACATGATATCCATGACAGTTGATATATTCCGTGCAGAGCATGATAGTGAAACTTATGTATCCTTTACGATCCCAAGTCACGTTGTACGTAAATGAAATAACTTAAAAATTGGTTCTAACTGAACAATTTTATTGGCTCTACTTATTTTGCATGCTGAATAACTAATTATTTGTTTATTCATCTTTTTTACTAATTTACATGCTAGCTTCAATTTTAACCCAATTATAATAGTATTCTACTCTTCTGTTGCTATACACTAAAGGTCTTGAACTGGCAAACTTTATAAAATTGTTTTGAATGGGAATCTGTTTCAATAAGTTTTTGGTTATCACTAGGCCACTTCTAAAAATTCTAAAAATTTTATGTCTCCGTTGAAGTAATAAAATAGTAACCAGTGCAACATTATATAACTTATCCAACGAGTCATTGAAACCACAAAAATACTCCAACCGACGTGAAATGAATAAAGTTTTCAGTCAACTATTAACGGCCGCACATTTTGTATAGTTGAACAGATTTTATCAAATAAAAAGTGTAGCATTTTCACTTGCTTAACTAGTGAAAGCTAAATTTCTAATAATTCTATTAGTAAATTTACTATAATCAAGCTCTTCATTCCGCATCAATATATTTCACCTGATTCCCTACTTCCGTTTTTCTCTAGACCATTGAGTTACAACTTGCGTAAATTCTATAAAGAAATAATCAGTGTTTGTCTGACCGAAAGGCGTACTATTATTTCATATAGTATTTACATTAAAATTAATAATACAGTCACAGCTTTTTGGACATAGCTACTGTTATCCAAAAGTAATGTAATAAGAATTTCAAGCATTTAAAGGTTTAGTAAAGTCGGATTAGGACATACAGTGTAATTGGGGACTCAGATAGAATTACTTATTCCGAGATTCGATCCTGGTACTTATCACTTCATACGCAAACAAGTTATGCAATCAGCTACTGTATACAGATAATAAGTAAATTGTCTGACAAATATGAAGTTATTTATAGATGCCTGTACCTTGATGAATATAATTATTAAGAAATATAATTTACCAGAGGTTTATGCTGACTGTTTAATAATGGTTACCGTACTTAGTATCATCCGGTAATTTTAAGCTAAATAAAATGAAATTTGAGTGAATAATCAAAGAAATAATAAATAGTTCGCGGAGTGCATATGAATACAAAGATTAATAATCTACGAAAGACTGATCAAATACTTCAACTTCTGATAGAGCATTTACATCAAGTCACTTGGCGTCTTTTAAATCTCCATCCTCTTATAATCAGATGCCTTCAGGATTAATAACCTACGTGCCTAACACTTTTAGTTTAGTTCGAAAAAGCGATGAAGGTCTACTTATTTCATATAGGTTCCTTAACTAGGGACGACTATTACTTTGAAGGACTATGACACTGTTAACAAAAGTTACATGAAACTTGTTAGATGTAAGACTTAAACTGTCATGTCATTGATAAAAGACTATTTATTAAGTTAAATCTTATTGACACTACCTTACTTGAGCTTGTCTAGGACTTATTATTCTGTTAAAACTTTTGAAGTCCTATACAAATCAATACTGAAGACGTGTCCTCATTGGGAGTTTGAGATTTCCCTGAACATTTCAAAATCGGTAATTTTCTGCTTTACGATCAGATAAAAGCTCATTTAGTTCAAAATTCTCTTTATTGACTTACTCGAATTCGTCATTCTTATAAAACGAAGCATTTGAGTAATATGATGTACAAGAGATGTTTGTATAAGGTTAAAGAAGTACGAAAAGCACTTATACGATGGAAATCTCATGGACTCAGAATCATCAAAGCATTCTTTGGAACAAAGAAGCAGTGGATTTCAATGGATGTTATCCATTGTTATACACGCACCAGTGGTAGCGACGACGACGATAAAGATTAGTTTAATGAGGGACTGCAATCTATCGTAGAGAAATGTCCAGGAAACGACCTGACCATCATGATGGGAGACTTGAACCCCAACGTCGGAACGGACAACACTGAATATGAAAATATCACGGGACGACATGGACTGACTAGGAGAAAGGAATGTGAATGGCGAAAGATTTTCAAATTTATGTACATTCAGCAAATCGGTTATAGACTGAACCATATTCCCACAAAAACGCATACACAAAGCTACATGGGTCTCATAGGACCGCACCGCGTAAAACCAGATAGATCATATTTGCATCAGTAAAAAAATTCACAAGGTCAGTGGAAGACGTGAGAACCATGAAAGGAGCTAACATAACTTCAGATCACTACTTAGTTGTTGTTAAGATGAAACTGATGCTAATGAATCACTGAAAAACTGTAGAAGCAGCACTACAAAGGTTAAATGCAGACTTCGAGATCCTGACAAATTCAACGAATTCACGATAACTCTAAGCAACAAAATCCTAGCCTCATAAAATCTACTCACATAAATGGAAGCTAGTGGAACGACGTGTTGGGCCGCAAGCACCATCATCATAAGAAATGGATCTCAGTCTAAACCATGTAAATGGTTCAAGAAAGAAAAGAACGAGAAGGCAGCAGAGAAAGCCGAGACACACGCCAAATACACAGAATCAAACAAAAGAGCGAAAAGAAATATTAGAGAAGAAAAGCAGAAATATGTGGAATAACTAGCAATGAAGTAAAGGAACTATGAGACAAATACATGATACAACGAAGAAATTATAGTAAGCCAGAACGAAGAAACTGATAGGGAAATATATTAAACCAGAGAGACCAGTCAAGAACAAATAAGACAAACCAATCCCAGAGATTTAAGAACAAACAACAGGTCGGAAGAAAACTTTGAAGAACTCTTGAATAGACCAGCTTCACTGAACCCATCGGACATCGAAGCAGTTCACACAGACTTTCTTATAGATGTCACTCCACGAACGATCGAAGACATCAGAATGGTCATCAGACGAATCGAGAGTAGCGAAGCGGAAGAGTGAGACTGAACCGGACGAACGACTTAGTAGACGCTCAACTTCGAGATCGACAAGCCGGATTCCGTAAGGATCAGTTATGCACAGACCAAATCGTGACACAACACATAGTTGTTGAGCAATCACTTGGATGGAAATCGTCACTATATGTCGACTATGATATATAGTTTGACAATGTAGGTAGAATGGCTTTATGGAACATCCTTCGACACTATGGTGTAGTTGAGAAGACCGTCAACATCATCCATAATTTATGTGACGGACTACACTTCAAATTCGTGCATGGAGGGCAGCTGACAGACGCATTTTAAGTGAAAGCCGGTGTCAGACACGGTTGTTTACTCTCAGCACTTTGCTTCTGGTGGTTGACTGGATTATGAAGACCACAACTCAGGATAAGCGTAGTGGACGAACACCCAGGTGAGGGACAAACAATTTATTATATAATACAAAATTACAAAATATCTTCATAAAATATGAGAACCATACGTTAAATGCTTCATTTGCAAATCTTCCACCAACTGTCTTTTACATTCTGTTTGATTCTTCCTGTTCAGAATTCCTTTCTATTTCGCTTTCTGTTTACTTGAATTCGATCTACTTAGCCTTCTGCTGTTAGCCACTCAACTTTTGCTTACATACTACTTACGTTGACAGAGATAAGTAGCATACACGACATAAGCACAGAATACAGTGAACAGCTAGGGAGGAACCAAAAGGTTTGAACTTCGCAGATAACCCAGCCCTTCTAACCCATTCACACCAAAAAATTCAGGTCAAAACAAACAGTATAGCAGCAGTATCTGTATCAGTTGGCCTCAACATACATAAAGGAAAAAGTAAGACCCTCAAATACAACACGGAAAACACCAACCCAATCACACTTGATGGAGAGGTGGAATCTTTCACGTACCTGGACAGCATCGTCGGTGAACAAGGAGGATCCAATGCAGGCGTAAAAGTAAGGATTGACAAAGGGAGGGTCGCATTCCTACAATTGAAGAACACAAGGAACTCAAAACAACTGTCTGTCAACCAATATCAAAGTCAGAATGTTCAATACGAACGTCAAGACAGTTCTTTTACATAAAGCTGAAACGTGAAGAACTACTACAACCATAATCAATCAGGCACAAGTATTTTTAGACATTTGTCTACGCAAGATACTGTATGTCCGTTTGTTAAATACTATCAGCAAACAAACTAGCTTTGAGCTGATGAGGAAATTAGGAAAAGACGTTGGAAGTGGATAGGACATACATTACGGAAATCAACAAACTGCATCACAAGGCAAGCCCTAACTTGAAATCATGAAGGAAAAACGAAAAGAGGAAAGCCGAAGAAATAGATATGAAAAGAATGAATAGCGCTTAGGTACAACTGGAATGAAGAGGACAAGACAGGTTCCGTTGAAAAATCCTAGTTGGCCGCCTATTCTACCACGAGGAGTAACAGACTTAGTAGAATAATTTTGACTATGATATAAATTAAACAGATAGTAAAGTCTAGGCTTAGATTAAAACAATATTCACTACATATAACAAGAAAGAAATGATACCAAGAGAAAACAAAAGGGAACGAACTGTTTAATACGCAATATTAACCTGAGTAACAAAACTAATATAATCTATTCTATTACCATTTGTTTTTGTTTAAATACCCATATATATATCATAGTGAGTGTTGAGGGAGATACATCAATAAAGATATAATAAAAAATTCACTAAAAATATTAGAAATCAAAATAATATCTCCAAAGATTTATTAGTAAATTATCTATCTGAAGTTTGTGCTGATGCTATTGTTCAGAGGAACGATGAAAGCTCCACAACCAAACTATCCAGCTCAGAGAACAAAACTCCATCAATAGCAAATTATTATTTATTTCAGGATTTCTTTTTGTTTTTTTTTGTTTTAATTATCTCTGAATTCACTTTCAAATCACTACAATTCATTAAAGTTCACTTTACATAACTTTCAGTTTATGCGTGAAGAATCACCAAGTTATTATATTTCTCTAGGTGATTCTGATTAAATGGAATAACTAAGTTCAAAATAAATACACGTTTCTTTTTTTTTCTTACATACAAATCATGAATTTAAAAGTTTTATGATATTCTTTATTCACTTCTTTTTGTTTACTTAAACTGGAATACATTCAATCAGTTTCTAAGCATAATATCTAGTAAACACGTCTCTTCGAATAAATCCTTCTAATTAAACATTTTAGTGGAAATAGTTACTTTGTCAACATACATAAATATAAATTGGCTGTGGGGGGGATATATTGAAAATAGAATACTGAGTTATATATATATATATATATATATATATATATATATATATATATATATTGTACACAACTGACCAGATTTATCGTTTAAATTACTAGAAATAGTTTAATTGTTAATCTATTTGTAAATGTCACAGTACTGTTCCAGTGAAGTGTAACTATATATTTAATGAAGGATGTTTTTTTTAAAGTATTATAAATATTTCGGCAGAATAACTTGTATAATACTAAAACTTTACTTAAGGTATAAATAATTTTTTTTTAAGTAACAAACTACTGATTGTATCATTACGTAATTATATGTTCCGGTTACTATCAAATAAGTATGGATAATGTAACATGCTTAAAACTCTTTAGATGCTAAATATAATTTTCATCGGATAAATGACGTTAATATGTCAATATTAGCAAATGTTAATATGAATAGTGTGAAATATAGTTTTTTTTGTTTTGTTTCAGTTTACAATGAATGTCAAGTGATATTATGAAATCAATAAGGGTAATAATATACATGAGGAATAATATTCGATGATAAATTACATAATTCAAGATAAAGTTATGATATCAGAAATTCGAAAACAAAAAAATGGGATTAGTGGCAAATTTATAGTTCAAGTGTTCAGGAATAAACATTATTAAATTTTACATTGTGAAATTATGAAAACAGATAGATAAATTACATGACTTTATTATTCGGATAATTGCAGATTTGTTAATCAAAAACCTGTTTGTTTTAGTTGATACCACTAGAACTTCTGATGTCTGAAAGATATGAAATCTAGTGGCTTCTCACAGATCATTTTTACATGATTAATTAATGTTTATCTTACAGTCTATTTTATACAGATCACCTAAGATTCAATTATTTAGAGTTTAAACAACTAACTTCCACATCCATACTGTTAAGCATTTAAGAGAATAAAACTATGAACCACTAGGAGCATTGTTAAACAAAAGTAGATGATTCGATTAATTATAGCTTAAAACAACTGAGTAAAACAACATTTAAAAAAAAAATAAAATTCCACTTCTTTATTTCTATTTCAACCACTCAAATATTTTACATGAAGTTTTCAATTGTGAATGTTGTATTCATCAATGAATATTACTCGTTTATCTATTCTTTTCTAAATAACATTGGAAGAAGTTCTCTTTTTTTTAATATTTTAAATACAATATAGTCATTCCGATTCAAATGAATTACATCTTAGAACACTAACAACTGGCGCCATTTTATTCATTGACAATATTTATTTATCTTTATATTCTATCATTATCTGTTTTTTCTGTCCATCATAAATTGGGATTTCTTTAGTCACATTATTTTATATTGTATTCTTAAAAACAAAACAAAACAACATCTCACTTGTATATATATATAGCTAGACAAAGCATTGACATTGTATTTTTATAAATAAAAAAAATTTGATACTTCTACGACAATCACCAATTAAACTAATGAATGAAATAATTGAAATTATCACAAAACTTTAGATAAAAGCAGAAATGTCAATCGAAATGAAAAAAAACAAACAAACACAACAAACGTTTCACAATTATAAAGTATGAGTTAATAACTAATTTATTACATATTGTTTATGTAGGGTCATCAAGTTACCATAGTAATTAATAGTTTATTCAATTGATATGTCAAAATTAATTATCA
Organism: Schistosoma margrebowiei; assembly: GCA_944470205.2. Lineage (NCBI taxonomy): Eukaryota > Metazoa > Platyhelminthes > Trematoda > Strigeidida > Schistosomatidae > Schistosoma > Schistosoma margrebowiei. Next base: position 72,450,403 of record OX104028.1, on the reverse strand, counting down.
TAAGAAAAAAATATATTGACGAGAGAATGACTTTTTGATTCGTGCTAAATTAACTTAAACAAATAATAATGATGATTTGAATCATAAAAATATTTGATGAGTTTTTGTTGTTGGTGGTGGTGGTGGTGATGGTGATGGTGGTGTTCAGATTTATAAAATAGATTCAAACTACTTATTCATTGTTATTCTTTACTTCGTTTTTCTAAATGAAAGATGATTGGATGTTTGTTTCAATTGAGCATAAATACAACATGTAAATATTTGACTGATAGATGGGGTTATGTAATTTGAATAAACTTAAAGAGTATCACCCTATATACAATGTATTTGTCTAAATTTGAAATTATGAAATGACAATAGATGACCAATATAAACTTGAGAAGATATGAAGATTAGTTAAAAACTAATATTATTCCGATTGTAATCAGATTATATTATTATTACTACGTTAATGTTCATTGTAACTAACCAGATAGGTTGTGTTCTAGTCTTTTTATGAAATGGTTTATATATATATAAGAGAAGATTAGAGGAAGAACAATGAATTATGTTAGGTTATGCGTTCGCGCGCAAAACTGATAAGTTCTGGGTTCAAATCTCGAGGGGTGGGATCGTGGATACGCACTGTTGAGGAGTTCCATACTAAGATGAAACAGTCATCCAGTGCTTTCAGGTTTCCCATGGTGTTCTAGCTTCAACTGGCTTATGAATTCAACTACAAAATCTTCACAAAACGCCTTCTGATAATTATGTTTCTGTCAGCATCTCCCCCTTCATATATTTTCAATGTTGGATTATTAAATTAGGATGAATCAAATATCTCATAATCTCTGGTGTTGGCTGATTCTGTAGTTGGCATTAGTTCACAGTAAGACTTTGAATTGAAGCCTATTGAATTAACACGAAAACATTACTTTCTAAATACAATATAGGTTAAGTTTAGAGTTTTGGAGGCGAGTATCATATACTGATATTTGTGAACGATTCGTGTAAGGCATTTTGGTCTCGGTTTAGAAACTTAGTGTTTGTCTGAAGTTTACTGTGACCATTCAAACTCAAGTAGTTAGTATAAGGTTTGAATACGTAACCTTATGATTCGTAGTTGAGTGTTTCGGTTATTAAATCTCTATTCTCTATACAGTTACTTAATTTATTGTTTTTGCTATCAGGTGCACTACGACATACAGTCTAATTATATAATTCCTTTTCTGAAAATTTAATTAAATTATCTTTTTAAACTCTTTTTTAAGTAACATTTCAATTTACCCACGGTAATTCATTTACTTTATGGTAGTTTATGCATAATGTAAAATACATTATAACGTAAAATTAGGTTATCCACAGGTGAATTTCACAACATATTTATTAGAACTAAGTGAATGTTATAGTTAGATAGCATTTACATAATAGTCAATAATTAGTATAAGTAACGAATTAGTGATCGGTAAAATATGTCAGTATGAAAAAACATGTATTTACGTGAATTTGTTGGGAAATAACTAGTTTAGTAAATTAAGTACCTTCGAAACAATAAGCAGGAACAATTATCATCAAATATAAGTGTGATAATTTACAAATTCAACTATAGAATTAGATTTCGAAGGTTAATATTTTGAACATCATTTATATTGTAATGTTGAGTGATTCCTTACGTAAAACCTGTTCTATCCCCAATACGTTCCATAAAGTCTGATTAAAACTATACAAAAATAGAGTCAGGATTTCACATAACGATCTATTGCCCCAACTATTAATGATCTCGTCAGTTAACTTTCTAAGAATCGGTCTCTTGTCAGGATGTATGTTTGTTAACAAAGAATACCCAGATGATTTAGTTCGGTTTAGTGAGTGCTGGTAGGATATAGAGCTTTCTGATCCCTTTGAGGAACAAAGCAAACATTTTTGAGGTATGTTTTCCCTCACTGAAATACTGGACTGAGTCAACTATTAAAATAATGGTAAGGAGTAAAGTAGTTAATCGCATCAACCACATCACTTGTCTTGGAAGTCCTGATGAGTTCGTGTTTGACGAAATCTCTCTACAGATTTACAAAATTTACTTGGTTTTTTCCAGCTAAAGTTATTTACAGGAAATGTCGCGAATGTCATTCTTGTATTTGTATAAAAATAATATCAGGCTCAAAACAACAATTCATTTCCAATGTTTAAATTATATTCATTGAATCAATGCTACAATTACCATTGAATCGGAAAATGATTCTATTACCAAAACCAATTACACAAATAACTTGGTAGCAACTAATGCTGTGCGTAAATTTTAGTGGTAAGTAAATCCTATTGTTTGAATTGCTGTGTGATCGCTCAGTACTTTATTGTTTGTGTTTGAAATAAATGCTCATGCCCGTAAATTACTGCACAGTATTTGATAATTTTCTGAAGCAGTAACTAATCCTGATAATAGGATATCATGGAATTTTGGCTGACAAATATTTAAGTTAAACTCGTAATGAGGACGAAGAAATTCACTGGACTGTAGTTAAATCAATTTACTTAACACTAAAATTATGTTCTAGATAGAATGGTTAAGTGTAACGAAACATTTCCTAAAATTAAAAACCTCCTTGTTGTTGTAATGTTCATTGTAAGAATTCAATAACTGGTAAAAATCATATTTTTAACTTGTGATAAGAAAAAAACTATCTGTGTTTTTTGTTAGATGAAACTAAAGGTATTCGTATATTGGAAAAAAGTATTGTTCAAGTAAAGATTTACTTCTTTCTATATTAAGTGAGAAGTGAACAAGTAAAAGTTAGGCAATTTATGAGGTACATAGTTTTATCATAAATTAGTTCATTAATGCTGATGAATATTGAACAAACAGTCTAGACTTTCAATTGCTATCAATAAAGAACATGTGGTTAGACTTTTCACGATATAATTTGATTTAAATAAATAATTAACAGTATATGGTTGTAGAAATTGTTAAGTTTTTATTAAGATCTTGAATCAATCAATATTAGGAAATCATTGAAAACACTGGACGGCCGTTTCATGTTAGTGTGGGACTCGTCAGCAATGCGCAATCACGATCCCACTCGCGGGATTTGAACCTAAGAAGACGGTCATGCAATATCATAGGTTGATCGAAGTTAAACATCAACATCATTGAATATTAGCTCAGTGGTCCAGATGTTGGATGTTTGTGTGCAAGACCAAACGTATTGGGTTCGAATCCTGCGTGAGAGATCATAGATGCCCATTGCTAGGGAGTCCTACACTAGAACAAAACAGTCGTCCAATGCTTTTAGGCTTTCAATAGTTGTCTAACATTGATTCATCCGTAATCTTACTTAGATAGATAACCTGTATCATTTATTTTTCAGTGCAAATATATGTACAAGTATTTAAGAATATAAGTATAAGATAGATAGAACTCCTATACAATTTGCACATGATTTATTCATAGGTTAATTTAGTATTTCAGAATAATTTCAAGATTCAGATGAAATCTGATAAGAATAAATAGGTCACCTTAAGTGAATGACAATTACTGTTTTGTATTTCGTCTTTTTTTTTTAAAAAAGAAAAATAATTATCTAGTTTAAGTTTTACTAATCATAAAAACAGAGTTAATTTTTTCCCATTTTTTATTGTTCTAATATTAAAAGTAAAGAAAAAACCAAAAAAAAAACAGCACTTCTTTTATAGTTTACCTTTTGACAAATAAATGATGATTTAGTACACATAAATTATCTATCACTTAAAGAATATACAAATTAAATAAATTAACAGATACACAATTCTATTTGAATAATGATAATAAGGTAATAATTTGGTTGTCTACTATCACTTAGTATACGAATATTTATCATATTAAACTTATTCTATATTTTTCCAGTAAAAATAAACAATAAACAATCATTGAATATTATAATGATAAGTTTTTATTTATTGTCAAATATAAAATCATATGCATATGAAAGTAAGTATAAGCTAATGAAAAAACCAGTAATAAATAATATACAAATATCAGTATAGTAGTTGTGAAGATTATTAATCTTTTGATTGCGATCATGAACCGATTGATGTTAGACCACCATTGAAAACCTGGGAGCACTGGACGGTCGTTTCGTCCTATTGTGGGACTCCTCAGCAGTGTGCGTTCACGTTCGCATTCGCGGGATTCGAACTCAAGGCTTTAAGTTTCGCGCGCGAACGCTTAACTTACTGGACCGCTGGGCTGGCATCCACTGGTGTTAGTGTCTAACATCAACCGGCTCACGAAATCTCGCAACCATTTTCCATTGTACTGAGGTAGATACCTGGGACGGATTAGCTTCACTGGTGATGGCTTCTCACTAGAACTCCGAGAACACCCTCAAAAAGCTAGTCACTAGTGAGCACATAATAATTATCAGTATTGTGAAAATCATTAAGTTTTTGATTGAGATCATGAACCGTTCGTGCGCGATGCTGAAGGTCCTGGGTTCGAATCCCGCGAGCGGGATCGTAGATGCGCACTGCTGAGGAGTCCCACAATGGGACGAAACTGCCGTCCAGTGCTCCCAGGCTTTTAATGGTGGCCTAACATCAAGCAGTTCAGGATCTCAATCAAAAAATATACAAATACTTGGAAAGTAAGCAGATTAAAACTAAAATTATACTAATAATTAATATTTAAGATAGAAATTTTAACTCACTTTTGTATTTTGACCAGATTTACGAGGAACAGCAAGTTTTGGATCAATCTAAAATTTCAGATAATAATTCAAAAATATTTAAATGAATGAAAAGAAATCCTTCAAGAGTTTATATGCTGTCTAAATATCTCACTGGTAATATTACTAACCACAATACTAACAGAAGCCATCTTAAGTTATATAAAGGGTGTTAGCTAATTTAGGACAGAATATACTATTCTCACGAAACCCGACTAGTAATAAACCTTAGTTCATATTCCTTTGAACCATATAAACTCTACACTTCATTTATCAACATAGTATTTTTTAATGAGACCTGTTTAGTCATTACTTGAATAATATATATATTTCACATTCCAGAATTTCACTATAAATATATTACAATAGTATTTAGCAGTATCATGAAGTAATGAAACTTCATCAGTTGAGATGGCTGGGACACGTGTTACGTATGCCCAACCACCGACTGCCTCGAAGTGCGATGTTTTATAATGTAGGAGTAAGTTGGAAGAAAGCTAGGGGCGGTCAGACCAAAACATGACATAAATCCATGAAGTCACTGACAAGTGGACTGAACCATGTTGGTAGGTGCAGACTGTCTGGTTGGAGACCGCGAGATGATAGCAACCGATGGTTAGAGACCTTGAATGACATGGCTCAAAATCGTTTGCAATGGCGCAGGTGCATCCACTCTTTGTGTTCTCCCAAATTCTAATCTTTTGAATTCATCATGTCCCCTTTTTATCTCTTTCCAAATATATTTCACTGTATTATATTCCTTGAATAACATCTTCAATCCTTAATCTTTCCGATTATTGCATATACTTTTACTATCTCTACCACTACGGGATTTAAATTGACAGCTGCATCTCTGTCCTAATATGGTGTGGCAACTTAAACTGATGTACGTACGTACGAAGTTCTACATTGTACACTGCCTGACTGACTGAGTATCATGTTGACTAAAATAATTAATCAAAGTAATTGGAATAAAAGAATTTAAAAGAAAGATAATAATGAACAAGGAAGTAATCTCTTATATAATCAATATTTATGTATGAAACCCTAAATACAAAATCTTATCCTTATGTCTAAATCATAACAAGAAAAAAAATGTGTAATTTCACTAAAATCTACTTTGTTTGTTTATAATATTCACATATTTTGTCAATATATATATATATATATATATATATATATATATATATATATATATATATATATATATATATATATATATATAATTCTATAATACATCTTAATATGACAGAAATATAATACCATTTTACAGTTATCCATAGAGTATAGACTTTATTTATTTAAAATTATAAACAAATTAAAATAATATGATCATTTCGGTTGGGGTTTATTTTTACCTTAGCAACAAACAGAAATTAATCATAAATAAATGTAAAAAAAAAATTACAATTAAATAATTTAGTAATAAAAATATTTTTCATAGTTTATAGTTTGGATAGTTTATGATATAGAAAATTTATGATATACATAGTGCATTGAATAATAATTCTTCTTAATTAATTACATTTAAAAGGAGAATAAACCATTAGTCAGATATTATATTTATTGAAGAGAAACTTTAAAAGATAAGGAGAAAATCTGAATTATGTAAGTTAATTAGCTACTTGGATTAATTCAGTAATATTTAATATTTGCTTAGACTTTCTATGAATAGTTAATTAATTGTTTAATGATCCCTATCATATTAAAAGACTAGTATTTGAACTCTTTCACGACATTAATAGCAACAATAGTTTCAATTTCATTTTCAATCAGTTGTTCACCTATATATTCCACCAGTCTCTTTGAGTGAGACGTTTATGAATAACAATGTTACATCCAATCACATCATCTTTAATCCCAACGTATTCAAATACTAGTCAGTTAATTAATTTATGTATAAAGTTAAATTCAGAAGCATTTTCCAACATAGACACTTATAAAATGTGGCTAAAACAATAATTAAGTAGTATATTAGGATTTCTGGAAATGTAGTAGCAAGTTTGCTAAAAACATATAACATAACTGACTCATAAGAGACATATCTAACCTAGAGATATAATACATTAGAAAGAGAATCATTCGAAAGGCTTTCAAACCAAAAAAGCATTAAATAACTGGTTACAAATGTTCCAAGATTACTAATACTTACAATTTTAATATCAGGAATCTTGTCAATGGTAACTGATTATCTATTGAACTATGGAGAATAGTATTTATCAAATATGATCTCCTGACTTTATTCAATTTGTCAAACAAACATCATTAAACACGTCATGCAAATATTTATGATCATATTTACAGTAATTAGAGTATGTAGTTCACAACAAGATATCGCAAGCAAGTTAACGTAAAATGATATTACTGTTAGATCTATTTATTTCAGTCAGTTATGATCGACATAATACTCAATTACCTGTGATTTGATGAAAATGATGTCTACTGTACATACATTTTATGCTCATTTAAGATGGATGGAAACTGGTATACTTTGCTGCAATATTTACATCTGGTCTTCAAGTGACTGAAACCGCTTACAAATCCATTGTCTTAAGAATGAACATCATAAAACGTTATAATAATTTATCTCACTAAAATTATTATAATGACAAAACAAAAACTGATCAGAAACGTTAAAGAATACCTTTTTATAGTCCAAAATATGTGGAGCTGTTTCAAGAACTTTTTCCACACACATTGGATCGGAAAATGTAATAAATCCAAAACCTCTATAAAAAAAAAAGAAATGGAAATTAAATAAATAAGTTAATGAATCACTATTCATAGTTTTACTTAAAAAGGTTTTTTTATGATTAATCAATAGAATTCATGTTTCCTATTTCAAAATTTTGTTTCTATTCCATTCTGTGTTATGAAAACTGTTACTTAAAATTAGTTTGAAAAGTGATGTTTTATATAGCTCAAATTTATCTAAATAAGGAAATGGTTGAAAAGTCAGATTTCAAAGTTTGTTGGTTTTCAATGGCTATCTAACTGAGATTGACTTGTGATCATAATAAAATATAATACTATAACAGATGTTGAGATATAGTTACTGTATATTCATTCCTGATCATTTTCACTGATCTATTTGGGTACCTGAAGACTGCTAAAATACACTTTTAGTAATATAATCATAAATGCATGATAAGTATAAAGATAAATATTCAAATAAGCAAGATATAAATATAGTTTACACTGTCTTTTACCTTGATCTTTTTGTAAGAGGATCACGCATAATCATATATTCCCTAAGCTCACCATATTTTTGAAAATAGTCCCGTAAACCCTCTACAAAGTAAAATAATTTAAAAAAATGTGTATTGTTGATTAAAAGTATACTTGGTGTTCAAATGTATCATTAAAGTTTATTTGTGTACAAAGATTCTATCAAAGAATTACGTTGTTATGTGTCATGAGATATTTGAAATAATGAATAGTTAAATAAAATCATGTTTAAGAATATCGATGCATTTACGGTCACTGAATTAAAAACGTCTAGCTATAAGGCTTTTCATAGTTATTATAAATGACATCATCAAAGTCTACTTTAGATAAATCAATGCTGAAGATTTTGTACAGAATGACAATTAAAATTTCTCAGTTAAGTTTTTCAGTTAAGTGAGCCCAACACTAGCAAAAGTCTTTAGTGAAATTAAAATAAATTTTACTACCTACTTTTTGATTTCTTGTATGTTTTCTTTCATTGTATAATTAGAAGTAATATATTCATAAATAGTATAGAATGTCCAATAAATCTTTCAATGTCTTTGAATAAACAAATTATCTTTATCAACAACAACAAAATCACCATGATAGTGATAATGATGAACTTTTGACATTTAACAGACAGTTTTAAAGTTACCAAACAAAATAAGTAAGATGAAAAATTATTAGACAGATATAGTTTTGTCTTCCAATATTAGTCATCTTACTTAGCAGTAAATGATGGGAAAATAGTTTATTATTGTTTTATTATCGGAAGGGGTTTTGTGGAGATTTTAATAATTTCAATAGTTGAAATCATGAGTCAGTTGAAGCTAGACCACCATGGAAAACTTGGAAGCAACGGACTACCATTTCGTCCTATTATGGAACTCCTCAGTAGTACCTTTCCATGATCCCGCCTCGGGGGATTCGAACCCAAGACCAATCAGCCTCGCGCGAGCACCTAACCACTAGACCACTGGGCCAGCCGGTATCCAATGGTGTTAATGTCTAACTTCAACTAACCCACGAAATTGAACGACACATACACCACTGTCATCAGTGAGTTGATATCTCACAACAAACATGGTTGAACCCCACTAGTCACTGGTTCTCACTAGAACTCCAGGAAATGCCTCTTGAAGTCTGTCACTAGTGAGCAGAGAAGTAAATATGGAATTTTGAAAAATTCAACTGTAAAACATTTTTAAATGGTAATTTATAGTTCATAAATAGTTGTTAAAAGTAATTAAATGATCACTCGAATTCATTAAGGATCAAAAAAAGTTTTTTTAATAAGAAATAATTTTGAATGTTAAAATACTACTCAACATTAGAAATTAGCATGGATTACTTTCAAGTGTTTCAAACAAGACGTGCTCTTTTGGATATTTATAGATATCCCTGATATGTAACTTAATATCTCCTCGTGGACGTTGGTAGAACCGGGTACCAAGTGTTTCTTCTAAACCCCTGTCAGGATGTATACGACTCAAAGCAGAAATTTAAATAATTGACGATTTTAATCATTTTATCTTCAGTGTTAGAGGTGAGCAGAAAATCTTTTTAAAGTTGACGGATACATAATAAGTTTATATTTTAATTATTCCGCTGTAAAACGTTCAGAGATTATACACCAGCTCAACATCGTAAAATAGAACTGTATCATTTGTTTGGTTCAGATCGATCGTCAGAAATGGGTAGGATCTCTAATATCTGACTGAAAAAGCTAATTATATGACCATACCTTTAATGAAGCTTACCAGTGGATACTTATGGTGCAAATTACAATCTCATGAATACATGTTTATATCAATTTCAACTACTAAATAATTTCCATATCCTTATATGTTCCCGTTAAGAGAAACAAAATACTGAGTATAAACAATATTTTGCATCTCATGACACTATAGACAAGATAATGAAGTCAATAATAACATCTAGGTAACTGCTACTAAAATAGAATAATAGTGATTAGAAATATTAAGGCGAGAAAACAAAAATGAAGATTATTATTACTTAAGTTGATGGGTTCGATCCTTAGTCATGTTGTGGTTGTTTATTTCTGAAGTGTCCTATACTAGAGTGAAATAGATGTCTAGTGCATCCTGATTTTTAGCGGTAGTCGAAGTGAACTCTTAAAATGAATAGCTCAAATGAAACAAGTAGAATAAAAGAATTAAGAATGACTTTTAACTCAAGATTTGAACAAAGATAAAGAACGAATGCAGCTGAACCAATGAGATCAAAATTGCACTCAGTAACCTAAAACAGTTCAACATTAATCTACACAATAGATTATGCTGATGGATTACCATTATCAGTGTGATGTTTTTACATGTATGTAAAGTGAAAGTATATTTTCAAAATGTACAGCTATAATTATTTTATTTATGAACTTATAAAAGCATTTTATTCTTGTTCGTATTTGCGAGATATTCATTCTCGTAACTCGGAGAACGAATCAGTGTAATTCTTCCATGGGGGATGAATAATTTCTAGACCAAAATTTATCACTTTACATTTGTTATCGTAGTGAACACGAACACCAGCGCGGACAATCGGATGTATTTGACACAAAATTACAAGACTTCTTAATAACATCTAACAATCATAAAGTAAATGCTTAATTTGCAAAATATTCATCAGTTGTCTCGAAATAACTCAGACTTCATTGTTCTGGCATTTTCTTAAAAATTGCATTCTGTTTCCATTCTTTACTGTTTGATCCTCTTGTCTCTCTGCTGCCAGACCTTCTGTTCACGACTAACATCATGTACTACTTATGTCAATATAAGTAGCACACACCACATTATAAATTCATACAGAAAAGTGGTCTTACATTCGCATATTGAGTGATGGATTAAAAGTTGTCATTAATTTGAAACCGGGAGATTAAAATTGTTTTTCCCAAGCTATATATTTGCTTCCAGTTATAACGATTATTGGATCCTTCATATCAGAATTAACTTAACTTCATCAGAATACTGATTTCACTATCAGTATTTTCGCTACATCCTACTCTTTTTTGCAGCCTATGTAAGACTCACATCTAAGAATTAAGGAAAACTACAGTGTAGATCTATATATTTAAAAACAGATTACTTTGCAACAAATGTATGTAAGTTTTTTATTTACCTTGGTTTGCTACGACATTATGCTGATGAGAATATGAACATGCATATGAAAGAATATAAGATATGAAAAGTAAAGAAGCATTGGTTGACAATAGGATTTCTTTAACAATGACAATAACGGCAAAAAAAGTGAAAACCATAACAAAATTTTGGTCTAAGAAATAAAGGGAGAATGGAGACGAGAAGAACCAGATACCTTTACATTGCAAATAAATACAAACAAATGCATAATAGATACCCGGTATTAGCTGTACAAAGACTCAACTTACCAGAGGTTGTAGTAGGACTGAGGCCACCGATAAACATTTTCCTAAAATATGAGAAAATAAAAGAAGAAAACTGTAAACGAATGAACAATCCAGTAACGATCAGCATATGAAGGAAAACCGAAAGAAACGTATAATTGCTGCATAACAGAAATAAAAACCGAACTTAATATAACAATAATTACTACTATTATCATTGTAATTAAAGAATGTGTAGTAAAAGAGAGAATCGAGGACAAGTCAAATGAAGAAGAGAGTATAATATACGTATGTGTTTATATTTATTTGTTTATTTATCTAGGTTTCTGCGAGCACACCTACACATTGACGAATTTTTACAGAGTGAAGCATTCACGTGAACCTATTACGCACTAGGAAGAGAAGAAGTAAAAAGGAAAGCAATGAATCTACTAGTTTTTCTGAATTTTCAACACTCCTATTTACGTATATATATATCAAGCTGTGATTGATACTTAATAAATAAGCAAACACATAAATGACTCTTTAAATTAGAATATACAAATAACATCAACAACAGTAGGAGCAACATTAGCAAAACTATAATTCAACTAAATGTTATACAAAGAAGAAATATAATTCTATTATATCGGCAAAGGTAAAGCAACAAATTAAAAAGTAAACAACAATTGAGACAGCATATATGTAAACATATAATTCGACTAATATCAATATTACTGAAAAGGGATGACTAATCAAACTGGACAGAATATATGGTTATTATAAAACGAAAAAAAACACAATAATAATTGAGAAATAAGTGTTATCCACTGCATACGTGTAATATTTTTCATGATCAGTATGATAATAATTCAATTAGTTGATTAATTCAATAGATAAAACTGTTTCTATATTACTTCATTGTACTATCTAAACTTGTATTAATTGAATTCGGTTATTTATTTACTGTGAAGAAGTGGATTACATTAAGTCACGAAACATCAGAAAGACAAGTATTCTACTCATTGGAATGTAGCAACTATATGCATATATAATAAACTGTTATACTGTTTATGTTTGTTTCATGTTAATCAAAAGTTAGTTTTGATAAAACCACAATCATATAAGAATCTTATTTTAGAAAAGAAATAAAGCTATACGATAGATTTGTAAATGTTTGTTTGTTTATTCATTGAATTAATGTCTTAACTAAGAGCTTACATAACTCATTATTCTTTTTAGTAGTGTATACTATTTTAATATAAGTTTTGATTGTATACCTGCACTACAGTCCATATAAGTCGATTAAACTAGTAGATAAAGCATAATATTGGTAAATATGAGCTTCATTCTCAATACAACTTAAATTGAATTCAAATAGTTAAAAAAATATATACGTGAAAAACGGCAGTAGTTTATTCATTTTGTGAAACGTTTCAAACTTACTATATTGACAAAATATTTAATGTTCACCTAATATAGTAATTAGCATTATTTATCACACGAATACAATGAGTACTAATGATATATGTATTGAAAAATAAAATTACGTAATCGTTAATTATTAATCTTTTACTGATTGAAATCATAAGTCAATTGAAGCTAGACCACCCATACTAGGATGAAACGGCCGTCCAGTGCCTTCAGGTTTTCCATGGTGGTCTAGCTTCAATTGACTCATAATTTCAACCAGTGAAATTTCTAAAAATCTCCACGAAACCCATTCTGATATTAATCTTTTATTTAAAACAAATTATTCAAATGATCAATTTGACTTGATTGGTGCTATTCAACCAATATGTTTAATTCAACCTTATGAATTCATAAAACAAATACATAGGTAGAATGGATTTATTATAATCATAATTTATTTAATAAATGCTATTTTGCACAAAATAATGTTTAAATTTACAACATTCCAAAGATATACATGGAACTCAAACAGATTGAATCTCAAGGAAATGACATGAAAGAAATAAGGATAAGTAACCTCCGAAAGGTGAAAAGTTTGGTAACTTATGAGTTCAAACATAAATTCTGTGTTATATACATCGTAAATAGTAAAATGAATATCAATGATTCCCAGAATTATTGACCTTCAGTTTATTCCTACTTTAAAAGAAATACATTATTTACCACTTCAACTGATTTAACATTCTCTTACATTATAATGGAATTTTAAAGTGATTAGTAAATTTCAAAGTTTCACATCAGCTGTAAATGAGCTAGTTATACTACTAGTTACATTAGTTATAATATTAGAAATACAATTTTATACACCTTAATCAATAATGTTTAGTTAGAAATGTCATAGAGAAAAACATAAGTAACAACATATTTAACATAATCATTCAGACAGATTAACAGTTGAACATGAAGTCGTTTAAAGAAGTGCGTGATGTCACAAATAGTAAAATAAAAAAAGTTTGTAACAAATGCGTGTTAGTTAAATCACCCAGTTAATATAAGAATAACACTGTAATTTAATGTCACGAGTCAATGTCAGTGGAATTACGGCTTGACCTTTAGATATAAAGTGGAAGTGTGGTTAACCTCTTGTTACCATGGTAAAATTATTATGTTGTTACAAGGGGTTTGTTATTCACTCAATCGCTTTATCTTCGATACAGAAAAATAATTCCACTGTTATCTCAACGAAACTTGACTGTTATGTTAAATATGTTGTTACTTATGTTTTTCACTGTGACTTTCTAACTTGATTTCAACTTGTGAAATTTCTAAAATCTCCACAAAAACCCATTCTGATAATAATAATCACCTGCTCACTAGTGACTGACTTCAGGAGACACTTCTGGAGTTCTAGTGAGAAGTCGTTACCAGTGGAGTTCAACCAGGTCTGTTGTGAGATAGGAACTCACTGAGGACAATGGTGTACGGTAGCGCAACTTCGTGGATTGGTTGAAGTTAGACATTAACACCGTTGGATGCCGGCTCAGTGGTCTAATGGTTAAGTGCTCGCGCGCGAAGCCAGTAGCTCCTGGGTTCGAGCCCCGGGTGGTGCGGGGTCGTGGATGCGCACTGCTGAGGAGTCCCATACTAGGACGAAACGGCCGTCCAGTGCTTCCAGGTTTTCAATGGTGGTCTAGCTTCAACTGACTCATGATTTCAACTTGTAAAAGTCATTGGCTGTGTAAAACTTTGATTATAGTAATATAAATGATGTAACTAGTAATACAAGTCGGCCATTTACAGCCTATATAAAACTGTGAAATATAATGAAATCGTGATTTTTTTCGATAATCTTGTTATTCTTGCTTTATTTATATTTATCAAAGGATCAGGGGATATGTGATTAGTAAGTGCATAGCTCTATCGAAGCTATTTTCTCTCTCTCCATTTATCTATAATGCAGAATTACAAAGCATCAATAACATAAGACCATATCAAATACGTAATCAATTTAAAATTGATATGAAACTTCTTTATTTCTTCTCAAAAATTCCATATTTAAATAATTTAACAGTAAAAAGTAAGTAATCACTTTCCCATCACAGATCATAGATGCATTACTTTTAGATAGATCCTTTTAATGCTGAAATGATGATTCTTCCCTCACATCAATTACTATTTTCATTACCTTATGAAAAAGATTAACCCTGAATATATTCTAGTCTTAAATTACATTAACTTTTTAATAATGAGCATCTAAAATGTCAACACGAACAAAAAACAAGAACCTCCTAGTATCTTGATCACTATGATACAATTCAAGTAATCAGTCAGAATTCAATGGTTTTGATTTCCCCTTTATTGATCATTTGAGTCAGTTAAACCAAATCGTTCAATAAAATATTATTATTTCACCAATAAAATGTTCTAATTCAACCTAACGTCATCGAAATATCATTGGTTGTAAACGTTTTCTACTACTACAGTTTTTAATTACACGCTTGAATAACTGATTAAATAATACGTATTATTTTAAAATTTATTACTTATTCTTTGAATATAGAATAAAGAATAGAAATAACTACAAGTGGTTAGTGATTAGCTAAAAATAGAAAACTTAAATGATTATCAGTTTTTATGACTGACAATTACGCAAAGAAATAATCAGGTCAAGTTGTATTTAAATAAGTAAGATATATGTAGTACCATGTTAACAATTTAAGAAAATCACTATATAACTAGAGTACAAGTAGAACTGTAATCAATAAGCACGGTTTTTTCAGTTTTGGAAAACTAAGTTGATAGGAGCCAATAACTTTTTAATGAATATGAGAAAATTTCATCGTAGTGATTGAATATTAATCTTCATGTTCGAATAGTTACCACCGCCATATGAATTGACTTCATACAATAAATCGGTGAACAATAATCATAGACTTATATTTCGTTCATAGACTGTTAACAAAAAAAGGCCCAGAAGGAAAGAAAAAAATCTAGTTGTTTTTGTTAAAGACTAGTGATATCATCCGGATTTCAAAACTTAAAATGGTGATACAAAGATTAAGTTTACAACAAGATAGTTGAAAACTATTTTAATTACTAAATAGTGGCTTATCAAATGAGTATACATACTTAATTAGCCCAACTTAAGTAGACTAGCCCATAGAAAAAACTATTAAAATTGAAGGTATCGTGAAGCGAACAATTCTCTTTAATTCTAAAACTCGATTACAGTATGTATAAGTAATATTTTATTGTATCGATTCATCTGATGTGATAGTGATAAAGATAGGTTTTTTCTTCTCTCTCTCTCTCTCTCTCTCACAAGTATGGGTAAAATAGTACGAATTTATTGATTAACCACTATTAAAGTGAATAATAAGATCATATTAGTGATATAAGTTTTAATAGTAACACTATGTGAATTTCAATATTTATTAACTTGTAATATCAGATTACTTTTCATCAGATTTATTGAACCAATTTAGTACATTCCACTGAATAAAAACAATATATATGTGCTTTTCAGATAGGCATGTGAAAAGTTTTGAAAAAAAGAAAGAAAGAAAAAGATATACGACTATGTTTTATTCAGTTCAACTGTTTGTTATATCCAATAAAATTTATAATTGTCAATTGGTGGTTAATTTTATAAATTTAACATTAGTAAGTATTGACATTTTCATATTTCAATTCAATACTACAATGATTATATAAAATGCTGAGGAGTCCCACAATAGGACGAAACGGCCATCCAGTGCTTCCAGGTTTTCCATGATGGTCTAGCTTCAAATGACTCATAATCTCAACCATTGAAATTACTATAATATCCATAAAATCCCTTATGATATGAAAATGGAATGATTGAATCAATCACTGTCGGACAAATATGATAATGTATAAGTTACGCTTTCTTTACAATGTAGATTGAATATTAGACTTTTTAAAAATATATATTACTGAAATGATCAAAAATGTCTTGATTTGAAATGTTTCACTCGTTCATATCAAATAACTTTAATACATATGACCAATTATAATGTAACATAATAATTGAATATTGAATATTCCACAAAATTCACCATTAATAATTTATTTTAATGATGATTTAAATTAATAAAACCATTTTCTTATTGTTGAAAGTTTATCTGGCTAAAATGTATCCAAAAATAAATTTATCATTATACTGTTTGTCAGATAACCAAAGGCGTATCTTTTTGTGTACACATATACATATATATATACAACCATAAGTGAACCGTATGTTGTTAAAACATTAAAATTTATCAAGATTTACTTGAACTAATATTTGGACACATTCAAATGTAACTTAATATCATATGATGATTTATTTTACTTATCCATGATCAATAAACTTAAGGGTTATACAGTTTCCTCTTTCATTTAAACATTTTTTATATAATGTTAGGTTGTCATGACATCAGTGACCTTATCCATGCGATCAAGGGGAAAAAAAATAGAAAGTAATCATCATAATATTTAGAACTATCAAAGTGTGAAATTAAATGATAAACCGAATAGATAAAGAAAATGTATCAGATTATATAATATATATATTTTAACAGGGAGTTATTCATATTGAATGAATACAAGTATTAGCAACAAAATAATTAATATCTATATACCCAGTGTATAGTAACATGAAATAAATAATGATGATAATATCAATTGAATTTTTCAAAA
Organism: Schistosoma margrebowiei; assembly: GCA_944470205.2. Lineage (NCBI taxonomy): Eukaryota > Metazoa > Platyhelminthes > Trematoda > Strigeidida > Schistosomatidae > Schistosoma > Schistosoma margrebowiei. Next base: position 72,433,042 of record OX104028.1, on the reverse strand, counting down.
GAAATTTGTGTTTTAACCACTTTCTAACTTTTTAGAAACTAATCATAAACATAAACTAGGGATAACTAAATAATATAATTTACTAATGGTTTCTATTTGACATTTGTATATAGTTTCTTTGGTTAAAAATATATTGTCATTATTTAAGATATAGTTGGTATATCTTCTTAACATTACTGTATAGGTTATAATGAGTCAAACTTGCATAACAATAAGCACATATATTGTATTCATTATAGATAGTGAATTATTTATCTATATTTAGCAGTTGTTTTGAAAATGTTAATTATAACCAATATTTATCTGTCAAATGTTAAACTTTAATTTCAGGTTAAAATTCTGTTTAAAAGGTATTCATTGATTAACTCTTGGAAATTAGTGAAACATATTCATAGCTTACATTGAAATAATCATACTGAATACATTATAGATGTGATTTACAGTCTTGTTAGTATTCTTTTGAATAACTAAAGAATAAATACAGTTTTAGGGTTCATTCCAAAATGCATATGTGAATTTAGTTTTGTATTAGGAAAACTACATACAGCTCAAGATACAAAATTTATTAATCAGTATTCCAAGTGTACAGTCAAATAAAAATTATTTATTTATTTTAACACATAGATATTGGTACAAGGAGGCACCAAATACATATGCGCCACACAAATCTCATTCGATATGTGTGAGGTCTGTGATACTGACCGGGTGCCCAAACCGAAACAGGTGGTTTTCTTAGGAGGCTACTTTCCGAGCCTTGGACCTTAAGGTCTGATCCACAAGGCAGTGAAGCATCGTAAAGAGATGCAGTCCCATGGAAGCCGGCGACCATCAGTTGGTTCATACGCCATTTGTTCCCGCAGGATACTGGAGCCCATGTGCACCATTGATTTGGAATCCGGTTAAAGCGCCGGACATTCGCTTTTCGTCCTCTCATTTTCGTAAACAACACCCCCTCCACGAGAAGGCAGTGAGTAGGACTTCCCCGGTAGTGGTTGCATGCACGTGGCCATGTGAGAGCATTTGGAGAGGGAGAGCGGACTCTCCCCACTCTCGGCTGTACCAGGGCATTTGGGGGCCAAATAAAAATATTTATCCCATAAAGAAATTAAAATTATTCACAAGTTTCTAGAAAACAGAAGCAAGAAGGAATAATAGTATTACATGCGAATTAGTATTTGTTATAACTTGTGAACCTGTGTGCCCTGTTTATTGTATAACGTAACGATACCGCCAATCAAAGAGCAGTGAATTATCGATCGAACCAGTGACGCGTAAAATACTTACGAGCAATCTAAATTCCTCATTGGTCCTACTTTCCGCCTAGCCCAGCCAGTTAAGTCCAGAATACCAATTTCAGCCTCTGCAGTCTGAATCATTTATTTCAAACATACTTGGTTTATATATCAACCAGACAGACCACAACGTACCGCAAAATATGAAACAACATTTGTACAAGAATTAACCCAAATGTGTCTGTGAATGAGGGAGATAGTAATTAATCGACAGGCCATAACTCAAGAATGGTAAATCATATAGTAATAGTCTATGGGTCAAATTTAAGCTTATAATAAGAACGACATGAATATGAACAGTTTAGTTACATAACAATTATACGATAAAAATATGCTCATAGCATTGGTCCATAAATGGATCCCAAAAGTTACCATTCATTATTCTTATCGGGATATAACCATATTTTATCCAAAGTAATATTCCGATGATTAACATATAGACGCACAATTAATCATATGTATTACTTTGGTTTATACTATCATATAATTTCGACAGAAAATCTAGGAGAATATTTGTAGCTTAGGAGGATGATTTTTGATGAAGATTTGAATGATTTGATCATGGAGATTTCATCGTTCTTCTGAACGACATCGTCAGCACAAACCTAAAGTTCCACACCCAAACCATCCAGCTCAGAGAATAAAACTAAGTTCTACTGAAAATATTTAAACAAACTGAACAAACCCTTACAAAATAAACTAAGTAAAAATTATAATAAAAACTTATAATAGAAATAGTCAGATTTTGAAATTCTTTATACTTCATTTATTCAATTCATTATCAAATAATAAATCGATGTTATCATATTCAGTACATCAATCTATAGTGAAAGAAATATGAACTAATTAAATTCTAATCTGTTTCACCCTGTATATGGATATGAAAATGAATATTAGTGTCAATATACAAATCAATATTGTCTCTCTTTTTTTTCTGTTATGAATGTCATTTAAGATAGAACAAGTTAAATATTATAACAAAACTCATAATCATAGTTACCTATTTAACTTATCATATAAGTGACCACAATTGACATCATACAACATTTGTCGATCAATAAATTTGTTATGTAAATCAAAATAAAGCAAGCTTATGGCAATGTATGAAGTTTCTTTATTGCTATTACACTGAGATGAGTTGCAAATTAATAGTTTTGTAATCTTTCAAGCTGATTGATGAACAATGAAGCTACTGTTTTCTGGAGTTTACTGAGGCCTTATTTTAATTGACTGAACTTGACTCATCTATACTTATCAGAGTTTGTTCATTACGTTACCACTTATTTCAAGTCCTTTAGACTTCTGTTACCACCATTATTACAGGACGTCCTTTTATATAAGGTATATATTAATAGTATTTTATTCAGTCTATTAAATTTATCTATACCCTTAATTTACTACACTGATAAGTCTTTAAAGTGATTTCCAATTAAACTCTTGAATGTAAGTAATTTAAACCCATTTTGTGATTATAATTTCTAAACATCACAGGTTGTAAGCAGCTGATGAAAACCAGACGAAATAAAGTGAATTCATATTATTCTGCTCAAATCTTTTTTCTTGCTCTCTTTAGGATAATGGAGGGAACTACATGTATGAAAAAAGTGATTATATTGAATAACCAGTACTCTGCTGTTAATTTGGTTGAATTGATTTTATTTTTCAGTTAGGATTGTCAATCAATACAGAAAGTTGTGATTTTGATATTAAACTTTCATACATTAGGTTAGCAAGTAAAATCACACTGAATGTACTTCCGTTTGGATGAGTCAATACTAACAATCTGCATTACATAATAACTATCTTAAGGTTTAGTGGAAAAAACTGATTGTTCATTGTTCCTTGAATAAAATGAGTAAAATAAGAATTGTCATTTATTGACGGTAAGAGATTAGTGATATAAACTTATTAAACTAATAAAAATTAATCAGTCTTCTGATATTTAAAAGTGACATGTGCTGCACTAATAGACAGGTTGTTATTTTATTCAAAAAGACGTTACACAACTTTATGTTGTATTTTGTAAATGATAGTAAGCTCTTTGTTGAATGTTCAAAGTTGATAGTCAAATATCAATGATGTGAAAGCTTACTTTCATTCAAATTCTTTTTAAAATAATTATTCTAAAAATTTTAAACACTGATTCTTGTTTTTGATAGAGTTTTGTTCTCTGAGCTGGATGATTTAGTTTTCTACCTGAAGTATGTATTGATGATGTCTTTCAGATGAACGATAAAAGCTCCACGACTAAACCATCCAGTTCATAGAACAAAACTTCATTAAAAATCATCTACCTAAGCTACAAATCTTCTCCACTATCTCATTAATTCTTGTTGATCTTAATGTTTTAATTGGTTAACACAATTGAACTCTGTTGTAATTTATTGATTTATCATTATAATGTTTATTATTAATAATTTATTCAATCCGATATTATGGATAAATGTCTTATAATTTGTATTGATGTTTAATGATTCTAATCATTATTATAATTCATAATAATAATTATTACCATCATCATGATGGTCACTAAAAAAAAAAGAAACAGTTTAATTGTACTGAATACAGATATACAGAAATAAAAATTGAAAAGAAAATCAATTTCATAAACAACTTCAACACATAATACTAACATGAACTGTATAATAATAATGTTATGAATTTTCTATTAATGGACTAGTTTACATAGAAGTATATTTGTTAATGTTACTAAGGCTATATGCGTATGAATGATAATATTGAGAGTAAATCGATTTGCGCTTTCTGGTTAGCGTTTTTCTGGCGAGTTAGTTTTCTACGGGATGGGGAAGCTAACCCCATGCCCAACCCTCCTCCTTTATCCGGGCTTGGGACCGGCAGTAGTTCCCGGAGGGACTCCAGACGGAGTGAGAAAAATGAACAAGAATTGGATGGAACTAGAAAAGAAGGCCCAGGACAGAGTGAGTTGGAGAATGCTGATCGGCGGCCTATGCTCCATTAGGAGCAACAGACGTAAGTAAGTAAGTAAATCAATTTGACTTTATCTTTCACCTTTTTCCTGAGTAAACGCTGTATATTTAAATCTAAAATATTGAATTTAAAAAGAAATAGATTCAATGAAATAAAATCGTACTTCAGTATGTTTGAATATCTCAATTGGTTATTCTTACATTGTGAATATGGTATATTTGTGGAAAAATATAGAAACAATTTATTAATTATTTTTAATCTATGTGAATTATTTAATAGAGTTTTGTGTTTTTGAGCTGGATGGTTTATTCGTGAAGGTTTCATTGTGCTTCTGAATGAAATCATCAGCACAAACTTTATGTAGACTTCTTTATTAAAATCATCCACCTGAGCTACAAATCTTCTCCAATATCTCAAAACCATATGGAGGCAGTACGCTTCTCGTTGTTCAAAAATCGGAGAATTTCGACAAAAGACAGGCTTCCACTCGAGAATTATTCAATAAATTGAATTAGAGAGTTATAAAACTGTGAACAAATGGAAACATTTAGACTAAGTTAAACAATTCTCTTTTATTAGGTAAACCTGAAATTAAACTCAGTATCTAGTATCATTATCTAGCTCAAAATAATAGACAATTATGTTATGATTTAAAACGATCTCAGCTACAGTTCAAATGCAAAGCTTTTAAATGAAACCAAATGTGAGTTATTGATTTCATATGTGGATGAAAACAATACTGATCCATTAATCTGTAGCTAACATTAGTAATATAATTAAATACAACACAAAATGACGCAATTTTAAGGAAGTAGCCAATACCAGAAATAAAAGAGAACTTCTACTGTTCTAATTTCAAAAAGATACTATTCATGGAGTTTAGTTTTTATTTATTTACTGATTGATAATTAATAAACGAAACTAAAGAAAATACTTTGAATTAGGCAATAGTCATTCGTCGGCTACAAAATATTTAAGTATAACCCTTGTCTATTCTCTTAATTACATTACTAGTAAACGGTTAATATTCAACAGAATAAATGAAATCACAAAACTCAGTTATAATATTTTTCGCATCGTTAAACGAAAAGTAGGTTGTTATTGTTTTATTTTTCTTAACGATAAACCTCATAGATAATAAAAATGGAAAGAACAATCAAAGCAATGTACAAATGGCATTGACCTAGAAAATTATTTTTCTCAATTAACTTAACAGAAAAGAATTTTTTCTTTCCTCTTTATTTTTTTTTGTTGTTGTTGTTTTGTTTAAGATCCACTTCAACTTTTATTTTATGACCTGACTATTTTCTTTATGAATATTCTTCTTTATTAAGAGGTATTATTTACTGATTATGTATTTGTTAGTTATGATGACAAAATATATTAGTATAATTAAAGAGGATTTTTGATGATAAGAATTTGATTCTCTTTTATTTATTCGAATAAATTTTTCTTTAATCATTATAGATTCTTTAAAATAAATTATAATATTAAATAATGTGGCATGATAAATGGACTTATTTACTAAAATTAAATGTAACTTTAAACTAGATACTATTGAATATGAAGGATGATTATGACACTGGAACATAAAAAGAATACCCATTGTAATTTATTAATAGATAGAAGTCAGATATTAACACCATTGGATATCAGCCGGCTCAGTGGTCTCAAGGTTAACCACTCACGTGCGGGACCGAAAGGCCCTGGGTTCGAATCCCACGAGGCGGGGTCGTGGAAGAAATGACCGTCCAGTGGTGTAGCTGCAATTAACTCATGAACTCAACTATTGAAATTACTATAATATCCACAAAACACCTTCTGATATTAATCAACATATGCTCACTAGTGACTGACTTCAAGAGGTACTTTCTGGAGTTCTAGTGGAAAGCAGTGACCAGTAGAGTTCAACAAGGTCTGTTGTGGGATATCGACTCACTGAAGACAGTGGTGGATATGTCGCTCAATTTCGTGAATTAGTTGAAGTTGTACATTAACACCGTTGGATACCGGCCGGTTCAGTGACCTAGTGGTTAGGCGCTCGCACACGAGACTGATAGGTTTTGGGTCCTAGTCTCTTAGGGCGGGTCGGGATCGTGAATGCGCACTGCTAAGGAGTTCCACAATAGGACGAGATAGCCGTCCAGTGCTTCCAAGTTTTCCATGGTGGTCTAGCTTCAAATGAAATTACTATAATATCCACAAAACCTCTTATGATAGAAAAATGTTAAAAATCATAATAACATCATATTACAATTTAGTGATGATTCAATAGCTTTCTTATTGAAAAGTAGACTATTGATTGAGTTTATTAAGTAGCTGAGGTTATTATAAATAGAAGACTGAATTTACACTTAACGTGAATAGTGTGTAACACACTCCATAATGTCTTCCAGTAACTATATATGTGAACATACATTGAAGGAAGGAGTGAAATGATGGAAAACATTTGTGACCCAGGGAGAGGATTTTGGTGTTATGTTTTCTTAGCTGACAGGTTCAGTCGTGAACTACAATAGGACGGAACGGTTGTGAGAGACAAATAAAACTGATCATACATGTCTAAAAATGGACACAGCAAAAAATTCGGTGACACTCAGCAAGTAGTTGGTAAAGATTCTTCATCTAAAGTTCAATACATATTCGACATCGGTCTCCAAAGCTTGTAAGTTTTTAGATCAGTAAGCAAGATGGTTAATGAAGAATTAGTTGATTTTTTAAAGGTTTCCCAAACATTTCCTGATTGCAATGTCAAATATGGTGTAAGTAGAATAATTTATTATTGTTATTATTATTATTACACTCCCCTACTTGTTTAATTTGATCTTTATTGTTCACAGCTATCTTCGCAAGTTAATATGTGATTAGCTCATTCGGAACGCTTTATACAACTTTAATAAAGGTTATTTTCTCGTCATGAAAACTGGTGCAAGACAACCACCAAAATTATTGTTGTAGATTATTAATGTGTTTCCTTGTATGTATTCTAATGTTACCATAAATGAATAGTTGACAAAATTTGGAGTAAATACTCACTAGCTAAACAGGTCTTTATGTGCTAAAGCACTCAGTAGTTTAACTAACACTGTCTTATCGAATTCATGCTAACATGGAAGCACACTCATCATAATATTTTTCTCATCAAACCCTTTACAATCACCATTCATCCTAGCCATTGTCCATTTTCTGTTACATGGAAGTTTGTCGTATTTAACTTCATCGTTAAACTATAGTCAGTATTACTATTACTATTATTATTAACTCTGTTTATAGTATTTCATAAACATTTCAGCACTGTTACTTACGCCAACAAAATTACATCTTGTTACCAGATTTTCCTCTGGCCTTGACCTACTGATTGATGATTATTGATCAAATTTATTAGTCATCTACTCATTTGCGGTTAATTATTCAATTAATTCATGTTTGTCAAACATTATTTTCTAACATCGTGCATAGGAATGTGCTTCGTCTAACCCTCACCACCGACAGATGGTTTATTGTGGAACATTTATCAATAATTGAACAGACAAAATCAAATAAACCAAGTCGTAAAGACCTAAATAGTAGGATCAGTCTCTGTTTATCGATAGATTTAGTGATATAAAATTGAAGAGGAAACTAATGATTCCGTAATGTTATTATTTTATGAACACAATAGAATTGTTTGACTTTATACATATTTAGGTTGACAAGGGTAAAACAAGAGTCAAGTTTTCATTCCTTCATTGAAATGGCCTAATAAAAATATCGATATACGAATTCATATTATCAAATTTAAAAGTTTTATTCTTTGGGAAGTATGTGTTAAGAGCTAGTTTTCTTGCCGCTACTGTAAGCAAAATGTTTTTAAGATGACTGGTTCATCGATGATGATCATATTAAGTAAGAACTTGAAACTATTCATACTCTATATATTGAGAATGCGTATCCATTTAAACTTCTGATGAGAAGTATGGTCTAATTAAAAATCTGGACAGAAATATGAGGAATATAACTGTTCACCATGAACCCATGTATATGTTGGTAGATAAGAAGCTCTTTATATGCACATCTACTCTATTTTGAATGCTAGACTGATGATAAAGTGACACTAGAAGTTACCTAATTCACTATATTTAGTTATCTCATGCTTTAGTAACTCGAAAATTATAGATAGACATATCCAACGGGTAATCTGGTGCAGTTATTTACAGATCAAATGTCCTACAGTCCGAATTAGCATAGCTAGAGAGGAAACGAACAGAAATAAAAACAAAAGAATACAAATAATATTGAGATCATGTTCATAGTTTTAAGCATTTTCTATAAGCATTTTGATGCTTAGTTTCAAGTTATTTATAGTGAGATAACTGAAATAATGACATATACAAGAGTTTAGGATTGTAGTCATTTATATGACAGACCTCCATTCGTACCTTAACTCAAACCAAGCGTTGTAAACAAGAATAAACTAGTTTTTAGGCAAAGGTTGTAGAAATATACGTATATGAAAACTGGATTCCTTTGAACATTCTATTGAACTTGAACCAACTAAATAACAATAACTCATACAATACTACTGAATTACATGATAATTTATTCTTGGAAGCTGAGATGAACCGCTATTTATGTTATTACTCATATCATTAATTGAATTAACCTTAAGTAAACTGTTTCAATAGATTATATAGATCTAATACATGTATAGGTCTTTTAAGTAACATCATCTTAATAGAATATGCTTTTTACCTGCTTACAGTCAATAGGTCAAGGTTACAAAAATATTATGGTGGTTAGATGCTGGTAAAATAAACACTTCCATAAATCATGCATACACATTTGATTCATCAGATGCATGTATTTTGTTATAATTCAGATGATAAGATACAGATTACTAAAAAAGCATAGATAGCGAAAGTATGTTAGTCTACTGTTCAAGCAAGTAAACAAAAGAAGGTTTGATCAGTTAGTAACTGATATATATATATATATATATATATATATATATATATATATATATATATATATATATATATATATATATAATAGCTGAATTATCGATCTAATAATTACATACAATAACACTGTGTTATATCGTAACAGAAATAAAATTATTGGTATCAGAACAGTATTCATTCATTCATCGATACATTTTTCAGTAGTATAGGGTTTATGTAGACTAATTTACACGCAAAATTATCTATTTGATTGATCGGTGATGAAAAAGACAAGTTTTACCTAAATGTCTATCAGCTGAAGAAATTAATGAGTTAAGTTTTGTAAGTCGGAGGCATACAATCACATTTCTCACAGATAAATTATATGTTAATGATAACAGACAAGAGTCAAACTGAGTGTTATTACTGTATTCAAGTTATTTGATAGCTCAAACACTGGTAAGTACATATTAAGCCATGATTCAGTGGTTTAAGTAGCTGGAATTACCCAGTAGAGCCGAAAGTTGGAGCTCTTCTGAGCCAACTTATCATTGGATACATTCAGAGACTTTAGTCGCCTGTATGCAGCTTAAATGCTTGTAATGTGGGTTAATTATGAATAGAAGCGAAACAAATTATGTCAAATCAGAGTCATTATTGACTCAGTAAATTATCGGCTGGGTATAGTGATACTTTATAAATAGTGCGATACATTCGCTCTCAGGTTTTTCTGATGCTTTTCAGTTAAAGTTTAGTAACTTTCCTCTTATATTCTACCTTCTACAATACTTAACTTACGGGTGTGAATAAGCTGAAGTGCACTTTTAACATGCATCACATGCCTTGACTTATGACGCTGGCTTAATATGAAGTAAGTTGAAAACAGGTAAAACAAAACACCAATTCACTGCTTGACGTCTAGGTAATGTACTGAAATGTAAGCCTTAGTAAGAAACTTATTCTATACAATTGGTTCTGCTTATGAATTTAAATAAAGCCAAAACAAAAATCGAGGAAGAATAGTATGAATTTGTCTTATTTCGTGATTACTTTCAGCTACCTGCACCCATGTTCGTTTGGAAATGTAATCTAATATAAAATGACAGATGTTGGTGACGAGAAAAATTTTAATTAATAACGACTGTCGTTATTATATTTGTCTATGAGCGTGTATAAATTCATCGGAAAATGGAAATAAAAAATATAGTTGGGTTTAACCACTAATTATATGGAATCCAAGAGCTGATAAAATAGATTCAGTAATGATTATAGGTTTAACGAGTTTACACGATGTTAGAGAACTACTCAAACGAAAAATACAAACGAAAGAATCGACAGTTTTGAAGCAGGTAAAGGAAAGAATTAACAGAGTGTATAAGAACAATAACTATAATTAATAATAGTAATAATCATAAATAGAAATTTTATTATGATTTGGGAATCCATCAAACGAGTGAAGAATTGGACTGAAGCAAGAACGAATAACATAACAGAATAACACAAATTTATTATAATTCGCGGTTTCTCGTCAGATGCTTACAATCCAAACATGACAGTGCTCATCATTGTTAAACCAGCATATATACTTTCTATCATGATATCAGAAAAATTCTCATCAATGAATATCAATAAAGAGGTTAATAAATATGGAATAACTGTAAAAGATATTTATATGTTAAACAGTGTGAATATTTCTAGGTTGAATATAAGAATATTCTAGAATACGGAACTAAGAAAATAGGAGCAGAATAATCTGAAGATGAAATATTATTGTAATAGTTATGTAACTTTTAAACAATTGACTAATTGATCACATAAATGTTTCGTTCTATGATAATAACTATTAATTTTTACTTCTTATGTGATCGGTATCCAGTTAGTCAATCCATATTATTCTACTACATTAGTTTTTTTCTTGTTTTAGTTAGTGATAAATTGATAAATGTTTCTTTTTAAACATTTTAATTCAATTTGAATTTTTTAATTGCTACTCCTTTAATGAAGCGTAAATACGTAGTATTTCTATGTTTGTTAGTAGTTTTTAAAGACTGATGAATGTCAGTTATATGATGGTTATCAATTTTTGTCTGAGATTTCAAATTGTTTCGGAATTTGAAAATATAAACATATACTCTTCATTTTGTTCTCTCAATGTATGTGTTTGGCACGTATATACAAATCGGTAAATGCAGTTAAAGGTCTATTCTTTCATTTTATATTATATTTCAACAAGAATTTCAGCAGTTGAAAGGAATCTATGAGAAAAATGAACTCATATTATATTTAAGGTAGTGTACATGTTTCCTTAGCTCTATACCTCTACAGTACAAAAAACAGTGATCAAAATTCATAGTTATCGAATACTTACTACATTTTCTACGTATATAATCCGAGAAGAGCACGAATGGATAAGTTAGAAAGTTTATAAATAAATACATGGTCACGAAGATTAGGATAGGCAAAATACAAACAGTGAATCAAAAATCTTGGTTCATGCCCCTGCAATTCAGAGGGGATAGAGCCAATTAAATATTAATTCACAGATTACGTATAACAATCCAGAAAATATTCAACGCCAGAAACTACGACTAGGGTTCTCTACGCGCCCAATGGTGACGCAGAGGCTAAAAGATGATTTACTTAGAATGACCACCTTGTATTTATTAATTCGACTGCTCTTGGGTAGCAAGATATATTGGTTGGAGTTCTAGGAATTCTCATGTTCGTGCTCACAAACACCTCCCAGAGTGGCTAAGCAAAGGTCTATTGAAGAAATTAAACAAATCTATATTGTTCCATTTAGTGAGAACTGGTCATAGTACTAGTATAAGCCAACCATTATCAATCATTTATCGAGTCACAATTTTTTTTACCAAAGTGTTTCAAATGGAAGGACCTGTAGCCATTCGGATTGAAAAAAATCTTTAACAGCTTCTCTGACTTCGGCCAACTTCAGGGCCAATTAATCAATAGTGTTATTAACTGCTGAATGACCAAATTTGACCAAAGTACTTACAGCCTTTTTTAGTCAAATATAAACATCTTTGTCATCTTTTTTTCACATATATTTTTATTATTATCATTATCATCGCTCTAACATCACTAATAACCTAACGAATACATGGTTAACCAAGCCTCAAGATGTAACTGCCGGAGTTCTTGTGAAAAGCCGTGATTAGTCAGCCACTGTCGGATATGAGAGAGATATCCACCTCAGACAATGGATGAAGAGTTGCCAAAGATCATGGAATGATTAAAGTTAGACATTAACACCGTTGGATGCCGGTTCCAGTGGTCTAGATGTTGGGCGTTTGCAGGCGAAACCGAAGACCCTGGCTTCAAGCTCCGCGTGAGGGATCATGGATGTGCACTGTTGAGGAGTCCCATATTAGTACAAAACGGCCATCCAGTGCTTCCAGGCTTTCGGTATTGGTCTAGTTTAAATCGACTCATGATTTTAACTGTGAAAATACTATAAACTCCACAAATCTCCTTACCGGTAATCTACTTAGCACTCACTCCGATTTATTATTTTTCACTACTTTCATTTAATTTATTACACAATATAGTCTTCCACTAAAGATTTGGTCGGATTTGTAATTGTATTATTATTTTTCTCAATCTATCTGATCCATATTTATTCTGAACATGAATCCCACAACTTCATCTAACGCGTAAGTTGATTCAAGTTTAACACCGCATATTAGTCATTTCAACATTCAATTTCCATTTATTTTACAATCCTAAATTTACATGTCATTACCATAAACGTTATACTTTGTCTTAAACCTGGCCACTGTTTAGACTATTAATTTGGCGATATAATTGTAGAACCTGAAGGGAATTTATTGGTGTTAGTGTTTTGATATTATTCTACCTCAATTATTAGATCGACTTTATTCAACGTTATTCCAATCAGCATCAAATCTTTTCATGTCCATTTACTGGATCAATGCAAAGTAGTTATTTTTTGCTTCTGAATTCTAATGTGACTTTAACTACTCACTATTATCTGAGATTTGAAGCTACAAAGTTTATCTACCGAACAAAATGATAATCTCTATTCAAGGTTTAAAATTATAGATCAATAAATATTATCGAAATCATTCGTCATGTCTACAGTGGCCATTCAGTCTATGTACAACCAAATAAATCTTATCATCCACCTGTCATTTCAACATAAATATGATTCCAAATACTCCAAAAAATAAACTATTGTATTACTAAGGCGTATAATCGGCAGAATATCATCCAGATCATTTAAAAGAGTGATTTAAACAGGAAAACATTATCCGAACAATAGACTCATTTAATTTGTTAATCGTCGATAGACTACAGTTGCGGTTTTCACGGACTCAATCTGACGGCTTACAAGTTTTCAAATTTCTCATTTCCGGTCATCAGACATAATTAATGAGAATAAGCATAAATAGTTAAGCATATGTACAGGATAATTCGTTTTGACATTGGGATTATCAACTGTTTTGAGTGTCCACATTACAATCCCAACGTTAAATAACCATGACAGCTTTCAAGTTTAGCGATTCAAGATATTTAACTTCTTATTGGTCTAAATTCAACATTGTAGAATAATGTCATATGTCACATTTATAAGATTGTATAATTAATTTTTTTTTCGAAAAAGTGTGCTAGACTTTACAATGAGTCATATTACTGTCCTAAAATAACCCTGTAAACTTTCAAGAAAACCGTATTAATGCAATCGAAAACAATGTTTTCAGCGTCACACAATGATAAATATTCCATTATTCAAACATTTGCTGGTTGTGGAAAATCACCAACGAAATTATACGACAAGATTGTATTGGATATATTACTTGTCGAATGTAATTTCGTTAATTGCCAAATTTCTATTACTAATAAAAGTGAACAGTCAAAACTAAATCCCAAACGAATTCAACTAACCAACATGATTATATGAGTCATTAATATAAAGGGCATCACAGTATTCACTTTCTCATTGACCAAACTTGTAGAATTTCATCCAAACCATGAACTGTCCCATTGTAACAGTGATATTTCGATAAATAAGCTATCGATTCTGTCTATACATGACATCAACATTCTAATTCATTCTTATATAATTTTTCTAACCATAAAATTATTAAACAACCGTAAACTATTGTGGAATTTTCACTGCCATTCTTAAGTACAGTAGGATTTAACAAAGTATGAAACTATATTTTTAACAGAACTCAAAATCCAAGCACAAAAACTATAAAATAAAAAAAAAATAAGCAGAATTGAATAATGAAAATTATGAGAGCATTAATTTCAAGGTAAAGTGAGATGTAAAATAGATGAGACCATGTTGTTGAGATCAATTTTAACCAATATCATTGAAGTCTCTTATCAATTATAAAGCCTATATTTCCTACCATTATATATTGTTCATTGATTCAAGTGTTATGAGAGTTACAAGAAATCTAATTTAAATAAACATATTCTGATACTTTGGCAACATATCATGTTTATTGGATGAAGAATTATCATAATTACAAAGAAAATCTACCATTCAAGTGATTTAATGATATACTTTTGTCTAGGGATTGCGTATACACAATTCAGTATACACAATTAAAAATAATGAAATGTAATGGAGGTGTGTTCCAATGGTCATTAAAGTTTTCATCCTATACTCATAATTCCTTGTCATATAATAGATTTGGAATGAAAAATATAACTTAAACCTTGATAAATTCGTACTATACCTGGATGATGTAAACATAATGTAGTTGAGTATCAGTTGCATATTGGATATAATCAATAAATATTACAATAGTTAATAAGTCTGAATATGACTCAGGTTTCTCTGAATACCTGATTCATGCATTATACTAACAATTCAGAATAAAAGAAATCACCTTTCAATCCCTAAATTAAAATACACGTTAAACATGAATTCGGCAATCTTTTTTCGAGTTCAATGAAAAAAAAAAACTTTTGGTAAATTCTATACAATAGTACTAACAATCTATAAACTTACCCTGGATCATTTGAATCGGCAGTAGATTCTATGACAAGAGATGTTTGTCGTTTAGTTAATGCTAGTTTTGTATATGATTCAGTTAAACTTTCTGTTGTTGTCGTTGAAGTAGTTTCCGGACATAATGCTTCACCGTTACTACTACTTGTTGTACTTGTTCCATTACTATTCATATCACCAACAGCTGAATCATCTGATGGACTAGCACTTGGTTTTGGACGATTAAGAGTCATTTCGGATAAAAATAAATTGTTTTTAAACTTTGATAATATTAAGTTCCCAAAATGAATTTAATTTAAAGAATTTACAAATCCCAGCACGTGTTAGTTATAACAATTGTTATGAATAATGATGAAATTAGTTAAATCTATTTACACAACAATTAAAAGCATGGAATAACTAAGCCACTAAATAGTAAATACTACAAAGCAACTAATACGCTGATAACTATAAGCGTATTATAATATATATATATGTAATAAGTGTTCTTATTTTGTAAAGTCAAATAAATTGATGCATTATAATCAAAAGATAAATATAACCAATCATTAAACAGGAATTTCATAAAATGTCATGAATTCTAAAATATTATTGGTTTATAGTAATGTAGTACAGTTAAATATTTTCAATGGATTCAACCAATCATAATTCATTAAAATCGAATATATTTCACTAAACATCTTATATGAAATGAATAATGAATTTCAAAATATTGAAAAATGAATAGAATTTATGATGAAATAAAATTATAAAATTTTGTAAAATATTTTTTTTCTATCCAAATAGAATTTACAATAGAGTTCAGAGATAAGTAAGATGAAGAATTTCAAGTTAAACACACTAAATTTCGTGAACTGAAGTTAAACATTAACATCGTTGGATGTTGGCTCAATGGTCAAATAATTAAGTGTTCGCGCGCGAGGATGATAGGTCCTGGGTTCGAATTTCACGAGGCTGGATCATGGTTGCGCGCTACTGAGGAGTCCCATAATAGAATGAAACGGTCACTCAGTTCTTCCATGTTTTCCATGATGGTCTAACTTCAAATGACTCATGATTTCAACTATTGAAAAAAAATTGGTTAAATTTAAATACAGTTAATCAATACATTTTTTGTATCTATGGTTTGTTATATTTTATTAACTAAGGAAACATTCCCTAAGTAACATTAATAATAGTATCATGTAATATTCGGATTATACACATGATGTCATTAGACTAGTAATGTTTCATATAAAACCGGAAGTATTTAACGACCATAGAGCCTCACGTGAAACAGTTTCTAAAATGTTTGATATATATATATATATATATATATATATATATATATATCAAAGTTGACATAATGATTCATGTTTGTTTTACTAATACAACAATAAATGATCAAAAACTTCTATCTTCATACTTGATATTTCCATTCGCATCGTTTTTCAGAGCAACTTCAGTTAAATGACGTTTTTTCTTAATAAATTACTTCAAAAACATCAAAGAACTGGTATGGAACACTAAAAAATCACGTTACCTAGTGACGATGTGTTTTGTAAGCAACTCTAAATTCAATAGATATTCATAAAGCACCAGATCATGATTTTCATGAGTTCGGCTATTCTATTCACTTATAACTAATCAGCAAATTATATTTATTTGTCAAGAGAGTTCTTGGTTTTACTAAAATTCTAACGTCTCGTATACTTTCTAAGTCAAAACAATCTTTAAATAAGCTAATATCAATTCTTAAAGAATCGTCAAAGGAATTTTATCCTTATTTTGAAGCAATCAATAAACTCAACACTTAAAACTGAGTTTTAACTAATGATAAATGGTAGTTTCAATGGTTTTGAAGAACTATGTGTAAGTTTTATTTCAATCATCACAAAAAAATAAGAAATTAATATGAAAATCAAATTATCAACTTCAATCGACCACATTCATCATACAATTTTTTATCTAAGTCAGGTTAAGTTAATAAATCATTTAAAAATTAATAAGATTCATGCCATTATGAGGTTATAGTAAGTCAAGAATGGCGGTGAAATATATATATATAGTCCTAGCTTATATCTTATTGAGGATGAAAAACTTATTTACTACTAAAAATCTATGTTTATTACTTATAAGAAATAACATTTATCACATCTAGTTGGTGACACAACAGTTAATGCCAGTGGTTAGTTGTAAAAATGTTTGACAAACATGTTATATGACCTATCATTTTAGTTAATTATATTTACTTTTGAATTACCAGTGTTGGTTATTGTATGTCTGGCATTCAGATAGTATGTTTATATGTATGTACAAGTTTAGGGTTATATAAAGAGCTTATGAAAAAAAATTGATTCTACGTATACTAATTAATGTGCATATTTGATATTTTGAGACAATTGATTTTACAAAAAAATAAATGAAAATGACCGAATTTCATTGTTATAAATTGGCAATAATTTTTTAGAAATTTCACAGATCGAAATCATGAGTCAATTGTAGCTGGACCATCATGGAAAACGTGGAAGCACTGGATGGCCGTTTCATCCCAGTATGGGACCCCTCCGCAGTGCGTATCCACGACCCCGCACCTCGCGAGATTCGAACCTAGGATCTGTCAGTTGCGCCAGGCGCTTAACCAACTAGACCACTGAGCCGGCATCCAGTGGTGCTGATGTCTAAATTCAACCAATTCTCGAAGTTGCGCTGCCGTATACCACTGTCTTCAGTGATCTGATATCTCACTGATAGGTCCTGGGTTCGAATCTCGTGGGGTGCGAGATCGTGGATGTGCACTGCTGAGAAGTCCCATACTAGGACATCCAGTGCTTCCAGGTTTTCCATGGTGGTCTAGCTTCAATTGACTAATGATTTCAATATGTGAAATTTCTAAGATCTCCACAAACCCATTCTGATAATAATTTTTTACTTGACAAAAATACGTGCAGTTTGTTTGTTTAATAACTTGACGATTTCCTGAAAACATTCAATCACTAATTCAATACACTTCAACGACATTATCGAATCACCAATCTTTACTAGAAAAAGAAAATTTTTGATAAAAAAAGGGTCATTCAATATCAGATTCTTCGTTTTATAAGCTTATCCTCTATACTACAGTTATAGTTCAGCAGGGTTATGGTGATGAATAGGTTACGTAATCTTTAATAACGATGCAGATATATAGCATATTTAGTATGTTTTTATTTTTGAAATGCTTCTTGAAATTCATACATTCGTCCAGTGAAGCGTATATCATAGTTTAGTTGTTTTTTCCCTATGTTAGCTTTTATTCTATTACATAATTATCTTCTTAGGCTGGGTATATTCTCAAGTTAACGGAAAAAATATAGATGGCGTTTATGAGAAGGAACGTTTGGTGCGGCACTATGTTAGTATCTCAGTGGTCAATGTGCAATAACATAGTGTAATCCAGATGGACTGTAATACATAGTGCAGTTGATATTGAGAATTGTTTCTCTAACCTGATAATGAATAGTCTTTTATTTAAATAAGTCTAGTCAACATTTCAATTTATACAAAAGCGAAGTTAATATAAATCATTAAGTTGTGTACTCGACAACGGAATAGTAGTGTATTTGCCATGAAACATGATTTTTTACTCTGGTCAAAGTCATCTCGTTAATTTGTACTGATGAGAAATACCAAACCAAGAAACTGATCTTCAGTACTTAGTTACGGTTTGTGATATTCAACCTGAGACTTATCTCTGAAGAAAACTATTTTCTAACTATATTGTTACTTCAAAAAGATATATAGACAAATGCTGTAGACTTCATAAACTACCACTAGTTATACTATGAATACATTGGATTATATAAATTTCGACTTTCCTTTAGTTAGTAGGAGTAAATGAAATGATAAGAAATGTATGAATATATTTATTTGATTTACGGACTAAGGTTTTAACAAAGAAACTCATTAAAAAAGATTTACTAATTACAATAGTTGAGATCATGAGTCAATTGAAGCTAGACCATCATGAAGAACCTGGAAGCACTGGACGGTCGTTTCATCCTATTGTTAGACTCCATAGCAGAGCACGTCCATGATCCTGCCTCTCATCTTTCGAACCTAGGACCTATCGGTCTAGCACATGAACGCCTAACCTATAGACCACTGAACCGGCAGGTCCAAGACCGATAAGTCGTGAGATCGAATCTCGCTGGGCGGGATCATGGATGTGCACTGATGAGGAGTTCTATGATAAGATAGAACGGCCTTCCAGTGCTTACAGTTTTTCCATGGTGGTCTAGCTTCAATTAACTCATGATCTCAACTATTGGAATTACTATAATATCCACAAAAATCCATTCTGATATTTACTAATTGGTTAGTTTTCATCTTTTATCATCTATATTCACTCATATAACTAACTGAAATGAAAATTAGACATGTTTCAGCATGAATTATTATTTTAAATTTTAACTAAACCCTAGATATTTATAAGAAATTGTTTACAATGAAGTTAGTATAGTTAAGATTGTCAATTGATATTGAATGAGTGGATACTTCTTAATACATTTCAATTGAATGATTACATTCTATCTATAATTTGTTGCCATTTTATTGTAGGAAATTACCTTTGTTTTTAATAATGTAATTAGCTTTTTGTTTCGTTTTGTTTTGATATATGGTAATAATTTTTCGTCCATATTTTAAGTGATACAGTAATTATTTATTCAACTATAGTTTTATGTTTGTTTTCCATGGTGGTCTAGCTCCAATTAACTCATGAACTTAACTATTGAAATTATTATAATATCCACAATACACCTTCCGATATTAATCAACATATGCTCACTAGTGACTGACTTCAAGAGGTACTTCCTGGAGTTCTAGTGGGAAGCAGTGACCAGTAGAGTTCAACAAGGTCTGTTGTGAGATATCGACTCACTGAAGACAGTGGTGGATGTGTCGCTCAATTTCGTGGATTAGTTGAAGTTGTACATTAACATTGTTGGATACTGGCCAGTTCAGTGGTTTAGTGGTTAATCTCTCGCACACGAGACTGATTGGTCCTGAGTCCTAATCTCGCGGAGGGTGGGGCGTGATAGTAGATGCAAACTGCTGAATCCTACAATAGTTTGAAACGGCCGGTCAGTGCTTCCAAGTTTTCCATGATGGTTTAGCTTCAACTGACTCATGTTCTCAACCATTGAAATTAATTAATTATCAATTCAGTTGTATAGCTTTAGTAAATGATGTTTGTTGTAAAGAAGTGTTCCTGTACTGAATCATCTTGATTAAAAGAACTACTTTAAAAAGATTATTACTTGAGTATTTAATTTATCCTTTTATTGAAAATTCATTTATATCTAGAATAATAACAAAAAACTAGATATGTACAGGGGTTAAGCAAAAGAATCTTCATAATTTTTTATAATTATGTATTTCACACAAATACTAGTATAGTTTATAGTAGTATATATAGTGTTATAGTGTGTTATAATTTTCATTAGTTTAAGAACTTAAATACTTTGATGACTCTCTTCAAAGTAGTTGGCCTAAGTGCTAAATTAGGTATACCAATCTATGGATTTAATAATTTCAGGAATAAAACAGGAACCAACCGGTGACATTGTTTGTACATTAGGCCATGTTATGTAATGGCTGATATAGAAATTGTGCACTCTTGAATTGTGGATGAATGTGACTATAGAGAAGTCATAGTTTTTCACAAAGTAGTTTAATAATTCTTCCTAGTTTTCATACGTTTCGTAAGGGATATGTACTAACATCAGAGATGTTATTAAAATAATGCATAGTTATGTGTTATTTGAATAATATCTATCTATTTTATGAATGATCAATAATACAACTGTACAATCTTTGTAAATAAAATCATAGTTGAAACTTTCTAATTTCTTTCTTGATGTTGCAGAATGTTTAAGGAACAGAATAATTGAGTGAAATAAAAATTTTCAAAGTTGAATTCACTAGTCAATCTAACTTAGATCACCATTGTAACCCTGGAATCACTTAATGGCCGTTTTTTCTTGTATGGATCTCCTCAGAAGTGTGCATTTAAGATCCCGTATGTGGGACTTGAACCCAGAAACTTCGGTGTCACGCATGAGTACTTAACCTCTGAACCATTGAACCGTTATCCTACGACGTTAATGTCGAACTTCAATCAATCCATGATCTAGCTCAACCCTTCATCCATTGCCTGAGATAGATAACTATGTCACACCGAACACCTTCTGGGGAATCCCATAATAAAACGAACTAGCCATCAACTACTTTCAAGCTTTTGCTGGTGATCTAGCTTAGAATAACTTGTGACTTCAACTATGAAAATACTACAATCTCCACAAATCTCATAAATTAACAAAATAAAATTCTTTTAAGATAAACTTGAAGATTTCATTTCTTCATCAATACTGAATTTAGGAATATACACTTGACAAATGATGGACAATAAATAATCAATGATTAAATGATTGCTTCTCGTTGCCTCATTCTTAGCTATTCATAATGCTTATTTACTTTAATTTTAATTTTAAATTAACTTCAATCTTTTTATTTTCAAGTTTTAATTATGTTGTTTTATCAATCTCTATTTAATTTTTTTTTTTAAAAGATTGAAAGAATATGGGAAAGTTTTCTAAGAATGAGTGACATTGTAATCTGAAATAATTTAGAAGAGTTATGAAATCGTTTAGTTAAAATGCCAATTGATGAATCAAATAGATTATTTCTATTGAATAAGAAAATACTGAACTGATTAAGTTAAAAGTTAGATGATTTGAATGTTGTTAATATACTGGAATTTGGCTAAACTAAAATTTGGACACATATAAGTTAATATATACCTTTTATCAATGTACCATTCATGTACAGCCTATTTAAGATTTACGTTTTTGGTATTATTATTATGATGATAAAACATCGGAATGTGGTCTTTGATTCAAAAAAAGAAAAACTAGATCAAAATGTACACATCAAAAAAACTATTCAAAGAATAGTTAACATGCGGAACTGTCAAATCATTCAAGTTTATTTTCATTTAATTACTCATATTTTTAAAGTCAGACAGATTTATCTTTTCAATAATTTCCCCGTACACTGATACATAGATAATCATAACTTATGGATGATGTTATTTGTGTTAGGAATGCATATAGAAATGAGATTAATCTTGATTAAAATGAAGTCGGTAATATCATATATTATATATTTATAATGTTAATAGTGTAAACAATATGACCTTAGTTAACAAATATGGTCATATAAAAAATCAATGATAGAATATTTTCCCAAAGGATAAGAAGTATCTAGTATGAATTCTGTGGTGAATCTAAACCCCATGTATGCAGTTTTACTGTACGGAGCTGAAACTTGGAGAACTACTACAACCATCATCAAACATGTACAAGTATTTATAACAACTGGAAGGAGCTAGAAAGGATTGCCCATTACAGGGTTGGATGGGGAATGCTGGTGAGCGGCCTATGATCCTTCACGAGGAGTAAAAGGCGTGAGTAAGTATGTATGTAAAGTTCTAAAGTGAAGAAAATTGATTCTATATCAATTTTAAAATGTTGCACAACTTTTAAATGAACGCTAAATTCATATATAATTAATAAATCTTTCTAGAGGATCTATCGTATCAAAGTGCTACAAATGTGTAAATGTAGTTACTATGGAATTTTAAATAAATTACCGATTAAAACTACTTGGCATATTTCAATACAATTTCATAATTTGATGTTACATCATCTTGTTGATCGACATTTTCGTCTTTCTTAGTTGTAACACATAGATTCTAATCAAACTGTTATTGTTATTCTAAAGATGACATGCATAACAATTGATTTGGTTCAATAACAAATTTTATTTTTGTGTGGATATTGTAGTAATTTAATATTTGAATTTATGAGTCAATTGATGCTAGACCACCATGGAAAACCTTGAAAAAGTGGACGGTCGTTTTGTTCTATTGTGGGACTCCTTAGAACTGCGCATCCACGATGCCTCGAACCAATGACTTATCAGTCTCCAGTCTAGTGCTTACATGTTTTCTATGATGATCTTGCTTCAATTGGCTCATTAATTTAACTATTAAATTTTGTGTTACTACCAACAGTTTAGAAAAAAACAGTAAACTTTAATACAAATGTTGGTTGTATTCTGATACTTGTGTTATCTATAGCTTATTTAATTATTATAAAACACAAAATGCTTACTTTAATGACCCAATATGTTATATGGTTTTTTCCCACGACTGTATGTTAAAGTAATAACAAATGAATTTATGTAAAATAGTCTTCTTCGATTTGTTTAATCTGGTTGGTGTTTTATAGCAAGATTTTTCTGCGGGATGACGTTGACGACCACATACCTAACCCTCCTCCTTTACTCGGGCTTGGGAACGTCAGTAACTCTAGAATAGCTACAAAATAGCTACACAAAGTAAAAAGCAAGATCCTTGAATAAAACACCGAGAACACCAACCCAATAACACTTGATGGCGAAACCCTGGAATATGTTGAATCTTTCACGTACCTAGGAGAGGACAAACCAGCGTTGAGCTGATGAAGAAATTAAGAAAAGTCATTGGAAGCGGATAAGATATACATTATGGAAATCATTAAACTGCATCACGAGGCAAGCTCTAACTTGGAATCTTGAAGGGAAGCTTAAAAGAGAAAGGCCAAAGAACATATTACGTCGGGAAGCAGATATGAAAAGGATGAAAAGAACTGGGAAGAACTGGAAAGAATTACCCATTACAGGGTTGGATGAAGATTGTTGGGATGCGGCCTATGCTCCTCCACGAGGAGTGACAGGCGTAAGTAAGTAAGGATTGGCCAAAAGAGAAGAACCATAAATCATATCCAAATCAACGTAGTCTGTTGAAATAAAATGTTTGATGAATGTCAGATTGACGAATTAGTTATGAACATCAGTTATATTATAGTTTAGTAACTACCTACTCAGAAACAGCTGAACTGATAAATATATTTTGGAGGCTTATAAAAAAGTCTTTCTTTTTTAGTGTCAGGAGTGAATAAATGTAGAATACAGTATTCAGCCTAACTGAATTAAGTGTTTATTCACCTGTGAGTCATATGAGGAGAAATTCGAACACTACTTCTACCTGAAGTTTATGATGTTGTTCGGAAGAACGACGAAAGTTCCACAACCAAACTATCCAGCTCAGAGAACAAAATTCCACCCAATTCATCCACCTGAGCTACAAATTTCTTTCACCACTTCGTTTTATTGCTTAGTTGCAGAGGGTGTAAAGAAGATTTTCTTGACGTTGAGGTGTCAATCAAGAAATGGTGAAGCTGAATGTTCAGAAATGACGTTCCATAAACATTTCAATGACAGCTTAAAAATTAATTCTTCCGATTTAATTCAGTATTTTATGTTAAATCGAGCATCCTAACAGCCCTATGTATCTGTTCTTCATCTCACGCTTTTGTAAAACACCTGGTTCAATTCATGAAGAAACTGTCTAACATTATTAGAAGTTATGGCCTGGTAATGAAAGTTTCTTTTGCCTTAAGCGCAAGCGTTTAAAAATAAAAGTGAGATAAACTTCAAGTTGTTATCTAGCGCTTACATATATTGATGCAGATAAATACTAACATAGTTGTTGAGTAATAGCTGCTTTCACTGTGGAACGTGTGGTAACATTCGATCAAATTTTATTTGTAATAGAAGTGATAAAGTGAAGTCTACAAAGTCTACAAAAGAAATCGATCTTTCGCTTGACACGTTCTATCATGAGTTCATGTTTATTTGTCACCAAATAACTGCAGGACATATAGGTTTATGTAATTCATACCATAGAGCCAGTAATGGTTGGAAACTTTAACTTCTAACTTGTCTGTCATTTGGTAATGCATTCTTTAAAGGCATTATGAATGATGAGATAGCCAGATCAAAATACATCTATCTATTTAATTCATATTGAAAAACGATAAACACCTTAAAACCGAACTCAATTAATAAACTAATAACTTGGCTTATATAGATGCTCAAACATGTTAAACGTAGATCAAGACAGATATAGATATAATTACTTTCTGAGAAATCGCTTGGGTTTTGGATTCAACATTTCCTTTATCATCTTTTATGAAACTGAAGATATGTTTATTGTTAACTAAATTAAAGTAATTTTTCTTTAACTTTAGCCATGCAATAACAGCTATTTCATAACATACCAAGGATCGCTATAAAATAAATTTGGTATTTACACATATAAACCATTATAGAGTGACATGATTTCTAGGGATAATTATCATTTGAATAAGAAAAGAAATTAATATGTTAAATATTAGTTTTGTTATCAGGATGAAATAGACAACTGAACTTGAACCCATTACCTTTCGCTTCTGACTTCTAACGTGTTATCCATTTAGTGATCCTCACAAGATGTACATATGCCAAAAGTGACTACTCAATTACATTCCATAATAATAAGAAGTTTCAAACAATAAATACAAATGAAATAAAAGGGTTATGTGTTTGCCATCTAAATTAAGGATATTTACATGTCATTTCAGTTTACATTCATAGTTTTAGATGATAACATTTTTATGAAAGCCAGTTGGGACTCATATGTGAAAATACTTTTAGGAAGGAGAGAACGTCATTTCATACTGGTTGCATAAAACAAATCTACGTGGTTTTCCATGTAGGGAAACTTATGTATACATATATTTCGGTGTTTAGTCCTACTAAAATATTTTCAAAGTTATCATTTATTCTCAAAATTATCAAACCTCATAGTAGTTCTTGGTGTTTTATATAGGAGCTAATGAATTATAACAATTAGTTTATTTACTAAGATCTTAAACCATTTATCAATCAAAATGATTAGTGACTAATTCAAAAGTCTATCGCTTATATATGTAACTCATATTAACTTTGACAGTTGATGATATTATTGCTTCTGTAACTAAATAAGTTGGCTTCTGAAATGCATCCGTCTCAATTTATAACAGTTCTCGTCAATAAACGGGTACATTGAACATCATACTTAACTAGGAATTATAACCCTATTTACGGAATACCCAATATTATTAACTTATAAGGTTTATTCAAATGACAATTCTTCTAAAATAGAATATCGTATAAATGTAAAATTACATAAGTTATAACTATTTAAAGTTATACAAGAGGGTGAGAAATTAGATATTTCATTTATGAGAGTATAGGTATAGGCTATATTGAGGTAATCCGCACAGAATGCACATATGCCAACATGAGACTGATCAATTGCAGTCCTAAATAACAATGGGAAGATACAAATAAAAAAATACCAAGTGAAGTTAAAAGTGTTACTTATTGATAAAAATCAAGCATATCATAGTGATAAAGGCAAGAAGAGAAACATAAGAAATAATAACCACTGGAATGATGTTTCATGCATCTCAACAAGAAATTTCTTATTGTTTTATTTATGACAAAATGTACCACTGAAATAACGAATTACAAAGAAAGAATTTGGTTTTGTAGAGGGTTGTTTAAATTTCACAACAAACACAAGACATGTTTATAATAAACCGGTATCTATAATGTTTGGATGGTTTTTGGTTACAAAATTTGTGTATGATGTCAAATGAACATTCTAAGTGACCTTAAATTTACATCCGTATTTATATGCACATATATCCACTTATTCATGTCTAATGAGTTAAGACATGTTCTGTCAAGCACAGTTAAATTTATCTGGTAAATCCTTTTGTAACTACGATATTTCAATTCAAGTGAACCGATGCGGACAATTCTTAATAGAAAGAAAATAAAACATGATAACTTGTATTCATGTGGTTCAAATCTTTCATAATTGTATCCCTATGAAATAAAACTTCATTTATCTGTAGAATAGGGATTTTGCCAAACTTTAGTACGACGATTTATGGTGTAGGTCGTGACTCATGAAAAACCACTAGGCTGACAGTCCCGTCTCTGACAAAATGAAGTCAGTTATTACATTAAAAAGATTACATTCTAAAGAGCCTGGTCCTTTCTCAATCGAAAAATATGATAAGAGTGTAACTTAAATGTATAAAGTTGACTTGAAGTTTGATAAATTTTACACAGTTCAATCCTCACAAAGATCTTGCTTTCAAAAAGCGATTCCATAGTTGTAGCGATATCAGTAAGTAGTTAGAACAATCACTTTGCTATCTCAAACGGATACCTACTAGGAAATATAGATGCTGTTTGTACTGTAATACAGATAACTTAATTCAAAACCTGTGAGTAATAATCTATTATCTAAATTATATCATGCTCAGGGCTAGATTCCAGTGTTCTTTAGAGTATAGTTTTTCTTTATCAATCCATTTTAAAATAAGTGAATAATTCAGTATTTCCAGGTTTATATAAGTCTAAAATGATCACTGCTTCCAGATCATTGATAAATTCAAAGTTTTGAGAAAGTTAATAAAATTTTGTTTTTACACTTTATGAACTTTCTACAATTCACGAATCAAAATAGTAATTTAATCTTCTTTATGGGTATTATGAAAACTAGAGTGCGAAAATCACAAGAATAATACGTTTTGACAACTAACAATAGTAAGTTAGTTATAAAAAATAAAGAAAATATTCTCTTGCTATACGGTCATTTGTATAATTATAAAAATTAGTTTAGCATATATCCTGGATAGCTGGTTCAAACTGTATCATGTAAAACCTGTTCATGAATAAAACAAAGATCTTTTTTCATTATAAAGTTGTATATTGATTTGTATGGGTTAAATAATTTTGAATAATATTTTCTGGTTAGCATATTTTTAGCGAGTTAGTTTTCTACGAGTTGAAGTCGCTAACCCTATGCCTGACTCCTCTCCTTTATTCTGGCTTAGGACTGGCAGTAACTCTAAAAGGGCTCCTGGAGAACTATGAAAGCCACCATCCAGATGATACACGTGTTTATTTACAGCTGTCTACGCAAAATACTTCGGATCCGTTGGCCAGACACTATCAGCAACAACCTACTATGGGAGAGAACAAACTAGATCCCAGTGGAAGAAATCAAGAATAAGGGCTAGAAGTGGATAGGACACACATTGAGGAAAACATCCAACCGCGTCTCAAGACAAGCCCTCACATGGAATCCTCGAGGCCAAAGGAAAACTGGAAGACCAAAGAACACATTAGACTAAGAAATGGATACAGATATAAGAAAAATGAACAAAAATTGGATAGAAGTGGAAAGGAAGACCCAGGATAGAATGGGTTGGAGAATGCTGGTGGGCGGCCTATGCTCCGTTGGGAGTAACAGGTGTAAGTAAGTAATAATGATTTGTAAACTGAAATAATTAGTCTTAAAAATTCAATTTTACAGTATTGTATAATTGTGCATGACAGTATTATGTGTTAGTGTATCTAAGTAATAATATCACAGATTTTCATGATATTAATAATGAGTTTACAAAACTGTAGTTTTGTGAATGAATTTGATGCGGAATAGCAGCTGTCATAAAGCCAGCTTATTGTGTGGCTATTTATTGACATATTTAGTCTGTGAAGTTAGATTTCTTTAAGTGACAATCTCTAGAGGCACGGTTATTTACTTACACATTAATGGCTATTTTCATGACTTTTATTAGTGTTACAACAAAGAGGAGTGAACTATCTTGTGAGGTATGAGCAGTTTTAGTTATGTGAACAGATTTTGTTTGATATTTCGGTAGAAATGCACTGTACCTGTCAAACTGAGTGATGCTAAAATAGTGTTCACGGTTAATCTAAATAGATTGTAAACTCATTTCTTATAGTAGGTTTTGATTATTTATAAGTAGATTATTTTCACTACATGGTCATCTAACAATTTTCATCTTTTCTTCTGTTACAGGATTGTTTAAATAATCGATATCTATGCAATATGAACCTTAAGTTATATGTAAATATATACAATAACTGATATCCAATAGGAAGAAACTACCGGAATCAAGTATCGGTTACTATTCGAAAAATATTATAAATTATTTTGAGGTTAAAATAGATGTGTGTTGAAATCTAGGTCATCAAATCTCTTCAAAAAATATTCTTCAAGTACTATTTATTTTCTGTATTTCTAATACACAATTAGAAGTTGATTGCTTGATTATAATTCCATATATCATAGAAAAATTCCGACTATATTAAAACACAATTGTATGAATGAAGAATATTCTTTTCAATGAATTTCTCATCAGGTTCTACAATTATCTCATGTCCAAATTAATAATCCATAAAATTGGCCAGATTGAAGGCAGAGAGTACATCATTTGGAAATTGTAATATGTGAATCAAGCATTATTGTTTGTTATATCAAATCAAATCAAATCGTTAATGTTGGGACTGATCGATATGAAGTGTTAACTTGAATCAGTTTATAAACGAAATAAAATTGTGTTATAAATTATCAGAATAAATATGGTCAACATGAGATGAGAGAGAAAATAATAGAATAAAAATCGGAAATTACGTAATACGTAGAATAATATGAATTAGGTCAGATATAGTAGATTTAGGGGTGGATACTGAATAAATTCCTCAAAAAGGTTATCAAGTGTAATGATAGTAATAACAATGATAAAGATAATTTAGATGGTAGTTGGAGGTAGTCAACAGGAAACCCTGGACCCGGGTTTCGTGCTATTTGGCAAATGTCAGTAAGGTGTACCTGTAATCTTGAGGGAACTGGTGCTCCCTGGCGGATTCGATCTCATGTCACCCAGCTTCACAGTCAGAGACGTTACCATTGAGCTATCCGAGCCGTGACTAACCTCCTGTAGGACTGAGATGTAATTACAATTGATTGATCACTGGGTGGTGATCAGTGTCTTGATAAAGATAATAATAATATGTTTGGAACATAAAAATGAACACTAATCAAATTACGTCACCATATTATAAGACTGACTATCAACTAGTTGACCCTAAAGTTGGCCATGGTAAGAGGAGTGACTGAGCATATTTCTTTTCGATGCAAAGCTCTGGCTTTTTGATCCGAATAGCAATTGCTTCAGCCGTCTGTAGGATTCTCAGTCTGACGGAATTAGATAGACTGCTGTTAACACGATATATTATTGCGAAAGATTGCTCCACGTTGCCTGTATGTTCTGTTGGAACCAGATGGTTTAAAATGGAGCTGTTAACCATTTTGACTACACCTTTGCTTAAACCGTACGAGGAGGTGCTCAGGAGCCCGAATGCACAAATTCCTAGAACATCTGCCAATATAACTTTATATTAGTCAGCCCCAACATTAACGATTTGATTTGATTTTAGATGACAAACATATTACAATTTAAATGATGTACTCTCTGCCTTCAATCTGACCAATTTTATGGATTATTAATTTAGATTAGAGATAATTGTAGAACCTGATAAGAAATTCCATATATGCTTACTTCACTACACACACAGTAAAAAGTCTCTAGTCAATATTCAAATACAATATTTTCATTATCATCATTATACACCAAAAAATATGACAAAACTAATCCATATTTACAATTAAATAATTTCTATGGTGGTCTAGCTCCAATTGACTCATGATTTCAATCTGTGAAATTTCTAAAATCTCCACAAACCCCTTTTGATAATAATCATCTGCTGACTAGTGACTGGCTTCAAGAGGCATTTCCTGGAGTTCTGGTGAGAAGCCGTCACCAGTGAAGTTCAATTAGGTCTGTTGTGAGATATCAGCTCACTGAAGACAATGGTGTACGGTGGCGCAACTTTATGGATCGGTTGAAGTTAGACATTAACACCATTGGATGCCGGCCAGCTCAGCGGTCTAGTTGTTTAAACGCTTGGCGCGAGACTGATAGGTCCTAGGTCCTAATCTCGCGGGAGGGGGTGCGGGATGGTGGATGCGCACTGCTGAGGAGTCCCATACTACAACGAAACGGCCATCCAGTACTTCCAATTTTTCCATTATGGTCTAGCTTCAATTGACTCATGATTTCAATCCGTGAAATTAAATAATTACCATATTGAATGATTAAAGTAAATAATTATAGACTCCTATATTTTCCGCTGTTTAAAGAAATAAAAATAAACAAACCAAATTTATTTATTTTTCTTAAAATCAGTTAATTCTTTTAAATTTATATATTTGCTAATACATTTCAATGATTTATTTTGTGCCTTTGTTCTTTTTTTATATACTGAAATTGATCAAAGTATCTTAATTATCTGTCTTTTTCTCTTGATCAAATGACAACTAAATCACCGAATGACTAATAAACGTTTGGTTACTTAGTAATATAAACACTTATATAAGTATACAAATAGATTTATGTGCCATCATAGTTTAAGCTGAACGTATATATATAGTAGAACTATGTATAAGTGAACTTAAATAACGAATAACATTTTGTTTATTCTTTACTAGTCCTTATTTATTCTAATAAATATTTATTGAAATAAACCTTCCCCCCCATTTTCTACCTATAGTGTCTATCTATTAATCATGTCTAATTAAAGAATAGTGGAAAATAATCGGTCAAATTTCTTCGTATTAATAAATACTTATATACTAAACTCTATAAATAACTTTAGCAGACATTATTTTCCACTAAGATGATAATCAATAAAGCATTAAACAAAGTTGTTAAGATTATTGACAGTAATTATCTCCGATTAACTTTAATGACACTTTACCAGTTATTACTATGGAACTGTTCTCTTGATCAGATTTCATTTGAGATTTGATTTTTTAACTAACATTTTCTCAGATAGCTTATTCTATATTGAATCATGAATATAACGGATTATTCTTTGATTTTTACGGGAGATTCGAAAACAAAATTATCTAATCGTTTTGCAGCAACTTTTGATATTCCTTATCAGTTTGGTAATTGTTTTCACTTTAACTAATATTACTACAAAAAAAAAGTTGTTTACAAAATTTACACTACTAAAGAGATGTGATTATATCCATCATGTTTATTCACTTTATAGTAAAGTGCCTAAAGGAAGAAAGTTATATTATTGTAAAAATCTCAAGGAAATATAGTCAAACATCAAAATGATCAAATTTATCATTCATAATTTATTTTGTTAAGATTAATAAAAAGAATATAATTTTTCATAAGCAACGTTAGATAGTAGCTAGCAGTGGAATCTAGGATGTCCGTTTCGTCGTATTTAGGACTCGTCAGCTGGATGTACCTGCATCACGTACCTGAGATCAGTACTCAGTAGCTAAATGGATAACGCTATGACGTTTGAAGCGAATGGTACTGGGTTAGAGTCCAACAGGTACATCCAGCTGACAAGTCCCGAATAGAACGAAACGTGTGTCCTCGATTCCACAGTTAGCCATTATCCATTTTTGCTTATAATGCTTGTGAATTAAGACAATATCGAGGCAATACTTACAGTATGCATATATGCCAATAAGAGACTAATCAATTGCAGTCTTAAACATCAATGGGGAGATTCAAGTAAACACCACTAAATGAATATAATTTTTTTGTTGATTACTATAAAGATGAAATGTCCTATTAATCTTCATTTATTTAAAGAATAAATACATAATAAATAATAAAACATGCAATTAATTTTGCCTTTATAAAAAGTTATTTATTTCTATTATTTGAAACATTTTCTATTGTTTGACCTAATTCTAAATGAAGTCATCAATCTATATCTATTCAGTGATTATGGTCATTCAATATTCAATGTTTTTCTAGTTGATGACATATGTCTACGTGTTGCCAAGTTGAAAAAAAAAGATGATTCTATAAAAATAAAATTTAAAACAAAATTCATTTTGAGATTTCATTATTTTCTTAACCTCATACACCCTATATACAAATATATAATTTAGTTCATGATAAGTTCATTTTAATTTTTGATTATCTTTTGGGGTTAAGCAAGATAACAATTTTATATTGTACATGTACTGACATGTGTATACTTGTATCTAATTCTTAACTTTAAAGTTTATATATATATTAATAAGTGATTTATATCATCTATAATGTACCGGTGAGTGTTATGCGTAGAATTATAAATCATAAAACTTAATCTAACCCATTATTTATTAATAATAAGTCATTGAAACAAAGATTTTAACCTATTGATCAGTAGAAATAGTTTTAAGTACAGGTCATGCTAAATTTCAAAAGAAACGACTGGAAACAATTTGTTAATGAAAAATAATGTCTATTTGATTTTGAATATAATTACCAGTTATCAACTAGTAAATTAGAAATCAGTAAGTCCTGAGTTCGAATCTCACGAGGGGCGAGGTCGTGGATGCGCATTGCTGAGGAGTCTCACAATAAGACGAAACGGTCGTTCAGTGCTTCCAGGTATTCCACGGTGGTCTATCTTCAATTGACTCATGAACTTAACTATTGAAATTAATATAATATCCACGAAACACCTTCTGATGTTAATCAACATATGCTCACTAGTGACTGACTTCAAGAGGTACTTTCTGGAGTTCTAGTGGGAAGCAGTGATCAGTAGAGTTCAACCAGGTCTGTTGTGAGATATCGACTCACTGAAGGCAGTGGTGGATGTGTCGCTCAATTTCATGGATTAGTTGAAGTTAAACATTAACATCGTTGGATGCCAGCTCAATAGTCTAGTGGTTAAGTGCTCGCGCTCGAAACCAGTAGGTCCTGGGTTCGAATCTTGCAGGAAGCGAGGTGGTGGATATATTGATTTCTTTAAAGACTCAAATACACATGTTTATTAATCATTTGAAACAAAACTTCACTTAGTTTCGAACTCGGGGGATATAATGAGTTGATTATTAAAGGACCATAATAATTGAATACAACCTATGAAATTTGATCAGTTCCAAGAGTCAATTGTTTGAAAAATCATTCAAGCTGATATTTTATGTCTATCACTAGTCAAATTGTAACCTGACATTATTTGACTTTATGAATACTTTTCTACTTAATTAAACCTATAAAATAATTTTTTGTTGCGTAAAATAAAAGAAACAACACAGTCCGATATTTAATAGTCAAAATGAAATGTAACCTTTCACTTAACAGCAATTTTCAGAGTTACTTCAGAAAAGTGTAAAAGAAAACATCAAGTAAACTGAATCAGTGATGATCATGACTAATGCTTCCGATTTTATGAAATGCACCTTTAGTTTAAATATACTAAAACTGTTGAAGTGTCCGACGAATAAAAACTACAAATCAACTACTGGATTCATGTTAGTTACAAAATTTTTCGATTTAGTTTTCTGATGAAAAGACATAGTATCTTCAAATAATGATTCCAGTAGTTTTATATTCTCAAGTAACAACTAATCTTTTATTATTTCTATTTAGTGTTAGAAAAAAGAAAAGAGGAAAACCAAAGAACATATTACGCCCAGAAATGGATACAGATACGAAAAAAAGTGAACAAAAATTGGACAGAAATGGAAAGGAAGGCTCAGGACAGAGTGGGTTGGAGAATGCTGGTCGGCGGTATATGCTCCATTGGGAGTAACAGACGTAAGTAAGTGTCAAACAAAACTGGGTAAAATTGATTACCTCATCTTTAAACAAGCAATTATTTTCTTTTTCTCATATTTATGACATTCTAGATATATAAAGATAAACAAATAATCATTTATGATTATGAATCTAATATTATAACAAACCTATGAAAATATCAATTCAATGTATACATTCTTCATTATCTTATCAGAATTAATTAGTGAAAGTATTTTTGATATATCCCAGAAATCCTATTCAATATTTTCTTAAGATGATGACGTATATATCGCAAAACAAATAAACAATAAATAAACCTAATACGTGGGAAAAGTTTCATCAAAACTTACATATGTCTATAATAAAACATTGATAGACATATGCTTAACTTCAGAAAAAGAAAATAGTAGACTTGATTTATAAATAAAAAACCAAAACAACAACAGGTAGTTTACACTTTTATTTACGAATAGTACTTGGTGTCTTTTTTATCAATGTCTCCTTTTTTAAAATAACAAAAAAAAGTTGATTTTAACTACGACCTCCAATAGGTTAGATATAAATTAGCTCTTTTCAACACTTACTTATTCTTCAGTAAACGGAATACACCCATCAAGACATTAAATAAGAAAGATTAGTTCAGCGAAGAGTTCTCTTTTCGGTGAATTCATTTTCAAAGCTGTACAATCGTTAATACATATAGTTACTTTTCAGGATGATAATAATACTAATAAACTTGTTATACCTAGTGACAGTGAGGTTACTTATTCGTAATCCTATAGAACATTAACTAAAATGACATTTCTGAACTGATATCTATAGTTTAAACATTCAATCATTCATCAATGAACCCAATATAATTATTTTATTCATTTAAACAATGTCATTATAAACAAATATGTATCATAAAACAAAGTCAATCTAATTTTTAATTCAAAACAAACATTTAATAATTTCAGTGATAGTTTTCCATAGTGACATAATTATAAGTGTTCATTATAAAACCTACGTTTCCATTAATTGGTGTGATTATTATTATTATTGTTTTATCCAAACAATTAAAACAACCATCTTTTCAAATTATTATTATTTCCATCTATTTAATCCAGAGTAGATTTTCTTCTTGTGTGTTATTATTATGATTATCATTATAATATATGTTATGTTTTAATAAAGTTGTAACAAAATAATGACTGGGAGAATCACAGACAGAGGTAATGAGAGAGCAAGAAAGCGAGAGTGAGATAGAAACAGAGATAGAGAGAAAGAGATTAGAAAACAAAAGGATTAGAATAATTCTTTATGAACCTGTCAAAATTAACACACAAAAAAGTAATAATAAATAAAAGCTCATCTATTTTTTCTTTAATATGAAAATGACTATCTCAGCTGAAATAGATGATGAATAAAACAAATATAATCTATATGTTTATATAGATTTAAGTGTCAATAAACTTGATGGTTTGCTTGTATTTCATATTCATCTGTTTATTTATATTATCCCTTTTTTATCGATATTATTAGGGATGAGAAATTTAAGATTCTGTTGTTTGAATGATTAAATGATTATTCAA
The DNA here is from genome assembly GCA_944470205.2 of Schistosoma margrebowiei. Taxonomy (NCBI): domain Eukaryota; kingdom Metazoa; phylum Platyhelminthes; class Trematoda; order Strigeidida; family Schistosomatidae; genus Schistosoma; species Schistosoma margrebowiei. Next base: position 72,396,874 of record OX104028.1, on the reverse strand, counting down.
TAGTGAATGTTTACGAGTGTTATGGTAATAATAGTAGTGATTATTATTATTATTGCTACCATCGTTTTTATCAGTAACAATGGGCATTAACGAAAGTATAGATTTAAAAACTTGTTGTTTGATTTATTATTTACATGTGATTACTAGTTTTAGGCTTTAGAACAGTTCATGAGGATGAATTGTAAACTTATTAACATATTATATTCAAAATATTTATAGTTGAACTAAATGGGATCGGATAAAGATTTATATATATGAGTTTCAATATGATCAGACACTTTAATATTAAAGGATAAGTAGAAAATCATTCACAAAACTAATATTACATAATAATTAATGATTAGAAAATATCAACTTGATGAGTAATTTTTTAACCAGTAGAGCTGATCCGTGTCGGGTAGAAACGGATATCTACCTCAGTACAATGGAAGATGGTCATACAACTTCGTGGATTGGTTGATTTTAGGCCGGCTCAGTGGTCCAGTAGGTTAAGCGTTCGCGTGAAAGATTGAAAACCCTGGGTTCGAATCCCGCTTTCAGGATCATGGATGTGCACTGCCGAGGAGTCTCACAATAGGACGAAATGGCCGTCCAATGATTACAGGTTTTCAACGGTGGTCTTGCATCAATCGGTTCATGATCTCAATCAAAAAATGTTTTGGTTAGTCTGGAATAAGTTACATTGCTTTACTAAGAACACAATATTCAATGAACTGAACTGTCTATGTAACAATATATTCCCAGAATAATATTCTTAAAGATAAATAAATCAATATTTCACAATTCTAATGTGAATCGATATGAAACATGTTAAAATGGTAGATATATTCACTGAATACACTGAGTTCTCAAGTATTGTTATACATTACATTAGCATCTTTGTTAATGGTTTTCATTATATCTGACACTTTGTTTAAACACGTTATAATTAACCCATGAAACATCATTTACAACGTTCTACCAATCACTGTTTAAATTATTACTTTTAAAAATCATGATCAAAACCTTAATTTTATTTCTATTTTCAATGGCTTATCATCTCTGTTAGCCAAAATCCATGTAAAGTTAAATGTATATAATTTCCAAACGAATTACTTTCTTCAAACTTAAACTCATAGTACACATACCCATTAGCTATTATGAAAATATGTATATGAGCTAATATATAAGTCGAGTTTCAATAAATAACCGATATTTCGAAGTTATACTGTGGTGTAAGTTACTTATATCCATATAAATAGTATATAGTGGTTGTCAGGAGTAGAATGTATTCCAGTAGAATATCGAGAAGGAAAGAACGGAAACGGAACGCAATCAGTATGAAAATGCATGAACAATGAAATCTGAGACAATATACTGATATTTGCAAATGGAACAGTGAAGTTTGAAACGATGGATTAATATTTTACAAATGAACTATTTACGATATGGTTCTCGGATTTTAGTGAGATACTCTGTAATTCCATGTCAATCGCATTCGATTGCCCTTACTCGTGTTCATGTTCACTACAATACAAGTGTTTATCAATATAAACGTTTTGCATAATTTTCAGTATTCATATAGAGTAGATAAGCAAGCTATGCAAACGGTTAACTTATACACAATAAACTAAACAATCAAAAAACTTCTATTTCATAATGTTATACGAATTATTCAAAATAGATTAGAAAAATAAGTTAACCCTATTTATTTTTCTTTTGTTTTAATTAACGTAGTCACCTTAACGATCGTTTGTTTCGGATTAAACACTTTTATGTTCTTTGATATAATTCAGTGTGAAATATTCTAGTTTTTTGAAATAAATGTTTTGTATTATCTTTCAGTCAACAAAAATGGCTTCAAAGGCTTTCTAGTAAATTTATTTATTCAAATTTTTATCATCATCAAAGTATTACTAATTTCAAAACCACTAAGAATTAGGGAGATATGATATCATGATGTGAAACACTGTTTATTTTATGCAGAACGAAATTCAGTACATAATGATCTAACAGTGTATAAGAAACTATTCAGTCCTTAAATTGTAATTTACTGTATTGATTTAAAATCTGGTGTCGTTACAACAGAAGCATCAATCAGTATCTGCATTCAACCTTTGTCTGTACTTCCACCATAGCTGATCTTGTAGGCTTTGTTTCACAGTGTTGACTTCAAGTTATTCATCTATAAACGAATTACTAACAAACATCTAACCGCTATTTATCTGGGTGATTTCCCATAATGCATTAATTGAGAGAAAATCTCTTTGATGGCAAAACAGAGTACAGCCTAATGGCCACTTGAAATTAATAAATATATTATTTTCTGATTCAATAAATCGATAGAACTCTTTCAGTCTTACAAAGCATTATGATCGCATCGCATATATGAAATCCATGAAGTATTCAGTATTTAGCCATTCGACAGCTAAGCTTTCATCTCTGATTTTTGTAGTGGTAAGGTATACCTACAATTTCAAGGATGTTCCCCTAGAGGCTGATACTGGATAAACTTAATATTCATCTTTATACATTAAAACGAGATGTTCTATTATAGTTTCACTTTGTTTATCATTTTCATACACAAACGGTAAACTCTGTTACTATGGAAATTAAATAATTCAGTCATTTTATGTCAAAAACGAAATAATTTGATAAATTAACAGTACAATTAACCTGAAAGGCATAGTTATCATAGAAACAATGTCATTTTAAAATAGTGATATATAACAGTTGAATGGCAGTCGACACTTGGTAAGAGTAAATTTTTAGCGAAGTATGCAAAATGATTACACTATTTAACATTATATAAGTTTTACAGATCACGTTTAGGTGATGTTTGGTTCACTAAGTTGAATTTTTAAAGATTTTGCTTTCAACGTTGTTCTAAACACTGTGATCGGTACAAATGTCAAAATAGATGGATGTAGATTATTTCTGTGCAGAACACATCCATAAATGCTAGTTAGTTGGTTATCGTCATTTCCAGTTCACTAGGTTGCAATCATTCTCTATCTCGTCTTTTGCTATAATGCTTAATGTATTGTATTAAAAGCGGATCTGACTTTTCGTCTTAACATTGGTTTGGTCAAATTTTTCATCTTTTGTATTACTTCTTTCGAATTTGACACAAGTATCAGTGAATAAATTAACATTTATTTTATGTTTTTTTGTTTGTATTTTCTTACTGAATGGGAAATTGATTACTAGTCACAAGTCAATGGACTCTGATAAGATTTTACGTTGTAGATTTTCACATTCTGAAATTTTTACGGCGTTGATAAGGGCTTTAAGTCACTTCCCAGCATTAGTCCAAATGAGGTAAATAAAATAGTCACATAAAAGAACAATGTCATTCCTTCTCTGTGAAATAGAATGTCAATAGTCTGACAAAAAGAGAGTCAGAAAACTAGCAGAATAAGCACATAAACCAACTCAATGCTTGGACGTTCTTCAACTTTCTCAAAACAGATTTCATACGTCAATGTCAGGAAAATTTTTGTGTAGAAAGGTATAATTTGTGTGATTTCGGGTATAAAATCCAAGAAGCAGGTTTACTACACTTGATTCCCTGTTTATCTTATTTCGCCTTGTTTTCTACTTTAGTGGTTTCATTAAAAGTTCTGGCGATTAGGTTATCTATCTTTTACATAAGATGTTCCTTCATTGGTTGGTACCCATATTTACCTCCAAGTAGCTCCTGAGTTTCCTTAATGTCTTCGTTCTTATCCATGACTCTTTTAGAGCCCTATTCGTCATTGAAAGTTGTGACTGTATTTTTACAGTTATTGAGTTCCTCATAAACTATTTTCGCTCGGTAAACTGTAGTTTACATTCGTCGGGTCAGTAGTGCTACTACTTGTTTAGGTTGTTAATGAATTTCATTATTTATACCTGTCGTTTTTCCAGACCACTACATTTCAACAAAGAGTTCTAACTTTAAAGATCCACTTATTCAGTAAATCAACTAATTTTAAAGACGTTTACTAGCAAATTGACTAAACAATTATTTATGCTTCCTTTGTCTGAGAGCATAGGAATTTTAAATGGATTCTCTCATGGCAACGTGTCAATTAATAGTTTTGAATTTATTGACATAAGTCTCTGGTAATTATTTTTGGGGACTTGACTGAAGACCGATTTCAGTTTCAGATTCTGGAATAAATGTAGCCGAAATTTACGTTTCTTCAATACCATATCATGTTAACTACAATTGAGTTTTTAATTCCATATTACCTCAAAAATTTATGTTGATCATTAGTTACTATTTCCCTTAACCGATTTTGTTGGAATGGGAATTTGATTCATGATAAATACCTGTAAATTGCTAACATCAGAACTAAGCAAATCACTTGGTTAAAAGTAAATAAAGTCTTCGTTAGAATTCTGGGTTTATATTTTACCTGATGGGCCTCTCGAAACTTGATATTTCATTTCATCTTTTGTTATTCAAATCAGTCTAACCAGTAACCCGGTTGAATTTCTCATATAATGAAACAATTCATCATGACTTTTAATCATTTTGCTTACTTGTAACTAGATGTAAACATTTGGCTATTACTGCAAACATCTCAGATGTGTCATTATTTCACCCAAATTTTCAATCATATATATTACATTCCATAATAGTTTCTAAAGTATTCTTGAATGATTTATTATTCACTATATAGTTACATATCGAATAGAAATCACTTTTTAGAAGTAATCAATTTCATAAGATTACTACCACTTATATTTATCTAGCGCTAACCAACTAATACTAATGTTAACTATGTATTCAATCATAGATTTTATGCATTTTCATTTCATTAAATGTTTGATAGTAGTCTAAAAGGTCAGACTGTATAATTGACCTGGTTTTACTTGGCAGCTGAAACATTCTTTAATAGTGACAGTTAAACTTTAACGTTTTGGTTGTTGTGGATGATAATGTTTGTTTTGAAATATTCATACTTTGTAATGAATAAAAAAAAGTAATCGTGATTTAAGTCATTACACAGATAAAAAATGTTCTAGTCTAAACATTTTATCATATGATGAATACCGATTCATTCTAATACATGTGAAAAAATGTTTATATTTTGTTAGTTACTAGTCTGTCTACTAAGAATCATGTATATAAAACTCTTTATATCATTGTAAGGTGAAATATATGAATCTTCCTATGGTTTTCTTTCAGAAATTTATTATTTCAAATTAACATCTCGTTATATGTTTGCATGAAATCTTATTGTGATATTTTGTTTATTGACAATAAAATATTAATTTCAATAATTGAGATCATGAGTTAATTGAAACTAGATCACCATGGAGAACCTGGGAGTCCTCCTCAGCAGGACGCATCCACGACCCTGCCCCGGCGGATTAGAATCTAAGACCTATCGATATCGTCCGCGATCTCTTAACCTCTAGATCCCTGAGCTGGCATCCAACGATGGTAATGTCTGACTTCAATCAGTCCAGATTTCCAATGGTGATCTTTCTTCAAATGACTCATCAACGTAATAAGAAGAGCAACTAGTATAGTGAACAAAAAAAAGAGAATTTCGGTTATTTATTGTGTTCTTATCGATCACCATATTATGCAGATGACTAAAGTGGTTACAACAAAAGCTGTAAATACAAAGCCGTGACCTGAATTACTCAACAGTAAAGTCTCATAGCGTGAAGCTGAATAATATAGGTTCAAATACCTTAAGGAGTACAGGCACACCTTTCTGTTAAGAACCGAATGACATTAGTCGCAGGTCCAGGTTTTTTTTACCGACTATTTACCATCGTCTCACGACACGACTGAGTTTCCACAAAATGTTTGTGTAGAATATTATACCTTCCTGATAAGTGTCAGTTAATACTAAACTTAATACCAGAGCCTTCTTCACCCTTATTCAAATCATTACCTAAATGTGTGTTAATAAGTCACACTATAAAAACAAATTCTATAAATATGCGTGAATCAATATTGAAAGTTAGTAGCTAAAGATTACTGTGATTCATCGTTTTCATAAATGAACAGAGATAACTGCATCTAAAGATAGCTTATAGTTTATTGTCCATTATACATACTTTCATTTCAGTTATAGAAATACAAACTAAAAAGATTTCTAGGTTGATAATTTTGCTCATCTATCTCACATCGTAATTTTAGTTGTTTAGGAGGTGTCTCATTTAACTACAGTTCAACAATTTTGTTTCTTATATTCTAATCAGCGTGCATTGACTTATACATCGTAAACGATTTTTAATCTATACCGATTAGATAATTTTGACTTTTGTTAATTATTTTTTATTTTTCTGTAGAATATTTTATTCATCTGGACAACATTATTCATTATGTCTTTATTTGTCCAATCAAAACCTTCATGGAATATTGTTACAATTTTATATATGTGGTTTGTATATCCATTGAATAAAACGACATTCTAAATGTACAGCCTTGTGCTTCGAAAAATGGAGACCACAATCACAAAGTGATAATTACTAGACAACAATGACTAACTTATTTTTGTGTACATTGTTCGAGTCTTCCCGTTAATGTTTAAGACTGCGATTGATCAGTTTCACATCAATTTATCCTCATAAGACTGACCAAATACAGTCCCAAACATCAATGGGGATATTCAAACAACCAATACAGAAATGATAGCGCGATTGCATTTGGAGCGAGAAGTACTGGGTTCGAGTCCCGAGTGAACAATAACTCTGGTATGCATGTGAACCCAGGCGGCGAGCCCCAGATAAGATGAGACGCATGTCCTGGATCTCACTGCTGACCACCATCCATCTCTGCTTATAGTTACAACCAAAGTATGCTTAAAAGTGAGTGTTAACTAAAGTCTCGACGTTATAGCAAATATTTAGTGTCAGAAGGCTATACTGGTTAATTCTATTTAAGAAATTTTTTTCAAAAACATTGTTAGTACGGATGAAGACTAATAAATTATTGAGTTTATGCTTCCTTCAAATTAATTTTGACGTCTTTACCTGTGCCTCCATTCAGATACTAACTATGAATTGACTAGTGAATACAAAGTACGAAGTAAATTCCATAAATCTTGAATATTTTTTTTTGGTTATGCAACATTTAAATCAACATATAATTTCGTACCACAATTAAATACGCTATACTATATCAGAATTCAACAAAAATTAATCTGTGAACGTTCACCTCTATTACAACTAAGGTATTAATAAGTAGTTATTAACTATCTATTCAACTCAGTCAGTAGGTTGATGTTGTAGCGGTTAATAAATCCTCACAATAAATAACTCTGTAAGTTTTCGACATTCGATACTGACCACACTAGTTTTAATAGACTCACCTAGCTGAAGGCACTCGGTCATGCATCCACATTAGATCACGAATGGGAACGCCATGCTCAACATCCCCTGCAATCGCTAGCCAGAGTAGATCAGACGATCATCGATATATTGATAGCCTATCAAATATATCTTTGAACCTCTTCACTTCTGTCTTTTGATTTCACTTGTTGGGCACGCTTCATAGTCAAAGGTGTTACGGGTTAAAGTGTTGTCAAACTCCGAATACCTGTGGTATCTTCAATGTGTTTATCAATGATGTAATCATCACTTGACAAATTATGTTGAAAATTTCATTTTTGAAGAATTAGATTATGTTGATTTCTTCTAAATTCAGAATACAATACAAATTATTCTAGGTGATTTAACAACATTATTGGTCTATACTATCTATCACATTCAAAAGGTCATAAACATATCTTTCAAAAATATATAAACTATTTAAATCGATTTTAAGCTCTTGACTATGTTCTCAAATTGTTATTGTTTAAATGTTAAATTGCTTCTTATGAGACATTCGAAATCAATATAATAACTTAGTGTTTATATTATGATTTTTAATAACACTGATAATGCCCGAGTTTGATATCGCATTTTTAATTACAGTTTAGAAATTCAAGTAAACGTCCTAAAAATATTGGTGAAAATGGTTGGACTATTCATTCGTTTAATAACATTTTTGATTTTCATTTTCTAGGACGTTTCTTAAGATTACTTCTGATAGTTTATAATAACACTATGTATTTGTATACACTTCTTACATGGTACTTTGAATTCATTGAATGAAGTGAATGGAAATGATAAACATATCCTCTCTTTTGATATCGAATTACTATTTACTGATGTTTCACTCACAGAGACCATCAGTTTTATTTGCAAATACATAAATAATAACGAGATTAGTATCAGAATATCAGAAGGTTGTTTGAAGGAACTTCGACACACTTGTACAGTTCACATTCAACGACGTGATTCGTAAGCAAGAGGATGGCACAGCAATCGGATGATCTCTTGGTTCATTACTTGCAGATTACTTCTTAGATAGTCCAGAAAAAAGCCAACTTAAAACGACTATCGACAACTCCCACTTGTATAAACAGTACGTGGATTATATTTTTATCATTAGTGATAACAAATATGATTCTCTCAAAGACATTTAATAACTCTCACCCAGCAATAAACTCCACATTTGAAGTTGAAAACAAACAAAGTATTTAGTTTATTGTTGTCAAAATGACATGAAAACACAACGGAACCCTGAGAAGATCTATTTACAGGTAACTCTTGTGTAATGGCCAGCTATCAAGTTTTCATAGCTACGTCCCCATTACCCACTGGCAAATACCTGATCATATCACTCCTTATGTGAATAGGAAGAATTTGTAGTCCTAAGGTCACGAGTAATGAACTAAGCCTCCCGAAAAAAGGACTTTTCAAAAACGGGTATTCTTCGACACTTATTGACAAGAAAAGGAAACGTAAAACACCTAAAGCACAAGTATTCTTGGTTGAGAAGAAAAAACTTTACATGAACATCATTTTCGAGGATGATAGAGTTGCAGACGTCCTAAAGAGAAGGATTTCCGATTTTCCAAAAAGAATTTTTTTCTCAGCAACCTTGAGAATAGTGTTCTCTAGCCGATCAATCTTCACCAATAGTCTCTGTGACAAATTATCTCATCTGATCAATTCTTTGTGCATTTATAAATTTACCTGCTCATTTGAAGCCATGTATATAGGTCGTAGAATGTGTGTTTTGCTTAAAATAAATTCAAGAACAATACCCGGCTTGGCTAAAGAGAAGCGGGAACGGTTCAATAAGAAGCTAAATAATCGAACAACTTGTGGACACAGGTCACTCCATCAATGCGGATTCTGAAAACAATGTCATCTACAAGGTAAGTAGAGGGTTGCCAAAAGCAGTTATATTGTAACTGCTTAACGTTGCTCAAACAACAGTCATACATCTGAAAAAACCAAAATTATGTGTCAAAAATTAATTGGTACAACCTCTTCTTCTACAATGGTTTCAATACCTCACAATTTTCTTTCTTCCTCATACTTTCCTTTCTTCACAGCCATATGCTTCACCTTCTATTCTACTTATAGACCTTTTACTCCTAACTGGTTTATTTCTGTTTCTATGATCCTCCTGACTACAGTTTATCTTAATTGCAACATTTTCTCTTATTGTGCTGAGCGTTCCTTTCATAATTATAATATCCCTATCTGTCTTCGTGATGAATATTCAAGCTTTTAACAGTAAAACTATTATTAGTTTCTCTTATAAAAATAATGTTTTAATACCTTCGTTTATGCTACCTCACTGTTATTATGTTTAACCCTATTTTATTATCACTATTATCATATTTATTATCATCTTGAAAAATGAGTATATAATTGCGATTACACATCTTTGAAAATGAATTCGCCAAAAAGAGAACTCTTTGCTGAACCAATCTTCCTTATTATATGTCTTCATGGGTATACTCCGTTTAACTTTGATTCTGAAAATGAAAAATTAATTGATGAATTGAAACATTATTCCAGGTATGCTGATGGTAGGTTTATCGTTTATAATAATCCCAAACATACGAATCACTTATAAGAGCTTTACAATAACGCTCATGAACATATATATAATTCTAAAGCTTATGATACTGTGGTGATAATCAAAAGAAGACTAAACACAACCTTACCCAGAACATATAATACGGCTAAATTGGTTATCTCATATGAGAAATATTTTCTTGAGTAGCTGAAGAAAAACAGATACGTTTCTCGTGTTACCCCTACTCGTTTGCATCACACAAAATAGTTCTATGGATATATTCCAAAACATCGCTTAATAGGAATGAAAATCTTTCAAAGCTCGATTTCTAGACATCCCAGCAACACTACATAAACAGATAGTTACTTTGAAATAATTCAGTGTTTAATAAAGAAAAACGCACCTCAAAAACTCTCTGACGCGGATATTGTAAAAGGCTAGGAACCTAGTTTATGTGTCCAAAAGTAACCAATTTTCAGTTTTCCATTAACCTGAAAACAACTCTGATTTTATTAGACCATATTTCATAATCCTCACTTGATTGCATTATTATATTGTTTTTCATAGCTCATAATTCTATTTTAGCTGGTTGAACGTGATTCATATTATTTTCACTTGTCAAACTATTTACGATTGCTTACTAATGCAAGGTCGATTCCCATACTCGTTTTATACTGCTTTAATCAACTTTCCTGAACCTTGTTTTCATTTCATACATGTTCATAACATTCTGTTCAAGATTTCTGACTTTAGTTAAATAATTGCTTAACTGAACTGATATGCCTTTACAACTAACCTAAACACACATCATATTAGTCTACGAAAACGTAAAACTAGCTACAAATCTGTCTATCACTATACATATTGAAAGCAACAAAAGTTGGTTACCCTTTAAAATTTTCTTCTAAAAATCAGTGTAATTATTGGTTTGAAAAAGAGTTCACTAAAGAACACCACTGCATATACATTGATATTACTGAATGCATAAAATTCCAATACATGTAGAAATTTTAGATACAAAATTAACTTTACTAGCAAGATAATTCATCCATACCCATAAAAATGGTTTCAAAATAATTTTATTCACTTTTTTGTTTGCAAATTCAATAGTCAAGACCATGGGTCAATTGAAGCTAGACCACCATGGAGAACCTGAATGCAGTGGATGGCCGTTTCGTCCTATTGTGGGACGCCTCATCAGTGCACATCCGCGATCACGCCCCACCCCCGCGAGATTAGGACTCAGGACCAATCAGTCTCGTGTGCGAGAGCTCAACCACTAAACCAATGAATTGGTCGGCATCCAACGGTGTTAATGTACAACTTCAACTAATCCACGAAATTGAGTGACACATCCACCACTACTTTCAGTGAGTCGATATCTCACAACAGACCTTGTTGAACTCTACTGATAACTGCTTCTCACAAGAACTCCAGAAAGTACCTCTTGAAGTCAGTCACTAGTGAGCATATGTTGATTCATATCAGAAGGTGTTTTGTGGATATTATAGTAATTCCAATAGTTGAGATCATGAGTCAATTGAACCTAGACCATCATGGAAAACTTGAAAGTTCTAAATGGCCATTTCGTTTAATTGTGGGACTCCTCAGAAGTACACATCCACGAATCGAACCCAGGACCTATTAGTCTTGCATTTGTCATGGTTGAGTATTTAAGCATACTAAAACACTCCTACTTTGTATATGTTATATTTTGTGGCTTTGTGCCTTATTAATATATAACGCAGTGATACCGCCAATTAAGGAACAGTGGCTTATCAACCAGATCAATGGCGCATAGACCTGTATCATAAGTCTAGAGTCCTTATCAATCCTTCTTCTTGGCTAACTCTACCTGTTCAGTCCAGAACACCAATCTCAGCCTCTGTGATGTAAATCATATATTTCAAACATATTGGGTTTATATACAAACTAAACAGACCACATCGTACCATAGAATAGAAAATAACATTTGTATAATATCTATCCGAAAATTGCTATGAATGTAGGAGACCATAATTAATAGATCGAACATAATTGAAGAACAGTAAACCGTATAATAATAGTTTATAAGTCAAAATCAAGCTTTTAATAAAAGGAATATGAATATTCATCATTTAATTACTTAATAATTATGCGATAAATATATACGTATCATATTATTCCATAAATATTTCTCAAAAGTTATCATTCATAATTCTCATTGGGATAGAATAATATAACATTGAATTAACACCTGATGAATTACTTTTTTATTATCTAAAATGAAGTACAATATATCTAATGTTGATTATTGTAAATCCTATCAGAGTACATTTATAATACTTTTTATTATTATTTAATTTAATATAAATGATTATTATATAATAATTAATTTAATTTTAATGGTTAAGATCACGAGTCATTTGAAGCTAAACAACCATGTAAAACCTGGAAGCACTGGATGGCCATTTCATCCTGGTATGGGACTCCTCATCAGTGTGCATTCACGACCTCGCCCCCTGCAAGATTCGAACCAGGGACCTACTGGTTTCTCGAGCGAGCACTTAACCATTAGACCACTGAGCCGGCATCCAACGATGTTAATGTCTAACTTCAACTAATCCACGAAATTGAGCGACACATCCACCATTGTCTTCAGTGAGTTACTATCTCAAAACAGATCTTGTTGAAATCCACTGGTCATGATTCTAACTATTGAAATTACTATAATATTCACAAAACCCATCTGACATTAAATTTAATCATTCGAATATTATACGAATTTATAAATAATTAAGGACATTTCATATTTAAAATTAAAATTTTACATGAATCAATGGTACTTTTAATGTATATTCAAATGAAGTTTTGTATACTAAAAATAAAAATAAATATTTTTTTTGTATTTTTTTAATCACTACCATTTCATATAGTGTAGTGAAAAATTTAATTAAACATTCATTATTTATATCATTGTCTTTCTACATCTTTATATCACTCTCTCAATATCATAGATACATATAAATGTAGAAAGTGACCTTATAAATAGGTTAATTAACTTCCAATATATCTATCTAAATATTTCAATTCATTTTATATATAAAGTTCGATTATAATTTATGCTTATTTAATAAAATTAAATAATAACTCGTTTCATTTTATAAATAATAAGAATATGAATTAAGAAATATTAATTTTTTTAATGAATGAATAGAGCAGTTCTTAATGTGTTTATTATAATGTAATGAACCAGAACACAAGTGAGGACAATCGAATATATATATATTCGAATACATAGAATTCATTTGAGAGAAAAATGTTAAACATTTATTTCAAATTCGATTATACTTTCATTACTACAAACGTCATTCCTTGTTCTTGTTCTTTTTTTCATCATCATCATCATCATCATCATCATCATCATCATCATCATCATCATCATCATCATCATCATCATCATCATCATCATCATCATCATCATCATCATCATCATCATCATCATCATCATCATCATCATCATCATCATCATCATCATCATCATCATCATCATCATCATCATCATCATCATCATCATCATCATCATCATCATCATCATCATCATCATCATCATCATCATCATCATCATCATCATCATCATCATCATCATCATCATCATCATCATCATCATCATCATCATCATCATCATCATCATCATCATCATCATCATCATCATCATCATCATCATCATCATCATCATCATCATCATCATCATCATCATCATCATCATCATCATCATCATCATCATCATCATCATCATCATCATCATCATCATCATCATCATCATCATCATCATCATCATCATCATCATCATCATCATCATCATCATCATCATCATCATCATCATCATCATCATCATCATCATCATCATCATCATCATCATCATCATCATCATCATCATCATCATCATCATCATCATCATCATCATCATCATCATCATCATCATCATCATCATCATCATCATCATCATCATCATCATCATCATCATCATCATCATCATCATCATCATCATCATCATCATCATCATCATCATCATCATCATCATCATCATCATCATCATCATCATCATCATCATCATCATCATCATCATCATCATCATCATCATCATCATCATCATCATCATCATCATCATCATCATCATCATCATCATCATCATCATCATCATCATCATCATCATCATCATCATCATCATCATCATCATCATCATCTTCTTCTTCTTCTTCTTCTTCTTCTTTTCCGATTTCTTGCCTTTCTAACGCCCAACACTTCACTTTCGATTGATGATACATGCTACTTATATATGTTGACATTTGTAGCACACATTACAATTGTACAAATAAATGATTAATCAATAATGTTATATTTTGTCGTTTTTATTGATCGTAGTATAATTCTACAATTTAGAGAAAAATCCTTTTTGTAAGATATTGCTTCCAAATGCCCTGGTACTGCTGAGAGTGGAGAGAGTCCACTCTTCCTCTCCAAATGCTCTCACATGGCCACGCGTATATAGCCTCTGCCAACGAAGTCCTACTCATTGCCTTCTCGTGACGGGGATGTTGTTACGAAATTGAGAGTACGAAAAGAGAATGTCTGGCTCTTTAACCGGGTTAGTGGACACGGAGAGTCCATTTAAAGGAGTTCGAAAACCATCATTTTCAACTGATGGTGCGCATGGGCTCCAGTATCCTGAAGGAACAAATGGCATATAAACTAGTCGTTTGTCACGGGCTACCATGGAACTGCATCTCCTTACGATACTCCAGTGCCTTGTGGATCAACCCTTTAGGTCAAAGGCTCCGGATCTCGCCCCTTAAGAAAATCAATTGCTTCAGTTTGGGCACCCACGCAGTATCACAGCTCCCACACAAATCAAATGAGATTTGTGTGGCGCATATGTATTTAATGCCTCCTTGTACCAATATCTATGTATTCAAATAAATAAATAATTCGTAAGATATTAGTATTTAAATATATGTTAGTTCAATTTCACTACAAACTATTAAATAAATTGAAATATTTATCTTTATATATAATATCGTTAGACAGTAGTCATGAATGAATATGAAAAAATCTAAGCTTGAAAAAAAGTAGCAAAACATTAATTGAAAAAAATGAAGTACAATTTATGTCAGTTGCATAAATTCAACACTATGTGTAGTTGTTAAAATCATGGAAAGGTAAACACTTAATGATTTTAGTAAAATTACTTCTATTGATATACTTCGTTTTTTTTTCTTACTAAGTGTTTTTGAGTATTAACATAAGCTGTAAAAAAAGAAGTTTTTTTTCTAAAAGAAAACTTTATTAATTCTTTTAAGTGAAGTGAAATTTTCCGATGACACTAGATGAATAATTCTGTAGTGAACATAAAATACAGTGAATCATTTAAATGTTCTTGTATGAATTCGGTTAAGTTTATGAATATGCTTTTTATAATCAAAGAGGTGTTTTTATGGGGATTATAGTAATTTATTAGTTAAATTCATGAGTTATTTAAAGCTAGACCACCATGGAATATCTGGAAGTAGTGGATGGTTGTTTTTCCTTAGTATGGGACTTATCAGCAGTGTGAATACACGATCCCGCCTTGCGGGATTCGAATCTAGGACCTTTCGAACAGTGGCGAAATTTCGTGGATTGGTTGAAGTTGGACATGAACATCGGTGGATGCCAGCTCAATTGTCTACAGGTTAAGCGTTAGGGCGCAAGACCCATAGGTCCTCGGAAGATGTCGTGGATGCGCAGTTTTTCGGAGTCCTATACTAGGATGAAACAGTCATACAGTGCTTCCAGGTTTTCCATGGTGATATAGGTTCAAATGACTTATGAATTCAACTAATAAAATGCTTTCTATTGAATTTCTACTAACTCGAAAAATACTCCAGCTTTTCTCAACTTCTGAATAATGCTAATATGTATAGTTTTTAATTTGTAAAACAATCGCAATATCGTTATTTTGTACAACAATATTTTGAATACGCCATGGTTTCAAGAATATTTTCGTTGAGAAAGTAAACTTACCGTAACCTCTATTAAGAAATATTTGAGAGTGTAAATGTCGCATAGTTTGATAGTGACTTTCATGTTAAATGAATAACAAATCTAACAAACTATTTTAAACTAGCTTGGAGCTCTTCAAGTATACTCATCATGAATGATTCCAACTAAGATTAAATAAAGGAAAGTCAAATTCTGCTTATAATACGGGATACTTGAAAAATCAATTCATTTGTCAGTGAATCGTTTACCAATACAAACAAAGATGTACCTAAGGATAAACGTAACGTTTTTAAAAAAATCCTAATAAGAGATGATGATAAATTTTCTGATTTCAAACATGACATAAATGTCAGCTGTATTCTTCATCAGGACAATCTGTTTTTTTTTAAAAAAAAATTATATTACTGACATGAATGAAATGGTAACTTTACTGAAATTGAAAGTTTTTGAAGAAAGAAAGAAAAACCCATTGTTTATTAATTGTAATGGTTTAAAATAATAATAACAAATAGCCAATCAATTTAAGTTTGTAAAACATTTGAAAATGATGTAAATGAATAAAAGAAATCAACTGTCAACTTTGACCTAATTTGATACAAATTACTTTCATTTATATAAAACGAAGTATATATATATATATATATATCGGTAAAATCTATCAAATAATTCTTAACATAGAATTGATTGTTCACAATCATCATAAATATATACTTTTGAGATGGTATTATTGTGTCAAAAGACGAAAAAAAGAATCGACAAAAAGAAACGAACAAACAAAATAGCTGTACAATTAAACATTACTATGATGACAATGGTTTAATGTTATTTAATTACGGAAAAAAAGGTTTTTTTTTATAAATTTTTTCGGTGACTAAGCCCAATGCTATTTGAACTCTAATGAAAATGTAATCATCAGAATAAACTGACAATACAGCATGTTAAAGATTCAGATGTAAATCAGACTTGGTTAGACTATTTCAATCTTTAAAACTATTGTTCATAAGATGAGAGAAAAAAAAAGTTTTGGACGTTTTTCAAAGTCAATCGACAATAGATATTGTAGCGGTAAATAACCCCCCCCCCAAATAAATAACTCTGTAAGTTTTTGACATTCGATGCTGACAACATCAGTTTTAATAGACTCACCTAGCTGAAGGCACTCGGTCATGCATCCATACCAGATCACGAGTGGGAACGCCGTGCTCAACATCCTCTGCAATCGCTAGTCAGATTAGATCAGACGATCCTCGATATGCTGATAGTCTATCAAATATATCTTTGAACCTCCTCACTTCTGTCTTTTGACTTCACTTGATGTGTACGCTTCATACTAGAAGGTGTTACTGGTTAAAGCGTTGTCAAACTCCGAATACCTGTGGCATCTTCAATATTAACGTTGTTTCATAGGTAAGAATTGAGTAAAAGAGCTTGATACAACATGAATATTTTTTTCTTCAGTATTCATTCGATAATAAAACTAGTATTTCTATTACAATTGATTGATCACTGGGTGGTGATCAATGTCTTGTTTGTCTAGTCCTTATTAGTCCAGGTCGAATGCTATCGATCATGTTGCAATGTGGCCACCAGTCTAGGTACACCTTGCTGACGAGTGCCAAACAGCACGAAACCCGGGTCCAGGGTTTCCTGTTGACTACCTCCAACCACCATCTGAACAAGTATTTCCACGTTTTATTGAAAGAAATCAGTAGAATAACACTGATTTAAATTACGTGAAATGTAGAAAAAACGTGGCGCGACATTAATTCACATTATTGATTTTACATTCTAAAGGTTTTATTCATTATTAGAAGTTTTAAAGACTTTCACTTTATAGTGTTAACAAGTCAAATGAAAGCAAACAGGCAAATAAGTTTATGTATTTTTTTTTTTTAATAAAAAAGCGATCTTAGTAAAATGTTTAACATTGAGATTATTTATAGACGAGTTTGGTAAATATTATAGATTGTGATTTCGTAATGCATCGGAGGTAATGTTTTATTATTGCCTACAGAGTTACCTATTCCGTACTTACCGTGAATAATGTATAAGTATTGCTTTTAATTATGCTACTTTTCATTGTGGCAGATATAGAAAACGTATTGCCGAAGATTAACGATGATTTAGGTTTTCATCGATTTGGATATAAGTATTTAGATATATGATGGAAAAAGTCAATTTTCAATTGATTTACTCATTATGAGTTTAGTTCAAGATTACTTCCGTTTTGATTCAATGTAATGATTACTTAATGTAGTATTTTTATTCTTTTCCCGTATGATATTTTATTCTGTATAATATACGATCTTCTTGTATTTAATTGACAAACTACGCTTAGTATGTGATTTGTTATAACTCTAAGTATTTTTCATATATGTAATTTCATCCTAATTATTCATCAAAATGGGTGTAAAATCAATATATAAATGAGTGTATTTTCTACTAGAGTTGTCGTCGTCATATTTCGGGGTTAATAAATCATCAGGTATACCAGTATTTGTGTTCTTAATTTCTCGTCGTGGGAATTGCAGCGGTCCCTCATTCCGAGTATAAGCGATAAGCGTTTCCGACATAACAATCAGCGACGACCAGATACAAAGAGTAGCATTAAAAGAGCCAAGACAATAAGAGATTCGATCCCGTGTTACTCTGCTTCACAGTCAGAGACGTTACTACTGAGCTATCCGGGCCGAGACCGACCTGATGGGATCAGATCCGCCAGGGAGCAACAGTTCCCTCAAGATGACAGGTGCACCCCGCTGACGAGTGCCAAATAGCACGAAACTCGGGTCCAGGGTTTCCTGTTGACTACCTCTAACCACCATCTTATCTCAACACAGTGCACGCAATATCGAGTCACCTAAACTAGTGGCCACATTGCAACTTGGTCGATGGCATTCAATCTACAGTAAGAAGGAATTGAAACACATGACAGTGATCACCACCCAGCTTTCAATCAATTGTGATTTATTCATTGTGTTTGACACATCAATTTCTTTCTTAACCATTTGGGTTTCTGTATTTTCCAACTAAAAATATAACATTTATCATCATTAGATAAAATACAAGGTTTTTTTACCATTCTTTAACGTAATATAATAATAGTAAATTCATAACAGAAGGCTGTATTTGTTTTTTAGCTTGCATAGAAATACTAATTAATTTCATTTTCAATACACTACCGACCAATGGATAATTATTCAAATAAGTTTAACAGATGTTGAATAGTGTGTCTTCCATTCTTCTAAATAAATATTCATGGATGTACACTACTGAGGAGTCCTATACTAGGACGAAACAGTCGTCCAATACTTTCAGGTTTTCACCAGTAGTTTAACATCAATCAATTCATGATTTTAATCAAAGAAAAACTTAACAATCTCCACAACCTCATACTAATCACATTAAATACATGTAAAAAGATAGGGATTGACTAATTTGTAAAGAAAAAAAATTAATCGTGAATAAAATCATTAGAAAACATGAATTGAATTCTTTTTCTTTCTTGTTTCATATACATTGACCTTTTCTTTGTATTAATCAGTGTTGTAAATAATGATTAATAGAATAAGATGTTAATATGTTTTGGTCTTTTATTTTTATTAATTTACCTTATTTCCATATTCTCTTGGTTAGTGAAATAAAAGAGAGAAGTGATTATTGTATGTCATTTGACAGAATACTATACATATACATCTTTTGATATATAGATATCTATGAGGAATGAATACGTTTTTGTTTAAACAAAAATGATAACTTGTGGACATAAATGAACGTTTGGACAATTTACTAAAACAAAAATCTCCACTTGATATCATGCAAATGGTTTACCTTATATGATTTATGTTAGTTACTAACTAATATGATCATTAGCTGGGTAGTTTTAATTTATTTTAAATTTTATTGTTATCTGATGTTTCTTTTCTAAGTCAGTAAGAAATCAGTAGGAAATACTTGTTTTTAAAAAAAAAAACTGTATCAAACGGATGGAATAGTCAAACATTCTGGAAGCAATGCATTAAGGTTATTATTATTATTAGTTTAGAGACAATTTATAACTTTTGTACTGTATAATAGTAGTTATCTACATTTGAAAGAAATTATCGTACTTATCAATGTAAGAACAACCCTCGTATGAACTAAGAGAAGCTCAGAAAGAGCATCAGACATTCCATGCAAACATCGTTTGGAAAAACATTCGGAAATTTCGACATGGAGCTTCTTTATTGAAAAATAGCTAAAAGTCACTGCACGCGGATTGGATGATTGTTATGAGGATTTCACTTTTACTAAAAACTATATGTACCTGAGAATTTTGTACCATATTTGACATCTTTTGGAATAACATTTCTTTTCACTCATCTTTTGTGTTCTTACTTGCAACGCGGAAGGTTCTAGAGTCCGATTGCTTAATTAGTACGTTGTATAACAAGAATTCAAGCTCTAGACACAACAATCAGGTCAAAATATCGAAAATAGTTAAGGTAGTTTATCACATAATATATTTAGTGAATCGAATTACTTTCAAAATGACTGATAGTATTAAACAGAACAAGGACGAAGATTAGTGCATCAATCTTCGTTCTTTCTCTGTTTAAGATAATAAACGAAACTATGTGTATGAAATTTCTCAAAATGCGTCTCCCTGCAAAGACATTCAAGTAACTGAATAGCCTGGTGACAATACGCTACAGAATGTCGAGATAAATTACTCGACTTAAATTATTTTGATGAATGTCTCAAGTCATGACGTTTTCTACGTCAATTCTTAAAATCATTGCGCTCATGTAAACTTCCGCCTTCTCTTAAAAATCTTCGGCGCATCACAAAATCTCACATAGAATCAACAAAGTTACTGGTTGAACATAGGAGAGTAGAAACTAATGCCTTTGGTGAATTAGTCAACGATCTAAGTATCGTATGTCGCCTAAAATTTATCAACCTTATACAAGGTCTGCAAAGTAAAATGTGCAAGAATTTCCACGTAACATTATCAAAGGAACACATATGCTTTGGTTTTCCGGAAAACTTCGAAAAATGTCTCTACAATCTATCAATAGTGAAGTTAAATCAGAAAGGAACAGAAGCCTTGTCGCTTGGATTTGAATTTCATATTATCAAATTACATGCCGACAGATTCGACACAGAAACTCGATTTAAGAATTTATTTGATGAAATTAAAGATTTGCACCAAGTTAGTGAAGAGAAGATGGGTTGGTTTAAATCTAACCTAGTTGATATCGCAAACCAATATCTTGTTTCACCCACACCGTAGTCTAAGCTTTTATCCAAAGACCACCTATCAGCATTGCGAGATATTAAACGAAATGACGATATAATGATATTACAGTCAGATAAAGGTTCAAACTGCGCCAATCTTCGTCTCTGTTTAAGAGGATAAAGGGAACTATGTGTATGAAATGACAGTATTCATTTTCTGTAAGTTAAAAATCGCTCCCATTTATACGAATATTCGTCAAGATTACAACGAATATAAATAAAAATAATATATGTGTAATATCCCAATGAGTAGAAAACTGGATTTTCTGACGTTTCGTGACCTAGTGTAAGTCACTTCTTCAGAGAATAAATAACCAAATTAAAATTAATCCAAGTTTAAATAGTACAACGGAACAATGCAAGAATAATATTGGATAATAATATTGGGATATTACAAATATATTATTTTTATTTATAACAATGAACCCAATGCTCAATTTATTCGAAATTATCAAATCAAACCTTAGTAATGACAATTACAACGAATAGTTTGACAGGAACTGGGCGCCGATTATACTCTATTTTACGAAAATCAACATCTAAATTTGATTGGTTTAACACAGTGTAGTTTTGATTGTTAAAAAGCTATATATTTCTTTGATGATTTTGATTTCGATTATTACCCTGAAGAAGTCCAGACAAGTTAGCTGGATAAAACGTTGGAATTATTTAAATTTCAATCGCTGAGATTAATTCAAATATAATTTTCACATATAATGATCGCTCCCATTTATTCTGTGAAATTCCAATCACAGTCTTAAAGTGAAATCAAATGCAGCTCAAGCATAACATTGATATGGATTCGACTGAATAGTCAAAAAACAAGTGTAAATCATGCAGATAACTTAACTCAATTCCTTAGTCACTAAAAGAGCTCCTAAAGATTCATAATTACTCACGTTACTGAATGACTACTATCTCAAATTTTAATCATCTAAACATTTTTATATTTTGAAATAACGGTCTCTGCTATATTCTCTTCATTAAATAAGCAGGAATAGATTTTCTATGACAGAATTTATTAATTGCAAAAACAATATCAATATATTGCTTGACCACCGAACATTTCCAAAGTGACTAGATAAAACAAAGTCCGCTAAGTTTTACTAATATGTATGCAATCTTTCTCATATATTACCACCTTTCACCTAACCACTGTTATGAATCTGGTGTTCATCTTGTTGTGTTGATGCGGTATGGCAACCTGGACCGATGCACATAT
Source organism: Schistosoma margrebowiei (assembly GCA_944470205.2). Classification (NCBI taxonomy): domain Eukaryota; kingdom Metazoa; phylum Platyhelminthes; class Trematoda; order Strigeidida; family Schistosomatidae; genus Schistosoma; species Schistosoma margrebowiei. Next base: position 72,374,501 of record OX104028.1, on the reverse strand, counting down.
GTGCCTGGTCCTACGTTGTAGCTGACTGACTGACTGACTAATATGTATGCTACATTTTATGATTGAAGATCTGACCAGGATACTGTGTTAAAAGTTAATTTTGAAACTAACACTTCTAATTTAGAGTTATTACTTCTTAATGTGGATGGGTAACTTTTTAGATCGTCATAATAAGAATAATACTAGTCAAGAATAGCTCATAGTCTACAGCTCTTTAATCAACAGGTCCGCGATTCTTCATGTAATTTCATTTATTATCAGTATTTTCTTGCAGCTAATTTAAACAATAATTTCATTTCAGCCTGTCAAACTGCTCGTTGTGACATTTCAGAACTTCATTATTCTATGACACTTGCGTATTGATAGACATACTAGCTTTTTTTTAATTTTTACAATGTTTATAAGGTGAGGGAATAGTAAGATTTATCTCATAATCTTTATTCGATGATGTCAAATTCACATACAGTGAGTACTTTAAGTAAAATAGCCTAAATCCTGATTGTTTTTAAAATTAAATTTTTTTGGCTCATGAATACATTTCAGGATGGATTGGGAACAGTATAATTAAAGCCAATGTTGCAAACGTTGTTTGAATTACAGTCCCATATTCATATTCGGTGATGTTAACAATTAAATTAACTTCTGAATTGTTATTTATTATGGCATGCGTTTGCTACGTGGAATATTATTCTTCGGTAAATCTGTACTTATTATCCTAAATAAATAATGAATCAACCCAAAGGGTAAATAAAAGGCTTTGAAATGCTAAACGCTGTACTAACAGTAAAATCCTTTAAACATTAAAGTATGTGAAACTGGAATGTAAGTTGGAAACTGTCATCAAATGTTTGTGAATATTATTAGCTCATGGGCTGAGGATCATCGCTACTTTTCACAGTTTACGTCATGCCATGATCACCGAAAACCAAAAATCACTGGACAGCTGTTTAGTTCCAACATGAGATCTCTCAAAAGTTCACATCTACGATATCCCTAGGGTACTATCTCAGTACTCTCGGGCCTCTTGGCCAGTACCTTAATTCTAGACTATTAAAATGAGGTCCAATATTTTACATATTCAACCTCAGTTCACTTGTCATTAATATAAATCACGTTCCATGAGTTTTTTCCTATAAACTGAATGTTGGACTGTGCCATTCTTCTTTCGTTTTATTACGATGTCGAAAAAAATGGAACTTGTTTTCATTTTCATGTTTCATAGTAAACGATATTTTTATGGACTTCGTTAAAAAGTCCCAGAAAATTTGTTGCTTGTTGTCGATTATCTGCTGAAACTCAATATAGCTATTGTCCAATCAGTTACAAAAAGGCACTTGTTAAAACATTATTTTGTAGAACAGAAAGAATATGTACTGCCGTTACATTAGAAGAGGAAATAATAAATGTGAAAATGTGTTTAAAGGACAATTGAGGTTGAGGTGGCGGCCTGCTTGAATATCTGGGCTACCTGTTCCTCCGATCTACATATTTCATCAAGTTATCTGTTTTAGTTGCTTGTTTTAGTTCATCATTATGTCCATTGTGCACACAATCTATTCAGGCGCGTTTATGAAAAGTTTACAACCTTTCGCTATACGTGATACAAAAAGGTACAATCATCGACATCATGGTGGCTGGCAATATGCATTGAAACGAACGAACATTAATCAAATGTGGATTACCGAACTCCTAACATCTAACCGGTCATCATTCAAAATTTATCGTCACAATAGATCAAGGTATAAGAAAAGGAAACTTGTTGAAATACTTTATGCTGAGAATTCTATGTTGTACCAAAAATATAATGTTGAATAAAGCTTCTAATAATAAATAAAAATAAATAAATAGATACCCACTGAAATTTATTGAGAAATATGCAAAACGTGAAGATAGAAAAACTACAGTAAACAAAAAAACCTATTTTTTATTTAATTTATAATCAAAGCTGATGATGTGACAGGGTCAATCAGCCTGAGACTAAATACTGTATTGACAAGAACTGATCCTGCAGCTTAAATGATTGTCTTGTATAAAACAACACGTCCTTTAACACGCTTAAAGACTGATAGGTATCACTTTCATGATACCACTAACTGTGTATACAAATTCACATGTGTCTACTAAAGCAGTTACATTGGTTGAAAAGATAGGAGGGACTACGTCCGATTAAAAAAGCATTTCATAATGTCTAAGGTCAAGTGAATTAAAAGCATTAAGCAGTGACAGCTCTAGATTTCTCCTTGATGCAGGACACCAAGTAGATACACTAAACTCCTTCAACTCTTTCTGAAGTTTGATTACATCATTGTTATTTTACTTTAATTCATAATTGACTGATTTCAATTCATATTTTTCTTTATTACAGTTAGTCTGTTTTCAGTTGCTTCATTACACAATCGTTTGAAGCCTGTTCCCTCTTCGAGTTCTAATCACTATTTTAATATTCTCGAACTTTCCCTCTCAAACTTTATTTACTTATTGAAAAGGAAAAAAACTCTTATGACCTTATTAACTACACCATGATACACATATTTGTCTTTATTCACCTTCGTACTTATAAGCACGTCAATATCTGTAATAACTTTGATTTCAAATATCAGGGGTTGTAAGTGGCTGATGAATAAAATGAATTCATATTATTCATTATCAATCTTTATTTTTGCTCTCTTTACTTACTTTTAATTGGGTGTAGTGCTGCTACTTTGATGCGGTGGTCGGGCTTGCCTATCGTGATGACCCAACCGAGCTATATTGGCTGGAACATATGTTCCTGCAGGTTCTACCATGCCAGGTAGGTCGATCGGAGAACGGTAAGACTAAAAGCAGCAACGCAAGGTCTGAGGGCGAAGTCGTACTGCTGACTGTAGAGGGGTGTGACGGCAGTAAGGTGTTTCCCTCAGACAACCAGCATTTGCAGCGATGCTGCCTTCTCACAAGGAAGGAAGGGGTTAGGAAAGGTCGATCCTAAAAGTTTCACACATCACCCTACTTCATGGATTTCCGTCTCCGGCGGTAAGGTCCTTTGAAGAACGGAGCTAACACGTCAAAAACCTCCCACAAAACGGCCGTTTGCGACCGTCCTTAAGCAGTTGTCCCTTTGGCTCTGCGGCAACGCTCTCAGGTCGTTAAGACCAACACCAATTCGACTTCCTTTTCAGGTTCCTCAAGAAATAACCTTCCACAGTGTGGGCAGCCGGGAAGTGATATCGGCCCTCATACCAGTAACAGCAAGCGAGACCAAGTTGATCACATGCAAATCCTCCCTACTACTCCTAATAACTCTCTTATCTCCAAGATTAACACTTCATTTCTACCTGACGTTTGTGCTGATGACGTCGCTCAGAATAATGACGAAAGCCCCACGACCAAACTAACCAGCTCAGAGAACAATCTCCATCAAAGCCCATTTTATAATTTACATATATATATAGAGCATCTCCCAATCCCTTCAATTGACTTTATCAGTATTGGCAACTTATATATTGTTTGCAGTTCTGTTAATGTCCTTATCTGCTTTTATTACGTTTTTCATTTTAATCACTTGATCTAACCAATAAGAAAGTTTAATTTGAATGAATATGTTATTTAGTTTACAATTTTATTCAGAAGTACCATTTCACAATAGACAGCAATAATAAGCTTGATATTAACTTAATATAAACGTTGTCTTGGTAACCATAAGTGTATTTTGTGGTAAATAGAAGAAAATTTTACTTAAGTTTTACTTTCGTTGTAAAACAGAAATATAGTTTGAGGTTTTTAAGGCTTTGAGATAAGATCCTTTCTCTGGTGAAACTCACTACTTAATATTATTTCTCTAAAATTTTGTTCTTTATGAAGTATGATTAGGCGTGGTTATTCCGGTTGAATATTTTTTTATTTATTTATAAAGTATGGCATTTCAAAAATGTCTAAACTATTATTATTTTCGAATTCATGAATAAGTTCCGGAGTTATTTTCTTACAATCTATCAATGACTAGTAAGTGATTATATTAAAACCGAATTCTCTTCTCGGTTTTGTTAGTTGTGTGAATGAAATTTGGTGACCTCATCGATTTCTTTATTAGAGTGTATAAGTAGATTTTTTAAAACGTTTTAGAACGTATTTTAGTCCAATCTTTAATTTGCTAACTGATACAGAAGGCTGACTTTTGGTCACATAATAATGATACCTTACATGTCTTAACTGATTCCATTCGATTTGAAAATAATTATCATGATCTTCATAAATACGATGTACGTATATGGATGTTACATTGATAAAATAAACCCTGTCTAACGTCTGTTCTTAACAGGAAACCACTTGGGCTATATCCAAAAAAGAACTTACGTAACTGTATGTACGCAGTCTGTTTAGACAAAGATTCCTTTATTCTACGAAACATAAGACAGGTACATTCTAGGTCTTCTATTAGAGCCTAAGCAAAATTGACGTAGTACTTTAAAATAAAAAGCTGTTTAAAAACTCTAAAAATGCTTAATTTATAAGTGCTGTATAATATAAAAAATAAAGAATGATTAATTTAATCCTGTTCTTTTTTTAAAAAAAAACGGAATGATTATGTAGTTTCTTAGTAAAATCACCATACTGATAGTATCTATATGTCATATGAGATTGAATGAACTATCTTTATTGATATTATGATAAACATCTTTTTTAAGCAAAAAAAACCCCCATCTAACCAGTAACTGAAAAGTTGACAGATAATATATTGCTATCTTCATCTTTCTCTAACATACATATGTATCTAATACTAAAAAGATTTATGGCCGAAAACAAAGTACAGGCAACTAACATAATTATTTTTTATTATTTAATTGAATTACCTTATTTTATTATCCATTTAGTAATGTATCAATTGTAGGTACTTTTATTTGATATACATATATAGTGATAACTATGGCAACCTACATACGTAGTACAAGTTATTGCATTCTATTGGATCTTTATCCTCTATTCATTTTCATCACGATTTATCGTCAAATAATCAATAAATTGCACTTGTTTGAATTGATTTAACTACTAAGATATAACACGTGATCATTTCCAAAAAAAATTATATTTTACATAACTAAAATAGATTTCGTTAACGATTAAACCAGTAATTTTCCTTATAATGTATGGATACATGAAACTATAAAAGTGTATTAGAGTTGGTATTAACCATATCAGTTAATTTTCTGACATATTTTATAATCTAAATGTTTTGAATAACGATTCACTAGGGACAATTACCATCTTATTAAAGATGAATTTTAATGGTATATAATGAAGTGTCAGAGAACAACAAAAAAAATACCCAAATTATTCATCAATTACATTTAAATATTCATGATTCTTTATTCATAAATATAAAATTAGATAGAATAGTTTATTCTGTAAGAAATTATTACTACATAAACATGATTAATTTGATTATCGCAAGTCTTACGATGGTTATATACATGATAACTAAACTGTCATTAATGTTTGTTTGGATATAGTTCAGATTTTAAAAAAAATAATTGTTATACGTATAGACAGATATACAATAAAGTCATTGTCATCAACGTTGAATTTTGTATACGTCACTTAAAAGTGTCCTAATGTATATATATAATAATATGTGATGCCAATATATAATTTGTTTATTTATGTGAATTCAAACACCTATAAATAATCTACTATTCATTCAATTTAATACAATTAAGTTTGTTTATATAAATTTAATTTACTGAACTGATTTAAAATATCTTTAGTATATTAATGTTATCCGACTCTTAAGATGTAGAATTTTTATTAGGTCATTTCAATTATATATCAATTATTAAATATTTTCACCATTACAATGGTTAAAATTTGTTCACACTTTCACTATTGATAGATCACTGGGCAGTGATCAATGTCATGTGTGTCAAGTCCTTCTTAATGCAGATCGAATGCTATCGAACAAGTTGCAATGTGGCCACTAGTCTAAGTGACCCGACATTGCGTGCACATGACATTGATCACCACTCAGTAATCAATCAATTGTGTATACATCTCAGTCTTACTAGAGGTCGGTCGCGGCCCGGATGGCTCAGTGGTAACGTCTCTGACTGTGAAGCACGGTGACACGAGATAGAGTCCGTCAAGGAGCAACAGTTCCCTCGAAGATTACAGATACACTTTGCTGATGAGTGAAAATTAGCACGAAACTCGGGTCCAGGGTTTCCTATTGACTACCTTCAACCACCATCTAATTGTTCACACTTTATAATCAAATGATTACAGAATAAAAATTATGTTTTTGGATTTGCAGGAAACGAGTTTAAAATCTACATTTATGTAAATAGGCATGTAGGAGCACAAATAAAACTACCTTCACTATCTATTTCTTTCATCCTCATACCCAAAACATATTCTTGTCTTATTAATATAGTTTAATTTTTTAATGAACGTTAAAGTCGAATCCCAATAAGCATTTTCTTTAATCATTATAAATTGGTTTACTTTAATAATTCTCAGTATAGGAGTCGTGATCATTAAGTTTTTAACTGAGATCATGAACCGACTTATGTCAGACCATCATTGAAAACCTGAAAGCACTGGACGGCCGTCTTCTCCTATTGTGGGATTCCTCAGCAGTGCGTATCCACGGTCCCGCCTCATGGGATTTGAACGCAGGGCCTTCGGCCACGCGCGATCACTAGACACTAACACCATTGGATGTCGGCTCAGTGGTCCAGTAGGTTAAGCGTTCGCGCACGAAACTGAAGGCACTCCGTTCAAATCCCGTGAGGTGGGATCGTGGATGAGCACTACCGAGGAGTCCCACAATAGGACGAGACGGCTGTCCAGTGCTTTCAGGTTTTCAATGGTGGTCTGAAATCAATCGGTTCATGATCTCATTTAAAAATTTAAAAAAATTCTGTTAAGTGTTTGTGTTTATTTAGCTTCAGTATTGAGAAAGTTATGATAATATAAAGGTTATTAACTCTTTCCAATAATAAACTAAAAGTTTTCTCTGAATATACTGTATTATAATTTGGCTTATAATTAGACAAATTATTTGAATTCCTTAGCAACAAAATGGAAATAATTTTTTCGTAGAAAAAATGAAACATGTGGAGATAACAGATCGATTTATGATATCACTTGATGTTTATGCATAATTTATGAAGAGTTGTCTCACCTTGAAAAATATCTAATGAAAAATAAATACCCAAGAGAATTTGTTATGAGGTATTGAAAGTCTCAACTACACTGTTGATAAGAATAAAACTTGTCTTGGATTCAAAGTAATCAAAATTTAGCTAAAGTAAAGTTCAAATTTATTTGTGAATTTATATGTACTTTTGGCATAAACGACATATATGGGACTAATATATTATTATGTACAAGGACTTCTGGGTATATTCCTCTAAACAGTTATTCACAAAGAAGTCAAGCATTTAAAAATTTCGATCACTAGGCACCTAATGGACAGTAAATGTAAGGTAGATGTCAAAAAATAAATATTAATCAGAGAATATCGCCATTAGTCTTTTGACTTTTATCAAAGTTATCTATCCAATGTTGGTAATGCAATAACCATTCATGTATTAGATTTTGTTTCGTCTTTACTTATTAATTTGTATTTACCACATCAAATGGTTTTCAACGGTTAAATAAGTATTTATTTTAACTGTCATTATTAAATATTTTGTTTTAATGGTTTTCTATATTTTTTTTAATTTCAACTTGACAGGCTAAGGCATTATCAAACTTCATGACAGTATCGTCAGTAATCTTATTGCAAAGTACAAGTGTTATTTGTTAATTTTATAATGAAAATAAATTGTACTTAAACTGGAATGATACCTTGATTTTAAGGATACAAAGAATATACTATTTTTAATTATGAACTTCTATGCTGAACAATTTCCTTTGTTTAAAATAAACTGATGACATAGTTAAAATCTTTACAGTTTAGAGATTCAAAACGATTACAAATAAGTTAATTTAAGTAGTATTTAGCTGTAATCAGAAGTAGAATGCCCACTAACATAATATTGAACTGAATAGAACAGAGAGGGAAACAATTGAAGAAAGATGTACAAACAGTGCATTCTTTATGAAACACTAAACTGGTTATCCTAACCTAAATTCTCAGTTACTACAATACTCCTGACTAATTTAAAACAACCCCCTTCCAGCCAAACAAGTTGGTGAAGCCTATTAGGCCCTTCTGGAGAGAAACAGGCCACATCAAAGCACTACACAACTGCCGGGACTAGAATAGTTGTTTCTGCAATCCTATGGAGTTTGCTCAATGACGAGGAACTCTATATGATACATGCACCACTTTCGAAAATTTTTTGTTGTTTTCTATTCCAAATGTAATTGTGCTATGTTTCTCTGTGGGTTTCCTAATCGATTGGTGGGTATAGGTAAGAATGGGTGATTAGCACGATCTCCACTACCAGGATTACCGCTCACGTTAGTTCATGAGTCATTCTTCTTATTATCCAGGAGGCACGACGCGGACGTGTGAGTCGGATTTAAAACAACTACTTATCAAATAATATCTTATCTATATTTGTCCTATCTATCATACAAATTTCTCATTAGAATCTTTAACTTTAATTAATGTTTTCTTTTCTTCAAAATATTAAATAGTAGTTAATAACAGATAAGCTTTAAAACAAAATTGTACAATTTTCAATATTTAAATTTCCTTAAATCGTTACTTAAACATTAAATAAGATCCAATGGATTATCAGAAAATATTTCATTTATTTATGGCAATTCCTTATGTAAATAATTTCGAAATTCCTTGTTTCTATATATATATATATATATATATATATATATAAGAGAGAGAGAGAGAGAGATAGGGAGGGAGGAAGAGAGAGGGGGATTGAATTATTGAATGTGTCTTTTAATCCCTCTTTCTATGTGCTATAAAAATTACTAAGAAAAAAAGATTGAAATCGTGAATAAATTATCAACTTATTAACTATATCATCAAGTAACTATTAGTCTTTAACTAATGAAAATGGACAATACTATCACTTAACTCATTATTATGACGTAATACATTGATATTATTTCTCTTATTTATCATGATATATTGAGCATTAATAATGTAACATTGATATTAATAAATAATGCTATTCCCGAGTGCATGATTTTCTTTAGGTTTTATTGCGCTTAGTATTATCGCTGTTAATGGTTACGGAGAAAAACTTCCGTTTTTTTTTGCGAAAACAGGCGTTGACAATAGATTACAAATACAATATCATTTATTATATAAAAATCCATATAAACATAAATTTTTGACATTTACGTTTCTTCACTTAAAGGATGTATAAATGTATTTTTAGGATAAATTAAAGGTAATTTAATCGTTAAACGCACTAATTGAATTTGTGAACTTTTAATAATCCATAAATATAAAGGTTATTTTTATGGGTTCATATAGTGGTGTGAACTGTTTTCGTAGTTTTATGATAATGTAACGCTCTTATTTTATTCTTGAATAAAACCGTTGAATTTTGGCTCAGTGACCTAGAGGTTAAGCGTTCGCGCGTCAGACAGGTAGACCATGGGTTCGAATCCCGCGGGATGGGATCGTGGATGCACACTGTCGAGGAGTCCCACAATAGGACTAAGCGGCCATCCAGGTGTTCCAGGTGGTCTAGCTTCAATTAACTCGTGATCTCAACTATTATTAAGGTCTAAACTTTATTAGAACATAAATATCAATTAATATTTATAATGCTAATGATAAACTGGTTTTTAGTAGATGAAATTTTCGGTTATTATTTCATATCTTACAATGTTAACTAATATCTTGTAACATTTTCAGTATGACTAACATCATTTTCGAAAGCTTTTTACAATAATTTTTACTACGGATTTGCTTAACTAACATTTGGATGATAAATAATTAAATTTTTATTTAGGATTCAACTGTCCATCTATATTAAAAGTTATTAAATGTATCGAGTGTTTTTTAACGAGACATTTTGAAAGAAATATTAACTTTTTTAATCTACCTCTAGACGAACTGAAGTATCACCTTTGGCTTGTTGGAATAAATAACTTGATAAAAGATTCCTTATCACCTGTATTACGAAAGAGACCAAACGACTTAGTGTATCCAACAGCTAGAGAGACTGTTTTCCCCCTCAAGATGCACTCGTACAGCTACTGCCAGAGAAGTTCTTCTCATCGTCTTCTTACCACGAGGGTGTTGTTTACGAAATCGGGAGGGTGAAAAGCGAATTTCAGGAGCTTAAACCAGGTTGGTGTGTATGGAGTCGAAAAACCCTGATTCCAAACTAGTAGTGCAATTATGCTCCATAATTGTGAGGGAACAAATGGCGTGTGAACCGATTCTTGGCCTAGGCTACCATGTGACTAGATATTCTTTTTAGAATTCTCTACAGCCTTAAAATATGATACAGCTGACGGCTGGAAATTATTTCCTGTGGCTAACAGTTTATAACTCATGTCATGAAAGCGTCATACACTGTCTTCTCGCTAAGGGGATGTGTTATTCCCGAAAGTGAGCGGTAAAGTGAACGTTTCATGGTTCGGGCGCTTTAGCTATGTCAAAGAATCCACCAAAGAGGATGAAAAACACCGATAATAAACAAACAGAGAACATAGGCTTCAGGATCCTAGGAAATGAATGGTGTATGAACCTTTTCAGTTTACCGTCTACCTTGGGATCACATTTCCTTACGTTACTTCACCGTCCTATGGATTTAATGGAACTTCACATGACATACTAAAGTTTCTCGAAAATTGAAATTGCGAATGAAAGTTTTATAAGAATTGATATCATCAGTGTAGTATGTAATAATACTTGGAAATCTTTTCATGAATTTCAATTGAATATTATCAGTAAACTATGTAAGTGATTACAAAATATAACTTTTTAATACTATGTATGTACAAGTTATGTTACATGATAAACATTGTGTCCCAAAACTGACCTTGTACGATATGTGGTGACAGTGATGAACGAATGTATCAGTGGTTTAAGGTTTTTTTTAAACGAACCTAATGAATTATTGGTGAATAAGAAATACACATATTTCACTTTAATACCTCAAATTTAAAAATGAATGTTTGCATGTATATGAAACCATATATCCAAGCTTATGCATCGATAAGAGACTTAAAATAATTGAAAAGATTATTTAGATTATCATTACTTTATGTTCTCCAACAGACTGTTTTTTGATAAATTTTCTAATTGAACGCCAGTTGTTATATCTAGTCGTCGCTAACTGTTATGTTGGAATCCCTTATTACTTATACTTGTAAAAACGAGGAACCACCGTTATTCTCATGACGTGAAAGTAAGAACACAAAGACTGATGCAAGTAAAAAGTTATTAACTCCAAAACACGACAACGACTCTAGTCGAAAATACACTCATTTATACATTGATTGGACATCCATTTTGATTAATAATTAGGATGAAATCACATATATGAAAAACACTTAGAGTCATATGCTAAGTGTCATACTGAGCATAGTTCATGTCAATTGAATACAAGAACATCGTATGTCATACAGAATAAAATGTAATATGGGAAAGTAGAAACAAATGTTAAGTGATGCCAACATAAAAATTAGCGACGACCAAATATAACAATTGACGTTCATTTAGATTTATCGATTTTTTACAATCTGTTTTCATTCGTCACCACAATTGCGTTATTTCATTATTACTTTATTGTATTTCCATTGTGTAGTTATATGATTAGTTCATTAAATTACATTTATTTTTCATATTTCCATATCATTCTACGAGTTTCCCCCTCCATGAATTTATGAGTAGTAATCATGAGATATCGAGATGCATTTTTTAGGCTGGTATTAACTTACGAATCATGTGATTCTCGTTCCCTGTAGCATCATTATTCTTATAGAGTCAGTCAAGAAATGAACGGAACAAAACCAAACAATTCGAGGTCCGAAAACTAAATCATACCGACTAATCCCTAATGATAAAATTACAGTAAACTACTTTCAAAGTGTATTATTTGAGAAGTAATAGTTACTTATTTACCTACAGGACCACATAAATCCATATTATTGACTACCGTCTCCCTTTCTTATTTTACACATCAACCAAATGTGTTATCAAATTTTCTTTTACAGTTCCCATGAAAGTAATATCGATTATTGGCCTCTGTTTTACATAACATGGTTTTCAATTGAACAACATAACTCACTGGCTAAAACTCTTCGAGTGAGTATTTTGACAACCTTTTTCAAACTTTAAAAAACACCTAAATTATTTATACTGCTTTCAATGCACAATAAACAGGCACGTGAGGTTAGAAAAATTTAATTCCTGCGAGGTGCAACGTGAGAATTATAAGGAGTGCTTATAGACAAACTGGAATTTTATGATTTGTCAAGTAAATCGCAAAAAGAATACAGAAATATTAGAGAAAACTCTAAAAAGTCATAAGGTTATCCATTTGAACTATGAGGGTTATTGGATAATTAGGCTTTCGAACAACTTAGTCAGTAGTGCTTATGCTCAAACGAAAAGAAATGGAACATATATTGTTTCTTACATGTAAAAATTTCATTACTAATGGATTGTAACTAGAGATTATTTTACATTTTAAAATGAAATAATTAATTCAACACAATGATTAAAGTCACCTTGGTAACACTTAAACAGTTTGCATGTGAAAATTCGTAAATAAAAATAAACGTAAGGAAATTTGTGAAATAGACTTTTCTTTTCAAAGCATTGAACATTTAATTAATTGTATGTATATGAATAATGAAAAATACGGTCGAAGTTGATTTAAACTCATTGAAAACAAGCCACTCCCAAAATCTAAGGTCAAATATTTTTCATTTATAATTGAAAGTATGCTAAAAATTTAGCTATTTAGCTAATCAAACATCTTACGGATAAATGAAAACTTTTAAATAATAGCGATGTGTTTACGTTTAGATCGGTATTATTTGTTTTGATGAGAGGATTAAATTGAATTGACAAACTATCATATTATTGTCAGCAGTGCGCATCCACGATCCCGCCTCGTGAGATTCGGACCCAGGACCTACCAGTCTCGTGCGTGAACGCTTCACCACTAGACCACTGGGCCGGCATCCAATGGTGTTAATGTCTAACCTCAACCAATTCACGAAATCGAGCGACACATCCACCATTGCTATCAGTGAGTTACTATCTCACAACAGACTCAGTTGAAACCCATTGGTCACTGCTTCTCACTAGAACTCCAGGAAATACCTCTTGAAGCTAACCAATAGTAAGCGTATGTTGATTAATATCAGAAGGATTTTTTATTGTCGACTTAGGCAACTTCATTATAGTCATAAAATAACTGAAAATTATAGTTCCTAGAAAAAATCTCTATAAATCATAGATAACAATTGAAGGGGAATAGCATAAATTCCTTTCACTTTTTTTGTTCTCATCAACTACTAATAATTTGATATATGCTAATATACTGAATAATATTAGGCAATCAACAATGACAATTAAACACTCGAAGTGACAGAAACTATTTATATTTTTATATTGACAAACATTAGATTATCTGAAAATAAATCAGAACAAAATAAAATTGGTTGTAATAGTGTTATAACTTGTAACCTTGTGCCCTGTTAATATAATGTAGTGCTACTGTCAATTTGAGAACAGTGGCACAGACCTGAACGAGCAGTCTAGAGTTCTTATCAGTCCTTCTTCCTGCCTAGCCCTGCCCATTGAGTCCAAAACACAAATTTCAGCCTCTGCGATATAAATCATATATTTCAAATATACTAAGTTTATATACAAACCAAACAGACCACATCGAACAAAAAAATAGAATAAAAAATTTGTACAAGATCTAGCTAAAAGTAGCTGTAAATTTACTAGACTGTAATTAATAGACTGGACAGAATTCAAGAACGGTGAATCGTACGTACATTTTTAAAATCAAGAAGATAATAGTTAATATAAATACGGATTTTATGACATAACCAAAATAATTGAAGTAATCCTAGGTACCAGATTGAGCATGTCTAATGAGGAATCAACAAAATGAAATTAATTAATAAGATTCTCCTTCAAGTATTATTTCTGTTTTATTTTAATTCATAAAAGGATATTGTAATGAATGTTACTTACAATATTGCCTATAAGTAGTATGTAGTGTAATGTGACTTGGAAGTTATCACAGTCGTTATCCAAAGAAAAAAGCTTTAAGAAATCAGAAAAAAACATAATGTATGCAGAATACAGTGAAGATCAAAAGGAAAATGATAGAATATATAAGTTAGAACCTTACAAATATCTGTGAAAATCCATAAGAGTTAAAAAGTTAATCAAACCATAATTAAGAATAGAATTCAGTTTCAAAATTACGCTTTTGTTCACTACAGGACATCAATCCGAAATATAATAAAAAAAATTATTGTTTTAACCAAATCATCAATAGTTTCCATGTTTCATTTATTGATAATTGTCAATAGTTTCTAATTGATGATACAAATATTTGATTTGACCTTGAAGTCTTTATTCTAGATTTGCAATGTTAACATTCAAAATACTTCAGTTTGCTTCATGTATTTATTGCTGTACTTTTCTTTTCAGTAACAAATCTTCTTTTTTTTTCTTTTTTTTGTTTGAAACATGGTCAAACTAATCTGAATACTTCATTCATCATATGATTTAACTAACAAAATCATTCAGTACTGACACATTTACTTCAATCGTTATATGATATCCCCATTTATTTAATGATTGTTTACTTCATATAAGATATGGATACTAATAAATCATAATCATTTATCAATAAATAATATATTTCTAATATCCCAATAAGTAGAAAATTAGATTTTCTGACGTTTCGTGACTTAGTGTAAGTCACTTCTTCAGAGAATAAAAAAATAAAAAAATCATTTATGTTAATATCAGTGGATTGGTACTGTAAAAACAATAAATTAAAGTATTGTAAACTGATATTGTTGATGAAGTTTTGTGTATAACTTATTGATTTGTTAAAAGTTTACTAAACATTTCTGATTGAAGTAGAAAAATTCAATTTAGTAGGTAAATGGCTCTTAAAAAACTACATTGTCATTTTATCAGCTATTGAATAAATGTACCATAAAGATTAATTAATGATATAAAAGTTTCGATTTGATAGAAATATCTCAGCTAATATGCGATTGTATCTCATCACGAACAAGAAAGTGCTACGCACACACAATCAGTTGCACTGATCCTGTACAAAGAAGAACGAAGAGCACCTAAAGGATAAGAACTTCATTAATCCAGAAACAACAAAGTATACTTCAAAACAGAGAAGAAGAAAAGAATTACAATGAATGTTATTCAGTGCTATACACATACCAATGGTAGCAATGAAAAACAAGTAAAATCAGACTGACGAGCGGCTGCAGTAGATCGAAAAAAATTGCTCAGGAAACAACCTGACCATCCTAGTGGAAGAACTAAACGCCAAGGTTCGGTTGGACAACACCGAGTATCAAGATATCACAGGACAACATGGACTGACTAAAATAAAAGGACGAGAAATTTGCAAATATATATGCATTCAACAAAATGGTTATGGATGACACAATACTCCCTCACAAACGCATACACAAAGTTACATGCATCTCACTAGATCACACTACACAGAACCAGATAGATCATATTTATATCACTAAAATATTCACAAGTTCAATGAAAGACGTGAGAAACAGGAAACGACAACACTCAGTAACAGATTACTAGCTTTACAAGATCTACTCAAAGAAGAGAAAGCTACTACGGAGAAGAACTGGGAAGGAATTAAGGGTGTACTAATTTCAACGTCTCAGGAAGTGCTGCATCATAAGTAGCATTATCATGATGAAAACATCCCTATCGATGTCTTAGATAATATTCAAGCATTATATTGGAATCGTGGAGGGAAACGGAAAAGTGAATGATCAAAGAACACAGTGCTTTGTAAATTGGAAGCAGACATGAAAAGGATGAATAGCAAAAGGAAATAGCTGGAAAGAAGGTTAGAGTAAAGAGTTGGATGGAGTATGATTTTGGGAGGCCTATTTTCAAAGAGATTGAGGTACTAAATTTTGATAAACTGAAAATGAAAGTCTTCATTTTCTCATCATTCAATAAATTTGATCTCAGTTACTGCTTGCCAATTTATACAAATCAATAAACCAAATTAATTAGAAATCTATCAAACGATTGTTTACATTCAGCTAATATTTCACATCTATGCGCATAATGATGAAAACGACAGAATCACATTCTATACTAACATTGTTGTGGAAAACCATCAACTGATTATAGTTATGTCCAAAGATGAAGAATAAAATCAATGACAGAATAATTATTTCTTTATTAAAAATCAAATATAATTTATCTACAAATAGATCTACATCAATTGAACACTAACTAACTGTGCATTGATTTACACGAAAATTTGGTTTATTTGTTGTCAGAAAAAAAAACGAATACATGGTGGTATTTTTGTTCGTTTTAAGATTTATTCACATGGGATGTGCGTTCATAAAGAGAAATAAACAAGAATTCGTTCAGTGTTCAAAAGCATTGATTTATAACATTGTGATAATTGAGAGAGGAATTTGTGAATAGTACATCGATTCAATACTGATTGGATCAATTAAGCTACACAGTGTGTGTCAGAAGTAATTAGGAAAAACTGTTAAACAAATTAACGAGATTGTTATTAATAGACGGTTGATGGTTGATGCAGTTAAGAGAGTGCTTTTGAAATCATCAATGTGGCAGATCAAATATAGACAGAAAAAATGAAATACTGAAATCCATTGAAGCATTATTCAAGTACCATGTCTGTAAATCGAGAGTTGTCTAAAAGGTGAAACTCTGTTGTTAGACTAATGGCATTATTCAGCGATTATGCAATGAATACTTTAAGCTTGCAATCACATGGATATCAAAAAAGCTCTCTGAACATGTATATTGTATTCAGTATTTAAAACATCTGAAACCATAGATAATTGTTTATCTAATTAGTGACCAACTTAAATCATAAACATTGGTTAGTACTTTTTAAATAGTAGCTACTATCTTGACATTGTGTTCGACCTTACTTTCTGTATTAACCAGATCGAGCTACATTGGTTTGAGTTACTGTACTTTCAGGTTTCTCTGTACCAGGTAGGTTGGTTGACGAACAGTGAGATTAAAAACGCGAACTCATGCTGTGGAAAAATCTTCACTGTTAAATACATTAAAGTGTAGCAAGAATAGTATGCTTCTCCCAGACAACCAGCATCTGCAATAATGTTGCAAAACCAAAACGGACGGAATGTGTTGGAAGGGGCCAGTCCATAAAATTTCAAATATCATCTTACCCATGGATATTCGGTAGCAGGGTCTATTGAAACACGAAGCTGATACACCGATACAATTCTCATAGAACAGCCGCACGTTATTCGCCACAAGCAGTTCACCATTCGGCTCTGTGATCAAGCACCAAAATTGTCGACATGAAACTCGGTGACTCTCTTCTCGCGTAAGACCGACAGTGTTGAAATAACTGTTCACATTTGCACTGTTAATTATCATTGATCAAGATTCATAAGTTCATATGATATTCACACGCATTGATCATCAAATTTTTCAACACCTATTCAACATCCCCTTCAATTTGAGGACAATAAATATTTTTCACTAACATTCTTCTGTGTCGAGCTGTTAACTGATTAATAAACTGTTCAATATGCAGAACTCATCACAAACATTTATATCAATGTCTTGGAAATGCATCCAGTCATGTTCCCCTCATTCATATGTAATAACATGTTCATCACTGCAGCTGATGTATATATTGTGGATTTGTTGTTAATGTCTTGGTTCATTGAAACACTGTTCCATTTTTGTTGACCATTCGGAAAACCGATGCATGCGGTTCCAATCTTGAGTTCAGTTTGCTTTCAGAAATTGTCACTAGCATTTGTTTACAACTCCAATAAAGTTCATTTCCAATTCAAATTTCATTGAGCAATTGGAGAATATACAAAACTCAAAACAACTGTCTGTCAGCCATCATCAAATTCAGAATCTTCAATACGATTTTCAAGACAGTTCTACTGTATGGAACTCAGACTTCCACAACAACTACTACTACCATAATCAAAACAGTACAAGTATTCTTAAACAATTGTCTATGTATTATACTCAATATGCGTTTGTCGGATACCATCATCAACAGCGTAGTGTTGGAGAGAATAATAACCAGCTTCCAACTGAGGAGGAAATTGGGAAAGGATGTTTGAAGTGAGTCTGTTAAACATTGAGGAAATCATCAAATCATATCATGAGACCTGTGTCAAGTTGGAATTGTGACTGGAAAGGTAAAATTTGATTATCAAAGAACACACTGAGATGAGACAAGAATTGAGAGAAGACATGAAAATGATAAATAGCTTTGGTAATTCATCTCACTCTGTCCTGGGCCTGTATCAATTCTTGAATAGTAGTAAATAATAAAATGATTTAACAATTTTTTTTATATACCTTGTAGAATTTTAAGTTAAAAACCGCTTATTCATTAAATAATTTTTTATGTCATTTGAATTAAATGTAAAATTATGATTTTGTAATAAAATTTAGTTCTCAGGAGATTAAAACAGCACAAATAGATAACTATCGATGAGAATAAAGTTTTTTTCAAAAAAACAAAAATAATAAATTTCAAATATAAACTTGGGAATAGTAAAACAAATAAACAACTAACCAACCGAATTAAAACATAATGAGATACATGTAATCAATTATTAATCAGCAATGATACAACTTCATTTAAATTAAAATTTCATTAATGTACCAAATAGTTGTTATGTAAACTATATTATCAAATCAAATTCAAGGTATGATGATTGACATATTCTTTCAATAATAATTTTAACCTTATAATATGTATATATGGTAACAACATTATGATAACCGATAATTAAAGTATTAAATTTAAACTTATTCAAACAAATATAACTGATTTTGACAGCTTATACTTAATTTTAACTTTAAAAGAGAACTTTTATGATCAAAAATTGATAGCACTTATTCATTTATTCGTACAATTATTGAAAAAAGTAATAATGAACCTTAATCATATTTGTTAAGTCATAGCTTCATGAAAAATGTCTTTAAGAATTTTATTAATACTTTAGTAAGTGGCTGCTTTATCCTTAAAGACTTAAGTTTACAATTCTCCCTAACTTTTCTATGAACAACTAACATATTCACATATTTACGTTATATTGAATTACTTACCTTATCGCTCACTTAGTTACTTATGCCGTATAGAGGAACATAGGCCTCCCAACAACATACTCTATCAAACTGTGTCATGGACAATTAATTCCAGTTGATTAAAAAGCTATTCATTCTTTTCATGTCTTCACTCAATTCTCGTCTCATCGCAGTGTGTTCCTTGATAAACCAACTTTTCCGTTCCCTTCACAATTCCAACTTGACACAAGCCCAATGATGAACTCATTGAGGCGAATAACATGCGGCTGTTCTATGAGAATTGTATCGGTGTATCAGCTTCGTGGTTCAATTGGCCCTGCTACCGAATATCCATGGGTAAGATGATATTTGAAATTTTATGGACTGGCCCCTTCCAACACATTCCGTCCGTTTTGGTTTTGCAACATTACTGCAGATGCTGGTTGTCTGGGAGAAGCATACTATTCTTGCTACACTTTAATGTATTTAACAGTGAGGATTTTTCCACAGCATGAGTTCGCGTTTTTAATCTCACTGTTCGTCAACCAACCTACCTGGTACAGAGAAACCTGAAAGTACAGTAACTCAAACCAATGTAGCTCGATCTGGTTAATACACAAGGTAAGGCCGAACACAATGTCAAGATAGTAGCTACTATTTAAAACGTACTAACAAATGTTTATGATTTAAGTTGGTCACTAATTAGATAAACAATTATCTATGGTTTCAGATGTTTTAAATATTGAATACAATATACATGTTCAGAGAGCTTTTGCGATATCCATGTGATTACAAGGTTAAAGTATTCATTGCATAATCGCTGAATAATGCCATTAGTCTAACAACAGAGTTTCACCTTTTAGACAACTCTCGATTTACAGACATAGTGCTTGAATAATGCTTCAATGGATTTCAGTAATTCATTTTTTCTGTCTATATTTGATCTGCCACATTGATGATTTAAATAGCACTCTTTAAACTGCATCGACCATCAACCGTCTATTAATAGCAATCTCGTGAATTTGTTTAACAGTTTTTCCTAATTATTTCTGACACACACTGTGTAGCTTAATTGATCCAATCAGTATTGAATCGATGTACTATTCACAAATTCCTCTCTCAATTATCACAATGTTATAAATCAATGCTTTTGAACACTGAACGAATTCTTGTTTATTTCTCTTTATGAACGCACATCCCATGTGAATAAATCTTAAAACGAACAAAAATACCACCATGTATTCGTTTTTTTTCTGACAACAAATAAACCAAATTTTCGTGTAAATCAATGCACAGTTAGTTAGTGTTCAATTGATGTAGATCTATTTGTAGATAAATTATATTTGATTTTTACTAAAGAACTAATTATTCTGTCATTGATTTTATTCTTCATCTTTGGACATAACTATAATCAGTTGATGGTTTTCCACAACAATGTTAGCATAGAATGTGATTCTGTCGCTTTCATCATTATGCGCATAGATGTGAAATATTAGCTGAATGTAAACAATCGTTTGATAGATTTGTAATTAATTTGGTTTATTGATTTGTATAAATTGGCAAGCAGTAACTGAGACCAAATTTATTGAATGATGAGAAAATGAAGACTTTTATTTTCAGTTTATCAAAATTTATAACTTCAATCACTTTTTTTAAAATCCAACTGGATTTTCTATTGCTTTCGATGTTCGTATGTTTTCTATTTATTTCAACTTGTAGATGTCGACGTGGATATGTGAATTTAGTTCCTGTATGTGTTTTTCATGTTTATGTTTTTTTTTCGTAATTTCCATAACGTTTATCCTTTTATTTTCTGCTTCGTTGATTATTTCTAATTGTGCTCTTGCTTTCTGTTACAAGTTATACCAAAACTTCAATGATAATAATATTGTGAATAATAATAATATTAATACTCTCATTACACTTCCGTTCATCAACACCACATTGCATGATGTGGAGAGAGAGTCTGTTTATCATAGTGAATTAAAATGCAATAATTTATTTATGTTAAGAAGAATACAAGTCAAGTTAAGCAAAATGTTTCGTAATCTCGTTTGCTTTGTTTATCATCAACTGGCTTAATGATAACGAGAAATTGATTAACATATCGGGAATAAAATAAATTATTAGCATACAGTTTTGTAGATTGTTGAATTTCAGTGAATTCATAAACCGATAAATGTCAGAACAGCGTTGAAAATCTGAATATTGAGCGGCCGAGTACTCCTAGCATGGGATTTCTCAGCATTGCACAACATCGTCTACTGAATCTTCCACTCTGTTCAAATCTTTTCCTAGCATTGATAACAGTGTGATACCTGTGTGGCCCTCATATTTGCTGAGATCTCGCTTCCTTTGTATCTTGTTGAGATATCCTTGTTTCCAGTCTGTCGGCACTTGTTCTTCCTCTCGAATCGTCTTGAATAGGATGTGGACCTTTTTTGCAGTTAGTTCTATGTGTTACAACAGTGCTTCAGCCGGTTTACGGTCAGGTCTTGTAGATTTCATACTCCTCACTCGTCCGACTGCCATTTCGATTCCTTCGATCGTTGGTGGAGTGACACATATAATCATATAACTGTGTATGCTGCGTCGATGTTCGATGTGTTCAGTGTGTCTGATCTGTTCAGTGGTTGTTCGAATTGCCCTACCAGCTGTCTCACTGCTTTCTAACTTCATTGATTGGCTTACTCTGTTTGTTTTTGACTGATCACACTGCTTCACTATATTTGCTTGCTAGTTTCTTTGTTGTGTCATATAACTGTTCCATATTTTTTGTGTTTCATCGGTTTCCGCTGTGGTTGCCATGTCCTCCACTTATTTGTGCTTGTCATGTGAAGTGCTTCACTACACTGTGTTGTTTGCTTCTCTGTATTCGGTGAGTGCCTTGACTCTATCTGCTCTCATTTGACTGATGTTAATCGCTGTCTCCTTCTTTTTAATTCTTTCTTGAATCTTTCCATGTTTTCGATGAAGATACATTACTCATGATGATGTATTTTGAAAATGAGCACCTCGTGACACGTTGAATTTAGTGCATCTTCCTTTATCGCTTTTCATTTTACTTTCATGTTAGCCTTCTCTTTTTTCAGTAGATGTTGTAATCTAGGAACCTGTTGTTGAGAGCTATATTGAATTCGTTGACTTTGTCAGTGTGTCGAAGAAAGTTTGTACTAAACATTTCTGGTGCTGTTCCACCATTTCTCGTGCTTCTTTAGCTTTAGTTTAATTTTGGTAACCACGAGGCAGATGGTGATGTGAAGTTATATGAGCTTCTCTCCTGATTCTCACGTCTTCCATTGAACTTGTGAATATTTTAGTGATGTAAATATGATCAATCTGGTTCTGTGTAGTATGATCTATTGAGACCGGTGTAACTTTGTTTATTCGTTTGTGGAAGTTTATAGTGTCACTCATAACCTTGTTGAATGCATATATATTTGCATTCTTGTCATTTTGTCTTATTCAGTCCATGTTTTCCGATGATATTTTGATACTAGGCGTAGTCCATTCCCATCATGATAGTTACTTCTTTTCCTGATCACTTCGCTAATTTTGATTGTAGCCTCGAGTAATACTGATCTTTATCATTGTCGTTGCTATCCTTGGGGGAGGCATAACATTTGATAACATTCATTCTGATTGCCTCCTACTTTGTTTTGAATGATGCTTTCATGATTCTGGGTTCATGAGATTCGCGTCCTACAGGTACTTCACCCGGGTTTCGGAACTGGCAGTTGTTCTTAAAGAGGTACAGGCGGAGTTACTTTCATGACTAAATTAGATTAATGGATAAAATTCCGATGTCCTGTGAAGCCTTTTATAACCTTAAAATTTATTTATAAACATGATTTTTAAAAGCCATACGTGTGTACTCTACATATTTCGTATTACCTATGCCTAAACGAGTTTCAATACTAATAGATTATAATATATTTATTTATTTGAGCCTGTTACCTATCGTGGAGCATAGGCCGCTGTTCAGCAGCCTTGATCATATGTACTACCATTCGTTTTTTCATGTATTAGTAAATGGATGATTTCACTAATCATTCATTAGTGTATAATTCAATATTCTACCGATAGAACATAATAACATTTGGCCAAAATTCACTTCTAAACCATTCACCTCCAACATAATTTGTGTATATGTCATTTAGTGACAAAAATTCTATTTTCCCTAGGTAAACAACGTCTAATTTCGTATTATTTAGACGCTCTATCTTTTGTGATTCATACTGAGTGGATGGATTTATTAATAATATTTATGATAATATATTAATTTAAAGCCTTACGTTTTGACATTTTATTTCTAACTAACTTTGTGGATCAACTTCAATAGCACCGGTTAAATCAGGTCACATTTAATCAAACAAGTTATATTGTTTGTTTATTGTACTAGTATACATCATTCTATCGATGTAACGTAGTAAAGACTATAAACTTACCATAACATTTGTTTTAAGCACAAATAATTTATACTATAATCTCAACTATAGTTTGACAGAATAATGTTGTTTACTAAGGTAACCAATCAACAAACTTTTCAACCGTCGGTACAAACATTATATCATATCTCATAAATAACCTTATATCCAATTCTTATGATACTAAACAATTTTTTAAACTATCTAATAACATTTCCGTTTTAACAATAGTTAAAATTTATGTATACCATAAGTTAATCCACCTATTGGTGACAATGAAAAATAAAATGACTTCTGTTTAATAGGTCATATTCTTTAAAATTGTGCTTGTATGTACATTTATTAAGATAAGGAATAAATTCAAATAAACGAAACCATATACATCATGAAAAAAAGATTTGACCATTTACATTCTAAAAGTTACTAATCTAATGAATTCTGAAAACAAAATCTATCTAGTTCTATTGAAAAGAACGGTACGATTACCCTATAGAACTAAGGTCAATTCATACAAATCGTACAAAATAAATTCTACTGGTGCTTATTGTTAATTATCATTGAAAAAAAAGAGAAATAGATCACTAGGAGAGTATTTCATTCCAAACGGATTTCGTAAACAAGGTATCTCAATCTCATGTTCCCAGCATCAGTCACTTAACATTATGTAAAGAATACAAATAATCTTTAAAAGCTCTCTTAAACGAACCAAAACCTAATTGATTTACAGGCCAGTATTGATCGATATTAGATTCATAACATGAGTATTTACATTTCCAACTTTCTAACTTTGTGGTAAAATCATTTTTCGATTCTGTAGGTCTTCTATAGTACACTTTGTTGCTAGGTTCTAACACTGAATACGAACATGATGAAATTTCTCATATTTCAGGAATTATTTAACTTCATTTGTTCAGTACAACAACTGTTTTTATTACATATCAAGCATTAAATCTTGATGATATTACTAATATTTCTAGGTGCTAAAAATTTGGACGAATTCTGTTTTCTGATGTTTATCAAATAATAGCTAAGTTTGAACAAGTTGAGAAACGATTTACATAGTTACATTCCTGAAAAGCCATTACCCAGCAGGATATAATTAGCTTCAGTAAAATAATATTTGATACAGTTTAAACGGAAAACTAATGACATAAAATCTAAACCAAATATATTTAGATTGATCAGAATAGTTGACCAGTTCAGACATTTTGTCTAAGAATGAAATTTTTTTGTCTGATAAGATACAGTATTTTCTAGGAGAGAAGGAAAAAAAAGTCATAGTTTGAAAATTATGTAGAAATGTCACGATCATCGCTAGGTAATTTTTATTCACTATTAAGAATAGCTTTATTTGTTTGTTCATTTAAACTTTAAGTAAACAGTAAATTTCAAGTTTGTTTCACTTATGAAGACGCTATGAAACTAAGTAAGTTTTGAACATAATAAATAAATTCAAAGTAATATGAACTAAGTTTGAATAATTTTTTTCTGGTAAGCAATTTTTAGCGAGTTAGTTTTCTACGGGATGTATCTGGATGATGTAGACTTCGCAGATGATCTGGCCCTCCTATCGCAATCGCAACAACAAATGTAGGAGAAAACGACCAGTGTAGCAGCAGCCCCAGCAGCAAGAGGTCTCAATATACACAAAGGGAAAAGCAAGATTCTCCGATACAACGCAGCATGCAACAACTGAATCACACTTCACGGAGAAGCTTTGGAAGATGTAAAAACCTTTACATATGTGGTCAGCATCATTGACGAACACGGTGGATCTGATGCAGATGTGAAGGCGCGGATCGGTAAAAAAGAGCAGTATATTCATAACTGAAGGGCAACTGGAACTCAAAGCAACGGTCAATCAACACCAAGGTCTGGATTTTCAATAGAAATGTCAAGACAGTTCTATTGTATGGGACGGAAACCTGGAGAACTGCGAAAGCCATCATCTAGAAGATACAAGTGCTAATTAGCAGCTGTCTATGCAAAATACTTCAGGTCAGTTGGCCAGACACTATTAGCAACAACCCGCTGCAGGAGAGAACAAACCAAATCCCAACGGAGTAAGAAATCAGGAAGAAGCACTGGAAGTGGATAAGACACACATTGAGGGAAGCACCCAACTGCATCACAAGGCAAGCCCCTAGATGGAATCCTCAGGGCCAAAGGAAAAGAGGAAGATCAAAGAACTCATTACGCCGAGAAATGGAGACAGATATGAGAAGAATGAACGAAAATCGGATAGGACCGGAAAGGAAGGCCGAGGACAGAGTGGGTTGGAGAATGCTGGTCGGCGGCCGATGCTCCATTAGGAGTAACAGGCGTAAGTAATATGAACTACTGTTGTTGTTTGTTGTGTTTTTACTTTATTCTTTGGTTTTTAAAAGTAAGATAATAGATGATGTCTGTAAAATAAATTATACAAATTAATATATAAATGTATATTTTATTCACAATTGATTGATAACTGGGTGGTGATCAATGTCATGTGTGTCAAGCCTTTCTTAGTGCAGATTGAATTCAATCGACCAAGTTGTAATGTGGCCACTAGTCTAGGTGAACCAATATTGCGTTATAATGGTGATTGGAGGTAGTCAACAGGAAACCCTGGACAAGAATTTCGTGTTAATCGGCATTCATCAGTAAGGTGTATCTGTAGCCTTGAGAGAACTGTTGCTCCCTGACGGATTCAATCCCGTGTCACCCTGCTTCACAGTCAGAGACGTTACCACTGAGCCATCCGGGCCGCAACCGACCTCTTGTAAGACTGAGATGTATACACAATTGATTGTTTACTGGGTGGTGATCAATGTCATGTGTGGCAAGTCCTTCTATTTTACATTCGAAGCTAATTAGTTCACTGTTCTAATCTTTTTACATCCATGTTGTATGAGGAACAATTGCAGTTATTATACCTTAATCAACCTTCGCCCTAGTTGTACTGATAATCAACTAAAAGTATAAATAACTAAAATTGAATTCAAGAAAGAAAGAATCTAACATTAAAATTAACGTAAACATAAAAAGAAAATACTAGTGTAGAAAAAAAACGGGAGAAATATTCTCATGAGACATCATGGGTCAATTTAGTAGGCCAAAGCAAAACTAAACAAAACTTTCCTATCTAATCAAGTTTTTTTTCTCAGGATGACAAAAAACAACGTTAATAATAATGCAATTAGGTAAATACAATTAAATGATCCGTGCTAACTTGAAAGCTATTATATTTATGAGTGAAGAATAATAAACAAACATAAGCTACAGAGTGCTCGCTTGAAAAAAATAGTCTTTTAATTAAAAACAATGGCTCGCGAATAACGTTTAGTATGTTTAGTATATCATGGAGAAATCGAGTTCATTGAGTCTATTCTTTTAATTTAGATTCTATCAAATATCAGCATTTCATCCAAATGTCATGACAAAAGCATAATATTTTCTGGAATGAATTAGAAACGAAATGTATCTTTTGACTCCATTCTGTTATATGCTTAAACAAATATTGCTCCAAACTACCAGGTATCCCCTTGTTGACACGTGCCAAATATCACGAAACCTAAGTTCAGCTTTTCCAGTCTACGACCTCTAACCAAGCGAAGTCTTAACATACGACACGAGATGTCGAGTTGCTTATATTAGTGGGTACATCGTAACTTGATCGATAGAGGTTGACCGGTACTATAGAGGATAGGAAAAATATTACATTGATCACTGATAAGTGTTTGATTGATTGCGAATTGTCTGATACATTCGACCTATGCTAACAGATACAATAAAAGTACTTGCTTCTTAAAAATTCTGAGTGATCGATTTGTAGTTTAAGCAGTGTTAGTATAAGAAAAATCATGAAATAAATCTGAAGCGTATTAGCTTCACAGTGAATGAAAAACAAAGTTAATTTTATTTCACTGATACTGATTATTTTTATAAACTCAAAATTAAGGGAATATAGCTTGTCGTTAACCAATATTGTATTAGTTTGAATACGTTACATTTTCTAAATGACACGGATAGAGACAGGTTTCTACCTCAGTATAACGGAAGATGGCTGCGCGATTTTGTGGATTGGTTGAGGCTAGACATTGACACCATTGGATGTCAGCTCAGTGGTTCAGTAGGTTAAGCGTTCGCGCGCGAGACTGAAGGCTGTGGGTTCGAATCCCGCGAGCGGGATCGTGGATGCACAGTGCTGAGGACTCCCACAATAGGACGAAACGGCCATTCAGTGCTTCCAGGTTCTTAATGGTGATCTAACATCAATCGGTTCATGATCTCAATATAAATTTGCTCATTTCTCGGAATTTCTTCATCTACTTACAGCTTCGAAATTATGTTCAGTATATTTTTGTGGTCATTGTTAAATTTGATTGAAATCATAGTTTAACAACCGCTGAGAACCTGTGAACACTGGACGGCCGTTTCATCCTAACATGGATCTCAGTTTGATTCCCAGGTGTGAGGTACTGAACTGTTGATAAGTCCAATCCTAGGGTAAATCGACTTTCCAGTGCTTCCAGGTTTTTATTGGTTTTGTAACTTTGATTGGTTTGTGATTTTAAGGAAATTAGAAATAATAGTAATGGTTATGTATATTGATCTACTCACTTTATTTCATAAACCCAGAAGAATAAGTATCAATGAAAATGAGTATACAAATGTTAAACAAGCATGTATATATACATTCGCAGTTCAGCCACTCAACTTATCCCCATATGATTTTGATGAGCTTCTCAAGTAATTTATAGTGTCCAAAAAGATCCCATTTAATTTCCCTATCCACAATATCGAAAGATTTCTCTTAATCAACAAAGTTGATTTATAGTGATGCGTTTCATTCAATTGATTGCTCAACAATAATTAGTCATGTACCGATTTAGTCGGTATATAATCTATTTTTACGAAAGTCATACTTTCGATCATGAAGGCGAGTGTCTATCAAATCAGCTAGTATTCTGCTTGGTTCTTGATATGTCATCAGTAGCTGTGTTGGATTGTTTGTTCGATGGAAATTACTAGAGGAATATGCTACAAAAACATTATATTACTACTTTTGATCCTGATCAAACTTAAATTTCTAAACTATATAGAATAAATGCTACATAATTTATTTTTGAAAATAAAATAAGAATTACAATTAGTTTTAGTCAATTCTTAAAAGTTAACCTTTTAACATTTTACATACTTTTGTCCTTATGATTATAAGGTAGAATCATCTCTTTTTATCTTACTATTAGATCTTATCTCCATAACATACTGCATTCATCAATGCATGAACATTAACAGTCTGATTTTTTTAGTATATTCATATTGTATGGAATCAAATGTTATTTACACTGAATAAGTAGAATAAGTTAAAAAAGAAACTTCTATTGTAAGTTCATTATTTATGAATAAGAATATTGAACAACATAGTCTTATTTGATACTTTTTATAGATAAAAACGAATAAACAAATTCTAGAACAATCAGAAACAGTCCATAAGGTTGAGGTGAACTTGTATATGAGACAAAAAAGAAGGAAAGTTTAGATTTCAGAAAAAAGCGGGAAATTTTATTTATTTTAATGATCAACATTTTTGGGATTCATATTTACATAAAGGTAGATAGATAGATAACTATGAATTAATGCATAGATAGATAATGAGTGTTTAGCAAGAGATAAGTAACTATATCATGTAATGGTATAATCTAACGAACCATTAATCTTATAAAAACATTCACTAAATTCAGTTTGTTCAATAGTTTACAAAACATCTTTTTTCCCCTCTTTTTCTCTCTCAAGAAAAAGTAATTATACTGACAGTAAACATGTTTTAAAAGATAAACAGAACATAATTTCTTACTCATAATTAGTTTAATAAATGAGTTTACATTGTATTTACTTATATTGTATCAATCATTCATTATCAGTAATACTATTCATAGTAATAGTTCACATTGAACATACCATCAATTTATTTACATGTTTTTCATCGGTTAATAAATATAAATCTTCAAATGTACAAGCTTAAATCAACAATGTTTACATTTATTCTGGAATCTGTCGTACAATAAAGTAAGCTCAGTTTAGTATATTCAAAGTACTTGATTATATTTAAGTTTATGACTGCATGTCTTGTTGAAGAAAAAACAATACAACGATAAATGGTATTAGTGATAAATAATTCCCAGAGGATAATGTATTATGTTGCCCTGTGAAGTTTACTTATCATTAATAAATGTAATTCATGTAAATTATAAGTAAACTCAAAATGTGTAAATCTCAGCAAGGATAAAATATAAAATAACAAAGTATAATATATCTTAATGATTTTTAAAAACAATTTCACCCTAATTACAGGAAATATATATATATAACCATTTGTTTGCTTACTGTTAGCTGTTTCTTACTAAAAATAAATGGAGTATTAAAACAAAACATTGGTTCGACAAAAGCATGGCTTATTACAATACAAGAATATTTCTTAAACAATAATTAATCACATTGTCGTGATTAGTAACTTGTTGATTTACCGGCTAAAAGAAAAAAACAATAAGAGAAGTGTAAGAGAGAAAGAGAAAGAGAGAGAGAGAAGAAAAAGAAGACGATACTAGTATTTACCATAAATATAATAAGTATATACTTATGTTTCATTTATTATATAGTGAGCATTAATTCAAATTAAACTACATGTTTCATAAATAGGCAGGTAAGACAAAAAATGTTCTGTCTTCATTTATAAATAACGAAAAAATATTTTAAAAAAACCCGCAAAAAAAGCACTTTATGTTGCTTGTTCAATGCTGTGATTGTTTTCTGTCATGATCATCTATTATTAATGTTAATTATAAGAAAAGAAGAAAGGTTAACAAGCCTTTCTACATCATTAATATAATAGGCAAATAATGTAAATTATTATATTTATTTATAATGTTCACACTGTGTCATGTTTTACACAATGAAATACAATTGATGCTGCGAATGTAAATTGTTCATCAATACACTACATCATTCATTTTTTTGTGTTTTTTTTCTTTTGTAAATATTTCAATAACAAAAGTTTTCAATAAGATTTTACATATTTCACGTCAAACTTATCTGTTTACTTTTCTTTGATACTTGTTTGATATAAGTCGGTAAACGTGTATTTGTTATGCCAATAAATATTTTACCGAATAAAACATCCAATAAACGGAATGATAATAAAATCGAAAAGAACCATTCAACAAAATATTATATCAAAAGTAGTTTTGTGGATATTATAGTACTTTTAATGTTTGAGATCATTAGTCGGCTAAAGCTAAATCACTATGGAAAACCTAGAAGCACTGAACAGACGTTTCGTCCTATTGTGGGACTCCTCATCAGTGCTCATCCACGAGTCTGTTGTGAGATGACAACTCACTAAAGACAGTGGTGGACGTGTCGCTCAATTTTGTGGATTAGTTGAAGTTAGACATTAATACCGTTGGATCTCGACTTAGTGGTTAAGCGTTAGTATGCGAGACCGTTAGCTTCTGGATTCTAATCTCGTGAGACGGGATCGTGGATGCTCACTTCTGAGGAATCCAAAAATAAGACGAAACGGCCATTCAGTGCTCCCAGGTTTTCCATGTTGCTCTAGCTTCAATTGACTCATGATGTCAACCATAAAAATACTGTATACCTAATAAACCGTTTAAACCATGTGCACTGTTTGAATATCACATTCATGAGTAAACCTTTCAGAGTTATGATAGACATCATCTTTAAAATAGCATAACAAATATTACTTCTTCATAGAAGAAAAAAGACAGTACCATTCAATGTTCAGTTATATATTAGATTAAGAACACGTTTTTAAAATGTATGAAGTATTAGTTTTGTATACTTCAGTCACGATTGCTACTACAGTAATTTACTGGTAAGTTTAAATACAGCAAAACATTGTGACCAAACTCAGTCACAAAATCAATAAAAGATAAAACTGTTCAGTTATTGTAAGGAGGCTAGTAGTTCGTTAACTTAATTGGATAATCAATTTTTAAATGTTACATCATACAAAGCTTACGGAATATCTCTGGAAGCTTGGAATAAGATAATAGCTATTCACATTCTTTTAATGAAAAGAAAAACTAACAGAGCCTCGCATAGTACTCAATATGTATCACAGTAACGAACTTGGAGATAATTACTGCATTCTAAAAAAAGGATAAATGCAGTTAAACTGTCAGAATTTACTAGATGAATCATAAGAGGACAACTAATTCGAAAGAAAACAAGTTATATCGAAGCTATCATAGAAAAAAGTAATAACTTCTTGAGATAGTCTTAATTTTATTTAGAAAGTTCAATGATTTTGGATTACCCAACATACTTGCTCAGTAACCTCCTAAATAATGTATCCCCTTGTAAAGGAGATAAGGCCTTCCAACAGCATCCTCCATCCAACTCTTTACTTTACCCTTCTTTCCAGCTCTTTCCTGTTGCTACTCATCCTTTTCATGTCTGCTTCCAATTTACAAAGCACTGTGTTCTTTGGTCTTTCACTTTTCCGTTTCCATTCAGGATTCCAATTTAAAGCTTGAATATTATCTAAGATATCGATAGGGATGAATTAATCATGATGATGCTACTTATGATGCAGCCCTTCCTGACACGTCGAAGTTAGTACACCCTTAATCCCTTTCCAATTGTTCTCCGTAGTAGCTTTATCTTCTTTGAGTAGATCTCGTAAAGCTAGGAATCTGTTACTGAGAGTTGTCGTGTCCTGTTTCTCACGTCTTTCATTGATCTTGTGAATATTTTAGTGATATAAATATGATCTATCTGGTTCTGTGTAGTGTGATCTAGTGATACGTATGTAACTTTGTGTATGCGTTTGTGAGGGAGTATTGTGTCATCCATAACCATTTTGTTGAATGCATATATATTTGCAAATTTCTCGTCCTTTTATTTTAGTCAGTCCATGTTGTCCTGTGATATCTTGATATACGGTGTTGTCCAATCTGATTTTAATTGTTTTCATTGCTACCATTGGTATGTGTATAGCACTGAATAACATTCATTGTAATCCTCTTCTTCATTATTTTGAAGTATACTTTGTTGTTCCGCATTTTCGCAGCTATTTAAATCGCTCTTCTGGTCTTCCACATTGCTTTGGTTTTCAATGTGCCTATATTGATTGTTGCCGTGCGGGCTAGTAGGGACATCCTCCTTATGATTTTCGAAGGATCTCGCCCTTTATTATAAGACATCATAATGCCATTCGCAATCAGATATTAAACGATTTGGATGATTTTTTGTCGTTGGCGCTTTTTAGCAAGGTTTTTCCTATGGGTTAGGGTTGATGCACACATGCCCAACACTCCTTCACCTAAGTTTGGGACTGGTAGTAACCATATAGGAGGTACAGATCTAAAAATAAACAATTATTTAAATCAAATAAAGACAGGGAAAGAACATTTTCTCTTCGATGATATTTCCATTGTTAAACATGTAAATTAAAGATGGATTACCAACTTCACTGTTTTGATGCCTTAAAGAAAAAAGATTCTGATGGCTCCCTTTGGAGATTTACATCCAGAAACTCATCTCGGAATGCCAAATATATAAATTTTAAATACTTTTAGTGTCCCACTAAGGAAGAAGAAAAACTTGGTTCTCTCTCTATCCTCGAGAGTCAGAGGAACATACTGAGATCAAACAATCGACTGAGATCCAAAAAGACCCGACCAACACGTAATACTACGTCTTCAGGTTTACTTACTTATTCCATTTATTTAAGTTTTTTATAAAACAGTTAAAATGGTCTGGTTTATATACATATGACGTTTCGAATTTCGCCATCAGAAAAGTAGACCTTCTGAGATTTCAGGATCTGTTGTAAGACTTCTCAGCAGTGTGCATCCACAATCACGCTCGTGAGATTCGAACCCAAGGACTTCAGTCTTGCGCGTGAATGCTTAACCTCTTGATCACTGAGCCAGCATCCAACGGTACTAATGTCTAACCTTAACCAATCCACGAGATTGCACGACTATTTTCCATTTTACTGAGGCAGATACCTATCTTCACCATACACTGACTATCTTCACTGTCACCATTGGATGCCGGCTCAGTAATCTATAGGTTAAGCATTCGTGCGCGAGACTGAAATCCCTGGGTTCAAATCCCGCCTGGCGGGATCGTGGACGCTCACTGCCGAGAAGTCACATAATGAGACGAAACGTCCATCCATTGATTTCAAGTTTTTAATGGTGGTCTAACATCGACTTGTTCATGATCTCAATCAAGAATTCATAGTATACTTCATCCATGTTCGTTCTGGCTTTATTTAAATTATAAGAAAGTATAACAGACGATAGAAATTGTTTGCCTAAAACTATTATTAATCTAAATAACTTTAAAATTTTTTTCCATTTATTCACATCACTGGTGATAAATTAGATTTATAAACTGTTCTATATATCGATCGTCTTGAAATGATTTTCTGTCCAATTATTTTAGAAAGATAATCCTTCCAGATGAATATAATGTAAGGTAATTATAACTGACATAGTCGAATTACTTCTTTCTTTCTAACTAATATAATGAGTGGATTGTTTAAAGATTTGCTAAACATTTACACTAGAAATGACGACTTTGATAGTGTTTTCTTTCTTCAGGGATTTTAAGAAGTATGTCTAAAACAATTAACCAATACAACAAAATGATTTAGATTAAAGTCAACATAATAAATAAATTGGATTAATTAGTTATCTTTCAGAAAAAGAAACATCAAGAAATTTGAATATTTATTTCTATAGGATACAAAATTGATAAATCTTGTTAATGATTAAAGAAGATTAATGTTTTATAACTTTAATAAAAGTTATCTCATTAACACAATATACAACTATTACTACAGTGGTGCGTGCTACTTATATTGATATAAGTAGTATATGACGCGAGTCAGAAATGTAATGTCTGGCAGCAGAAGATGGGGAAGATCAAGAAAGGAAGAGTGGGAATAGAAAGCAATTAGTATGGAAATGCAAGAACAACAAAGTTCGAGACAATTATTGAACATTTTGCAAATTAAGTATTATAGTATGGTTTTTCTATTTACCAAGTAACTCTATAATTTTGTGCTAACTATACTTCGGTTGTCTTCACCTGTGTTCTCCTTTACTGCATTACTACTTATTCATTGAAGAAAGAATAAAGATATCTAATGATATAAATGTTATAGCAACCATCCAATAACCAATTTCGATTATGATTAATTTTGGTAACGATTCGCATATTTCTTTGTGCTATTATGATCACTATTCTATCTATATAAACGTGTACGCTTGATCACATGACAGACTCTAGCTAAAGTGTTGATAGCTTAAATATCGCTCAATGATTCATTCGCTTCCTCATGTATATATGTACGCGAATCATATTATTAGCCTTTGCTTTATCTTGTTATGCTCTTATTCGATTTGACTATAAATTCGCTTGAACACGCACATTCGCATCTCTGCTTCAAATTCCTTTTATGTGTTTATAGCTTTGTGGTCTATGCTATCCGCTAATAGACTGTAGTTGACACTTCTCATTACCTTCTGATTTCAAACACCGTACGATTTAAATAACAACGGTTACAAAAAGTGATTGATTAACGAAGCAACTCCACTAGAAGATGAATTTGAAAAAAAACGGTATTCAGGAAATTAACATGTCAAAAAATTAGAAATTAATTTCCGTATAATTTAATCATCATTTTGAATTCAAACCTGTTCTTAATTTTGTCAAGTTAAAATGGATATGCATATTTCATAACTGAAAACTGAACTTCATTCTTTGAAAATGAATTTGATTTTCGTAACTTCTTTGTTCGGGATTCATTTAAAGTATTACCAATTTTGGCATTTTCCTTCTTCACTTTTAAATTTTCATCACTTGTTATATAAAGTTGAAATTATGAAACTTCAGGTTTGAAAGGTTTCCAGAATAAAGAGTACTAACTAAGTTTGTTCAACTAGAAATCTTTAAAAAAAAAACCTCGGCAAACACTGTTCTTTTGATGCCGATGCATAATTATGCATTAGTAGATCACGGTTATGTAACATTATTGCTTGATATTCCGATGTGATGAAGACTGGTTTATTTCTTTTAATATTCCAGTGTTATGGAATATTAGTAAATTTAAAAACCAATTATATATGCTTTAGAATGCACTACGAAGTTTTCATTGTAAATAAATCCCTTCATTACACATTTACAGAATAAAGCCGAACTTACTTTGAATACGGTTCGAAGAAATTTCGCCAAGTACAAGTGTTTGATAAGTGAATCGTGAATTACCGAACATCTGACTTAGCTTAGATGGATAATCAGTAATTTAAACAACAGTGAATACAACACTTAGAAAATAATGAAAATCCATCTATTAAGTCACTGAATAATTAGTAGAATATATCTTACAAGTTAATTGAGTAAACGATTGAGAAGTGAATATTAAAGCATTGTATAACGTAAGTTATCAGTGCTAAATATTGTAGCTAATAACAAGAACAAGGATTCTGTACAAAGCAGTATGGGTCTTCTGCTTGTAAAAGATTAAGAATATGATTGATAGATTTAACTTTCCAAAAGTATCTTGGTAAATTATGGAGCGTGCGGCTCTTACACAGTAGATTAGTATCACCCTGCTCAAGAGTATACGAGACAGCAAATATGTATGGATGTACTTACTATTAAATGTGAGAAAATGAAAGGTCCTATGAGGATTATAATCATCAGTAAAAACGATTGTGAAGGTAGTTCAATTTGCAGCTTTACATCATAAGCTGACTTTAATTGGACAGACTTACAAAACTAAGAGGTACAGGACGGGCCGTTTTGTCACAATATTGTCCTAACAGTTGGCATCCCAGATCTTTCTGGAGGTTAAATTAGAAGAAATTACAATACGACAGTTAGTACAATGGTGTTTTATGTTTTTTGAGAATCTTATATTGAACTAGGCATAATACTGAATAAGGCTATTATTGTTCGGTGGTTGTCGAACCAAAGTTTGACCATGATGTCAAACTACAAATAGTAGAATCTCTTTTACATTGTATTTCTTACTCAGATTAGCAATTCCTCTGCATAAACGCATGAAACACACTGACATTTTGTACCTCAAAAGTATAAGTAAATGCTTTCATAATCATGGTTTCTAGTCATTTATTTTTCAAGGTAAAGGTATGCAGAAACTTTCATTTTAATTCTTCAGTGGATAGCATTTGTTGCAGATAAGGCATTGTAGAGTACGTATCTTTCATTGGTTAAGTAGATTTCATTGTCGACAGAGGAAAGACATAGTAAATAATATGCCATAGCATTTAAGCTTCTTAGTAGTTACTGTGGCTTTACGTCATACATGTTTTATCGAAGCCTGCAAATAATTCCTGCTAAAGATATTATTATTAAGTTGAAACAAACACATAAAGAGAACATATGGTTGATGTAGTGGATCGTTTTAACTGTACTATCCACGTATATTTATTCGGATGCTTCAACAAAGCCTTTCTGATCCTCTGAACAAATCAAATAATCTCAGACACATAAAAATACATCAAATTTACTTGTCAGAATCATCAATTCGAACCATTACAATAAGAAAAAATAACGAAGAAAAATTTATATTTATAAAAAAATACCAATATTTATTACACAAAGTGACAAATAGTATTGAGAATAGAATAAAAACGTCTTCCCATAAACAAATCAATCATATTTTAGAGAAAAGTTTAATAAATATTAGACTGTTTAAAAATACAAAGATGGATAGTGGCTAGCAGTGGAATGCAGAACACACGTTTCATCCTATTTGAGACTCGTCAACTAGATTTACCTTCATCTCAGAGTTGATATTCACTTTAAGACTCAAACCCAGTATCATTCACTTCAAATGCCATAACAATCGATAGATACAAATAAACAACATCAAGTTAAGACTACAAATATATTTGAATGAATTTCAAGAAAAATATATTTTTTTGAATAATTCAAAGCTAAGAAATTGATAATCACAATATTAACAATGCTTGAATACATTAATTATAATAAATTAGATTATTTTATTTTTTCAATAAAATAGTGAACTTCACCAACTAAATATCTTATAAGAATAATATAATTAGTGATATGACATAAGGCGTAAACTTTTAGCTTCTCTCTTTTTGTTAAACATACATATATATATGGTTGATACGAAGTCCATTTACACATTTTATAGAATACGATTTTTAAACAATATAGTCTTTATTCAATAAAACAAATTAATGCCTTATGCATTGAATAAATTTTGAATTGTTATTCTCATTTGTTAACTCCCATCACTAGATTCCTTTTTTTTTGTTTTTTTTCTTTCGAATAATGAACATTTTAATTGAATATCCAACAATATTCATTCAACTACTTCATTGTTTCTTTTTTGTTGAAATAAGACAATATGTCACTTTATTTATTATTTTATAGAGAAGAAAGATAAGTAATGCTATTTCTTCCCCCTTTAAAAAAAAATTCAAAAAAAATAAACAAAAAAACTACTACAACAACAATAACAATAAAAAAAGCAAATGAGAGTGTGTGCACTTGGAGTTTAATTATTTTTTTTAAAAAAAAGAAAACAAAAAAAACGTATCATTTTTCGAAATTAAAAACTAAATAAATACAAAAGGTATGAATCCATTATAATCACCTTCATTTCTTTTATTTATTTTTGTTTTCTTTATTTTTTCTTTATTTAATTTTGAGTAACGAATAGTTATGAATGAATTTATTGTATTTTGCCTTTTTTTTCTTCTTTTTTTTTCAAAGGTCAAATGGACAATAGTGTTTGTGGTAACATTTTGCCCCCAAGCTCTTATATAGTTTACTCTTTAAATTTTTTTTTTATTTAACTGAATAAATTGAGAATGAAAAGATAAAAGGGTAATGACATGAATATTAATTAGAGGCAAATAAAATAGTAAACAGAGAAGAATGAAGAATAATAATAATAAGCGTGTTTGTTGAGGTTATACTCATAGAAAGTAAAACAAAGAAATGAGGTTTATGTTTTTATTTGCAACGAATTTATATTTTAATTGATATGTCGAATTATTTTACTGTGTAATTTGTGTTCAAAAGATAATTAAATTTATACTCATGATTATAGACTAAATTATACCCAATGAAATCTAGTGGATTCTTGTCATAAAACATAATCGAAGCCTTACAATGTTTTTCAAAGATATTTCTCCAAGTTTTCACACTAGTTATTTATAAAATGCACTATTAGTTTGGTTGGTATTGTAGCGACTGGTACAATGTCAAGCCCACATAGGTTATTCTAGTCTCTGGACAGACCAAACTATTCATTCTTCTCAAGCCACAATTTTAGCCTATCATTAATTTCTTTATTCATCTTGACTGCGTTTTATATGGTCGTATATTTGTTAATTACTTATCCTATTCATTATGTGCCTGTAATTTATTTTTGTTTGACTATATAAACGTCGAATCACGCATGATTAAATAGAGTTGAGTCACATGTTACTTTGCTTTCCGACCAGCAATTTTACGAAATATACGTATCCAAACTTCATTCTCGTATTTGACTTATTTAATTCCGTTATTTAAGTCAATGATTAAATATGAGAATTGGCGACATATATGTTTTAATAGCAATCTGAAACGATCAACCTGGAGTCAGATCTCGGTCCACTAGAGTGGTGAGCCCATCTATGACGAACCTAACGCAGCAAACTACGTCGATAAAGAACCTTCTGCACTTCATACTTTCGACGAACGAACTCACAAAAGCCAGCTCAATGGATAAACAAAGCAATTTTCGATTATAACATCAAATCGGAAAGATATCACATCATC
Organism: Schistosoma margrebowiei; assembly: GCA_944470205.2. Taxonomy (NCBI): domain Eukaryota; kingdom Metazoa; phylum Platyhelminthes; class Trematoda; order Strigeidida; family Schistosomatidae; genus Schistosoma; species Schistosoma margrebowiei. Next base: position 72,334,988 of record OX104028.1, on the reverse strand, counting down.
ACTAATGTGGTAAGCCCAACTTCTAACTAAGCAAAACCTGCAAATCTACGCAGACTTTATGATCTGTCTGCTATAAGAAATCTTTAAATTTGACATTCCTGATCACTAAGACAGTGTCTTTCATTTTCCGGCCTGTTTATATATTTATGCAATAAATATTTACGTTAGTTCAAAGGTCTTGAATATGTTAATTTGCTCAGCTTTGTTTTATCGTTTTAGCCGATTTTTGCTTTCATAATTATGGCCAATTTCACGAAATATCTTTAGTTTGTCCCTTTACCGTTTTATTTGATAAATTAGAAATCTATAGTTACGGAAAAGAGTCATTTCCGAACTTAACAATGAGTTCATTAACAAATAACTTCCTAACCAATGATCCACAAGTTTCATTCATGATTTGTTTTATGATACTCGAGACTATAGTTGTTTATCAAGGATTCATTTGAATTTGAATAATTAAATTATTCATATATCTTTCTATAGAGTATGCAGACCAAATTTAAGGTTGGTTTAAATCAAAACCTAATACCAAACAAGTATACAACTTTAAATTTTATTGAGATCATGAAACTGATCGACGTTAGACCATTATTAAATATTCGCAAGCACTCGACAACCGTCTCTTCTTCGTATGGGACCATCTTCCATTGTCTTCGGTGGATAACTGTTTCTCATCCGACATTGATAAACTCTACTGATCACGGCTTCTCAATAGAACTCCCAGAATTACCTTCAAAAACAGGATCGTGGTTGTACATTGTTAAGAAGTCCCATATTAGGACGAAACAGCCATACAATGCTTTCAGGTTTTCAATGGTGGTCTAACAATGATTTCAATGAAACTCAACAATCTTCATAATCCCTTACTAAAAATAAGTTTGAAATTGAAAGCAAAAAAATTTACCTTAATTTATCATTCTTAAATGTAAAACTTTATTTTTTCCTGTTTAAACCAGGATGTGAAAAGTTTATTGTATATTGGGAGTAGCCATAATACATTGTAAATGATGAAGTAGAAGAAGAAGAAGAAGAAGAAGAAGAAACAAAATAAAGTAAATAATAATAATACTCAAATCGTGTCCATCAAATTCAGTATTTCTGAAAAAAATTAACATCAAATAAAGTGAAGTTAATTTATTAGAATAAAGAAAACAAACAAACAAACAAAAATAAACACTGAAATTGTATTCCCAATACGTGTAAACTGATCTTATTGTTAATGAATAACAATATATACACACATTGAAATATTTACTATTTATGAAAGGGGAATGAAAATACCATTGACAATAAATTAATAATTTTGATAAATGAAATTCAATGGTGATGATTATATTGTATTATCAATTTACTATTCTACAGTAATGATAATAATAATGTTAAATTTTAACTTCATTAATATACGATATATTAGAATATTTATGATTAGTTTCTTGTTATTATTGTTATTCTGTACATCATATGTAATAATGGTCAATATGAAGAAAGAAATTTTATGATCTTGATGATGTTTTGTTCTCTGAACTGGATGGTTTAGTCTTGGAACTTTTATCATTCTTTTGAACGGCATCATCAGAACAAACTTCAGGTAATAGTGAATACCTAAATTATATTGATTAGAAAAGTGCTCATTTGACTGGATGGTTAATTCTTTTTTACTACATTAATCATTTCAAATAACTACATTATTTTTAAAGAGATACTATCAGACTCATAGTATCACATAATAATTAGACAGTATGACTATTTGAAATTTCACAATATACTTCGAACTCTTACACTTAGTCTTCCGAGTTCTGTAAATTGTTTTTACGAAACTTTCATTACAAATAGAAATTATTTACTATCTATTATGATCCATAAGATAAATTGTTTTGGTTATAGACCAAGAAGGGATACATTTACTAACCATATTCTTACTTAATTACTCCAGTTACCTGTCGTGAAGGAGAATAGGCCACCCAACAGCATCCTCCATCCAACTCTGTCCTGAGAAATATTTTCCACTTCGTTCCAGTTGCTATTTATCCTTCATATATCTGCTTCCTATTCTCAAAGCATTGGGATTTTCGGTTATCCGATTTCCCGTTTCCCTTCACGATTCCAATTTAGGACTTGCGTCGAGATGCAGTTTGTTGATTTCCGTAATGTATGTCATATACACTAACAGCATCTTTTCCTAATGTTTTCGTGTGTATGGGATAGAAGAGGTACGTCATCTGCAATGTTCAAATCGTCCAGTTGATTATGAGCTGTCCATTGTATTCCGTGCTTCACCTCTGATATCGATGTTTTCATAATGCAATTGACCATCACAAGAGAGAGAAAGAGAGAGAGTAAGCAGCCTTATTTGACACCAATCCTCATATGCGATGCACCTGTCAGCTGTTCTCCGTGCACGGCATTAAAATGTAGTCCGTCGTATGAATTCCGTGTGATGTTGACAATCTTCTCAGATACTCACTCCATAGTGTCGAAGAAGTTTCCATGCAGTTCTTTTATCCACACTGTCGAATGCTTTCTCATAGTCAAGGAAGTTGATGTATAGTGGAGTTCCATTCAAGTGATTGCTCAACGATGATCCGTATTGTCACGATTTGGTCTGTGAACGACCAATCTTTGAGTGCTTCAGTCTGTTAATTTCGAATTGAAGTCTACCGAAATTTTCATTCGGTTCAACAACCGTTTTTTGCAATTACGTCTATGTCTGACTTTATTGCTTCAGCTGGGATGTTGTCTGATCCTATTGCTGCTTTCCCATTCTTCGTTTTTCTGATGGCCATATTGGTTTCTTCGACCGTTGTTGGTACGTCGACTTTATCTGCCCTTGTTCAACTGTTGTTACTTGCTGTCTTCTCCCTCAATTAATCATCTTCCATGGCATCAATAAATATACATCCCTTTTGATGATTATTCTTGAGACTCAACACCTACTGATACTTTGAAGTTACTGCTTCTTTAATTCTTTTCCAGTTGTGCACTTCTCTGCGTTAATTTTGTAAAGCTAGGAACCTGTTGTTGCGAGTTATTCTCAATTCGTTGAATTTGTCAGTATCTCGAAGAAACACAAAATTAAGCATCTATGGTGCTGTTTCACCAGTTATCCATCGATTGTTTAGCTTCCGTGATGAAACCACGAGGCAGATGGTAATTTGGAGCTATATCAGCTCCCCTCCTGGTCCTAAACGTCTTTCATTAACCTTCTGAATATTTTTGTGATGCAAAAATATTCAATCTGGTTCTGTGTAATGTCATCTATCGAGACCCATGTAGCTTTGTGTATGCGTTTGTAGGGGAACATACAGTCACCCATAACTATTTTGTTGAATGCACGTAAACTGTCAAATCTCTCACCATTCTTATTCTTTTCTCCCAGTCCACGTGTCCAGTGAGAACGCCGCTGTAGCTCTTGTAGGCTTACTGCCGGTCTCAGGGAAGTCTCAAGGAGGAGGGTTGGGCTTGAGGTCAGCAATTCCATCCCGTAAAAAACAATCTTACTAAAAAATGCCTAAAATTATATAACTTTCGATAAAATGATGCATTTACTCAAACTTAGAAATGACATGATATCATCAACTAATATCGGCGAGAAGATATGAGAGGACCGTTACATTCTAGGTTGAGTGTTTTCCGCAATAACCAGATATAAACTATTGGGAGATCAGAATCCAGCGACTAATATGTCTAATACCAATCAATCAAGAATTTCCATTCAACCGCACTACTAAATCGTAGGTTTCACTAAAACTTTAGAAAAATCTACCCTTGAATACTGAGTAGTCGGGGAGAAAACATTCAGTCACGAATTATAGAAATTCTCAAGCTATGATAAAACAACTTACCAGTTGACAATGATTTACTAGCTGATACGAGTTCAATGATGAAAATCTACTATAATTTTAACAAAATATCAAACAAATAAATGAATAATATCAATAATAGTTCACAACTGCAAATGTGTCTTTTTTAATCCTTTATACGTTCTATTAATATACACTATGCTATATACTACAAACCATATACTTTACACTTCATTTGTCAATAAAATTATCCATTTCAAATACTTTTTGAAACTAAATGACTTTGCACGTTGTATGTAACTTTTTGTACTCAGATGTGAATGACTTTTTTAGACTATTGATCTAACTGATAAAATGTGTATTTAGTTCGTGTTTTTGACACTTGAATCTTAATAGTGATAAACATCTTTGATAAATACGCCAACTTAACAAATAACCACGTGCTGTAGAATTGAACAATCACTTTTATACGGTTTACTTTTCTGAAGACTAGAATTAGTTGTTAAAATCTATAGGTTAATTCGGATTTCTCAATAAGTCTGAGAAGCATAAAATGACAAAACTACTTACATACATACATGCCTACTTACTTACTTAGGTACGCCTGTTACTCCTAATAGAGCATAGGCCGCCAACCAGCATTCTCCAACCCACTCTGTCCTCGGCCTTCCTTTCTAGTTCGATCCACTTTTTGTTCATTCTTCTCATGTCTACCCATTTCTCTGAGTAATGTGTTCTTTGATCTTCCTCTCCTCCTTCGGTCTCGAGGATTCCATGTGAGGGCTTGCCTTGTGATGAAGTTAAGTGCTTTCCTCAATATGTGTCATATCCACTTCCAGTGCTTCTTCCTGATTTCTTCCTCCATTCTGATCTGGTTTGTTCTCTCCTGCAGTGGGTTGTTGCTAATGGTGTCATTCCAACGGATCCGAAGTATTTTGTGTAGACAGCTGTTAATAAACACTTGTATCTTCTAGATGATGGCTTTTGTAGTTCCCCAGGTTTCCGTCCCATACAGTAGAACTGTCTTGACATTTATATTTAAAATTCTGACAGTTGTTTTGAGCTCCAGATGTCCTTCAGTTATAAATATACTGATCTTGCTTTACCGACCAGCGCTTTCACATCTGCATCAGATCCACCGTGTTCATCGATGATGCTGCCCACATATATAATGAATTTTACATCTTCCAAAGCTTCTCCGTGAAGTGTGATTCACTTGTTGCATGCTGCGTTGTATCGGAAAATCTTTCTTTTCCATTTGTGTATATTGAGACCTTCTGCTGCTACACTGGTCGTTTTCTCCTGCATTTGTTGTTGTGTGTGAGATAGAAGAGTCAGATCATCCTATCCGTCCACTGTATTCTATGCTTCCCTTAAAAAATGACAAAATACCTTAACTAATTATAACTGTCACATTAAATACTACTTTTCTCAAATTTATTTTCTTATCCAAAGTAATAAGACAATACAAGCATTGCTGGATATTTGTGAGTAAACATTCATTCAATAATATAGCATTCCCTTAATTGTTAGAATCAATTAGTTAAGTCTTCTGTGCTTAATGACTTTACATTTTTGGATTTTTTTAGAAAAGCACTCACTAGATTGTATCTATTTTAACATGTTCGTTCTTTTTATTAGTTATACATAAAGGTCGGAAGAATTTAATTAATATGTTTTGCTGTTAAACTAATGCTATACAAGGATTGATACTGAAGTGAAAATACAAAGTATAGTTTCTTTCGTTATTTCTTTCCATAAATAGTGTATCATGAGAATTTTTGGAAGTTCTAAATAAAACTCGATTACTGGTTAATAACCCAACTAACCTCTAGACCACTAACCCGACATCTAACGATTTTAATGTCTAACTTCAGTCAATCCATCATCTTGAGCAACCCATCTACCAATGTTTGAAGTGGATAACTGTCTCACACCAAACAAGGACTGGACTCCACTGGTTATAGTTCCTCATTAGGACTAGTATGTGCATGATTATTATTAGCATGGGACAAGTTGAGTCCAGGTTTTCAATGGTGATCTAGGTTATATCGACTCAAGAATTCCACTATTAAAATTACTACAATATCCATAAATCCTTATTCTAAAAATTAAACCTAAGTTTTTTCTGATTTAGCAATTAATAAAAAGGAAGAACTTTATGAATATAGTTTTTCAATCTGCGATTCGTTTATCATCCAGTTAAGTAGATGTATTGTAAACATTTAACTAATATGCAAAATTACTAACTGGAAATTACCAAACATTATTAATCTTCCATTGTTTCATAAAAAACCGACTAATATTATACAGTTAGTTAGCACAAAAATCGAAAAAGTACAAAAATTCATATGTAAGTGTTGAGCTTGTAACGGGTTCGAATATAAAAGGAAACAGTGTTTTCTAAAAGAATGATAATATTTCTTTGAAATAAATGATTACAGGGTACAAATCTAATGTTTATAACACTGCTCCAGATTACTTTCAGTCTCATAGTATCCAATATTGTTTACTGTATAACAATAAATGATTGAAAAATAGACCATGCAATTACCTAATGAATTTTAAATTCATACAACGTGAATTATGTGAACAGATAAAGAATTATTTTGTTCCTATGGAAAATCTAATCAATACTATGTTTCCGACATAAGGTACATCTGTAATGTATGACTATAAAGTCGGAATGCAATTTATCAGTGTGATTACCATGGTTTTTATTTTCATTAATCTACACTATCTTACCTGTGTAAAATACGAGACACCTAGCATTACATAATAGTGAACTATTTAAAGTTTACTTTAAAATACAAATAATTTATGTATGCAAGAAAAAGTCCTTTTATCACGAAACTTAAACATGATTTATATATTCAAAAAAGATCATCACCAAAACTTCGAAAAGATCTGATTCTGGTATTGTTACATACTTTGTCTACATAACATATGAAACCCAGATAAGTCTTTATAATCATCAATGTATTACTAATGAAAGTGCTATTTCACTAATAAATCAATCAATTTATAATGTCCACCTTCAATCGTCACAATTCATAAATAAAAGTATTATTTTGTTAATTATATTAACATTAAGTATCTTTATGTTAATCTATAATGAAATATAATCTATTTCCTATACCGTATAAACCAAGTCCAAAAATGATTCAGAATGGACTGCATTACTTTAAATAATGTTTATGAGATTATGTTAAGTGTTCTAAAGGTGAATTTTATAGTTGTAAATTAGTGTCTCAATTCATATGAACAATGACTTGGCGGTAATTTAAAAAAATAGTGAATTATATATTGATCAATTTGTAATAGTTAGAAAGTTATATATGTTACTATCAATAATTTATTAAAATATATTTCATTAGCACAATTCAAGGCTACAGTTTTCTGTATTCATTGTTTTATGATAATTTTAAGTGAAATAAAAATAAAGGAATATCTTCTAATGACATTAGTTACCAGATAGTACAAAATAACCCATTGGTAAGCAATGATAGATAGTGGCTAGCAGTGAGATCTAGGACGCGCGTTTCGTCCTGTTTGGGACTCGTCCGTCGCATGTATCCGCATCTCAAAGTTGATGTTCACTCTGGCACTCGAACCCAGTACCGTTCGCCTCAAACGCCATCGTGTTATCCAGTGCTAGCTATTATTCATGATTGTTTACAAAAAGCTTGTGAATTAAGGCAATACCGAGGCATACGCACAGTATGGACATATGCCAATAACAGATTGATCAATTGCAGTCTTAAACCTCAAAGGGGAATATACAAGCCAAACAATTCCAATTGAATTTAACCCTTTGGTATTTGTAATTTCTTGTTGTTGTTGTATTTGTATAGCCTCTCTGACATATCGGAGTCCAGAACGCATTGTCTTTATATTGATATTTAGTTGAAGACATCAATTATATCGGATCCTAAGTAACAATGAAACCTATTACAAGCGTTTCATCTTAATCCGGATCTTTAAAATTGATGTACATGTACCTTAAGTGTAATGTTCACACTGAACTTTAAACTATGTACCTGATGCTAAAAATTCCTCCATATTATTGATATGGTGGAATGAAAAGACGAAATTATATTTCTAACTAATTGTGGTCCTTGTTCAACATTAATTACGCTTTTAATTAAATGCGATTATCGTTATTTTTTTAAAAATTTCCGGTATGCTATTTTATTCAGTATAACATTGATTTACTTCAGTGTAATGTTTATTCAAGATGTGGTATTCTTATGTCGGACTCACATGGAATATGTTCAGCATAACATGCAACGTGAAAATTTGCCATAATTTTATATGTGACTTTTTATGAATTAATAGTCTAATGTGTATACAAATCAATATCAAAATGAATGCATTTTCGACTAGAGTCGTCATGTTTTCGAGTTAATAAGTCTTTATTTATACCAGTCTTATTATTCTTACTTCTAGTCGTGGGAATTGCAGCAGTTTCTCGTTTTTTTTTCAAGTAAACGTAATAAACAACACCGACACGACAGTTATCCACTTAGTTATTTAGTGCATTTAGCTACTAGTTTGTTAACTAGGTATAAAAATATATATAACGGTTTATATTTACTTATTTTCCTCAGTATTAACAACGGAGAAATATCACACTTACAACTAAATTCATACCAAACTGTTTATCTGTATACACTTTACTATTAGTTAAGTGTGGCTGCTCATTCATCTTATTAACACCTAAAAAGCAGAACAATATAAAGACAAAAATAATTAAGAGTAAATTTTGGATAAGTTGTTTAAATTACTCATAAGTATTGTTTACCACAAACATGTAATTTCATTATCAACCGTATTATATAGTGTTTCATTTAATGCAGATATTTCTAAACAGAGTTTAAAACTAAATTTATTCAGATGAAATCTTGGTTTTGACAAAAGGGTAGCACAATAATCTGTTCATTCTAGTTGTCATTCATACATATTAATTAGTAACGTTATCAAACTTTAAAGATCCCACAAAACTTACTTGTATTTATATCTTTTGATGTAGCTATTAATATTTAGCACAAAAAAGTGAGCTTTTTCTTACAAGAATATTTTGATATTTAAATTTCTGTTTCATTGTTATGTAATAAGTTAACCATCAAGTCTACATTGATTAATTATAATTTGAAATTTACCGCCATTTGAATGCAGTAACAAAATTATAAAAATTGCAGATGAATATTACTTGAATTATCATTTTTTAGAAAAAAATTGTTTATCTGTATAATGTGTATACAAATATAAAAATTTGTAAATAGGTATTACAATAGTTGAAATCATGAGTCATTTGAAGCTAGACCACCATGTAAAACTTGGAAGCACTCGACGGTCGTTTCGTCATAGTATGGGACTTCTCAGAAGTGTGCATCCATGATGCGGACCCCTCGAGACTCGAACGCAGGACCTATCAGTCTCGCGTGCAAGCGCTTAGCCACTGAGCCGGCATCCAACGCTGTTATTGTCTAATTTTAACCAGTCTATGGTCTAGCTTCAAGTGATTCATGATTTCAACTATTGAAATTACTAAAATCTTCACACAACCTCTTCTGAAAATAAGTATTACACCAAATTAATATTCTGAATAGTGATGTCCACACTTATTGGTTAGTGAGTAATAAATAATACCATGTTATATAATACTTAGCCTCTAGCAGATTAATATGACTCTTCGTTTTAGTCCATTATTTTCGGCTTAGGGTGATCATAGCCATCTAAAACTATCTGATTATTTGTATTAATACAGTGGTGATTAATGACATTGGTAAAAACGTACGAATGATGTATGAAAATAGTATATTAAAAGTATACATAATTCTTTCACCTCTGATTTTATTTAGTTCTATTTTTGGTGAGAAATTTTGTTTTTTATCCCAAAAATATTTTTTGGACCTAAAAATGGTGAATTTTAAGAGTTTCTTCATAGGGAATAGTCAGAAAATTTCCATGATTTTCAGAAAGCAGTCATTTGTGTTAATTAGCAATTACTATGTAACTGTAATTTCACCTGTAAGTTAGAAAACATGCCTTCTCAAAATTTCTGCACTTTATGAATTCATAATCAGTGTCAGCAAGTAATCACCTGCTAGTTAAGTGATATACAATATGAATTACATTCAAATTCGTACTTCACTAGAAATTATAGTTTTCTTGATCTCTCTGATACTCTTAAGTATGGAGACATCACTTAAGTGTCTTACTACGTTTATTAGTTATTTACCTCTTTTTCAGCTAAAAATCATCTTATGAGATTCGTATAGCATATCAGCCCCATTACTAATATGTAGGTTAGTAATGCCATTAATTTGGTTATTTATTCTCTGTAGAAGTGGATTACACTGAATCACGAAATGTCAGAAAATTTAATTTTTCTACTCATTGGGATATTACAAATATGGTAGTTATATTTATAGCAATCTATCTAATGTACAATTTATTTGAAATTATGAAATCAAACCTTAGTAATGATATCTACATAATCATTATGTTTGCTTACTAATCATATTTCCCTTCACAACTAAAATTTAATGTTATATACATATATATGATGGAATAACATAACGTAAGCAACCTTCACCCTGTGTTTTTTACCTAGTATGTTCGGATGAACTACAGTCATATGTCTGTGTCAGACAGATGTGAATAACTTTTGATGCTTGAAATGAATCCCCCAGTTTGGATTACACTCCTAAATGCAGAAACAACCTGATAAATGAACAAAAGAAAAATGCCCGAAAATACTGGGTACCACATACTCCTTAATTATTAAAAATAAACGAATGGCCTCATACGAGTTATCAAGTTTCCTTATGTGCTGAATACTTCAAAAGGCTTTCAGTTTATTCCCTTGAGTTAAATTGACTCGTTGACTGCATTTACTCACTTAAATACTATTTTTACAGATGTTTATACTTCTCTTTACGAAAACGAATAATAAGTTGAATCGGTCATCATATTAAAAATATCAACAAGTATGGGTCTTTGTTTGATGATTGTAATTGAAAAACCGACACATAAAACGCCATTTTTACCTGGTCCGATAAACATTTTTTTAGGCTGAAAGGTCAAATAAAGTGACATTCCACTAGAAAGAGCGGATCCTTGGAATATCGCAATTATTACCAATTTTCAGCCTAACAGAACTTCAAGTCCCGGTTTATATTATTTTGGAAAGTAATCAGTTTTAATTGTCAACTAGGTAAATTATCAATGTTGTAGATTGATTGATAAACAAATACAGCTTATTATTTTAAGGAAATAATTGTATATATTTATATATATAAGCATTTCAATCTAAACTATATAAAGAAACCATTAAAAGCATTTTCTGCCTGATATAAAAAGAAAACTATCAAGAATCGTGACTTTCTAGTCCAGTTACTATAGTAATGCTTTTTTCATGTCAGACATTCAATCACAGTATGTAAAGAACACTTACGATAAGATTAAGTAGTTTTGGACTGAAAAAAGTTAATCCTAATAGCAATTTTTGTTCTTAAATACTTTTTAAATGTGAAATGAAAGTGGTATGTTGATGAATTAGGTATTTCTGAATATATATATATATATAACTGGAATACTTTTGTGCATCAATCAAAAAGTAAATATCAAGTTTTAATGCCTTACTACAATATACTTATACCCCATCAATATTTATACAGTTATGTGGAATTGAATGATATCAATGTTTATTATCACAATGGGATTCTGTGGGAACTTGAGGAGTCCGATACTAGGACAATACGACTGTTCAGTGCTTCCAGGTTTTTTAATGGTTGTCTAGCACAGACGGACTCATGAATCTGTAATGTCGGTTACTGTGTTAAGCCCATATACCTTATTCTAGCTTATGGACAGGTCAATTTATCCATTCTTCTTCAGTCACGTTTTGACTTTGTTAATTATTCGCCTATCAACCCTGACTGTTTTTATATGAGCGTATATGTGTACATCCTATCCTACTCATCACATGTTTGTAACTTATTTTTCTGGCTATAAATATAGATTAACGCTTGATTAAATGGAGTTGGCATACCCACCTTGTCCACCGCGCGTTGTTTTGCCCCTCTCTTCTTTTCGTTTCATCCGTCTCATTTCCTATCCAGACCAATGAGTGTACAAAATATATGTATTCAAAAATACGTTTTCGTATCCGAGGGTAGTTGACAGATGTATTTCGATGACAATCAGCATACTATACAATCGGTGTCAGGTTTCGGGCCACTAAAAATTAAATTGTTACAATATTAGTGTTTGTCAGCACTTAATAAATAAATAAATCCATGATTACTGACAGGGTTTTAGGTTGGCATTCTTTTAAAGTCAGCATGATAAAGTGTTTGCTTTTTTTAGAATTCTAATTACATTCTAGATAACAGATTGAGAACGAGTCATTTTATTCTTGACTGAATGACAGAATAAATAAGACAAATTTAAAATATTCACTAGTTGAAAAATACATGCGACATTATGAAACTTTTCTGAGTAGTTGTAACTTATGGATGAATAGCTTAGCTTAATGGTATAAAATTGCTTCTCTGGAAATAACTATCAAGATATTAACTTAACTAAAATGAGAGTCAAAACATTCTAAAACATTGATAAAAGGTAAGAAAAACTAAGTTCTCAGCTTTGTTTTATTGATAATATTGATATATCTAGTCCTTAATAATAAATTAACTCCTTTCGGGGAACTCCTTAGCATTTCAACTACATGAGTACTTTGCCAATCTCACGATTTTTATTTATAAAGGTTATGAAGGTATCATTCCGCAGTCAGAATGTCTTATGACATAACCAAAAATCAATTACGATCCATCTTAAAACATTTATTTATTTATTTTATTTATTTATTTGAACACATAAATATTGGTACAAGAGAGCGCCAATATATATGCGCCACACAAAACAATGAAAATTCGAAGAGAGATAGAAAAAAAAAAAACTAAGGACCACAAAAGGTAGTGTGGTCGTAACGATGGAACAGAAAGGTACAATCAGAAGAAATCTTTCAAGTAAGGGAGACACAACCACTATTATGAAGAAAGTAAAAGAAGGTTACAGCAGGATCGCCACTGGCTTCTATTCTGAGCCATATCTGATAACGTCTCTAGCCACTGTGTAGCACCATCTCTCAGACCCCAACCAGGGAGTCGTGAAGGACCAACACAAGCCAGTCCTTTGCAGCTTTCTTTCATACCACGACACCATGTCATGCACTGACCACCTCTCCGCTTTTTCCAACCAGTCCCAGAGTCGGCAAATAATGCACGACGTGGAATTCTCTGGGACGACATTCGTAGAACATGTCCAAGCCACCGAAGTCGGTGTTTCAAGATGGTGACACCAATTGAATTATCATCTCTGTGCCCAAACACACGATGCCGAACCTCTGCATTACTAACATGGTGTTGCCACTGAATATCAGCAATCCTTCGGAGACAGCGATGATCGAACACAGAGAGTCGTCTAACGTCCTCAACTCGGAGAGGCCAGGTTTCACAACCATAGAGCAAAACTGCTCTCACTGACGCGTTGTAGATCCGACCTTTTACAGCCAGACTAACATCACGAAGGCGCCAAAGATGGCCCAGATTGGCATAAGCCGCTCTGGCTTTCACTATACGTGCATTGATCTCATCACTCACACCCCCACCAGCACTTATGCAGCTACCCAGATACACGAACTTCTCGACTACGTCTATCTGCTCACCATCCAGGGTGAGTACAGGATTGGAATCCTGCCAGTCTTGTAGAAGTACTTTGCACTTCGAAGGTGCAAAACACATACCATACCTACGGACACTGATTGCCAACTGATTAAGTGCGGATTGCATGCCTTGGGCATTATCGCACAGTAAGACAATATCGTCCGCATACTCAAGGTCGAGAAGTCTTTCTCCAGGCAACAGATCCACACCACCATTACTTACATTCATCAGAGCTGTTTCCAGAATGTCATCGATGGCAAAGTTGAAGAGGAATGGTGAGATTGGGCAACCCTGCCTAACCCCACTACTCGAATGGAACAATGGAGAGAGGTGGTTGTATGCCCTCACTCTGCCTGAGGTGTTTTTATATAGGGCTTTTAGGATGTTAATAAACTTCTCAGGCACACCCTTCTTCAATAGACAATCCCAGAGAACAGTCCTGTCCAACGAATCGAAGGCAGCCCTAATGTCAAGAAACACTACGATTGTTGGCCTTTGATAAGTATGGCGATGTTCTAACATTTGGCGGAGCGTGAAGATATGATCAATACAACCTCGACCAGAACGAAACCCATCCTGCTCCTCGCGAGTCAATCTTTCTCGGGTTTTGAACAACCTACGAAGTATGACGGAAGCCAATAGCTTGGGCGCAATCGGAAGTAGACTTATCCCCCGATAGTTGTTGCAGGAACGACGTGAACCCTTTTTAAAGATAGGGACAACTATCGACTCATTCCATGACGTTGGTACACTCTCTAGTTCCCAAACCTTTGAAAACAACGCCGTCAATTCCTTAGTCAAAAAGTCACCACCATCTTTAAAAAGAGCCGGAGGTAAGTCATCTGGGCCAGGTGATTTGTAACGCTTCAAGAGTTGGAGTTCCTTGCGGACTTCCTCCTCGTTTGGTGGATCAGTCGTCACCGGCCATGGAGGGCAGGACAGTCTGACCGATGTTGCCGGAGCAGCAGGCCAGTTGAACTGCCCTTCGAAAAATTCTGCCCATCGTCCAAGACGTCGATGGATGTTAGTGATTGGCATCCCATCATCCTCGCAGATTGTTTCACTCACACCAGACTTCTTGCTGCCAGTGGCTCGGATGAGCTGGAAGAGCTTCCGGTAGTTACCAGATGCAGCTACTGCTTCCAGCTCGTTAGCACGCTCCGACCACCAGGCTTCTCGGTCCTTACGCAAGCTTTGCCCAATTTCCCTACGTAACATCCTTCGTTTATGGTCAAACTCACGGTCACCCGGAGTGGACCGACGGGCTTCAATGAGTTGTAAGGAACCAGAAGAAACCCAGTGCTTAAAAGCGGGACGTTTCGCAAACCCACAACTGACTGTTCCCGCCATTTTCATGGCGTCAAGCAATTGCAGCCAATGCTCATCTATACTTTTCGGTGGGGTGGTAGCTAGCCTAGAGGCTAGCTCGGTTCGATACTTATTTGCAACAGAAGTTGCAACCAGCTTGCTAATATCAATCCTTTGATCGCGGTCACTTCGTTGTCCACTGAAAAGTAAGGCAAGATTGGCGCAGACCAAGGCATGGTCAGAGTCCAGATAGGTACTCCAAAAGGAGCGGCAGTCTTTTACACAACCACGCGATGTGATCAATCTGAGTCCAGGCTTGGGATGCAGAGGGAGGACGCCAGGTGGCACATCGGCGATGACTGTGCCGAAAGTTAGTGCTAGCCAGAAACAGGTTGTGGTCTGTGCAAAGTTGCAGTAGACGGTCCCCGTTATCTGACCTGCGACCAACGAGTCCCGATCGGCCACCTAAACGACTCTCTTCTGTGCTTAGACGCCCGACCTGAGCATTCAAGTCTCCGGCTAGTACTTCAATATCTGTCGAGCGCACTTTCTGGAGAAGAACAGATAACTGGTGGTAAAACTCATCCTTGATTGCATCCGGGCTGCAATCTGTCGGGGCATAGGCAGAGATGACGAAAAGACATCGTTTCTCACGCCGATTTCTTCTCACTTTGATGGAACTTTCTAATCTAACAGCACATAGCCGACTGTTAATGGGGATCCAATCAACTAGTGCTGCCTCAGCTCTAGCGCTTAGTGCGACACCAACGCCAGCAAGACCAGACGAAGATGCCACAGGGTCCCCGGATAAGCGCACGTAAAACAAGCTTTTCGAAGCGACAGATGGAGATCGAATTTGTAGTACTTCGCCAGAGTCTTGAATACGGGTCTCGGATAGACAACAAACATCAATATTAAGACTTTCCAAAGACATAGCCAGCCCTATCTGTTGTCCGACCTGCACTAGTGTGCGAACGTTGAAGGCAGCCAGTTTGAATGGTGCACGTGGTTTCAGAAAAACTGCTTCAGTTCTCGTAATCGGTGGTAACATACAATTTTCAACCGGACAGTGACTCGAGAACGTTTAGATACAGTCGAATTTCCACCAAAGACGAGCCGCTGTATAAGTATAAAAGAGGGTGAATAATGTGGAAAATAATAATAATAATAATAATAATAATAATAATAATAATAATAATAATAATAATAATAATAATGACAATAATGGTATTAATAATGACAATAATAGTAATAATTATTTGAATCGATTGAATGTTGATCGGAGCGAGGAATTTAATTGCCATAGTTATAGAGTTCATGGTTTGTGTGTGGGCTGTGATACTGCCCGGGTGCCCAAACCGAAGCAGGTGGTTATCTTAGGGGGCCACACCCCGAGCCTTTGACCTAATGGTCTAACCCACAAGGCAGTGGAGCATCGTAAGGAGATGCAATCCCATGGTAGCCGGTGACCAACGATTGGTTCATACGCCATTTGTTCCCGCAGGATACTGGAGCCCATGTGCACCATTGCTTTGTGATCCGGTTAAAACGCCGGACGTTCGCTTTTCGTCCTCTCATTTTCGTAAACAACACCCCCGCCACGAGAAGGCAATGAGTAGGACTTCCCTGGCAGAGGCTGTATACGCGCGGCCGTGTGAGAGTATTTCGAGAGGGAGAGCGGACTCTCCCCACTCTCGGCCGTACCAGGGTGTTCGGGGGCAAATCCTTAAAACATAAAATCACACATCATTAAGGTCATGTGAAGTAATAAAATAAACACTCATAAATATCAATGGTTGAAATCATGAGTCAATTGAAGTTAGACCACCATGAAAAACTTGGAAGCATTGAACGGCCATTTCATTCTATTATGGGACTCTTTATAAATATCACTAGAAGTTCTTGAATAACGGAATTATTCAAAAGCTTCAAAATGAAAACAAAAATTAAATCAATTCTATTTAAAAGAACCAAATTTTACGAAAAATAATTCCTTGATCTCCTCTAATCACTAATCTACTATTCAATCAACAATGTAAATTATTTATTATTTTTCTAAAAGAAATATTTAATCAATAAATCAATTACTTATTTAAGAACAAAACATAATTTATTTCTATCCAATAAAATGAATCAAACGTTTGAATAAACAGATGGCAATTAAAAGAAAATGTTTCATTTCACATTTATTTGTTAAATTGAAAAGACAAAAAAACAACAAAAAATAGGGATACCAATTCGAAACCATTTTAGTTTTATGTGTTTTATTGGATTACTATGAGTTTTATTATAAATTTTACTAAACATTTTCATGAGTATACTATACGTTTTTTTAAAATTTATTCCATTTACTACTACATTATACAGTTGATAAGAATTTAATTGTATTAGTCTCTGTATTAAAGTTCATCATAAGACATTAGAATAGAGAGAAAAGAATAGTAAAGAAAGATTTAATAAAAGAATAAAAAAAGAAAAGTAAATTTTTATTTTCCTTTATTTTATATCGTTTTATTTCTTTTTATCGTGTGTATTTATCATTTCAAAATAACAAGAAATGCATGTATACTTAACTTTGGTTCTGTGAATGAAACTATAAAAGAAAACTAATTTCAGAAGTAATGCAAAAAAAAGAAAAGAAAACAAACCAGTGATCATCTTATCTCAAATAATAAAGACTTGAATAACAAACAAACAAAAAAACACTGTTCTAGTGGTATGAGCTATGTGTGTATGAGAGAGAGAGAGAGGGAGAGAAATATGCTGAAAGTTTTATGTAACACGGAAACAATTAAACCGGAAATTATGATGGCAATAACAAATAAAGAAAAAAAAATGAAATATTATTTGCGTGTTTATATTTTTACACACAAGTGAGGGTTAAACAGCAATTTGTCTATTGTGTATGTAGGTGTGTATAGTTGAATAAACTTACCAGTGATAATAAAAGTTAACAAAGTATAGGAATTATAGTATAATAAAAGAACATTTACTTACTTGTTTACATACGCCTTTAATGCTATTTAACCCTATAATAAAATTTTTTTATCCTTATTTCATATAGTACACAAGGTTATAGACTATTTATAGTTTACAATTTTTCAACAATTTCCTCTTACCATGTTTATATACCAAATGGATAACTGCTGAGTTAAATAACATTTGCATGCTGAATATTATATATAATAAATATGTACACTCGACTATAAAATGGTATTTACTTAGTTACTTACGCCTGTTACCCCTCATGGAGGAGCATAGACAGCTCATTAGCATTTTCCATCCAACTCTGTAATGAGCAATCCTTCCCAGTTCTCCCTACTTGTCACTTATCCTTTTCATGTCTGCTTCCAATTCTCGAAGTATTGTGTACGTTGGCCTTCCACTCTTCAGTTTTCCTTGACAATTACAAGTTAGCACTTGCCTCGTGATGCAGTTTATTGATTTCTTCAATATATGTCCTATCCACCTACAGCGTCTTTTCCCGATTTCCTCTCCATCTGGAACCTGGTTTGTTCTCTTCTATAGTAAATTGTTGCTGATGGTATCCGACCAACGAACATTAAGTATATTGCGTTTACAACTGTTTAAAAATACTTGTACAATTTTGATGACGGTCGTAGTAGTTTTCCAAGTTTCAGCTGCGTACAGTAGAACTGTCTTGACGTTCGTATTGAACATTCTCATTTTGATATTGGTTGACAGACAGTTGTTTTGATTTCTAGAATAAACAAATAGTAATGATAAGCTTATATTATTTTACAGAAAATTCAAACGATAAAGTGTAGAACTATGAGGATATTACCATTCAGAAATCTACAAAATCTTTAATTTTTAAACTTCACTGATGTAAATTACTATTTCAATGAACTCAATGTGTACTGAATTTAAGAGTAAGCAACATACTACACATACAGTACAATGAATCTTGGTTGCCGAAATGATTTTTTGGATTTTTATAGGAATAAATCAGTCGAACTAGAAACCCGAATGTACCTGAAGCCGTAGAACACTGGCTGAATTCTTAATTATCATCTTATTTATCACCTACGCATGTTATGATATGGTAAATCAGTTTCCTTTTAAAGCGATGTTTCTGAGGAATATATATATGTCAGTTTTGAACTAAATGTTACGTAACTTCATGTCCACATAAAATACCGTCTTTAACGCTTAATTAATTTCCTATGTTTGTTATTTGATAAAAGGTGTGCTACACAAAATTAGACGTTATTTTACTCTTAATTTTGATATTTCAGATCTCTATCGTGATTTTCTGATCTTTAGTTATAATAATAATATGATGTATCGAATAATAACAGGAACATTATCGATTAAGAATTTGTGAACCAAAAAGTTATTAATAGTTATTTTAATTTTAAGATCATGAGTCAATTGAAGGTAGACCACCACCAAGTACGGAGCTAACACGTAAATTACTCATAAAAAGGTCGTGTGTGACCGGCCTCAAGCAGTTGTCCTTTGGGCACTTCGATCATGCTTTCAGATCACTAAGACCACCTCTAATCCGATTTCCTTTTCAGGTATCTCCAGAAGAACCCTTACACAGTGTGGGAAGTGATAACCACCACCATACCTCTAACAGCACTCAAGACCACTGTATTCATAATCAACATAACAGTTCATCATAATACAACAACACTTATCAAAGATATATCGAATATACGCATTGATAATATCACTTATGGAATAAATGTCACTTCCACTTTATCAAATCTAAAAAATATTCCAGTTAAATATCTAAAAAAAACAAAATTCACTTAACATGTATGTGAAAGAATTTTACAGTGTTTATTAAATTTGGACTATTTACATTTGAATATGATTGTGTGCATTTTATATTTAGTCTGATAACAAAGACTGATTACATAATTTTATCAAATATGATTGATTACATTGAAAATTATTTTTGAATTAACCACAAAAAAAATAGGTTCCAATGTTAAATTTCTATATGTAGAAGTGCATCACTTTTCTATTTCAAATTTATTAAAACTACATCTATTTTGATTGAATGTTATCATAAAATATATGCATACATTTATGTTAACAACATAAAGGAATACTTTGTTTCAAAGTTTAATAATATCACTTTTAAATATCTTATTGTGATACCTTCATTTATCATAACAATTATCGTATGGACGCGATTGATGATGATGATGATGATGATGATGATGATGATGATGATGATGATGATGATGATGATGATGATGATGATGATGATGATGATGATGATGATGATGATGATGATGATGATGATGATGATGATGATGATGATGATGATGATGATGATGATGATGATGATGATGATGATGATGATGATGATGATGATGATGATGATGATGATGATGATGATGATGATGATGATGATGATGATGATGATGATGATGATGATGATGATGATGATGATGATGATGATGATCATTTCGACAATATGGTTCCGAACAGTATCCTTATTTTTGATCAAAGATGGATAGCGGCTAGCAGTGGGATCCAGAACGCGCGTTTCATCTTATATGGGATTCGTCAGCTGGATGAACCTGCATCCCAGAGTTAACTTCTAAAATGCTTGTGACCTGAAGCTATATCGAGGCAATCCGCACAGGATGCACATATACCAACATGAGACTGATCAAATGTAGTCCTAAATACCAAAGGAATATTCAAGTGAAACAACACTAAGTGGTATCCTTGTTTCTTTTAAATGACTTATATTCTGGAAAAAAAGATAAAGCCAACTTCATTCAGATTTCGTTGAGAGGACGTATAAAATGTATTGATCATTCTATTTTTAAACATTTTATCAACTGCAAACAGCCTAAGCTACTATCAATACAGTTTTATATTAACTAATAACATTGAGATTCATATACAAAACGACACAGAAAATCATAAGAACAGGAAAAAGATAAAATATTCCATTAAACTTAGCATATATGATCAGTAATTATGTTTAATCTAAAAATAAAATCATGGATACTAGTTAAGAGACAGAATGAAATATATAGTGATTACATAGTAACCCCACATAGTTGAAAAATAAGCATCATGAGTTAATGTTCGTGGATAGTTAACAAAGTGATTGTGTTACGCTATTTTATTAAAACTACTTTAACAGGAAAATAAAAGGTTTGTCACACTTTTTTAATGTGCGAATAAATCAGGCTGTACATGTGAATACTTTAGTTAAATTCAAGTATATGTTACCAGAACTATGTCTACAAAGCATCGCGTATACCATTTTGCTAGTCATTCATAGGTACTTCATATCACATGTCAATGTATGGAAGTTATTCAGACTGATACATTTGATTTAGTTCAGTTATTTCGTTTGTATTTGATTGAATAAAATATTGAATTTACACTCTAATAAAATTCAAATCAATGTTTTTCTTATAGAAAATAAGATTATTCGTACCAGTGTCAATTATGAAAACGTATTCATTTGAAAATCCAAACATTTTGTCTATCATTTTCGTCGATGATCTATATCGAATAATTGGGGGTCTATTTGAGTTAGACGGGAATGGTATGACCAACAGATAACTTCGAAGTCACACCTGGTGCTCAGCGCCTAACGTGGATCACACCTTCGTTGTATCAAGGTACTATGGCTGCTTTGAAGACCGTATAACACAAAGGATGTTATTACAGAATGAGTACAGGGAGGATAGTGCGACCACCTCCGCATGGGCCAGTCCATGGAGTGCCATTAACTGATGGGCATTGGTTGGCTTTGATCGTGACTAGGTATCGATGAACAGTTTGACATTTAATGATCCAACTGCCGGATGATTTAGCTAGGGCTGAGTGATATTTCCTCGGCCCTACAATTTCTTAATAAAATATTGTTTAGAAAAAGTACTTAACCTATAAACAAACGAAAAGGTTCACATTCTATACTAGTCACTAAACTATTTATTAAGATAAGAAATGAACTAATGATTGACGTATACATCTATTTCTCTTTTTTGAATACTGTTTTTTAGGCATTCAGAGAAATTGGTTAATATATTATGATAATATAAAACATATCTTTAGTAAAATAGATTTGTTAATACTGACAAAATGTAATTTGGTATAGTTCATGTTTCCTAGCAAAACAATAACAGCCATCAATTTAAATCAAATTACCGAAAATAATCTACATAGTTACTTGTCAAAAATAACAAAATATATAGAATCAATATATCCTATTGTGTTTATTGCCAGTTTAATAAATAACTTTGAAATACTTAAATGACCTATTTTACGAAATGAAAATTATATTCACCGGAAGATAATTGTTGTTGTTGTTTTTTTTGTATTTTTAAATTAAGAAATTCTTACAAATACCTTAATTGTATTGTAACAAAATTATGCATAAACAATAATTTATGACAAGATTTACCGGCTTAAAAATAAGTAACTATCATAAGGTCAAAATGATAAAAGTTTATGATTAGATTGCTATTAGATTTTTTTGTTGTTGGTATACTGTCCATCAACAAGAACGGGTAATATTATATGATTCGTCAAAAACAAAACTATAACACTTAACCTTGACAACAATATTAGCATAACAAGAAGATTTAAATATTTATGTTTATTGCTTGGAGACATATTTAGATGATAATTTATACTAATAAAACCATAAAATCTTTTATGTCAAAGCATTACCATTAACTTATATTTATGAAATAATAAAATTCCAATCAAAATTGTTTGTTATCTAAAACAAACCACTATTAAATAATCAAATCCCAGTGGTGTTAAATGAAGTTTTCATAAGAGAAAAGGTATGATATTTCAGAAGGCTTTAAAATTAGTTTCATATATAGTCCCAAAAGTTATAGGATCATATTCATCAACTTCTACATGGTTAAATTCAAAAAAGATCCCAAAACGCGTAACCATTCAATCTGTTTTACAAAGAAAAACAAGTATTGATCTTAGATGTCCGTAGAATAGCATCAATTTTGTACTTTTTCTTGGTTTTTTACTATCTTGGTGTATCGTAATTTAAATGAATGAAAAGGTAATAATAAGTTACATCCTAATACTGTATTAAGTTAATTAGATTGACTAGATCCAACGATATATACCTCATTTCGATATGATCAAATGGTGCTAACTTACCAACTTATACAAGGATACATCATATGAAAACGTAATTAGATTTTTATGACTTTTTTTCAAAGTAATTATGTTCTAAGGTCGTATTATAGAATTACAAATCCCAAAGAACTTTAGTTAAACAAACTGTAATGAACAATAACACCAGTGGGGACAATCGGATGTATTTAACACAAAATTACACGACTTGTTAATAAAATCTAACAATCATAAAGTAAATGCTTAATTTGCAAAATGTCCATCAATTGTCTCAAAATGACTCAGACTTCATTGTTCTTGCATTTTCATACAAATTGCATTCTGTTTCCATTCTTTACTGTCCGATCCTCTTGTCTCTCTGCTGTCAGACCTTCTGTTCACGATTAACATCATATACTACTTATGTCAATATAAGTAGCACACACCACAGAATGAGCTCCTAGACATTCACAGTTCTATTTTCTTTTTTAAATAATATCCCTAATTATCACCGAATCGAAAAGATTATCTCAATTGTTTCATAGTCACATATAAACCTAATGGTTTATGTCTGAGGTTTCCATTGACATATAACTAAACATTATTGTTATATTGTATTTTATATGTCACTTTGCTGAACAAATGAATGAATGAAACGCTAAGTAAAAATAAACTACTAAACATCTTTTCTTCATTATTTAAATCCTTTCACGGATTGATTTTTTCATCGAACTACTCAATTTAACTTTTGTCTTTCAAACAGTTTCTCATTTTATCATAATGATAATAATTTCACCAATATTGTAGTGAACGAAAACATAAGTGGGGACAATCGAATGTATTTAAATATGCAATTAGAGAACAGTAAATCAATTGCAAAAATTCAATCAATTGTCTCAAACTTCAATGTTCTTTCGCTTCCACACCAACCATTCTCTGTCCTCATTCTCTTTCTTTCGATCTTCTCAACTATCTTCCGCCAGATATTTCACTTTCGATTGATGAGATATACTACTTATATCGGTTGGCATAAGTAGTATACACCACAATACAACCATATTATAAAATTACATTCTTATAGAATCGAGACAATGAATTTATTTTATTTTATCTGGTACTAAAAATTATTTTTATTAAAAAAAACTTTCTTTAATGAACTAAAAGTTATTATCAGATTATGAATATTGTCTCCTTGCGTGTGCGCAACAGAAAGTATCTGTGATAAAAAGTAATATCTAACAATGTATTTTGCTCTTGTATTTAGCCTTCGGAATGTATATATACTTAAACAGATGTAGATAAAACTATATTTATATCCTATTATAATAGAAAATCACATGATCACAACAAAATATTATTAGAAATAAGGTGGGATATCCGTATTTGTCTGATACATCGAATATATATATATATATATATATATATATATATATATATAGAGAG
This sequence comes from Schistosoma margrebowiei, assembly GCA_944470205.2. Classification (NCBI taxonomy): domain Eukaryota; kingdom Metazoa; phylum Platyhelminthes; class Trematoda; order Strigeidida; family Schistosomatidae; genus Schistosoma; species Schistosoma margrebowiei. The sequence goes on along the minus strand of OX104028.1, from coordinate 72,310,606 downwards.
AGAGAGAGAGAGAGAGAGAGATAAGAAAAAGGAATTACAGAAATTAACATTGGAATAAAATTACATAATTGAAATTAATGTTGTACTGTTATGATATTTATTCATTTCACTAAACTTCTGTAACCTGTTTTTAACTTACATTTTCACAGTAGGCAATACAATGAAATTTCATTAGTTAATAATAAAAAACATTTTTTGAAATTAGCAGTTATTAAGGTGAGACTAAAATTTTGTGAACGACCTCTGAGTGATGCCTAAGTGACTTAGAGAGTGTCCATGTAGAAAACGTAAGATAAATGAAAAACATTTCATTCTATTCAAATTATTTGATGTATAGTATTCAGCAATATTTACCTAAAATATCTATCCTTATTATAACTATTCTAGTGAGTTAAACCACACAAGTGAATAGTCATTGTCAAAATGAGGGTTTGTGGAAATTGGAGTAATTTAATGGTTTTATTTATTAATCGACTTGAGATAGACTACCATAGAAAACCTGGAAGCAGTGGACATCTGTTTTGTCCTAATGTGGATCTCCTCATCAGTGCACATACGCGATCCGGCACAAACCATTCGAACACAGATTATTCGGTCTTGACTGTGAACTCTTATACTCTACACCACTGAGTCGGCATCCAACGGTGTTAATGACTAACCTCAACCAATCCACGATAATGCGAGACCGTCCATCATTATCACCAGTGACTAACTGTCTCACAACAGACACGGTTTGACTCCACTGGTCATGTCAGCCAAGAGACTAATAAAATGCCCATATTTTAATAAAGACTGACTTCCAAGTTGAGACTATAATTTACGGACGATCGTTTAGTGTTTCCACATAATAACTAGGACAAAATGAGGTTTATAAACCAGTGTGAGGAATTAAAATTGCGATTTAAAGTTGATGGTTAAGGTTAGAAACTAGATTTATTGTTTTCATTACAAACTGACATCAGTTATAATACCGAAACTCTATTTAACAAGATGGATGAGTGAATTTCGCGCCAAAATCCGAGATCTGTTATCTTATACCTGATTAGTTCGTCCATATGTTATAGTGCATCCGTTATTAAATGTGAATAAGAAATACATTATATACAAATACCTTCAACATTTTCATGATTTAGAGTGATCGATAAATCGAAAAGGTTAAGCTTTGATCTCTGAATAAATTGTTAATGCATAGTGTTGAAGATTACCTTGAAACAAAGAGAAAGTTTCTGACTGCTACTTAGTTCTCAAACATTTCTCAGTGTATGACGAAAAATGATTGGATGATCAATTTATTTAGCAACAACATTCTAATTTTTGGTCACCCAGCGATCTAAAAAATTTTGAATGGCATTTTTTTTAAAAATCATGTAGAGCGTTTACTTTATACTGTATGATGTAACATAAATAAAATTAATTAGAGATTTTAAATCTAATTAATGAACCAGAAGTAGTTACTATGGTTTTACATATACATAAATAAAAATTATATTGGTGTAATGTGTCAATTTTTATAAGCTTTTCCTCTCTTTTTTAGCTTATGAGACAATGAATACTCATGTAGTTGAAGTAGCAAACACTAGGCAGTACCATTTAGTTGTTTTGTCCTAAATCAGGTACATGCAGATTGAACTTAGTTGGTGATGAAAACTATCCAGTAAGTTGAAACATCCCCATAATTCCGTAAGTTCCCTTATTCATATGTTTGTTGGCTTTAAAGAAACTTAGATCACCACCACATACTGATAGAAAGCAAATAAGTGTTGAGGTATATATAAAATAACTGGAAGTCCTTTTACATTATACTATGTCAATTATGCTCATATCATTTGTAATATCTTTCTTAAGAGTTGAAAATTAGTTTCGAAATTGTAAATGAAGCATAAACAAATTATAATTTAACAACAAACGTGTAGGAAATTTAATTTTGTCCAACGGAGATAGATGTAGCGCAAGAAAATATGAGTTCAATTCTGTTATCTATGTCAATCTGTTGTAATTTGAGTGAAGAAAGTGATTTCGTTTACAAAAAAACAATAGATGTAAAATATGATCACTTTAATTACATACTAAATTCTATTTTAAGAAACGTTGAACAAAGCAACATAATCTGACAACTTGTTAAAATATTCTTCACAAAGTATTTATCAGGATTTAAGCTTTTTATTAAACTGTAATGTGAACTACGTTGTGAAATAGTACAACTAAATCATAATTATGCATAAACTAGACATTTCAAACTTTAGTACGTGAAACCAAGATACTTAGTTGCATGACTGGGTCAAGCAGGTTGATGTGAGTGCGTACATAAAGTAAAGCTACCTCTTTGTTTGATACTGTGGCGTATGCTACTTATGTTTGCAGATTTAATCAGTACGTAACACCAGTTGGAATTGGAATGTCTGCGAACAGAAGGTTAAGAAGATTGACATGAGAAAAGAGAGAAGGAAACTGAAAACAATCCATATAACGACAAAAATGAAGGAACAATGAAGCTTGTAAGAGACAATTCGAAGATGTGCAAATGATGTATTTGATGTATGATATTCACAATTCGCTGACCGACTGTGCGATTAAGCACTTAACAATAAATTGGTCTTCCTCATCAAGTCATTGATCACGGCATTCCTACTAACTATATTCAACTGTTATTGCAGAATGAGTTCCCACTGAATCATCAGGAGTGAAATCCTTATAATCTACGAAGTAATTCACAAACTTTTACAAATCATTACACCCATAACTTTATCTCAGTTTATTGGTTTTATGGATTCCTTCGTACACCGATTAAGCGTTAAATTTTGAATGAATTTAACTGGGTCATAATCATCACTGATCAACAAATTACTTATTATGAGTGCAAAATTCACAAATGCCTTAAATCGAAAAGGCGGAAAGTAGCATACATAAATGACCAACTTCGCAACACGCTACCTCACCCTTAGTATCTTTAAATAATATCAGGTCTTAGCTTATTATTGATTAAGTTTATAAAGATATTTGACTTTATGAAATAATAGAAAAGGATGAATAATTCTTAAACATTCTTGACCTTTTCAATTTCTGATAAACAATGATTTGGCTTGAAAGCTTCAATATATTGCAACAGATATCCTGTACAAAAATCAATTTGCATTATATTCTATGTAGTGATGTCTAAAATTGTACAGTAATATTAACCTTTTCATTTCATTTTTTCACTTCAGGATAATCTGTGAGTAAAAGTAATAACATTTATTTTGACAGTAATTCAGTATGTATATAACATGTTTCATAAGTGAGTAATGTATGTCGTAACCACAAGCAGCATACTATTCTTATTTCCTTTTCAACTAGAACCTAGTTTGTTCTCTCTCATAGTAGGCTACTAGTGATGGTATCCGGTCAATGGACATTAAGTATCTTGTGTATACACAACTGTTTATAAATACTTGTACAATTCTGATGATGGTCGTAGTAGTTCTCCAAGTTTCAGCTCCGTACAGTGGGACTGTTTCGACGTTTGTATTGAAAATTCTGATTTTGATGTTGTTTGACAGATAATTGTTTCTAATTCTATATGTTCTTCAATGATAAAAATGCTGCCCTTGACTTGCCAATCTGAGCCTTAACGTCTGCTTCAGATCCTCCTTGTTCATCGATGGTGCCGAACAGTTTCGTGAAAGTTTCTAACTTTTTCAATACTTCTCTATCAAGTGTGACTGAATTGGTGTATTTGAGGGTCTCACTTCTTTTCATGTGTATATTAAGGCCTACTGCTCAAGAAGCTGCTTCTAAGATTCTTGGAAAACCACGAAACCGACCCCCTTACTGACAACCATATCAACAAATGATCTAGATACACACAATATCCGGACAATGTGGGAGACCGGGAGGACTAACCAAACAGTTACGGAAATAAGGTGATTCAAAGTAGAAATCAGAATATTTAGCGCATACTCATAATCAGCACGTGCACTCAGTTTAAAACAGTGTATTCAGTGACATACAGTGCTGAATATTGTTACTTCAAAATTGTCTAAAATACTTAACTGAAATTATCTACTGCTTATTTTATTTGGTCTAATTAAGTCACTTTCAAGTTATACTTATAAACGTTTAATAATACATTGATATATCTTTACTCAATCAAAGACGAATAATTTTTTTCATGTTTCCATTCATGGTTTACTTACCACTCAACTATACAAAATCATTCATAAGATATGGATAAAATTCAAAAGATGGTATTATACTCATTTGCAAGAGAATAAATTTTCTAGAACATTCTACTCCCGTAACAGTGAAGCACAAATTAAATTTTATAACCTGATTGTATTGTTGTTGTTTTTTATTCCATTAATAACAGTTAGTAAAGTTAATTTTCAGTAATTTCAACTAGCTGAAAATAATGACCTATTGAAGACTATGTTAATAGATTGTTTAAAATAATAAAACTATGAATAATCTAGATATATAAAACTAATCAGAGAGGGGTTTTGTGGACATTACTGTAATTTAGTAGTTAAAATCACGAGTCAATTGTAGCTAGATCACCATGGAAAACCTGGAAGCACTGGACATCCATTTCGTTTTATTGTGTGATTCCTCAGCAGTGCGTATCCACGATCCCGCATTGTTGGATTCTGGCTCGATGGTCTAGATGTTAGGTATTCACGCGCGAGACCGATAGGTCCTAGGTTCAAATCTCGAGAGGTGGGATCGTCGATGCACACTCCTGAGAAGTCCCATACTAAGACGAAATGGACGTTCAGTGCTTCCAGGTTTCCCATGATGATCTAGCTTCAACTGACTCATGAATTGAACTATTTAATATATAAAACTATGATATTTCATATATATCTATCTTTGTAATAGATATTGTTGGAATACAACAATATTGTAAATCAGTAATCTCTTTAACCTATAAGAATATAAATCTTTTTGAGACTAAAAACAAAATTTTATAGATTACTGATTGTTAACTTTTATAAAAGAAATAAATCAACAAGTTATACATTGAAATTTACATATATATATTTTGTATTCTTTTATCATTAGGACAAATCATTTTGAAGATGACATTTATTATTCGTTAAAGTTTATTCATTAAACTATCTATCAACTTTATTAGTTCATTTGTTTGTTTGTATGTATGTTTTGGTTTCTCTTTATAAAATTTATATAAAAAGTAAACAATCTAGATAATGACAAATATATATCTTGTCAACAATCGAATAGTAATGATTAGTGATGGATAATTTGTTTTTTGTTTTTCTATCATTTGTAATGTTAGGCTAATCCTCAGTAATAAATGACTTTCAACAATAATAATAATAATAATAATAATAATAATAATAATAATAATAATAATGGAGCATTCAACTGTTTATGAATTCATTAGTGAATCTTTTATTTAAACAAAATTTAATTTATCATTGATAATATAGAAACTCGATTTGTTTCTTTGATGTAATATATTTTGTTAATTTATTTATTAAATAAATAAACATTTTACATTCTGTTTAACTAAAATATTTGAAGAGATATTTGTATTTAACGCTTTTATATGAATCACAACGATCGATTGGATTATTTACAGAGCATATCTGTAGGGACTAGTTCTTTGTCGAGTATACATATAGGTTATTCTAGCCTCTGGTCAGATATCAATCAATTCATTCTTCTTAAATCACATTTTGAACTTATCACTTAGTCGCTTCACGAGGCAAGCCCAAACTTGGAATCCTGAATGGAAACGGAAAAGAGGAAGGCCTAAGAACACATTACGTCAGATAATAAAAGCAGATATGAAAAGGATGAATAGGAACTGGAACGAGCTGGAAAGGATTGCCCAGGACAGGGTTGGATGGACAGCGCTGGTGAGTGGCCTATGCTCCTTCACGAGGAGTAACAGGTGTAAGTAGGTAAGTAAGTAACTTAGTCACTTATTAGCCTTGACTGTTTTTATGTAATAGCATGTGTGTATATTTCTTATCTCATTCATCATATGTCTGTAACTTATTTTTGTTTAACTATAAATATCGATTAACGCTTGATTAAATGGAGTTGGCTCACTCGCCTTCTTCAGCGTGTATTATCTGGTTTCGCTCTTTTCCTTTCGCATTGTTTCTACGATCTTCTGCCTGGACCAATGATTGTATGATATATACGTATTCAAAATCCATTCTGGTATTTGACTTATTTAATTCCTTTATTCACTAACGCGATTTAAGTCGATAATTATATATGAGGGTATCTGGGATGTATATTTCGAGATCACTCATTCGATAATGAGTATTCGTTCGATCTAACTGAAGTTAGATATAAGGCCACTAAAATCTTCTAATTATTCCAAAAAGACTTCTGTAACATTATTCTAATGGACAATTTAAACAAAGTATGTATTACTATTAACCGAAACAAAGTATAAGTGTTCTAAATTTAACATTCATCACTATGGAATATAGAAGTTAATAGTTTTCAGAGCCTTTGAAAATGTGGTCGTCACTTTGCAACTTTTTCAAATGACTCTTTCACCCAAAATTAAATTTTCATTAGAACTTCATAACATTTACGCTGGTATTCAACTATTTGAGCATTATTTCTTTTGCCTGTCTATTAATTTCCCATTAGAATATACTGAGCATTTTTACATAAATCTCCAATAAATGTGTTCTTTCTGATGACGTTTACTTCTTCCTAGAAATATCAGGCTTTCCATACACATATTCATGCTATGTAAAAGCTACCTAGTTAGCCATATTACCTCTGGTTTTATTTATGAAATGTCTTTCTTTCTGAGAATAGATGTGAAACGATGAGGATTATTGATGTATGTAGAACACATATTAAAATTCTTTCGACTGCGAACTCAAGAACATCACGCACTAGCTATTTGTTGCATGGATTGTCATCGTTTGAGTAAAGATATTTTAAGACTGGCGTTATCTAGTAGAAACATTATCTAAATAAACTTGTTCAGTCGTGATAAAAATGTTACCCAATTTAATTGTAGCTGTCTTTACGAATGAATGGTATTATAGACAGAGATTTTGGAAGCGACCGATAAATACATATTTCTTATGTTAGTGTTGTATAAGGCTAAAGATAAATGAAAAACATTTCATCCTATTCAAATTATTTGATGTATAGGATTTAGGAATATTCACTTAAAATATATATTTTTATTATAACTACTCTAGTGGGTTAAACCCCACAAGTGAATAATCATTGTCAGAATGAGAGTTTGTGGAAATTGAAGTAATTTAATGGCTTTATTCATTAGTTGATTTGGGATAGACTATCATCAAAAATCCGGAAGCAGTGGACATCTGTTTTGTCCTAATGTAGGTTTCCTCATCAGTACACATCCACGATCCGGCACAGATTCTTCGGTCTCGCGTATGAACTTCTAACATCTAGACCCCTGAGTCGGTATTGAACGGTGTTAATGTCTGACCTCAACCAATCCACGATATTGCGCGACCGTTCATCATTGCCATCATTGACTATTTATCTCACAACAGACATGGTTTGACTCTATTGATCACGTCATCCAAAAGATTAATAAAATTTCAAAACTCTAAAAGTAACTGACTTCCAAAATAGAAACACAAATTTATTTTCTTACAAGACTTATCTTTAACGACATTTTTAACATATTTTATAGTACCATATCAAAGTTAACTCAAGAGATATCGATTTTCTTGATTATTATTTTTATTATTATCGAAATAGGCTTTTAATAAACATGACCAAACGTAATCAGTTATGAATAAACTATCGCTATCACATACATTAGTAAATTTAATCTCAAATTTCTTTATTAAAGTCACTTGGTATTATTTAATTGAATCTTCTCATCGATAATTAAGACAGCAGTTTATCAATCTCTTATTAGCTTATGTACATACTGTGTGTATTGCCTCGATATTGCCTTAATTCACAAGCATTATAAGCAAAGATAAATAATGGTTAACAATGAAATCCATGACGTGCGTTTCGTCCTATTTGAGACTCGTCAGCCGAATCTATTTTCATCTTTACCTATATTCTTTTACTAAGTTTAATTTTTTAAAGAATTTTTATACTTATTATCTGATGAATCAGTAGATATCATTCATATAACTATGATTTCATCAGTTTTATTTTATTAAGTTAGTGAAATCTAACCTTGTATTAAACTTATTTTCTTGTTAGTTCATTTAATTCTCTAAGATTTTTATCCTTAATTTAATGTCAATATGATTTTATTCACATGAAAATATCAAATAATTTATATTGAAATAAACTATAATTTATAATCATTTTTGTTGTTGTTTTTAATCAAAACTATCTTACTACTAAACTTGTTTCATTAGAATGTTAACTTGTCGTTCTAGTTTAATCATTCATTCAAAAATATATATAAGAAAAGAAATAGAAAAGAGGAAGTATGACATGGAATTCTAGACAACAAAGAAACTTTTTTTATATAAATAAGAAGTTTCATCTACATTTGATTGAAGAGTTTCACAATATTTGAGTACCAAGTTAATGTGAGACAATAAAGAGGAAAGAATATATTTGAAATATTTCTGTGAAAGAATTTGAAGTAAATTCAATGTTTCTACTTAGCAATCTGGTTCAAGCTTTTTTTTTTAAAGGAAAGTATAATCAAACATCAAAATTATCAATTATAAATAGGTACATGGTTCTCCAGTTTACTGTATCCTGAATAAGTAATCTAATCAATGTTAACAATATTTAAAGTAGGTATTTACATTAGTGTGTAAAAGACATGTGGTGTGAAAACAAAAAGTGCTAAGATAACAGATTGTGTGTATACGTAAGTGAGAAGAAAAAATTTTATTCACCATGTATTATCTTCGCTTGGGGAAAATTAAGGAAATATATGATTTTTATATATCATATGAATCAAAAATGTCACAGTATGCATTAAATGAAGATAAATAAACAAGTTAAAAGAATGAATTAAAAGAGGAAGAATGTGTTTGTAATTGAAAGTTTGTGTTATTTTTAATGTCCCAGTCAACTGTTTAACCATATTCAGATAAGATAACTGATTTGAATCGTTGAATGTAATATCTGTTAATTAGTGAATACGATATAGATAGAATGGAATAAGGAGTTCAGGTTTACTTAATTATTGTTAGTTGCTATGGGGAAGCTAGTTGTATTCCATATCTCGTATAAATACTGTTTGGATTAGCTATTAGTCTTTCTTTGTGGGAATTAAAACCTTTTTGATGGTTTCTTGTGCCATTGAAATCAATTGTATAACCTGATTCTATCGAGTGTAATGCTATCGCTGATTTGTTCTGAAGTTTTCTTATCTCAACTGAAGATTTAGGAATGTGCTTTAAGCATAGTTTGTGCTCCTTCACCCTCACATTATGTTGCCTTGGTGTTTCAACTACATGCGTTGCATTACAGTCACTACATTTGGTCTCATAAACACAATTCTGTTGTTCTTCCTTGTGTATTGGATCTGTAGTGTCTGTTATTATGTTAAGCCCATATATCTTATTCTAACTTTCGGACAGCTCAATCTATTTATTCTACTCGAGTCACATTCTGACCTTGTTAATTATCCGCTCATCGACCTTGACCGTTTTTATATGAGCGCGTAGGTGTGTGTAAACTTTTTATTCCCTCACTCATCACCTATTTTTGTATAACTATAATTATTGATTAACGCTTGGTTGAATGGGTGTTGGCTTATCCGCCATCTCCACTGCACGTTATTTCTCTTCTCTCTGTTCCGTTCGCTTTATATACAAAATATATGTATTCAAAAACCCATTCTCGTTTGAATTATTTAGTTCCGTTATCGACTAACGCGATTAAAGTTGATCATTACATACAACATATATATTTCGATAACAAACGTTCATATGATCTAATTGGAGTCACATCCACGGGCCACTAAAGTAGAGAGCCCGTCAACAAACATCGTCCGATATAAATGAGAACAAAATTACGAGCCCCACAGATCCTTGATTCTTATTAGTTTTGATTATACAGTATTGTTTGTTTGAAAGAAAACTCTTATATTTTGAAGAGTTAGAATCCTTCTGATCTCTTCTGAAATACCTTTGCGATATGGGATCACCACTGTGTTGATCCATTCTTTCTGCTTAACTCTTTCTTTAATAATATCGTTTTGTTTTTCATTCCTAATTCCTTATTTTTTTAATAAAATCCTTCAGTGTATCCACACTCAACCAAAGTGACAGTAGCCCAAGATTTGATCACAAGAGTTGAAAAACTTGTCATTGAAACAAATGATATAGAAAGGGAAATGAATTTAGTTATATCCACTCTAATGATGAATAATTATACGAAGGTTTAATGAATGAAAGAATGAAGAACAAAACATATATGTGAATATATATCATTATTTAAACACAGAAACAGTAGTATAAGGATGCACGAAACAGATATGCGTCACATAAATCAAATGATTTATGTGAGGGCTTGGATACTGGTCAGGTGTCCAGAGCGAAGCAGGTGGTTTTCTTAGGGGACTACAACATGAGCCTTCGACTCAAAAGTCTAATCCATCAGGCAATGGGGCAACGTCAAGAGATGCAGTCCCATGGTAGCCGGTGACCAACAATTGTTTTATATGTCATTTGTTTCCTTAGGATCCTGGAGCCTATTTGCACTATTGGTTTGGAATCAGGGTTTTCCAACTTCATTAGGTAGATCCTCCGTATCCATCGTTGTTAATAAGTTCCTTGTGTTTTTTTAGTTAGAATGCTTCTGTTGTTCCTTCTACTGTCCTTAAAGTGATTATGACTTTGATATTGGTTGAAAGTTGTTTTGAGTTCCATATGTTCTTCAATTGTAGAAATGCAACCCTTGATTTGCCAATCCTTGTCTTTACGTCTGCATCTGAACCTCCTTGTTAATTGATGATGCTTCCCAGGTATGTGAAGGATTCTACATCTTCAAGAGTTTCGCCATCAATAGTGGTTGGATTGCTGTTCTTCGTTTTGAATTTGAGTACTTTGGTTCTACCCTTGTGTATGCTGAGGCATACTGATGCAGAGACTGATGCTACACTGGCTGTCTTCATCTGCATTTGTTCATGTGTATGCGATAGGAGGGCTAGGTCATCTGCGAAGTCCAAATCGTCTAATTGATTCTGAGCTGTCCATTGTATTCTATGTTTTCCCTCAGGTGTCGAGGTCTTCATAATCCAGTCGACCACCAGAAGAAAGAGGAAAGGAGAGAGTAGGCAGCCTTGTCTGACTCCGGTCCTTACTTAGAATGCGTCTGTCAGTTGTCCCCCATGCACGACCTTGCACTGAAGTCCGTTGTATGAGTTCCGGATAATAGGCCTCTTGACTTTCGAAGAAACTCGGCTTTCATCATGAAACGTCACAACTCTTCTAAATGAAGACCTTCTAACTCCCAGGGAAGAGTTTAAATGGTCTGAATTATTCTTTCTGGTTAGCGTTTTTGAACGAGTTAGTTTTCTACGGGATAGGGTCACTAACCCAATGCCCAACCCTCCTCCTTTACCCGGACTTGGGACCGGCAGTAACTCTAGAAGAGCTACATACGGATTTAATTTTGATTAGAACCAAATCTAATAATTGTGGCTTTACTGTTCACTATGAATGTTGGTGTAATAACTTTATTATTAATATATTTAAGGTGGATAATTTGATCTAAGTAAAAAATTTTCAAGTGCATATATCAATAAAATATACCTGAACTATTATAGATAACTTACTAATTCAGTTGACTATTACTAAACACTAAAGGAAATTTTAAACTTTGTAAATCACATCACATTCAAATATAATGTCTAGTTTACTTTTAACCGTTGACACAATGATAGGACTAATTATGATTTACCATTTCATTTATTGTTTACAGAATACTTAAACACTAATAAATCTTCATCAGGGAAGCAAACAATCAAATTATTTAATTGCTCAATTCCCGGCAAACAATACGATGCTTTATTGATCTTAACACATACATTTATGATAAGTTTATAAAATGAAAAGGGAATAAATGACAATAAAATGAGAATGATTGGAATCATTAAACTGTCCGGCAAACAAGACCAACTTAAACACATATAACACTTTATTCTTCTTGATTAATTTAAATAATATTTTCCATTAATGAAGATATAAAGTCAGAACAAAAATTCTTGAAATGACTACTAAATAGAAAGTGTAAACTCTATCAAATCGACAAAGAAAGAAATGTGAAACAAGCAGAAATGCAATTGGTCTTTTTGTGTAAAAGGATGTCCAAAGAGCAATACTATAGTGAATGTTTTGTTCATAGTCTAATTTATGATGGAAATAGATTATCACTTTGAAAAAAAACATTAGGACCCAGAACAACATTACTACTATATATCAATATCTCCAACGGTGTATTACCTCAGCTCGTAAAAGGAAACAGTTAGTCGTAAAGATAATATTACAAAAAAATAATATGTTTATGAATAGTTTATTATTTACATCCAGAAGTTCATTCCTTGCAACTGAGTTAATAAAAAAGATTGGTCGTCAAATCGAATCCTTTAAAAGTATATTTAAATGATGAATAGTATGAGGAGAAATAATGACTTTCATTAGCAACAACTTCGAAGCCAAATAAATTCTGTTTCTTGTCATCTTTATATGGAAATTAAATTAACGTATCATTGGTTAACAGAAATTCCAACCTCCAGTCAATTAGTTTACTTTCCATATAAAAGATTTAGATGACACATTTAAAGCATAAAATACTACTTATTAACATATACTGTTAATCAATAGAGACCAAAATACTGATAGTTAACCATTAAATTAAGTAACACAAATGTCATAGGATTATCATACTTTCCACCACATATAAACTGATGAAATTAAGGTATACTTGCAAAGGAGTAAAATATCTTGAAAGATGGTAATGTGATATTATGAAATGAAGCTTTTATCATTAAATTTTTTTTATTAAACATGTAAATTATTATCAGAAGGGGTTTTGTGGAAATTGTAGCAATTTCACCAGTTTAGATCATGAGTCGATTAAAGCTAGACCACCATGTCAAACCTGGAAGCACTGGACGGTTGTCTTGTCCTTGTATGGGACTCCTTGACAGTGCGCATCCACAATCTCGCCGCAGAGATTCGATCCCAAGGCCTAACAGTCTCGCGCGCGAGCGCTTAACCACTAGACCATCGAGTCGGATAACGCTATGACGTTTGAAACGAATTCTACTGGGTTTCAGTCCCAGAGTGAACATCAACTCTGAGATGCAGGTATATCCAGCTGATAAGTCTCAAATAGGACGAAACGCGCGTCCTGAATTCCATCGTTAGCCATTATTTATCTTTGCTTATAATGCTTGTGAATTAAGGCAATATCGAGGCAATACACACAGTATGTACATATATCAATAAGAAACTGATCAATTACAATCCTAAACATTAATGGCAAGATTCAAGTGAACAATATCAAGTGGATTTATTGCTTCAAAAGTTTTATATTTTCTCTATAGTATAAAATGAAACTATGAATATTGAATAATTGAAGTAATATTGTTTACAATACTGTCAGTCGTTAGATCTTGTCTGCCATAGATAAAATAGTTTAAGAAGTAAACAAAGAATTCAATTAATATTTCAAGAAATAATAAACATACTATAAGAACTAAATATTCACAGTGAAAAAGATTGTCAGATGATGATTTACGTCAAACTACAAAATGTTTAAAAAAAAAGATTAATTCTTTAAATGAGTGATTAAAGCTATTTTAATAGTTGAATTCAAGAGTTGATCTAAACTAGATCATCACTGAAAGCCAGGAGACAACGAATGACCGTTTCCTCTGAGTATGGGACTCCTCAACAGTGCACATCCACGATCCAGCACACGAGATTCAAATCCAGGACCTCCAGTCTCGATTGTGAGCGTTTAACCTCTAGACCACTAACCCGACATCTAACGATTTTAATGTCTAACTTCAGTCAATCCATCATCTTGAGCAACCCATCTACCATTGTTTGAAGTGGATAACTGTCTCACACCTAACAAGGAATGGACTCCACTGGTTACTAGAACTCCAAGTGATCCATCTTGAAGCTAGTCACTAGTGGGTACATGATTATTATCAGTATGGAACCAGTAGAGTCCATGTTTTCAATAGTGGCTTAGCTTAAATAGACTCGTGAATTCAATTGTGAAAATCTACAACTGCCAAATATTCAGTTAGAATATCAAAGAGCTCAATATGTGATTTAGTAGATCACTTTAAATTGTTCTGCTTTGTACATACACATGTAAACATGTAAAACACAAAACTACAGCTTACAGTAATTTATCAATAAATCATCGTAAATTATAGAATGAATCATGAAATAAACTATGTGGTTTGACAAAGAGATCTTCATTAGAGATATCATTCTCATAGCTGTATAATATAACGTTTTTTGTAAAATAAAATGTCTGTAAATATGAAATTTCGTTTCAGAATGATAACTTCTCTAAACTGATATCATCCAGAATAAAATGAAATTACTCCCTTCCACAACTAGTATTATGTAATATTAAATATAACATTATCGATACTGTGGTAATAATAATCTGAGAAACGTTTTGAAATTATTTTCCTTTATAATATATAATCATTAGTTTAGCAGGCCTTGCATGCTATTTAATATATAAAGTAAATGGTAATTTTGTTCACCATTTTTATTTCCTGATGACTTTATCAGTTAATTTTAACTTACTTACGCCTGTTACTCCTCGTGGAGGAGCTTAGACTGCTCAAGTTAATTCTAACACTAAAAATTGTTTGTAAAGATGGTTATAGCTTTCTAAATGCTATTTTTGTTCTAGTCAGAAGTTATTCAGTAATTAATCTTACATCCGTTTCTCATAGAGTTATTTATCGATTATAAAGTTTTTGTTTGTTTACTATGACGCAATGTTGTGTTAATGAGAAATCATCGAACTATTAACAAATCATTTCGTCACGCTCCAGTAATCAAATATTGGACCATTCACCCGAATTTGTCAAGTTCGAAAACGAACAGCAGAGAGCAGCGTGTATGATAGCTTGGTTGCTATTTGTTTACATTACTCATCATTTCTTATGCTTCATGCAATACAGATTTGTTATTCATTCACGAATAAGTACTTCAATCAGCTAAAGAACATCTGTCACATAGATCCTTAAAGAAAGGCTTGTGACTGAACTTTTAAAAAGCTTTGCCAATATTAATGTCAAGGTAAACCACGTTCATAACTCCATCCCAATTTGATAGTAAAATTCATTTGTACAAATCAAACAAAATGCTACAGTTTTTGTCCTTGTTTTAAAATCAATTTATAGCTATACATCTAGGTTACTACATTTGTTTGTTCGTTATCTACAATCATATTACAATCAGTTACAAAAAAAATGAACTCAATCTAGTTTATCTTCAAGATTTATCATAAGAAATAAACATTATGTGCAATGTTTTACTAACATAGATTTAAGCTTTGATACTAATATTTTTACCAAACAAATATAATTACTTCACCTACCAACTAGTTAGCTGAATGAAAAACTAAAAAATGGTTATTGTTAGTTCAATAAAATCTGAACATTATTTCTGTGCTTTTCCTTATTGAATGTTGATTACTATATGAATTATTTGTATTTTTCAACCAAGAATATTCAGGAAATCAAACTGATATTGATCTGAAAACTTTACCGGATTAAAGTAACTTTATCCTGTAAATACAAATCACTTGGAAATAAATAAACAAAATAAAAGTTGTTAATAGAATATGGAGATATTTTGATCAAGGTTCTTTAGTGTAATGATTATTTCTCTGTTTCTTTAGACTAAATTGTATGTCTTGTAAATCAAATCCAACTGAAATGACATATAATTATGCACAAGTTAAAATAAAATACAAAACAAATCTCAACCAAAACCAAGGTCAGGATTTGCAATACAAATGTCAAAGCAGTTCTACTGTATGGGGCGGAAACTCAGAGAACCAAGAAAGCCATCATCCAGATGGTACAAGTATTTATTAACAGCTGTCTACGCAAAATACGTCGAATCACTTGACCAGACATTATCAGCAACAACCTACTAAGAGAGAGAACAAAGCAGATTCCAGCGGAAGAAGAAATCAGGAAAAAGCGCTAAACGTGAATAAGACATACACACATTGAAAAAAGCACCCAACTGTATCGCAAGACAAGCCCCCAGCTGGAATCCTGAAGACCAAAGAAAACATTAAGACGAGAAATAGAGAGAGACATGAGAAAAATGAGCAACAAATGGATACAATTAGAAAGAAAAGTCGAGGATAGAGTGGGTTGGAAAATGCTAGTCGGCGGCCTATGCTCCATTCGGAGTAAGAGACTTACGTAGGTAAGTAAGTAAACAAATCCTTTTACCTTTATAAGCAATAAAGAGAGATCTTACAATGTATTTTTACCTATTTCAAGGCTTTCTCTTAGAGTGTAAATGTGTATAACGTATGGTCCTACTGAATCAACATTGAATGATTTGATTTATGTTTCTGTTATAAAAAAAGTCTGAGTTTTTAAGCTTCAATAAATGTAACAACCGTTTAGAACTAATCCTATTGAACAAATTATTGTTTTTATGTATATGACTGCACATATCTTTCTAATGTATGTTAATTATATATATTGTAACTGTCATTTCTAGGTTCAGTGGTCTGATGATTAAACACTTGGTTATTAGCCATCAGGTTATGAGTTCAAATTCCACTACAAGTAATTCTATTTAGGGCAACCGAATGGTATCATTTACCCCTAAAGGTAAATACGTAAAATCGTATTTGGTTAGAAAGCTACACTATCACTGACTAGTAATGAGATGTAAAACAAGAGAAAAAAATCAAAGATAGACTTATTTATAAAAGAAAATTTTTGTATTAGAAAACAAAACATAGATCTGTTTTAAACCATTACTTATATTTCTTATAATTAGGTATTCCATTCACAGTTTACCATAATCTGTAGAAACAACAGCCCAATGGTTATATAATCTTGTCTTTAATCATAACATCGATAGTTTCAGAATAACTTCAGCTTACTTGACTTGAACAACAAGGCATATTATAAGTAGTAGAAGAAATTCTTCGTCATAAAACAAAAGATTTAAAAATCATTTTGATTGTACAAGTATAAGACATGTTTTCGTACAGATATACAGAATTACAGTGAAAATATCTTAATTAAAGAAGGAACAAAGAATAAAAAATAAATGATATAGAACTTAAACGCCAAAAACAATTTGTCAAGTTTTCTGCTACTCAGAAATAGCTAGTAATAAAAACAAGCTTTCTACTCCATTCAACCAAATTAATGTATCCTGATGACAATGGTGAATGTGTCACTCAACTTCGTGGATTAGTTGAAGTTAGACGTTAACACCACTGGATGCCGGCTCAGTGGTTTAGTGGTTAACGGCTCGAGCGCGAGACTGATAGGTCCTGTGTTCGAATCCCGCTAGGCGGGGACATGGATGTGCACTGCTGAGGAGTCCCACGATGGGACGAAACGGCCGTCCAGTACTTCCAGGTTCTTCATGACAGTCTATCTTCATTTGACTCATGACCTCAACGAGTGAAATTACTAAAATCTCCACAAAACCCCTTCTGATACCAATGTACCTTCATTAAAATACTACTATAACCTGAATATTATTGCCATTTTCTGTGAAGATTAAAATAGATGAAACAAGATTTCAACCTACTGCTTAATATTTAGAAACAAGATTATAACTTCCATGAGTTATGCACAACTATGCCTGTAATAAATTCCTCTGAATATATGTTGTTTAATGTAAAAATATAACTCAATCTATTAAGATTATTCTATTTTTTTTTCGTTTATTATTTCCATAGTTTTTAGCTTATTTTGAAATTTTATTACAAATTCCATTGTATTTATGTTGGCACATCACGCATTTAAAGCACAAAACTATTTCACTTTCTTTGATTTTAAATTCCCTATTAGTAAGACCAAATTTAAGCATCCTATTGAATTCTATTGACCAATTTACATATACATATATATATATATATATATATATATATATATATATATATATATATATATATATATATATATATATATATATATAGAGAGAGAGAGAGAGAGAGAGAGAGAGAGACTATAATAAACCGTCTTATTTATTCTTGTAAAGTTTTAATTTATGAATTTTGGCCAACAATTCTAGAAATCATTGTTACAATTGAACATCAACTTTAAACTTCTTTTTAAGACGAAATTCGATTTAATAAAAAAAAATTAATGAAATTCTTTTTAAAATACAAATTCAAGTTTTTATTATTTAATACAGACATACTTCAACCGATAGCATGGCATTAAAACGCTTAGATAAAGATCAACATATTTATTAGTTTGACATATTCTAAATAAGCAAATACTACGTTAGTCATGGTTGTAATCTTATTTTTTTATTTTGAAATCTAAATCATTTGATTTGTAGTGACATTCTGTGGTGTTTGAATTGACTAATGATACTTTTGTACATGTTGATTGTACGATTTCGAATTCCAAATACAGTACATTCGGTTGTGCCTGTGTCTTCTTAATTCAATTGCGTTATTTCTTGGACTCTTAGTTCGTGCTATAATTCAAATAATTCAAAACATTATACATTCACTTTACTCTTTTGACTTTCAAATCCTCTGTGTTCATCAATCATGCTGCCCAGATATGTAAAGGTTTTTACATCTTCCAAAGCTTCTCCGTCAATTGTGGTTCGATTGGTGCATGCTGTGTTGTGTCGGAGAATCTGTCTTTTCTCATTGTGTATGTTGAGACCTACTGCTGCTACACTGGTCGTCCTCTCCTGCCTTTTCTGTTGCGTTCGGGATAGAAGGGCCAGATCATCTGCGAAGTCTAGATCATCCAACTTCATCCTAGCTGTCCACTGTATTCCATGCTTCCCCCAGATGTTGACGTCTATATGGTCCAGTCGATCACCGGGAGAGAAAAGAAGGGTGAAAATAAGCAACCTTGCCTGACACTGGATTTTACTTCGAACGACTTTGTGAGCTGTCCTCCATGCACAAATTTTCAGTTTAAAACATCATAGGAACTCCGTTGAAGTGTTACTGTTTGATTACTTCTAAAGAATGACAATAATTAAACAAACATAATTGTATATACCATCTACCAACGTTATGTTAAAACGTTCGTATGCAATTGTTTAACTCGAGGAATTCAGTTTTGACCAATCGAGTTTGAATTGTCTTCGATTTATATGATCTCCGTCTCGTGACTAATCAAACAGAATCAGGACAGTATCGGAGTTGCTTTTGCGGCTCAACTAAAGTAATCATAATATATAATTTGAATTTTGTTTTTCATATTTATAATACTGGTTTGCAGACTATTTAAAAAATTATATTTCATCTTGCTATCATAAAAATCAAGTAATAATTCAGTGATATCAGATAATGAACCTATATAATCTGTCTTTTAGCTAATCCAACTACATAAAGACCAAAAAGTTCTATTTTACTAGTGTAAAAAGATTTATCACAAGTTATATTGTGCTAGATACATATACATCAAAGAACGTTGTACCATTTAATTTCATTTTAATATGGTGAAACGTTTTGCAGTTTCAATTCACATGGTATTGTTTTGCTTGTATCTTCCCATTGATGTTCAAGACTGCAATTGATCAGTCTGTTATTGGCATATGTGCATACTATGCGGATTGCCTCGATATTGTCTTAATTCACAAGCTTTTATAAGCAAAGATGGATAGTGGCTAGCAGTGGAATGCAGGACGCGCGTTTTGTCTTATTTGGGACTCGTCAGCCGGATGTACCTGCAACTCAGAATTGATGTTCGCATTGGGACTCAAACCCAGTACCACAATATGCACACATGCCAATATGAGACTGATCAATTGCAGTCTTAAATAACAATAGGAAGATTCAAGTAAAACAATACCATGAGAATAAAACTTCACCCCATTGCGCAATCAAGTGACTATCAGGACTCTGTAGCTGAGTGGATAACGCGATGGCGTTTGTGGTGAATGGTACTGGGTTCGAGTGCCATAGTGAACATCAACTGTGAGATGCAGTTACATGCGACTGACGAGTCCCGAACAGGACGAAACGCGTGTCCTGAATTCCACTGCTAGCCATTATCCACCTTTGGAAAACCTGGAAGCACTGGATGATGCACGCCTCTCATTACGTTATGCGAAAATACGTTATTTTAAAATGTAGTAGAGATGTTAATGTACTAATTGACTGCTAATACCAAATCGCTGGCAATACTCAATTTTAGTTACTGTCTGATTTATACAGTAAAATAAATATTTCCAGCTCGAAAATAAAAATTATACTTTATGTCAAAATGCGTTATGGATAAAAAATTTTCTTATTTACTTATTTACGCGTTACGCCTCGTGGAGAAGCATAGGCTGCCCAACAGCACTCTCCATACAATCCTGTCCTGGGTAATCCTTTCCAGTTGCTGTTCATTCTTTTCATGTCTCCTTTCGATTCCCGTTGTAGTGTGTTCTTTAGACTTCCACTTTTCGCCTCCAAGATGGCTCTAGCCTTCTGATCCAGTTTGATGATTTCCGTAATGTATGTCCTATCCACTTCCAACGTCTTTTATTAATTTCCTCCTCATCTGGAAGCTGGTTTGTCAACTCCAACGATAAGCTCTGGCTGATTGTATCCAGTCAACAGACACTGAGTATCTTATGTAGATAACTGTTTATAAATACTTGTACCTTATTGATGACGGTCGTAGTATTTCTCCGCGTTTCAACCTCGTACAGTAGGACAGTCATGACCTTCGTATTGAACTTTCTGATTTTAATGTTGATTGAAAGACAGTTGTTTAGTGTTTTATATGTCCTTCAATTGTAGGAATTTGTCCCTTGCTTTGCAAATTCCCGCCCTTATGTCTGTACCAGATCCTTCACACTCATCGATGATGCTTCCCACTTACGTGAACAATTTCACATCTTCCAGAGATTCTCCATTAAGCGTGATTGGATTGCTATTCATTGTGATGTATTTCAGGATCTCACTTCTTTTTTTGTATATTGACGTCTACTGATAAACAGGCTGCTGCTTCACTAGTTGTCTTTATCTGCATTTTTGGTTTGTATGGAATAGAAGGGCTGAATCATCCGCAAAGTCCAAATCATTTAGATCATTCCAAACTGTCCGTTGCATTCTATGCTTCTCCACTCATGCCGAAGTCTTAAAACTCCAGTCAGCCACCAGAACAAAGAGAAAGAGGGAGAGTAAACAGCTTACTTGACTCTGGTCCTCACATAAAATGCATCTATCAACTGTCGTCCATTCAACACTTGGTACTGTAGTCCGTCGTATGAATTCTGTATGATGTTGACAATTTTCTCAGCTACTCACACCACAATGTCGAAGAAATTTCCATGCAGTTCTTCCATTCACAATGTCGAATGATTTCTCATAATCAAGGAAACTTAGTGAAATATAGTGATGCTTTCGATTCATCTGATTACTCAACGATGACCTGTGTTGTCACGATTTGGTCTGTGAACAACCGATCCATACGGAATCCAATCTGTTGATCTCGAATGTGGACGTTTATTGAATCTCTCATCCGGTTCAGCAACACTCTGTTGAAATGTTTTCCTAGCATTGATAACAGTGTAATGATTGTGTACTTCTCATACTTGCTCAGATCTCCATTCTTTGATATGTTGATGGGGTATACTTGTTTCCAGTCTGTCGGCACTTCTTCTTCTTTCTCTCAAATCTTCGTGAATGGAATGTGAAGCATGTTTGAAGTTGTTTATATGTGTGACTTTAGTGCTTCAGGTGATATTTTGTCAGGTCTCACTGCTTTCGCAGTGTTGATTTGACCGATGGTCATCCTGATTCCGTCGATCGTTTGTGGAGTGACATGTGTAGGAAGGTGTGTGTGTGTGTAGATGGTTGGTTCGATGTCTGGTGTATCCAGTGTAGCTGATCTTTTCAAGAGTTCCTCATATCATTCTATCTATCTATTCATCTGTTCTTGAATCTCGTTGATTGTCTTACGTTTTTTTGTCTTTGACCGCTCTTTCTAGTTTACCGAATTCCCCTGTCGGTTTCTTCGTTGTGTCATAGCTATCTCATATTTCCTTCCGTTACAGCTTTTTCCATTGTTATTGTTAGCTCTTCCACTTATTTTTGCTCGCCAGTGTTTCTTTATCCTCAGTTTGATATTGGCAACCATCCGATGATAATCTGAAGCTATGTTAGCTCCTCATGTCTCACGTTTTGAGTGACAATCAATTATATCTAAATCTGGATTTCAACTACATTAAAATTTTCCACTTGAGAAAATGCACACCCATGTGAGTTTTCTTTATCAGACAATCAGTCTTAATAACAACACCATTATTAACACCAGTTCTAAGCTACTTTTTAACGTCATAGTTATATAAATAAATAAAAATTCAATGAAGTGAATTTGGAACTTCACAAATGTTGAATCATAACTATACTACTGACATATTTTTTATTAAATAACATTTCTTCTGAACTTACAGTAGAGTAAGGGGAGATGACAAATAAAACTTGAAATAAAAGTATAATAAACAAAAGTAAGTATACACAACTTATATAAGCGATTAATATTATTTTGAATAAGATCCTCATCAGGCTTTACTCTAATGTACATTGATAATTGTATGCATATATGAAACTATTAAACCAATCAAAACAGTTTATGAGTCAATGATAATAGTGGAACAGAATACAGAAATAAATATGATAAGTAAAAAGTATAAATTGATAGTGTGATGAGAGATGTGGCAATTGTGATAAGAATAATAAAGGCTTAAATCAATGTTTCATGATAAGAAGTAGGTTAGTGAGATGGTGGAGAAGGTTTGTAGCTCAGGTGGATGATTTTGGTGGAGTTTTGTTCACTGAGCTGGATGGTTAGGTTAGTGATTGGAAAAAAATGGACACTTAGATAACATTCATTAAAAATTACGAGATTGCGTAATAAGACGTGTTTAGACAAATTGGACAATAAAACGTACATTTTAAAAAAATATTTAAAAAGAGGTGAAGGGAAATATACGAACAAATAGTATGGAAAATTATAATAAATAAATCTTTTATTAAGGCATAAAAGTGTTACAAATCTTTTATGATTACAAAGACTTAGATTGTTAATTCGAACTCCTATAGCTTCTGCTATATGTAAAAGACGTGATGGAACCTTTTAAAGGAAACTGGTAGTAGTACGATAAATAATTTTAAATAACCTATTTTTATCTACTACATGACTGCTATAGATCGTGTGACAGAGCAGAGCTGCATATCATTAAGGAGGAAGAATTTTTCACATCAACTCGGCATCCAAATACCATGAAACAATTCGTTCAAATTTAGACAAAAGTTCCTATAGAACTGTGCATCGTTTTGACGATAAACTAACTTAACAACAAAGGGGGGATACTCACTAACTCTTTTGCTTAATTGTCCGGTTGTGCGCTCAATATAGCTCTTTGACTGCAGCAGCTGTGTTCGTAGATATATAGGTATGACATAACCATGTAGCCTATCCTTTAGTTAAGGAATAACCATAGGTCGGCTGAAGAACGACATTTCAATATATTGATATGAATCCAACTGAAAGCAATATTGTTCGCTTATATATGTTGTTCTAATTCACAATATGGAAATTTTTAAAATGTACACAACTTTTTTTCAGTCAATCATTGGATTCATTTACAGCTCAAAAATATTTGGTTATGTTTAGTTTTTTTTCCGAAGAATTTGATTTGTTTTACATTCTCTTCCACTTTGTCCTTTATAATCTTTATTTATGAGATATGTGCATGCAGAAATTTCTACATAACAACTGATAAAACCTCGACAGAGTGTTCGCTTTATTAGAAGATAAACTCGTATCCTATGAAGGCGTTTATAAACAATTACGAATGACATTTTAGACTGCAGTAATCTAAATCTGATATTTAAATAACCAGAAATCACCAACTGGTTTGCACTGTAACACACAAGTATATAAAAATACATATTTGAGATTGTATACATTTGTAAGTAGACATAGATGTTTGTGTGTGTGTGTACGTGGGAGTAATGAATTTATGTTTATTCAATAAATAATGTTTGAATATTCGACATTCGTGTACGATCTTCAGTTTTTTACACATTACTTCGTACTTTTTCTAAATTAGTCTAGTTAATTAAACAAGAAGCAAACATTTAAACCTGAACATTTTTTAAATCAGTAAAATGAATATTGCACTAAATCAATATTATGTCGTTAAAATAAAAGGAATTCAGCAGGATATTTCTGAACCGAAAGTTAATAAAACAAAGCTTCAAGTGTAGTGAACGAGAACACCAAGGAGGACAACCAAATGTATTGTGGTAAAAAAAGATTACAAAATCTCTTAGTAAAATCTGTGAACCATACAGTAAATACTTCATTTGCAAAACATCAATCAATTATCTTAGACTTTGGTGTTCCTTTGTTTCCATACCAATCGCTCTTTGTCCTCGTTTTCTTCTCTTCGATCCTTTCAACCTTCTGACGTCAGACATTCCATTTTCGATTGATGATACATATTGCTTATATCTGTCGACATCAGTAGCACGCACAACATAGGTAATTGTGAAAAAAATACTCAATTCTTATTAAAATATATGCTAATGATGTTGTTCAGAAAGACAATGAAAGTCTTACAATTAAACTATCCAGCTCAAAGAACAAAGTACTTTCAGAATACTTTTAAACTAGACAATGATTATTTAGAACTATTAGTTATTAAAGTTCAAATTTGTTTTAGACTTAAGTTATTCATCCACTAATCAAGTATATCTAATAGAAGTCTTAAACATATGGAATAAATCAAATTATAAATGATGCGCTAAACCATCAATAAAATTAGAAAGCGGTTATGTTTATCGAAAATTAAGTGAATTTGAAAACAAAGGGTATTTGATCTGAAATATATGTTCCTTTTATATTAGTGATACTCGCAGATAATGAATATCATTTTACTCTTGGCAATAGGTGCATACTTCTGAGAAGTAACAAACTGATTTTTATAAATGGTGTCTTTATGTTGTAAAAATTACTTTCAAATCATTGAAAACTATGAAATCATATCGCTATTAAATTCATTTAGTATTGTTTCGCGTTATCTACTTAGCTATTGAGTCCTGTTAGACACTTGCTTGTGCAATGGGGTGAAGTTTAAATTCACCTGATATTTCTTTACTTGAATCTTCCCATTGTTATTTAGGACTGCAACTGATCAGTCTCTTATTGGCATATGTGTACACTGTGCGTATTGCCTCGATATTGTCTTAATTCACAAGTATTATTAACCACCATCCATCTTTGCCTATAATACTTGTGAATTAAGACAATATCGAGGCAATACGCACAGTGTACACATATGCCAATAAGAGACTGACCAGTTGCAGCCCTAAATAACAATGGGAAGATTCAAGTAAAGCAATATCAGGTGAATTTAAACTTCACCCCACTGCACAAGCAAGTGTCTAACAGGACTCAATAGCTAAGTGGATAATGCGACGGCGTTCGAGGCGAACGGTACTGAGTTTGAGTACCAGAGTGAACATCAAATCTGCGATGCAGGTACATGCGGCTGATGAGTCTCAATTGTTATAGTTTCATGCTCCAGTCGGCGTTTAAGGAACTAAGATAAAAGAACGTCATTGATGAACAGATTTTATCATCAATGTGGTTTCGATACTTTTGTAATACTTACCATACTGCTTTAAGTTCAAGCTTCATTTTGTCGTGACTTCTAATATTATTTAATTTTACCATCAAAAGTTAGGAAACAGGCTATTCGTTGGTCATATACCCCTTTCTATTTTAGTGGTTTTGAGTATTCCATCGTCCAACAGTAACTGCTTTCATTTTTAAAAAAATTATTCACTTTAAATGATAGGTTTAAACCTATTATGATTTTGTTGTACCAAAAATATCCTGCATTGTTTTCTTTGTACCATCCAAACTTGTGTTAATTTAATCCGGTTATTTATTTACTATGAAGAAGTGGCTCACACTAAATCACGAAACGCCAAAAACAATTTTCCTACTCACTGAGATACAACAAAAAATATACTTATTATTAAATGATACGGAATAATTTCAGTCCAAGTGGTAGATATTGGTGTTGTCTCTGAGTTGGTTTACATTGACGTTCTGAGCAACACCATCAGTGCTTGCTAAAAGTAGAGTTGACTCTTCAGTTGCTCCTGAGCTGTTAAATTATTTCATCCATTTCTCTAACATTCCTACTGACCGTATTGTCGATTGTCCTCTAACATAGATTAGTAATGGGGCTGCATAATATAATATGCAATGTATATGATAGTCATTACTGATATAAATCAACGTAAATAACAATGATCATGAATCTCACAGGAGAATTTCGGATAGGGGTATTTATAAGAATGCTTGAGGAGCATGTCAATTAGATCAATAAACGAACAATAGAAACATCGGCACCCATTATATTAATCCATATGGAGGCGGTCACTCTCTTACATGACCAGAGATTAACCAAAAAATTCAATCAACATGAATGCAAGAATAAATGAAAACTAGGATACTTACAAAGCGAACTAACAAACTGATACAACACTTGTGGTGCCGATTACATTTTCCAGAAAGATGTTGAAATCTCTGCGACTACAAAGAACATAGTACCACCAAAGTGTTCATCTAATTGTAATCTTGATATCTTGAAGTTCATTCAAATAGAAGGTAATCTTCAAAAAAACTGACGTTAACTTAATAAACATTAAAACACAAAAAGCATTGAACAATTTACATGTCTTAATTTGTGAATTTACAGTAAAGGAAGTACAATAATAAAATTGAATAAATAATAAGTTATAGGAAAGCCAATACTGTACTCAAAAGCCTAGAAAATCAACCAGTTGAAAATAGAATTTTGATACTTTCTTCGATACTAAAGTAAATAAAGAAAAGTTTAAAGTAATAGCACTTGGTTTAAAATTATGTGACACACGAAACTGCATAAATCATGTAGATAGAGACATTCATTTTGAAAACACAAGTCGTCAGACATCAGGTCTAGATGCAATCTCTGATCAAGAACTTGAAAGTTTCAAATCAAATCTGGTTAACTGCTGTGATCACTTTAAGAACAGTAGAAGGAACAACAGAAGCATTCTAACTAAAAAAACACAAGGAACTTATTAACAACGATGGATACGGAGGATCTACCTAATGAAGTTGGAAAACCCTGATTCCAAACCAATAGTGCAAATGGGCTCCAGGATCCTAAGGAAACAAATGACATATAAAACAATTGTTGGTTACCGGCTACCATGGGACTGCATCTCTTGACGTTGCTCCATTGCCTGATGGATTAGACTTTTAAGTCGAAGGCTCATGTTGTAGTCCCCTAAGAAAACCACCTGCTTCGCTTTGGATACCTGACCAGTATCCCAGCCCTCACATAAATCGAATGATTTATGTGACGCATATCTGTTTGGTGCATCTTTATACTAATGTTTGTGTGTTTAAATAATAATATATATTCATATATATGTTTTGTTCTTCATTCTTTCATTCATTAAACCTTCGTATAATTATTCATCATTAGAGTGGATATAATTAAATTCATTTCCCTTTCTATATCATTTGTTTCAATGACAAGTTATTTAACTCTTGTGATCAAATTTCGGGCTACTGTCACTTTGGTTGAGTGTGGATACACTGAAGGATTTTATTAAAAGAATAAGGAATTAGGAATGAAAAACAAAACGATATGATTAAAGAAAGAGTTAAGCAAAAAGAATGAATCAACACAGTGGTGATCCCATATCGCAAAGGTATTTCAGAAGAGATCAGAAGGATTCTAACTCTTCAAAATATAAGAGTATTCTTTCAAACAAACAATACTGTATAATCAAAACTAATAAGAATCAAGGATCTGTGGGGCTCGTAACTTTGTCCTCATTTATATCGGACGATGTTTGTTGATGGGCTCTCCACTTTAGTGACCCGTAGATGTGACTCCAATTAGATCATATGAACGTTTGTTATCGAAATATATATGTTGCCTATCCTTGTATATAATGATCAACTTTAATCGCATTAGTCGATAACGGAACTAAATAATTCAAATGAGAATGGGTTTTCGAATACATGGATTAGACCTTTAAGTCAAAGGCTCGTGGTTAAGTTCCTTAAGAAAACCACCTGCTTCGGTTTGGACACCTGGCCAGTATCCAAGCCCTCACATAAATCGAATGATTTATGTTATGCATATCTGTTTCGTGCATCCTTATACTAATGTTTATGTGTTTAAATAATAAATAATAATAATATTCTAGAGAGAATCTATTGAGAAAAAGAAGAACAAACTATTTACATAATATTTTTTCTAGTGGTTTTTTGCAAATCCAGAAACATTTGTACAATTTCTAATAATAACCCAACCTTATTAAGACATTTAACTGTTAACTACAATTCATTATAATTACAGTAGTTCTATAGACTTTTTCCTTAGAAAAAATATTTTTCTTAAATTCATTCAAAAAAAAGATAGTAGGATTCTATGCACAGTTATGATCTTACACATTCGAAAAAACTTCACTTATGTACATACATTAACGCGTATAGACATGAATTTGTTTGTACATGATCTTTCGTATTTGAGTGTAATGAGTAGGCGTACCAATATATTCACTTGTTATATATATATATATATATATATATATATATATATATATATATATATATATATATATATATATATATATATACAAACACTTATTGTAAAGATGGTTCACACTTTACACACATGTATACGCCTATACTTACCGTCAGTACGTATCATTGTCAGAAGTATTAAGTACAATCAATGTCATGATGTAATGTGATAGATATTACTTTAAATTTCAAAAATGAATTTTGATGAAACACAATGTGACGATAGTAATAATCTTGAACATGAAATTATTTTTATATGATAATTTTAATGTAATAGGAACAATAGTGATATAGTAAGCAAAAGTGCCACTTTACTGATCTTTTTGTAACAACTTTCATCTTTTTATCATCATTTATTGTGTGATAAGTTATTTACAAACACGTTATTGATATGTATTTGATTTTTTTTCTAATCAATTCACCAGATAGACTAGTGGACATGTTCTCTGAACAATTTATCCATTTGATGACTTCCGTTATTCTAGTTAGTCAGTTCTAGTAAACTGGCAGAGAAACATTGTGAATCACAACAACTAGCTAAGAAAAAGAAGTCAAGACAATCAACGAGATTCAAGAACAGATAAATAGATAGATAGACTAATTCAAAAAACTCTTAAATAGATCAGATACACTGGATACACCAGACATCGAACCAACCATCTACACACACACACACACACCTTCCTACACATGTCACTCCACAGACGATCGACGGAATCAGGATGACCATCGGTCAAATCAACACTGCGAAAGCAGTGAGACCTGACAAAATATCACCTGAAGCACTAAAGTCACACATACAAACAACTGCAAACATGCTCCACATTCCATTCACGAAGATTCGAGAAGAAGAAGAAGAAGAAGTGCCGACAGACTGGAAACAAGTATACCCCATCAACATATCAAAGAAAGGAGATTTGAGCAAGTGTGAGAAGTACACAATCATTACACTGTTATCAATGCTAGGAAAACATTTCAACAGTGTTGCTGAACCGGATGAAAGATTCAATAGATGTCCGAATTCAAGATCGACAGATTGGATTCCGTATGGATCGGTTGTTCACAGACCTATCGTGACATACAGACTATCGTTGAGTAATCAGATTTCACTAAGTTTCCTTGATTATGAGAAATCATTCGACATTGTGAATGGAAGAACTGCATGAAAACTTCGACACTATGGTGTGAGAAGCTGAGAAAATTGTCAACATCATACAGAATTCATACGACGGATTATAGTGCAAAGTGTTGAATAGATGACAGTTGACAGATGCATTTCATATGAGGACCGGAGTCGAGTAAGCTGTTTACTCTCCCTCTTTCTCTTTGTTCTGGTGGCTAACTGGAGTTTTAAGACTTCGACATGAGAGGAGAAGCATAGGATACAACGTACAGTTTGGAATGAACTAAATGATTCGAACTTTGCAGACAACCTAACTGTTTTATCCCACACACATTTTCACAAAAATTTCTAAAAATGTTACAGATATAAATGTTAAAATAAGACCGCAGTATGTTGTATCAAAAATACTGTCATTAACAGAAGATTATTTGTTGCTGTTCCGATATATTTTTATTACTTCAGACGTCATAACAATAAAAAATTTACATTTGTGTGTTATATTTCAGATATATGTATATAAACAATTTTAATAGTAAGAAATATATGCTTAGTCGTTTTATCGATTACGTTTATTACAAAATACAAGGTCACTCCAAGTAATGAATAAATCAACCAAATTTATGTTATAAAGCCTATCCATAGTTTGGAATGAGCAAATATGCCTTCTCAATAAGTAGTGTTATAGGATGCAACATAATAAAATCATACATTGACCATCAACTTGAATATTACTGTTTTAAAATTGCTATCTAATGAACTGAGAAAAATTGACAATTTGATTTCGTCCAGTTTTCACTAACATTTTTCTGTTCGAACCGGCTTCCAGTCTTTGAAGAAATTAGGAAAAGTTGGAAGTGGATAGGATATACATTACGAAAATTATCAAACTGTATCACGAAGCAAACTCTAACTTGGAGTCCTGAAGGGAAGCTGAAAAGAGGAAGGCCGAAGAACACATTACATCGAGAATTGGAAACAGATATGAAAAGAATGAATAGCAACTGGGAAGAACTGGAAAGGATTGCCCAGAACAGGATTGGATGGATAGTGTTGTTGGGTGACCAATGCTCCATCACGAGGAGTAACAGGAGTAAATAAGTAAGTAATAGTAAGATGAAGATTATCAGAACCATATAATATATTAGTGCATTACATTTCGAACAATCTGATCATATGATCATCATCTGATAATCTTCGTCTTCTTATTACACTATTGAAAGTTATCAAAGGAACTAAATGCTTTAAATTTCTTAAAAGAAAACTTCCTGCACATCCAATTTATAAATTGGTTATTAAATAAGAGAAATTTAATCTAAGTGAATAATAATATTTATGTACTTTGATTATTAAAATGCAAATAAATGTACCCCTATGAAACATATTACATTGAGATAGAAGCAAATTATAAGTTTTGCTTTTAATTCTTCGTATACCAATTCCTACTTGACAAAGTACTTTACTTTTAACTGGTAAATTCATTAAATTATAAGAACATGTTACAAAAGGGCCTATAAGTCCTACATACTTAAGAATTTTACAATGATAAAAATAAGAAAAAGAGAATTCAGTGAAGAAATTTTTCTTTCCGACGAAATCATTTACTTAACCTGTACATTCATATATATAGTTATCTAACCCATAAACTATTTTATTCCTTACCCCTTGATTAGTACGTCACCTCATTTGGTATTTAGTCTGGAATCCATTTTATGATGAAATCTTTTCTATCCTCTTATAGTCATATATATTTTCCATATAACTATATATACGAATGTACAACTTAAGTAAATGATTTCGTCAAAAAGAAAAACTTCTTTGCTGAATTCTATTTTTCTTATTCGTTGACACTATGGGTTATTTTAATGATAAAAACGTTGACTTACAATAATGGAATGATATCTCAATTATAGATTTATGAATCAAAGTAATATTATGAGAGCCAGTGACCGATCTTCACTACGCACACAATATTAGCAGCCACTCTTAACCTAGTTTATTTAGTAACTAATGAATTCCCGGATAAGTATAAAACAATTTATATTTCTTACGCTACTGTAAATATACTGTTCCTACTCTATTTATTTCATTGACTAAAAATGTAACTTCAAAATAGAACTCTTTTTCATGACATGTCAATAATGTTAAGTAAGGCCTTTGAACGTTGATAAATGTGATTAGAATATTTAAGTAATTTTTGAAAACCATAATACAAGCAGAAACTAACTAAAAACTTTTTTTCCACTTATCTACCGCACTCAGATCACATTCTGAGAAAATATGACTCTTTACATAGATATAAAGCACAATTAGACAATAATCCCTGATTATAAGATAGGCATCATACAGAAATTCTAAAAGTCAGATAATAAAACTTAAAATATTTTGATGCACTGATTTCATTCATACATTTTTTGTCAATTAAAGAAATATTCAGACATTGTTTATTTTAATGACCATCATTCATAGTTAATGCATTAGAACATCTAAGAAGTAGTGCATATTATCACACAACTATTATTAATATGATCCATCTATCACTTTATAGGTGTAGATTTTACTTTCAGTAAAAAAGTAAAAATTTGAAAGATTTGAAAAGACAATTTTTTTGTTTCACACATTAAAAACTTTTGTTCAAACACAGTAATAAATTGTGTCTTTTATTGCAAATGGTACAGTAGATTTATAATGTATTCTTATCACATAATCAATGTGGATTTATTAAATCATCAAATAAAATCATATAAATGAAAAGAAAAAAATAAATCAAAGAGTATAATGTAAAGAAAAGGTGGAAAATGGCTAGCAGTGGAATTCAGGGCGCGCGTTTCGTCCTATTCGGGACTCGTCAGTCGCATATACCTGCATGTCAGTGTTGATGTTCACTCTGCAATTCGAACTCATTACCGTTCACCACAAACGCCATCGCGTTATCCACTCAGCTACTGAGTTCTGATAGTCACTTGTTTTACTTGAATCTTCCCATTGTTATTTAAGACTGCAATTGATCAGTCTCATATTAGCATATGTGCATCCTGTGCAAATTGCCTCGATATAGCCTTAAGTCACAAACTTTTTAAGCAAAGATAGATAGTGGATAGCAGTAGAATGCAGGACGCGCGTTTCGCCTTATTTGGAACTTTTCAGCTTGATCAACATGTACCTTAGAGTTGATGTTCACTCTGATTAACAACAACCGGAAGATACAAGTAAAACAACATCTAGTGAGTACAATGTAAAGATTTTAACTTTTTAGATGATCTGAAAGTTATAAGTATTGAAAGCAGCGCAAAAACTGATATCAAACACTTATTCCATCCTTTCAAATTTTCAATGTTACAAAAACTATTTTATTAAATAAGGATAAATACTTTCACTAAACTGTAAATGTCAATAAATATTCTTAAATATCATTAGTATTTTTAGAACATTATAAATTGTAAAATTTCCTTGTTTGAATGTGTTATTGAATATGTAAGAATAATATGGGTTATGGAATTTATTTGTCTTACAAAATGAACAGAAGATATTTTAGAATACAAAAATTAATCTAACTACAGTTGTGTTTTTTTTTCGAAAAAAGTATCTAATCCGAATTATATTCATGATATAAGTAAAATGATCTATAAAAATTAAGTTATAAACAGTGGAACTAATCAAGGTTAGGCCACTATTGAAAACCTAGAAGCAGTAGATGGCTGTTTCGTCCTAGTATGGGGCTTGTCTGTATTGTGCATCAACGATCTCGCATTCAGGATTCAAACCCGGGACTCTCGATCTGTGGTGCGAATATTCAAATTATAGACCACTGAGCGGACATCCAAGGGTGTTAATGTTTAACTTGAATCAATCCACTATATTGCGTGACCATCTTCTATTGTTTTCGGTGGATAACTGCCTTACACCAAACACGGTTGAACACCATTGGTCATGGCTTCTCTCTAAAACTGGTCACAAGTGAGCAGAAGATGACTAGAAGAGTGAAATTTATCTTCATATATGAAAAAAATATTATCTCATTCAACATAATTCATGAGTCAATGATAACATTGAAAAAGTTTATGTAACTGATTATAATGAGTAGGAAAGAAAAAAACTGATGATAAGATCACATGTTTAGTAGTAATCATAAAGGTTATTAGAAGCCCGATGACATAAATAAACATTTCCGCATTCGACGTAAATCAAAATGTTGAAAGAAAAAAAAACATTAAAGCTACTTGATATAAAGTAAGTAATCAGTTTAAATACTTAGGTAGTGAAGAAGATATATCTAAGGAATGAGTAGAAGAAAACAATAGCTAAAACAATTTAGTGAACTTGCTCATATTTCAGTCATGTTTTGAAGAATGAGACATTTGAATATGTCGTAAAAATGAGAGTCATTTAACTCCACCAGAAAACACTGAAACTGGTAAAATAAAATGCGATTTAAGAGTATCATATTTCAAAGAAGTTCCACTATTAAATTTGATATGGACTAAACTGTATAAAGGAGATATGTGTCTTTTTAAATTATCTTTATGTGTTTTGTTCATGAATGACAGAAGGTAATAAACTGGGAACAAAAAGTTCTACTAACCAAATGATTTTTAACCATATAAGTTTTTAATATAGAACCTGTAGCTAGAAAGTTAAACGTACACTTTACTTATCATGTACAATATCCACTTTTTAGTTATGCTAAAAAGATTTCACTACAGTAAAACAAGACAAGAATCTAAGGTCATCGAAACGAATAAGAAAAATTATAGATTATTGTACACATGATCTTTTCATCTGCATTATTTAGTAAATATATAAATTGGTGACTAGTATTCTGTATGGAAATAATGATATAAAACTTAGTTTATAAACTATGGTTGTTTGGTATAATACAGATGAACAGTCACTGAAGAATGACTATGATAAATAATAAGATGGTAGCCGTGGAAATAAAATGCGAACTGTAATTAAAAATATTAAAAAGCCTTAAAATACAAAAACAAACCAAGTATCTACAAAATAATTAAAATGTGATATAATTATGGAATATCATATACATAATTCCCCTGATGAATTTATTACAACATACTTTATCTGGTATTCCAATTTACTATTTGAAGGTTTTAACTTTTAACTAACGAGTAACAGTTTCAAACACCGCTCTATTTATTTTGTTTATTTCACTTGTTATTGTTTTACTTGAATCTTCCCATTGATGTTTAGAATTGCAATTGATCAGTCTGTTATTGGCATATGTGCATACTGTGCGGATTGCCGCGATATTACCTTAATTTAGAAGCATTATATTGACACACGCTAATAAGAGACTGATCAATTGCAGTCTTAAATAAATATGGGAAGATTCAAGTAAAACAACACCAAGTGAATTAAAACTCAGCCCGTTGCACAAGCAATTGACTATCAGGACTCAGTAGCTGAGTAGATAACTTTATGGCGTTTGAGACGAATGGTACAGGGTTCGAGTGCCAGAGTGAAAATCGACTCTGAGATGCAGATACATGCGACTGACAAGTCTCGAATAGGACGAGACGCGCGCCCTGAATTCTACTGCTAGCCACTATCCATGTTTGCTTATTATTTCGTTTATGTTACAAAAATCTCTAAATATACACAAAAGAGTAAATGAAAGGTGACTGCATAAATTTGTATTTAATTATTAAGTCATATCTAACAATTCTTTATTGTGAATATATATATGCAGTTCACTAGAATAACTCGCAATAATACACTTTAGAACCGAAAAATTAGTTTCAAAATTGAAATGAATAAAACGTTTGCATAAAATATAATGAATTTCATTATCTATACACAAAGCACGTCAATGGCGATAATCAATAATTAACATCTTATTGAAACCAAGCTTCGAAAGGTTAAAATGATGAAATTAGTATGTACATATAAGCAAACTAAAAATATTCAATAAAGTTTATACAAACATTCATCAAGATTGGAACAAATAATTTGACAGAAATCGGGCGCCAAGTATAAAAAAGACATTTTATGTAAAAACTATATTTGAAATAATCTCAGCGAATAAAATTTAAGTAATTTCAACGTTTCGTCCAGCTAACTTGTCTGGACTTCTTCAGGGCAATAATCAAAATCAAAATCATCAAAGAAATATATAGCGTTTTAACAATCAAATCAAATCTGTACTGTATTAATCCAATCACATTTGAATGTTGATTTTAGTAAATAGGATAACATGAGTTAGTTACATGGGAATCATGTGAAACCTTTACGATATGAAAATAAATTTATTCACATCCCTTATAATCTGAATTAACTTGTTTCACTTGCAAATGTATGATCTTCAATTAAAATCATAAGTGTTTCGTCCACTTTATTAGAATCATCATCAATTCCAGTCACACTTCACTGAATATATAACACTCAAGTAAATGGTAATTTAAAACATTCAATACATAATATCAGATATCCCAATTAGGTACCAATAAATATTAAAAAACCTAATGATTTATCATAATTACAATCAATTTTTCTGATTTCTTTTTGTTCTAGCATATTCAGTTATAGCTAATAGCAATAATCAGATAAATTAAATGTTGGAAATATTCAACTTAAAACAATCATATGTAAACATTTTTTAAAAATAAAAGGCCAATCTAAGTTTTATAGTTCAAAAGTTTATACTAAACATATAATTATATGTACATATTAGCAAAGCAGTATTGTTTTCTGTACTGATGATTGAATACTAGTTTTAATAATAATTTGACATATACAATAGACCACATAAACTAACGAACCATTGTAATAAAAGAAAAAACATGATAACAATTAAATAAAGAAAAATTAGTTGGACAGTTTCATAGCAATGAACTAGAGAAAAAGTGGTTTGTCAAAACCAAAACAGCAATGTATCCTGTAACAACTGTCTATATTTGCCAAAATTCACACTAAGAATTTTTATTACCAAATAAGTTGAAATGAATTAATAATAGTTACTATGCATGTATATTTTAAAGTAGGGACAAAAATTTTTTTGTAATGAAAATTTCCATTTTTAGTAAGAAATTCACATTTAAATAATGTATCATTGTTTCGTCTCACTATCTATAGTTTCTTTAAATAAATGTTTGTAATCTTCGTTCAAAGCAACAAAAAAAATATACTGAGGAAGTTGTTGAATATTGAATGTTAATTTATGTCATTTAAGAAGATGGCTAACAGCATTGTAACTAGGAGATGTTTTTTTAAATAAAGTTGCAAAGCAATGAAAAATTAGTCAAAAGTTTACTAAAGCTTTACATACATTGTATTGTCATTAAAATTGTTTGAATTCTGATAATATTAACTGTTTCAACGATTTTGACATGTTTAGTTACTAAATTAAAGTTTTGATAGAAAGAGATAAATAAATCATTACAATTGCATACTGTTTCCTTTGTAAATATAGAATATATTCTATAACATACATATTGTACGTGTCATCTAAGATTTTACTATTGTGACATTCACTATGTAAAGAGATACAAATCTATATAACATAAAACTATAATTATAAAAATACAATTTTTATTAGATGTGTCAATTTAGAGAGTTGTGATGTCAGTTTTAAACAATAATAATAATGGAGAGACTCTAATTTATGGACGAGCCAATAAGAAGCGTTTTAGAGATTTCAAGGTTACGGCGCCAACTTCAGTGCTTAATTGATCGGCTATAACGAATAAAACGGCGGGACTATAATTTGTGGACGAAACAATCAAACATAAGATAATAGATCTCGGATTTTAACGCGAAAGCCATTTGTCTAAATAAATTTCTGGAATTATAGATGATGTCCGTTCGTGGTGAAAACCCCATATATAATTCCTAACTAACGCAAATTATGACAATTATTGCGAACTGGATAATAAAAGCATCAGTAACACTAGCTGCAGCCAGGTACTTCCGTTTAAATTTGATCGAATAGTTTCACAGTATTTAAGAACTGAGTTGATGTGAGATATTAAGGAGGAAGAATGTATTTATAAACTCTTAGTGAATGAATTTAAAGTAAGACCAACATTTCACCTGGCTATCTAGTTTAAGATTTTTCAAGGAAATATAATCAAACATTAAAATTATCGAATATTTGATAATGTTAAATTTACTTCAAATTCATTCTCTAAGATTTTACAAATACATTCTTCCTCTTTAATGATCATTTTTTCAAATAACGGAGATTTACAGTTTCAATAAAGGAAAATATTTTTTATCTTCTATTTATATGAGTTGAACAAAATCAAAAGAAACTCATACTTCATGCACACAAAACTAAGCGACTAAAATATACACATTATTTAGTTACTCTTCCTAGATTCAGATTGATCACATTGTGATCAGCTACCGCTGGCGTAGTTGTATACAAGAATGCAACTGTTTTTGAGGTATTGATCTAGACTATAATCATGCTCACATCTGCACTGATTAGTGGCCAGCCGATTTGACGTCATAAACTAATCAATTTAAGCAGAGTGGTTGCACATTCCGTTGCAACTAAATATTAAAATGAGCTAGATTCACGTCTAGCTATCAACCCACAGAGAAGTATAGATGAACAGTCACTACGAGCTGGATGGAGAACAAAACTTCACCAAAATCATCCACCTGAGCTACAAATCTTCTCCACCATCTCGAACAGTCACTACATTAACATGATGCCATGAAAATGGACAGTGGAGTCACTCGCGGATTCGCGAACCGTATCGCCTATAAGCACCGTGTTTGTCCAGCCTCCTTACGACTAGTCAAGTTACGTCAAAGTACTCCGGATAACCGCAAGTTTGACTATAAACATAGAACTATACGTAATAAAATTGTGTAAGAGCTTCGTAAGGACAGAAAAGTCAGAACGGAACGTGCTAGCGAGTTGGAAGCAACAGCTACAGCTCTCAACTGCCGGAGGTTCTGGCAACTAATCCGAGCTACTGGCAGCAAGACGTATGGTGTGCTAAATAGTCTGTCCTCCATAACTAGTGTCGACTGATCCATATGACGAGATGGAATTCCTCAAGGAACTCCAGTCCCAGAAACTCCACAATTTACCAAGCCCAGATGATTTGTCTCCAGTCCATAGGATTGTTCTGTGGGTTTGTTTGTTAACTAAGGGAGTTCCTAAAAAGCTCATTAACATTTTGAAGTTCCTATATACAAACATTGAAGGCATAATGAGGACGTAAAACAATCTATATTCATTGTCTCATTCAAGTAGTGGGGTCATCAATGACATTCTGAAAAAAAAGATGGTCAATTAATGACTTGGTGCCGGGGTTCTCTGTTGTGCTAGATTTTATATGCTTAGATAAATATAACTTAACACCTTAAAACTCAGTTGGAAATAAATTTGGCATTTCCAATCATAGTATACACTGGTATTCCTGCTGTTACTGAAAAACTTCATTTTTAAGGATACTACTAAATCATATACAAATCAATTGCTAACTCCTATACTTGTCGATCACACTTAATATTAATATTATGCGACAGTAATTGCTTTCCAATGTCAAATTTCTCAAAACTGTCACAATATTAAAAAAATAAACAACCATTTCCATTTTAAATACTACATAAACACATTTGAATAAAACAACTTCAGAG
This sequence comes from Schistosoma margrebowiei, assembly GCA_944470205.2. Lineage (NCBI taxonomy): Eukaryota > Metazoa > Platyhelminthes > Trematoda > Strigeidida > Schistosomatidae > Schistosoma > Schistosoma margrebowiei. Next base: position 72,271,091 of record OX104028.1, on the reverse strand, counting down.
TAAAACTACTACACGCACAACAACAATAAACAGAGTAGGAAAATGACAAGCTAAACTCTTGTATCTCTGTTTTATTTTTTCTGTGCTATTCAAATAGGTAAAAGCATTTATTTCCAGTTAAACATACAACGGAAATTTTTAAACATCAATTTACAATTAAACCTTAAAACAATAATAATGATAATAGTAGTGATGTACTAAATCGTTTGAAATTACAATTCTCAAGTGATTTTTATCGTTCGTAAATGAAACTAAAACGATAACGAGAATACTTACTTGAACAAAACACAAAAGTGCAGATATATGCAGGAATAACTAAAATGGTTGAATGTATGTTACCAACAATAATTGAATGTGGAATCTGATTTAAAAGGGAACATGAAAACCAAGAAACAGCCTTAAATCAAATGATGCTATCATTTGTATAACGAATATCGAAGGGAATAGACTTAGCGATGTAGTCGCCTTACCAATTAGCATTTAAACTCAGGAGCATTAAAACAGAATAGAAGAACAATCATTGTGATGAATGTATCCTTATATAAACCTATGTTGATTTCCATGTGCGATGTCAATTATATACACTAGATTGAGAGTTTATGTAGATGAAATGAATGAAGCCTTTTACATCGACTCAGTATATTCATTGAGTTTGTAGACATTGAAGCGATCAAAAATATATACTAACACTTTGAGCACAAAGTAAATTTACAGAATTTCACATTTAATAAGCTGTTAGCAAAAAATTCGACTTTTGAATCCAAAAGGAGGGCATTACAAACAGAATATTTTCTAGACAACAGTACTCTAAGAGGCGTTACCGTGTTTCTACTCTTAAAATTATTTTATACCATTTTTTTCTTACTCACTTATACAAACTGTTTGACATTTATCCTATTTTACTTTCGTGTACTTCATATAGTTTCACAAACTAATATTTAATCGAACATAAGGCTGACTGGTATTGACATTATTATTTATTCCGAATTTAGATTCGACAAATCTAATTAATCTACAAATTAAGATATAAAAATTACGTACGATTTCTTTCAACATATACAAAAGTTCACAAGTTGAAATCATGAGTCAGTTGAAGCTAGACCACCATTGAAAACCTGACTCATGATTTCAACTTGTGAAATTTCTAAAATCTCCACAAAAACCCATTCTGATATACAAAAGTTATCAACCTATTTTCCTCAGTAACCTTAAACCCAGTTGTGCTTTGCTATTAGGGTTCGGAACGGCTTACGATGTTACAAATTTAGAGACGAAAACAAGTGAGCTTCTCTAATACGACAGGTTCTCTTCGGAACCGCCAACAGTCAATTATACTCAACACATCAAACTTCAACGGCTAAGACAGGAAAAAACAACAGAATTGCAGGTAACTTCATATATGTGGTAGAACAAGCAACTCGAACAAAATTGGTATAAATGTTGTTACTGTGGTAGCAAGTAGTAATTTAGAGAACTAAAAAAACATGATAACCAATTAGAGGGCAATGGTCATGAGGAAAATCGAATTGGTAGAAGGTATGCGAGCGATTATCGTTCCAGAAGAGATCTTAGCCCATCTAATAAAATCTGACAATTCTTGCGACCACCTTGGCAAACCCAGTCTTTGTTATTAAAAATGTAGTTACCTAAAATGTCATTATTAAATTTGAGTTTGTAGTTGTAGAGTATGACAAGAATTTACCTAAACAAATATTGGTCATTTAAATACCCATTTTCAGGAGTTTGGTTTTTTTATTAGGTGTTACAATTGTTATATGTTCTCCGACAATTACCATTATCAATGTATCATTTCCCTTACATTTGAATTTACCATTACAATATAACATCAGTTAAAAAGAGATGAACTATGAATAATATGAAAAGAAATGAAATGTAAGACAGTTATTTTGCCCCAGTTTTCGACTTCGCAGTGGTAACCAATGGAACAAAATGTCGGTTAATAGTTGGAAAATCTTTAGTTTTTTTCTAAGAAAAACCTTAATTGCTTAGAAATTCTGCCAGTTATTGACAATACCTTATATGAGATTTTTTCAAATTCCTTAATAAAAAGAAAACAAATTCCCTATGCATAGCAGGAGATTTAAAATAATAATGTAGAAAGCTGTTTTTTTATAATACCATAAATCATTTAAAATGTCGACATTTGTAGTGCATATAATAACACCATATAACATAATTCTATGTGTAAGACAAACAGGTAGATAGAATGAATGACAATAACTATTGATCACTATTTGATGTGATCTTATAGAAGTTGATTAGCGTATTCAATGAAATACAAATACACACTTTGTTTTAGACAAGACATATGATTTCAATGATAATCACTAAGCTCTTACTCGTAAACAGTCAATCTTTCATATTATAAATCACTCATTGGGATTTTTTGGGGAAAAGTCTGAATTCTTGAAAGTATTTTTCTGCTTAAGTTAAAATTGTGAAACACTCAAGATACATGTTTAACCATAGCATACTGTCAGCTTACTATTATTTTAAATATGGAAGATGGCTTTATTAAAACTAACTAGTAATTCAAAAGTTTATTTATTACTTTGGTTTCCTTTCCTAATCTATGATATCTGCATAACACTCAAATCAGGAATCGTTTGGTTTCTATAAGCATAACAATTGTATAAAGTCATAAGTATACATTTCTGACGAGCCCTAGACGAAAAAAAGACAAGTATTCAATGGTACACTGAGTCTGTTCGAGAGTATACATATTTCCAAACTATACAAATCACTGAAAAGCGTAAGCAATACTGTTGAAACCGAATACGGATACATTTATTTGCTGACTTGACTTAATTGCTAAAATTTTGATCTAAAATAATTTACACATTGAATCAATACTAACCTTACTTCTACTAAAACTACTAGAAAAAGGGACCAATACTTGACCTGACATTTGATCCATTATCGGCAAGTAACATGATAAAACAAATGGTTAGAAATGTCAAATAACTTTAGTGAAGTTTTATTTGCTGAGCTGGAAGGTTTAGTCATGGAGCTGTCATCGTTCTTCCGAACGACATCATCATTACAAACTTCAGGTAGGAGTGGAGTGATCGAATTTCTCCACATATAACTCATAGCTTGTCTTGTAGACCTCGATCTTGGTTGATCTTTAACTTATCATTGTTCATTTCTATATTTTGGTTGTATCTCCCTTTCATTTGATTCTTGGTCCTATAATTGCCCATATTTTTTTATTGTTTGGTAAATTGGATTGATTTCAGTGTTTGTTGATTGCTGACTGACTTGAGTACCAAGCCTCTAAAAATTCCCTGGTGCTTTTGGTATGCCCTTTATCTAAGATCTCAACATTTTCCCAGTTGAATGTATGTCCGCATCCATTGATATAAGCGGAAATATGTCATGGCGTTTAACCGCTAATTGATGTTCATACAGGCGAAGATGAAGAAGCTGTCCGCTTTGTCTGATGTAGTGCTTTTCACAGTTAAAACAATTTATTTTGTAGATGTTCGGCTTTCCTTAATTTGTCATTACGATCTTTAATTTGCATGGGACTGATTGAAGTGATTTTAATTTGTGTTACACCTACTTCAAAATGCTTCAACAATCTCGTAATTTCTTATATGCTTTCTATATATGGAGGATCCGTTTGTTGGCTTCTGTACTTGATTTTGTTTCTGCTAATGCGTTTGTTTGATTTTTTTGATGAACTTGATTGTGTAGCTGTTCTTTTGAAAGATAGTCTTTAGATATACTTCTTCATTTTTCCGCGGCAGCAACAACCCAAAAACTTATAAAATCAACTGCGTACAACCCGTATTCAAGAGGGCGAGGACACACTGCAACATACATGCAGCACGGAACTGTCATTTGCAACTAGATCATATCAATATTGACTCGATTAATAACGACTAATGGCAATCATGAATTTCCGATGAAAGAAACTTTTGTATGATGTACTAACAGGCATAAAATTAATAGTCATTACGACAATCGAAATTCAGAAGTCTATTCATCCCCGACAGGTAGTGAGTCAGAGATAATTCATGGCCTGGCACAAATGCATTACCGTCCAAGTTACCACACATTGTAAATAAAGTGAAGCGATGAAAAGTAAGGAAGCTAAAATAATAACTGTGGTGGAGTGCCAAACATAGAAGATATAATCCAGAAAATAAACATATTGAATTAAACGTATGGAATTACACTAAACTATAAATTTAGAAAACGAAAGGTAAAACATTGACGCAAACCAGTCCTGAAGCAACATTTCTAACTTAGAGGAACAGAAGTGAATCCCAAATAAACTTGCGTTGCTACTGAAGACCCAAAAAACCGGAATTATTTCAAAATCCTCGTCAAAAAGAACTACGTCATCTCAGTACTTAACGTTGATGAGATCACTCTTCAAAAAGTTAGATGAATAATATCTAGCCTCTAAAAGTATGTTTATGATCAAATTAGATATAAATATTGAAAGCAGCGATTCTGACAAAACAACCATTAGAAACTTGTTTTAATATATAAACTGTTGCTGAAAAGTTAATTCTTATTTATTCTACAAACGTTCTCTGAATATCTTGATTCTAATCCCAGGCTTTTTTCTCTCCACTCATGAACATTTTAATAGATCATAGTTTGAATACAAACTAAACAACTCACATCAATACAGTAGTATTCGATGGAATTTAAGGTGGTTTTTTTAAAACAATCAACTAAATGAATTTCATCACCGACCCATCATATGATAACGATACAAAAAATAATCCATATAACATAAACTGAAATTCACAGTTTGATCTACTTCCAAAGGTCATATACAGAAAAATTCTTAATTTGGTTGACAAAAAGAAAGTTAGTTAACTGAAATAGCAAATGTTATTAAGGAATTTAAACATTTAGGGAAGGATATTTATTGATTTAAAAACCACCTAGTAGGAATAAATATAAAAAAATTAAACTTTTCATTCATTTCCAATGTTGTTAAATAAAAACAAATGACACGTCAATCATTTTCCATCAAAATGTTATATACAAACAAATGTATATTTAGTTCAGATTTACTATAAAAAAGCAATAATGTTATCCAGTTTAGAGTCTATCAGTACAAAAATTGTGGCATATATAAACTAGACAATAAGGTAAAATTACATTCGTTTTAACAGAAAAGTAATAATAATACAGATTTACAAAAATATCTGAAGCGTTTAAGTACACTTATACAAACAATAAGAGATAAGTGGAAAACAATCTATATATATTATTAACGATGAACAAATGCACCCGGTGAAGGTAAGTAACGAAGAGGACGACTTCTTGTTGGATATCTATTAGAAGAAAAAAAATAGTTACAACACAGAAGAATATGTTATCCATAAAGCATTCAAACTGAATTCAATTCAATAAATAAAATATAGGTCATACATATAAACAAATAAAACTGACATAGTAAACTATCAACTTAAAATATGGAAAAAAAACTATTTGTTAAAAAGAGATTCCTGTCCATGTATGATTAATTTAAATAACAGATTTTCTTTTCTTTTTTTTTAAATAAGTAATTCTAAACCATAAAACCTACCATAGATAAAAAGGACATTAACTGGAGGAGTACACTATATAAGATTGTTTATTAACGTATAAATAGAGTAGGTTTGTTTTTACATCCGATATACAATCATAAAAATAAGTTCACAACTTTAACGTTCAAACACTGAAACATAAAATATTTAGACAAAAGTATACATTTAACCTCGTAGGTTGTTCTGTTGATCCCAGGCTTCTTAATGTCATTAGTTCATAAGAAAGGTAATATTGTTTAGCGGTAACTAGATGTTGTGTCTCTGCCTTCAACTCAAAAAGTGAATTCTGACTACTAGATTCTAAGGTATATCTACATTTAGTGAAATTTTGAAATCGTTTGAGGAACACTCAAGTAAAATTCTGAACTTAGATGTTAACACAGGTAAACTGATTGGTTAGAAGGAGAATATTCTGTGAATCAACGAGCGAATCTACTCGCTATTTTTAAAGCTGCTTGTAAATGTGACGAACATATACCAACTTTTTTCAACAGGCTGATAACTTTCCTTGAAATTCGCTCCATTTAACATATTTTGGGAACGAATTTATTTGGAAAGTTACTAACAGCTGATTTTGATTTAATTAATACAGTATATATATATTGTACAAATGAACAGTTAAATAAAATAAAATCAACTAATTATGTTCCATAAACGTGTTAGATTGTACCCAACAGATTAAAATACATGATCCGAAGTTTGTATACAATTCTTTAGTGTGAGAACCAAGAGATTTCATGAAGAAAAATATTTATCACAACCTTTCACGACTGTACTTATTAGTATAGTTTGAAATCTACTAAGCTACTGCTTTATTTTGTACAGAAAATGTTGACGAATATAACAAATGTTTAAATGTATAACTTTCATCCAATAAGCTAAGGGTTCAAAATCAAGACTACCAATGAAATTTTGAATAACTAAACAGTATTATCAGTCTTAAGACAAAATGTTGGATTAACAACTTCATTATTTAATCATACTCAACATGATATATTTAAAGTAATCTCAGACTTGATCCATAAGTATTTAGGCTCGAGGAGTGATTAAACAATATGAAAATTTCAAACTTAATTCCCATATCACCAAGAAGATATGCAAAATACCAAACAGCATAGAAAAAATGTTTACTTACCTAACAGAACGAACACATGAATTGTTTGTTGATTTCAACGAATTTTTCCAAATTATTTGATCACGACATAATGCATCGATACAAGCAGCACATCTAGCTAACTGACAAGATAATATATTTCGATTCCATTTACTTAATCCGACACACTGATTACCATTATAAAACGGCTTATCGGAATTTATAATATTATTAGAAGTAATATCATTAGTATTACCAAAATAGTTTACAACCGTATGACTATTATTTTGATTTATAGATGAAATGAAAAATTCTTGCCAATAACAGTTGACTTCAGTTTCTAATTCCTAAAGTAGGGAGATTTTTTTCAACAACAAAAAAAGGTTAACTGAATTACTTCAACAACTTGAAAGTATTAATTGGTTTTCATAAAAGAATTTGTTCATTTCTAAATATTTACAGATTACATGAAATCACTTAATAAAAGCATATAATCTGTAGTAATTTCCTTGAATAATTTATGAGTTACTTGATGGGTCTTACTTTAAACTATTCATTTTTTACGTGATAGATCATATTATCTTGACTGAATAACTTCATACAAAAATGAAAACCCATATATGTGGATATATACAGAAATTATGTAATAATAATTTTTCCACAACTTTTAGACAAATCGATCTATACTACTCGGATATAACATAACAAACATTTACTTAGATTTATGATAACATTTTTTTGTAATGCATAATGTCATTACAAAGAGATGATATATAAATGGTAATATTATTTTAATCATTGTGGTAGCGTGACTACTGACAAATTTCATTTAAAACCACACTAAAAAAATATAAACAATTAACTTTATGAAGAAAGTATGCAACTGTTATTTGTTATTAACTGGAACTTTGAGACTTTGTTAACAATCTTAAGTATGTTTAGAAGCGTTGTGAATTTCTGTTTAACTCATATGTAATTAGTATGAAAGATTTGTGGACCAACATCAGCTCGTAATTTAAACTGTAAAAATACCACAATCTTCCTCATGTGCTCACTGGTGACTACGTTCAAGATCTTATTCTTAGGGCTCTAGTGAGAAGCTGTGACCAGTTGAGTTTAATCCGTGTCGAGTGCGAGACAGTTATTCACCGATGACAATGGATTAAGGGTTGTAAAACATCATGGATCAGTTGAAGTTAGACATGAACACCGTCGGATGCCGGCTCGGTGGTCTAGAAGTCGAGCGTTCGCATCCATGATCGAAGGTCCTAGGTTCGGTTCCTGCGTGCTAGATCGTAAATGAGCACTGCTAAGGAGTCTCGCATAATTGTCCGGATAGGTATTAATGTAATAAATATACAATCTTAGATTTCTATCAGAGTGTGGTAAGCCACATAGATAAGTAATACATGTACGATATTGATGTAACAAAATAATAAAGCATGTGTCAAATACATAGGTAGGAATTATTTACCATCCCGGTGACTAAGTATATAGAAATACAAATTTTAGTCTTCTATTGTTGGGTCGTTTTGTAAAACATATATTTTATAAATGGACCTCAATTGAAATGATAGTCGGTTAGATTTAACAATAATTAATAAATAATTAGAAATTACCTGTATATGAAGATCAGATAAGTCAGTGACAACATCCTCCGTATTATGTGTACCACTGGGACTGACAAAATTGATTAGACCGTCCATAATTAGTAATGGCGCTTTATGTGGATACTGAGGTGGGATACAGACCCATACAGTGACAAAATCTGAAAAAGTAAGCCAAAACACATATAAGCTACGAATTAAGAATAAATTCTACGAATAAATTGAAGAGTCATACAGGAAGATCAGTTAGAATGAAGCTCAATAACAACCATGTCATACTCAGCAGCAAGACATACTTATGTGAGAAAAAAGTGGTAATACTTTGTTTAACCTAATCAAAGTTAGGTTTCAACCGAGAATACGAGTGTTTAAAGTCTTACGTTATCTAGTCAGATGTTCAATGTATAAGTCTATCTGTTTCAATTCAATTAGTGAACTACGATTGTCAGCAGACACACAGAACTGTGACCTACACACTAGCGCAGGATTTGGATTATATGATTAAAATTCCTTTGTAATGAAAAATTTAGAAAAATATCACATGGAAAATATAGAGTAAAATCATGTTAACCTACAGTTTTCATCTCTCCCAATGTGACACTGGAATACTGAGTCCTCAGGACGAATTACATTTAAAGCAATCATAACCTGAGCACGAGGAACGGACTATAAACAAAAAATAAAAATAGAGCCTTAAAAGACGATAAATGTAGATAGACATTAACAAGAATGACGAATAACAAGTTAAACACAGTTAACGTTTACATGTTGGACAGTCAGTTTCATCAAAATAATTCGCGATAATTAATGCTAGTATGTATGTATTTGAAGTTGATAATCATATGAATGTGTTTAAAAGTATAACCAAGTGACCGTAAACTGTACTTTGAACAGTTAGTTGCAGTCATTTAACAATAATGAAAGTAACTGTTAGGATACTACTAAACATGATAAGAAATGAAAATGTTTTAATTGTTGTAATTGGAATTAAATATATGATCATCAATGCTATCAAAACCAACACACAATACAATACTATACATGGAAACAAAACATTTTTTCACATAAAGTAAACAATATTTGGTTAACAGACGACTACTAAGCCTAATATACAACAACTTCATAAAAATAAATCACCTGTAAAGTTTCAAAATTAGAACTCTTCCACCGAATAATGCGAAGTTCAACATCAGAGGGGATTAACTGTTGTTGCTCGGGTGATAACAACAAGTTGCAGCGTTCAATTTCTGAAAGCTAATTTCGCAAACAGTAAAAGCAGTAACAATGAAGGATTGAGGAAACACGACGAAAAAAATTATTATCCGAGTGTAATGGAAGTAATTACAAAATTCTAGACTTATCAGGATTAGTTACGATTTGAACTCGATTGTTAAGTTTACATTTAAAATTTATTCGCAATACATAGATTCTGTCTCCTAGTTTAATACTTCGAACTACTTATAAAACCATCATATTTTAATGAAAATTCACGAAAAGTATTATCCTGAATCTAATGTATTTAAAACAACTCCACCCTTTAAAAAATGATGTTACAAATTTAATTTAACAAGCCCGATAATATGTCTCATTAAGTAAATTACCGTAATTCGTACATTCAGTATGAAATACGATACTCCAACGTACTCAACGTACTTGAGGCCCTTTCTTACCGTTTTTGTATATTTTAATTACTAATGCTAATGATTCCCTCCTAGGTTTAAGAATACTTTTGGATAGATAGAAACTACGTTCTGACAGTTATAATAAACGTAAATTTTAGTCATTAGTGAATAAATGATTTCATAATATACGTAGTTTGATATGATACACTTCCGTACTACTTACTGCTTGACAGTAGTCTATACTTCATAATGAAAAATTGGTTAAGCGGACTAAGAAATACCTAACTCCGCCTGTAGCTCTTCTAGGTTTACTGTCGGTTCCAAGCCCGTGTTTAGGAGGAGGGTTAGGCATGGAGTCAGCAACCCCATCCCATAGAAAAAAATCCTTGTAGAAAAAGGCCAACCATAAAAAACAACTTAAACCATTTAAACTGTCCTGGGAGTTGAAGGAAGAATTATGACGCCTCGGGAAAAAAGCCCAGATTCTTCAAAAGTCACGAGGCTGATGCCCCTTGTAAAAACCACAGCAACAACTAGTATAGGTGCATGGAATGTTTGAACAATGTGGGAGACCGGAAGGACTAATCAAGCAGCTAAGGAAATGAGGCGATACAACTTGACGGTGCTCGGAAAACGTGAAACCCATTGGATACAAGCTGGACAGAAAAGGTTAGATGTGGCTGTACCCTGGTCAGGAATAGGAAGATGCTCCACACATTCAGGGAGTTATTTTTTATGCTGTCCAAAGAAGCACGTAAAGCACTTGTAGGATGAGAATCTCATAAACTCAGGAACATCAAAACATCCTTCAAAATAAAGGAGGGAGTCACGATGAATGTTATCCAATGTTATGCACCCACCAATCATAGCATCGACAACGATAAAGATCAGTTCTGCTAGAGGCCACAATCAATCATAGCGAAGTGTCTAAGAAATGATCTCACTAACCTGATGAGAGACATCAAAGTCGGAATGGACAACACCGGGTATGAAGATATTATGGGACATGGACTGGGAGAGAGAAACGAAAATTGGGAGAGATTCGCAAACCTATGTTTATTCAATAAAATGGTTAGAAGTAGCACATTATCCCCACACAAAGCTACATAGGTCTCAATGGATCACATCACAGAGAACCAGAAAGATCATATTTGTATCAATATAAAATTCAGAAGAACGCCTGATTGTGACCAAGATGAAACTGAAGCTAAAGAAGCATTGGACAACTGAGGAAACAGCATTACAAAAGTTCAATACAGCATTCCTATGAAGTACCGACAAACTCAACCAAATCAAAATAACTCTCAACAACAGGTCCCCTGACTTACAAGATCTACTCAAAGAAGAAACTACTATGAAGGACAGCTGGAAAGGGATCAATGAAGCATTAACTACAACGTATCAGGAGGTTCTGGGTCGCGAATGACATCATCATGAGGAATGGATCTCTATCGAAACTCTGTACAAGATTCACGAAAAAAACAAGAAGACGGCAATTAACAACAGCCCAACAAGAATAGAGAAAGTCAAAGCACAAGTTGGATACACTGAAGAGAACAAGCAAGTGAAGAGGAGCATTAGAACCGACGAGCAAAAGTACGCGGAAGAGCTAACAATAACAGTGGAAAAAGCTGCGACGGAAGGAAATGTGAGATAGCTATGACACAACGAAGAAACCGACAGGGAAATTCAGTAAACCGGAAAGAGCGGTCAAAGACAAAAAAACGCAAGACAATCAACGAGATTCAAGAACAGATGAATAGATAGATAGACTAATTCGAAAAACTCTTAAATAGACCAGATACACCAGATATGTGGGAAATATGACATGAAGGTGAAAAGAGTGCTTTTCGCGCGAAAACAAAGAAATTCAAATTTTCAAAATAAAATCACAAAATTAGGACCTTTTGCAAGTGAGTTCTGGGGATCTAACGTCCCCAACAGTTAAACTATTGAGAAAAAGGTGATATCCATAAAATGAAGATGACAACAAAAACACCAAGGATGCAATTAAGTGTGAAAATATTTAAAATTTTATAGATTCACTTCAATTAATTACTGTTATACAATCAGTCTTAGTGAGAGTAATAAACTAGACAACTTCCTTGTCCATATGATAATACTAAAGCAATCATTTGTGGGAACCAACTAGTGTGGGTAGTGGACCATGATGAAAGTTAATAATTATGTTTCGAAAAGAGTTCGAGATTACATATTTGACTTTCACCAATATTGTAATGAGGTTGAATCTTAGTCACTGATCAACCTGAATAGCATTATTAGTTGTCACAAAAATCCAACTTATAGACAGTATATACGATCACTTAATTAATATTTAAACCACTATCAAGACTAATATTATCGCTAGGTAGTTACTGAAACCCGATTCGAAGACCAGTACTTTCTTGCTTATAACGCTCAGATCTTTTTCGAAACCCCAACAGAAAACAGTGACTCGTAATAAAAATGAAACTGAGATGAATGAGAAGTGATATGTGGAAGATCTGCAAAAATATACACTCACCTCTTCAATAAGATATAGTCTGTCAATAATTCGCGATTGAAGAGATTTTAACCAAGATTCAATTTCCCCAAAATGTTCTGAATCGGTAGATTTTGATGACTGTTCACATAATTTATTATCAGATAACCTATCTGGAAAGCAGTTAATACCTGATAGTTGTTGAGCCCACGAATATGGTCGTCCGACGGATTCGCATGCATTCCATGTAATCGATTTTTGTGAATTAGGAAGAAATAAAATAGGTATATCTGAACTACAACCACCGAAGCCAAGTTGGTCACAAGACCATTGTAAACTGGACAAAAGCTGTTCAGAATTAAGCAAGCTACTATAAAAATACAATATAAAAAAGTGAATTTCAGAAAAAAGAATGGAACTAAATCTAACTTCGCTTTAAACTAAACATACGAGGTAATCTTCAGAATTCTTCATGTCCCTTTCCTTTTTCTCTTTTCAAATTTATTTCACTGGATTATGCTCCTTGAATAACATCTTAAAACCCTAATCTTTCCGATTACTGCATATACTTTTACTATCTCTACCACTATGGGATTTGAATCGACAATTGTATCTCTGTGCTAATGTGGTGTGGCAACTCGAACGTACTAAGTTCTACGTTGTTACTGACTGACTGACTATCGACCGTAATATTTATTAAAATCTTCTTGCAAACACAAAAGCATCAACTAAGGTTTGCCAGCCTACTCCTTAAATAACACTCATGGGATATTCAAGAGTACAGAAAAACTGGGCACTATGTTTTACCATACAACCATAAAACATGGACAAAGTTGATGTGTCAACCGATGTCAATGATAATGGCGCAAACAATATTAACTGTGAGGTTTAGGTGGGTTCATGAAAACTTATGCATCGAGATGTCTTGGGGTTCGCATTAAAAAGGCTAAATCAGTGAGTAATCGAACGCCCAATGGTGCTTAAGCAAGATAAACATGAAGGGAATCTCAAAATGACGATATCAAAACATGGTAGTAAGTTATAGAGTCTTGACATTATCTTAAACAGAATCCGTAAAATACTATAATCCTGACGAAAATCAAACTCATTTACGTAAAAGTATCCAACCTTTATCATGCACTGTCGTATATCTGTCTTAAAACTAACAGCATAAGGTGTGTAAAATTGTTTTTCTCTTGTTAACAGCTAGAAATTACAGTTATATTCAACATCTTACTAAATAATCATTCACACAAAATATGACTTTTATACACAATCAAAAATGATAACAAACATGAATTAGAAAAGTTTACTGTCCAATGATTACATGCTGTCAGTCACTCACTTTCCAGTTTTTGATCGGGGAAGTGAAGCAGTTTTGTCTGCTGAAAATTGTAATCTCACCGTTACCAGATGTAAATCTAACATCCAAGCGAATGATAATTTGATACTAAAACCACGTTCACTAAGTGGTATATCTACAGAAAGAAGGAAATTAATTACTTTTACAGGATGCTTGTCAATATATTTATGTGAAATAAAACTTAGTTCGAATGAAATTGCAGATTTTTGTTTTCTTTTTTTCTAATTGAAGATAAGAGCGCAGTGTTCATATAGACGTTTCTCACGTTTGAAATGTAAACTTGCGTTAACCATATAATTTGACCCTATAGTAAAGAAGTACTGTTTTTCATAGTTGTTACGATTGATGCAACTCCTATAAGTTTATAGTCAATGAAAAGGTGTATTTCGACAACCTGATTTTGTCAAAATATCTTCCAACTGGGCCATAATAATAGGGCAGTTTGAACACTAAAATTATCTTTCCCTATCAGACTTACTGGTATGAGAAGGGAAGGGTAGGAGCATATAACTAAATAATAGGTTATATTGATTAATACTTACACAAACAAACATTTTATTTTAGCAGTTAAAAAAATCTCATTTATCTGTTTATTGCACAAACTTTTAGTGTACAACGATATCCTTAAATATGAGTTGAGTTGCATTTTAACTGTAAAGTAAATTATATCAAATTTATACAATTTGCCAATCACAATAATTCAAGTTGTAATCCCTACTTCTTGGAAGAAAAACTATCTACGGGTATAATTTCATCAACAACTAAAAACATGAAGGAATACGAAATAAATCTCACCTGAATTTTTAGGGACAGAAACCGTTAACAAAACAGTTAATGGATGGAATTTAATAGTCTTTTCATTGATAAACTCTTTATCTGTATCATCGATGCATTCTGTCGCATAACGTTTCTTTTTCTAATAAAAAGCAAAATCAGAGTTTTTGTAAAAAAAAACGATTACTTAACAAGTAGTAAGATTTACATTTTCAAGTGATTTACGCGTATGACTACCATTACTATAAAGAATTATCTTTATAAAAAAAATAAGAAATTCGGCGTACAACACAATGGCTAATGACATTTTATTCAATTCATTAAAGTTATATCGGTCTATTTCTGCATATCGATGAAAAACCATAGAAATAATAGTTTCTATTAACTGTTAGTAATACATTATTATGGTTGTATAAACCCTTAACTAATCTGCTGTGATAGTGCACGTAAAATACAAACAAAAACACAACTTACCATAAACAAAATCATTCCTTACATTAAACTCAAATTCTGAATAACTTGATAACATACAATTATTAATTTTATAGTCTTGTGTTTACTTGTCCTTTTAGCTTTGCTTCAGTATTTTATTTGCCTTGTCGGATCAATGTACTAATTTCTCGTAACATATTGTATTCAAATCAGTAAGTCAGATAAGTTTATTTAGGTAACACGAACCTCAAAACATGTTGCCACTTACACATATTAGACTAACATTCGGTGGCTTCATAAACTAATTCTATAATGTTCCATTTTAATTTGAATATCGCATATAAAACATAAAACTAGAACTAACGCGTTTTTTATTCCCCTCTCCATCATCTACATCAGAATCATCAGCTTCCTGTGGTGAAGACTGGGATTCCGTTTGTTCTGTTGTTTGATTAACAGCTTTGGCTAATTCCGAATCACCTTCGATTGATACAGAAAATTCTGATTTTTTTCCTACAACAAGAAGAACAACTCAACAAAATAGTTTAATTAGCAATATATTATTTGCATTCAAGTAGCTAATAACGGCACTATAAAAAATATAGTAAATAAACTCCAACTCATGTTGGGACAAAAATCAGAACCCATTATATTTTAGCCGAACACATCGAAGAAATGAAATTGTAGTCGATGAGTTTTAGAAATACTAGGCTGTCATTTTTTTATTAGTTAATACATCGATCGGTTAAATTCACAACAAATAACTTGCTTCATTGATCATACAACAATGTTCAAATATATTTATTAAAACAACAATTACATATAAAATTACATTTCTCTTATTACAGGACTAAAAATCCTACCAAGAAAATACAGAAAAAGTGGGTGAGCAATCGTAATTTCAAAACAGTGAAAGTTAATAATAACTGTTCATATCCAATTTCTTTTTTGCCCAGAAATTTAGCTCGACAAGTGTTTAAACACTTTAGCTTTATTGTTACACACATGTATATTACATATGTTAACTTTGTAAAAGAAGTGACTCTATAAAAGCTTAATATTCAGTGGGAACTTGTGGTGTCACAGTCACTATAGTCGGTCCCAACGAGAGCATAATTTATGGCAGAAAACATACAAAGTAAGAAGTACTTAATCGAATAGGATAACAAATAAAAAATGGTGTATCAGAGTAAATGCATAAGGAGTCTGGTGATCAAAAACGCGACTAGTGGGAAATTAACTCGGTAGTATAATAACGCCTTCATGTTTAACCTTATAAATAATGCGTTCAAGTATTAGTATTAGTACGCAGGTAAAAAGCCTTAAACGGAATGAAAATCAAGTCTAAAGTTTTATTAGCTACCGAACGACGAGTTGTTAGCCACTAGCAAAACCAAAATAAACCCATATTACATACGAGGAAGAACAGTGGACACTCACTGACAAATACAGATGAAGGTGACTTAACAAGCAATGGTAGAAGTATAATACACTAACGGCCCCATATGAACCAACTAAAACTAAGAGATTGTTTTCATGATTTTTCCGTTAAATTCAATGCGCAGTGAGTGATAACATGTATCCTATTATAAACTAAGTAAAAATTATCAGTACTTAATGTGATTTCATTCACAGTTAAGGATGTTTGTGTAGCTAAAAAGTATTTTCCCACTCGAACTCCCAGCTCCAAATCTCCAACCTAGCTTTTATAAGTTTAGAAACGAAAGTTTGGCAGAATATCATTGGATTATATCTGAGTTCAGTTCGTGATGGAAACCTTAATCTTTATCCATAACCACAACCCAATTACTAATACTTTAATTTCCTCCGCTTTTTATTATAGATCATGTAACATGTAAGGGTTCATTAATCATATAAAAGCTATTTAGCCACTTTAATTTAGTGTTAATTCTTTTATATCTAAAAACGTTTTAGATTGGCTAACAAGTAGCCCAAAGTCATCAGTATAGTATACTTCTAAGTCGATAATTGATCAAGGTATGTAATATTACCAGTTCGAACCCCGTCTTACCTACTACTGTTTAAACAATCAAATAGATTTACTAATCTTCATCATTACATCTCAAAATCGAAAGCACAAACAGATGTATGGTTACTAAATTATATGTAAATAACTGAATACGCTACCCTCTTTTTGGTTCCGGAATGACTAAAATTCATCCAACTCAAATAAAAAAGTTTTCTAAACTACCTGACATAGATATGTATGACTTTAAGAGAGAATACAGAATATACAGTGGTGAAGGTAGAAGAAACGCCAAATTATACTGTTCATTCTCGTTGGTAAACGGTAAGTCCATTAGTTCCTGGATAATTAAAGTACTCTAAAAATAGTTGATAAACTCCAATATGGTAAATAAACAACTTACTTCAGCAACATCCTTCAACTTTGGACCAAAACTAGCTAAATAATTCCGTTTCTTTTTAATGGTTTGTGAAGTAGATTCAACAGCACTTTTTAGTTTATCACAAGAGTCAGATAAACTGAAATACATTAAACTACTCAATAAAAAGAAAATTACGCCTTTCGTTGTTCAAGCTCCCAATGAAGACGCTCCAAAGTCTCCTGATGTTCTGATAAGCTTCCAACCTATAAATTTGTAAAATGCAAAGCAAAAACTACTTTGCGCCCAGTTTTCTCATAGAACTCTTCTACCGGAATTAATTTTATATCTTCATGTCGAGACCTGTTGTAGTAGATAAGCAAACACTAATATACAACTCACCTAAATTCTAAACATGTTTGAATTTCATTTTCAAGGTGAGCGACTTCATATAAAAGATTCTGCAAACCTAAGTGTAACTGATCCACTTTATTCTTATTCTGTTAGAATTGAAATATGAAGTAATCTTAACACAACTTCAAGTTACCTCTGCAGTTATTTCTCGAGATTTTCGAATCCTAAACTGAGTTCTTCTGTTCAACTCCTTGATAGATATCATCAGAAAGGCAAACTGCGAAGCATTAATCTGAAAACATTATCCAAGTAAGTACATTCAATATACCTTCTCCTGTGATTTTTTACGCTGCCATGTATTTTTTATGAACTCGCGTAAAGATTCACAACAATCTCGAAATTGTAAAAGATCGTGAGCACTTCCATCCAATTTCACAGAATTCTCTTCATGATAGAATGAATTTGTTGACTTTGAATTCTGAATTAAGTGAATGAAATACTGATAATTGAATGCATACTTCATTATTGAGAGCCTCATCTTGTGATTTGCCTTTATTAGACATTATCCTGCAATGCGGCGTACAACGGATTATCCAAAGTTATGAGTATTATGTAATGAGTCACTAATGTTAAAAAATAAATTTAGAACATATAAACACAATCCAAAGCATCTTGTCATGGAAAATTATTTTTCAAGTACAGATTTAAGTAGTCGACTATGAGTCACACTGTTTATAAGAATCAGTGAAAGTCCCAGTGCGATTAAATCGAAGTAGATGGACACTGATTCAAACCTGAGACTTGCTTGTTGGAAGCTGATCACTTTAACTACTAAGTCATCACAATAAAATACAAGAAAACGTGATAAAACCTGATTAGATGATTCCATTAAATTCACATCAGCTAGAAAGTATATCTAAATAAAATAAAACATGTAGAAACAAAACTAAAATATGACAATAGCACACATGATTTGCTCTTAAGTCTTCTTATACACTAAAATAAGATCAGTAGTTTCAGAACTGCAACAAATGAGTCTGGTATTTTTGACGAATTTAACTAAGATGTTACTTATATGTGGTAAGTTTTGATGTATATTTTATGACTCATTATCATTAAGAAGTACCATTAGACTTTGATTACATTTTCCTTTTTAGCTGCATAAATAAAGTTCAAATTAGCAGAAGATTAACTGGATACAACAACTTAATAGTGAAATAACATTTTGGAATGGGGCGGTCACTGTCCTTATCTTTGAAGGAGACCTACATACTTTGAGCAACAATTGCTAAGGCATAAATCTCCAACTTATTCCCCTAAAACTGTTGCACCCGTTATACTCCACAAGTTATGCAAAGCTCATGAAAAAACTCGTGATGGGCAGGCCCGTTTTCCGCGTATGTAGGATATGTATTGACTACGTTTCCATCACCTGATAATTGCAAGAACACTACCACGCTTATTATAAGCCAAAAACCGGCAAATCTTGACGTCGATTCTGTCTTGAACTCAGTAGAAAAAGTCGTAATCTGGGATTCAAAGCCAAAGAATGTTTGAAGGTTTTATCAAAACATTAAAAACTCTGCACGCGAAAACCGGCCTAAAACCAACTCTCTGTTACCAAGAGTGGAGATAGGTAGTTAGCATGAAATACTGTCTTTTAGGTTTACCAGTATTTGTCATGAGTTTATAAAATATAATCCACGATAAACTAACTGGTCTTACAAGCAAACAATTAGCTAATGTCGAAGCAACGGCGTTTACATAAAGACTGGTCTCGTTTGAAAAATCTCTTAAATGAGATGGAGGACTGGGTGTAAGCTTAAAATAACAATCCGTCTAGTTGAAAAGTCTTTGGTGGATTTACATTCTGCGTTGCAAATTACTCCGCCAAAGTCCGAATGTAAGATAGTATTTAACCCTATCGTAGATGGGAGAAGTTTGACCTCATCAAACATTGTCATGAGTCATTCGCTCGACTCCCACAACTCTGTTACAAGAAAAACTAACGGTAACTACTTCTATGAATCCGGTGTTCATCTCGTTGTGCTAATGAGGTGTGGCAACTTGGACCGATGCATATATGTACCTGGTCCTACATTGTAGCCGACTGACTGACGAAGCCGCCAGAAGTTAACAGGCAGGATTTGACATCACAGTCGAAAGCCATGAACATCTGCAAAGAAGTTAAACCCATTCCTAGTTTAATTATTTGGAACCTAGAGGTGCCAAAACACGATGACCCTGATAAAAGACATGCACACTATCTGGAGTTAGTGGAATCTGCCATTAGAAATGTACTGCCAGAAGAGGTTTCAGGAGTACATATCACGAAAGTAATAAAATTCGGTAAATGGGTTGGAGGACAGACCCTAACAAGAAGGGTCTTGAAGTCGGTACTCGGGAATTTCAATGAAAGAGACGTAATATTGAATAACGCATACAAAACTCGTAATTCGAATATTCGTATCCGATCAGATTGGTCGCTTGAGGATCGAATCAAGTGAAAAAATGCCTTTACGACGCTAAAACCTCAAAAACTAAATGGCCAAAAGAACCTGACAATTCAGGGTTTTCGGGTGGTCAGGTTTTGGAAGCCAAAGCTTTTGAGATTTGTATGGGTAAAAGGAATGGTTCCCAAAACACCTTAAATATGTGATACACGACAGTCTTTTATCGAGCCGCTCCATCGGTGGCTGATAGCGATGTGATCTATTTGGGTCCAACGCTAGGACGAAGTAGGGGGTCTCCATGTTAAAAGATGTTTTGCTTATGCTTAAAGTTAGTATTTGCAAGAAAAAATCGGTTATCTGAGCATAGCTGCAACAGACGGTCACCATTATCTGTTCTTTGAGACACGACAATATAAGATCCACCCAGATGTCTTTCCCTATCGCTTAGTTTACCTACTTGAGCATTAAAGTCACCAACCACTATTACTAAATCAGAGCGCCTAGCTTTTCGGAGAAGGTTGGAGAGCTTTCTGTAAAACTCATCTTTTATATCATCTGCGCTGCAGTCAGTGGGAGAATAGGCAGAGACGACGAAGAGGCAACGACGAGTGCCCCTATCTTTTCGGATCCTTACTGTTCCGTTTAGTCGGACAGCGCACAAACGACTGTCTACTGGGATCCACTCTAAGAGAGCTAGTTCTGCCCTAGGACTAAATGCTATTCCCACACCAGCGAGGCCACGGGAAGCAGCATCAAGGCTTCCAGATACAAGAAGCGTGAATTGAGATGGTTCTTTATTTTGATATGGTGAGGTCAAATGAATGACACTACTCGGATCCTGTATGTGCGTTTCGGAGACGCAGCACACATCGATGGCGCGAGATTCTAAAGTCCTAGCTAAGGAAGCCTGTTGTCCTATTTGGCACAGTGTTTGGACGTTAAAAGCTCCTACGTGTAGTTTAGAGCGTGGTTTCAAGAGACCAGGAATAGCGTTCCGCGTACTCGAATCGTTTGACCTACCGGTGCAAGGTGATAAAGAGACGTGAGGAGGGTTAGTCATGGAAATAAGAGAGGTATTAGGAGGTGTAGGAAGGATTTGAATGTGACCAACTTGGTTTCGTGTGCTGTTACGGGTATGAGGGCTGATATCACTTCCCGGCTGCCCACACCG
This sequence comes from Schistosoma margrebowiei, assembly GCA_944470205.2. Classification (NCBI taxonomy): domain Eukaryota; kingdom Metazoa; phylum Platyhelminthes; class Trematoda; order Strigeidida; family Schistosomatidae; genus Schistosoma; species Schistosoma margrebowiei. The sequence goes on along the minus strand of OX104028.1, from coordinate 72,249,816 downwards.
TGGAAGGGTATTTCTTGAGGAACCTGAAAAAGAAGTCCAATTAGTGTTAGTCTTAACGACCTGGGAGCGTGGCCGCAGAGCCCAAGGGACAACTGTTTGAGGCTGGTCGCGCACGGCCCTTTTGTGGAAGGTTTTTAATGAGTTAGCTCCATTCTTCAAAGGGCCTTACCGCCGGAGACGGAAATCCGTGAGGTAAGGTGAAGTGTGACATTTTAAGGGTCGACCTTTTCTAACCCTTTCCTTCCTTATGAGAAGGCCGAATGGCTGCAGATGCTGGTTGTCCGAGGGAGACACCTTACTGCTGTCACACCCCTCTACAGTCAGCAGTACGACTTCGCCCTCAGACCTTGAGTTGCTGCTTTTAGTCTTACCGTTCTCCAATCGACCTGCCTGGCATGGTAGAACATACAGGAACATATGTTCCAGCCAATATAGCTCGGTTGGGTCATCACGATAGGCAAGCCCGACCACCGCGTCAAGGTAGCAGCTTCGGTCGGGGCGTGGCCGTGTGAGAGCATTTCGAGAGGGAGGGCGGGCCCACCCCACTCTCGGCCATACCAGGGCATTTGGGGGTATTGGGGGCTCAAAGCCTAACTCGCATTGGCTTTGTATGTTTTGCTGTACAAATAAGAAGTTACTAATCCAGGAGGCTATGAGCCTATTGGCTTTGGCCTGTAAGAAAAATCATGGCGGTTGCGCTGATAACAAGAGCACTGACGATGAAGAATGTGTCAGTGTAGTACGTGCTGCTACCGGACCCGCTAAACACCCGACTGTGATTGACGGGAGAGTGAAGCCTCCGTTAACACTAACGAGAAGTGAAGTGCTGCTTGATATTGACATTGGTAATCATATACCTCAAGTGGAAATTGAAAACCCGGATAAAACTGTCACCGTTCCAAATAGTCCCGGTGTGGCTGTCCTGAGTGATGATAAATGGACTTCAGTGCGGTGAAGAAGAAACGAGAAGAAAAGAGCTGTAGACAAAACGCAGCTGGTTAGCAAGTCATTGGAAGTGGCGGTATCAGAAACAAAAATTCCACTGCATGTTAAGACAGACCTCTCTGAAAGGTCAGTCATTTTTCATAAGTTAAGAGAATCTTCCGATAAGGAACCAAAGGCTAGATTTAAACACGACCTCAGCCATATTTAGTCCTTAATAAGCAAGCTACTCCCAGATACAGTTTCAGGAGTTAACATTTGTAAGCTTTATAGAATAGGACAAAAGGACGATTCTGAATGTCCTCAGAAAAACCGCCTCTTGAAGGTTACATTCGCCATAGTTGAAGAAAGGAACCTGATTCTAGGTAACTCACGTAAACTGATTGGATCTGGAATATATGTCCGTGAGGATTTCAGCCTAGCTGATCGTATTAAGAGACGAGCTGCAGAAGTGAAAATAAATGAGCATCGCTGAAACGATGAAAGAAACCTAGTTCTTAAGGGTTTTCAAATTGTAAAAGTTCGGAGAAAAGCGATCCCAAAACTACTCTGAGTGGTAAGGGAAAGTTCTCCACAGACTTAGAGGTATGCTACACAAATGATCGCAGCCTACTATATAAAATGGCGGAGCTCAACTCAATGGTGAACAAAGAAAAATCAGATATTATTGCTGTCTCAAAAACTTGGTTAACGTCAGAAGTATTAGATGATGAAATTAAGTTGACTGGTTTTTATCCAGTAGGGTTGATAGATTAAGCCGCAGGGGAGGCGGGGTTATCCTGTACACAAAGATTACCCTAACCATAAGAGCAGTTGAAGCAGTGGCACATATTTCAGGGACATGTGAACTAGTGCGATGCAAGTTGAAATGTGGACGGCAAGATATTGAATTAGTTGTAGTATATCGCAATCTAGAATGTGTAGATGATTTTCTCCTTAGTAAACTTAAGTCCTGGTGTAACAAGGGTAAAAGCCTTGTAGTAAGCAACTTTAATGCACCGTATTTAAACTGGGTTAACTTAGAAGTAGGGTCATCTATTACGTCATTCGATTGCAAACTGTTAAAAACCTCGATTGGATTAGCATTATTCGGACACTTTAGAAATATATGACTAAAGAAACTCTTCTTCTCTTTTAGATTTAGTCTTTACACACGGTGATGACGTTGGTCAAATGACTTTCCTCCCATCACTAGGGAGAAGTAACAATGCAGTCATATTATTCAAATTCATGGCTGAGATTGCCTATCAAACAGTTGCGCCGGCCCGTCTCAACATATGAAAGGCAGATATGCAGGCAATTAACTCCGCAGCATCGGCTGAAAACTGGGGAAATGACTCAAAGGCATCAGTACAAGAGGCATGGACTCTATTCAGGCAGTTATACAATCGGGTAACTCAACCATACATACCCTGGACTGTCCCAAAGAAAAAGAAGCACGGACATCCTTGGATAGGGCGGGATATTCGACGTTTACTGAGACAAAAGAAGAAATGCTAGGACGTTGCCATCCACCTTGGCACAACAGGTACGATGGAACGCTACAGATCGATAAGAAACGAGTGTATAACGAAAATTCGAGAAGCTCAAAGAAAATATGAAACGCAGCTGGCACAATCTGTACTCAAGCAGCCCAAGAGAATATTCTCGTACAAGGATGTATCACTGGATTCCCAACCTAATTAAATTAGGAAGTAAATCTGAAATGATAGAGGAAGATCAGGAAAAAGCAGAGGCTATGGCTAAATATTTTGGGGCAGTTTTCACTCAGTAACCTCCTCTAGAGAAAGAACCAGACCCAAATACAGAGTCAACAAACCAGCTGCTCACCGTGGACTTTGACCAAAAAGATGTGCTTAAGGCTTTTAGCACCCTAAATATGGAGAAGTCAACAGGACCAGATGAACTACACCCCAAAATCTTTAGACATATTGCCCAATATATCGCGGCCCCACTGACTGTGATATTCAATATGTCACTAGACCAAGGTGTGTTACCTATGGACTGGAAGGACGCAATCGTCACTCGCATACATAAAAACAGGACCAAGACAACTTCCATCGAAATACAAACCTGTAAGCCTCACCAGTGTTGTAGTTAAAATATTGGAAAGAATAGTCAAACAGACCATAATGACATTTATGGAAACCAATAACTTGCTAAACACAGAACATGGTTTTAGAAAGGGTTTATCTAGTACAACGAACCTCCTTATAGCAAATGAATCTTGGATAAATGCGCTAGACAACGGGAACTCAGTGGATGTTGTCTACATAGACTTCAGTAATGATTTTGACAAGGTGCCAACTAATAGACTGTTCCTGAAGTTGGAAAACCTTGGTATTGCCGGACCTCTTTTAAAATGGATTAAGGATTTCCTAGTAGGTCGTAGGCCCCCAAATGCCCTGGTACGGCCGAGAGTGGGGAGAGTCCGCTCTCCCTCTCGAAATACTCTCACACGGCCACGCGTATATAGCCTCTGCCAGGGAAGTCCTACTCACTGCCTTCTCGTGGCGGGGGTGTTGTTTACGAAAATGAGAGGACGAAAAGCGAATGTCCGGTGCTTTAACCGGATTCCAAACCAATGGTGCACATGGGCTCCAGTATCCTGCGGGAACAAATGGCGAATGAACCAATTGTTGGTCACCGGCTTCCATGGGACTGCATCTCCTTACGATGCTCCACTGCCTTGTGGATCAGACCTTTGGGTCGAAGGCTCGGGGTGTGGCCCCCTAAGAAAACTACCTGCTTCGGTTTGGGCACCCGGGCAGTATCACAGCCCTCACACATATCGGATGAGATTTGTGTGGCGCATATGTATTTGGTGCCTCTTTGTACCATTATCTATGTGTTGAAATAAATAAATAAATAAGTAGGTCGTAGACAGAAAGTAAGAATAAATTCCAAGTGCTCCATCTCGAGACCAGTACTTAGCGGAGTACCTCAAGGTTCCGTCCTAGGTCCTTTACTTTTTATAATGTATGTTGATGATCTTCCAAGTATAGTACAGTCTCCAATGTTATTATACGCTGACGATATAAAGATCTGGCGAGTAATAACTGGAGACAGACGCATGTGCTCTTCAGACAGACTTAAATAATATAATTAACTAGTTTAAAGAGTGGCTGATACCTATCAACGCGGCAAAGTGTGTCTACATGCATTTTGGGGATTCAAAGGTTCCCCGGTCATTCAGTTAGTCAGTAACAACGTAGAACTTAGTACGTACGTATATCAGTTCGAGTTGCCACACCACATTAGCACAGAGATACAATTGTCGATTCAAATCCCATAGTGGTAGAGATAGTAAAAGTATATGCAGTAATCGGAAAGATTCAGTCAGTCAGCTACAACGTAGGACCAGGCACATATATACATCGGTCCAGGTTGCCATACCTCATTAGCACAGCAAGATGAACACCGGATTTATGGGAGTGGTTAGGTTAAAGGTGGTAATATATAGGAGAAAGATTGCATATAAGGATACAGTACCGGGATATAGAATTAGTTCGTAGAAAGAAAGATATGAGGCGATTTTAAACTCTTAATTTAAGGGAAGACAGGGAGTGTATACACCGACGCCATTGTGATCGATTCTGAGCCATGTCACCAAGAGTCTCCAACCATCGGTTACGAAAGTCACGCGGACCCCAACCAAGTAGTCTGCATCTACCAACATGGCTCAGACTAGAGGTTAGTGGCTTCAGGCACTGATGCCACGTTTTGGTTTGGCCGCCCCTAATTCTCTTCCAACCATCTCTAACACCCGTTAGCATTGCACGTCGTGGTAATCGATGTTCAGGCATACGTAACACGTGGCCCAACCATCTCAGTCGATGAAGATTAACAACCTCATCAACTGATTTACCATCATATCCTAATACCCTGAGTCTAACCTCACTATTACTTACCCGGTGATCCCAACAGACGCCAGCAATATTTCTAAGGCATCTGTGGTCAAATACTAGTAGCTTACGGGTGTCTTCTACTCTTAAAGGCCATGTTTCGCTGCCGTAAAGTAAGGCAGAACGGACTGCCGCGCAGTATACTCGTCCTTTTATTGATGGATGGATATCTCGCCTTCGCCAAAGGTGACGTAAGTTGGCAAAAGCCAAACGAGCTTTTCGAATCCGTGCTGAGATTTCGTCCGATACCAGCCCATTAGGGTTGGTAACCTAATCTTTCCGATTAGGTTTTGAAGATGCTATTCAAGGAGTATAATACAATGAAATATATTTGGAAAGAGGAAAAAAGATACAAGGAGAATTCAGAAGATTAGAATTTGAGAGAACACAAAGAATAAATGCACTTGCGCTATTGCAAACGATTTCGAGCCATGTCATTCAGTGTCTCTAACCATCGGTTGGTATGATGGCATTCTCATTATAAAAAATCATGGTTTCATGAATGATCAGATGGGATAGTATTATCAATACTTCAGATGCACTTTGGGGATTCAAAGGTTAATAGGTACAACATAGGGGAAGTGTCATCACCTGTAGTCCGGTCTCATAAGGATCTAGGGGTGACAGTGAGTCATGATCTTAAGACCACGGCCCATTGCCCGGAAGTCGAACTCTCTAGGCTTTAAAACGGACATTCAATAGGTTGGATACTACCATGTTCACCACAGTATACACATCCTTAGTGAGAACTAAGCTTCAGGACTGTGTTCAGGCTGTAAGCACCTGTTTAAAAGGTCACTCGGATATCCTAAAGAAAGTACAGAGGGCAGCTACCCGTACAATTTCAGAACGCCGGGGTTTGCCATACAAAGAGCGGCTTGAAAAGCTGAACCTCATTACTCTGTCCTATCGCAGATTAAGAGATCTAATTTTGATGTACAGAATACTGAGAAATGATTTTGGACCTAACTTATTCTCAATTTTTCTTCCTACTAGATCGGGATATCTCAGAGGACATAGCAGGCGAGTAGAAAAACCAAGAACGAACAAAATACCCATGGCATACAGGTTTTCACACCGAGTCATCAATATTTGGGACCTGCTGCCCGAAGCAGTGGTGTCTGCACCTTCAACTGACTCTTTCAAGAGAAGACTGGACACTCACAGAAGCATACTGGAAAAGGAATAACATAGGCCATAGGCCTTCTGTCCTTACTACACAAATCTGAATCTGAATCGTAGGGTACGAAGTGACCTTTTATTGGTATTTTGTATATTTATAAACGATCTGGGAGTTAATCTTATCTTTTCGCTCCATCCAGCACTGATAATTTCCGAGGTCGTAGCAAGAAGATTCACAAACATGGATCTAATAAACTTAAAGTGGTATTCCGTTTTTGTCATCGAGTGGTTAATGAATGGAACTCCCTACCTGAACAAGTGGTATCAGTCCCATCAATGAACGTTTTCAATAAGCTGAACCCTCACTGGAAGACAAACAGCTAGGATTAACACACGTTCATCAACCTAATATCCTTATTACTGAATACTGGAAATTATGTGGTAGCTACTGACCTCAACGAAGTATTTTCGAGGTACTTCATGCGGAAATCAAATACCTGTTAGTCCGACGACTAAACACGATGAAGTGCCATATATTTAAACAAGAACGTGATGAGGTTTTACCAGTACTTGTCAATGAAACTATTACATATGGACATATGTCCTCCATTTACGAGACATGAATCATGGGACGAGTACAAATTTAGTCTATTCGAGTCGAAGTACGAGAAAAACAAGCCGTATATATTAATAAAAATTGGGAAAATATTGGGAAATGCAACGTACCCGAAGCAGACTAAATTTGTTATTACGAGATTACTCAGTGACGCCGTAACGCTTTATACGAACTTGACGCTTCAAAACTCGAACGTCCAAATACTGATGGATTGTTTGTTCTTTGAACTCGGCATCTTAATGAAGGAGACACACTCCAGGCTACAGAAGGACATATTTCTCATTGTTTTTCGTCTAAAGATCAATTTTAGAAGCATTAGCTAACAGTAAGAGATGTGATCATGGAATTACATCTAGTATGAACGGAAGATGAAGACAGAAATGATATAGCTCGAATTCTCAAAACATTTTGACGGAGATAACCATATACGTCTCATCAACAAGCTCTGGCTGTGTGATATCAAGTTGCCAATTATAGACCGTTTTATATCTGTAAATGGCGAACATAGCTGCCCGTTATATGTCACTGATGGGGTTACGAAAGTTCGCTACCACGTCGAAGTTATCGTTCTTCCAGCGATTTCCAACGACCGACTGCACAAATCAGTCTTAAGCTTATAGGCGGCAAACGGAAAACCGATCGCCGCGTATGGTAAACGGTACGACTATCTTAACGTGGGCTTACGCAAACCCATGCATTGGATTTTCGTTGTTCCAGACGTTTCTATGCCAATCATTGGTATAAAGCTGCTACAACATCATGATTTACTCATCAATACGCTCAAACGGAGGTTAGCAGATGGAAATACTAATATGCTTGTTTCTGTCACTTCTTTTTCCGGTTGTAGATAACACCCAGTCACAGTAAGGCACACGATCCATACTACCAACAAATGCCCGATAAGTACCCGAGATATACCGAACGCAACTGAAATTCCCATGTGACCACCAATGTCGCAAATCACATCATGACTATAGGACCACCCGCATTCTCGATAGCGCGCCGACTAGCTCCTGAAAAGATGAGGTTGGCTAAAAACGAGTTCGACCATATGATAAGCTTAGGAATCATTTGGCCATCAAACAGCCCATGAGAACCTCCCTTATTCTTGACCCCTAAAAAAGACAGCAACGATTGGTATCCAACTCGTGACTATAGGCGACTGAATGAGAACACCATTCTCGAACGCTACCCGGTACCTCACATTCACGATTTGACAGCTATCTTGAAAAGTACAACCTTTTTCGAAAACGAACTTTGTTAAAGCATATAACCAAATTTCCATGACTGTCGACAACATTCTTAAAACAACTATCATCACACCTTTTGGTCTCTACGAGTTTTCGCACATGCCTTTCGGCTTAAGGAATGCTGAACAAACTTTCCAGAGTAGGTGTCATTACCAAGGTTTGATTTGATAATTTCGAATAAATTGAGCATTGGGTTGATTGTATTTACAATTTCACACTATCATATTACAAATTTAAACTCTATCCTTTCTTACCATAAAGGTCACACAAGTTTTCATTCTTAAACAATGCACATATACACACACACAAATTTACATACATATCAGTTACCTTGACAGAAATTACATGACATCAACTTGTTCAGACTTGTTTTTGATTCATCCAATATTATTCTTGCATTGTTCCGTTGTACTATTTAAACTTGGATGAATTTTAATTTGGTTATTTGTTCTCTGAAGAAGTGACTTATACTAAGTCACGAAACGTCAGAAAATCCAATTTTCTACTCATTGGGATATTACAAATATATTATTTTTATTTAAAACTTTCCAGAGATTCATCGATGACGTTTTTTTAAGGTCTCAACTTTGTACATGCATATGTTGATGACTGCTTTGTTTCTAGTTCGAATAAAGAATATCATCTCTGGACGGCTGCAAAAGCACGGCATTACTGTAAACATTCAGAAATGTCAAACTGGCACCGACTCTCGACATTTTCTCGGACATGTTATTCATGATCAAGGCACCCGACCTCTAAAAAGCAAAGCGGTGGCAACTCTTAATTACCCATAACTGACCACAATCAAGCAACCACGCACGTCTAACCACTTATTAAGTTTTTATAAATGGTTCATACCGAATCACATGTCTCTTATGAGACCTTTAACTGCCGAACTTCTTGAAAATTCAAAACCCATCGATTTGGACGACGTCGCGGGAAGTATTCGTTATACTTAAGGAACTTATCGCCAGAGAAACACTGCTTCCATACCAGGACATCTAAGCATCCATTAGTGTCGCACTAGACGCATCAAACTCGACGATCGGGGGAATCTTAGAACAATGGATTAACGAATCCTAGCAACCTTTGACATTCTTCTGAAGACGGTTGCTAGACTCCGAATCGAGATATAGCATTTTCACTAGGGATTTCCAAGCTATGTATCGGGCTGTATAGCACTTTCAGCACTCTATTTAAGGTCGAGAATTCACCATTTTCACTGATCAAAAACCTTTTTCATTCTCTTTGAACTCAGCTTCATACAAGTACTTCCCTCGAGGGTCTGAACGACTGTACTACATTTCGCAGTTCACTTCAGTCATTCAACACATTTCTGGAGCAAACAATGCACTTGCAGTCGCTTTGTCTCATATAACTTCCCCAAACAGTTTCCGAGGAATCGATGTCCTTGAACTCACCCAGCTTCAAAAGGATGACACTATTCTTCAGAGCGAGTTATCCTCAACAACCGTTAAAATGCGTGTTGAACAGTTGGGGAGAAGTAATAGGTCCTTATTATGCGACTCATCTACAGGTAGGGATCGTCCAGTCGTGCCGAAACATAATCGACACCACGTCCTCAATACGTTGCACAAACTTTCTCATACAGGTGTTCGTGCAACCATCTAGCTTATAGCATAACGATTTTTCTGGCCTGGTATGGATAAAGACGTAAGGGAGTGGGCACGCTCTTGTATAAGCTGCCAGAAATCTAATGTGATTAGACACAATGAATATCCAATGGGTTCTTTCACAACTCTCGATGATCGCTTTGATTATGTTCATCTGGGGTTGGTTGGACCTTTACCAGATTCAAATGGATACTCTTATCTCTTATCTTGAGTAGACCGTTTCACTCGGTGGCCACAAGCAGTACCTATCAAGGACACCACTGCTGAAACAATGGCCCGAGCCTTCTTCGAGTGATGGGTAGGCAACTCCGGTTGCCTTTCAACCATCACTACGGGCCGAAAACGCCAGTTCAAACCTAGACTTTTCCGTTGTCTGACTACACTATTAAGAATAACATGATTACTAATGACAGCCTACCACTCACAAGCAAACGAGTTGGTAAAACACTTTTACGGACAGCCGAAAGCCTCTCTATCAGCTGCAAACGTCTGACTATAGACCGGTGCTCTTCCACTCATCTTACTTGGTATTCGCAATGCAGCGAAAGCTGATATTGAATACACTGCAACTCAACTCGCCGATGAAACGACACTCTGACTTCCAATGGAATTTGTGGATCCTACATCTTCAACGAATATGGATGATTACAAACGCAATACGTTCAGTCAAAACTGTTTCCACTCGACCTCAGTCAACTAATGTTTTCATTCAATCAGGCTTACGATATAGTATACACTTCTTTGTAGGTCGAAATCAGTTCGATGACCACTCAAAACAACATACTTAGGACCATTCAAAGTTCTTCAGCGCGAATCTAAGTACTTCATAATCGATAAGGACGGGACTAATGATAGCATCAGCATCGATAGCATCAAAGCAGCGTATTTAAAGAAAAACCCTATCTAAGTCGGTTTTCTTTCGGTACAATCGATATACACAAATCCTGCATTTACGATACCTCATGCGATAGTCAAGAAACACGATAATACTTCGACGGTATCTGGCAACAGACTCAAAACAACGAGTCCCAAAGAAGAATAAGGTTTTCATAACAGCTAAACGATTACTGCAGGTAAAGCACTGAATAACATTTTGTTTCGTCACGATTTTTCGTCGCATTATGTTAAAAAATAAAAACAAGCAAACAAATTTTAATATGCTTATATTTATTTATTTATTCCAAAAAACTATTTTTTGTTGCTAGTATTCTCGCTTTTATGTGTATATTTGTATTTTTTCGAAATTCCCTTCTGTATAAATCGCTTTCACGCAATCGCATTTCTACAAAACGCATATATATTAGTTTTTTCTTTTTTCGCCCGTTTCGTACAAGTATAATTCGACATAGACTTACATATCCCTTTTTCTTTTTCCGAACGGCCGGAAAAGACGAACTTTACGATGAACCGAATTTTTTATTGTATCCGTTTCTTCGTTATTATATTTTACCACATGCCCTCTTATAGTAAGGAAAGCCAACCAGACGCTGATGAACATTGCAAGCTGTCAGAAGAGTGTCTACCAAGGACAAACTCGTTGGTTTTAAACTTCTGACTGGTCGTGTCCTGGTATTATCACCACCCCCACCAGGAGAGGAGTGATCTGTGGTGGTAAATAAGTCCCCGAAATTGATACCTCTGTCACTTTTCGATATCCGATGCCGATCACATTCGTTTTAATGGACTTACCTGGCTGAAAGAGCTCAGTCATGCACCTGCTCCGGATCACAAGTGGGAACCTCGTGCTCAACATCTCCTGTAATCGCTAGCCAGTTTAGATCATTCGATCCTAGATATACTAATAGCCTACCAACTTTATCTTTGAACTTCGTCGCTTCTGATTTTGATTTCACTGAGTGGGCACGATTCAATTATAGGCGTTACTGGTTAATGCGCTATCAAACTAGAATTACTTGTGGTATCTTTAATTCAAATGGCGTTTAAATAACTCACATTTTAAGATCACTTTCAGCCTTAGTTCGAAAACAACAAGAGATAGGTGGCGTAAGATAGTCCTGAAAGTAGTAGCCTATTAATTGGCTCAAATTCAATGATATGACAGACAGAGCTTTTATCATGTGTTGGAGTAACGCGTTTTAACAGTGAATGAATCTATGAAAAATTTAATAGTCATCCGACAAGTAAGTTCTTGTGAGCTTGTGAACTATTTTAATGTGTCATCGTAAATTATGTTTTAAGAGGAAAGAAAATCGGAGGCAAATTTTTGCTTGGGCAGCTTAAAAACTGTGGTCAAGTTTTATATGGTACTTCTATGTAACAAGTAGTATATGTATGTTTATCCGGTCTGTTGTTGCCCATGCATCTACTGATACCACCTTAACATACATAGATGTGCCCTGCACCGTGGGTGGACTTACCCTTTACGCATATTCGAATCCTGGAACTCACTGGCGGCAGTTGATCAAGCGACTTCCATATAGGGCGCTTGATATACACTTGAGGACTCCAAACAGTAATTTACTGTAATTTGTTATTATTGCTTTTTTTCCTGCCAAATATATCTGGATCCCTGGATGAGAGCATCAGTAGTCCCCAGCTATTAGGTACGAAAAGATGATACTTGAGCTCAGGCTCCTGCTTCTTTCTTAACCGCTTGAACCGTCCGATCTTTCTCAATACTTGAAGGACGGAAATAAACATCAAAGCTTTCCAGAAGAGTGGGGCAATACAATCGCTTCCAGGAAGGGGTTATACAGATAACTAGTTCTTTTTCAGAAGACATTTGACTGAATTTTCATTTCGAACTCGTACTTCTATTTTGAATAGATAACATTGTAAGTTATGAAATGAAGTATATCAGCAACTCGTCCATGTGTAAAAAGTGATAAGCAATGTAGTGTACAATGTAGTGCACACGTATCACTTCCATTCTAATCCTTTTTGTATCTCAAAGGTTGCGGACTGAAAGTTGACGCCGACTCTTACTTCTAGGTGGTTGTCTAGATTACCAACCGCACTAAATAAATGCCATTCTATCCTTTCTGGATAGATCACATACAGATTCGTTAGAAAAAATTTTGGTTGTTTTTAATTCTGGATGAGCTCTTCAGTTCACAACCAAAAATGCACAACCCAGTCAATACAAGCAACATAATCAGAGGATGAACAATCAAATATGGCTGCCGTCAAGACTAAGTATCAACTAAAACAACATAAATGCAGCTTAAGAAGAAACAGGGAGGCTCAGTAAAAGCGTAAGGAAAATAAAACTGATAAAATGCGAACGTAACCATCTCAAACTGAATCAAACAGACTAGCAAAACGTACAACTAAAGGAATCAATAGGAATAAATTACAAGTGTATACATAGGGGGGGGGTCACACACAAAACTTTCGAAATGGATCTTGCAATCACTGTCTCAGACCTAACAAAGTATTTTGATACCCTCCCAAAACAACTTATCACTGATATCCTAGTTAAAGCCTGTTCATCAAATAGCCTACCAACATCCATGGCCTAATTTCCATGGGCTACCTCAAATACACCAATCATTACTTCACCGTTCCGAACAGAGTTAGGTAAAGCAACAGAGGGCTTTACTCTCCCCAATTTAGTCTTTCAGCAAGTCTAAAATTAAACGATAGACCGTCCCTAAAGGACGGACAAACTGTAACCTGGAAAATCTCACACATAGAATATGCTGATCATCTATGCTTGATAACCTCCAGTAGAGAAGAGGCTACGGATCCCTTGAGCACATAACAAAGATGTCTAGGACCCAAAAGTGATGCCCGGGTTTTTTCAGTGGTCAAGAGTATGACACAAGTCTTCTAATGAAGTCCCATTATCACTCTGCACTTACCGATATTCAAAGGAACCGAAATGACAATAGGGAAACCATGATGGTTTACAATTTCTGGTTAGGGTAGGTGAGAGCCATATCTCCAAATACTTAATTATACGCCTAAAAATCGGTTTTCTAAGCACGCAATGCGGTGACCAACACTATCAATTGACTTGGGAAGGCCCAAGTGGTCAATATGCACTGGATGGTCACGTCACAGTGAGATAGTCCAGGTATTCTATGCCGGGACCAATCAAGTACTTGAAAATAGTAGCAAGAATCAAGTAAAGTAAATATGGACGTTGTCTGAAAGTCCTGTGTTGAATTATGTTCAGTTATGCAAGTCTATATGGAATCAAGTCTCTGAAAATCTATTTGCGGCTACATTTGTTTTTCTATGTCAGATATTATTAGAGGAGTTAGCAGCGCGCCTTCTAACTCTATGGAGGTCGATGAAATTGCGGAAGAGTTGCAAGTTTTTGGGCTTATCGTTGACGATAAGGTTGTCCTTGAGAAATGTAAATTGCGTACAAAAAGTGACGGTTCTATCTAGTAAGCTTTTTGGGCGAAAGGTGGGGCTTAAACGCTAGTACACTCGTGGAAAAATATGTTGCTTTTCAACGGAATACCGATCTACCTGATCGTATTTCACTAAAAAATGTTGAACTTTTTGACAGAGAGGTAAATCTGACTTATAAATCTCACATTGAAGACGTCGGCAAAACTCGACACCGCTAAAACTCGGACCCCTAGATCACATGTTCCAAAATCCGCAAAGAGCTTGTTGACAAAAAATATGTTGCAAGAGCTGTATGGTCATCTTTTTAGTGCTCATTTTCTAGGATGGTTGCGGAAGCTTGCAGCGATCAAAGAGATCTTTTGAGTTCCTACGGTGTTTCGAAGCCATTGATTCCTGTACCAAATGGACGATTAATTCCATCAGACAAAGGTACTTATAAAGACTATAAAAATGTAGCCTTGTTTTACTCATAGAAAATGAACCTGAACTTGAGTTCCATGAAACTCAGCTGATAGCGTCTTATCCTTCAGACGCCGTTGAGTCGCTTATCTGTAATGGTATAACTGATTTCATTGACTGGACTCCAATTCTGCTGACTACCGGAGCCTATGGAAAGCGATACATGAACCAACACACCTTAGAAAATGCAGAGAGTAGGTTTGATTTTTACAGTGAAGTCCTAGTGTTATACACATGCAATTTTATCCGTCACAACTAATTCTTTTCGTATCATCTGTTTAAGTTTATTGCATGACCAATTATTATTATTATTATTATTATTATTATTATTATTATTATACTAACTTGCTTCAGCATTCCGGAAATGTGGGTCAAGGATGCTGTTGTTAGAATTACGAGTATTTGGATTTAATTAACCTATTTACCAAATACACGTTTATGTATTTGCGATATACTTTGAGTTGGTGATACTACTACTACCTGACTGCTCAGACTGAAGTTGATAGACCCGTGATTGAACGTGTAGTTTAGTAGTGCTGGGTATTTTTCAAACGAATGTTTTCGATGTGCTCTTAATTGCATCTCCAGGAATATCTGTTAATACATATCACAGCAACTACCTTAATTCTCTGACCATCATTTTTTATATTGTCCCATTTAATACTAGTTTCCGATTAAATAACTTGAAGTTATTGGTTGCCCTTAGTTGATGTGTAATAGGGAGTTTTGTTATAAAAATGGGTTTTTCTCCACTTCTGACATAGTTAATAATCTGGTACCTAGATTTCTTAAGAATTTTACGGGAACCAATAAACATAAATCTGCAAATGACTTTTGATCTCTTGGGTCATATAAGCTATCCTGCCTGATAAGTTCATAAGACAGAAACTCTAAAACGTATCACTTTCCAGAAAGCTATGTGGTTCCACCTAATTTTTTCGCTCACAGCATTGACGATTAAATACTTTTAACAGGATAGTTTTTTAAGATAGTGTGGATTGTCCTCTTTAAAGAGCACGTCTCGAGCACTTTAAGTTGTGTGTTACTCTCCATCAAGCTTGTCATACATTAAAACACCTGACCTAACCATCTCGGTCGATTAAGATCTACAACCTCATCAACTGATTTACCATCATTCCCTAATACCCCGCGTCTTTCCTCACTATTACTTACCCGGTAATCCCAGCGGATGATGGCAATATTTCTAAGACATCTGTGATCAAACATTAGTAGCTTACGGGTATCTTCTACTCCTAACAGCCACGTTTCGCAGCCGTGAAGTAGGGTAGAACGAACTGCCGTGCAGTATACTCATCCTTTAATTGATAAACGGATATCTCACTTTCGCCATAGGTGACGTGAGTTGGCAAAAGCCGAATAAGCTTTTCGAATCCATGCTGAGATCTCGTCACTACTATCTAAATACGAAGCCAATCCAGTTTTCGCTCTTGTAATTGTCTCATCTGTGTGAGTCATTCAGAACACTACGTTATAATAGTTTATTCAGCAGATTTATTTCAGAAGCATTTCCCCCCGTAAATCCACTATTGTATTGTCTGATTTTAGGATTATTTTAGACCTTTTTTCGTCGTGTAAATAGTCGATATGTGACATGTCTTTACAAGCGTAAACTCCGTCTTCGTCACTTCCAAGAAACCTCAATTGGCCTATCATACTATCGGTTTTAGATTTATTTTACGGAGATCGAACATCTCGAGCGTCAAATAAATTCTCATTTAATATCCTGATATTTACTTGTTTTCCTGATTGTAACTCTTGAGGTCAAAACTATTATGTTTAGCTCATTCGCTTATGCCTTTAAAGCATCAGCCATGTACATTATCTTTTCGGGCTACATTTCATCAATTTTTCTGTTGAGAACTAAGCTTTTTTTCAACCGGGTGTTGCTGATGCAACACAATACAGTACTCTGAATATAAATATGTAACACCACTCGGTTTTTTATCCGTTGGTTTTTCTTTTAAAGAGGTGGGCTCAATTTTCTCAAGATTTTTCCATAGGGTAGCTGTTTAGCAGTTTAGGTGTCAACGAGTTCGACTTTACTTCAACCAACGCATTCACCAAAATTAACAATGACTAATTGTCACGTTCATTTTAAGAACATCAAAACCCACAGCACCGAAATCCTCGTTTCAGGGTTGCATTGTTGGAAGTCAGTGGCCTCACCTTACTAAACCTGCAAATGGTAGACGTAAGATTCTTGCTAACATTGTAGTATCAGCCTCTATCGGTCAGTCAGCTACAACGTAGGATCAGGCACATATATGCATTAGCCTCTATACTCTACACTGCATGTTGTTCCCTACCCTTTCGCATACTTCGGTATGAGAAACCGGGTATTGGTACAAGCTTTGTCATAGAATGAGTGAATCAGAGCTAAGTACACAGACTTTTACTTAGCAAATATCTAAAATTATTATTTCTAGTGACTCAGGTAAGTAGGAAGAATAAACAACCGTGATTTCATACTCCGGCTTTAAATTTTAAAGGATTGAGTAGCTTACAAATCCGCTTCAATAATCGACTCCTACCAGAATACATTATCCAATATTGTTTCACTGCCTCGTAAATCAGGTCCCTAGATCAAATATTTGTTGTGATTAAAAACTGTCTAGGTAGCTGGCCACTCACTTCTCTGTGTTATATTACTAATAATTAACTCATCCTCCCGGTAAATCGATATGAGCCACAGTCTATGTGAAGGCTAATAATAACTGGTTGCCTAAATCAAAGTAGATAAATCGGGTTGTCTAACTTGGAGCTTAGTGGTTGAAAGTCAAACGCCTTAACCACTAACCCACGGCCTCCAAAATAGTTTGAAGTTGCTACACAGTCGTATTCTTAAACTGGTCATTTAAGAACAGTAACTGTCTAGACTTGTCTTAATTATTTCCACCTTAATGAAAACCAAACAAAGACTCAGCAGCCTTGATAATGATTTGTTTTCCATTTCAGAGTCTTATATTCATGACGCGCTATAATACAAAATTATCCGTTATCGATGAGTTTTATAAATGCTTCACGTGCCTAACCAATAGTTAGAAACTTTGGGCGATGTGGCTCAATCGTTTGCACTGGCGAAGGTATATTCACTCTTTGTTTTCATCCAGACTGTAGCTTTATAAAATTTTCTTTCATTCTACTAATCTTGTTATAACTTGTGATGATGAATGTGCTTACTGGGGTTTCACCGCGTGGGTTTGAATCCCTTCCCCGTCGCCAGTTGTTATAACTTGTGAGCCTGTGTGCCCTGCATATTGGATAACGCAACGATACCACCAGAGAGCAGCGAAATTATCGATTGAACCAGTGACGCATAAAACACAAGCGAGCAGCCTAGAGCTCTGATCGGTCTCGCTTCCCGCCTTGCCCAGCCAGTTAAGTCCAGAACACCAATCTCAGCCTCTGTAATATGAATCATTTACTTCAAACATACGGGGTTTAGATACTAATCAAACCGACCACAACGTACCATAAAATATTAAACAACATTTGTACAATATTTAGCCAAAAGTGGTTGTGAATGAGGGAGATAGTAATTAATAGACAGGTCATAATAATAGTTTATAGGTCAAAATAAACTCATAATAAGAGGGACATGAATATGAACAGCTTAGTTACATAACAATTACACGATAAAAATCTACTCATAGCATTGGCCCATAAATGGATCCCAAGAATTACCATTCGTTATTCTTATCGGGACATAACAAATCTATATTTCCTCGAATCACATCTTCTATGCCCAGTCTTTTCTATTACCATTAATAATGTTACTACCTTTATTAATCTAGGATTTACTTCGACTTTTTACCTTTTTGTGTTAATGGAGAGTAGCAGCACACATTCGCCAGGTTCTGCGCTGCATATAACTGGATGTTTCGTGTTAATAAATCCAGTTACTCTGACATGCGCTCGGCCTGATCAACCAGCACAAATTGTTGTAATCTTCATTGTAGTGTCCTATGTATCGCCAAGTTAGATAAATAACACGTAACAAATACACATTTTAACAGGCCATAGTCCAGCTGAAAACAGGGATCGGTTCTACTCCTGACCAAACACAATTAATTGATATCTTAATGCCAGTTAGTTACTTCAGTTTGGGCGTTTAGGGACAAGTGTGAGTCGCTAGTGAGTCTTCATTTACAGGTTGGATAATAAAATAATCTACAAGTCCATGATGTTGTAAATATTCATTTATTTAAATGGTTAATAACGTTGCTTATATTCAGTCACCTCCTACCACCCCCTCTACTGATTAACATAAGAATACGTTTGTAAATTTCTTGGTAGCTGATTGTACCAACCATCTTTGTTACAAACAGAAGTTTGGCTAAAGCTAAGTATTAGCATTTTACAACATCGAATCAACTAATGAAACCACTGACTTTTGGTTTCACCTATGCAAAATGGTAAAGACTTCTTGGCTTAATTGCCCAAAGTGCCCATAATTTAAGGTTAAAATTTGGGATGATAACTAGCTCATGTACGGATATCCTTAACATAATAATATCTTATGCTTCTCTTTCAGTGAAACTACTTGTTTTGATTGTCGTTTCTCAGTTTTTATGATATTCAGCGTGCCACTGAGCTTTTGCTTCTATTGTTTTTTCATTTGTATTGGTAACTCGCATAGATGAGTGCTTTGATCAAGATTTATGCTATGATGTTTCGGACCTTTGACGTGAATATATTTGTAACTGCCACTCCTTTGTATCACCTCTTTAAATTTTGATTATGATATAGTGTACGCTAAACTCATCTTGACTCACTTGACTTGTGTGTTGGCTGTGATGATGCCCGGGCGCCCAGACCGAAGCAGATGGTTTGCTTAGGGGGCCCGGATAAACCATGAAAATAACGAGTAAAGTCGCTTTTAGCTTATCAAAATATCTTAGCCAATACTAGGTTTCCAAAGGCATTTTATAACTCGATATCTGTTCATAGATGCTGGGGAATGGTGAGTAAAGCAATTTCCCTTCTTCAAATATGGACAGGTCGAAAGTAGGTAGACGAAAAAAGACGACGATTGGTTTTATCCAGAGTAAAGTCGATTGCTTTTGTGGGCACGTAGACAATTAATACTATTTTGAAACCGATATCGTAGGAAATTATCGCGTCTTTGATCTTCTGAAAGGTCAAATGAATAAGTAGAAGTTATCTTGTCGATTCAGAAACGTAGGCATAATGCTACTAGTAACATACGAATTTTTTCGTACAGCTTCGTAGCATCATAGGGACAAACTTTGTGTTGTCTTAAATTTAGTCTTTTTTTGATCACTTTAGTGACAGTGAAATCTCCGTTTTATCGGAGAATTTTCAGGCATTGATCTCCCACCAGGAGGCGCACTTATCGACTTAGAATACGCTGATGACGTAGTTCTGTTTGGTAAAGATGCTGATAAAATACAGTCTTTTGGTAGCACTGAGAAACAATCCCAGGATGTTTGGGATGCGTTTGTACCTTTCTAAATGTAAATTGTTGCTTTAGAACTAACGTGCGCCGACAGCTGAACCAAGGATAGGGAGTGAAGCAATCGAACGCGTCGACAAATTCACTTGTCTTGGAAGTCTGACCAGCCCTAATGAGTTGGTGTCTGACGAAATATCAGCATGGATTCGAAAAGCTTATTCGGAGAAAATGAGTTATCCGTTTATCAATTAAAGGATGAGTATACTGCACGGCAGTTCATTCTACCCTACTTCACGGCTGCGAAATGTGGCTGTTAGGAGTAGAAGATACCCGTAAGCTACTAATGTTTGATCACAGATGTCTTAGAAATATTGCCATCATCCGCTGGGATTACCGGGTAAGTAATAGTGAGGAAAGACGCGGGGTATTAGGGAATGATGGTAAATCAGTTGATGAGGTTGTAAATCTTCATCGACCGAGATGGTTGGGCCATGTGTTACGCAAGCCCAACCATCGATTACCACGACATGCAATGCTGACAAGTGTTGTGGATGGTTGGAAGTAAGTTGAGGGCGACCAAACCAAAACGTGGCATCAGCCCTTGAAATCACCAACTTCTGGTGTGAGCCATTTTGGTTGATGCAAACTAGTTTGTTGAGGTCCGCAAGACTATCGTAACCAATGTTGGGAGCCTGGGAGACATGGCTCAGAATCGATCACAATGGTATAGGTGTATACACTCTTTGTCTTCCCTTAAACTGTGAGATTAAAATTGCTTTCTACATTCCTTTCCACCAACTAGTTCTTTCTTCCTGTGGTATATCCTTATGCACAATCTTTCTTTATATATTACTACCATTGAAGTGACAACTTCTATGAATTCGGTATTCATCTTGTTGTGCTAATGAGGTGTGGCAACTTGGACCGATGTATATATGTGCCTGGTCCTACGTTGTAGTGGACTGACTTTGATGTTAGCGTAGCCATCAATGTTAGAATGTGACCTGAAATCATAATCTTGTGTAATAATGTGGCGGTTAAAAAGTGGATTGGTGTCTCTATGCATTTCTAAACCTCCTATAACATTAACGGAGATATTTCTCTGACCACGAATAAAATAATCTACAAAATTGCACATTAAACAATTATAATGTCGGTCAATACTGTACCTTTTTAAGGATTGCTATTCACAAAGGTATTTTTGTGATATTACCTACTTATATGTTAATTACTTTCTTAGATTGGCTACTTTTAATTTTTCCCATGTATAAATATATCATGCGTTGTTTTTTTCCTATACAGTTATTGACAACTGGACATGGGAAACAATCAAACGTGTTTTGAGTAACATACCTGAAGGATCATTAGTTGAAGGCGATCAGAATATTCAACAATCTCAACCTACAAGTCGGCAAGTTTTCCATCTATTATAGTAATATTTTTAAAAACAGGACGAAATCTCAATCCTTATCTGTTTCTCCCTAAATATTGAACCGTTAGTCATACACACTTAATAAACCAAATGAATTAACTAAATGTTTTGATCGAAAGTTGTTGTCTTGCTTAATCTGTGATGCAATATCGGGGATCCGTCTTCGAAAAGTATTGTCACTAACTACTAAATTTCTGCCCACTGTTGTATGGGTTAAACTTGGTGAAAAGCTTAAGTAAGAAAAGTATTTCCCCCATAAGTTATTGAATGTATTGATCAATGTTTTAGGTTTATTTTGGTATCTAACTGTGTCTTTAAATGTGAAATATGTTGGCGAGTGTTTATATTTGATTGGAGTAAGAAAAGTACTTTATCATTTAACCGACTATCAATTAACTTGGAGACGAATTCCTATATGTGTTGACAAATCCATTGGCACCTAAAAGAGATTATGGACATAATCAAATGACGGTTCTTTGAAATGGATTTCGAGAGTGAAAATCGAGTGGTCTTTTAATTAGTCAATTGTTAATAAAACCTCACGAAATAACCATGTTACAACAGTAACAGTATTATTGGCAGTGTTGTATCCGTAATTTCCTTCAGAGTAAATTCTCAGTTAACTGTTACTAAAGCAAACCATCCTAGTTCTATGTCTAACACTTTGATAGTTGAACGATTTTCAGGCAATAATGTTTTATATGTTAGCATTTTAACGAACTCTACCGTCTAGTTTCAATTCCTAGTCCAACATATTTGCTGAAATTTAAAAGATATATCTTTTGATTTTGGTGAAAACAAATGTGCATAAAGGGCATAATCTGAATTTTCCTAGTAGTAATTATGAACATATCTCCAGAATTATATTTCTTTATGCAAATGCTGATTTTGTACACCTTTTAATTGATACATTCTATTACCAAGCAATGGTAAATTAATATTCACTGAATAAAAATTCCTTGACTTTATTCATACTTATGCTGTAAAATCGTATCATTTTTTAAAATCCAACTATCAATCTAGTGACTCATTATCGTCATTAATCAATAAAAATGAATGCTGTCAACCAACGAGAACTGAAACTTCTACACTGGAACGTACAACGTTGTTGAGACCAGTTTTTTCGCGTGTCCTAGCTTCATCTCTCATTCCTGGAAGAGTTTCTGCAAAATTATCAGTACCTATCAAAGGATCTAGTGAATCTTCTCAAATCGCTGAGAACAGTAAACTTATTACTGAAACCAAAACTCGTCTACACGTATCAAATGTTGCACTAGTTGGACTTCGCCGAGTCGAACGTTCAGGATCCGAAACTGATGCCGTACCTTTGGACTTGGGATTTTCGAAAGATCTATCTTGTTATTCTGTTTATTCAGGTCAACCACTTTTGATTCGTGGTGTCAACCCTACAGGTCATTCGCTGGGTGTAATGGAAATTTTCCAGGTTTGTCATAAATGTTTACTATAGTTTGTTTCCTTTCTTTTTACCCTATAAAGGAGTTCTTGAGAATGATAGTCTATGCTTATTCGTTCAACATAATAAAGCATTAATTATACTGTAAATGGTTTCGACCACTTATCGTTCAAGTTTATGAAAGTTATGGAGCCCTCTTGTATGATAACTTGAGAAAAATTAACATATATAGGATTTGAAACATACTCATTATAAGTGTTAGGAATACCACTCACAATCACATTGTCTACTTTAAATGAACCGTAGTTAGGATCTACAACTTTAAAAATCTTTGTGTCAATCAAAGATAAGGACTTGTGAAAAAAGACTTGTTTGGGAGCATATATGAGATTGTAAACCCATAATTACATTTTAATAACAAAACGATTACTGCTAGTTTATTTGGTTTGTTTCAGAATAATACCAATCCCTCATGCACACCTTTCTAAAATCTCCATGCTAAATCATGTATAGCTACCATCATAAAAATTATATGAGGACAAATAGGTGTAAAAATAATAAAATTACATTAGAGATATATGAGGAAATAAGGGACTTGGTACAACATGCCGTTAATTTTTTCGGATGTGTTTCAAATCATCTCAGTGAACAAACTAAAGCGAATCTAATAAACGTAAAATCAGATATAAGTAGATTTACAATATATTTGCTGTTTGGAGAAATTTGGATGACAAATCCATGATCCCTTCTGTAAATAATTCCTAAGCCACGTAACCTAAGCTGCTCATTCATCAATTTCCACTGTTCTATGAGCTTTATTCAGATGTTTATCTATTCATATTCATGTTTCACACATCATGAGAACTCGATTATCTTTCTTTCACCTTAACTGTGATAATTATACCTTAGTCCCTACCACTGGGACTTCTGTCACTATTACAGCCAGTGTTAGAACTGGCTTATGGTTTACAAGCGATGCTTCTGTTAATACAGGTTCACTTACCTGCCTGAACTGAGCATTACTAATCTGTTGTTTTTACCATACGTGTTCACTACTTTGAAAACACCTGTAATGTTGTATTTCTAATGGTTCATGCTTTCGAACCGTATAATAGAACAATATACCACTGTGCTGTATGCAATTCGACTTCATATTGATGAATGTTTGGTAAGTCTTTGTATATTGATCACTACTATCTATTTCTAAGTTGTTTAATGTCAAAGTTGTATTCACTAATTTTTTTGAAATCTTTTAGATACCTATTTCAAAACCCCCTTTTATTAATCCAGATAAATGCTGTAAGTTTATCTTTATAATCATAAAGTTTATCATGTGCGGTACTTAACGTGTCAGGCGGTAGCTGTCCTCGGATATCAGTATATATATATGGTTATTGTCACCGACAAAGCTCAGTCTTGTTGATACCACTGAAAACCAGTGATCATTAAATAGCTGTTTTTTTCCAGTATGGGGATTCTCAGCAGCTGTCACCATCTCCACTAGATGATCGTTTCGCCAAGATTGACATCAAATGATCTAATAGTCAAAGTTACCGCGAGGCCTGGAGCTCTTCGGCTTGATCTCTGATGGAGTCGTAGGTGCGCACTACTTTAGTCATAACAGGATGAATAGATGTCCAGTGCTCTCTGGTTTTCAACAACACTTCAAATGAGCTCAGTCCACTACTAATGCCACCTACAATTTAAACTAATCTCTACAAAAAGTTTAATCTAATCTATTATGATATATAGAGACAAAGTTGGTAACTATTGCGAGCTTCAAACATCGCACTACATGCTTTACGCTGTTGTACACTATATTAACTATAACTTTCAAGTTTTTCTAACTACACCCATTCAAGTATTTGTGAGTAATTGTAATTGTTATTGGATGTGATGTTATAACTACTGAGACCTTTGGTAATGCTAGTGTGTATCTTTTTATTCTTCACCATGATAATACTTTAGGAAATGCCTGCAAACTTACCAAAAGATGAGCTGCACAGTTTAGTTGATTTACAATGTGACTACTGGTGGTTGGATTCCATTGAAATATACTATTAATCTGAATCTGGTCTTTTGTGGCCATTTCGTATCAATTAGTCTACTTCTGTGTCTTCATCAATGTATGCAAGACCAAATTCTCCTAAGTCGTTATTGAAATTCTTTTTCAGTTCATGTGTTTACCCATTTAGTTCAGATGCTATTTCTTCTTTCGCGGTTTGAGCAGCTAGAAATTCTCTGTTCTTCACATCAAAAGTACGGCCCAAAGTCGAGTACGAGATCTTTATTGAGTTATACTTACTTTTGTGTCCGATATTGAAAAACCTAATCATTATTTGATTCATCGTACACTAAGGATGATAAGCGAACAAATCTGTGGTGACTATAATGAGTCAACACATGACCTTGATAATTATGTGACACTTGTTTCGATCATAATAACTGTAATCTAACTATAACTTCACTTCATTGTACATTTCAACCTCATGTTTTTCACATTCGCTAAACTTACTTTTGTAGTGGGAAACCTGCATATTATGGTGGCCTGTGGCCCTTATACTCTTTCAAATTCACATGATCCTACAGGCCTTTTTAATTTATTGCGTTCCGTCAAACAATCTAAACCCCATGTTCTCATCCTGCTTGGACCGTTTGTTGATTCGGAGCATCCTGGTATTCAGGTATATTATAAGTACTACCTTTGGAAACTTTTTATATTGTTGTGTGGAAGTAACTGGGATATAATAATAATAATAATAATAATAATAATAATAATAATAATAATAATAATAATCTAAAATTAGTATCTATTTAATTATATGGATCAGAAGGCAGTGAATAAGTACTGCATAATTATCGGACGAGTTTATTTTGCACTGTCAAGTTAGTCTATGATGATAGCTGTTTTAAATTA
Source organism: Schistosoma margrebowiei (assembly GCA_944470205.2). Lineage (NCBI taxonomy): Eukaryota > Metazoa > Platyhelminthes > Trematoda > Strigeidida > Schistosomatidae > Schistosoma > Schistosoma margrebowiei. The sequence continues at coordinate 72,224,362 of OX104028.1, read as the reverse complement.
TCGTATCATCGGTACTTTAAATCCACATCCTCTCCTAACTGTTTTTTCTATCGAACTGGTCAATTCATGAGAGATTCGTCCTGAATGCATCTTTATATATACTGACTTCTTATTTACGAAAAGATCAAGTCAATCTTATTTATCCTATGCTTTATTATGAATAATTCAATAGCAATATTTGACCATGTTTAGCTATACAAACAAATTTGAGCGATCGATATGATCATCTTGAAAAAAGGGAATGTTTGAGCAGAGAGTGTTCTATAGAATAGACGTTTGCTGCGAAACCGAAGTTTCTAGGCTCAACCCTCAATAGGGTCGTGGATGCACACCGCTGAGGATAGGACGAGACATCCGTCTAGTGCTTCCTAGTTTTCAATGGATGTCTAACTTAGGTCGGCTCGTGATACCAATAAAAATCATAAATTCATCTATTTATATTACACCATGGTTTATAAGACATAGAAATAAAAGTTTTGATTGTTTCCAGTGTATGACACTGGCTAATTTGAACAAAATGTTCGTATTTATCCCCTCATACTGATTATTAAAATACTTTTCTCATGAATGTATCTCTGTAGATCATGAAAATAAAGTTAGTGCAAACCATTCACTCGAATACATGTTCAATTATTAATTCAGACGTGTATTATTCATGTAAATCAAATGACCAGTAAAATTATTCCTTTCCATTTTGGTTCTCTGAGCTATTCAGTCGGCGGTTTCTTTCCAGTTTCATTTATCTCCCTATGGTCGCCAAGTTTTTGGTACTAAGTCAAAGCACTTTAAATCATATCCAGTTTGTTAAAGCAATCTTGCTTACCTGATATATTTGTGACTAAGCTGTTTCATTTTTTTACCTTCTGTAAAGCTATACTGTTTGGTTATCAGATCTTCTGCAGCGTATTCAAAAATAAATCAGATCCATAAAGTACTCTCGTTACATATTGTTTTAAGTCGTTTCGGGGACAACAGCCTAAACTTAAATTTCATTTATCCTTGCATGTTTCATTGAACATTTTCCGGATAACTGTAAATTCTAGTGAATATTTCATAAAACTAAATCTATTATTTCAATAGTTAAAATCATGAGTCAATTGAAGCTAGACCACCATAAAAATCCTGGAAACACTGGACGGCCGTTTAGTTATAGTATGGGACTCCTTAGCAGGCGCATCCACGATCCCGCCTCCCACGAGACTCGAACTCAGGACCTATCAGTCTCGCATGTAAACGCTTAACCTCTAGATCACCGAGCAGGCATCCAACGGTGTTAATGTGTTAAACATTAACACCGTTCACATGCAAGACTGACAGGTCCTGAGTTCGAATCTCGCGGGGGGGCGGGATCGTGGATGCGCACTGCTGAAGAGTCCCATACTAGGACGAGACGGCCGTCCAGTGTTTCCAGGTTTTCCATGGTGGTCTAGTTTCAGTTGACTCATGATTTCAACTACTGAAATTTCTAAAAAATCTCCACAAAATTCCTGGTAAATCCATTATTGTAAAGCATACGCTTTGAGAACTGCTCATGTGACTGTTTTTGACATTATCATGATCGAATTATGTAAACTGTAAAAGATTCCTATCTCGATTATCGTAAGAACTTTCTCTATTAAAAAAAGTTTTTTTTTAAATTCAAATAAATAGTGCTTAAATATTCAATCGAATATATTTTTCCTACTAATCGTTATATTTATATTCCAAACCATTATTAGTCTTATTCTGAAACTACTTACGAAGAATTATTCCAATCTAGAGTGAATAGTGTCAGTGAATGGTGCAGTCATTTATCTATAAGGTTGATAATTATTTCCTCCTGGAGAGAATTACATCATGATCCAGTGTATCCGACTCCACCTATCGACAAGTCGTGGATAGAAAAGACACCACATCTGGTCAGTACTGTGAATGTGTTTATTTTTATGATTTGTTATCTGATATGATTTTTTAAAAATCTACTTGTTATGTAGGTATTTATGCTTTAATGTGAACTTTATCGACTAATTTAACATAACGCTAGATAAATTTCTTGACAGATGCAGAGCATTCCCAAACTATTAAGAATCATTTCTTAAATGTTTCCTCATTTACTAGTTGACTGAATTTGGTTGCGATAGACTAGCTAACTATTAAAATATGTGAAACCTCTGCTTAGTGATAAAGTTTTAGAACTGAAAAATAATAGTTTTAAACTCCTCCATTTAATTTTTAGTCCAAATATTTACAGATCTATTAATTTTGTCTAACTTCCCAATATGAGTGGAAGTGTAGGTTTGAATGCTTTATTTTTTACATCAATTAGTCATCTTTATCATCCTGCACATTGTTAGTTGAAACTAAATGTGTTTGACTGTGATTTATCTATTTCCATGTTCGTTGTTCTGTATTCTTGAGAATACTGTCAATATTTTGCTTATTGCAAAAAGTATAACATTGTCTAATTACTCTGTTAGCTTAGAAATAATAATGTGTATTTCTATCGTAAATTATAATTACCAAGGTAAATATTGGCATTAATGTGAATAATACTATAAGCATTCCATTAGTCTGAATTAAATCCTCCTTGATTATTTAGTATAGTTTCTTTTTCATATTCAATATAATTTATTGTTTCTAGTTATCATCATACGAAAAAGTTCAATTCGCTCCCGATCCATGTCTTTTCCAAATTGGGGAATATGTTTTTGGTCTAACTTCGGTTGATATACTTAAAGATCTTAGTTGTGAAGAAATCAGTGCTGGGTAACCCTTGTTTCTCGTATAAAGTTTTTTTCTTCAAATCATTTGTACTGTATTTGTTACAGCGTGTCCATAACATTTAACCACCGTACAAATTTATTACTTAGTTTTTAGTTGTTTTTTAAATGTAAAAAGTTTCAATGTAAATGCTTCTTTATAAAGCATAAATTTAAGAGAAGATAATGTTTCGAAGGTCAACTATGACTTTTGTGTTCGACTAATTTTAGCCAGTTATAAACAAAAATAATGTGGCACAAATGTCAGTCAGTCAGTATCAACGACACAAATGTGTATCTATCCAAGTCGTCACACTACATCAGCACAACTAGATGAAATCGAGAAAGTGAATATCAAATAAATCAAAATATTAGTAGTGTACTAGATAGAAAAAAACCTAGAATGGAAAATATTACTCGTAAAACAGGTAGGAAATAGAAGTATAGGATTTACCGCATTATACTAAAGCATTATACTAAAATCAGTTTCAATGTCTGGTCCATAAAATCTCCAGCCATATATCGATTTTCAGTATAGGGTTGTAGGGATTATTGAATTGTAATTGAGATCATGAACCGATTAATGTTAGACTACTATTAAAAACCTGGAAGCACTAAATGTCTGTTTCGTCCTAGTGTAGGGCTCCTCAGCAGTGCGCATGCGGGACCCGAACTTGGGAACTTTGGTCTCGCGCACTACTGCTTAACCTCTAGACCACTGTGCCGCGATCAGTGGAGTTCAACCGTGCCGAGTGTGAGGCAGTTATCCACCGAAGTCAGTGAGAGATGGCCGCGCAATATCGTGGATTAGTTGTAGTTAGACATTAAAACCATCGAATGCTGACCCAGTGGTTTAAAGGTCAAGCATTCACGTACGAGACTGTAGGTCCTTGGTTTTGTTATATCCGAACCAAGAACAAATGAATGGTATCTTCTAAGAGTTATTATGGACTATTATTTTATACATAATTAGTAAGTATATATGTTCATAAGCCTTTGACCATAAGCCTTCATTGACATATTGGCTACTGAAATACGATTTATCATTCTTAACTTATTCTCAATTTATCAGTTACAGTATCCCACACACTTAGCCACTTTTGGCTTGGTCTTATGTAATTATTATTTTCCATTTTATGGTGTAATGCAGTCTGGTTTGCTTGTATATAAGCTACGTATGTCTGAAATATAGGATTCATACATCGGAGGTTTATGCATGTGTTCTAGACTGAATGGCCTGGGTTAGGCGAGAAATTAATATACGGTGGACCATTAACGGCTCAGAGTTGACTCAAAGCTGGTCGTGCTGGTTAATGGATCATTGGTTTCGCACAAAGACGATGTCATATAATTCGGTCTTCTGGTTGGCGATTTTGTCACGTGATATTTGACATGCCCACAGGCAACAGGTTCAAGTCCTACGTGTGGAACCGCAGGTGCGCGCTGTTGAGGAGTCCCATACTAGGATGAAACGGCCGTCCGGTGCTTACAGATTTTCAGCGGTGGTCTAACATTAATTGGTTAGTGATCTCAATATGTCGATTTTGTGGAGTGGACTCCAACCTCCAAGTCTGTGCTTTACTATAGAGCTCAAACCTGCATTTATGGTTATACCTACTAAAGGTTTTCCAGTCTATGCCACTTGTTATAAGATTGGTCAGATAGTTGTTTTGTTTGTTCTGTCTGTTTTAAAACAACACAACATTTTTGTAAGAGATTGGTAGTTGTTGGACTCAGTAGTAGTAGTTTCATATTACGTAAGCACCTTGACATTTTAAAGTATGAACGAATTGAGCGAAGACATTTCTTCGCTCAATTCGTTCCTTCTTTATTTACCAAATGGCAAAATGAGAATTTTAAAGTATGTTTACTATCCTTCATTTAGACAAATACCGCACTGTTGTAGCTGTATTTGTTAGATGGTTTCTACCGAAATTTGTTATGAAAACCTTAGATTAATTTATTTTTATTAATAAATGTTAGTTTTGTCTTTTAAGTGAAATCGCGTTAAGATTTTTCCGATTCACATTTGCACAGTGACATTGATCTTGTGTGATTGATTGTTTTCGCTTTAGTTTGCTAATTTTGTCGTCAACTAAGAGCACTGTTGCTTGTTTAATCTAAAAAGTTGTTCTTTTACAGTTCTGACTTCGTTGACTATCAGGCTGTTTCCTAAAGTCTTAACTTCATGTGTTTCATCTCACTAGGGATAATCGTCATGGTATTGTGGGCCTGTTGCTCAACTTATTGATTTCAAATTTGATTACATTCGTACAAGAAGTCATATCGACCTTTTGTAATTAGAAATTACGGTAGTCGCAATCGTTTACGGGAACTTAATCAAACTCTGTAGTCGGTTTTAGGTTTTTCATAATAAATGCAACTGAAAGCTGGGTATTATGTAGTCAAATTATACAATGTTTCAGATCATCTGGTTGAAATTAGCTTTAATTAAGTTTGATGACGTACACTAACTAAACATTTTTATAGGGTAAAACGTAATAAATTGAGGAAAATATTATTAAAATTTTCATTCATTGGTGTTTATTCCAAAATTGTATACTAACTCGTTAGTGTTAAAATTACTTCACTGTTTTAAGAAATCTATTACAGCTGATACACTAAATGGAATTTCTGTTCAATTTTTTCTTGTAATTTCATAGTTGTTCGGGCAGTGATAGAATTACTCGTTTATGTCGGCATATTCTCGCCTCATCATCGTTTTACCCTGTACATCCCCCTGACGATGGTTTACCACTTGATTACCCTTTATGGAGTCAATATGCACAGTTTTCAGTCACACCACACTGTTTGATTTTACCGTCGAAATTGCGTCAATTTGTAAAGGTACGATCTCAATTACTGTTTATTTAATCATCGCTATTTCTGGTAGTTTTCAAGTTTGATGTTTAGATTGTAAACACAGTGAAAGTAAATATTGATTTATCTTCTTTTGCCTGAAGTTTCCTTCCAGCATTAAAGCACTCAGCTACCAGTCCCTGACACTTGAGTGATTTTGAGGCGAATTCGAGATATATGGCTGTAGGTACACTTCTCAATACAATCTCACTTGACAATCGTCCATGGACTGGTTAATTGATATTTTCAGAATCAGGAACCATCGAAATGATACCAAGTGAAGTGGACTTTTTAATAACTGAAAGGTTCATGTAATGGATATAATAGCTGACACTACAGATTGAATTAGTTATTTTTCAGTAGTCACTTTCAAAATATTACCGAGTCTACCTATTCCAGCTAGTGTAATTAGTAATTTGTGGTAAATACACTAATTACTTGCCGTTACACATCTTATCTTAGATTCATACGAAGTCTGACGGCAGTTACATAGAAGGATATGATGGCTATAACAGAATCACATCGAAAGTATATATATATATATATATATATATATATATATATATATATATATATATACCCCTTCTGATAATAATCATCTCACTAGTGACTGGTTTCAATAGGCATTTCCTGGAGTTATAGTGAGAAACCGTTACCAGTGGAGTACAACGAGGTCTGTTGTGAGATATAAACTCACTGAAGACAATGGTGTACGGTGGCGCAACTTCGTGGATTGGTTGAAGTCAGACATTAACACCGTTGGATGCCGGCTCAGTGATCTAGTGGTTAAGCACTCGCGCGTGAGACTGATAGGTCTTGGGCACGAATCTCGTGGGAGGCGGGATCGTGGATGCGCACCAGGACGAGACGGCCGTCCAGTGTTCCCAGGTTTTTTATGGTGGTCTAGTTTCAATTGACTCATGATTTCAATCAGTGAAAATTCTGTATACGTTTATTTCAGCTAACCAATGAGTCCTGTCCATTGTAACAAACAAAGCTTTCGCTGAAGGTTTTTGATTTATTAGTTTTAATAGTAAAGAAACGAAGTCGGTTTTTTTGGTATTCTCATAATAATATTTTTTCCATTCCCTACTCCGTGCTGAAACATTTTTAAAATTAATTTTTAGAATGTAGATGGTGTGTTGTGCATCAATCCTGGATATGTATCAAGAGGAGAGGCTTTCGGTAGCTATGCTGAAATTGTTGTCAATGTGAATGAATTTTCAAGTTTAAATGAAAATAGCAATGAAATTAACTCAAATATACCGGATAACTTATCATCGGAACATTCTAGTTTCAGTATATGTGGTCGTACAGCTGTCTCAATCAAACGCCTTTAATTCAACTTAATTTTAGAGAACATATTTCTTTTTAATGCAAACTTGGGATCTGTTCTAACTTTGTATTTTTCTATATGCTCAGTGTAAGATGCTTTCCTTAATAGAATATATTTCAGTCAGTCGTTTTATATCATCACCTCAATCGATTAAATTATCCTTATCAACTAGTTTGTAAAAAGTGTCCTGTCATTTCCGTATGTTTAAGATAACTACAGATAAATCGACAGTCCTTTAAATATTTCCAGTTGTTTGAATACCCTCAAAAACAGCTCTTTATTATTTAATTTAATTCATGATGCTGACAATTCGATATCGGATATAGGGTGATTTATTGCAACTATATGATCTGGTTTTTAAGTTAACTATAAAATCTAACTTATTTCCTTCTAGCTTTGTTTTCATAATGAAGTTGCTAATTAGTCTCTAATATTGTTAGCTATTGCGCCAACCAGATAGTCTACACCTACCAACATAGCTCAGTCCATTTGTCAATGACTTCATGTATTTTTGTCATGTTTTAGTCTGGCCGCCCCTAGCTTTCTTCCAACCTACTGTTACACCAGAAAACATCGCACGTCGGGGCAGTTGGTGGTTGGGCGTACGTAAAACGTGTCACAGCCGTCTCAACTGATGAGGTTTCACTACTTCATCAATTGATTTGCCGTCCTTACCTAGTACCTGTTTCCTAACGACTGTATTACTTATTCGGTGGTCCCAGAATATACGAGCAGTGCTTCGAAGATACCTATGATCGAATACTTATTACTTACGAATATCCTCCACTCTTACCGACCATGTTTCACTTTCATAAAGCAGGACGGAAAGAACTGCTGCGCAGTAAACACGTCCTTCGGTTGATAGACGGATATCTCGCATACGCCATAAATGACGCAAGTTGGCAAAAGTTAGTCGAACCTTTTGTATCCGTGCTGAGATTTCATCACACACCAGACCACAAGGGCTGATGAGACTCCCAAGATAAGTGAAGCGGTCGACACGCTCAACTACTTCACTCCCTATCATTAGTTTAGGTGTCCATGCAACCCAATCCTGAAGCAACATTTTGCATTTCGAGGGGGAGAATCACATCCCGAACATGCTTGCATCGATGCTTAGAGTGGTCAGAAGACTGCATTTTGTCAGCGTCTTCACCAAATAGAACTATGTCATCAGCATATTCTAAGTCAACAAGTGAATCTCCCGGTAGAAGTTCAACCCCTGAAAATCTAGATGAGGAGAGTGTTATCTCTAAAAGTACGTCAATGACAAAGTTGAACAAGAATGGAGAGAGTGGACAGCCCTGACGAACACCACTTGAGGTAATCAATTCTGATGGCAGTTCGCCATAAGCTCTCACTCTACCAGTTGTGTTCGAGTAGAGATCCTGTATAAGGTTAATGTACTTCTTTGGTACTCCTTTCAGTGACAAACACTGCCATAGATCCTCATGATCAACAGAGTCGAATGCTGCCTTAAGGTCAAGATATACTACAATTGTGGGGCGCCTGAATGTGTGTCTATGTTCTAGAACCTGACGTAGTGTAAATATCTGGTCCATACAGTCACGTCCAGGTCGAAAACCAGCCTGATTTTTTCTAGTCTGCTCTTCACGAGCGTTAGTTAGGCGTGATTGTCACAAAAGGAATTTCGTCCTTTCTTATAGACTGGCACAATTAGTGATTGAGACCAGTCAGATGGAATTACGTCCATTTCGCAGATTCTATCTAAGACCTCAGTTAATCTCACTGCTGATACTGGACCACCATCCTTAAAAATCTCAGGAGTAAACCTGTCAGGGCCTGCTGCTCTCCCTCGCTTCAGATTTCCTATAGCTTTTTCAACTTCGTAGAGTTGGAGGACTTACATTAACTTACCATTCAGGTCGACTGGAGATCGTGGGAAACCGATGTGTGGCTGAAGGTCAGTTGAACTAATCCCTGAAGTGTTCTGCCTATCGATCCAATCTCCTGGATTGAGAGTGTATAATATGTACATCTTTCTCTGAGAGTGTTTCGCTAACAATCGGTTTCCTAATACCGGTTTCCTTAACAAGTCTGAACAATTGTCTGCTATTACCTATCGCCACAGCCTTTTCCATCTCTCTTGCTTTCGCTACCCACCACTGTTCACGATCATGGCGTGGACTTCTTGTCAGCTTGCGCTTAAGCTGACTCCACTCTTCATTATGTTCAGAGCCAGGTGGAATGAGTTTCCGAGCATCTATCAGCGCGATAGATGCTGCTGAGATCCAGTGTCGTTCCCTAACCTTACGGGATACCGTACTAGCAGATATCACTGCTGTTTCCACAGCTTTTCGGATATCATTCCATGATGCCTCGGGATGGGCATCACGTACATGGCTGCCTAACTGTTTTCCTAGTTGTTCCTGAAATATACACTTAGCTTGACTATCATTAAGTAGGGCCCTAAGAGGATTCCTTGCAGGGTCTTTCCTACGTCCAGTAAGACGCAGGCAAATACGCGCTCGTACTAGAGCATGATCTGAATCTAAGCATGTGCTCCAGAATGAGCGACAGTCTTTTATCGAGCCGCTCCATCGGTGGCTGATAGCGATGTGATCTATTTGGGTCCAACGCTGGGACGAATTAGGGGGTCTCCATGTTAAAACATGTTTTTCCTTATGTTTAAAGTTAGTATTTGCAAGAAAGAATCGGTTATCTGAGCATAGCTGCAACAGACGGTCACCATTATCTGTTCTTTGAGACACGACAATATAAGATCCACCCAGATGTCTTTCCCTATCGCTTAGTTTACCTACTTGAGCATTAAAGTCACCAACCACTATTACTAAATCAGAGCGCCTAGCTTTTCGGAGAAGGTCGGAGAGCTTTCTGTAAAACTCATCTTTTATATCATCTGCGCTGCAGTCAGTGGGAGAATAGACAGAGACGACGAAGAGGCAACGACGAGTGTCCCTATCTTTTCGGATCCTTACTGTTCCGTTTAGTCGGACAGCGCACAAACGACTGTCTACTGGGATCCACTCTAAGAGAGCTAGTTCTGCCCTAGGACTCAATGCTATGCCTACGCCGGCGAGGCCACGGGAAGCAGAATCAGGGCTTCCAGATACACGAAGTGTGAATCAAGTCGGTTCTTTATTTTGGCATGGTGAGGTCAGGTGAATGACACTACTCGGATCCTGTATGTGCGTTTCGGAGACGCAGCACACATCGATGGCGCGAGATTCTAAAGTCCTAGCTAAGGAAGCCTGTTGTCCTATTTGGCACAGTGTTCGGACGTTAAAAGCTCCTACGTGTAGTTTAGAGCGTGGTTTCAGGAGACCAGGAATAACGTTCCATGTACTCGAATCGTTCGCCCTAGCGGTGCGAGGTGATAAAGGGACGTGAGAAGGGTTAGTCGTGGAGATAAGAGGTATTAGAGGGTGTAGGAAGGATGTGAATGTGATCAACTTGGTCTCGTATGTTGTTATGGGTATGAGGGCTGATATCACTTCCTGGCTACTCATACCGTGGAAAGGTCCGACCACCATGTCAAGGTAGCAGCTACGGTCGGGATATAGTACACTCGTTTGTCTTTTGTGTTCCAAATCTTTGTTGTTCCCTGACGTTTTTATTTCATTCGGTATCTCATATAGTCTTGACACTACGAAGTTACGTTAGTGTCAGTGTTTCTGAATCTCAAAGATTCACTTACGAAGAATGATTATAAACTCTTCTTACTTTTAATGTCTTAAACGTCCTTTATATGTAATCACTTGAACCCCAACTCAATAAGATAAGTTGAATTAATCAGATTTATCGCTATTTGTCATCGAACGTCTATTGTCTTGATAATGTTTGATAATTTTTATACGATTGAAAACAATTAATAAGCCTGATAATAAGAAGGCGTAGTTGAAAAAAAACTGGTTAACATTTGAATTTTTATATTTAATATGATTATTTATTATTAGATACTTATAAGGGAATTAATTTATTCATAATTTTTATCATAAAGCAGTTGTGAATTTTATTAGCTAATTGTCTGGAATGGTACTTTTAGTATGTGTTGTCTCATCTATTTCCATCAAGCTTATCTCATTATCATATCTACAATTCTCAGCGGGTGTTATATATACTTCATTAAAACAACTTGTATCTTCTGGAATACCATTTTTCGATGTGTCATTAATTGTAACATTATGAATCATTGGGTTATTCACCGACATGTCTGACCATACTTGTTCTGATGGTGGTGAAGACGATATCAAAACACTGATAATTTTTACTTGTGATAATCTAGTTTCTGATTTTGGGTCTACATATTGGACATCTGATATAGGTCTTTGCTTTATAGTTGTCGTATTTGTAATCTTGTTTGCTGTTGATTGTACACTTTGTAATAATACATCATTATTATTACTGACGTCATCGTAATCTGGAGTTGTATTTTGATCATTACATAATTTCAATTCAACAACTGTTCTACTTTTACTTGTATCAAGATTGTCCCCAGCTACTTCTGAACGTTGTACTGATGATGTAGTATTATGTGCTGCTTTACGCGAATCTTTTGAGTGATATTCCTTGTGAATTTGATTAGTTAGGTTATTGTAATCTTGATTTCTGTTATGTTTTTTATCAGAGTTTATTAACAATAAGGAATTGGATAAACTGTCAACATTCTTCTCATGAATGTTCAACTTTTTCTTTTTCCTTCCATTATTTTTATCGTCAAGAATTCTCTTTACTAATTTACTATCACTGTTACTCTTAAAAGTTAATTGGTTATGATTGGTATCATCATTATCTAAAAACCATTCATATGGTAATAAATTTGATTGTGTTTTATTTGATAAACGTTCATTGGTTATTTTACGCCATATAGATGCTGATAATGATGTAGGCCGTTGATATTTATGTTTACCTTGAGCATTTTTACGATCTCTCATTGTACATGTTATAAACGGAATTATAACAATAGCGAAACCAGTTGTAAATGCTACCAGTGTAACAATTATTGCATGTAACATATCGTATTGTTCAGCTGAATCTTCATTCAAAACTGTTTCCTTATAAGACTGATATTTATCTCCTAATACTAGTTAAATCATTAAAAAAGACAAAAAATCAGTCTTCTTTATAGACGCTTTTATATTTCTAGCCATTTTGTATTTTAATTAATCATTCTGATTAAAGCCTTGCATTACTATATTTTAACTAGTTATTCTTACATAGTTTAGTGTGATTTCTTAGAAGAATCCTAACCAATAACTAGACAGATCCTCAATTTAGATTCAAATAGCACATTTTATGTAGAAGCCTACGAAAAATTGATGTATTTACGTCCATGGATGATTATGTAGATAACTAATGACTGTTCCTACAATATTTATATCAAGAGTGTTGTATAAAAAGTATGATCTAAAAATCTAATCAGTTGTCGATACTGAGATATGAAGATTTATTTGATTTTGCTTTTCACACTTTTATTCTTGCAGGCATAATTTGTACATTCAGCATTTAGAAACCAACTGGACCAACATTAGCTACTACTTTGTCTGACATCGATACAAATGAAATATCTACATTTTATAACTTCTAAGTCAAACGAATGTATCTTATTCTCTTAATATAAAATTCTATAAATAAATTACAACTTTTTATGTTAACTATGTAAGTGTCCCGACTACAACAGACAACATTAATTCACAGTCAGATAAACACCAATTTGAAATATTGACATCTAAAAATATGGCACATTGATAACAAAGGAATTTTAGTAATAAAAAAGGGATAGGGTAAAGTTATGTGTCTAATAGCTTTTAGTAAGTTTTCCATTCATTCATTTAGTTAACTTCTCATAGTTCAAGTTATGAATAAATAAAATGGTCTACTTAGTTGATTAACAAACAACGCAATTAGTAAGAATAATACTAGTTAAAATGCACTGATAGCAATAACATTCTATTTAAATTTACCTTCTTGAGGTGCAACAGGCTTCTTAGTATCACAGCGTTCAAATTGAATCCACTCACAGTTTTCACAGCTTTTTCTTGTTCTCATTCGTATAGGATACGACACATGCTCTACAGTTATACATTCTGACCAAATAGCCCATTCGGGCGAATCCACTAAAATTAGAGAAATAGTATGAGTAGTAAGATAATACACGTTATTTCAGTGTAGTTTTATTTACAAATATTGGTTGTTCCAAAACTGAATGTTGATCAGGGTACTCAGTTGTTTTATTTTATTTTCAATCTGGAAATAAATATATCAGATCCATTGCTATAATTTTTGACAGCTGATTTTCAGGCCCGATCTTAAGCATTGCGTTGAAATTCAACGACAAACATCTTAAAACCTTTGGATAACTTTATCAATATCTTTTGGTCACGGAGTGACGTTAGCTAGATTATCAAAGAAATTAGGTGGTATTGGACCTTTAGATACGAAGTGGTTCTAAAAAAAAATAATTACTGGTGAAATAATATATATATATATATATCGAAAAAGTTTTTGCTTACAAGGTTTTTCTATGTCAAGTTGTTCAACTTCGACTGATCGCTTCCGATATCTAACTTGATTTAGCCGTTGTTGTAAGCAATTCGTTTCACTAATTTCCAGTTCACATGGGACTGTTTGTACACTGTGTTCAAACCCACCATAACATAAGCTTGTATTATGTATCTGTGTCATTTCGCTGACAGGTGAATTAAATTCATTAATACATGTTCTAAATCGACGTTGTACTCCTCTTGGTCGAGCACAAGGTTCAGTTTTTGTACATTTACTCCATTCTGACCAACAACTCCAATAACCTGTTTGAAAATGTATCCACAATAAAACAGATAATCATAATTTTGAATTTCATACAGGATTATCCACCAAGTTTAAAACATGAGTCAATCGTTGGTTACTATATTCTGTGTCACTGGTAAACAAAAAATGAGTTAAAATACATCCAAATCCAGTCTCAGAACTTTGAAGCTAGAACTTCATTATGAGCAACTAACAAATTGTGAACAAAAACTAGATAAATATTTTCAGTGTATATTTATTAGATATTTAATTTTAGTTGCATCTTTACGTGATGTACATTTAAATGTCATAGTTAATCGAATAGGTAAACAGAACATTCCAACCAGTCGTGAAGTGAATGATTCAGAATTAGTATTTTGTGATTTATTTTCGATATTTACAAGTCTTTTGTGTAAACAGAAATGACTGACTTACTATTAAATTGTGGGAAACGATTTATAAATGTGATTTTTCATAATCGGGAATCGCTTTAATTGGGGAGACATAGTATACGAAACTTACTAGTGTATCGATAGTGTAAATATTTAACTTTAATTGATGCATTGTGTTGAACAAACACCTCTCATTGTGCTTGTATGAGTGGCCTCCTCACACTTGACACGGTTGAACCCCACTGATCACTGTTCTTCATTGGATCCCAGTTCAGTGGTTTAGAGGTTAAGTGTTCGTGTGCAAGACTGAAGGTCCTGGTTTCGATTCCCGCATTCAGGATCATAAATGGGTACTGCTGAGGAGTTACCTGAATTTGATCCGTTCGTGATTTCAATCAACTTAATAACCGAACAGTATAAACTCAGGCCTTTCGGCCAGAAGAGACTCATCATTCCATGTCATCTACAAAGTGAACAAAAATCTGCCGCGTACAGTACACTTTTGTGGTTTTCGCATTGCTGAAACTTCCAGTGAACATTCTGAAAAGCCAGAATTATGTATATAAAAGAAGTGCATTCAACTTTTCATTGCCATTGCCTCTAATTCTCAAAGATCATTACTACTCTTCTCTTAATCCACTGACCTCTTATCAGTAATTGACTTACTTCTGTTACCATGTTTTTTCGGATTCCATTTTGATTTCAAAAGTAATCATAGCATATAACTCATTTATGTGATAAGTGATTTTTATCTAAATTCTTCGAGATTTTTTTATTGACATTCAAAATCTTAATAACTACATATTTAACCTTTAAATATGACGCTGAGGTTGTGAATCTTCATCGACTGAGATGGTTGGGCCACGTGTTACGTATGCCTGAACACCGATTACCACGACGTGCAATGCTATCCGGTATTGGAAATGGTTGGAAGAAAGTTAGGGGCGGCCAAACCAAAACGTGGCATCAGTGCTTGAAGTCACTAACTTCTAGTCTGAGCCATGTTGGTAGATGCAGACTACTTGGTTGGGGTCCGCGTGACTATCGTAACCAATGGTTGGAGACTCTTGGTGACATGGCTCAGAATCGATCACAATGGCGTCGGTGCATACACTCCCTGTCTTCCCTTAAACTAAGAGATTAAAATCGCTTCATATCTTTCTTTCTACGAACTAATTATATATTCCGGTACTGTATCCTTATATGCAATCTTTCTCCTATATATTACCACCTTTAACCTAACCACTCACATGAATCCGGTGTTCATCTTGCTGTGCTAATGAGGTTTGGCAACTTGGACCGATGCATATATGTGCCTAGTCTCACGTTGTGGCTGACTGACTGACATCCTGATCATTCCATCTATTTTTCCCCTGTTTCTGTATCTGATAAATTATTGCTATCATCAACCGTGGAAATTAGTGATTATCATTGGAGAAGAATGTATATTCTTAAGACTGTACAGCTGTTAAAATGACTTCATCTAGAAGAAAACTTTCCAATAAATCCTTCAGTTTTTATTTAATTTCTCGAAGAGTGTTTTCTAACTATTCAGTTTCTAGACAAATTTTTTCTATAAATGAAAAATAGCAAACTGAATATTTTTCCCTAAAACTTTACCTGTGCATGATTGCAAGTTACATAATTCATGTTCTATCTCGTAATCATTTTTAGTAAGTTTATCCATTGTGTTACGTAATAAAAACGGTTTAATTCTTTTACGATATCTGCTACCACCGCCACATGGTTGTGAACATTCAGTCCATGATGACCAATCATTGCTTATACTTTCTGACAAAACTGGTAGGAATTTTTCAAAATTTTCAAATGATATATCTGTTGAGTAATACACAATAATATAAATTTACCAAACTTATCATAGGTGAAAATATTTTTAATAGGTAATGAACTCTAATGATCAAATGGTTAGATATAAATGATTATATACTATTTACTATTAATTGATCACTGAATAATGACCAGTGTCATGTATGTCAAGTCCTTCTTAGTACTGATCAAATTCCATCGATTAGGTTTAAGTGTGGCCACTAGTTTAAATAACTTGACATTACGTGCACTATGCTGAAATGTAAGATAATGGTTGGTGGTAAATGACAGTACCTAGGTTTCGCGAAGTTGGGCACTCGTCAGTAAGGTTTACCTGTATTCATGAGGGACTAATTAATTTACAGACAAATAAAGCTGCATAGAGTAGTCTCTTTATTCATTCGAAGGATTTATTATGCTTATTTAAGTTGGCAAAATTTTAAACCGTGATACCCTTAATACCTGAACCATTATGGCATCTTCTTGAGTCATATTTTGAACAATTATATCTTCAGCCAGAATAGATCTCTTCACTAAATCATCTTGTTACTTTTTTTCTCAATTAGTGTTGTTGTTGCATATACTGATTAAATGATCATTTTTCAATATATCACAAAATTGACCAATTAACCTAAAACTTATGGCTAGCATCCAATCATTCTAGATTTCTTGCCATGATATTGGTGAAAGTTTTTTTGGATCTATTACACCAAATTAGAAATATTAAGTTGTTTTTGATAAAATGTCATTCTTGTATGATTCTAAATTATTAGTTTGTCAATATCACAAAACGTTCCTCGTGTACATTTTATTTTTATTCCTACCAAGTGTTTTTAAATATGCATACATACCGATATTTATCTTAAAGTAAGTTGACAGATCATATTCCCATTTCTCTGGTTCAATTTTAATATTTCAACATATGGTAATATAAGTTTCTCTCAGTTAAATAGCTTCAATGATCTAGTTACATATAAGTGAATGAAATGAGGATAAAATGATACGGTACGTATACGCATGCAGCAATACAATATGTATTACATCGAAATGAATCATTGTTCGTTAACCATACTCCATCCTAACATAAAAGTCGACTTATATGAGAGATTCTAATTTCACTCCTTTGATTATATGCCGAAATATCTTTCGATGATTTTTTATCTATTATAATACGACTAAACAAGGTTGAAAATCCTCACCAATTCTTGTTTGTCACTGATATTATCACTAAAACTGTACTAGTCATATCATTTAGCCTTAATGGAATCGATATTACTGTTTACTATCCTGTTTTCTGTCTAATCTAATGAAAATATATTTGAAATAATCGAGTTAAATATATTTTTCCGGCTTAGGGATATGACTGACGTGGAGTACCTTTTATAGGAAAATCTAGATGTAAACAAAGTTCGTGGTCACGGACTTCACTCGATTTCTACATTTATCCTTTTTATTATGCTGAATATTAAGTGTCAATTGATCACTTGGTACGAATTATTGGAAACTTCATTACTTAATTGAATTATTCTGATGTCATTATTTTAGGTTCACATACTCTTTTGAAACCAGAATAATCATATTTCAAGTTCAGTAGGATGACATAATTTTGGTAGTAATAAACCATATACTATTAGATTGATTTCAACTGAAATCCATTCATGATAATTTCACATATGAATCTATGAAGACTCGCTGAGAGATCAGTAGATAAGCTCACGCTAAGTCAAAATGAATCTGTGAGCATCGTTGGCACCCACACTCGTATCCTAGAAACTAAGCAATGATTTACACTATGCCTTTTCGCTACTGAACTCCGTGTTTTGATTTGATCTGTGATAAAATGTAATTTTAAGTGATCGCATGGAGAGCATATTTAAGGCATCAATGCTTCTACCCCACAACAGTGCATTATAAGCATTATTTTTGCAAAAAATAAGTGTGATCGCTTTCTGTGGGTACAACCCTAACAGTAATAAAAAGAAGTTATGAAAAGGTTAGTAATAAAACTTATTTATTCCGAAATTATGACTTCTTGTCATTGCAATAATGAGCGACTATCGACATGATTACATTAAAACTGCTAGACATACAAATTCAGTGTGCATAAAATTGTAAGAAAATAACTTTCTACAAATAATATGTACTATTTAGAAAAGTTTAACCAAACATTTAAAGTTTATATCTAGTTAAAGTATTTGCTCGAATGTCAGAAAAGTACAAAAAATGCAGTCGTAATAGAATATTTTGCTTAAATCAATCACGTTACTTACCAAGATCTTCACAATTAATTTCATGACTATCTTTGTCGATCTTACAGATTCGAGTCTGAGTATCGATTTGAGCTTGAAAACTACCGGATTCTGGTAATTTAGCTGAACACTCTACACGATATCTCCTTTGTACGTTTTCTTTCCCATTACTCTCATCGGTTATGTACCACTCACTCCAAGTAGACAAAATTTTTGTCGCTAAATAAGTAAGTAAAATTCGCAACCGAATTAAATATTTTGATTATTTCGTTTTACAAATATACATTTTGCATAATATATCTTTCAGAAGAAAATCATCATACTTTTCCACGATTTTATAACAACTGATCAAATAGATAGGAAAAGTTAAATAAGAATAAGCTTTCATCACTGACTATTATCAACTGAAGAATTATTGAAAATCATTGATCAATGAAAAAAGTTCTACAAATTTTCAGTCTTAATATTAAGGGTGTGCTGGTAAAGTTCATTCATATAGGAAGATACATAATATATTACTAAATTTCCAGAAGTAAATATAATAAAGCTCACTTGAACATGAATGAGTATTACATTTTCTGTCTTCAAAAGCTCTACCAATGCACATTAATTGATTTGTATTCTCTGACTGATCTTTAAGTAATGTTTTCACTTCATCCAAAGTGAATTTTTCTGCATAATCAGTCCTTAAACCATTTTTATCTTTACAAATACGTCTACGAAATTGTTTACCACCATTACACGATGATGTGCATGAAGTCCATTGCGACCAAGATGTCCATTCAAATATCGGTGTTGTTTCACCTGATCAATTGTTTTGAAAAAAAAATTAAATAAAATCTAGTAATAGAATTTTATAATCAAAATCATAACTAGGAAGTGTACTACAAGGTTAAATAGTGTATACAATACTCTGATCTGCATAAAGCGAGATTCATTAGACTTACACGCACGTGTTTCATAGTATCATTCTGAATAGATAAAGCATCAATAATACGAGTATTTAATAATGTATAATCACGGTAGTATATTCATAAAAATATATTTCTCTTCATAGAATTTCCAGCTTATAAAATTCAGTCACGTATTAAACAAGTTTGAGTAGGTTTAGGCCTACGTTGAAGTTAATGAAAATCTTGAATCTATGCGAAATGTTTAGCTCAGTGGTATTTTGTACTCTTCTTTTTTCATTCAAAGTTTCTAAATAACAGTCAAATCGCTGTAATAATATGATATTTTCTAGTATGTTATCATTACAATAACGTGAAACTATTTCCACTATTTTTAAATAAACACATGACAGTTAAGTATTTAAGTTTATTCGTTTTGAATCTGATTTCTGAATTCTTTCGCCCATTAATTACAGTCAGACTTAATTCAGAAGTTTTGAAATTTTATTGCCAAGAATGTGTTGATTTGAAACATATGATGTATTTGTCTGAAACAATAAACTCGTCAAAACAATATCGTATTAGCGACTAGGAAATCCATTTAAACAAAAGATTAAATCTAATAATAATTCTATTTAAAACAATGAATTAGCCAATAGTTTGTATACGTAGTTAAAGTTTATGTGACTAAATTTTTGTTAAAACAAGTGTTTGCTAAGCACTGCAAACTGCTATTTATCTAAAATAGGGGTTAAAATTAATAATGAAACTCATCAGTCGTGTACAAACTTGAGTATGAAACCTTGAGTCATACTGTAGTTATATAAAGTTTATTGATACTTCTTGGGTTCCATATACTAAAGTAGCTGACGCTAGTTTCGAATCAGTGATTTAATATTTTAGAGTGAACTACCCCAACCTCTAAGCTATCGTTCATATTATTAATTCAAATGTTAAGTAAGATAACTGCATGCATAAATTCCTGTGCGTTATAACTTGTGTGCCCTGTATATTCGACAACGCAACGATACCGCCAATCAGAGAGCAGCGAAATTATCGATCGAACCAGTGACGCATAAAACACAAGCGAGCAGCCTAGAGCCCTGATCGGTCTCGCTTCCCGCCTAGCCCAGTCAGTTAAGTCCAGAACACCAATCTCAGCCTCTGTAATATGAATCATTTACTTCAAACATACGGGGTTTATATACTAATCAAACCGACCACAACGTACCATAAAATATGAAACAACATTTGCACAATATTTGACCAAAAGTGGCTGTGAATGAGGGAGGTAGTAATTAACAGACAGGGAATAATTCAAGAATGGTAAATCGTATAATAATAGTTCATAGGTCAAAATAAAACTCATAGTAACAGGGACATGAATATGAACAGTTTAGTTACATAACAATTACACGATAAAAATATACTTATAGTATTGGTTCATAAATGGATCCCAAAAATTACTATTCATTACTCTTACCGCGATATAACACTGTGATTGCTTATCATCTGTATGTTTCTTGGTGTAAAATGTTTCGTAATTAAGTGGTTGAGTATGAGAAAACTTTTATTAAAATATATACTAGTTGCTTTCTCAATAATTTTTATTTCTTAACAGAACAAACTTGATGAAATTCGATAAATTTTAATCTCCAATCAAAAGTTATTCCATTGTAAACTTATTTCAAATACTTAAGAATATAATTTCAAGAATTTGCTAAATTTTTATCATGTTCCTAACCAAACAAGATGATTGTTTTGCAATCAGAGTGAAACGTTTATCTTATAAAGGCTTTAGGAATTACGTAATTCTTCAATCACTTATCACTTGTATATATATGACTGGATCAAATTTTATGGGTTTTATTTAAACTTATAATGATGATTTGATCCATAATTTTTACTATAAACTTAAATGAACCGAACGTTACACATGTTATTTCTTGGCAAATTCACATTGAATGATTATAGCGAACGATAAAATTTACGTTATTTGAGCGAATTATTGAGCCGTGGACAAGTGCGTATCTAGAAACTCACCAGTTGCTTTAAAGTTAATTCAGTAAACCAGTTGTTTTCGGATACAATGTCGTTTGTCTCACAAAATTCTAATCAAATAACATTGCAGCAATGGTAGATTTTATTATAAGCAATGATAAATACTTATAGAGGATCATCATAAAAATTATGTATCATTATAATTGCTTACTGGGACACCTGTTAATTTCTTTAGTACAAATTTCAGTATGTTTATCAGGTCCATGACATTTATATGTATTTCCAACTGGACTAGGATTAGAACACCAACGGTATCTTGTACGTATTGGTGTTACGTTGAATTTGTGATGTACAGAGTAACAAACAGGTTCACATCCAGACCATGCAGACCACCCAGTCCAACCACCACTATAAGAACAACTGCTGATCTCAACTGACGATCCATTTGAACATTCATTTTCATTGAGTTCAGATGAAATTGGTGAGTAACAAGATCGAAAACGACAATTACATCCAGTCAATTTAAATTGTTCCTTTGAATATTGTGTCAGTAATATGTTGTTTTTATGTGTCCCTGATGACTGTTCACAACTGTTCCATTCACTCCAGCTACCCCATTCACTCTTAATCTTCATATTTGGGATTAATTCACTTTGAACACAGGTATCCGAATGATATGTTACAATATTATCAAGCATTCCTTCTTCAGTACTTAAGTCAACACATTTTTGTTTTGCTTCATTCCATCCACAATAAGGATCTCGTAAAAGTTTACATCCCATTCTTTCATCACCAAATCGTTCGCATCTTGCAATAGGTAAACGTAGCAGACGATTTTCTATTGCTATTAAAATGTATGAGTCTTTGGATATCTAAACATTTTCAAAGTGAAAATTAAAAAAAAACGATTAACGGAAAAACATTTGTTGTCTAAATGGTAATATTATACTTATTGATTAATACTATGTGATTAACATCAGGCCCTAAAACCTAAACCCAGCAATTGTCTGACAACAATAATGAGTTTAACTTAAATATGATTTTTTTTTTACCAAAATGATAAATTCTCACCTGCTCGGAAGGCCTAAAAACTGTGCTGTTAGTGATCTTGTTTTTTTTCTTTGGAAAAAAAGGATTGACTTATGACTCTTATGATGTAAACTCCTACATTTACTCCATTGTAATCTAACTAATAACTATAGTCAAACTATGAAATTTATAACTATCAGTTGCTTAACATGTTATTCAATAAATTATTCATTCAAAATATTTTTTTACATTTGCAAAGATGAGCTTATTTTGATTTCATTAGTACAATATTCAACTGTAGGGTGTATGAAATTGAAATATTGTAATACTGACATGAATCACTGTCAATTTTAGTTAATAAACGGAATACATCCATTAAGATATTAAATAAGAAAGATTGATTCGGCGAATTCATTTTCAAAGCTATACAATCGCAAATATATATACTTATTAATTATTATTATTGTTAACCTGAAAAATAAGTATATATATATATATATATATATATATATATATATATATATATATATATATATATACAGCTTTGAACATGAATTCGCCAAAAAGAGAACTCTTCGTTGAACCAATCTATCTTATTTTATTTCAGTTAAGATATGAAGCTTCTAAGAACATGACAAGGTGTCATTTGAATTCTATCAATATCACTGTTAACAGTTGACTGTGATTCAAATTAAATAGTATTAAAAATAAATATTAATCAATATTGGAAAGATCAATCTGTAATAAAAGTAGTCACTAATAGATGCCAGTTGGATCAGTTTGATGAAATTATTTTAGTAGTTGATATTTACAAGTCATACTATAAATAGAAATATATTCACTTTTTTATTTTGATTATTATAAATAATTTGCATTTGAACATTCTTGGTTGATTGACTTTTTGAAAATCTTGGCATTAGATAAATTAGTTCTATAAGGCATAACTGGAATTCTTTTATATGCCATTTATATAATATCCCTTCAGAGTTAGTCACAAAAATGACCATATTCATATCACTTCTTAATGTTCCTGGGATTTTACTGACCACAATTTGTGTATATCTAAAAATACATATAAATTGAATAAACATATGTAAATAAAAATGATGTAACCAGAGATTTAAACACAATTCAAAAAACATTTGACTACTGAGTATTGAAAATATGTTTTACATCCGAAAACATTCAGTAGAAGAATATATTCCTTTCATGTACTCGACAGGGAACTGTAAGGTATATTACAAATAAAATAAATTTATCTGTTAGGTCAAATCGAATTGATATGATGGATCAAGTCTCATATTCAGACTATCGGCTGCATAATCCTACATACTTGTATGTAATACTTTACGAAAGGAGTAACATGGGTGAACCGTATTCACTAACCTACGTTTAGTGTTGTCTAATTCATTGGGAAATAGAACAAACTACTTTAGTCATTGGAAACACTTATCAATGACTGAATTCCTCTTATGATCATATTGTTGCCTGGTCACTTTTATATTATTAAACATCCTAATCCATTTGCAGTAAATCACTCAATTTCAGTTTCTTTGTTAATCGGTGACTGTAAGTATTGTATTGGTTAAACGTTAATCAAAAAGTAAAAAAAAAACAAGTCTAGAGCATTACAGTTTGTCCAGTAGTTAAAAGTTTCAATCTTAATATATCACCTATTTATTTGGTTTTCTTTATTCAAGGTATTTATCTGTTAGTAATTGGTCTTCCGTAAAACAATTATAAGTTATCACAATTGATTGATCACTGGGTGGTGATCAATGTCATGTGTGTCAAGTCCTTATTTAGTGCAGATCGAATGCTATCAACGATGTTGCAATGTGGGCACCAGTCTAGGTGACTCGTCATTGCGGGCACTATATATTGATAACAGATGGTGGGTGGAGGTAGTCGACAGAAAACCCTGGACCCGGGTTTCGTGCTATTTGGCACTCGTCAGCAAGGTGTACCTGTAATCTTGAGGGAACTGGTGCTTCCTGGCGGATTTGATCTCGTGTCACCCGGCTTCACAGTCAGAGACGTTACCACTGAATTAGTAATATTTTGAACATATTCATGACACTGATTTAAAACTAAAAGTAATGAATTACTTTCTATGTTATCAAAAGTATAAAATTAGTAAACACTGTATTTTAAAATGTAATTAAAACTTACATTTCGCCTTGCTGTACTAGAATTGGTCTATCGTATCGTGGTCTGACAGTTTTAAACATAAGATGATAGTCATTTTTCGAATATGGATTTGATGCAACTTTATCACACTAAATATAGTGAAGAGATAACATTATATATTACTTAACTGGTTGTATTGTAACTGTGCAGCTAAAAAATTATACACATTGAATGTCATGTAAATAACTCTTAACATTTCTGAACTTCGTTGACTGTTTGATGATTAATGAGCTAGGATTTGAACATTTTACATCGTTATATTTAATATAACAATTTTTGACTGATATATGCAATACTGATAAAGTTAAATTACGGACTAAATTTAACTGGTAATCTTAAAAATTCAGTCCTTTAGTAATTAGATTTAAAGATTTAACTTGCTGTCAGTTATTGAGTGTTTACTAACCTCGCTGTATATGGAAAATCTAGATTTAGTATCAGGGTGGGTTTGTGGAGATTTTAGTGACCTTAGTAGTTGAATTCATAAGTTTTGACCAGTGGAACCCAACCCGTGTCGGGTAGAAACAGGTATCCACCTCAGACAATGGATAAAAGCTTGCCCAAGATCATGGATCGATTGAAGTTCTACATTAACACTGTTAGATGTTGGCTCAGTCGTCTGGAAGTTAAGCGTTCGTGCATGAGATCAAAGGTCTTGGGTTTGAGTCACACGTGTGGGATCATGTGTGAGCACTGATGATGAGTTCCATACTAGGACGAGACAGGCGTCCATTTCTTCCAGGTTTTCAATGGTGGTCTAGCTTATATTGATTCACAAATTCAACTATTAAAATCTAAGATTGTTTAATTTTTGACTAAATCTGACAGACGAATGAGCGAATTGTATACGAGCTAATAAATAATCAGACTGTATGCTATTTCTGTTTAATATTCTACGATAAGAATATTAAAATCCAAATACATGATTTACTTGACAACTAATCATTTATTTTCTGAGTATTAATATAGGAGATGCTCAAAATAGTGAGACTTCTTGAATGATCAAGTTTTATAATACGTGCACCAGTAGCTTTGTCCTGAATACTTTCAACTTCAAATCACTAAATTACAAGTTCAAACTTCTTATTCAGTTTACTTTGTCAAATAGTGCAATTGACTGTAACATAAAATATGTTACTTAAACTTCAGTACGTAAATTTGAGCTTTGTGTGTCAAGTCTTATAAAATTCAAGCAACCCAGTTCAGTAACGAGATGAAGTTCACAAACACTGAAATTCTTAATGATAATAATAATTCTTATTAAAACTTGTTCCTTCAGTTGATATGGACATCTGTGCATCAAATAAATTTCTAGGAAAAAAAAAAGTTTTCATACATTATAATCATTTCTAGTTGCTGTGGCAACTCCATCATTTTTATAAAATTCTCCATTAAATACTGACTCAATCTCTACCAAACTGTATTCACAGATAGCTGATGCAGTTGGCATTGATCTAGAATAGAAGAAAAATGTGTGTGAATGAACCATTGAACACAAAGATAACGAATTGTAAGAATATAAACTATGTAATTTACATACGAAAAAATGTACTGTGTTGTATTCAAGAAATAGTACTGAATATAACTGAAGTTGATATTCACATTACTCATCTTAATAAGGTATATGGTAAAATAAATATTTCAGTTCCACGACTTATAAACACAGATGTGAACTATACTTATAAAGCAATCATGTGGTGACTTTGGATCAAGACAGCATAAATTTAACGCCAGGATACTCTTAAGATTACTGATATTTAACGATTCAACAACTTCACATTAATTCTCAACATTACTAATGGCTTTTTGTTATTCACATTAATCTAACCTTTATGGCATAAATGCATAAATAACAAAAGTCAATCTAAGCCAGATCACCATGGAAAACATGGAAGCATCGGAAGGTCGGTTCGTGCTAATGCGGGACTCCTCAGCAGTGCGTATTCACAACCTCGCACGTGGGGCTCGAGCACAGGACTTTCAGTCTCGCGCACTAACACCTAACCTGTAGACCATTGATTCGGTATCCAACGATTTTAATGTCCAACTCTAATCAATCAGTGATCTTGAGCAACCATTCATCCATTGTCTGAGGTGGATAACTCTCACACCCGAATTCAACTGTGAAAATACTACAATCTCCACAAACCCCTATGATTAACAATTTGAGGTAAGTGCTGTATCTTGTTTGAAATGATAATCAGTTGTATGTAAACAAACCTGTTTATTCATGTGAACAAATATACGGTAGAAAGCCCGAAAAAACAACAAGATAATCGATCAGTTATGTAACTCTGAGCTCAGGTCCAATAGTTTATTCGTGTTTTTATTTTATATTCAATTAGACTAAATTACCGAACTCACGATGAAGTTTGGAACGTTCCAAATAAAGTTTTAGTTGATTGATCCACATACACAGCCTGAATTTCAGTGAATACCAGACTGTTAGAACCATCTTCAGGTGTTGACGGACAAGTAATTGTTGCTTTGAGAAAATTATTGAAAACATCGAACATATTTCCATCATCTGACTAAATCATAAAATTTAAAAGTTACGGATATCTGACTACTTACTAAAGTAAGAGTAGTTTACTGATCTTGAATAACAAAAGGTATGTGGAAAGCAATAATCTTAATGTGAAGAGTTTGTATTTGATACGAAGAACTCCAAGTTGAAATGTAATCCTTATCATGTGAAAGAATCTGCCAAGAACATTGTTGTATCATAGTTATTGGATCCAATCCGGATATATTTTCGCACGTAAGATACTACGTATCAATTTAAGCACCTGAACAATATTTGGCTAACTGTTTGCTTCGAAGAGAGTCATGGCTTCGGTAAGCATCCTGACACACAAGTGTTTATGTGCTTAAAATAAGAAGTGTTTCAGTCCTCTCAAAATTATAAACAACATAATAACAATAACTTCCGGTAGCCCTGAGTGGTTATTACATTGAATATCTAACTTTTCAATCAACCTAGAGGTAAACAGCTAGTAAATTCCTGTTTACAGAATTACTAGAATAACATTATCATGGTCATCAAACTGTTAAGAATGAAATGTGCTTCTGACAATTGTTTAGTGAACTTGGAAAGCATACGTGAGCATATTAATTCATAACTCATAAGAGTTTCTAGACTAAATTAATGAAAATTGACCGTCGTTTACTTTTTACGTGGTCATGCATTGTCATTTTATTTTACACCTTAATAGCATAGAGGCTATTAAAAATGCATAGGTTGAAGTCCTAAAGTTCTACATATTGTTTGGATTGCTGATCGAATTTGTTGGCAAATATATATTAATTGCCTTAATCATACATATTCAGAAATGTGCCTCTCAAGTTTATGAATATTGATACTATTACTAAACATTTCATAGCACTATCGTAGTACGTAATTCAAGTTATACATCGATATCATTCATTTCTAACTTTGTTTGAATCACGGTTGTTGTTATGGTTTACTCTAGTTTACACAAAATAATCGATTTATATATATATATATATGAAAACGAAGACTTACACTACACAATCGGCCGATTCGTGACACAACAATCTGCAGTTATAAAAAAGTTATATAGAATTATAAATGAAAGAGCTTTGGTTGGTTAATGATTAACCAAACAAGTGTGACTTTTACTGAACAGAAAATTTTTACTTTCATTTCATGTTTTTAGCTGCTATATATCATGTATCTTAGACTCATGACTTGTATACTATTATGGTTTCTGTTGGTTTATAGTAAAAAACCAATTGTCTAACTACTCTCAACTTCATTTTTAATTCGTTTCCTTTACTTGTGATGGTATCTCTTATTAATTTCTTCGAGTTATTTTTTTATTGTGTGAAATTCTCCTGGAAAATCTGTTGATTGAGAATGTCTTGAATAATCTAGAAATCTATCTCTTAATTTTTTTTAATTTATTACTGTCACTGTCATATTACACTGCTGTGTTATGTTTTCCTGATAAACTTTAAGTATTGGAATTCAATTCCCACTCAATTATTTGAAAGGAGCACTTTATTTCTGACTGTACTATTTATGGCGTAATTTATAGGTGGGTAACTCACAGTTTCTGGTTTTTATACCTTAAGTATTTTTTTGCGCTTTCAGACAACTTTCATTCTTTGGTTTTAAAACTGTATATACAACTAGGTTGTTGGAATAAATTTCCTGAATGACTCAGAAAATCGAACATTTCCAGTATTACATCATAAGTAATCAAATCTCATTTACCGATAAATATTCCAGTTTCGTTCCTTAAACATCAAATAGAATTATGGAATTAAACTTTTTGATTACCAACCGGTTATTTCATATGTATTTAATACAAAATGATCTGTTTCCTAAAAGGCATTTCAATAGTTTATAAAATTATTATATATCGTTCATCACATTTTGATGCTGTCAATATCAGGGAAGGTCTTCAACAGAGTGTTGCTGAACCGGATGAAAGATGCAGTAGACGCCCAACTTCGAGATCAACAAGCTGGATTCCGTAAGGATCGATCATGCACAGACCAAATTGCAACACTACGGATCATCGTTGTACAATCAGTTGAGTGGAACTCATCACTATACATCAACTTCATTGATTATGAAAAAGCATTCAACAGTGTAGATAGGAGGACATTATGGAAACTTCTTCAACACTATGGAGTTCATGAGAAAACTGTCAACATTATCCGGAACTCATACGACGGACTACAGTGCAAAGTCGTGCATGGAGGACAGCTGACAGATGCATTCCAAGTAAGGACCGGAGTCAGACAAGGCTGTTTACTCTCTCCCTTCCTCTTTCTTCTGGTGGTCGACTGGATTATGAAGACCTCGACATCTGAAGGAAAACACGGAATTCAATGGACAGCTCGAAATCAATTAGACGATTTGGACTTCGCAGATGACCTAGCCCTCCTATCACGTACACACGAACAGATGCAGATGAAGACAGCCAGTGTAGCAGCAGTCTCTGCATCAGTAGGCCCCAGCATACACAAAGGGAAAACCAAGGTCCTCAAATTCAAAGCGGAAAACAACAATCCAATCACTCTTGATGGCGAAACTCTGGAAAATGTAGAGTCCTTCACATACCTAGGAAGCATCATCGATGAACAAGGAGGTTCAGATGCAGACGTAAAGTCAAGGTTTGGCAAAACAAGGGCCGAATTCCTACAATTGAAGAACATATGGAACTCAAAACAACTTTCAACCAATATCAAAGTCAAAATTTTCAATACGAACGTCAAGGCAGTTCTACTGTACGGATCTGAAACTTGGAGAACTACAACAACCATCATTAAGAAGGTACAAGTGTTTATAAATAGTTGTCTACGCAAGATACTCAACATCCATTGGCCGGATACCATCAGCAACAGCCTTTTGTGGGAGAGAACAAACCAGCTTCCTGCTGAAGAAGAAATTAGGAAAAGACGATGGAAATGGATAGGACATACATTACGCAAATCGTCAAACTGCATCACGAGACAGGCCTTAACTTAGAATCCGGAAGGGAAGCGGAAAAGAGGAAGGCCTAAGAACACATTACGTCGGGAAATAGAAGCAAATATGAAAAGGATGAATAACAACTGGAAGGAGCTGGAAAGGATTGCCCAGGACAGGGTTGGATGGAGAATGCTGGTGAGCGGCCTATGCTCCTTCACGAGGAGTAACAGGCGTAAGTAAGTAAGTAACATTTTGATGCTTGAACAAATTAATGTACTTCTTATTACATATCATTATATCTTTGAATATAATACCTTCCATTAATTTCAAAGAAATTTTTCTATTCAGTGAAACTCTTGTATTTATTCATTTTTCTTTTAAAAAAATTACTTACAGATTTATCACAACTTTCAACCGTCTCATCAGCCAATTCTCGAAACAAAAAGTATACAGCATTGTGAAACTCGAAACTATGTACAAATATTGTATTATCTGAAAAAGATTAATAAACATTTAGTTTGGTTTACATTTTCTGTATTGTATAGCGTATGATAATTACCAAACATCCTAATGATAACAACCTGTGAAATCTTAAATATACCAGAGACTTAAGAAAGATCTAATCCAAGTCTCGGTAATCTTGTGTGTTGGAAAGATATCTGACTCCGTCAGAATGTTGATTTCTCAGAAGGTACTTTTAATTCTTTAGACTGAATGTATGACGACACAATATTTTAGAAATGGGATTGTATATTTAGAACTTGTATTATGTTCCCGACTATTTATGACTTTATGTAGCTATTTTTTCTACATTTTCATATGAGCTTTTGTAATAAATATCAATTAAAATAACCTGTTGTGTCAGTGAATAAAAACAGAAAATTCACCGAAGAAAATTTTCTTTTCGACGAAACCATTTACTTTAGATGTACATTAGTTTTTATAGTTGTATGGTAAATATATGTCTATAGAGGGATAGAAAAGATTGCATCATAAAGTGATTCGAGACTCCAATTTTTAAGTGAGGTTATGTAATAATCAAGGGGTCAGAGAAGAATAGGAGGATGAAAATAATTTACGGGTCGGAACCCCTCTCTGATTAGAATTAGAATTGTCCAATTGACAGATATGACGAAAAACGGCAAACATAAAGGTCATAATAATAACTGACAACAGTTTAAAATTAAAAAATAATAGTTTTTTTTTTGAAAAAATCCAAATCACACACAGAGTTCAGGCTTGTATTGGTGGATCACTAATACCTCAGCAGTGAATAAGTTTTTAATTCGACCTTCCTTCGATCCAGTCCCTTTGATCGTGTAGATTGTTTTAAGAGAAGACTCCTTTGGAGAAGCGTGTTCAGAGTTGATTAGGTGGTCCTGTATTGAACTGATAACTGTTTTGCATTCTCCTTCTAAAATACCCACCGGGTAGTGTTCTGAGATGTGTTTAGAAAGTGATCGTTTTGTGCGACTAATTTAATCTGCTGAATTCTCTTTATTTTTATTCAATATATATGAGTTATCTGTTAAGGTGACAAGTAGAATGTTGATTTGAATATCCCTATCGCTTTCACTAAAAAAACTATTCAAGCATATGTCTAATTTCACTTGTTTCTCATTATATTTATGATTAGAAGTATAAATATTCATTTGAAACATTTAAACTGTTGCTGCTAAAGAAAATTTGATTACCTATATTCGAAAGATATGTTAATGACGATAATAAAGACATGTAACTATTTGTATAGGATGATAAGAATTTGTGTGCAAGTATATGAACGAGATAGTGTAAGAGTTTTGTTGTTTAGATAAAAGCATTGATAATTAACTAATAAACTATTTGAAAAAAATGTGTAAAATGAGGCTAACAGTAGCAACTGTGTAAGTAGTAATTGCTACATATTTTCAAATGACAACGATGTACAAAACATTGATTTGTTTCAATCACTGATTTAATAACTATCTTTAAACTGCGAAGCATTTAAAAATGATTAAACAACTAGGTATGGACCTATTATGTTATACTTTGATCAGTATTTATAATACACCTACTATTTTTTTTATATACAAAAGAGCAATTTCAATTTATGATTCCAATTCAGGTTATTAGTGACTAACTATTTATAACTTGTGAGACTACCTAAAAACTTGTCACTTCCTTGTATAAACTATACAATTACTTCACAATTGTTCATGCTCTAAGTAAGTACATAATGAACTCAAGGATCTGCGATTTATGTAGTAAGTTGTTTTTACTCTTCTAGTTCCTAAAGACCAATTCTTGATTCCATGAATGGATACCTTTTAATGCCATCTCACACGAAGTTAGTAAATCAAATTAAACTTAATTTAATGTGCTACATAAACGCTTTATATAGATTTAAATGAACAACTTACCTATAAATGCAAACAGATTTACTATTCATGAATTTGAGCAATTATAGCTAAGGCGTACCACTTATTTCATGAGGTATCAATACAGAAGTTGGTCATAATATGATTGATCTAATATTTAGTAGAGATATCATCCCACTATCTGTACAAGTTTACAATGAATTTGAAAGCAGTGACCATAAAATAGTAGCTTATGCTTTCCCTAACCGTCCCTCTTATAACCAACCTATACAACAAAACTCGTCAATATATAGTCTATAAGTATGCTGACTGGGACCTCCTGCACTCACTGGTTAACTTTTCGAACTGAGCTGCCACTGAAACATTCTATCTAATCGTTAAATAGTTGGATTCCTATGTACCTCTTAAAATGTACAGGTCTAGTAAACCTTAGGAATTACATATACCAGTTGAATATCGTAATAAACTAAGACGCCTACAGAAACGTTATTTTAAGTCAAACGACTTCACGGCAGTTACACAAATAACGATAATTTTTAACCAAATTAAAGAGAAACATAAGTTAAAATCCATTATTGAGGAGCTGTTAACACTTTGTACTAACTCGAAAGTACAAAACTTAACTCTCCTTTTCAATAAACTCGCTAAAGCAACTCGAAATGTTGATATACCGTGCATCCAGCATAATAGCACTTTTATATACGACTCTAAAATTATATCAGACCTTTACAGTGGTACTTTTGCCAATAGTGTAGAAATCATAAGTGGCTCTGCTTCAAGAGTCATGTGCGTCATTAGAAACTTAATAAAATCTATCTCCTTCACATGCATTATAATTAATAAGGCTATTAATACCCTTAAGCTTTCGAGAGGTCATGGAGCAGACGGGATTTCATCCGTTCTCTACAAATATAATGGTCCAGATATTCCTCTTCTTCTAAACCTGTTTACTTTCTCTATGGAAACAGGTTCTTACCGTTACTGTTGGAAAACCGCGGACATCATACCACGTTACAAATCTGGAGATAAGACTGGCATGAACAACTATCTGCCCATAATTATTACGCCAGTTAACTCTAGGATTATGTAAAAAATTATAAGTGATGAACTTTCCAACTATTTACTTGCTGGAAAATTTATCGATGATACTGAACATGGATTTCTTAAAAATCGATCTCTCATGACATGTTATTTTGAATTCTTTAATTTAGTCTCTTCTCTACCTAGCCAAGTTATCTAGTCTTAGTGCTATAGCTGGATATTTCTAAAGCCTTTGACATGGCTAACCAGCATCTTCTTATAGGTAAACTCGTATCTTGTGGGGTCTGAAACCATCTCCTTGCTTGGTATGATAGCTTCCCCAGCTACCGATATCAAATAGTTAAAATTAACTCTTCATTGTCTAACACTGTCCCTGTTAGAAGTGGTGTAATACAAGGTAATGTCTTAGATCCTTTGCTCTTTTTAATTTTTATCAATGATGTTTGTGAATGTTTTTGTGTGGGTAAGCCCCTTCTGTATGCAGATGATCTCAAAGTAGTGTATTCATTTTATTATCATGAGCTGAACAATGTACAATTTTGCATCAGTATATAGCTTAACAAGGTAGCACAGTAGTGCTCAAACTGGCAGCTGGAGCTTAACACGGCTAAATATGGATCGATGTGCTTCGGTAATAAATCACTCGATTTAAATCTTACCACAAACGGTAAATGGTTATCTAATTTACATACAATGGTAGATTGAGGTACTCCTACGATTTATCCTTTACAGAACAGGTATTGAAACAGACCTCCAAGTTCCAATGTTTTATGGGTTACACAATTCGAAACCTCTATAGCAATGAGTTATGTATTTTGATGTACAAAGTATATGTTCGACCACTACTAGAATACTATATGTTTGTTGTTAGTAGTGTGCTCATAAAGGATAAATTAAGGTTGGAATCAGTACAAACACGATTTATACCTTGGATTCTTGGAACTGATTGTACCGTGAGTTATAAGTTCAGATGTAATAAACTTGGACTCGACCCCTTTATGGAAGGGGAGACTCAAACTAAATATAATCATTTCCTTCAATGTACTTAATAAACTATCCTTTACATCCAGTCAAGTAATTCAATATGCAGAAACTTCTAATTACGACATCCATAACTCTTTGTCACTAGTGAACCAAATGTATTCTAAATCATCTCTTTATATGAATTAACTTACCAGCGAATTTTCCATACTCTGGAATAATCTATCACAATCTATCCGTAAGATAAAATCCCTCCCTTCCTTTATTCGCTGCATTGAAGCTTACTGTTCTTCTGAAAATTTATTAAATGTCCTAGCACCTGTAAGTGTATCTTATCCCATAAGTGAGATTATAGAAACTCTAAATGTTTAGCTATTCTTATTACGGAAATCATTAAGTAAAACCAACTACCTGCTGTTACTTTACATTAACATCGATCCTAAGAACCCTAACTAATTTATTTAACGTGAACAGTATATCACAATATATTACCTGACTGTCGTATTTTGGTAATTATTTCTTTGCTGCTCAGTGCTCTCTGTTTCCATTTTATTTTATCCAGTTATAGATGCTTATAATTAATTCGTTATGGTGCAGGAAATGACTTTAAATGCGCGGTTCATAAATCTATAGGACGTCTACATAAGAAGAATTTAAAGTTCCCGTCTGATGCATTTCATTGTTGTAATACATGTCATAAATGTACTACCCAAACAATTTTTGAACTAATAAACTTAAAACAATCTTATATCTTATGCCTGTTCTCTACATTTAATGTTACTATTTATATCAAGCTGATCATACCTGTGAAGAGGGATAAATCCAACCACGATTCTAACTGTAACACTATATCAAAATAGTATTCCTGTATAAACAACATCAATAATCCATTATCCATTAAAGTAACTTGATCAACTTACTATTTTGTTTTATCATTCTGTCATCAGGTGATGTGCGAATAGGATATTTGAATGATTGGATTGAATTCAAATTTTCTACAGAATTTACTTTCATAATACG
The DNA here is from genome assembly GCA_944470205.2 of Schistosoma margrebowiei. Classification (NCBI taxonomy): domain Eukaryota; kingdom Metazoa; phylum Platyhelminthes; class Trematoda; order Strigeidida; family Schistosomatidae; genus Schistosoma; species Schistosoma margrebowiei. The sequence continues at coordinate 72,189,238 of OX104028.1, read as the reverse complement.
CATTTCAGTGTTTTTGAATGATCCTATTTTGGTACCTATGTACAAATTTTGTGTACTTGCGACAAAACCAACTGCTGGTCGATCAGGATCTATTGGACAATGATCTACACTTTTCCAGTGTATTTTCGATGGAGCACGTAAATTGTTAGCCTACAAAAGATAAAGATATTTTAAAATTACATTTTATACCACCAAATATAACAGATTATTACTCAATCAGTTACTTGTGAATATAAAAACAGCTTCGTACTGTAAGTTGGCTTAAGCTCTAACCAAAAGTATTTCACTTTGCATAATGAGTTCATATTTAGTGATCCGTGGATCTGACTCCAATTAGATCGTATGAATGCTTGTTATCGTCTATCCTCGTATATAATCATCGACTTAAATCGCGTTAGTCAATAACGGATTTAGATAAGTTAAATAACGAGAATTGACTTGTGAATACATATATTTTGTATATAAAACGAATGGAATAGAGAGAAGAGAAACGACGCAGAGTGGAGATGGAAGGTAAGCCATCTCCCCTTTAACCAAGCGTTAACCAATAATTATAGTTACACAAAAATAGAATGAATAGAATGAGATGTCCGAAAGCTAGAATAAGTTATATGGGCTTAACATAATAATCGACACCACAAATATATTAATAAAAACATATACAGATACATAGAGGACAATTGCGTTAAACAATGTTGGTTTATTATAAGACTAAATCAATTTGAATATTAAAAAAATCATTCTTCATAAATTTACATTTGAGTTTATCAGCTGTATTCCAAAGTATTTTAAGTTTTATAAATAATCAAAAGAGAGATTATCCTAACAGAAATATAAAGTAATGAATACTGACAATCTTTACTGATATTCAAATATCTTTATTCATTAACAATTGTCTAATATAAGTTCACTACTTATTATCTTGATTAAGATCGTATTGTTGATTAACTTTAGTAAAGACGTCAGGTATTTTTTTTTTAGTCAAATGTTATCATGATTACTTCTTGTTCTCTCTTAAAGTTTACATTCAATATTAATCAGTTTAGATTAGATCATGTTGATAAAATGAAAAACAACAAACAAACAAACAAACATATTGATCTTTATTTTTACTGACAGATTAATTCATTGATGATTGAATGCGGGTTTATTTATATATGGTATTTGAGAAAATTAGAAACACAATAGAATGTAAGGTATGTATGTATATTTGATATTCATTGATTATAGTCTGACAAAATTCCCAGTTGAACTAAGAAATTATTTTTAACAATAAATAAAATAATTCACACCATTGACCACTTTATAAAATATCGAACTAAATATTTTATGTAAACGATACATTATACAATTTAAGTATTTAATTAAGTATACACACAATTAAACTAAAAACAATTCTATATTACAGATTTAAATCATGAGTCAGTTGAAGCTAGACCACCATTGAAAACCTGGAAGCACTGGACGGCCGTTTCGTTCTAGTATGGGACTCCTCAGCAGTGCGCATCCACGATCCCGCACCACGCGGGGCTCGAACCCAGGACCTACTGGCTTCGCGCGCGAGCACTTAACCATTAGACCACTGAGCCGGCATCCAACGGTGTTAATGTCTAACTTCAACCAATCCACGAAGTCGCGCCACCGTACACCATTGTCTTCAGTGAGCTGATATGATTTAAATCTGTGAAAATTTCTAAAATCTCCACAAACCCCTTCTGATAATTCTATATTAAACAATTTACACTATGGTAACAAAAAGTCTATCAATGATGATTTCATAGTTTAAGAGCTTGATAAAATAAATGATGTTAACTAAATAGAAGGTTAAAACAATGATTATTCACCTTTTTGAAGAAGACTTTATCTTCTATCATGATTATTTCTCAACGCTAAGTATACAAGTTTACTTCAACTGTAGTTTATGTTTCAGCCTGCCAACTACTTCATTTTTTTGTAAAAACAAAAACTATGATTTAAGGGAATTTCGGGACAATCAGTAAATTTAATTATACATGTTCAATGGTTTATTGAGATTCATTACACTATCACTGAGGGATCCTGATTATGTTATTATTCATAAATTTGATTATATTATTTAAATTAATCTAGTTAAACAAAAAAATTTAATTGAGCTAGAAAAGAACCATTATTTGGTAATAATTTTGTATAATTTATGATCTTTAAAATAATTCTATGCTGTGTCAATTCGTAACCGACCATACATTCAATTTACAAGCAGAAGATACCTCAAACATTTCATGAATAAATGTGAAAAATCAATTTTGCACAATTTGTCATTCATAAAAACATAGATATTTTTACAGTATGTGTATTTACTGAATCAATTCATAATTCTTACATTATTCAAATCTCAATAATCATTATAATTATCACTGGAAGTCATTCAAAATATGTAATTTACCTGTTCATATTGATATAAGATTTATGTATTAGGACAATATGTAAAAAAAACTAACCTGACGAAGTGAACATTCAGCTATTAATCCATTGGATAAACATATATAAACTCCAGCTCGATGTAAAGGTGAATCATTTAGTCCAGGAAATATTTTATCTACAACTTTTAGTAAAGTCACAGCATATTGATTACATGGAATCTATAATGAATTCAATAAAATTATTGTAGAAGTATTCACATTTCAGGTGATTATTTATGAGAAATAAATTTTAAGTGAAATATCATGGGAAGAAATTATATCTGAAAAGAACACTTCTCTACCTTCCGTTTGAATTACATATAATCTTATGGCTGTTAAATGGATTAATTTACTATGCGGAAACATACACTTTCATTTGTACTCATTATTTACTAGTATAAAATGAATTTGAATAATTTTTTCTGGTTAGCGTTTTTTTAGCGAGTTAGTTTTCTACGGGATGTGGACGCTAACCCCATGCCCAACCCTCCTCCTTTATCTGGGCTTGCGACCGGCAGTAGCCCCCGGAGGGACTACAGAACAGAGTGGGTTGGAGAATGCTGGTCGGCGGCCTATGATCCATTGGGAGTAACAGGTGTAAGTAAGTAAGTAAGTAATTAAATGAATTTCAAATAATATGGATTAAAAGTTATCTTGGATTATTTCAAATAAAACCTTTTTGGTTTTCATGACTGACTTGATATTGTAGATTACATTTCTAATGTTTGATCTACTATAAGTGGTTTAATATCGTCGCGTTGTGAATTAAATTTATACAAAAGACCCTGGAACTGGATTTTCGATTTCTGAATACTGAATAGTAAGATCTTTCTGTAATCTGAAGAAAATATTCGCTTCTTCACTGTGCTTCATAGTCAGAGATTTTCCTACTAAGTATGTCCCACTTCTCAAACAACATAAACCATACAATCCTACAGTCCCTTCAATACATAAATATTTTACTGCTGCTATGGGCAACACTGAGTTGACAAGTACATTAATTCTGAGTTTTACTACAGCTATACATCTAACTTGATTATGAATATCAATATTCATGAAGCTTGAGTCCATGACTCGCTACAGTTTAATGTTTATTATTTAGTGAGTTAACATTATATTATAAATGATTTGTCAACAATGAATTATAAATTAACTTTAGAATTATTACAAATAGTCTAGCAGCCACTGTGATTTTAAGATTAATGAAATACCACATAGTAAAAGATGACAAATTGAGCATCGTTGAGTTGACGTTTATGTTGGACGTTAAAACTATATAATTATTAAAGAATTTATAGTTTAAATAATTATTATTCATGAATAGATACTATTTTTGAATAAGAAATAATTCTTACTGTATTGGGTCATAAATTCCATACTATATACTTCTAGTTTTGATTTCAAGATTGTCCTAATCTGAGACTCGTGTTATTGCGTGTTGTTGTACATTGGTTTTGTTATTGAATGCAAATGCATAAAGTGCATAACGTTGGCCCATCTTTCCTTTTGTTTGTCTCTTTTCTAGCTGTACTTACTCACGCTTCTCTAATTGTTCCCCTGATACATAAAGTACCTTTTGGCTAGATGTGAACCGCTACGCTTAAAAACTGTCTGATGTCCTTAACTTTTTTGTTATTAAAACCTATGACATTTAAAACCATAATTACATAATGGATTTAAATTACTTACATGAAATGGTTTAGTTGGGAGTTATATCGAAGACAAATTAGTATAGTATGTAATGGGCGTAAATAAATTTAATAGACTGAATATAGTAAATATATACTTTATATAAAAGAAAATCCTACAACATTGATTGCAACAACAGTTCAAACGGTCAGAAACAAGTAATTATACATTGAGTAAACGCTGATAGTAATAAAATGAGTAGAGTTCAGTTAATAAAATAAGATTGCAAATCTGGAAGATAGTTGAAATAAAACTCACTGATGTAATAAATGGAAGAAAAAGTAAAAAACGTTTAAGATGTAACGAACGAATATTTGTCACCAAGGCAAGGCAAGATTAATAACCATCTCCTTTTGAATTATTATTATTTTCTAGACAGAATACTTATCACCCAAAATAATTACTTATCATTTTGTGATTCTTATTGCTTTTTTAGATGAGGTCATTTTATAAAGAAAACTATTTTTCAATGATATAAATTTCTTCTATTTAAAAATAGTATATATAGTATACAGATCAAAGAATGTATATTTTGTTCAATGTACAAAGGTATTTCTCAGCAAATAAATATAGGTCCTGGGTTCGAGCCCCGCGTGGTGCGGGATCGTGGATGCGCACTGCTGAGGAGTCCCATACTAGGACGAAACAGCCTTCCAGTGCTTCCAGGTTTTCAATGGTGTTCTAGCTTCAACTGACTCATGATTTCAATCTGTGAAAATTTCTAAAATCTCCACAAACCCCTTCTGATAAAATAAATATGAATAAGCACTACAGATTTAAATTTCCACGTATTCTTTTTGTGTACAACATTATTTCGATAGTGTAGTTGTGTAGATGATTATTAGAACTATGTGATATATTAGCGCAATATATTTCGAACGATTTAATCACACATAATGTACTTGTTAAGAACATTTATATATAGAAATAAAAGGTCAACTTGACCAGAAATGGAGGATAATAAGGGAAATAATGTGGAAACAATTTGAACATGTGAACATGTACTTAAATGGTATTTATATAGCACCAAATAGTTCAATAAGAGTGGAAGATTAATATCCAAACACATATCTAAAACAGGTCCTAAGATTGATCTTAACTCGGCTTTTGTGGTATTGTACAAAAGTGTGAAAGAGTGTACACCGAGATTTATTGAAGCCTTAGCCCCTCCGCTCGTTTATTTGAAAATAGTTTGTTCTCCTCTTAAACCTACCTTGTTAATATTAGCTTACTAAACAGAGTGATGAGGTTTCAGATTGTTTTCATATTATTCCTATATTATCCTTATCTCCACTTACCCTCCATTTCTGGTCAAGTTGACCTTTTATTTTTATACATAAATGTTCTTAACAAGTACATTATGTGTGATTAGATCGTTCGAAATATATTGCGCTAATATATCACATAGTTCTGATAATCTTCGTCTTCTTATTACACCATCGAAATATAACATTATTGTTACAATGAGCAGAAATAATAATAACAGCTATTCCAGATGATATGAATTTAAGTATATTGACAAAAATATATTTCCATTAAGAGTTAAGTACACTTTACTAATAAATATAATTAATAAGAGAATTTTAGTTGATATGCTTTTATTAACTTCTTGAAAGTACCTTACAGCTAATCAGAAGTGAATACTATTTAAAAGTCCCTGTCATATTAAAATACTTATATATGAACAAACAAAAAACTCGTTTCGATAGAATTCTCTCCAGGTTCTGCAATTAAATATCCAAATTAAAAAGTGTAACTACTTTTTAGATTATAAATTTTAATCTGTAACTGTAGAACCTGAAAACAGATTGAAAGGAATATTCTTCATCTATAAGAGAATACATTCAAATAAATATGACATTGCCAATTTACATACCAATACACTATATATTATATCTAATTACAATGAATCGTTGCATAGAAATATATCACTTACTTTTCTATTAGAATCTTGTTCTGAACAGGTTGATATATCTTGACTAGACAATGACCAACTAGCTTCATCTATTTTTATGAAGGTTTCTGTAGAAACTCTTATAATTGAATTACTGTCAAATAAGAAATTATAGATTAGAATAATTAATAAATAGTCAAATTTCCACAGTAATTATTTCAAAACTGTAATTTATTTCGATTGACAACAACAAAATATGTACGAATTTTGAAAATTCAAGTGTATTTTACAGAAAAGAATTTTAATGAAATATAATCAGTTAATTATTCACGTTTATTTCTGAAATTAATTGTCTTCTTCATTAAGCATTTTGCTAATCTCAATGTATAACGTTCGTGACTTGAAATTCAGTAAAGTATATCTTTAAATTCATGAACAGATCAATAATGCGTATATATATCATATGTGCCCTTTTTAATATTAAGGTAAGGAAATTGTAGTTTCTTCATTCTCAAACAGTTCAGTTAATGATATGCGGATAAATAAGTAAATATTGTTTATAATCTGTGAACCATCTATTTGTTTATTTATTTATTTATGTTAGCACATAGATATTGGTACAAGAAGGCACCAAATACATATGCGCCACACAGATCTTATCTAATATGTGTGAGGGCTGTGATACTGCCCGGGTGCTCAAACCGAAGCAAGTGGTTTTCTTAGGGGACCACACCCGGAGCCTTCGACCTGAAGGTCTGATCCACAAGACGTTGGAGCATCGTAGGGAGATGCATTCCCATGGTAGCCGGTGACCAACGATTGGTTCATACGCTATTTTTTCCTTTAGGATGCGGGAGCCCATGTTTACCATTGGTTTGGAATCAGGGTTTTCCAACCCCCCCCCCTAGGTGGACTCACGATGTCCACCAACCGGATTAAAGCGCCGGACATTCAATTTTCGTCCTCTCAATTTCGTAAACAACACCCCTGCCACGAGAAAGCAGTGAGTAGGACTTCCCTGGTAGTGGCTATATACGCGTGGCCATGTGATAGCATTTCGAGGAAGAGAGCGGACTCTCCTCACTCTCGGCTGTACCAGGGCATTTGGGGGGTATTCACAGTTTTTTAATATACTCTTGTGGGCCAGAGTAATTTTACATTGGTTTTCAGGAGAACCAGACACCATCCGGACTTTCACATGACAACCCAAACAGTGCAGCTCAACCCCGTTTAACAGGAGAACCAGACACCGTATAGGCTTTAACGCTACAATCTGAATAGTACAGCTCAATCCTGTGGCGCAACCACACATGTACCAAGCACCCTGGTGAACCATTTGTTAATAATTTTCCAACAATAAAAATGTAATTATTTACAATAAATCACCCTGAAACAGTCTAATGAGAACGAAAAGAATTTTAATACATAAAAAACAATTAATCAATAAATGAATTAATTCAAAATTGTACTCAGATTCTGTTGGTTAAAAATAAATAGACTGAAGAAAAATCGGCTAGTTTTTATGAGTAGACATTAGTACCTAGTTTATTACTAAGACAAAAATAAGTTTACAGTAAGCTAGAAAAGGTTTCCAGAAACTTCTTTGTGAACATTGGATAGAGTTTCTGAAGAGACCAGGTATACAGAATCTCACGAAGTAAAGGAAGAAAATAAGTGTATAACTGACAAATATTTTTTCCGCAATTCAAAAAGCTTTATTGAGTAATCAAAAGTAAAGAATATTTGAGTAAATGATTGTTTTCAATAGTTGCATCAGGCTCAGTATTATTGTATTATATTAATCAATCATAATGTAAAGAAAAATATTATGTTGGTTTAATTGGAATTATAGTAGTGAGAAAATAATGTGAAATGAGACAGATAATTATGAATTCAGTCATTTTTTTGGAACGAAGATGTACATGAAAGGAAGTTGAGAATAAGAGTTTATAATATAGGTTAGGAAGTTCTGACAAGATAAGCAGAATGAACAAATAGTGTGATTTTGGTTAGTTAACTTTGGTTTCCTTAATTTGATCCTAATGACTTTGCTAACATCAACTGTTCTGAATTTGATATGAAGCTGAAAAGGATCTTGTCTTGACTAAGTGTTTATTATCTGTCAATTAAGAAATAACGATGCTAATTTTAGATCTATCAACCTGTTTTCCCTAGCCATCCTGATAGATGTTCATCAGAATAACAGATATGGCTATCCGAGTGTGGCTCAAGTAATAATCATTTAATTTAAATTAAACCATAAGAAATAAAAGGTAATACCTTTAAACTACTTCGAATAAACATATAAAGTAAGACTAAAAATTGTAAAATCTATTGCAAACTTGGATTTTCCTATTCATTTATTTATAACAATCTACCCAATGCACAATTTATTCGAAATTATCAAGTTAAACGATGGTAATGTTATGGTGTATGCTACTTATATTGATATAAGTAGTATATGATGCGAGTCAGGAATGTAATGTCTGGCAACAGAAGATGGGGAAGATCAAGAAAGGAATAGCGCGAATAGAAAGCAATTATTATGGAAATGCAAGAACAACGAAGTTCGGGACAATTATTGAACATTTTGCAAAGTATTATAGTATGGTTTTTCTATTTTACAAAACTTATTATTAACTTCAATGATCTCTGATATCGAATTAATCTCATTGATTTTAACATACACTGTGGTATTTAACCTAAATAGCATGGAGATGAATACCAATGAGATATATTGTATGGATTTAGGATACTCTTTAGACTTTGTTGTATTATCTAAATTATAAAAAGTGTTTAAATCTTAACGAATTGCATAAAAGAGATGTAACAGTGAGATGATAGCTAAGTAACATATTTTGAAGTTGAATATATGTACACTTTCGAAAAAATAACCATCAAACCTTAGCGTATTAAAGAACATAATAGCAAATTTCCATGTATACATATATCCATTTGATTGATGAAGTTTTGTAACCCAAGTGGATTATTTTAGAGAGGTTCCGTTCTCTGAGTTGGATGGATTAGCTGTGAGATTTTCATTGTTTTCTTCTAAACGATATGAGTGCAAACTTCAGGTAGAAGTGACATATTCGAATTTCTCCATCTATGACTGATATTAAAAAACTGATCCAGTTTATAAATCAACTAGAAATGTCATGGAAAAATGTACGATCAAAAACAAGGTCGGAGAATGACAATTAAAACAAATGGGCAGACAACGACAGGTTAAAGACCCACTTCTACCTGAATTTTGTGTTGATGTTGTTCAGAAGAACGCAGAAGGTTTCCCGGTTAAGCCATTCAGCTCAGAAAATAAAGTTCTACCAGAGTTCTTTGGAACTGAATATCATTTTTCTAAAACCTTTTCAGCTCAATAATTATTCATTTTCTCACTTGAAATATTTCCCATGATTATCCAAGTGATCTGAAACGAGTGATCGAGTGTCGTGATGTTTGATAGAAACAGTTTATAAATGCATTGCTAAAGCAGATAACCACTATGTCCATTGTAATTGTTTTTAACATGTATCCAATTAAGATACAATCAATGGCATCAGATGCCAATGTTCAATAGTTATTAGCATCAACCCTTTATTTATATCCGTCTAAATAACAGTCTTCAATGTCACAAATTTATGATATCATTATATACTTAAACACTTCATACCAACCTTAGTATTATCATTAAAGATTGTAAACAGTGGTGATTAATTTTTTACCAAGGCGTCATGAAATAATACAAAGGCAATATAAAGTGAGAACAGATAAGCAACAAGAGTTGTGTGGTTTTATTAACTCAGGATAAGTAGTAACAACTACAATCAGCTACTTGGATAAGCCCGTTTTTCATATTATCATGAGATTGAAAGACTATAAAATACCATTGATGGCATAATAAACTTTAATTGATTACATCTGATATCGTTTTCCACAATATAAAAGTTGCAAAGTATGTACACTCACTTTATTGCAATAAACAAACTGTTTGACGATGGATGAACAGATATTTGAACTATACGACTCTTCTTTGGGAAATTAAAACTCTTATGTGTTGACATCCATTTAGGATGAGAAATGAAATCTGTAGGATGAAACCAAAATATAGCTATGTAGATTAGTATGGAATTTCTATGGTAAATGAAAGAAAGCACAAAATACATCCGAAAACATTTTTGATGATACATCAAAATTAGTCAAGTAGATATTTGAATAACAGAGAAAACTGTATTGCATAAAAAGTACAGTATTACACACGCTTATTATCCATAAAGTTACAAATGAGGGTGATTTTAAATACCTGGTAAACGATCGTTTCATAGTCTTGGAATTTATTTTCGTTACTTTAAAGTATAAATTATTAGGCATATATATTTTATCAGAATGGGTTTTGTGGAGATTTTTAGAAATTTCACAAGTTGAAATCATGAGCCAATTGAAGCTAGACCACCGTAGAAAACCTGGAAGCACTGGACGACCGTTTCGTCCTAGTATGGGACTCCTCATCAGTGCGCATCCACAATCCCACCGCCCCCGCGGGATTCGCATCCATTAACACCGTCGGATGCCGTCTCAGTGGTCTAATGGTTAAGTGCTCGCGCGCTAAGCCAGCAGGTCCTGGGTTCGAGCCCCGCGTGGTGCGGGATCGTGGATGCGCACTGCTGAGGCGTCTCATACTAGGATGAAACGGCCGTCCAGTGCTTCCAGGTTTTCAATGGTGGTCTAGCTTCAATTGGCTCATGATTTCAACTTGTGAAATATATATTTTAGTTGATCACTGATGGTCATTGATATGTTGATTATTCAGCCAATTATATTTCATGTGAAACTTGATAACCTGGACTAGATCCCCATATTCTAATAATTAGAAATTCATAAGAGAACGAGCAAATGTTCAAGAATGAGAGTTATTGAATCAGAGTCAGTGAATACTGTACAAATTACATTTTGTAAACCTAAGATTAATATATGAGAGATATCCGTTATTGATTAATCTCTGTAAGGCTTTTGTTCATTTATGATTTATAATTAAGTAAATTCATAAAGAAATCGATTGCATTGTCTTTTCATGTTTAAGTACATGAAGAATAAATCATCTCATTTTACAAATACTACTTCAATTTTTCCTGCTAGTTTAGATTAGCTAAGCTTTTGTCACCTGCTAGTATTATCTCTTCAAAGTTTTCACAATCGTATCTTAGGAAAAAATATGCACAATGGACTTTGTAAATCTTTCAGTTGATGCAGATTAATAAATATATTGAAGTAAATATTTCAAATATGTACAACCTTGGTAGTATTTACTCAACGAATTCTTACAAAACACTTTTTCTCAAATCCATTTACCGTGTATTTATAAATGTTGTGTTAAGAATTCATTGAACCTGAACAGTTCAATAAATTTTTACCATCTGACACAATCTTAAATACTCCTTATTTCTAAAATATACAAATCAGAATAAAATATTAGAATTGTGGATTGATTAAAGTTAGACACTAACACAGCTAGATGCCGGCTAAGTGGTTTGGAGCTTGAGCGTTCGTGTTTGAGGTTGTGGATGCACACTGCTGAGGAGTCCCATACTAGAACGAAGCAGCTATCTTATGCTTCCAGGTATTCACAGGTGATCTAACTTAGATCAACTCATTAATTCAATTATTAGATAAAATATTTCTTAAAAATATCCATTTGATATGTATCGTATAGTTTATTATTAAAAAGTTATTTTATTGATAATACTGAACATTGTTATGTGTAACAAATTAGCTATACATAAAGAAGAAGAAGAAGAAGAAAAATAATGGTGATTTACAACATAAACAAATCGAATGATTGTTTTAAACTAATGACTCTATATCGATAATTATGGTGATCACAATACTTATAAATCAATATTCTATTCGCTTTTCATGCATACACATAGACACTAACACGTATACAAACAGAAATTTACACAGTTAAAATATGAGCTTGGAATTTAAGTTTTGTTTATTGATTTATTATTATATTATTATTATTATACAGATTACTAATATAATTTTTTTTAAAGCATTATTACAGCATTCAATGTAGAATACGATTAGTAATAGTGTATAACAAAGACATAAACAAAACAAAAACAAACAAACAAACATTCTTAGTGATAATTAAACAATTATTGCTTAAACTATTGAATAACATCAGTCACTACTTGATAATTGTGAATTATTATCCCAGTTGTAAAAGATTATTTATTCACAATGCAAATTTAATACAAGATTGTTTTAGAAAGTTTTTTTTTATCGCACTTCAAGAGCATTGACTTATGACATATTATAGGTTCATATTGTATTAATCTAATTGTTAGAGACTAGAACTGACTTCAAAAGGGTAATGTATATTACTCCGATTAACTTTTTTATAATGTTGACTAATTCTTGATACAATATTATTTACTGTTGAATTGGTTAAATACTGTTGTTATTAAGATGGTGAAGATTTGTAACTCAACTGGATGATTTTAGTGTTTTATTCTTTAAGCTAGATGATTTAATCATGTTAGCATTGTGTATTGTTGAAACAAGCTAAAGATAACGAATTTTCATTTAAAAGTTATTGAAATATTAAGAGAGAAACTCTTAATTAACAATATATAGCTTTACAGAATTAGGTAGTTATGATTATCTAACTTATGTAATCTTGTGATGAAATCTGATTTCCCAAATCCTTGTCAGAAATGTAAAATAACAATCGATCACAGTAATTGAATATTATTATTATATCCCATAGGGCTATGTAAGAATAATCAAACTCAATTGCAATCAAATGTAGCTACTCTTAGTTAAACTTTATTAAATTTTGAATGATTCAACTGACTCATGATCTTAACCATTGAAATTACTATAATATCCACAAAACCCATCTGATATTAATCAACATATGCTCACTAGTGACTGGGTTCAAGAGGTATATCCTGGAGTTCTAGTGAGAAGTAGTGACCAGTGGGGTTCAATCAGGTCTGTTGTGAGATAGTAACTCATTGAAGACAGTGGTGGATGTTTCGCTCAATTTCGGGAATTAGCTGAAGTTAGACATCAACACCGTTAGATGCCGGCTCAGTGGTCTAGTGGTTAAGTGCTTGCGCGCGAAACCAGTAGGCCCTTGGTTCGAATCACGCAGGAGGCGAGATCGTGGATGCGCACTGCTCAGGAGTCCCACAATAGGACAAAACGGCCGTCCAGTGTTTCCAGGTTCTCCATGGTGGTCTAGCCTCAACTGACTCATGATCTTAACCATTTAAATTTTTATAATATCCACAAAACCCATCTGATATTGATTCTTATTTGTTGTACTTTCTTCAGATGGTAACTAAAACTAGTTAGCTTCACAAAATTCTGACCCCCTTTACAAAGTTACAGCAATAAATTGATTACTAAAATGAAATAGAAATGAAAAGATTTAATATATAAAGTTACTTATAGAAAAAGATTGAAATTAAAATGTATTCAAAGATGAAAATGAATGAAGTATCAATTCTCAAACTAATAAATGACATAGTGTTTTTATAATGAGATTAATATATAAAAAGAAGAGTAAATGAAATATATTAATAAATAAAAAGATAATAAATAGAAAAATCTTGACTTTTGGTTCAATCGGAAATCTATGAATGTTTCATTAAGTTTGAACCAAGTTATACAATGTATATCTGAGGCCAAACATTAGTAACAACAATTTCTACACAAACGTTACATTTTGAAACAACTTTTAACTAATCAAAAAGTTACATTACAATAGTTTATAGAAATTTGGTTTATTTCTATTGTAGGATAATTAAAACGTAGAATCAGCATGAGTTAGGTTAACAGAGTTCGGTTTGTAATTGTCATTATTAATGCCTCAATGAAATAATTCAATGTTTTTCGTATTTTATCATTTTTGGAGTCAGCCAACGATTTCTCCCTCATACTCTGGAGATTGAGTACCTGAAATCGTAAATGTAACTAGCAACCATTTTTCTTTGTCATTTTCAATATTTCCAGAAAAGTTAAATTACATCTTAAATGTCTGTTTAACCATCATTTATGGAGGAACAAAGTAACTAAAAAAATGTTTCAAATTATCACAATTAAAATTTTTCATTTATTCATGAATTATTATCAAGTTATGATTCAGTATTCTGAAAATCTAAATGGTAATATGAACTGTAGTTTTAGAAGTAGTCAGGTATAATTTTCTCACTCCCATCAACTTATTAACTAAAAACCAATTCTGGAAATTTCACAAACCATATGGTGAGATCAAAAGACAATTCTACTGAGGATGCATAGGTTCTAAAAAAAACGTCCATTGTTTTTAGATTTTCCATAGTTTCCTAGGAGATACTTATTCAATATAACTAAGGGGATATTGAAAAACCAAACAACTCTAAGTGATCACGGCTCATTATTGGGCAATATGATGTCACAGTATATTATTCTTTGAAAATAAAGGAGTTAAGCTAACTACAAATCTGTAAGATGATTTCAGAGATAAAACATATTTGGAATATGATAAAGTAGAATCTTCCTACCCCTTGGAATTTCAGATTAAAAGACATCAGTTGATTTGTGAAAAGGAAATTATCAGGCAAAAATAATGATCTATAAGGAAATATTTGGTTGAACAAGAGATTTAACAGCAATATCATAAAAAGTCGAGTATATTATCTCTGTACACAGAACTCAGTGATCAACTGGTAGCATATTGTTTAATCAAAAGCTCAACAAATTTATTGCTTATAAACATTTTAATTTAATTTCTATAGATAAACATTCATCAATGTTAAACCATCACTGAAAAACTAGAAACAATGGACGGCCATCTTGTCCTACTGTGAGACTTCTCAACAGATCAACGACATTTGATATGGTTTTTATTATAGAATCTTTATCAGTGTAAACATTGTGCTATCCTAACAGGATTTTCAAATGACATTCACATCTAAAATTAAGGTTGATAGTTTGACGAAAACTGATTAGACCGCCATTTTTCTTCGTAAAAAATGATTCATTATTATTTCATAAACCATTCATTTTTCATCTTTTTGTTTCAATGATAAACATAAGACGCTAAATTAAAGATCAAAAATGATTTTCCTATCTCATTCAAGAAGAATATACATATAGATGTTTGGTAAACTATAGTTCGTACTTCGTAATTCAATAAAAATTTGATCTTAGATTACTAGTAGTGTCTTTCATAAAACTTGACAAATCTATGATATTTTTCCACAATTAGAATGATCAATATTTTCAATAGACTTAACAAGTATCTAAGATTGAATCGAAATTGAATTATGGAACAGTTTTTTTTTTAAAATTTATTTCGATTACATACATTTTTTGAAAATATTGATATGTGAATATTTTAAATGTATAAAATCAATTCACTTAAATGATTAGTGGTATTTTAGTGAAGATCGCAAGAACGTATATATATCAGTATAGGGGTTGTGGAGATTATTAAGTTTTTGATTGAGATCATGAAACAATTGATGTTAGACCACTATTATAAACCTGGAAGCACTGGATGGTCGTTTCTTCCTATTGTGGGACTCCTCGGCAGTGCGAATCCACGAGCCCACGGGGCTCGGTCTCAGGGCCTTCAATCTCGTGCTCGAACGCTTAACCTACTGGACCACTGAGCCGGCATCCAATGATGTTAGTGTCTAACATCAATAGGACGAAACGGCCTTCCATTGCTTCCAGGTTTCTAGCGGTGGTCTAACATCAATCGGTTCATAATCTCAATCAAGAACGTATATATAGTTAAACCTACCAGATTGAATGAAGTCAATAATAATGTTAACTTATGACTTCTAAATACTATTTAACTGACCATATATCATTTTTGGGGGAGTCCTTTGGTCTGCTACAATAGTCATATATTATTAAAGATAGAAAACCTTTGATATAATTCACACAAGTGTTTAAATGAACTCATAGTGCTTTTTATGCTACAAAAACTTTGTTAAAATTTTACTAAAATTAACAGAGAAATAAAAGATTAACTAAATCTGATTATGGACAAATTTTTTAAAAAAACAGAGTAAATGATAACATTCATTAAAAACATAACACCGAAATCCTTCATGAGAATGACACCGAAATCTTAATGAATGGATTCAATCAATCGGAATAGTAATTCGGAGTGTAATTCAATATACATGAAAAGTTATTTATGGATAAACACGGGAAAAACTTTGTTCTCAATTTCCATATCTGCTTATACTTTAATCACTATGGTAATCTATAACGATCTTTTTTAAATTTCTTAAAAATAATCCAAACTGTCGAATTTATTAACAGACGGGGTTTTGTGGAGATTTTAGAAATTTTCACTGATTGAAATCATGAGTCAATTGAAGCTGGACCACCATGAGATATCAGCCCGCTGATGACAATGGTGTGGGTTGGCGCACCTTCGTGGGTTGGTTGGAGTTAGACATGAACACTGTTGGATGCGGGCTCAGTGGTCTAGTTGGTTAAGCACCTGGCGCGTGACTGATAGGTCCCGGGTTCGAATCTCGCGGGTTGCGGGATCATGGATGCGCACTACTGGGGAGTCCCACACTAAGATGAAACGGCCGTCCAGTGCTTCCAGTTTTTCCATGGTGATCTAGCTTCAATTGACTCATGATTTCAATCAGTGAAAATATCGAATTTATATTATTCACTAAATTATCAGTATAGGGTTGCGAGGATAATTAAGTTATTTATTGAGATCATGAACCGATTGATGTTAAACCATCAATGAAAACCTGGAAGCAGTGTGCATCCACGATCCCGCTCGCGCTCGTGAATTCTCACTACTGAAGAGCCCCACAATAGGACGAAACGATTGTCCAGTGCTTTTAAGTTTCCAATGACGGTCTAACATAAAAATTGGTTCATGATCTCAATTGATAATCATTAAATTATTTAACCAACTGAAATAAAATAGCTTACCATCAATATAAATAATTTTGTAATTTGGTACATTAAAGTTCAATGATTCTATTTTGAATAAAATAAATTCGAAAATTGTCAATATATATAAACAATGAATAAATAGTTTAGGATATTTCATTGATGAAATAATAATTATTTCTATATTATCTTTTATAGAAATAAATAAAAATCTTTTATATTTTATTTAAAATTTAAAATAGTTGAATATAATATGTTGTCATGACAAATATCACAGATATATCATCATTTTGAAACTAATCATTCTACTTCATATTAAATATCATTTTGTATAAAACAGAATATCTTTATTAAATCCTTTGAAAAATTTCCATATCCTTTGTGTTAACACGTAAAAAGGTGTTTTGTAACAATTAAGCATAGATTAATCTTTATATATGAGAACAAATAAGAATATAAACATATCTATGGATACATACAAACAAATATCTCAACCAATGAGATTTGAGATTATGTCATAGATTATTTTAGAATTATTACTTATGTCACATACTTCTTCAACTTATAAAATAAAAGAGGAATGTGTATTAAATAGTCAAACTTTAGATTTATCACTTGAATTAAAAGAAGAACTTGATTCCTTGAAAAAAAAAGTTACAAATAAATAAATAAATAATGAATTCAATTAGTTAATAGAATTTTTTCAACTAGTGAATCATTCCATCTCTCTTTAATAAACAAGCATCTCAGTTTCATTCACATAGGTTTGATGTTTATTGGTATGTAGAGAGTAATAGTAAAGAACTTACAGAGAGTTCCAACTGGAGCTGAATGAATGAAAAGTAATTCACCTCAATAAACAGGAAAATATTCATCTTTGATGATGATTATTGTTAAACATTAAGAACTTAGAACATTTTAAAGTAGTCACTCATTGAATTCTCGATTGATAGATCAGCGACAAATGATTTGATTTAAGTTTTGAAGATTTTCAGTGCTGTTCTGAAGTGTTCCTAAGTAGGAAAAAAAAGTGAAGACGTTACTATTTCCCCTATAGTTTTTAGACTTACTTTCATTGAATAATTTTACGATATTTTTCGAACAAAATTAATCGTTTTGTTATGCATTACGATTTTACTAATTACCTGTTAAATACGAGATAAAATTGGTATTTGCCAGTTTTTGTACAACACCTAGAATTCTATTGAATTTCGAACTTTTCATTTAACTTTTGCTTGATAACATTGGTTTTACTATCCAACAACAATGACTTTCACTCTGTAAAAAACCTAACACCAGTCACACTGGCCTTGATATTTACCGCTGAAATTGGCTTTACTCCGTCACTCTAAAATTCATTCTTTACGTAATATTGGCATTATATTATATACATTAAAATCTTCGATATAACTCTCGATAAATATATGCCATGTTTGCACGAGTTACAATTGATTGCGATCTTTTTGATTTTCTGCTTTTGTCATTGAACGCAAGCTCATAGCCTTATCTTTTAGCTCTTCACACAATACTGCCTGAATAATGATAGATTAGCAATCTGAAGGCATTTAACTATTTTATCTATATAAACGACTAGCATGTCTTTGGAGTCAGGTCAAGTCATTTGTTATTCTTTGGGTTCGAAAACTACTCGCTTTTCAACTGCATGCATAAATCTATATCTTTTTCAAGGAATAATCATTTTTGTCAGCACGGTTTCACAGAACGGGGATCAAACTTTTCATCGGTTTTACTGGCAGTAAGATATAAATCTAAGAGGTACATTAAGTCTACCGTGATTAATTAGGAAGTCCTGAAACTTTGTGATTCGCATAAAAAAATTATTTTTAGGTTAGCTAATGTAGCCTATCGAAAACGATCGAATAAGTATTTTAAAAATATCTATTTTAGCGTTGGCTGAGTAACAGTTATGTTGTCAGCAGTAAGAAATGTAATATCTATGCAACACCATCACGTCGGTCTCACCAGTTTCGTGCCTATAGGTAACCCTCGTGCTATTGATAGAATAAACCAGACAAGTAGTGAATAGGTCTTTATTTCGATCTTAGCGCAGTCACAGTGGAGCGTGGAATTTTCTGTTCAGACAAACAAAGGCTTTCAATATTCAATATAAAATAATAGGGAATATAACGCTTATACAAAATAACGAAGTGAATGAATACTTGAACAATACTGTTTTGGCATATGCTTGGTTGTTTGCGGTCAACTCTTAACCAACCAACATATGCTGTTACATATTAATATGTGTGGGCATATCTCTCTTGTAGGTTTCCTAAATGACAGTAACTCTTATCTTAACTTGATGTTAAAGATACGTATCTGACTTTATTCATCTCTGTGTATCATATTTATTTTTTGACCCAAAGTAAGTTCATTACTCATATTTATTTATTACTGTGATTTTTTAGTTTTATAATTTCTGTTTCACGATATTTCATTGACCGCATTCATTTTGTTACACTTTGCATTTTGGCCCCGTCAGACTAATTTATTCTGCTCGATTGCTTAAATTTCAGTCGATTAAACTAGTCTATTCCTTGGGGATCGAAATGTACTTCTCTTTCGTTAAAAACGTTTATTCGCTCTAGTAAGCAATTAATTTGATATTGCATTATAATTTATTTAATTAGCATCTTATAGTTCGTTTGTACTGAGCTTTCGGTGTACAAAGTGAACTATAACCTATTGAAAAATCCGTTCAGCGATTCTGGGCCTTTTGTATATTTTATACTCAACGTTTGTTAAATTAGAACTACTGATATAAACAAGCTGTTGTATTTTGATCTGCTGGCTGTTCTAAGCTCATCTCTCAGCGATTCTGCGATGTTTTTGTGCAATAATTATCCTTTTGTACCTTACTCCGTGCATTTCGTGAATCCCAAATACGATGCTTTTAGTTGTGTTCATTAATTTCTGTCTAACTTAAGTTAGACTGTTCTGGGAATTCTTAGTTAGCGAAACAATTTGACTACTTCTAACTCCCATAGATCCTCCAGTTATACAGACCACTCTCACGTTCTAGGAACTTTGCCGTAGAAAAACAGTTATAAGACTGTAAGTAGACCCGAAGAAGAGGTCTTACTTTTGAAAGGGGGGACGTGTTGGAGTGATCCAGAAAATTGATTGCAAAAGACAAGCAAGCATCAGGAAACACTAAGAAGCGTTTCATCCAATCAACGTTCACTTGAAGTTTTAGCCAAAAATATCAAAGAAGTGAAACATCAGATGAAGAGGTTCTGATTGGTGGATTACTACACTGCTAATATGTTTAGTAGCATTACAGAATCTTCGAGCAACCCAAGGACATTTAAAATATGATGAAAACCCTGTATTTTCTGTATTAAAATGAACCTTGGAGTAAAGTACTTTTTCCATACTTTGCGTCTTCGCTCTCGTTGTTCAGGTCGCTGTATAGTTTTAGCTTGGGGGTTTTGGACTAGCTTAGGAAACGAATATAGCGTTCGGTTCGCAAGACTTATCAACTACTATCAATTTGTTTCCATCATCTAAATAAACACTGACATATTCGTATGTTTATCATTTCTTTTAAACAGAAAACCAGATAAAGACAAGTTAGCTCTTCACAAAACCTCGACCATCAGTATTGTTAATTTTTCTGTCACTCATTCTAGTGTTACTAACCCGAAAATCTGAATCATTAGGCTGCAAATATATCATGTAGTCAACCATTTTTAGACACGGAAATGTAAATTTGGCTACGCAAATTAACTCTCATCAGACGAAGTGATAGAGGGTATACGTGGCGATTTAACTATTCAAATAAGATAAACTGCATTTAATAAGACAAACATTAGTCGAACCAGTTTCATTAACTGACCGACTTTCCAATTAGGCGAAAATTGGCAATAGAAGTCCATCATAGTTTAAAAACCATGTGAAACGTTTAGCGGAGGATGAGAAGGTATATCAATCGTTGCCCCACCGGCTGTCGCCCAGTATACAAAAGACTCTAGCGGTTGGAAACAAGGAACTCAGATGAACAGAAAACCGAATCTGCGACAGAACAGTGCAAACAAGTCGCTCTTCACATAAAACGATAGTAGACTACAAAATCGTTGGGTTAAATGAACAAGTGGATATTTCACTTCCAAAGTGACTAAGTTGACACAGAACGACAGACCACAAAAGTGGTCACAGGGCAGATCGTATACCATAATTCTGTCACTTTCCACAAAACGCAACCCACTAGATATGTTGGTATCGTTTTATGCGTCGTAGAAAAGCCAGAAGATATATACATATAGGTTTAAGGCGAGATGACCAGGAAGCGATATAACTGATCGTTGGTGACGACCGCTACATCCGACGTAACTTCAATAGATGGTCGTTCGTTTTACATACAGAATCGAGTGACGAGCTCACATTTCTCAGTCGGCTCGAAAGATGACATCAGTGTTGTGTGGTTCTCAAAAGAAAAGAGGGGGAATGTTAGTACGTACTGGTACTAAGAGCAGCAAAGATGTGAGATATATAAATTATGGCAAGTTTAAATTTATGTTGAATGTTCATAAAGATAGCCCGTATTTATTGGGAAATGGCTGCGGTAGATGTATTCCGGCGGCAAAAACAGTAATAAATCGCTCATTGTTTGTGGGCTTGATAGTGAAATAAACCATGAAAATAAGTAGGGTAGATCATAGCAGATACTAATCTGGTGAGCCGATAGAATATAAGAATACCAAATGACGAAATATGAATATGCCTTAATGAGCCGCAGTATAGTAAATAGCGTCTGTAAGCTACTAATTGATATGCATTTACGCGGTATGAAGTTTCTGTTTGTTGGACAAGAATAATCAAGCCATAAAATGATAAATACATCAATGGATGAACTAAGTATCTAACTTAGTTGAACGACTCAAGCTCTTATACGGAGCATTTACCAAAGTCAGTACAGCAATGACATGGACATGCTCAAATCGTATTATCTTCTCTGCACAATTCTCATTTATCCATTTGGAGGATCATTTCATTGTGATCATAAGAATCATAATATTCTCATTTTTACATTATTGTCATATTCGACCTCTGAAAAGAAGTAGTGGCCATTCTAGATTACCGAGACACTACCACAATCAGGCAATTACGTACGCTTAAAAGACTGGAATGTTTCTACAGACAGTTCATACCAAACTGCACGTCCCTTATGAAGCCTCTAACCGACCACTTTCGGGGAAATACAAAATCCATCACTTTGGACGACGCCACAAGAAAACCATTCTCCACAGTTAAGGAACTTATCGCAAAAGCAACCACGCTAGCGCACCAGGACACCTAAGTAAACATTAGTATCGCAGTGGATGCATCCAACTCGGCAACTGGAGGAGTCATACAACAATCGGTTAACCACACATGGAAACATTTGGCACTCTTCTCACACAGTTGCTAGGCCCCGAATCAGGGTATAACGACTTCGGTTGGGAACTCCTAGACAGGTTTTGTGTTGCAAGACACTTTCAATACTCTGCTGAAGGCCGAGAATTCACTATTTACACCTACCACAAACCTCCTACTTTTTCTTTAAGCTCCTCTTCAGACAAGTACTCCCCTCGAGAGCTTCGACAAGCAGACTACATTTCGCACTTTACTCCACACACACGAGCATTGCGTAACACTCAACAGATTCACTAGAACATCTAACGTCATTATGTACCTCCCTTTCGTTCACTTTGTACGCTGGATTCCCGCCGTAAACGCAGTTGTTCAAGGTCAAGCTAGGGAGGAGAATTTGAGCGGTCTTGATTTACATACTTTGCTAATTTTCTCGATTTTCTCGCTTATATGGAATCTCTAATACCAGTCATAAACAAACTACAGGACGTTTTTAACACAGTGGGTTCTGAAACAATACAACTGCCTCAAATCGTTGTTTTGGGAACACAGGTAATTTTCCACAGTTTATTTTTTCAGTAAATTTAATGAAGTGCAACTTAGCTTTAAAGTTAAATTCTGTCTCATATGTTGTGAAAATATGATATGAAATTTAATTTTAATTTGCTCGTGGAAAGCTCTTGTGTTTTCACATGTTATGTTTCTCGTCAATAAAACTTCGGATGTAATGGGAATGTTTAAGATCTTGGAGATTGTCCTCTATATGAACTAGTTTTTTGAACTGCTTATGACGTTATGGTTGGTTCCTCTGTGTGTTCACTGGGTACCTTAACAAGGGCCAGCTTGTATTTTCTAATTTTTCTGGACGGGATAGAATCTTTCGCTTAATAGGCTTATGTAGCAGAGGATCACCAATGTCCCTAGGTAATACATAGGTATATTTAACGCCAAAAGGGGAAATCTTAGTAATCTGAAATCATGTCATGGATCCTTAAGGATATGTTTGGCTTTCTCTTAATAGACTCCTGGGAAGTCGCTTGAACCAACTCATCAGAGAATTTCAGAACGTATTACTCTTGGTATTTTTTGAGGATCAGTTTGGCGGAAAGGAATTCAGAATGTTTGGACGGAACAATTTTTAGGACCTAAAATCACACTTATATGCAGGTGTCCTGCGTTTGATTTTTGAGCTGTATGCTTATCCTCAAGCTTTTAGTTTTAGGACAAGGTCTGCAGTGTTTTTCTAATTTTCTGATTTCTTTTTTCAATTTTTACTCAAGTTAGTCAGTGGACTGAAAGCTTCCGTCATTTGATTTTTCAATATAAAACATTTAACCCCTGTTATTACGCTGTTTCCAGCTTTTGAGCTGAAATGTTCACATCCTCTAAATTTTTCTGGCTTACTTTTAATGAAAAGGGAAGGCATATCAAGTCTATAATCATTTGCTAGCGCCTTATTCATTATGATCAAGTGGTCTGCCAGTCTATAATAAGGTAGCTTACTATGATATAATTCTTGATTTCATAGTATCAAAGGTATATGACAAACTTCCACAAACAAGTAATAGCAGTAATAGGTACTTGATGAAATCCGATTCTGTAGAGACTCTATAATAAATATTGTTAGTAAGCTTCACAGCCCCTAAACGCAGCTTCATACCGAAGGATTAGTCTAAAGTCTGCGTGCAAAGATGAAAATAAAGTAGTTTACCATGTTTCAGTTTCAGTTTAGGAAGGACAGGAGGCCTGATGGCCTGTGTTAGTCCTGGCGATAGTGGTCCCTCAGTTGATCCAACTTTCTTTTGAAAGAATCGACGAATAGAACCTCAACCACGTGCTGAGGTAATGAGCTCCACTCGTTGATGATTCGATGGGAAAGTCGACAGTCAGTTGACAAGTAATTTGTTCTAGGCTTGTAAGTGTCCTCGTGAATTCTCTGTTTTGGAAGACAAAAAAATTAGGGCATATCAGGTGCGAATTTATCACTAAGCAACTTGAAAACTGTTATCAAGTCGCCTCTAGTTCTGCGATATGACAACGAGAAAAGGTCCAGCTTGGCCAGTCGAGCTTCATACGGAAGCTTCGCTACTCCGGGAATCAGCTTAGTTACTGTATTTTAACCTTCTCCAGAAGCTCACTGTCTTTTTTTAAGCAGGGGCTAGCCCCTTGTATGTAGTACTCAATTTTAGGACGTACGAACACTGTATACAATGTCAAAAACGTCTTAGCATCGATATGACTAAAAGTCCTACTTATTAATCATAAGGTTCTAAAACCTTTGACGACTATTGCATGGCAGTGTCTTTAAGTCTTGGCTAATGATGACTCATAAGTCATTATGTATCCGGACGACAGGTAGATCAGTGTCATTCATCGTGTATGTATCTGTACCTTGATGATCGACATGCATCACAACGCACTGGGAAGTATTTATCGGCAACTGCCAGGTTTGAGACCATTCAGATAATTTCTTCAAGTCATTTTGGAGTTCTAAGCTGTCACCCTTATTTATTTATTTATTTATTTCAACACATAGATAATGGTACAAAGAGGCACCAAATACATATGCGCCACACAAATCTCATTCGATTTGTGTGAGGGCTGTGATACTGCCCGGGTGCCCAAACCGAAGCAGGTGGTTTTCTTAGGGGGCCACACCCCGAGCCTTCGACCTGAGGGTCTGATCCACAAGGCAGTGGAGCATCGTAAGGAGATGCAGTCCCATGGAAGCCGGTGACCAACAATTGGTTCATTCGCCATTTGTTCCCGCAGGATACTGGAGCCCATGTGCACCATTGATTTGGAATCCGGTTAAAGCGCCGGACATTCGCTTTTCGTCCTCTCATTTTCGTAAACAACACCCCCACCATGAGAAGGCAGTGAGTAGGACTTCCCTGGCAGAGGCTATATACGCGTGGCCGTGTGAGAGTATTTCGAGAGGGAGAGCGGACTCTCCCCACTCTCGGCCGTACCAGGGCATTTGGGGGCTATCACCCTTACATCGTATCGTTCTCTATATCTTGACATCGTGAGCATATAGTAAGCCCGATGATGATAGGAGACGGGAAATGTTATTTACATACAAGAGGAATAGCACTAGCCCCAAAACCGTACCCTGGGGCACTCTACTAATCACAGTTTCCCAGCTAGATAACTTTGATTTCACCCATACTCTTTGTTGACGCCCAACTAAGAAGTCTTTTATCCACATCAATAGATTGCCTACATTAACGAGATTTTTTAACTTATATAACAGCCTGTTGTGCGGATCCTTGTCAAAAGCTGAAATCAATGTAATAAACGTCTACAGGTGACGTTTGGTCCTCAAGGGCGCACCAGCTTTCACGAGCGACTAATAAGTTAGGGAGATAAAAATAAAAATATTCTGAAACTGTGTTGCTTCTCTGGAAGGATCCGATTTTCATCAAGGTACTTAAGCAGCTCCTTCTGAATAATCTTTTCTAAGATTTTAACAACCACACTAGTTAGGCTAACGGTCGGTAATTCTCAGGTTTATGTTTCGTACCTGTTTTGAAGACAGGACTTACTATGGTGTTCTTCCAGTTTTTCGGTAAATGACCCTACGTTACGGATAGATTAAAGCATATACTTAATAGGTTCGAGACGATGTTAGATAATTCCTTCAGTAGCCTAGGATGTAATTCATCGGGCTCCGTGGATTTACCTATGTCAAGCTTATTTAGTAGGCCAAAGACATCGAGTTCTTTAATGGTCACGCTATCCAGTGTATGTGTGGGAAGATTTGTATGCGCTGACGGAAAGGGTGCTTCTATGGTATATACATTGCTAAAGTAGTTTGAGAACACTAGTGACGCGGCAGTACTGTTTCCCCATAGAGCAGGAATATTTCCTCTTCTCTTTGTCCTTCGGTTTATATAAGAATACAAGCGTTTAGGACATTCTATGGATTCCTTAACAATCTTTTCTTCGTACAACTTTCTAGACTTACGGAGGGTTGAGGCACAGGTATTCCGGACTTTTCGATACTGGGGTTTAGTTTCATCAGTCCCCAGTAACCTAAATCTATCCCACATTTTTCTTCTCTTACGGAGAAGGATGCAGACCTCCCTACTGAACCATGGTGGGGAGTTTCTCGGCCCCCTTGGTATAGTCCAAGGGATGTGGGGTGTGGTAACTTTTAAGTATGAATTTCGAAATGCGTCCCAGGCCATTTCAACTGAGGACTCTGGGTCTATTGTCCAATCTACTAACGATGCTGAGTGCATCATATCTGGTATATTTGCTTTCCACTTGCACTGCATGCCGCTTTCAACGAGATAACGACAACCCGAACGTTGGCAACTGCTTTTTTTTACACTGTCCAGTCATTTAAAAGGAGCCCTTTTCAAAAAGGAACGAGATGCTATGATACTCAGAAACAAAAAATTCAATGACTAAAAAGTGAAGAACTGTAGATTGTTAGGACCAAACGTACTAACAGATACAATTGAAAATAAGGTACTTAATAGTACCAACGACAAAACTAATTGAGAGAACGGTAAAAACGGTACTCTAGTCGAATACTTTAACTGAAATGAATTCAATTAAAGTGAAAACAGTAGTCTTGATACGTAATAAACGATCAAAACAATGAAATTTACTCAGCGAGGAAAAATACCACTGTCCTTTTTTAAATAGCGCGCGATAATTAATGAATTAAATTTCATTTCAGTCTGTTTCGCCTTCACTTGGTGGTAATCAGATTCTTGATTTCATCGAAATTTATATACATCCAATTGATATACCTTATACAACATAACGAGGAGGTAGTCAGTGTATGACTTGTCGTGGTATGAAAGAAGGCTGTACAGGACCGGGATCTGCTGATCATTTACGATTCCCTGGTTAAGGTTTAAGATATAGTGTAACACTGGCTTGAAAGGCAACCAGATATGGCTGAAAATAGAAGCCAATGGTGGTTCTGCTGTAACTTTCTCTTACTTTCTTCATATAGGTGTGAGGAACTTGTTTAACCGAAAGAATCCTTTCTAGTTGTATTTTTCGTAAGTGAACCGCTCCTGTCATTATTACCATTGTTACCACTATTTTTTCTTTCATACACTAATTTCTATTCATTTTTGTTCGTTTTTTATTATTCTCACCTTTCTTTATCTTCACAATCTTGTTTTATTGCGCCTCATATATATTCTGGTGCCTTTTTGTACAAATGTTTGTGCTTAAATAAACAAAATAGATAATGGAACCCGTAAAGTATATTATCAGTCACTACCAGATGTAACTATAGGCTGTATGTTATTTTTTAAATCCAGCCGAGTAATCGTATAAAAATCCAGTAAATCTTTAGCTCACCAATTCTGAACGCTGTCAATTTTTTGCTCAATAATTTTCCTATTATTTATTTCGAGAAGGCTTATACTGAGAGTGTTTAACTTCCAGTTTCTAAATCCCTGGTTCCAACCTCTCACCACCTTAGGTCTGAGCAATCGGGCAGTATCATTAGCCTTCACAATTCGAATGTGGTTCTTACCCCAGTACCTGGTGAATACCAATTTATTTTTTTAATGAAAAATTTACATACCTTTGTCTAATCGCCAACAAACAATTGGTAAGCTTTACAATTACTGTGACCACTAAATTTGTTCGAGGAACACATTGTTAGCAACATGAAATCATTAACTCCTCGTCCAAGTCGTATCTACATGCTCAGATTTCCTGGTTTTGGAGGCTACTCGAAATCAATGGTTGGTCAGTCAGTCAGTTACAACATAGGACCAGGTACATATATGCATCGGTCCAAGTTGCCACACTTCATTAGCACAACACGATGAATACCGAATTTATAGTTGTTACTTCAATAATAGTAATATATAAAAGATTGTGCACAAGGATATGATGCAGAACGAAAGAATCAGTTGGTAGAAAGAAAGGTAGAAAGTAATTCTAATCTCGCGGTTTAAGAAAAGACAGAGTGTATACACCCATACCATTGTGATCGATTCTGAGCCATATCACCAAGAGTCTCCAACCATTAGTTACGATAGTCACATGGACCCCAATCAAGTAGTTTGCATCTGCCAACATGGCTCAGATCAAAAGTTAGTGACTTCAAGCACTGATGCCACGTTTTGGTTTGGTCACCCTCAACTTTCTTCCAACCATCTACAACACGTGTTGGCATTGCATGTCGTGGTAATCGATGGTTGGGTTTGCGTAACACTCTGTAGTATTGAACATCCAACATTAGTATTAATTTTGCTTTAGTGTTAGTTATTTGAATTATATTAATTGTTCACTTATTCTTCATGATCCTCACAGTAAAACGGCTATTTTTCTCTCACCCCCGAGTTTCTAAGTGAATAAAGGGAATAAAGTGATTTTCTTTATAACTCATCTCTTATTTAGAGCTCTGGGAAGAGTTCAGTCCTTGAAAACTTAGTTGGTCGAGATTTCCTCCCTAGAGGACATGGAATTGTGACGCGGCGACCACTTGTTTTACAACTTATCCATGTAGATGAGTCAGACCATGCTACACGGGTCGCTGAAGGTGATGGTACTTCAACCGAATGGGCAACATTCCTACATACAAAAAAGATATACCGGGATTTCGATGAAGTTCGTAATGAAATCAAAAGCGAAACGGATCGGGTTGCCGGGGCTGGAAAAGTATGTTTCGTTTCATTTACTTTCAATATGGCATATATTATTTTTACCTTACACTGTGTAGTTGTAGCATAAAATGTACTGATAAATGATGATTCGGTGATGATTTTTTGGAAAGTTTATAACTGGAGAGAAATCAGCACTCAAAACAATTGACCATCACGTTTTGTTCTCTTGTAATTTGTTCACAACGAAAGTATTGAACACAATATTCAAGGAATTAAATTAAAATTCTAAACTTGATGAATAAGCACTAGTAGACCAGCGCTTACTGACTTACGCCTGTTAACCATCGTGGAGGGGTATAGGCTACCTACCAGTATTCTTCAACCAACTCTGTCCTGGGCTCTCGTTTCCAACCATTTCCTATTATTATTGTTATTATTATTATTATTATTATTATTATTATTATTATTATTATTATTATTATTATTATTATTATTATTATTATTATTATTATTTAAACAAAAGGGCACCGAATACATATGCGCCACACAAATCACTTGATTTATATATGGGCTGTGATACTGCCAGGGTGCCCAAACCGAAGCAGGTGGTTTTCTTGGGGGGGGCCACACCCGGAGCCTTCGACCTAAAGGCCTGATCCGCAAGGCAGTGGAGCAACGTAAGGAGATTCAGCTTCATATTAGCCAGTGACCAGCGATCGGTTAATTGCCATTTGTTCTCTTAGGATCATGGAGCCCATGTGCACCATTGGTTTCGTTTAATTTTAAGAGTTTCTACTGCGTTATCACTTAATTTGTATTTCAAATCTCGTATAGACTGTCATGCAGACTTTCCAGTTGCACTCAGTTTTACTAGGCGTTAAATTTTAACAATTCTGTTAAAATTATTATATTACTTTTAGGCTGTAAGCTCCGAGCCTATCAACTTAAAAATATTCAGCCCACGTGTTCTCAATCTCACTTTGGTTGATCTTCCTGGCATTACAAAGGTTCCTGTTGGTGATCAGCCTGAGGATATCGAAACATTGATCAATGATTTATGTCTTCATTACATTAACAATCCTAACAGTATAATTTTAGCTGTTACACCGGCCAATGCAGATATGGCTACTAGCGAAGGTCTTAAGCTGGCCAAAACAATCGATCCTGATGGTAAGTCGTGTCATATCTACTTGATAGAGCATAACACAAGTAAAATATGTTATCCAATTATCGAACAAGCTAAGACTGAATAATGTTTTATAATGGGTGAAATTACTTATAAATCTGTCCTTGATAATTTGAGATTAAATTAACTCAGTTTTTTCTAGATTTTCATGAAATTTCATCGATCATATTTTTAATTTAAGCATTTCAATGATAGATATTGTTAATGAATGATATTTAGTCTGTAGTTCAGTTGTTTAGTGCATAATATCATGGCAGTTAAAGTCATCTTCATTGGGATCCAGGTACACGTAGTTATTAATTTTATTAAAACAACGTAGGACCTAGTACGTATATACATCGGTCCAAGTTGCCATATCACATTATCACAGTTAGATGAAATTGTTAGGACGAATCCTAGAGTAGTAGAGGTAGTAACAGTATAAGTGGTAATAGAAAAGATTAGCATCGAAGATACGATCCAAGGACATATAAATCAATGGAATAAAGAAAACTATGAAGAGTTCAGAAGCTTAGAATCTGGGAGAAGACAGAGAGTGAATGCACCTACTTCACTGTGAACGATCACACGGATCCCAACCAGATAGTCTACACCTATTAACATGGTTTAATCCAATTGTCGATGACTTGATGGACTGATGCCATGTTTTCGTTTGACCATCCCTAACTTTCTTCCAGCCTGCTCCTACACCAGACAATAACACCTGTCAAGGTAAGCTTTGGCTAAACATGCGTAACACATGTCCAAATCACACTAGTTGATGAAGATTTGCTACCTCATTAATCGACTTACTGTCTTCACCCAATAACCTACCTCCAACCCATCTTTTGCTTACTAAGTAGTACACGAGCAATGCTTCTAAGACACGTATGATCGAATACTAATGAACTACTACACAGTAAACTCATCCTTTGGTTGGTAGAAGAATACATTGCTTGCGCCACAGATTATTAACTATAAAACATTACAAATCCCATCGCTACCTGTTAAATATATTATAAGAATCAAATACTGTGTTGAATCATTTATGGTGGAACTAGTATATACAAATGCCAATCAAACATCTCAGTCCCAGATACCAACGTATAAGTGTACAGACAATTTTGGGGTTGGGAGGATAATTTCGCTTCTGATAAACCCACATATCGTTTCTTCGAGTCCCGATTGATAAAATTGAGATCCAGTGATACTTTTTGGTGAATATTTGTCATAATACTGAACAATACAAAAACAACAAGGTTCACAAAATAAGATGAATTTATTATGCTTTGAGGCTTTTTATCATCTGCTAATATCCTAAAGTGATAAAGAACAAAGATTTGGGATACTTTAGTTAGTACTATTGGGACGAAAGTTTGGGATGCATTAAACTGTTCGAACAATAATGCACAAAAGTTGTGTTAAATATTATAGTAGAGATAGATGCATATATTATGCGTGAAAATTT
This sequence comes from Schistosoma margrebowiei, assembly GCA_944470205.2. Lineage (NCBI taxonomy): Eukaryota > Metazoa > Platyhelminthes > Trematoda > Strigeidida > Schistosomatidae > Schistosoma > Schistosoma margrebowiei. The sequence goes on along the minus strand of OX104028.1, from coordinate 72,157,695 downwards.
AGTAATGTAAATTAGGCTAAGTGAGCGAGATCTAGTGATCATTACTGAAATGAACAAGTGGTTACATAATTAACTGACACGTTTAAAAGAAATCAATTTAATAAATGGAAGTTAGTGTTTGGTCAGAAATGAAATTATACGTTAGGTGCTATTGTTTCTCAATAGTTATTTCTTGCAGAACGAAGTATTTATTACCCTCTCCTTTATACACAGGTTTTAAACGTTTGAGGGGAATGACCTCTCCTAAGTAAATAAATCGTGATGTTTCTCATTATTGACTATCCTTAAAGTTTTAAAAATATTCACTTTTATCCATTATTCATTAACTGGAGATATTTACGTATTATGTTTTTTTAATTTTGTTTATTCCACTTAGGCCGCCGAACTTTATGTATTCTAACTAAGTTGGATCTAATGGACCATGGAACAGACGCCCACGATCTTTTATTGGGGCGTGTTGTTCCAGTTAAACTCGGCATAATTGGTGTTGTCAATCGTTCTCAAGCCGATATTAAGGCGGGTAAAAATATTGACGAGGCATTACAAGATGAGGCCAGTTTTCTGCAACGACGTTATCCATCTCTTGCTAGTAGGAATGGCACCCCATTCTTGGCACGGACATTAAATAGAGTATGTTATAACACTATTGTATAATTTTATATATGTAGGAGTTTTAACTACGCTGTGCTAGCTGCTACCAAATAAAGTACTCTCCAATCTGTAAATCATCTGTAATTGAAAAAATATAATGTACACCACTTCCGTTGTATGTGGGTTTAGCGTAAATCATAGCAACTAAATGAAACATTTGTGTTCAGATCTTTTAGTTCTGTTCATTCAACTGCGAACTGTATACTAACGCGTTTAGGGTGTTGAGTAGTCACAAGAGAAGTAAAGGCAGAGAGAGAGTTAGTAATATGGACAATGAATGTTTATAGAAAACACTCAAATATCTGATACAGAATTCCTACACCTTTTTTGTAATAAACTTCCAACATTCATAAATCATTAGACACTGAAAAAGTAAGAAAACTGCAAGGCGAATACATGATTTGTTTTAAATTAGTTTGTGTACATAAACCAACATCTATTTATTTCGTTATGATCTGATATGGTATTTTGTAGACTTCTAGATCAGCTGTACAATTTGTTAACAATTTTTGTGTTTGTCTAATCATATTAGAAAAAAAGTGTACCCTTATAGGAAATTAGTTGTTGTTTAGTTATTAATTTGCTGAAAGATGTTTAGACATATTCAGAATTTTGTAGAAATTCAGGATTTGGATTCATCTATCGTATTATTGGCTTGCTCGAGACAGTGATTTAAATAAGCTCAATATTTACTTTTCTAATAGTACATACTTCCTATTTTTTTAATTCTATGTAAAGTGGATGTATAATTTTAATTTCATTAGTCGATGCAGATTTTATTCATGAACTTTAGAGCAATATTGTTGCGTACTTACTCCTGTTACTCCCGATGGAGCATAAGCCACTGACCAGCATTCTGTAACTCACTCTGTCCTGGGCCTTCTTTTCTAATCCCATCCAATTCTTGTTCATTTTTCTCATGTCTATCTACATTTCCCGGCGTAATGTGTTCTTTGGTCTTCCTCTTTTCCTTTGGCCTTGAGGATTCCATGCCAGGGCTTGTCTTGTGACGCAGTTGGGTGCTTTCCTCAATGTGTGTCCTATCCACTTCCAGCGCTTCTTCCTGATTTCTTCCTCCGCTGGGATCCGGTTTATTCTCTCCCACAGTAGGTTGTTGCTATTAGTGTCCGGTCAACGGATCCGAAGTATTTTGCGTAGACAACTGTTAACGAACACCTGTATCCTCCGGATGATGGCTTTCGCAGTTCTCCAGGTTTCCGCCCCATACAGTAGAACTGTCTTGACATTTGTATTGAAAATCCTGACCTTGGTGTTTGTTGACAGTTGCTTTGAGTTCCAGATGTTCCTCAGTTTTAAATATGCTGCTCTTGCTTTGCCGATCCGCGCCTTCACATCTGCATCAGATCCACCCTGTTCATCAATGACATGTAAAAGTTTTTACATCTTCCAAAGCTTCTCCGTCAATTGTGATTGGATTGGTGCATGCTGTATTGTATCGGAGAATCTTGCTTTTCCCTTTGTGTATGTTGAGACCTACTGCTGCAGCTGCTGAGACTGCTGCTACACTGGTGCGATAGAAGAGCCAGGTCATCTGCGAAGTCTAGGTTGTCCACTGTATCCCATGCTTCCCCCCAGATGTTGACATCTTCATGAATCAGTCGATCACGAGGAGAAAGAGAAAGGGTGAGAGTAAGCAACCTTGCCTGACACCGGTTTTTACTTCGAACAAGTTTGTCAGCTGTCCTCCATGCACTATTTTGCAGTTTAATTTATCATAGGAATTCTGTATGATATTGACTATCTTCTGAGGCACGCTGTAGTGTCGAAGAAGCTTCCATAGTGTTGTCCTGTCCACGCTGTCAAATGCTTTTTCCTAGTCAATGAAGTTGATGTAGAGTGATGAACTCAATTCAATTGTTTGTTCCACAATGATCCTTAGAGTTGCAATTTGGTCTGTACACTATCTATCCCTAAGGAATCCAGCCTGTTGGTCTCGGGGTTGGACGTCTACGGAGTCCTTCATTCTGTTTAACAATACCCTGTTGAAGACTTTTCCTGATATTGAGAGAAGAGTGATGCCACTGTAGTTCTCACACTTGCTGAGATCGCCTTTCTTTGGTATTTTGATCAGAAGTCCTTCTTTCCAGTCTGTTGGTACCTGTTCTTCATCCCAAATCCCGCTGAAGAGAATATGGAATGTCTCTGCAGTTACTGCTACGTCTGCCTTCAGTGTCTCTGCTGGGATGTTGTCTGATCCCTCTTTTTTGCCGCTTTTGACTTGTCTGATGGCCATGCGGATCTCTTCAATTGTTGGTAGCTCAACATCGATTGGGAGGTACGTGGGTGCTGCTTCGGTTTTGGATGGGTTTATTGGGTCTGATCGATTCAAGAGTTCCATGAAGTATATATTAGTCGTAGGTCCTGCATTAAATGTGTTTACTTTCTGCGAGATTGTATTTTGAATTTTTCAACATTGCGTCACGCTAAACCACCTTGTGAGACCTACAAAAATAAAACTTTATCTTAAAATTATAAAACCTAGTTAGAAATATGTCATTAATTCAGAATCGATTACCAAAACAACCAATATAATCAATTATCATAAAATTCTACTGTATAAGGTCAGCTCACTGAAAGCTCAATCAGGCATTTTAAAAAAGGACAGTAAATTCATTTTATCTAAATTATTTGCCGACTATATTTACTACATCTGGTAAGTCTCATTTTATGATAAACATTAATCAATACTATGTATATTTTGTACTAGAAAACATACTTTAATAAATTGGAATTTTGTTTAATAGTAGTCGTAAACATCAATGCTCTAGGATGTTCTGTTGATTTATTACAAGTCAATGTTACTTTATGATTATGTTTGTATATTATGTTATATTTGTTAAAGCTTTTAATGCATCATATACGGGATTGTTTGCCAGACTTGAAGACACGTGTGAATGTAATGGCTGCACAATTTCAGAATCTTTTAAATACATTCGGAGATGAAATCGAAGACCGAGTAAGTTTATCGCTTTGTGTTTACCCTTCCCTTAGTCTTATTCTTCATGAAGTAAAATACTTTCACTTGAAGTTCCCGATTATAATCCATTTTTAATATCCATTCAGCGTATGTGAAAATATTTTCATGAATTATGCATCAAATGTAAATAATTTCATTTTGTTTCGTAACATGAAGCTTTTATATAAAATGTGGCCAATATTTTGGTTAACTCCTGGACTAATGATAGTTTACTTCCAGTTTTTTTGTTTGTTATTCTTGTATTATCCTCTTTACTTCTATTTTTCTGTCGGGTGATTATTTTAGTTTCATAACATCTTTTAAGGTGAGAAAATAGAAATTCGGGATCTTTTTGCTATTTTATCGACTTCATTTCTCTATTTCTAATATGTTCTTGAACATAGTTTTACCAGGATAATACATTATTCGTTATCAGTATAGGGTTGTGGAGATTGTTAAGTTTTAAGATCATGAAGCGATCAATGTTACACCACCATTGAAAACCCGGAAGCAGTGGACTGCCGTTTCGTTCTAATATGGGACTCCTCAGCACTGCGGTTCCATGATCCCGAACGCGGACTCAAACTCTCATGCGCGAACGCTCAACCTGTAAATTTTTACTTCAACTAGTGGAAACTTATGCAAACTACCTAGATCTAACTATCTATCCATTACATGCAAATTTAAGATAAACGTATTACAAATAAATGTACCCGTTTAACTTGTTGATTTTGTCAACAAATCAACAAGATAAAGGAATTGAAACAATTAACGTCACAGTTACATCAACTAAAATTCCTCTAAACTCGTAAGCGGGTCATATTATTGTAAATTCTGTCTAAAATTTTCAGTTACATTCTGAAACTCACCATCCTTCTTATACAAGGTAGCATTTAGTGTTTCTAACATAGCCTCCTGCATTAAGTTTGTTAATCATAGTTCTATTAAATACTGTCTACGGTGCCTATGATATTAAGTTGGCTGACAGCTCCCTACCCACTCAGTCAGTCAGCTAAAACGTAGGACCAGGCACAAATATGCATCGGTCCAAGTTGCCATACCTCATTAACACAACAAGATGAACACCGGATTCATAAAAGTAGTTAATGCAGAGGTGGTAATATATAAAAAAAAGATTGCATTTAAGGATATATCACAGGAAGAAAGAATAAGTTGGTGGAAAGAAAGATATGAAGCGATTTTAATCTCACAGTTTAAGGGAAGACAGAAAGTGTATACACCCATACCATTGTGATTGATTCTGAGCCATGTCACCAAGAGTCTCCAACCATTGGATACGATAGTCACACGGACCCGAACCAAGCAGTTCGCATCTATCAACATGGCTCAGATGAAAAGTTAGTGACTTCAAGCACTGATGCCACGTTTTAGTTTGGTCGCCCTTAACTTTCTTCTGTCCATCCACAACACTTGTCAGCGTTGCGCATCGTGGTAATCGTTGTTCAGGCATACGCAACACTTGACCCAACCATCTCAGTTGATGAAAATTCACAACCTCATCAACTGTTTTACCATCATTCCCCAATACTTACCCGGTGATCCCAGCAGACGCCAGCAATATTTCTAAGGCATCTGTGATCACATACTAGTAGCTTACGAGTATCTTCTACTCTTAATGACCATGTTTCGCTGCCGTAAATTAAAACAGAACGGACTGCCACGCAGTATACTCGTGTTTTTATTGATAGACGGGTATCTCGCCTTCGCCATAGGTGACGCAAGTTGGCGAAAGCCAAACGAGCTTTTCGAATCTATGCTGAGATTCCATGAGACACCAACCCATTAGGGCTAATCAGACTTCCAAGATAAGTGAAGTTGTCAACGAGTTTAACTACTTCACTCCCTATCCTTAGTTCAGGTGTTGACGCAGATCAGTCCTGAAGCAACAACTTGCATTTAGAGGGAGAGAAGCGCATTCCAAACATTCTGGCATTGTTGCTTGGTGATACCAGAAGACTCTGCATCTTATCAGCGTCCCTGCTCTTTGACTTGTATTAGCTTATAATTTTATTTTACAAGTTCAGAAAATATTCATAATAGGTCATTTAATGTACGACGTTGTTAAGCTGTCTTTGATTAATGCTGTGGTGAATGAAAACACAAAGGGGGACAATCAAATGTATCTGAACACAAAATTACAAGGTCACCTTAGTAAAATTTGAGAACCATACAGTAAATACTTAATTTGCAAAATATCAATCAATCGTCTCAGACTTCACTGTTCCCTCATTTACACACCGATCATCCTCTGTTCTGGTTCTATTTTCGTCGATCTTCTTGACCTTCTGCTGCCAGGTATTTAACTTTCAATTGGTGATACATATTACTTATGTCTATCGACGTCAGTAGCACACACCACAATGCTAGAGCAACATGATATTTCAGAATGAAAAAAGACTGCTTAATTTCTTATTTTCAGGCGTTATTTAACGAGAATAAATATCCTTGAATAAGTATGTTAATAGTTGAGTTTTTGAAATATTAGTTATTGTCGTTTAACGAAGGCTTAGATAACGCATTAGATACTGGATTACTAAGTATAGACCGGATTTCGTCGAAGTACTCAATGTAATAATGTGAATATGTTCATCCATCAGGTCGTCAAAGCCCGTATTACAAACGAACAGCTATCACATTTCTTGAGATAAAACCTGTCTTTGTCTTCGATTTTTTGACTACAACTGTTCTGTAAAGTCGTTTACTATCAATGAGATCCATGAATGCCACAATTAGAGTAAGATTCTGTGGCTAATAGTAATTGATGCTTAAAATCTAATTACATACATAGTATTTAAAGTGGATTTATTATGATGATTGCGTCTGCTTTACACCTTAGAATTCTAAAGAAATTTTATGGAAATCAATAATTCTACTCACCTTCATTGGTGTATTTTTGAGGTTAGCTGAAAACCCCATATATCATAGTATTTATTGTATTACTGTCTCTTCTTGTGGCTAAATCCAATTCTAAATAAATCTATTTTCTCGGAGTTTTATTTTTATAATGGTGTAAATCTTTTTTTAAAACCATGAACTTCATTTATTTCGTCATCCCTTACATAAGTAATACAATGCGTTTTTAGTCTACTTTTAATTTCTCTAACAGTTGACTGGGAAAATTTCGCTAATTAAAGAAGCAAACGATGTCTAAAGTTTTATATGTCACATAAACATGATGACAGTTGGACTGTATTTACGGGTCAATACGAGTGTCGAATTGGCTCTTCAAATGTTCAACTACTGATCTTCTGCTACTCACGTTGCTGACTGTATGTATGTCAGTTTAACAAGTTCCTATTAGAACGTTCCTAGACTATTCAGCCTGGTTTAGCAGTATTGCACTTCGTCAACATTTATAATGACCTTTGGAATCGACTATTGAATTCGAAGAGCCTGTTAGTTTACTAAATATGGAATGTATGGAGTTAAGTGCCATTATATCAGATTGTTGTTTGTCTGTTCAACACACTTCCTGGTACAATGTGACATAAAGTATCTTGGCCCGAAACCGGTTACAGTGGCTCAGATTTTTAACTTAGGATTAGACTTTGTAGCTATTACGCTGTTATTTTGTTTTATATTTAGATATTAATACCTATTCAGGTGCTTCTTTTCCGGATTGTTTCTGTTATTTCTTATATTCTCCCTCTTCTGATACCTTAATATTGTTTTTATGTACTTTCTGTGTGACATGTCTTGATACGTATCCCGTATTATGTAGCGTTATTGAAACTAGAAGTAACTGGAATACCCAGAATTAAAAGTTCGAATTTTAGGATGATAGTTATTTAATACATATCGATTTTTCCGCATTTCTAACTAGTTACAGTGAATGATATCTGTTCTAAAGTGTATGTTATGTTGATTTTTTTCAAATATTACTGTATCTTTGTGAGGACCTTGTGCCCTACCATCATAGCATAGAGAGTAAATATGTTTCTAGTTGATTACACGCTAGATGTTTATCATAGTAAGCAAACAAATGATCCAGATATAAAAAACCATTCCTTCCAGTTAATCCATTGATTTGATTTTACTGTATAACTTGACTGCTAAATTCCAAGCCTACCCGTATATTATACTCAGTTATTAGAATCATTTTGACAGCGAGTCAGAAAGTAGGGGAGATAGAAATTAAATAGGTCATTGATTTTTATTATAATTCACTGGAAATCCACAAATAAAATTTAATGTGAGTGAATCCTCAACCTATTTGTTTGCAAACTTAAAGGTTGAAGTGGGAATTATTTTTTAAAGTAAATATAACGACAGTGATCGTTCATAATTTATATAACTTTTAATGGTTGGAAAAACTTTCAAAGTCATAGCGATTACTGAAGATTCCGTTGTTTAATCAGGATTTGTAAAAAAAAACTAAGCAACTAGGAAACTAATCTACACGAATTGAATCAATCGATACTATTTGATAGTGTTTTGTTTGAACACACATAATAACTAAGCCTTCCAAGCGACAGACTGTATTTTTGAAGCAATTCTTAACTCAATAACTCGTGAAGCTGGGAACAGTAATGAGAACTAGCATATAGGATACTAGCAGTTTCCATTTTAAATCAATCGATTCAATTTAAAAGTAACTGTAGTTATTTCCGGCTACAGTTAGTAAGAAGATTGGTCTGTCGCTCTCTAACTTTATTTTTGGAGGATGTAGCATACTATATATATTCAATATTTTAATGAATAAGAAACTTTTCATGTATGTCAAAATTCGAATTCGCCCAATTGAATCTTATGTGGTTAGTTGCAGATGTCTATGCCAGTGAGGAATTAACTTGTGAATATATATTAAAACCCAACTTTTTGTTATATCGTTGCGAAGATTCAGAAACCCAACTATTCTCTCTAAGTTTATTTATTAGAACATCACTTACTGTATATTTTAACTTTATAGGGACAACTTTTGCTGCAGATTATTACAAAGTTTAATACTGCTTATTGTAATACAATTGATGGAGTTGCGAAAGACATTGAAACGACTGAGTTGTGTGGTGGCGCTCGTATTTGTTATATATTCCATGAAACCTTCTATCGAACATTGAGTAAAATCGATCCTTTGGGTGGTTTATCTACTCTTGATATTCTAACTGCAATACGAAATGCTACCGGACCAAGACCTGCTCTATTTGTGCCAGAGGTTTCTTTCGAATTGTTGGTAAAACGACAAATCAGGCGTTTGGAAGAACCGAGTTTACGATGTGTTGAATTAGTCCATGAAGAAATGCAACGCATCATTCAACATTGTGGTGCTCAAGTGAGCTATATATTAAATCTCGATATTTTTCGGCGTTATTCTATTTTCGTGTAACCATTCTATATATTTGGAAAAGATATTGTAAAACTGCTATTTAGGTGTTTACCACTATAATTGTATACGTTTCCTATCCTTTTGTACGACAGTCATTGGCTTATGGCTGTAGCATTTTTGACAGCCCATATTAAGTGCCAACTTTTTTTCTATCAATCAATCTAGAATTCAAATATATTCATATGGATAAATAGTGTACGTTGAATTTCGATCGTTGTTCAAAAATAACAATTAACATGGAGAAAAATGAATTTCTGACGTTTTGCTACCGAGTGTAAGTCGTCGCTTCAGACAATGGATGAATGTAATTAAGCTAACATAACATTTAATTATTATTACGCGAAACGTCTGAGATTCAATGTTCTATTCATTAGAACATTACTAATATGTTTTTTTATTATCATAAACGATGCACCCAATACTGGACTTTTTTTATTTCTTGTAATTCAACCTTGATAACGATACAATTAAAATACAAACATTTTGACCAGAACTTTGGCAAATTATCCGATTTCTAAGTAAAAGTATTCAAATATCTATTCATTTTTGCAAAATCAATAACCATTATTCAAGCTTCTCATCTATGAAAACTTGTCTGAAAACAATATCGTTTGAATACTTCAGTGTTACCTGTTAGTAAAAAACAAAAATAGCTTTCCATAATAGTTAGAAGCAGGATTTGTGAAAATACGATACGCTATCATTCTTTGTTACACTCCTATGTTTCATTTCTCCATGATTTGTTCAATTTACTCATTCCACTCCTTAAACATTATACTACTATGCACCGTACATTCATCTCTGTTTTTACCTTTCAACAAACTCTCGAATAATAGTAATTCAAGCAGCTACTGATTCTAATTGGAAATCACAAGTACAACCCTTTCAAATAATTACCACGATAAATCCATCAGTCAATCATAATCAAAGTTAAAGCCAAACAAAATCTGCTTCATCCCAAGTTATCATACTAAAAAAATTCTTTGTGCATTATATACGAATGATTTAGTATGACAAATAGGATAATTTAAGGATAGTGAATTTACAAAGTAATAGAATCTAAAGTAGGCTTACTAACCTGTGTTGGTCGTCCGCGACGGTGCATCAGTGGGTTAATAAATGTGTTTGTGAATAATTCTTGTTGCTAGTGCAAATAGAGCTAGTTAGTGGTATAAAGCACTCTTAGACACAAATTTACGTGTTGAATGTATTCGGAGATCTGTAGTCTTGTTTACTTCATTCTGATCAGAAAGAGTTAATACAGGTGTGAATTCTACCTAAAAGTTAAGTCCTAATTGAAAGTAGATTGTAGAGTCCTCATGGTTGATGTTGTCCAATTGTCTATAACATCTAAACATTTAATTTTGTATGTAAGCATGGATTTGTATTCGACAAAATAAACCCATTTTTCTAGCTAGTGGTCCGGCACATAATCTTAGTTCATTCGGTGGCGTTTAATTCAATAATCCGATCTTGTAAATAGCGCCCAACAATCGATCAACATCCATAATTCATTCATCATTAATCCCAAACCACAAAACAACTAGATTCGTTCAGTTGGCCGAGCTACAGGTTATTATTTATCAGTATCCAATTATTGTTGACATTTATCATTGATTTCCTTAATGGTTATACTAAGTTGTACAAATTCATCTCAGTTTTTTCATTTACCTATAGCAAGAACTCCTTCGGTTTCCGAAACTGCACGAACGTATAGTCGATGTGGTCACTTCTGTATTGCGCCAGCGCCTGCAACCGACCAATCAAATGGTTACTAATCTAGTCGCTGTTGAGTTAGCCTATATAAATACTCGACATCCTGACTTTCTGGAAGCGCTAAGTACACATCGACAACAGGCTCCAGGATTAGAGAATCTGGTAATTTTTTTCTGATTTCGAAATTTTCTAATGTCCATTTTAGAACTTTAAACTAATTTCCTATTAAATTGTGGGTCACTTTTCATACTGACACTATTTTTTGTAATGTATTAATGGTTTTTGTAATTTGTTTTCTTTTTATTAGTTCGCTTGCTTAAAAAGTCCTGCTTGACTTTCACCTACTGGGCTAAGAGTTTGAATCCCACTTTTGTTTAGGCAGTTAGGTAACGTCAGTAGCCTTCACAAAACTGTATAACTCAAAGCCGAGCACATAAATCTGTATTTAGTTATTAATTAAAATTGTGTCCATTATCTGTGAATTTAATATATCTCTGTTAAATATAGTTTATAGCTTAAACACTTAATAATTGTAAAATAAAAAATCTCAGTTTCATTTAGAATGTTAGTTGTATATTTGATAAATAGTTACTCTAATATTATTTTCAAAACAACTATAGACATCAAATCTTGATTTTACTTCATGACCTATTACGTAAGTACTGCATCAAAATTTGACTTATTTTCCTTTATCTTAATTTATTTTACACAATAAATCGATATATCTAAAGTCTTTCTATTGATTCAGAACTAAACTTTATCTATTGGAAGTGCTATGAGCGCCATATAGTTCAATTAAGAAATTACTAACAATCAATGAAAAACTTGTCAGTATTACCATCACTATCATTAAACCCTACAAATTGACTAGAATATTAAAAACAACTTTTCCTTATACTTCTTGTTTACAGTATAAGTGAATATATTTCATTTAAAAAGCAGTCTATCTTTTGATGACAAAGACTGCTAAAATCAATCGAATTTTCGCTTCAATTTGATCTCAATTAATAATCAATTACGGTTTTGTCCAAGTTGTTAGAAATTCAGTGGTTGATTATTGATTATATAATAGTGAATTTATCGAAAGGTTATGCAACCTAAAAATAGTCGAGACACAGAATTTTTTACAGTGAATAATATTTACCGATGTTCAACTAGATTAGGTGAATCAACTGAATTATTTTTTTGTCTATTTGTTATGTCAACAACAATACGTTAATAATGAAATTGTGTATGCCGTTCTTTGGAATTTCAAGTACCGATCGGTTGATGATATCGCAAACCGTTATCGAAACGTTATTTTTCAAATTGCTTGGAGAATTCTTGAAAGTCAATAATGAGTTTACTTAAGGTCACTGCTTTGTCGTTGGCTCTCCAATTTTCATGTAGTTCTATGGTTGGTTTCGGTATCTCTACAACCATTGTCCTCTTTTTATGAACGTTAGTGCATGATTCGTTTTCCATATTGGATTAATACTGTTGTATCCAAAAGTTTAATCATTATATACGCTTTTCGTTCATACTTGGACCGTTTCTGCTACCTTAACGTGGTGGTCGGGCTTGCCTTTCGTAATGAACCAATCGAACTATACTGGCTGGAACAGTCGTTCTTCAAGGTCCTACCATGCCAGACAGGTCGGTATGACTAAAAGCAATAAACCCAAGGTTCGGGGGCGAAGTCGTACTGCTGACTGTACAGAGGTGTGATAGCAGTAAGGTGTTTCCTTCAGACAACCAGCATGACAGCGATGCTGCCTTCCACAAAGAGGGCCCATAAAATGCACACCTCGCTTTATCCCACAGATATCCGTTTCTGGCGGTAAGGTCTCAACAAGTACGGAGCTAACATGAAAATTATTCACAAAATGGTCGTACGTAGCCGACCTTAAGCAGTTGTTTCTTAGGCAGTGCGGTCACGCTCTCAGGTCATTAAGACCATCCCTAACCCAATTTCCTTTTCAGGTACCTCTAGAAGAACCCTCCCATAGTGTGGGAAGCCGGTAAGTGATAACCGCCACCATACCTCTAACAGCATTCAATATCGCGGTATTCATAATCAATATCCCTCTTCAATTTCTATCATTCTTCCTGCGTCGACTTCCAACTCTAAACTTCCTCTTTTGATCCCCTCCTCCATCCAATGGATTTCTACTAGGTCTATTGCACTGACGGATTCTCGTAGACTCATCCTGTCAGGTCCTAAACACGATGAATAACGAAGTCGAATCAGATCTAGGTTAAAGAAAAAGTTTAAGTAACCACCGTTAGCAATGACGGGCAACGAAAGCAAAAGAGAAGGATTAGTTCGACTAACATAGCATCTAAAATACTGGCCTCAGTAATTGTCGGACGCCTAACAGAGAATCGTGAACTGCAAACACGAGAGAATCAAGCTGGCTTCAGATCTGGTCGTGGCTGCATCAACCACATATTCACCATTCGTCAGGTTCTAGAACACAGACATACTTACCGGCGTCCAACAATGGTGGTCTTTCTTGACTTAAAACCAACATTTGACTCCGTAGACCGCGAGATTCTGTGGCAGTGTCTGTCATTGAAAGGCGTACCTCAGAAGTACATAAACCTTGTGAAGGCTCTTTACTCGAACACTACTAGTCGAGTGAGAGCTTATGGCGAACTGTCATTTGATTTTACATCCTCAGGTGGTGTTCGTCAAGGCTGTCCATTTTCTCCATTTTTGTTCACATTCATCATAGACTTACTGCTGAAAATAACGTTTTCGTCGATTGGATTTTCGGGTATTGATCTCCCATCAGGAGGTCCACTTATCGACTTAGAATACACAGATGACATAGTTCTGTTTAATAAAGAAGCTGATAAAATACAGTCTTTTCGTAGCACTGGGCAACAATCTCAGGATGTTTGGGATGCGTCTCTCCTCCTCTAAATGTAAACCGCTGCTTCAAAACTGACCTGTGTCAACATCTGAACCAAGGATAAGAAGTGGGGCAGTCGAACGCACCGACAAATTCACTTATCTTGGAAGTCTGACCAGCCCTAATGGGTTGGTGTCTGTACATCGATTACCACGACGCGCAACGCTGACAAGTGTTGTGGATGGACAGAAGAAAGTTAAGGGCGGCCAAACCAAAACGTGGTATCAGTGCTTGAAGTCACTAACTTCTAGTTTGAGCCATGTTGATAGATGTGGACTGCTTGGTTGGGGCCCGTGTGACTATCGTAACCAATGGTTGGAGACTCTTGGTGACATGGCTCAGAATCGATCACAATGGTATGGGTGTATACACTTTCTGTCTTCTCTTAAACTGTGAAATTAAAATTGCTTTCTACCTTTCTTTCTACCAACTAATTCTTTCTTCCTGTATTATATCTTTATACACAGTCGTTCTTTTATCTATTACTAACATGGAGGTAACAACTATTAATTTGTTGTTCACCTTGTTATGCTAATGAGGTGTGGCAACTTGGACCGCATATATATATATATATATATATATGCTTGGTCCTACGTTGTAGCTGTCTGACTGACTCGTATTAGGATTTCGGGTGTTCCTATCTGTTGTTACCTCAGACTTTAGAATATATGAATATTCACCAACTTATAAATGTACTACTTTTTGAGCTCAGTTTGTTTCATTTGGTATTGTTAACATAAATTTGCTAAATCTTTTTTTACCTGTTTTATTTTCTCCACTTGTCTAAAATTGACACTTACTGGCGATTAACATTTATGACTGTGTACACTTTTTGTAGTTATTTTCATCGATATCATTGTTTTTCTTTTAAATAAAACTAATATATTTGTAATATCCCAATAAGTAGAAAATTAGATTTTCTGACGTTTCGTGACTTTGTGTAAGTCACTTCTTCATAGAATAAATAACCAAATAAAAATTAATCCACGTTTATTCTCTGAAGAAGTGACTTACACTAAGTCACGAAATGTCAGAAAATCTAATTTTCTACTCATTGGGATATTACAAATATATTATTTATTTATAACAATCAACCCAATGCTCAATTTATTCGAAATTGTTTTTCTTTTATGTTCGTTTTTCAAATATAAATATTTATTTTTACTAATTGTGTTCTACTTCATCAGTCCTAACCAGTACCTACCAGCACTACCCTTCTATCTTGAAATGTCAATTTTTCCGTTTTAATTACATACAATCATAAAAAAATTCTCTGACGATATCATGTGAAATAGTGAACGTTGATGTGCGGCCATTATGTCTATTTGTCATAATACTTTATTTTGATCAACAAACCTCTATACTTATAGAGACTTACTTTTGTTAGTAGGTTTCTCATGGTTTCGTGACATTAATTCATACATATTTCTTGCCTCATGTCAATGATTGGTGTTTCCCCAGTATCTAAACCTGTTACGTTTTATACTGATTTTTTTGCCAGTCTCTTAACGACCAACCGGCAACACAGGGATCAATTTCAGGATCTTCACTTCGTACCATTACTGCTTCACATCTGACTCGTCGCCTACCTGGAACTCTTCAGCACGAAGAACAGACCAGTTCACTTAATGTTAATGGTCCATCCTCAGATCAAAATCCAGAGAATCTGCATATTGGACTAAGCCTTACTCCGGACATTGTAAGCTTTTTCTGCCTATTGTTCCTTTGTGTTCATGTCACTTAGAGGTATAAATTATTTATTTAAATAAATTTTTGTTGGTATTCTAGACATCTTACAGATACTGTATTTTCACAGGAAGTGGAACTCACATATTTCCTTATTTTTACATGCTTTTAGTCAATGAAATTGTGAATTATTACTTAAGGAGGAAAAAAGCACTTTCTCTAATGAATCTTTACATAACCTTAATGTTTTATAATATTGATTTTTAACGAACAGTACGATGTTTATATAACTTTGTGTCACTATTCAATCATTATTCTTTCTTTTTCAAATAATTACCTTGTTCGTTCATTAGATGTATCTTTTGTACTTACGCCTGTTACCCCTCGTGAAGGAGCATAGGTCGCTCACCAGCGCTCTCCACCCAACCCTGTCCTGAACCATCCTTTCCAGTTGCTATTCATCCATTTCATACCTGCTTCCGATTCCCGACGTAGTGTGTTGTTCGACCTTCTTTCGTATTACTAATTAGATCCAAATATCTTTTACTGACTTTTGTTTGCTTTACAATTTATCAAGACCGTAATTAGATTTATGATGATCTCTTAGAATTAGGTGGATATGCTTTACTTTCATTGTTATAAAAGAAAATTGTCAACCTTTTTCTTATGATTTTCATTCGTTATACACGTTTATAGATTTTTTGTACCAAATGAATAGTTTCTCGTATATTGTGATTGACTACCGATTTTCTCCTGTAACGGCTACATTAAATATGTTGAAAAATAAGTCAAGTGCTTAATCCTCTTAAATCATCCTACAAAATTCGTGCATAACAAGTATTTTGTTTCCCAATGTCCATGATATTGGTCAACTTAGCACAGTGATGACAAATATATTTTTTATGTAGTATGTTATATTAAATTGTAAAGTTTGACTATTTGTGTCGTGTTTAGCACATAGTATTAGTTATTTGGTTCAGCTAACGGTATATATGTTCTACAACATCACATGACGCTTTTTTAGTGCACATTTTTCGTTACTATTCATTTTGGTTAAAACAGTACAGTGTGTACACACTAAGAAACGCTTCTTGAAATGAAGTATTAGGTAGGTATGATATGTTTCTAGTGGCAATGAATTAGCATCATAAAGATTCGCGACAAATCTTTTATTTACTCAGTTGTTTAAAATGACGACTGAACTAGTCATATTGCGTACCAGTGCTCATTCGCGATCTCAAGATCAGACAACAGATGAGACATTATGAAAGAGGCACGCTATTGAAGGAAACCGATCATTTTTGTATTTAAGGTATCAGCCTACCTGTCCTTGTTTAAGTCAGAAGAACGAATCCATGCATTCCAGTGGTTTGTTTCATTTGATTTCCCATCTAACATTTTCAAGCGTTCTCACTTCCATAGCAGGTTGTGAAAGCATCTAAGAAGTCTCTATGTGAATCGGATGTCATGGAACACAATAGGAAGTTGGTGTGTTATCAGCACTATCCCTGATTCTTGTTTTTATTTTCCACCAGACCGTTTTCGACTGAATAAATGCCGTCTTCAAAT
The DNA here is from genome assembly GCA_944470205.2 of Schistosoma margrebowiei. NCBI lineage: Eukaryota > Metazoa > Platyhelminthes > Trematoda > Strigeidida > Schistosomatidae > Schistosoma > Schistosoma margrebowiei. Next base: position 72,140,855 of record OX104028.1, on the reverse strand, counting down.
CTCCCTAAGAGAATATACAAAAATAATCCCTCTATTTTTAAGAAACTGATTATCTATCTATACTACATGAATATGTAATTAACAATTCTTTATCAGTTTCTGCTGCTCACGAGTTTTCTCATATTAAACTTTTTAACCATAGATTTAATTACTAGCTTTAAGATAGTATTATGTATATTTTTAAGATCCAAACACTATATGATGATCATATCGATCTACAGTTTAATTCTGGCTTACCTACTTCAATTTTCCTGGTTAGACAGTATTGTTCATCTTTGAAGAAAAGTTGTTTTTCACTCTGATATACGAACCTGGAACTACATATAAACAGGTCATATTTATTGTATTATGTTCAATACTATTGGTTTTATATTTTTCCCATTGTTTATTTTCGCTATATTAGCAAACGGAAGTTCAACAGCATAAGCTAACACCAAATGAACGACATGATTGTGAAGTTATTGGTTAGTTCAATAATATATATTTTAATTGTTAGAACTTGTAAAATGATTTTTATCTTAATGTTTTGTTATTAGTTTTGGCACTCGATGTCAGCTTTTTATATTGAATATTTTAAACTTTACTTTTAGATATTTAGAGCTCATAGTCGAATCTCAAAATTGGAACCAAGTTACTTAGCTTCATTATAATATGTCACAATTGAAAGATGTGTTTTATCAACTCTCTAAAGTGACTAGTTATATCTGTTGTGACTTTAAACCCGGCTAGTTATCACGTGATTTATTCGCCAATCGAAATACGACTTATTCAATCTTAGAACTGTGCTAAACCAATGACGTCCAACCGGTATGATCAGCCTAGCGTCGTTATTGGTTCTTTGTTCGCTTAACACGTCCAATTGAGTCCAGAACACTAATAACAGCTTCCACTATGCGAATCATTTATTTCAAAGATACTTGGTTTATATACAAGCCAAACAGACTGGATCACACCATAAAACAGGAAATATCATTTATACAAGATCAAGCCTAAATGTGGCTATGAACGTGGGAGACTGTAATCAATAAACTGAACATAAATTAAGAACAGTAAATCGTACAATAATAATATATAGGTCAAAATGAAGCTTATAATAAGGTGAATATAGATATACACAATCTAGTTACTGAATAGTTATACAATAGGAATATATATATATATATATATATATATATATATATATATATATATATATATATATATATATATATATATATATATATATATATATATATATATATATATATATATATATATATATATATATATATATATATATAATATTAGTTCATTAATAGTTCTCAGAAGTTATTCGTATTTCAATCTTCGCTAGGATATAACAGTATCACCATGTTTTTACTGTTTTTTAAACTTTGAAGGTTCACCATTAATTAAACTGGTTATAGGTGTTGTACTTCGGGTTAACATCCGTGACGTAAGAATCAGAACACAAAAACGAAAACAAAGCGAGAAGTGTAGAGAAATCTTGTACCGTCTCAAGAAAAATCAACGTATTATCACAAAATAGTCATATATTTCAGATCAACTTTCTATGAATGACAGGAATTACATAACGTACTGTGGGTATAATTTATTAAGAGTAAACCAGTTAGAGTTTGAGAGAATTACTTATGATGTTCATGGCTTATATATTCTAACTGTGAAATAGTCACCATTCAATATATCTTATTCGTGGTTGACACCCAACAGAACTTGAAAAAAGTACAATATAACTGTTATATGTATTCTGAAGCTATCGAGTGAAGACTACTCACAGTCAACAATTCTTGTTAGCTTGATAAATTTAAGAAATTGACGTATCTGGACCTTGTTAAAATCAATTAGACATGTTAAATTCCCTTTTCAGAACATATTTCCCTGTTAAGTGCTTTTTGTGATCAAGGTTGACTGTCAGTCTATTTAATTGCTTAGCTAACAATAATGTGAAGATTTTATTATACAATTTTCTGCTTACGTAAATTCACATAAAGCGTGAACAGCGATCGTAGCAAAATAGCATGAATTCATTTATTTCTCGAAATCTTTTTAATCTCTCACATCTTCGAAATGGTAGTAACGATTATTCGCAATCAATACACATACTTTTAACTATTATTGAGGCTTCTGTCCACACAATTGAATGACTTGTAGAATCTGTCTATGAAAATGCAAGATTATTTGCAATACGGTATTGTTATCATGAAAATATGTGCAATTCATTATAAACTACAATTTGATACTTATCTATGATATATACCGAGCACATGTCCAGTCAAAGAAAAATATTTCCTAAAATAAATATATTTATTTACAGCAATGTATGGTAACCTAATGGCTATATCGAATTACTGTCGAAGACAATACCAAAACAAGAACAACAAACACAAAAAGTAATAAGGCAAACTTTGAACAACTACAATGGGGTTAAAACTAATTATTGCAAGTATTTAGAATATGTGATCGCAATAATGAGTAAACTGAATGTATAAATATTATACCTCGGATAAAGACACTATGCTATACGCTCAAAAGTTATTATGATTGAAACCGGTTACTGAATATTAGTAAGTAGTATAATATTATCTGCAAAACTAAATTGAAAAGACATTGCGGAGACAGGACTCACTTAACACCTACTTTGTATCATATTAATGAATTTTATTGAGACAGTCAATAAATATGAAAGAAGAATTATAATAATTTTCAGACGGTTGTTTTTTAATTAATGCGAAATTTTTTAAGGGAAAATATTTAAAAACCATGAAAATATGCGCCTAGAAAATGAAAATGTCAAAAACTATGCAGTAACGACTGTAAAGAAATAAATAAATTAAATAGAGCTCATAAAAGACGCAAGAATAAAGCATTAAGATTTGTAATCGAGATCATGCAATAAAATGTTTGATATTCAATTGTGGACATGTTGATATTCCAAAATATTCGAAAATAATCAATGCGCAATTAAGTCATTTTTTAAAGTTTTTTTATTGAAGCCCTCTCTATTAAAAGGTTGGGACTGACTACGGTTGTCAGTGTCGTACTATTATCCTGATGATTTCTTTTATTGTTGATCTATTCAACATAATGATGATATTACTTCTCATTTAGGAACTATCACCAAACATTTTATTAGTGTCTCTTTTTTTCTCCCTTTAGGGAAACTTATTCGTTCCTATTTTCTAATTGTTCGAAAGAACATACAAGATACTGTTCCAAAAGCAATAATGCATTTTTTAGTGAATTTTGTTAAAGATAATTTACAATCAGAACTTGTCGGTAAATTGTATAAACAAGATGAATACAATGCATTGTTACAAGAAAGTGAACGAGTAGCTCAGCGCCGAAGAGAAGCTTCCGAAATGTTGAAGGTAAATAACTCATAGTCTACATAGTTTGTTAATTCAATAACTATATGTATCAACTCATTTATAAAAAAACACCGAGTATTAGGTTTACCCTATACACCTACATCTTTTAACTTATTCCTTTATAATTACTTTTATAAAAAATTTTGAATTCATAATTTTACTTTCGCTGAATCAGTATTTGTCTGCTTATTATTAAAAAGCGGATATATATATATATATAACATGGAGTTATAATGAAAAACCAATCGATAAGAAATAATTCTCTGTATTCGTGTTTTTCTAAATAACAGTTCATGCTATTCCGTGAATCTTTCCTGCTCCAAACCGTAGGCAGTAAAATGCAAATATAAACTGGGTTTTATATTTGTATGACAATATCTTTTAGACATTAAAAAGAAGAATATATTTGTAAAATCTCAGCGAATGGATTTTTAAGTAAATCCAACGTTTCGCCTGACAATCTGGTCCAAGCTTTTTCAAGGAAAATTGATTGAAAGTTCTTATTCAATGTCTTTTAATTTATATGCAAAAGAAATTTGATTTGATTTGTACTAATATACTGTTTAAATTTCTTTTTATAGGCTCTTCAGAAAGCCAGTATGATTATCGGTGAAATTCGTGAAACACATTTATGGTGATCAAATATTTCGGTATCATTGTTTGATTTTCAACAATCACAATAATTTACGTGTTTCCTTATTTTCTTCTTGTATTTCTAATATAATTTTTCGTTAATTAAAAGTATACATGTAGGCTTTTAACCGAATCATACTACGTGTGTGTATACATCATTTCTTTTGTGCCATTTAATCAACTATATCCATCTACATTTTGACTGTTATTTCGAAGTTCCTATCTGGTGTTATCTTTGCTACCGTTACCACTAATACAACAACTTCTAACCAACGCACACTAAACTCACGTATCATCTTATAAACTAACCTAGCATAATAAGTGAACTATAAAAGATTTACTGTTTAGTAGTTTATAAGACTGATTATCATTCTGTAATGTCTTATTGTTTTCTTCGTAGGTTCCTTTTGTTTGTTATGATGGTTTTCTTTTTAATTGTAGAAAAAAATGTACATCTCTCCTAACCTGTGTTTGTAAAAAGGCTTTCTATATTGTAACTGTTCTGCTATTGAGAATGTAATTATCTAAAAGAGCTATTATACATTTCTAACACACTCAATGATCTTAATTCTGCTAACTTTTGTCCCCGGTTTATTAATTATAAGCAGTCCATTTTTAGTTATACTTATTGTGTATTTTCTGGGATAGAGGGTATATAAATTGAGGGTAGTTGACATGATATCCTTTATAGTACTGCCGTATCTCAGTTTTAACCCCCATAGTCCGATATCCTCGGTAACTTCAGAACCAGTTCTGCAGAGGTTGAAAACTGTAGTCTTATCAATGTTCAAATAATAAATTCGGATAAGCTATGTAGATGATGCATTCATCATTCTCAGTTAGGATCAGTTGGAAAATATCCACAGTTTCATCAACGGCATCTTCGATAACATGAAATCGACATTAGAAGCGGAATAAGACAACAAACTGCCATTTTTTTACATATTGATCATAAGAAACAATATGGAAAGACTGAAAACTTAAATCTATCGGAAACCAACACATACTGATCACATAATTAAAACAGCAACAGTCCACTTGTTCACAAAAGAAACTGTACACAAAGACTATTGTAGCACCGCCGTTGCGCCGGGAAATAAAACAAAATATTTAATGGATTTATTCCAAAAAATATCTACCCACAAAATTCCAAAAATTGCTTTTCAAACGGACAATCGAATACACAATCAACGAGAAAGACGAGCGAACGAATAAATTCACCCTACATAAAGAGGATCTCCGAGATAAAGAACAATGTTAAAACTATTAGGTAATATAGGTGTAGTCTACAAGCCAAAATAATCACTGCAAACCAAAGGGCACAACGACAAACAGAGACAAGTCAACGATCTATAGTAGGAATTTGTAGTTGTATTTCTTTGAGATAATTCCTACTCTTCGTGTGTCGCTAGTCATGATAACCCTTAATAGATAACTCAATTGTGTTTAAATTTTAGCAAGCAATCGTTTATTATTGTTCAGCTCATCACAAAGACGCAAGCACATAAAGTGAATACAAACAGAAATGCAGATGCGAGCGACTGAATTAATAAATAAATAAATTAGTCAAGTTAAGCTAGCAAGGGGAATGTGTAGGCTGTGACACATGATTATAATAATATAAAGGTACAAACAAATTGTTACTGACCGAATGACAGTCTCACATAACTTAAGCCAATGGTTTAGGAAAATTAAACGTATATGAAGGTGATATGTTATAAATTGCAGGTACTGCTACATGCTATGGGATAAAACGGCCACCGTCTTCGTTTACGTCTACATGAACACCAGTTAGCGACGCTATGTAACTTTGCTTATATCAGTTGATAGAGATGTGGGTTCAACTGGGACAGTGTTGAAATATTGATCAGAAAAAATACAAAGAAAGCCGGGTAATATTTAGAGGCCTGTGACATTAATTAGGCATCAGTCATTAGACATACTCAAACTAGTTGAACCTATCATTCAACAAGAAAAAGTATTAAAGAAGCACGTGGGTCGAGGTTTAGGTCAGGCAAGAAATCAAATAAGTAAAGCATCAGACTTCCTAATGAACATCAACTGAAGTATAAAACACAGTGAACAATCTACAAAAATTGACTCGACATAAAATCAATAATTTTCTAACCTATCCCCATAAGTATAACAACATTAAAATTATACATACAATTGTACGAAATAAACATAAGTTTATAGTAAAATATACCTATCAAAACGCTATCAATAATTAAGTCATAAATTCCAAAACTCCCAGGAAACTAGCAAATTAAAAATTAGGATAATCACGATTGATCATATACATCAATGCACTGATTACCGATCAGGTTGGTATGTGTATTGCGGGTCGAATTGCACAATTCCGTTCAACAGGCGTTTATGCACATGATGTTGGTTTAGCGAGCAATGTCAATTTTTGCATAGTGTGTGATGTGAAGCATATTTTGGCAATGATTTTGATATGAGTGTAAAATCACTGAGCCCGACGTGATTCGAACACGCAACCTTCTGATCTGGAGTCAGACGCGCTACCGTTGCGCCACGAGCTCGCCGCATATCTACCACACATCTTATACTCACTACAAATCAACTCATCCTCCTCCTCCCTCAAACACATCATCCTCTAACCGTTGTCTCTTCCTCCACTCACAATACGCTCACAACTTGTCAATAGGCGAACGACTATCAACATAATACACACATCACAATCAGCAAGCGCATCTACTCATTCGTTCAGTACAGTACAACTGTACACATTAGCTAACCGCCCACACGACACAACCACACAAACAAGCAAGCAAGTCGGAAAACAGTCACACCCAAAATCAAACAACTATCCCACTAAATGTATCACCAATCAACAACACGACATACTCACACACCTATTCATTCGCTCATCCAAACTACTATTCGACCAATTGGTCAATCGATCCATCAATCCTCCAACCGATCAATCATTCATTCACTGAACTGTCGGTTCGTGTCGACTGGATTCATCAATCTCACTGGAACGGAACATCTCTACACACTCGAGTGCACGTCCTTCAATCGGTCACACCACTTCAATCACCGTGACGTGCCCTCACGCGCGCGGGCGCGCACACACAGTCACACAGACACACAGATACATAGATAGATAGATAGATAGATAGATAGATAGATAGATAGATAGATAGATAGATAGATAGATATGATGCATTCGTCGTTCCATTGAACGAGTTGTGCTCCGATCTGTTCCGGTGAATATCGGTCTCCCGAGAAGTGTGAGTGCACACTAATCCAACAGCACCAGCAACAGTATCAATAAAGCAACACCGTCACCAACATCATTGCCATCCATTCATTTCCATCAGGCACATGCACATTTCATTGTGCAGTGAATAACTGATCATTCACCATATCCAATTTCAAACAATCCTCAACCAGCATGTGCATGACCGGATTCGACTTATCGCTTTGAACTAACGAACACTTGATCGGTCGAGATCAGTTTGATGAGTTTGATGTGGACACGAATATGCTTAATACCGGTAACAGTGACGTGCTGCAACCGATACGACAGCTGATCTGTGTGTTGTTCGGTGATGAGTATTGAATCTTTGTAGCACATTGGACAACAACTCGTTGTTATCAGCTGGAGTGTGACGTTGTCTTCCGACTGAGAGGACAGATCTCCTCAGAGGTAGTGGGGAAATCAGGTGAATACAACAAGAAAGGATGGGTTCCGCATTCGAGGACACAGTCTGTTGCCAACTCACCCCCACGGCCACAACCCACAGATTGTTCAGAATATTGGCATGCGGTAGTTTTTACGGTCTTGTGCATCAGGGCACTGACTACCAAGCATCAACCGATCAGGTTGGTATGTGTATTGCGGGTCGAATTGCACAACTCCGTTCAACAGGCGTTTATGCACATGATGTTGGTTTAGCGAGCAATGTCAATTTTTGCATAGTGTGTGATGTGAAGCATATTTTGGCAATGATTTTGATATGAGTGTAAAATCACTGAGCCCGACGTGATTCGAACACGCAACCTTCTGATCTGGAGTCAGACGCGCTACCGTTGCGCCACGAGCTCGCCGCATATCTACCACACATCTTATACTCACTACAAATCAACTCATCCTCCTCCTCCCTCAAACACATCATCCTCTAACCGTTGTCTCTTCCTCCACTCACAATACGCTCACAACTTGTCAATAGGCGAACGACTATCAACATAATACACACATCACAATCAGCAAGCGCATCTACTCATTCGTTCAGTACAGTACAACTGTACACATTAGCTAACCGCCCACACGACACAACCACACAAACAAGCAAGCAAGTCGGAAAACAGTCACACCCAAAATCAAACAACTATCCCACTAAATGTATCACCAATCAACAACACGACATACTCACACACCTATTCATTCGCTCATCCAAACTACTATTCGACCAATTGGTCAATCGATCCATCAATCCTCCAACCGATCAATCATTCATTCACTGAACTGTCGGTTCGTGTCGACTGGATTCATCAATCTCACTGGAACGGAACATCTCTACACACTCGAGTGCACGTCCTTCAATCGGTCACACCACTTCAATCACCGTGACGTGCCCTCACGCGCGCGGGCGCGCACACACAGTCACACAGACACACAGACACACAGATACATAGATAGATAGATAGATAGATAGATAGATAGATAGATAGATAGATAGATAGATAGATAGATAGATATGATGCATTCGTCGTTCCATTGAACGAGTTGTGCTCCGATCTGTTCCGGTGAATATCGGTCTCCCGAGAAGTGTGAGTGCACACTAATCCAACAGCACCAGCAACAGTATCAATAAAGCAACACCGTCACCAACATCATTGCCATCCATTCATTTCCATCAGGCACATGCACATTTCATTGTGCAGTGAATAACTGATCATTCACCATATCCAATTTCAAACAATCCTCAACCAGCATGTGCATGACCGGATTCGACTTATCGCTTTGAACTAACGAACACTTGATCGGTCGAGATCAGTTTGATGAGTTTGATGTGGACACGAATATGCTTAATACCGGTAACAGTGACGTGCTGCAACCGATACGACAGCTGATCTGTGTGTTGTTCGGTGATGAGTATTGAATCTTTGTAGCACATTGGACAACAACTCGTTGTTATCAGCTGGAGTGTGACGTTGTCTTCCGACTGAGAGGACAGATCTCCTCAGAGGTAGTGGGGAAATCAGGTGAATACAACAAGAAAGGATGGGTTCCGCATTCGAGGACACAGTCTGTTGCCAACTCACCCCCACGGCCACAACCCACAGATTGTTCAGAATATTGGCATGCGGTAGTTTTTACGGTCTTGTGCATCAGGGCACTGACTACCAAGCATCAACCGATCAGGTTGGTATGTGTATTGCGGGTCGAATTGCACAACTCCGTTCAACAGGCGTTTATGCACATGATGTTGGTTTAGCGAGCAATGTCAATTTTTGCATAGTGTGTGATGTGAAGCATATTTTGGCAATGATTTTGATATGAGTGTAAAATCACTGAGCCCGACGTGATTCGAACACGCAACCTTCTGATCTGGAGTCAGACGCGCTACCGTTGCGCCACGAGCTCGCCGCATATCTACCACACATCTTATACTCACTACAAATCAACTCATCCTCCTCCTCCCTCAAACACATCATCCTCTAACCGTTGTCTCTTCCTCCACTCACAATACGCTCACAACTTGTCAATAGGCGAACGACTATCAACATAATACACACATCACAATCAGCAAGCGCATCTACTCATTCGTTCAGTACAGTACAACTGTACACATTAGCTAACCGCCCACACGACACAACCACACAAACAAGCAAGCAAGTCGGAAAACAGTCACACCCAAAATCAAACAACTATCCCACTAAATGTATCACCAATCAACAACACGACATACTCACACACCTATTCATTCGCTCATCCAAACTACTATTCGACCAATTGGTCAATCGATCCATCAATCCTCCAACCGATCAATCATTCATTCACTGAACTGTCGGTTCGTGTCGACTGGATTCATCAATCTCACTGGAACGGAACATCTCTACACACTCGAGTGCACGTCCTTCAATCGGTCACACCACTTCAATCACCGTGACGTGCCCTCACGCGCGCGGGCGCGCACACACAGTCACACAGACACACAGACACACAGATACATAGATAGATAGATAGATAGATAGATAGATAGATAGATAGATAGATAGATAGATAGATAGATAGATAGATATGATGCATTCGTCGTTCCATTGAACGAGTTGTGCTCCGATCTGTTCCGGTGAATATCGGTCTCCCGAGAAGTGTGAGTGCACACTAATCCAACAGCACCAGCAACAGTATCAATAAAGCAACACCGTCACCAACATCATTGCCATCCATTCATTTCCATCAGGCACATGCACATTTCATTGTGCAGTGAATAACTGATCATTCACCATATCCAATTTCAAACAATCCTCAACCAGCATGTGCATGACCGGATTCGACTTATCGCTTTGAACTAACGAACACTTGATCGGTCGAGATCAGTTTGATGAGTTTGATGTGGACACGAATATGCTTAATACCGGTAACAGTGACGTGCTGCAACCGATACGACAGCTGATCTGTGTGTTGTTCGGTGATGAGTATTGAATCTTTGTAGCACATTGGACAACAACTCGTTGTTATCAGCTGGAGTGTGACGTTGTCTTCCGACTGAGAGGACAGATCTCCTCAGAGGTAGTGGGGAAATCAGGTGAATACAACAAGAAAGGATGGGTTCCGCATTCGAGGACACAGTCTGTTGCCAACTCACCCCCACGGCCACAACCCACAGATTGTTCAGAATATTGGCATGCGGTAGTTTTTACGGTCTTGTGCATCAGGGCACTGACTACCAAGCATCAACCGATCAGGTTGGTATGTGTATTGCGGGTCGAATTGCACAACTCCGTTCAACAGGCGTTTATGCACATGATGTTGGTTTAGCGAGCAATGTCAATTTTTGCATAGTGTGTGATGTGAAGCATATTTTGGCAATGATTTTGATATGAGTGTAAAATCACTGAGCCCGACGTGATTCGAACACGCAACCTTCTGATCTGGAGTCAGACGCGCTACCGTTGCGCCACGAGCTCGCCGCATATCTACCACACATCTTATACTCACTACAAATCAACTCATCCTCCTCCTCCCTCAAACACATCATCCTCTAACCGTTGTCTCTTCCTCCACTCACAATACGCTCACAACTTGTCAATAGGCGAACGACTATCAACATAATACACACATCACAATCAGCAAGCGCATCTACTCATTCGTTCAGTACAGTACAACTGTACACATTAGCTAACCGCCCACACGACACAACCACACAAACAAGCAAGCAAGTCGGAAAACAGTCACACCCAAAATCAAACAACTATCCCACTAAATGTATCACCAATCAACAACACGACATACTCACACACCTATTCATTCGCTCATCCAAACTACTATTCGACCAATTGGTCAATCGATCCATCAATCCTCCAACCGATCAATCATTCATTCACTGAACTGTCGGTTCGTGTCGACTGGATTCATCAATCTCACTGGAACGGAACATCTCTACACACTCGAGTGCACGTCCTTCAATCGGTCACACCACTTCAATCACCGTGACGTGCCCTCACGCGCGCGGGCGCGCACACACAGTCACACAGACACACAGACACACAGATACATAGATAGATAGATAGATAGATAGATAGATAGATAGATAGATAGATAGATAGATAGATAGATATGATGCATTCGTCGTTCCATTGAACGAGTTGTGCTCCGATCTGTTCCGGTGAATATCGGTCTCCCGAGAAGTGTGAGTGCACACTAATCCAACAGCACCAGCAACAGTATCAATAAAGCAACACCGTCACCAACATCATTGCCATCCATTCATTTCCATCAGGCACATGCACATTTCATTGTGCAGTGAATAACTGATCATTCACCATATCCAATTTCAAACAATCCTCAACCAGCATGTGCATGACCGGATTCGACTTATCGCTTTGAACTAACGAACACTTGATCGGTCGAGATCAGTTTGATGAGTTTGATGTGGACACGAATATGCTTAATACCGGTAACAGTGACGTGCTGCAACCGATACGACAGCTGATCTGTGTGTTGTTCGGTGATGAGTATTGAATCTTTGTAGCACATTGGACAACAACTCGTTGTTATCAGCTGGAGTGTGACGTTGTCTTCCGACTGAGAGGACAGATCTCCTCAGAGGTAGTGGGGAAATCAGGTGAATACAACAAGAAAGGATGGGTTCCGCATTCGAGGACACAGTCTGTTGCCAACTCACCCCCACGGCCACAACCCACAGATTGTTCAGAATATTGGCATGCGGTAGTTTTTACGGTCTTGTGCATCAGGGCACTGACTACCAAGCATCAACCGATCAGGTTGGTATGTGTATTGCGGGTCGAATTGCACAACTCCGTTCAACAGGCGTTTATGCACATGATGTTGGTTTAGCGAGCAATGTCAATTTTTGCATAGTGTGTGATGTGAAGCATATTTTGGCAATGATTTTGATATGAGTGTAAAATCACTGAGCCCGACGTGATTCGAACACGCAACCTTCTGATCTGGAGTCAGACGCGCTACCGTTGCGCCACGAGCTCGCCGCATATCTACCACACATCTTATACTCACTACAAATCAACTCATCCTCCTCCTCCCTCAAACACATCATCCTCTAACCGTTGTCTCTTCCTCCACTCACAATACGCTCACAACTTGTCAATAGGCGAACGACTATCAACATAATACACACATCACAATCAGCAAGCGCATCTACTCATTCGTTCAGTACAGTACAACTGTACACATTAGCTAACCGCCCACACGACACAACCACACAAACAAGCAAGCAAGTCGGAAAACAGTCACACCCAAAATCAAACAACTATCCCACTAAATGTATCACCAATCAACAACACGACATACTCACACACCTATTCATTCGCTCATCCAAACTACTATTCGACCAATTGGTCAATCGATCCATCAATCCTCCAACCGATCAATCATTCATTCACTGAACTGTCGGTTCGTGTCGACTGGATTCATCAATCTCACTGGAACGGAACATCTCTACACACTCGAGTGCACGTCCTTCAATCGGTCACACCACTTCAATCACCGTGACGTGCCCTCACGCGCGCGGGCGCGCACACACAGTCACACAGACACACAGACACACAGATACATAGATAGATAGATAGATAGATAGATAGATAGATAGATAGATAGATAGATAGATAGATAGATATGATGCATTCGTCGTTCCATTGAACGAGTTGTGCTCCGATCTGTTCCGGTGAATATCGGTCTCCCGAGAAGTGTGAGTGCACACTAATCCAACAGCACCAGCAACAGTATCAATAAAGCAACACCGTCACCAACATCATTGCCATCCATTCATTTCCATCAGGCACATGCACATTTCATTGTGCAGTGAATAACTGATCATTCACCATATCCAATTTCAAACAATCCTCAACCAGCATGTGCATGACCGGATTCGACTTATCGCTTTGAACTAACGAACACTTGATCGGTCGAGATCAGTTTGATGAGTTTGATGTGGACACGAATATGCTTAATACCGGTAACAGTGACGTGCTGCAACCGATACGACAGCTGATCTGTGTGTTGTTCGGTGATGAGTATTGAATCTTTGTAGCACATTGGACAACAACTCGTTGTTATCAGCTGGAGTGTGACGTTGTCTTCCGACTGAGAGGACAGATCTCCTCAGAGGTAGTGGGGAAATCAGGTGAATACAACAAGAAAGGATGGGTTCCGCATTCGAGGACACAGTCTGTTGCCAACTCACCCCCACGGCCACAACCCACAGATTGTTCAGAATATTGGCATGCGGTAGTTTTTACGGTCTTGTGCATCAGGGCACTGACTACCAAGCATCAACCGATCAGGTTGGTATGTGTATTGCGGGTCGAATTGCACAACTCCGTTCAACAGGCGTTTATGCACATGATGTTGGTTTAGCGAGCAATGTCAATTTTTGCATAGTGTGTGATGTGAAGCATATTTTGGCAATGATTTTGATATGAGTGTAAAATCACTGAGCCCGACGTGATTCGAACACGCAACCTTCTGATCTGGAGTCAGACGCGCTACCGTTGCGCCACGAGCTCGCCGCATATCTACCACACATCTTATACTCACTACAAATCAACTCATCCTCCTCCTCCCTCAAACACATCATCCTCTAACCGTTGTCTCTTCCTCCACTCACAATACGCTCACAACTTGTCAATAGGCGAACGACTATCAACATAATACACACATCACAATCAGCAAGCGCATCTACTCATTCGTTCAGTACAGTACAACTGTACACATTAGCTAACCGCCCACACGACACAACCACACAAACAAGCAAGCAAGTCGGAAAACAGTCACACCCAAAATCAAACAACTATCCCACTAAATGTATCACCAATCAACAACACGACATACTCACACACCTATTCATTCGCTCATCCAAACTACTATTCGACCAATTGGTCAATCGATCCATCAATCCTCCAACCGATCAATCATTCATTCACTGAACTGTCGGTTCGTGTCGACTGGATTCATCAATCTCACTGGAACGGAACATCTCTACACACTCGAGTGCACGTCCTTCAATCGGTCACACCACTTCAATCACCGTGACGTGCCCTCACGCGCGCGGGCGCGCACACACAGTCACACAGACACACAGACACACAGATACATAGATAGATAGATAGATAGATAGATAGATAGATAGATAGATAGATATGATGCATTCGTCGTTCCATTGAACGAGTTGTGCTCCGATCTGTTCCGGTGAATATCGGTCTCCCGAGAAGTGTGAGTGCACACTAATCCAACAGCACCAGCAACAGTATCAATAAAGCAACACCGTCACCAACATCATTGCCATCCATTCATTTCCATCAGGCACATGCACATTTCATTGTGCAGTGAATAACTGATCATTCACCATATCCAATTTCAAACAATCCTCAACCAGCATGTGCATGACCGGATTCGACTTATCGCTTTGAACTAACGAACACTTGATCGGTCGAGATCAGTTTGATGAGTTTGATGTGGACACGAATATGCTTAATACCGGTAACAGTGACGTGCTGCAACCGATACGACAGCTGATCTGTGTGTTGTTCGGTGATGAGTATTGAATCTTTGTAGCACATTGGACAACAACTCGTTGTTATCAGCTGGAGTGTGACGTTGTCTTCCGACTGAGAGGACAGATCTCCTCAGAGGTAGTGGGGAAATCAGGTGAATACAACAAGAAAGGATGGGTTCCGCATTCGAGGACACAGTCTGTTGCCAACTCACCCCCACGGCCACAACCCACAGATTGTTCAGAATATTGGCATGCGGTAGTTTTTACGGTCTTGTGCATCAGGGCACTGACTACCAAGCATCAACCGATCAGGTTGGTATGTGTATTGCGGGTCGAATTGCACAACTCCGTTCAACAGGCGTTTATGCACATGATGTTGGTTTAGCGAGCAATGTCAATTTTTGCATAGTGTGTGATGTGAAGCATATTTTGGCAATGATTTTGATATGAGTGTAAAATCACTGAGCCCGACGTGATTCGAACACGCAACCTTCTGATCTGGAGTCAGACGCGCTACCGTTGCGCCACGAGCTCGCCGCATATCTACCACACATCTTATACTCACTACAAATCAACTCATCCTCCTCCTCCCTCAAACACATCATCCTCTAACCGTTGTCTCTTCCTCCACTCACAATACGCTCACAACTTGTCAATAGGCGAACGACTATCAACATAATACACACATCACAATCAGCAAGCGCATCTACTCATTCGTTCAGTACAGTACAACTGTACACATTAGCTAACCGCCCACACGACACAACCACACAAACAAGCAAGCAAGTCGGAAAACAGTCACACCCAAAATCAAACAACTATCCCACTAAATGTATCACCAATCAACAACACGACATACTCACACACCTATTCATTCGCTCATCCAAACTACTATTCGACCAATTGGTCAATCGATCCATCAATCCTCCAACCGATCAATCATTCATTCACTGAACTGTCGGTTCGTGTCGACTGGATTCATCAATCTCACTGGAACGGAACATCTCTACACACTCGAGTGCACGTCCTTCAATCGGTCACACCACTTCAATCACCGTGACGTGCCCTCACGCGCGCGGGCGCGCACACACAGTCACACAGACACACAGACACACAGATACATAGATAGATAGATAGATAGATAGATAGATAGATAGATAGATAGATAGATAGATAGATAGATATGATGCATTCTTCGTTCCATTGAACGAGTTGTGCTCCGATCTGTTCCGGTGAATATCGGTCTCCCGAGAAGTGTGAGTGCACACTAATCCAACAGCACCAGCAACAGTATCAATAAAGCAACACCGTCACCAACATCATTGCCATCCATTCATTTCCATCAGGCACATGCACATTTCATTGTGCAGTGAATAACTGATCATTCACCATATCCAATTTCAAACAATCCTCAACCAGCATGTGCATGACCGGATTCGACTTATCGCTTTGAACTAACGAACACTTGATCGGTCGAGATCAGTTTGATGAGTTTGATGTGGACACGAATATGCTTAATACCGGTAACAGTGACGTGCTGCAACCGATACGACAGCTGATCTGTGTGTTGTTCGGTGATGAGTATTGAATCTTTGTAGCACATTGGACAACAACTCGTTGTTATCAGCTGGAGTGTGACGTTGTCTTCCGACTGAGAGGACAGATCTCCTCAGAGGTAGTGGGGAAATCAGGTGAATACAACAAGAAAGGATGGGTTCCGCATTCGAGGACACAGTCTGTTGCCAACTCACCCCCACGGCCACAACCCACAGATTGTTCAGAATATTGGCATGCGGTAGTTTTTACGGTCTTGTGCATCAGGGCACTGACTACCAAGCATCAACCGATCAGGTTGGTATGTGTATTGCGGGTCGAATTGCACAACTCCGTTCAACAGGCGTTTATGCACATGATGTTGGTTTAGCGAGCAATGTCAATTTTTGCATAGTGTGTGATGTGAAGCATATTTTGGCAATGATTTTGATATGAGTGTAAAATCACTGAGCCCGACGTGATTCGAACACGCAACCTTCTGATCTGGAGTCAGACGCGCTACCGTTGCGCCACGAGCTCGCCGCATATCTACCACACATCTTATACTCACTACAAATCAACTCATCCTCCTCCTCCCTCAAACACATCATCCTCTAACCGTTGTCTCTTCCTCCACTCACAATACGCTCACAACTTGTCAATAGGCGAACGACTATCAACATAATACACACATCACAATCAGCAAGCGCATCTACTCATTCGTTCAGTACAGTACAACTGTACACATTAGCTAACCGCCCACACGACACAACCACACAAACAAGCAAGCAAGTCGGAAAACAGTCACACCCAAAATCAAACAACTATCCCACTAAATGTATCACCAATCAACAACACGACATACTCACACACCTATTCATTCGCTCATCCAAACTACTATTCGACCAATTGGTCAATCGATCCATCAATCCTCCAACCGATCAATCATTCATTCACTGAACTGTCGGTTCGTGTCGACTGGATTCATCAATCTCACTGGAACGGAACATCTCTACACACTCGAGTGCACGTCCTTCAATCGGTCACACCACTTCAATCACCGTGACGTGCCCTCACGCGCGCGGGCGCGCACACACAGTCACACAGACACACAGACACACAGATATATAGATAGATAGATAGATAGATATGATGCATTCGTCGTTCCATTGAACGAGTTGTGCTCCGATCTGTTCCGGTGAATATCGGTCTCCCGAGAAGTGTGAGTGCACACTAATCCAACAGCACCAGCAACAGTATCAATAAAGCAACACCGTCACCAACATCATTGCCATCCATTCATTTCCATCAGGCACATGCACATTTCATTGTGCAGTGAATAACTGATCATTCACCATATCCAATTTCAAACAATCCTCAACCAGCATGTGCATGACCGGATTCGACTTATCGCTTTGAACTAACGAACACTTGATCGGTCGAGATCAGTTTGATGTGGACACGAATATGCTTAATACCGGTAACAGTGACTTGCTTCGACGGATACCATAGCTTATCTAGAATTCTGCCATTCTGTTTTTTTTTCTGAATTTACATGTGTTTTATTTCGTTATGCTTTTGGTATACTTTCTCATTTTTTTCAATAATCTTATTGTAATTGTTTATTTTTCAATTTTTTTGTTGACTGTTTTTTAACTTGTACGTTTTATCTTTACAGGGGAGGCAATATTTTTTATGTGATAACATCATATGCACCTCATTTTTAGATACCTTTTATTTTATTAGATAAATCATCAAGAGAGTTGACACCGCGGTTTTATATATTTTACTAATTTGTGAAGTTTGAGAATTTATGGATGACACAAACTTCTCAATTGTCAAGTGTTCCTGTCATAGAGGACCATTTTGAAGGCTTTCATAACAGTTACTCCGAGTATTATCTACAATTGAATACCTATTTCCATTATGTGAGCTGATGGATTATTTTATCGCTGTTCAGTTTTACAAACTGTTGTAATGCATCAATCCCTATCAAGATAGGGATTAGTTGTAATTGCTTTTTCATCGTACTATAGGGTAGAAATAGTAATAAATATACTTTATTGCTTATTAAATGGTGGTTAGGACGTCCAGTTTTCAGCCACTATGTGAGCTCTCCCTCTCGAAATGCTCTCACAAGACTACGCGTATATAACCAACACCAGGGAAGTCCCACTCACTGCCTTCTCGTGGTGGTGGTGTTTACGAAACTAAGAGAACGAAAAGCGAATGTCCGATGCCTTAACCAGGTTGGTAGATATGGAGGATCGACCTAGGAGAGTTGGAAAACTCTGATTTCAAACCAATAGTGAACATGGGCTTCATGATCTTAAAAGAACAAATAGTGTACGAACCAATTACTGGCTACCGGCTACCATGGAACTGCACCTCCTGACATTACTCCATTGCCTTGTAAATCAGACCTTTAGCTCGAATGCTCTGGCCCCTTAAGAAAGCCACCTGTTTGGGTCTGGACACCCGGGAAGTATCACAGCTCACACACAAATCAAGTGACTTGTGTGGCACATATGTATTTGGTGTCCATTTGTACCAATATTTATGTGTTCAAATAAATAAATAAATAAATAAGTATGGGTAACCGATGAGCATCATATTAGCCTTTACACTTTGAATGTGACTGATACTGAAGTACCGAATGAATGGGTTTATTTAAATGTAATTAAATGTTGTAAGCCAACATAAGAACATAATATTTTCGGACTTATTCAGATTGCTGTAAAGTAATACATATTAACATAGTAACAAAGCGAAGGATATTTCATAGTCATTGTTAATGATATAAATTGATTTATTCAAGAAACGTAAATAATTAAATACACAGCTTTACAAAATAAATTGTATAACAAAAGAATCAAATCTCTTCGAATTTATTCGAAATTTAAATGCACTTTGTAGAGGATTTGTACATATACTGAATCAGAACATTAAAGTTATTTAAAATAAAATCCATTAAGTCACACTAATTTCAGTTGATTATTTATTATATCAATATCTTCAATATCTTGAGCTTTATAATACTCAATTATGCTCATACATTTTTGCCAATCAGGATTATAAGCAGCTAGTGGACTTAATACATCATATGCTATTCTTGAAAATTTACATAAAACACGACCTAGACAATCTAAATTATTGTATGTATTGTATGGATGTATCAGATAATTTTTAACTTTATCCATTCGGTTACAGTTGTGAAATTCACTAGTATCACTTATATGGGATAATAGGAAAGAGGTGACTGAATAAACCAGTCGACCAAGTTGTAAACGATCTGACAATAACCAAGTTGTTCTCCAGTAGAATTCACTCAAACTGCTAGCAATAACAATATTTACTAGGGAATCTTTAAAAACTTTGAAATTCGTTTTATTATATTGATGACGACCATTCAAATTATCTAGTAATGAATTCAATGGTATTGCATGTATAAATCGAACACGAGAACAACATCGTGCTAAGTATAAACTGTCTTTATGGCCAAATAATTTATAATAAGAACAAGATTCTTCAAGTTGTATATCCTTAACTGATTTCAATTGGATATTTTGTATAGATTCATCAATTTGACAACAGCGTAAGTACATAATTAGCGCATCTAGAGCTGTAAGAAATAATGAGGAAAAAGTAAGTTAAAATAGGGCACTCATTTTAGATTGCATACATGATCAGAGCAAATAATTTAGGATGACAGATGTAATTTGAAAATTTCTAATTAATTTGTTAAACTTTGGGATATAATTGATTGATAAGTAAAATTTATAAAGATTAACTCTTCTGAACTCAAATTTACATATATAGTAATTTATCCAAAAATTTACCTAATCAAGTGATAGTTTACAAGTTATATCACACTAATATATGGAGCTGATAAAAACTAACCACTCTGAAAACCTATACAGGATACTCAAATTTTTTTGACATCTGTAAAATCTAAACTGATACCCGGTCACTAAGGTTTACCCATACATGAAGTGCTAATATGGGACAATGCACTTTTGATGGTTGATCATCTTATTAATATGTGGTTATTTACTAGTTATGCAGTATGATGACATAGTATTATTTACTGGATGTTTTCATGCAACAAAGTGCATCTGAAGCACCAGTTAATAAATATAACAGTAAAATTTAATATGAACTGTAACTTATTTAATAAATACGGGTCTATGTACTCAGCTTTCAGCTTTACTGTTTACATGAGGGTTATTAATGCAACTTGACTCCTCAAATCGATGTAGTTAGAGATGGGTTGAACTTATGTTCTACTGATCGGAAATTAGATGCTCCAACCACTACGCTACCGCTTTACGGTATAGCTACGTGATAGATTGAATAAACAGACGAATATAAATTGAATGTTAATCTCACAAGTAATGTAATGGTTCTATCCTTTAATCTCTCGTAATTATTGCAGTAGATAGCATAAGCGATTATTGAGTTATTAGATTTGTGATAAAAAGACACTAGTCATCGAGTTAATTTTCCCTTAACACTAACACTCGTATGCAACTACAAATAATTCGGAAGGCTAAAATACCGTTACGCATTAAACCGTTATAATAACACCACACTAATCTGTACATTAAATATCTGGTTAACATGAAATATTGTATACGTAGTTTATTTGTAAGAAATGAGATCCAAAAGCGAAATTACCAGTATCAACATCTGAATGTACTTCAGTTTTGCCATACAGATTATCTGCAATTCGATTTATTAGCTTATCATCGTAGACTCGGAGGCATACAAAACAGTAACGGACTATAATGGGCTTTGGTAGTTTATCATTGTTACATTCCTTCAATTTAACGGAAGAAGGTAGTTTGTCAAATTGTAGTGGTTCACTTAAACAGTCAGATGAACAACAAATGAGTGATGTAATCTTTTTTTCCTAAACACGGATAATAATAACAATATTATAGAATAAGTGAAATTACGAAATGTAAATGAAAGCAAACGTATCTATTAACTTATGAAGTCATTTATGGGATTGCTAAGTCATAATTAAGAAGTGTAGGCATAACGATATTAGATATATATCACAATTTAATCAGTCTTTTTGATTGTATTGGTGTCTATGCTACACCATGCTGACACGTATTTATACTAACTTTTAATTAATTTCATTTCTGTATTTTAAGCTATTTGTCGTTTTGGAATATTACGGATTGTAAGCAGTAAATAAAACAAGATGAATTAGTGCTGTCCTGATGAAATTATTTTTCCTTGACATTAATGAATGGAGGTATGTATACGACAACTTAAAACAATTGGGTAATATACATTAAATATTTTTAAACGACATCGTTACATGTTTTCTGATGCATCAAAAATCAGTTACGAAGCTATCGGTTCCTCGAGATTTGAGTATAATTCAGGTGGATCTTTGTTATAGGTAAAATTACGGTGGCTTCCCTAAAATTTGCTACTATCTAACACATAAACTTAAAACTGGCAGTACTTGTAGTAAAACTGATGAGATATGGTAAATTTAAAATAAAAGGAGGTTACGATCGGAATTCGCTTCTGTACTGACTCAACTAGTATGTTAAATTATATCTTCAGTACAACTTCATGTCTCAGAACCTATGTAGCTAATAGGACCAACTGTGCACAAGAAAGGCCCGTGTCCTAATGAACGTATGTGCCGCCCATAATGAATCTCACTGACATGACCTCGAGAGGAATTCGTGTACGTGACTTGGATTGCATTGATTTTCGGATCACAGGACCGAAACTTTTGATAACCAGTAAAAGCCAATGGACTAAATTCTGAATTGACAAGCTTATTCTGAAGCGAATGCAATAGTTATGGTAGCTATTACCTTAGTATTAACATTAGATACATTTAATTCGTATTTTTTACCGTGAAGCACGCTAAAACAAGACGCGGCTTCGCTTATCAAATTAGAAAGGGATGTTATCAAAAGAGATATAAGTAAAATTTGTTTACTAGGAACAGATATTTAACATCAAACAGAACATAGTGATCAGTTTGTCAAAACGGCTATGGCAGGAATAAATAGTACCAACATTGTTTCTGTGCATCTCCACACGAAGTGTTTGAATAGTAAAAACACAGAGGAACATACTGGCTTTGTGGAGTCTGTGTTAAACCTGCTTTATTACTTTTATTTCTCATAATGAATTGTGACATAATACTCAATATTCAATAACTTGTACCATTATAAATCATTTTTTGAACATATGACTCGAATCACCCCTTTGTTGTTAGGTGTGACACTTTTAAGCATATATATGAATTTGTGACATTTAATCCAGTTACTACTGTATCTGTATTTTCTTAAAATTTAACAGTTGTTAACATTTCGTCTACGTTCACTGGACGTTTGTTTAGTATTAACAATTTCTATTTTTGTGTGCGCAGCTCTCGTTTCGATAGACTAGTTGTGATTACAGACACCCAAGGAACTGAGGTTTGAGAAATCTACTGCATAGGTTGTCATTAATAACAGTACCGTTCTGTGTACAAACTCTACTTTTATATGGGATTTTTTGTATCATTCAATCATTTGGTTTGAAGACAAGTGGATTTAACAGTTACATTGTAAAACATAAGTAACTTGGTAATCAACTGTTAGGCTTCATAGTCAGTATCTGTTCCATTGCTACCTTGTCAGACAGCATTGTCACTAAACTGCTACCCGATCACGGTTCCCAAAGCTTCATTACTTTTGGATTTGCCCAAGAATAGAAAAATAAATATCGAGTTCATAATTTTATGGTATCTTCAACTTATTTAAATACTCAACTACTACATTCATTCCGAAAAGAAAAGCTATCCATCTGAATTTAAACTTCCGAACAACTTACCGGAAGCCTAACTAACCATAAAAATTCAGTCAATCAGTTAGCCACACACACCCCAACCAGGTAGTCTGAATCTAATAACATGGCTCAAACCAAAAGACTTCAAAGACTGATACCATGTTTTGGTTTGACTACCTCTAACGTTCATCTAACTATCCCCAACACTAGTCAGCATTGCGCATCGTGATAATCAATGAAGATTCATAACCTCATCAACCGATTTACCACCATTCCCTAATACCCTGCGTCTAACCTCACTATTACTTACCCAGTGATCCCAAAAAATGCGAGTAATATCTCCAAGGCATCTGTGATCAAATACTAGTAACTTACGACTATCTTCTACACTTAAAGGCAACATTCCTCAGCCGTAAAGTAGAACAGAACGGACCGCCGCGCGGTATAGTCGTCCCTTTGCATTAGGTGACGTAGATTTGTAAAAGCCAAACGAGCTTTCTGAATCCGTGCTGAGATTTCGTCAGACACCAACCCATTAGGGCCAATGAGACTTCCAAGATCAGTGAAGTTGTCGACGCGTTCGACTGCTTCACGCCCCATCCTTAGTTCAGGTGTTGATGCAGGCCAGTCCTGAAGCAATAATTTACATTTAGGTGGGGAGAAACTCATTCTAAACATCTTGACATTGTTCAGTGCTACCAAAAGACTGCATTTTATCAGCGTCTTCATCATCTACATATTCTAAGTCAATAAGTGAATTTCCTGGTGAGCGGTCAATTCCCGAAAATTCAGTCGACAAGAACGTTACTTCTAGCAGTAGGTCTATGATGAATGTGAACAAAAATGGAGAAAGTGGACAGCCTTGACGAACAGCACTTGGGGATGTAAAATCAAATGACAGTTCGCCATAAGCTTGACTGGTAGTGTTTGAGTAAAGAGCCCTCTCAAGGTTTGTGTACTTCTGAGATACACCTTTTAATTACAGACACTGCCATAGAACCTCTCGATCTACAGAGTCAAACACTGCTTTCAAGTCAAGAGAAACTATCATTGTCGGACGCCGATAAGCATGCCTATGTTTTAAAACCTGACGAATGGTGAATATGTGGTAGATGGAGCTACCAGGTTTGAAGCCAGACTAGTATTTTCGTGTTTGTAGTTCACAAGTCTTTTTTATGCGTCCGATAATTATTTAAGCTATTATTTTAGATGCTAGATTAATTAAACTAACCCGACCGTTGTTGCTACCCTGACGTGGTGGTCGGGCTTGCCTATCGTGATGAAGCAACCGAGCTATACTGGCTGGAACAACCGTTCCTCAAGGTCCTACCATGTCAGACAGGTCGGTTGAAGAGCGGTAAGACTAAAAGCAACAAACCCAAGGTCCGAAGGCGAAGTCGTACTGCTGACTGTACAGAGGTGTGACAGCAGTAAGGTGTTTCCTTCAGACAACCAGCATGACAGCGATGCTGCCTTCCCACAAGGAGGGGTGGGGTTAGAAAAGGTCGACCCTAAAAATGCACACCTCACCTTACCTCACGGATTTCCGTCTCCGGCGGTAAGGCCCTTTGAAGAACGGAGCTAACATGTCAAAAACCTTCCACGAAAAGGCCGTGCGCGACCGGCCTCAAGCAGTTGTCCCTTGGGCACTGCGGTCACGCTCTCAGGTCACTGAGACCACCTCTAATCCAATTTCCTTTTCAGGCACCTCCAGAAGAACCCTTCCACGGTGTGGGCAACCGGGAAGTGATAACCGCCCTCATACCTCTAACAGCACTCAAGACCACTGTATTCATAATCAACCTTCCTTTTCAATTCCTATTATTCCTCCTACATCGACTTTCAACCCTAAACTTCCTCCTTCGGCTTCCTCCTCAAGTGTCACCATAGCCAACGATTCTAGTGCTCAAAACTCTGTCCCAGGTCTACTGAAACCTCGCTCCAAACTACACATTGGAGCTTTCAACGTACGCACTCTATGTCAAATCGGTCAACAGGCTTCCTTGGCTAAAACCCTAGAGTCTCTTTCCATTGATGTATGCTGTGTCTCCGAAACACGCATACAGGATTCCAGTGTGGTCATTCACTTGACCTCACCTCGGCAAAACGGAGAGCCAACGAGATACACCCTACGTGTATCTGGTGACCCGATGGCCAGTTCTCGTGGACTGGCAGGTGTAGGCATAGCACTAAGCATGAGGGCGGAACAAGCACTGCTAGAGTGGATCCCCGTCAACAGTCGTCTATGTGCTGTTCGGCTAAACGGCTCCGTAAGAACTCGGAAGGATAGGGACACACGTCGTTGCCTTTTTGTCGTTTCTGCCTACGCTCCCACCGACTGCAGCTCAGATGATGTGAAAGATGAATTTTACAGAAAGTTATCTGAACTTCTTCAGAAAGCTAAACGCTCAGACATAGTACTCGTAAGGGGTGACTTTAATGCTCAGATAGGTAGCTTAAACCACACAGAAAGGCATTTAGGTGGATATTTTAGCATTCCGGCACAGCGAACAGATAATGGTGACCGTCTGCTGCAACTGTGCTCAGACAATCGCTTATTTTTAGCAAACACAAATTTTAAGCATAAGGAGAGACATCGTCTAACATGGCGACCCCCTACACCAAACCAACGATGGACTCAAATAGACCATATTGCCATCAGTCATCGTTGGAGAGGGTCGGTAGAAGATTGTCGCTCATTCTGGAGTACCTGCTTGGACTCCGACCACACCCTAATACGGGCACGCATCTGCTTGCGCCTCACCGGACACAAAAAAGCCACATTAAAAAGACCCATTAGAACTAAGTTGAGTAACGAGAAAACCAAAAATAGGTTCCAAGAACACCTGAGTTCACACTTAGGTAGTTCTGAAGACGAGGCTGACCCAGATGTTGCTTGGAAAGACATACAAGCAGCTATGGAAGCAGCAGTGACATATATTAGGGATTTAAACCACAGAGTTTCAAGGAACCAGTGGATTTCTTCAAAGTCTATCGCACTGATGGATTCTCGCAAATTCGTCCCATCAGGTTCCGAACATGATGAAGAGCGACAACAAATCAGATCTAGGTTAAGAAAAAGTTTAAGAAACGACCGTGAGCAGTGGTGGGCAACGAAAGCAAAAGAGATGGAAAAGGCGGTGGCTATAGGGAACACAAGACAGCTCTACAGATTAATAAAAGAAACTGGAACTAATAAGTCTAGTGTAAGTGAGATTATTTCGGAAAAAAACGATACTCTCATCTACTCCCAGTCCAGGCGTTTAGAACGATGGGCGGAACACTTTAGGGAACAGTTCAGCTGGCCTTCAGCTACTCTACAACTACCCTCCATTCCCAGACAGCGTGAATGGAACATTGAAGTAGGTCCCCCAACTCTTGCTGAAGTTCAAAAGGCTATAGATAATCTGAAACGAGGAAGGGCAGCTGGTCTAGATGGACTGGTTCCAGAATTCTTTAAGGATGGTGGTCCAATTTTAGCGGTTAGGTTGACTAATATTTTAGCTAAGATCTGGGAGTTAGACGTTATTCCATCTGACTGGTCACAATCACTTATCGTCCCAATATATAAGAAAGGGTCAAAATCATCCTGTGACAACCACAGAGGGATTAGTTTAACTAATATAATATCTAAAATACTAACCTCGATAATTATCAGACGCCTAACTAAGACTCGTGAATTGCAAACACGAGAAAACCAAGCTGGCTTCAGACCTGGTCGTGGCTGCATCGACCACATATTCACCATTCGTCAGGTTCTAGAACACAGGCATACTTATCGGCGTCCGACGATGGTGGTCTTTCTTGACTTAAAAGCAGCATTTGACTCGGTAGACCGCGAGGTTCTGTGGCAGTGTCTGTCATTGAAAGGCGTACCTCAGAAGTACATAAACCTTGTGAAGGCTCTTTACTCGAACACTACTAGTCGAGTGAGAGCTTATGACGAACTGTCATCTACTTTTGCAACCTCAAGTGGTGTCCGTCAAGGATGTCCACTTTCCCCATTTTTGTTTAACTTCATCATAGACCTACTGATGGAAATAACTTTCTCGTCGACTGAGTTCTCGGGTATTGATCTCCATCCAGGAGGTCCACTTATCGACTTAGAATACGCAGATGATATAGTCCTGTTTGGTGAAGACGCTGACAAAATGCAGAGTCTTCTGGTAGCACTGAGCAACAATGCCAGGATGTTTGGAATGCGCTTCTCTCCCTCGAAATGCAAATTGTTGCTTCAGGACTGGTCTGCGTTAACACCTGAACTAATGATAGGGAGTGAAGTAGTTGAACGCGTTGACAACTTCACTTATCTTGAAAGTCTGATCAGCCCTAATGGGTTGATATCGGACGAAATCTCAGCACGGATTCGAAAAGCTCGTTTGGCTTTTGCCAACTTACGTCACATGTGGCGAAGGCGAGATATCCGTCTATCAATAAAAGGACGAGTATACTGCGCGGCAGTCCGTTCTGTTTTACTTTACGGTAGCGAAACATGGCCATTAAGAGTAGAAGACACTCGTAAGCTACTAGTATTTGACCACAGATGCCTTAGAAATATTGCTGGCGTCTGCTGGGATAATCGGGTAAGTAATAGTGAGGTTAGACGCAGGGTATTAGGAAAGGATGGTAAATCAGTTGATGAGGTTATGAATCTTCATCGACTGAGATGGCTGGGCCACGTGTTACGTATGCCTGAACACCGATTACCACGACGTGCAATGCTATCCGGTATCGGAAATGGTTGGAAGAAAGTTAGGGGCGGCCAAACTAAAACGTGGCATCAGTGCTTGAAGTCACTAACTTCTAGTCTGAGCCATGTTGGTAGATGCAGACTACTTGGTTGGGGTCCGCGTGACTATTGTAACCAATGGTTGGAGACTCTTGGTGACATGGCTCAGAATCGATCACAATGGCGTCGGTGTATACACTCCCTGTCTTTCCTTAAACTAAGAGATTAAAATCGCTTCATATCTTTCTTTCTACTAACCAATTCTTTCTTCTTGTACTATATCTCTATATACAATCTTTCTCTTATATATTACCACCTTTTACCTAACCACTGTTATGAATCCGGTGTTCATCTTGTTGTGCTGATGCGGTATGGCAACCTGGACCGATGCACATATGTGCCTGGTCCTACGTTGTAGCTGACTGACTGACTGACTGAAACTAATCCCTCTATAGTTATCACAGAATGATACTGACCCATTCTTGTATATTGGGACAATCAATGACTGCGACCAGTCACATAAGATTATGTTCAGTTCCCAGATTTGTCAACCTAATCGCTGGACTGAGAGCAGATAAGAGTGCCACCTTTTTCCGAGATTGTCTCACATACACATGACGTCCTAATTTAGGTTTCTTTTATTAGTATGAAGAGTTGTCTGGTGTTACCTACAGCTGCTGCATTTTTTATCTCTTTCGTTTCAGTTGCCCACCACTACTTACGGTCGTTCCTTAGACTTTTCGTTAACCTAGACCTGATCTGTTTTCGCTCGTCCCTTTGTTCGGAGCATGATGGGATAAGTTTACGAAAGTCTATCAATGCAAAAGATGTAGCAGTAACCACTGGCTTCTTGTGACGTTTCGGCTCAAATCACTGATGGATGTGCTTGTTGTTTCCACAGCTGTTCGTATATCTTTCCAAGCAACATCTGGATCAGCTTCGTTTCCAGAATTGCCTAAGCGTGGTCTCAGTTGTTCCTGGAATCCACTTTTGGCTTTCTCGTCACTGGGTTCAACTCTAATGGATCTTTTTAATATGGCTTTTCTGCGTCTTATGAGGTGTAAGCAAATGTGTGTTCGTAATAGAGCATGATCAGAGTTCAAACAGGTATTCCAGAACGAGTAGTAGTCTTCTATCGAGTCTCCAACGATGACTGGCGGCAATATGGTCTATTTGAGTCCATCGTTAGTTTGGTGTAGGTGGTCGTCATGTTAGACGATGTCTCTCCTTATGCTTAAAATTAATGCTTGCTAAAAATAAATGATTGTCTGAGCACAGATGCAGAAGACGATCACCATCATCTGTTCGCTGAGCCCGAATACTAAAATACCCACCTAAATGTCTTTCTGATTGGCTTAAGCTACCTACCTGGACATTAAAGTCAGCTTCTATGAGTAATATGTCTCTTTGAAGTCCAAAAAGCTTTCTGCAAAACTCATCTTTCACTTCATCCACGTTGCAGTCAATGGGATCGTAGACATAAATGATGAAAAGGCAACGAAGTGTGTCCCTATCCTTCCGAGTTATTACGGAGCCAAACAACACACATGTGACTGTTAACACGGATCCATTCTAATAGTGTTTCTTCCGCCCTCATACATGGTGCTATGACAACACCAGTCTACAGGAACTTGCCGTCGGGTCGCCAGATACACGGAGGGTATATTTCGTCGGCTTCCTGTTTTAGTCAGGTGAGGTCAAGTGAATAACCACACTAGAATCATGTATGCGTGTTCCAGAGACACAGCACACACCAATCGTACGAGATTCTAGGGTTTTAGGAGGCCTGCTGGCCGATTTGACACGGTGCATACGTTAAAGGTTCCAATGTGTAGTTTGGACTGGGACAGTATTTCGTGCATTACAGTCGTTGGTCATAGTGATACTTAAGGAGGAAGTCAAAAAAAGAAGTTTAGAGTCGAAAGTCAAGATAGGGAAAATAATAGGAACTGAAGAAAAATCGATTATAAGTACAGTGGTCTTGAGTGCTGTTAGAGGTATGAGGGCGTTTATCACTTCCCGGTTCCTCACACTGTCGAAGGGTTCTTCTAGAGGTATCTGGAAAGGAAATTGGATTAGAGGTGGTCTTAGTGACCTGAGAGCGTAGCCACAGTGCCCAAGGGACAACTGCTTGAAGTCGGTCACACACGATCTTTTTGTGAGTAGTTTTTGTTAGCTCCGTACTTGTTGAGACCTTATCACCGGATACGGATATCTGTGGGATAAGGCGAAGTGTGTAATTTTACGACCGACCATCTCTAACCCCACCCTTACTTTGTGGGAAGGTAGCATCGCTGTTATGCTGGTTTTCTGAGGGAAACATCTTACTGCCGTCACACCTCTGTAAAGTCAGCGGTACGAATTCACTCTCAGATCTTGGGGTTTGTTGCTTTTAGTCTTACCGTTCTTTAGCCGACCTGCCTGGGATGGTAGGACCTTGAGGAACGATTGTTCCATCCCGGTTGGTTCATCACGATAGGCAAGCCTGACCACCACAATAAGGTAGCAGCAACCATCGGGACCTTAACCGATACAAAATAAATGTTCAATAACTTGATAGGAATTAATTAACATATTATCATAATACGCCGAAACAAAGTGAACTTACACGGTTGGTATCTACACATAAACTGCATTCACATTTAAAGTAATAGTTATTCAACAGATACCTTTGTCTTTCTTCAGTGGTTGTCATACAATCACAGTAACTAATGTGGGGCTGTAAGATAAAAAAACGAGAACTGGAAATGAATAGTAGGTACTTAAGAATAGGGAAATGCATTTTCTTTACAACGGCATACTGATGAAAATAGTTACATAGAACTTTTGTTTGAAGAGTACTATACAGTTTTTACAATAAGAAGTGATCTGGACGATTTTACAGAAACGTTAGTCATGCAATTTCTTTTTATCTGTTTATGGAGAATAAATATCAAAGCATGGTCCAGTAATTAGACAAAAATTTGATAATTTACCAACAACTTGTGTTCTCGGGTTTCAATATCACTCAACTCGTCACTGGACAGATTTTCACTCAATAGCTTTTTTACCTGCCTTCATATGAAAACATAAGGACTAAGACCTGAAGTTTAATGACAACAGGATTTTCCCCCAACTAGCAGGTAAAATTGATACTGGGCACCAACTCATCTAACAACCATACTTCCCGAGATAGGTATAATGCAATGTAATTTTAATACACCGCTAACAGCTAAAACTTGAATCTCTTTTTAGACATCGTGTATCTAGCCAGTTTTGTCAGGTTTCCTAGATAAAATATTGGTTTGTTTTGGAACCATAAAAGCTAACTTAAGGAGCGGAAGGAAAAGGCATGACCATTTAAGCCAAGGGTGATCGAATAGCTGGCAGAACGCCCAGATATGATTGAACTTTTCTCGATAACCAATTTGAATTCGAACCAAACTACTTGAGGACTGCATGGCACTTATAACTTCAGTTAAAAGTAGGAGATGAATATACTACTGCAATCTTATACACTAAAAAACGATCTGGACCCTAATGTTCCAAATCTCTGCAAAAATATGCTACGCTGATAGTCAGCAATCAAAAATGAGGATTAAGCCACATGATTTAACGAAAGATCAATACTTACTGACGCCGAACACGTAGATGAAGGGTATCTACACAGAACAATTTGACGATTTGAAAATACGTACTGCAAGTCAGGAACACAAGAATGATCTAGACGAGCGGCTCTGTTTGTAATGTAATTAAGACGAAAAACTAACTTGAGGAAAAGCGCGGGTCCAACATCCACACCGTCTGGATCAGTAATCATGAAGCCATTAATTTGAATCTTTGGACAGTAAAGAAATGAGATCCAAATTACTTTACAAAATATTTGGAAAAGAGTTCCCTCATTCGCAAACACTTCCCCACCCAAAAATTCCCATAGGGTTAGCCTCATTGTGTGGTACTTTTCCATAAGTTTAGAATTATTGCGTATTTCGTTTTCGTCTAAAAAAAGATATCAATATCTACGAGTATTTACGGGAGATAAGAGAATCGATATGGCACTTCGGGTCCTGACGTAATAATAAGCATGTTACAAACAAACCTGCATACTGATAATCCTTAAAATAAGACGGACAGGGGCTATCGGTAGACGTCCACATTTAATGTACTGTTTACATTCAAGTTTGTGCACACGCCACATAAGACGCTGACAGTCGCGGGAACAATACATCATTATTTTGCAAGAAGAGCATGACCAAAGATTAGGAATGCTTTTCAAACACCCATCACAGTACTTCGAGAGTTTACTATTTAAAATAGAGTGTACGTAAGAAGCCTCTTTCATATAGACAACCCCCGACAAGGTCATTTTTAAAAAAGAAGCACACTTTCCTTGACCTTTCGAATTTGAACTCAAGTGAGAAAAGGGCGAAAGTAGAATACAGTTTTGGACGATATATTCATTCATTGTTTCAACTGAAAGAGACATGTCTGTAAATGGAAACTTAAGTCCTCAGTCTTCTGTTGATGTTGTTAACATGTTTGTTGTGATCATGTCAACTTTGAAGCTATTCCAGGTAAAATTTCCTCGTCATGTGATAATAAAGAGTCATACTTGAGTATTCACCCTTTTGGTAAGGTTTTTTATTTTTGGTTCATGAAATGCTGTGGGAACACTCAGAGCATCTCATGATGTGGGAGACTATTAAGGTTAAGTAAACATTTTATGTCTCAATGTGATTTTAATCTCGCTTACATATGGAGCTTTGCAGTCTTCATTAGTAAGAATGGGAAGTCTATCAACTTATATTTATCCTTGCAATCTGTAACAATGTGAAGGTCAAATCTCTTTGAATTTATCAACAGAAGGCACAGATATTGGTAGAGAATTCCAGCAATTCACTGCTCAGTGATAGAAATGGAACTCCGGTCGCAAATGGTTGGGTATCGAGCTTTGAACTTCATCAGATTGTCCGCTCAGATGATCAGTCCTTGATAGAAGGAAAAGATAGGGCATATTCATACCAAAGTTATTGTTTAGTATATATTAAGATAATATTGGATCACCTTAGATGAAAAAGATAAAACATATTGATACCGAAATCGCCATTAGATATATTGTAGCGATAAACAAACTTCCTTTATGGATAAGTCTTTAAGTTTTCTACATTGGTAGTGACCTCACTGGTTTTACTGGACACGCCCCACCTGAAGTGGCACATCCGCACCACCTCACGAGTAGGTCCGCCGTGCTATAAATCCCTTACAACTGTTAACCATCTTAGATCAAATTCTTCTCTACGAATCGGTAGCTTTCCAAATATATCTTCAAACCTCTTCATTTCTGACCTCTGGTTTGACTGGATTAGTATTCTAAATGCGGCTTCCCAAAAGTCGGGCATGGAGCCTGAAACGCTTCTTCGTCAAAATACTGAAAAGACTTATAAATAACCCATGTAACCCTGGAGCCTCTGGCAGAGGCAGTCTAGAAGTTGCTCGTAATTTTAAGGTCGATGCTTACTATGACTCCCAGATCGTTATAGTCTATTGCCTTAGGCACTTAATTGTATTACCTCATTCATGATCACTCACCCATTCATGCAACCAGCGCATTCAGCTCAAGTTATAGTATTCACAATATAATATATTTCTGCAAGGGCAGGTACACGCCATTTTTACAGGAATGGTCAACAAATTACAACATTTATTGGTTCACAGTATGCATGGTGAACTACGACCTTGGAGAAAGACGTGCGTCTAGCTTGTTCCATATGTCAGAAGTTACATAGCTGAGTCCTCAAAGTAAGACCCTGAAAACCGAGGAGCAGCAAGTTTTTGGATACGAACGATAAACAATACTTAACATTTTGTAGTGGAACAGACAGAGATATGGTAAATTATTAGATTAAATTCATACTAGCCCTTGTTGCTACAGTAGGATGTGATCAGAGGCTCCAGATGAGAGAATGCAGTAAAAAAGAACAACGGATTGTGATATTTATCAAGGTGGAGTAGATTCAAACGAAGGAAAGGTAGTCAGGGTTAGAATAAGGAGGGTTGTTTATTAGAACAGAGAATGAATAGAGAGAGTAAAGTGTTAAGAAAACTAACAAGTATGTCTTTTATTGTCTGATTCCTTTTCCATCCGATGCCTGACATACAGTCTTAATGTAAAAGTCCGAGTTAGCATGTTATAAGTTGTCTTATTGGAATAGTTAATCCATCATAAAATTGTAAACCTTACAGTCAATACTCCGTCAACATGCAATAGAAAATTAGGAAGCAAAAGATAAGTCTTTAATCGAAATCACGGAATAAAAGTTCGGACGAGGAAGACTGAAGAACAAAAGGTGTGGTTAAACGAGATCTGAACAAAGGTTAAAATACACGACCAGAAGAAGAAACAAATAAATGACAGTACTATCCAACAAAAAGGCTGCGGAGGGATCCTCATCGTTCTTTCTCCGTTACGACTTTAAAAAATCAGAGGAAAAGGTAACACCAGGGTAACTGACCATCAACACTGTGTTTATCAAAGATTTCCCAATAGTACAAGCATTTGGGGATCCCAACATGGTGCTTAGGTGCTGTTTGTTACGAGAGAACTGAAAACATTTAGCTGATTAAAACCTTTATATTAAATATTATTAATTTTACTGTGCTTACGGATGTGCTTGTTTTATTCAACTTCTGAACTTGTTTGTTTACATCATTATTTTTGGACATTTTCGTTTTGTCCATGTTTTTGGCTCGGTATTTGGGAGTTTTTGTTCCAGGAACCTACGAAATTGAAGGTTTGTTTCTATAATCGTCATAAATATTGTTAGAACGAAATTCGGGCCGACAATTTTTAAATTGCGAATAAAATATGGTACCTAAATTGGGGCTTGGCTCTATTGTTAATTTGGGTTCGTAAATTGCAAATAGATCGATATACCGTACTTCAATAAAGGGAACAAGCAAAAACTTTAACGCAACTCTGTCCATGTCTCAGGCTAACGTTAACAGTTTGACATTTAAACGGGTTGGTTACAAGACCGTTTGAAAAAAAAGTCATTCAGTGTGAGACAAGATCTCATTCATTTCTATGAAACATAAAGAGGTAGAAGTCGGCATACATGATAATGTTTTTTATGGAAGCTAACAGATCACGCTGAAAAGAGAGAAAAAGAAAAGGTGAAAAAGTCAGCTGCTTATGGCACACCTTTAAAAGACGGTAGGGACGTTGAACATTTCCCTCCAAACTCAGTGCACTGTTCTCTTCCAGAGAGGTAGGAACATAACCAATTGATCTTCCGGTTTCAGTGTTGACGTTGATATTTCGTGCCTATAGGTAACCCTCGTGTTATTGATAGAAGAATCCAGACAATAACTGGATGAAGTCTTTATTTCGATCTTAGCGCAGTCACAGTGGAGCGTGGGATTATCTGTTCAGACAAACAAAGGCTTTCAGCATTCAATATAAGATAATAAGGAATATAACGCTTATACAAAATAAGGAAGTGAATGAATACTTGAACAATACTGTTTTGGCATATGCTTGGTTGTTTGGGGTCAACTCTTAACCAACCAACCTATGCTGTTACATTAGCTTCCCCCTAGAATCGACTTCCGTAGGAACGTCGGTTCGATTAACCTATCTATCAAAAACACCTTAGTTCTATTTCTCATTCCAAGGGAAAGTTATCAACTCACTCAATGTTTGACTTACAATAAGTGGCAACTAACGCTGACAACGGTAGTCCATGGATGTCTCTTCATTTACTAGCTTGTCATCTTATTTAGTAGCATGTGATTTCTTCTACAACTATAGCTGACGGTTTACTGAGTGCTTTCATGAGAAAGAGTGTTAAACTGTGGAATAAGAATATCTGAGGAAGTGCCGCGTTTCTCAGGCCGAATGGCATGCGTACAAACTCGAATAAGCCAAAGGGTGTTGTAATAGCTGTCTTAGGGATATCTTCATCAGCCACCGGGATATTGTGATATGCCCTGACTAAGTCAATTTTAGTGAATATGTTCATACCCTGTAAACCGTTTGTGAAATCTTGGATATGCGGTATTGGGTACCTATCTGGTACGGTTTGACGGTTGAGGGCTCTGTAATCCCCACACGGTCGCCAGTCACCTTCATTCTTCTTTGGGACCATATGCAAAGGGGATGCCCATTGACTATCAGACGGACAGATAATACCCAGTTGTAGCATATAATCAAACTCGGCTCTAGCGATTTTGAGCTTATCTGGTGCTAGTCTCCTGGGTTTTGCAAACACCGGTGCACCTTCGGTTTTGATAGTGTGACTTACTTTTAGTTTGTCTTTGGAAGGCTGTGGGTTTGGTTTGGTTAAGTTTGGAAATTCCGCGAGTATATCTTGGAATTTCGCTGTTGTTACTGGAGGGGTTTGAATCAAGTTAAGAGAGCTGATGTGACTTTCTTTGCCTTTTGTGTAAAACGAAGTTTCTTTTAGTGTTAATCGCCGTTTCTTGGTGTCAACAAGAAATTCGTATCTCTCTAGAAAGTCCATCCCCAGTATTGCCAGATCTAAGTCGGCTACCGTGAAAACCCAAGGGAATTGCCTTCTGAACCCCAAATCTAGGGTTAACGTTTTCTGCCCAAATGTCGCGATTGTAGTTTTATTTGCAGCTTGAAGTGTAATCGGGGATGTTTCTCGACTAATCTCAGTTTTATTTCGAGGGATGATGCTAAGAGCAGCGCCAGTGTCCACCAAGAAATTCAAGCCCGAGTTTTTGTCTCTGACATAAAACAAGCGACTGTTTAGGCGCCCCTCCTCAGTTGTCGCGACCTGGGGAGGGGTTACTCGTTTCCCGCTGTCTTGGAATTATGCTTAGGCCAGGCGCATGGTTGCCTGCACTTGGTTGAGTTGACACCAAACTTCCAGTGGTACCAACAAAACTGCCCAGATTGTCTGGACATTTGTGACCTATTTTGTGACTTGGATCGTGATCGTTGTGGTGACCTGCTACTGTTTGTATGACCCATTTGCATTCTGGTGACAGCCTCAGTGAGACTCTTAACACTCGCAATGAGTCCTTCTATGACGGGGTCTTTTGCTGATTCTACCTTCTCTGTGTGATTTATTGCGCGTGATCCAGTTGGAGGACCTCTTTCCATTATTCTATCAGCTATACGCGCTAAATGAGATAATGAGGTTTCAGGATCTTGTGCATCCAAACAGTGTTGGACGTAGCATGGGAGAGCTTGTATCCATCCTTGTTTTAGGACTGCTTCACCCACTGTGTTATCACCCACTAAGACTTGGAGGTGACGTAGAAACTGTGACGGCGACCGATCACCTAGTGTTTCACCTTGAAAAAGTCTTTGGATTCTTTGACTATCTGATAATGATAAACTGTTCATTATCTCTCGTCTTAAGACGGTGTACGGTTGTGGTGATGGTGGATCTAAAATCAAGTCACGGACTTCTTTGGCGACTGAAGGAGGAAGGATAGAACACAAATCTCTATAGCGAATCCCTTCAGATTTGATATTGTGTCTCGTGAAATAATGCTCGAGTTGAGCAAACCACAACTCAGGATCACTACGATCAAATTCTGGAAGTCGAGATTTCGTAGTCATAACAGTGTCTATCTCCACTGGTGACAAATCCTCCAGATTATGGGTTTCTTTTAAGTCTGACATGAGGTATGTGGCAAATATAGCAACAAAATTAGCACGAAAAAAAAATGGTTTCTATGACACGAATAACTTAAGATAATAATAAAAAAAAAATAAACTATTTATATACCCAACTTAGTTTACGGATTATCAGGTCTACTTTTACGATTGAGTAAAAAAAAATAATATTAATAACAAAAATGAGGTTAATTTGTGTTCAAAAAGGGCTCACCAGTTTCGTGCCTATAGGTAACCCTCGTGTTATTGATAGAAGAATCCAGACAATAACTGGATGAAGTCTTTATTTCGATCTTAGCGCAGTCACAGTGGAGCGTGGGATTATCTGTTCAGACAAACAAAGGCTTTCAGCATTCATTATAAGATAATAAGGAATATAACGCTTATACAAAATAAGGAAGTGAATGAATACTTGAACAATACTGTTTTGGCATATGCTTGGTTGTTTGGGGTCAACTCTTAACCAACCAACCTATGCTGTTACAGATAAACTTGTTCAGTAAAATTTGTCTTGAGATAGAATCAAATGCATAAGTATAGTTCAGAAGAGCACGTTGAACATACTTCTTACCCTCTTCCAAGCTGAACATTATATTATGATGCAGAAAAGAATCGGCCTCTAAGG
This sequence comes from Schistosoma margrebowiei, assembly GCA_944470205.2. Taxonomy (NCBI): domain Eukaryota; kingdom Metazoa; phylum Platyhelminthes; class Trematoda; order Strigeidida; family Schistosomatidae; genus Schistosoma; species Schistosoma margrebowiei. Next base: position 72,102,292 of record OX104028.1, on the reverse strand, counting down.
TGCTTCTTTTGAATTAGTAGGCAAACTAATACGGACAAATGTGCTCTTTTGGTGCAGGTTAAAGTGGAAGTATTAATAATTTTTCCACTGTTTTGAATAAACGTTAATTTGTCGAACAAGGTCGATCAAAACTTGCGAAAATAGTTTCAGTGGGACAACAAATATCAAAACAGAATCTGAGAAAACAAATGATAACATCAGTAGTGTTTTCCAGTGTGTCATCTGCAAATAGTTCACAGTTATTCAGACAATACATGTTTTTCAGATTTTGGATATATTTTTCTGAGCAATTTCTACATTCGAATTTTTGGTCTGGTGTGAGAGTGTACACTTTCCATGCTTTCCATATACTTTAGATAGAACACGAATTATACAGCGATCCGTTTACGAGTCATATACGTACCCACATTATTAACGAAAACGAAGTCTAAACACGTATTCAAATGAGTGAGAAAATCTGCTACATTTTGACGACCTAGTGATGAAAGAAAGTCACAGTCACATGAATTAAAACCACCGTATACAATCGTAAATGAATCATTGAAGTTAGTAACAGCAAATTATGTGAATTCACGAACGAATACATATAGTACAGATGACTTACAGTCTGACATTTATGTTCATTTAAGTGTTTTCGACGGCATCTTAAAGTTGAACTGTCGATAACGTCATTTGAAAACTTGAGGCATACAAAAGTAGATCGACATCAGTTCACGTTTACAAACGTAGCTAAACCTCTGCCACCTTTTTCAGATTGTTTGATCGATCCTGACGATATATACTGAAACCACGTAGTGATATTAAGCCGATTGAATTCCATCAGTTCTCTGAATTCGTCTCTAATATATAAAAGAATAACCATTTCGAACCATTTTTACAACCCCTAGCCAATTGCTTTCATACGAATGTCTAGTCTTACTTACCGACGCTTTACAAGCATTTCTAGTCTTACAATAATTGAATCTGCATTGTTCTAAGCCGGTAGAGATGGACATATTCCAATGGTTTTTCCTACTACTCAGAAGTATCTTGAATTGTTTAGTTATCCATGATGGACAGTTATTCGGTCTACATGGTACTAGGCATGGTCTAAACAAGGACGCAACTGAACTAAGACTACCTCTAGATATAGACCATGCGTCTTCAACTGATGAGCTGGTATCTACTGACCAATCTATCATAGCAGCGCACTCCTGAATGGCTGATATGTTAGCTTTCCACACATTTGGGCAAGGCTTAACCCGATAGTATATTATGACAAGCTCTAGACATGAATAACCAAACACCATGATAGCCATTCGCGAACGGTGGGAGGGTATTTAGAGAGATAATACTCTCGGTCTCATGAGAAATTATCAAGTCTAACAAAGAGGAACCTTGGTTTGAACCAAAACGCGTAGATTCTGATAAACGATTTACTAGAACATACTCCATTACCATTATCAGGAACATAATAATGAATAAGCTTACAAATCCTACAAAGACCATCTCAGTCCAACTAATATCAGGTGCATTGAAATCTCCTAATATCAGCCATTTATCATCCTTACTCAATGACTAAGTGTGCTTTAAAATAAAGTCATCAGCTGAGCAGATTTAGAATAAATAGATGACATCACTATAAATGTGCGACATTCGAAAGGGAGTTCATAGCTACTGACTACGGTTGAGCGATTTCGATAGACCCGGTGAGTTACGTCCGCGGAGACATATCTGTTACAACTACAAAGAAGATAAGTAAGAGAAACTAAACTTAGAGTCTAGTGTAGTCTGCACAGGTACAGGACCTGCGATGTGATCACATGTCCTAGATAAGTGCAAGTGACAGCTTCATCAAGAAGTCTTACAAATGTAAGTAATCCATCTGCCACACATATTTCAGAGAGAAGACCGTCCCATATTATTGCTTAATTGATCAAGAAAATCTTCTTACGAGTTTTGATCTATTTTTCAACTGTGTCCGTAGATACTTTATGTTGTAGATTGTATATATATTGGCCTTGTGTAGGAACTATCATACAAGTCGAGTAAGTACGCCTTGTGAACAGCTTGAAGTAGGGAATCAAACTGGACTTAAGCCTTCCTCCTTAGAATAGTCATAGTCCTAGGATATTGCATGTGGGACGATAGTCAGTTTTACGAATTTTATGAATGCAATCCACCTTCAGTATATCGGATAGGCGCAAGTTTTAAAATAAGAGCGAACAATATTGGACGATATATCTTACACACATCCATTCTAGATTTATTTCGAAAGAAGTTATTAGGAATGAAGCCTGGCAATTTCTGCACTTTAGATGCTTGAATAGAGATATGTTTAGAGGAGTTAAGACTCTGTGAATAATGTACCCCAAGGTGAGTTACTGGTGTGAATTTGCTCTTTATGTCCTCATTAAATGTTGGTTTTATTCTAACAGATGCTTCTCCGATACATAGGCAGCCACATTCTCTGTGTTGACCTCTAACCTCCAGTGCTCACACCGGTCATCTACCTTGTTGAGTTCATGCCGAATTATTGGCTTTCAGGTCATCAGCGTAAATATAGGTCCTGCCCGCGTTAAAGCACCTGCATATGTTGTTGATGTAGATTGTAAAAATCAATGGACCCTAAACAATACACTGCACAACACCATTGGCCACTATCCAAAGCGTTGATGTTGTAGAGGCAGTTTTAGTTATTCGGTATCTGTTTATGAGAGCAGACTTAGTCCACTGCAATAGAGGGTTAGTAATTCCAAATGACTGGAGTCTGTTGGTTAGAAGGTTATGAGGTACCTTATCAAGGGCTTTCTTGATATCGTAATATAGTATAAGCACTATTTCATTTTGGTCACGTATACCAGTAACCTCTCTAAAGAAGTCTATCCGGAATGTACTGCGGGACCTTGTTCGAATGAAGCTGTACTGCGACGGATCAATTGAACCTTCTTTAAGTAAGTGATCAGATATTTGATGCCGTATCATTTTTTTCATTATACGTGCTATGATGAGGTGCTATTCACAGGTCGCAGTACTCGATAAGATTTTTCGGTCCTGATTCGTGTTTGAGGACAACGTTCGTGACCTTCCAGGTTTCTGTATATGCACCTGCCTCTAAAGATAATGTGAATGTTCCGAGTAACAGGGTTCCTATCTCCGATCCCGACATTTTGTAAAGAGTCGATGGGACGTAATCTGCACCAGAATTTGAGTTTGATTTCAGTGTTTTGGTGGCGGCGTGTATACAAGTAAAATAAAAATGTATGGCACCAAGATTATTTTTACAGACGCACCTGACATAAATATCTGGGGCATGAAACGTTTTCTCATTGTGGGAAAGCCATTTAGTTAGCTATTCACATTCGACAGTTTGGTCATAATACGTTACAACATCGTACGGTATGAAGTGAATGTTGTGATCTAAAATCTTCCTTATGCACCTTTCAAGGAGACGACACTATACAAAATGACACTGCATACACTGAAATCTATTCAATACTTCTGATGGTATATGGTCAATTAATTTTCCAGTGTTTTTCATAATTTCGAGATTGCAATTTTTTGAAGCACTGATTAGATGTTTGTACTGTAATATGTCGTGAATAGTTTGGATGAGATTAAGTTCTTTGAATCTCCACTGCTGAAATTACTAGAGTTTATATTAAAATGGTTATAGTCGGAATATTTGCATACATGTTTGTTGCATGTGTCTGTTTAGTGGTTACCTTGTATACACTTAGCTAAAGAACGGAATATATGTTAGAATGAGTAGTATACATTTACATCACTGGGCTGTTCATAGCAGACAGTTCCACTTGCAATCTGAGACGCTATGCAGTGTGTCTGGTTTGGGGTTAATCGCACTTTCTTGAAACTGCCCACAACAGGTGACGATTTTGAGTGGACTGTGAGAAGTACAAGACAGTGTCGATTCAGATGGTTTGTGGCTGCTCTGATTTATATCTATAGGCGAGATGCAGGGTGGTGGAATATCATACCCAAGTGCATGATTTATGTCTAGTGTAACGACATAAATGCCAGAGTACGATGAGGACTCAACAGCGTGTTAATATGATTTCATATCGTTCACTTTGGTGATGGATTTAGACGTTTCGCAAGTGCTATAAGCATCAGGAGAGATTATGTGTTTTTAGATGGCCTGGGTATAACTTAAAGAAATGTAAATATAAGTAAGGTTTGTATTGACTAAACGGTCACCGTTAGAACTAAACTTAATATATGGTAAATGTTCGACGGTAGGATTGAATTTTATATTTCTCAAGAGGTAACATATGAACGGCAATTAATGAAAAGGAGTGAAAAGCTTGGAACCAAACGTACTTAGTATTTGAAGTTGAGTCTCTAAATGAAGTGCTAAATTAATGAAGGCCCATTCAAAATATAGCATTTCTTGAGAATAAATATTGTTAACTTGAGTGAACTAATGGGAGTAAAATAAAAGACATGTGAAAAAGGATTACAACGTTCGCAACCAGTGCGCCAGTTAGTAGTGAATAAGGACTCTATGCTTTTCGCCCTGTCATCCTCAATCAATTAAATAAGCAGAGTGCCTTATCGACACTTTTCAAAGTACATTTCTGAAAGGGAGAAAAGAGGGAAAAATTAGTCAGGCAATCACAAAACTACTAACAGCTTATAGAACTACTTCTAACCCAGCTGCTTGTGTTGGGAAGTCCTTTATCGAAGCCATTTTTGAAGAAGTATTAGGACCATTTCCAACGCTATAATGTCACAATATGGGCGACAAAGTGTTAGTCAAATCATACCTCAAGAAGAATCACTGGAAAATGGGGGAAATTGTACACAGATCGGGGATATTTTTGTATAGAGTCCAAGAAGCTTTTAGCACATGTATCAGAAAAATGCCGTAGACAATCAAGTGAATCCAACATCAGAATTATTCACAGGCACATCAACGACACATACCGGAAAGAACAGATTGATGACTTGGATGAAAAAGACAACAAAAAGGGTGAAAAGTCACCACAAACCGGGTTTTCAGGCTACAAATGAACGCCAAGAGAAAATGTTACTCCTGGGAAATGTTGGGAAAGCCTTAGTGAAGCCAACGTTAATAAACATAAATACCCCTGCTTTTCTGCAAGATTTTGATTTTTGCTCAATAATTACTTCCCCTGCTTCTTATGTTTTCTGATTTGTGACTGTGGGGTTCTATAGGTTTGAATGAGGTTAGTTGTATATTGCATTTGGCAGCAATCAAGTAGAGGGAGTTACACAAAAGACATTCATGGGGTAGGAATCTCATAAATCCAGAAACATCAAAGCATTATTAGATAAAAAGAACGAATGAATTACAACGAAAGTCATCAACGCTATGCACTCACCAATAGTAGCAGTGGGGACGATAAATATCATGTTTATAAGAGGCTGCAGTGGATCTCAGATAAGTGCCCCGAAAACGACTTGACCGTCCTAGTGGTAGACCCGGGCTTTAAGGTCGAAATGGGCAATACTAGGTACAAAGATAATATGGGACATTATGGATTGTGATAGCGGGACGAAAATGGTGAAAAATTTGGAAAACTATACGTTTTCAGCAAAACAATTATAGGAGGTACCATATTCTCCTACTAACATATACATAAATCCTGATGGCTTTCTCCTTACCACACTGTGGAGAACCAGAATGATTGCATTAGCATCAACGAAAACTCCCGAATGTCCAGGGAAGATGTATTAACAATTGGAGATGATAGAACTTCAGCTTAATAAATGAAGCTTAAAATAAAATCGGAAAAGCGTCAGACTTTTGGACAGATAACACCACAAGAGTTCAACAAAACCTCCTATCAATACGCCAACAAACTCAGCAAACAAGAGGAAAATATTATGAATAACAACGAGGAGGGGATTACAGAAGCAATAAACGTAACCTTTCAGGAGTCCATGGACCATATGGAGTATCAAGATAAAGAGCAAATGTCTATGGATACTCTGGGGAAGATTTAATAAAGGAAGAACAAGAGGACAGCGATGCCTAAGCAGCTGAACAAGTGTAAACAAAACGCCTGTAGAAAGAATTTCGCGTTTATGATCAACATAGATTTCTTTCAGTTGCATGTTTCGGTTATGAAGAAGTAAAAGATGTCATTCTAGCCAGTCATTTACTTAAATCTGAGGAAGCTGACTGAATAGTGTCCCTCTTTCAGTATGTTTATTCATTCTCTTCTCCCACGAAAGAAAGGTATGTTTCAGCGGTAATCCAAGAGGAAATAAACAAGTTGTACAAATGGACTATTTCGTGGAATATGCCACTTAATGTTGACAAAAGTGGATTTATTCACATTGGTCGCTGTCTTAACTTAAATCTGACTGTACAGACACATACACTCAAACCTCTCAACACTGTTCGTGACCTGGGTTTAAGATATAGCAACAGTGTGAACTTTTCTGAGCACATTATATCTCAAGTATCTAAAGCTAGAAAGCTCATCGGATTGATAATGATAAACTTCAATAACATCGAATCGAGATTGTTACTATACAGAAAATGTATCTTACCCATTCTTGAATATGGTATTTTAGTTTACAGTAATTGTAGACATAATGATCTGATTAGAATTAAAGGTGTTCAAAGAAAGTTCACCAAAGCTGTTCTGGGGTATTCCGATAACAAAGACTATTACCAAAGATGTCAACAACTCAACTTAGAACCTCTTTAGATCAGACGTATCAAATTAAATCTTGTCTTTATCTACCGGCTCATAAACGGTATTTCCTACTCTTCGGTATCGACCCCTTCATACCTTATGATATCATCCCACAATCTACGCAATAAGGAGAATATTCTAGCGATTCCAAGAACCCTTACAAACTTAGGTCAGAATTTTTTCCCTATTCGCTACTCAACCATGTGGAACAGACTGCCAGTGAACCTCCGTTGCAGTGAAACTACAGCCCGGTTCAAAAGTCTCCTTGATGAATTTCTTTCCGAAAGTGGACCATGTCACCTATTGAATATCAATGTATTCAATAATGATTTATACAAACGAGGTCTGTCATCTACTTAATTGCTTGAAAAGCAAAATAAAACCTTTAAATCTTTTCACGTCTATTTTGTTTTATTTCTCTTTATCTTAATATATGAAGTCTGCTTATGTTCGTGTTTATCATTATTACCGTTATTAATATCATTATTAGTTCTCCGACACATCAGATATTCTTTTAATCTCTTCTTATCCTTCTAAACATATTTAACTCCAGATTGTCCTTTGAAATCAATTTCGAATTTTATAGCATCGTTCTTAATTATTATTGCACAAATATTTATACTAATATCCGATTTCACTCTGTATACTATTACATAAATCTAAATGTATTCATCCGAGTGCTTTAAAGGATTTTTATTTTATTTTTTCAATTGCTGGTTTCCATCTGAGGTTGATATTCATTACACAATTATTATTCCTATCATGGATCAAACTTTTCACTAAGTGTCCACTCCTTTTCTCTCTTCTTTCCCTCTAAATAAATATTATTCTTAAGATTAAGAAGTTTGTAATTAAGACAATAACTTGTGTTACACTTTAATTAAATTCTCAGACCTGTTTTATCTTCACTATGCATATATGACTCATACATATTGATATTTCGTTATCCTTTTCACTTAATTGAGACTTTCATGGCATCACTCTAAACTATGGCTGCACAAACATTTATTCTAGCGTCGTATCTTACTGCAATGATAAGTTATTTTTTCTTAATTATTTTTTGTTACTAATTTAACGACACAAATAGTCGTTTATTCTTGTTCTGTGTTCATAAACACGCCTATAAGACTGTTTGCGTATTTCACGTCTCCTTTATTTCTATTCCCTTAATTTATCCATTTCCTTCTTTAAACTCAATTCAATATTCTTCTCAATTGCAAAGACCCGATTTATTATTATTAATATTCTACTATTATTATTCTAAATTTTTTTAATATCGCAAGTATAATGCTAACATTATTCAAAATTCTGTCTTATTGCATTTTCTGAAGAAACCAGAAATGGTTTCTTCACAACACTTATGTACCCGTTAGATGTTTGTGAATAATAATAATAATAATAAACAAAGATGGATAGTGGCTAGCAGTGGAATCCAGGACGCGCATTTCGTCCTGTTTGGGACTCGCCAGCTGGATGTACCTGCATCTCAGAGTTGGTGTTCACTCTACGACTCGAACTCAGTACCGTTCGCTTCAAACGCCATCGCGTTATCCACTTAGCTACTGAGTCCTGATAGCCACTTACTTGTGCAATGGGGTGAAGTTTAATTCACTTGATATTGTTTTTACTTGAATCTTCCCATTGATGTTTTAGGACTGAAATTGATCAGTCGCTTATTGGCATATGTGCATACTGTGCGTATGCCTCGATATTGCCTTAATTTACAAGCTTTTTGTAAGTAATACCATGAGAATTTAAATTCACCCCATTGCACAAGCAAGTTGCTATCAGGACTCAATAGCTGAGTGGATAACGCGATGGTATTTGAAGTGAACGGTACTGGGTTCAAGTCCTAGAGTGAACATCAACTCTGAGATGCAGGTACATCAAGCTGACGAGTCCCAAACAGGACGAAACGCGTGTCCTGGATTCCACTGCTAGCCACTATCCATCTTTGCTTATAATGCTTGTAAATTAAGGCAATATCGAGGCATACGCACAGTATGTATATATGCCAATAAGCGACTGATCAATTTCAGTCCTAAAACATCAATGGGAAGATTCAAGTAAAAACAATATCAAATGGAATAATAATAATATGTCGATTCCTGAGAGTACCGTTCTAGCTAATCTCCTAGACATTCTTCTCTAGCAAAAATCTTTGCTTATGGTATAGAAGAAAATCTAGATAACAGACACACGTTATATGACACTCAGAAGTGGAAATTACTGGGACGGTCTCTGGGTGTTAAGAACAAAAAAAGTGACTGGATTCGTTATAAGCAATGAGGTTTTTAGTATTTTGCCAATAAAGTTTTGTCAAAAAACGAAAATTTTCTACCCAGTTGATAAATACTCCCTGCTAGCTTCGTAAATTTTCTTGATCTGTGTGTTGGCTTGTTTCCAGAACGAGTTATTTGAAAGTCAAACACAAAACAATATTTAGACTGAATCTCGCAGGCAAAAGAGCTCAGCAGAAAAGGGAAAAGGTTGAGAGACTGGATATGGGTATGAATAAATATAAAATACGAATCACTGACTGGGTTGATTAACGAATAATCCGAGAGTAGATGAGGTCAGACAACAGATATATACATATCCATGAGCAAATGGAAATGATACACTTATTCAACACGCTTTTATTTGTTCTTAGTGAAATATGTTTATGTCAGCCTATAGATCATAAGGGACCGCGTTATATTACCATCCCTAGGTCACTGATCGGGACTGCCACTATCGAAATATTCTGAGAAAATACAAAAAACCTTCAATCTGGGATCCATGTACACCCCTATCCTTACATGCCATCCTTCGAGCTGAATGTACACACCGCAGAAGATAATTCACTGTATATAAGGTAATAGTTACGAAGTGGTGAAGGATAATAGGTTGACACGGAAAGACTGAGTGGACGACATAGTTCAGTACTAAAGTCGTGGTTATAGTATATACATCTGTCGTCTTCACATTAAACATGTTGGTATGTCGGTAAGATTGCATTCTTTCTTTAAACGTTCTACAAGAGAAGGGGATTCTAACTACCAAGATAATCGGAGTTGAGGCATGTAGTAATATAGCTTCGACAAGAGATCGCATCGATTTGACAGTCACATCATGATCATTCAAATATATTAGAGTTGGGCTATTAATCTAGTAACATAAAAGATATCCATAGGCGAGTTGTCAATAAAATGGAGATAATGTGGATAACAATAATAACGTTTTTGCCCCAGCACGTACATGTCATTATGCAGGTATGATCAATAATTTACAACATAGGTTTATAGATAGTATAGGACTCATGTGGGGTTGTTAATTAAATAAAATCAATGTGAATGACCGGTAGAGTACACATCCAGTGAGTCACTAAACAAGTTTTTGCGTTAGTACTGTACTATAAGTTCACACTTGTTATGGTTCAATCTTAAATTGCACCGCACCTAGGCTTTGATTTTGGTGAATGGATATCTGGTCCAAACTCGTCATTCACGAATTATGGCGCCGTTAATTATTTATGTAATTAAACCATCTCACAAGTTTGTATTTTTTATAAAGTAAATTTCGAAAGGCGTTTGGGATAAGCTGTGAATATAGCCAAAGCGTACATTATGCTTGTTTCAGGCGTAAGAAGAAGCTACATCTCTGTGCAATGTAAACATAATGCTGAAAAAGTAAGGAAACAAGAGAGAGCCAACCGTCGACTTATTTATTTGAGATTTAAAAAAACATAAATAAACCGCCCCCATCAATACCAACAAATTCGGAATGCTACCGGCAAACAGTAATTATACTCTTCCTGGGTGACACTAGAAGGATACCCTCCGTCACTTTGACCACACAAAAAATCATATCAAAGCGTTGGGACCTGTGGATCTGGATTAACATAATGACACAACAAATGAACTCCAAAATACGATGTTTTATCGTCCTTGATCATGAAAACGTTTGACAATATACCTAACCCAGAACAATAAGGAGAATCGCCCGACTCTATCTTGCCGTCTGCGTCAGGTTCAAAATCCAATGCTAACATTTCTAGTTGTGGTTTTTGAATTGTTTTGGTCATAGGTTATCACTCTTTGCTATCATTGTATTTTATTATTAAATGCATCCCATATGGTTAGTGAGTGGTCGGCTCATATTTTGTTTTGTCCTTACCTTTTCCATCTTTCCTTAAGCATACAACTCTTCCCGTTTTCTTGGAAACTAATGTACTTGCAGGCTATACTGAAAAACGGTATGTACCTGCGACTTTAAGATAGAACACCCTCAATAAAACAAGTGCTTCAACTCCAAGTCAGTGTACCTATTTCGATAATCAAAGATTGATATAATCTATTATCAATTTTAATATAGCTCGATTGTGTGGTATGCAAAACATTAAACTACTAGGTAGTGCGGTTGTCTTAAATGGTACATACTCTAGTAACGAATTTTGTTCCATTCAGAGTATATTTCATCAATAATGAAGGGAATTTCTCTGCGAACTAACTGTTGATTACAGTAGATGTACAACACGAGCCTCCTAGAGATCCATATTGTGTTTACATACAGAACACAGGTCAAAGCACATCACATGGTAATGATGGAAAGAGCTTGATAATTGTGGTTGGCTTTGTATTAATAAAAACTGCAGTCCTAAATCCATATGGTGTTTTTTTAAAATCACCTGTACATTGAATGCTTTTAAACTTTAGACATTCCATGGTTAAAAAACTTGGCAAATATAATAGCACCTAAAATAACTAAAGATATGGAATACACAAATGATCAATATACCAGAAAACACAGTACGACAAATTCGAGAACTTATGGAATATGTTGTTAGCTTGTGTGAAGAATGTTTTACTTTCAAAAAATAATGAGAACTTAATGCGAACAGCTAAGTGCAACAAAAAACCAGCAATTATCCCATTAATTTAAAGAATAGATTGTTGATAATTGTAATATACAATATCTTCCAGGAGTAATGCCTAAAAGACTTCATCAATGCTTGACATCACAAAAACGAAAGACATCAAGATGTTTTTCAATACCTTCAGATTCAGTGTATGCTTTTCAGAAAACGACCTACAATATGAATATAAATCTTAAGTAGGTTAGATATATTATACACACTAAATAATCTAAGCTTTAAAAAATACAGACGCCATAAACATACAAATGTTGATTACGGTTTTGTACTCATAGCCAATAACCTGAAGTTTGATATAAAATGATTGTCACATCACATATACTTCGTTTTGAACACTTATTACTAAAAAACTAACACATGAACAATAAATTTTTTAAACTATGAATAAAAAAACGATCAGATAACATAATGGTTTCAAGTTTACGAAAAAATATTGTCACAAGACAATTAGATTTAACATGACTTATTCAACAAGACTATTTAAATAGTACACAATGAACAACAATCATCGTGAAATTAGGGATAAAATCTTGTTAAACAATATTAAAACTGCTTACACTACATTGTACACTCATTAAGCATTATAAAGGAAGATCAATTCACAACAGTAACAATTGATGAAGAACTAAAATACGGTTTTATTTCACTTAAATTTCAAAGAAACGATATACATTCGACAATTCAAAAAGGGTATTTACTATATTTGAATGAGAATAAATATAATATTACCAATAGGAACTATAAAATATGGTAAATATACGAGCAAACTCTTATTTAATACCATCATTGTACATTAATAAAGGCAAAATATAGATGGATTGTGTAAAGGAATTTACATATGTTAACAAAAAATGTTGGTGATTATGTAACATATGTAATAAAGATGTTGCATAATGGAGTGATCGGATTTTCATTTATCCAAAAAGACAGAAACAAGAAAGAAATTAAGAGAAAATTTACAATGACTAAGTATGAATATAGTTAAAATATAGAGTTAAATAAAGAGACATGAACCCCAGACAAATAGATTATTAACAGATTAAGGGAAGACAGGATGAACAATACGATTGTATTCAGCAGAAAAAAGGAATAAAAATGTACACACAAATAAAGAAACAATAGGATGTTTCAAGAATATACAGAGGATGTTTTTAAGATAATATTTCCGCAGCATTAATGGTTTGCAAAATGGCAAAGGAGGAATAAAACAAGAAATAAACAAAACTGAAACTAGTCCAGTGATATAACGCGAAAAGAAGGGAAGTTTTTATAGTTATATTTACCACGAAATCACAGCCTGCACAAAATATTGTCGACAATCCCTATTTGAATATAAATAGAAAATGGTAGGACCTTCCAGTGATAACAATAAACGAAGAGGATGAAAAATGATGATATTTGATCGTAAATCAAGGACATGAAGAACTATCATCGGAAAGCTATGAAATCGAAAAGAAAGAAAAATGGATTGCTATAATTCGGTTATTTGAACATGTTAGATGAAAATCTAGTAAGAATATTAGGGGAAACCGTAAATATTAAATAAGAAATGGCGTAGTATAATTTCAGCGCCCGGGACTTTATTCTATGTATTATTTGTCATGATACACATTACAAATATATAGCTCGTTCCTTTCTGGCGTAGCATACATTACTAATTAACTATCACAACAAGGATAATATCGACGGGAAATGGTAAACTCACACTTCATATTTATTAAAACAGCTGCACGTGAGTGATCTTTATTATTTTTATTAGTGAGAAAACAACGTGTAATTCTGCTGACTTTGCGGAAGTAGGGGGCTACTAATAGGTGATTTATGTGATAGAAGTATGTTTCATAATGAAAATACTAATGAATTAGAACCAGACATTTGCATGTTAGTTAAATTTTAAACATGTATACATAGACACAATTACCATAATATAATAATAGTACGTACCTTTGAAAATAATGCCATCACTGTTTCTTGAATACTTGGTGAATTAGAAAGTCGAAGTGATGGAAAAGCAGTTGGTGTAGTAGCAGTTTCACTGCTTTTCTCTACAGATGATACATTACTTTGACAAGATGATGCATCGTTAATACGTTTGTGAGATCCCGATTTAGAAGAGGAATTTTTATTATACATATTAGTCACATCACCTAAGTTGGAAAGTAAAGATTTTACACTAGGTCGTAACGATGAAGAACGAACACGTTGGGATTGACCGGGTACAATATTAAAAGAAGGTTTTTGATCCATATAATGTTGATCTTCGCTACATTCTAAATCAGTTAAACTTAATCTGTGTGTAAAAGGAGTTGACTGTCTCTAAACATTAAGAAACAAATATAGAATAAAACAAGTGAATAAGTTATCACAGTTGACTGATATGCGTGTTATTTTCTTTTGAAAGATAATACTAAGTGTAACTTAACTTTATACAACTTAATATTTGTTTCCTGATTAATGTTATCTTTCGTAAATTACTTTAAAATTATTAGGTTTACGGATTTAATAATAAATTTAATAGAAGGAATTGAATCAATTCGTACTTGATGGGTTCCGTAATTGTTTTATACAATAACGAAAGAGACGCATTGTGTCACTGAAGAAAAAAGATTTCCTTTTCGACGATTTCATATATTTAAGTTGTGCAATTATATTTATAGTTAATTATATTTGTCAGTAAAATAAAATGGTGCTAAATATTAAAAAAAACTTGAAGCAGTGTTGTCGAGAATTGAAATTCAGATACTGAAAGGAAGTAATAATAATCGGCTGGTGAAAAAAGTGGTAAGGAGAAAATAATTGTTCACTTGATAGCTATTAAAAATAGAATAATTAAAAGTTGTAGTGAGTGCTAATTAACAGTTGTGAAAATAATTGGAAACAAATAGAAATAATTAAATAAACAATAGATTATGGAAAATAGAAAGAGAGTCTAAGACCATGGAAGAATGAAAGAGTGAACAAACTGTTTATGTACGCAAAGGTTAGGCTTAAAATGGTGGATAGCAATAGCCTCTAGTGTACATACGTTTTTTATTTGCATGCTTATAAGGCCGAGATTTCTGACAGTATGCGTGGAGCAGAGGAGCCGAAATTGGCTAGACTAGCCGCACAAAGGGACCACTTTAGAAATGCATCTCTGAACATTGCAGAAGTCAGTCAAAAGCTCAATCTTGCAGCCTCCAAATGGTACGACCCTCAAATGCCCTGGTACGGCCGAGAGTGGGGAGTTTCCGCTCTCAGTCTCGAAATGCTCTCACATGGCCACGCGTATATAGCCTCTGTCAGGGAAGACCTACTCACTGCCTTCTTGTGGAGGTTGTGTTGTTTACGAAAATGAGAAAAAAAGCAAATATCCGACGCTTTAACTGGCCCAGTGGATACGGTGAGTCCACCTAGGGGAGTTGGAAAACCCTGATTCCAAACCAATGGTAAACATGGGCTCCAGCATCCTAAAGGAACAAATGGCATATGAACCAATCGTTGGTCACCCGCTACCATAGAACTGCATCTCCTTACGATGCTCCATTGTCTTGTGGATCAGACTTTTAGGTCAAAGGCTCTGAGTGTGACTCTAATAAAACTATCTGCTTCGGTTCGAGCACTCGGGAAGTATTCTAGTCCTCACACAAATCAAGTGGCTTATGTGGCGCATATGTATTTGGTGCCTCCTCGTACCAATGTTTATGTGTTTAAATAAATAAATATCTATGGACTAAAACAGCTTTCTGACTTTAACCAATTTTTTACAGAATATAACTTTATTTTCACATCGATACGATGAACTAGAAATATCCACCTAAAAATAATACAACGAAAAATCAGAAGTAAACTTCTCTCATCTAAATTGTTAAATCCAAATATGAAATAAAACACATTTTAACAGTAATTTATACTTTGCTAATGAAAAAATATATTTTTTTATATTATGAATTCCGATATTTAAAAACATAAATTTCAGATAGAAAACTAATGTCGAGGAAAATTTAGATAAAAATAACCCAATTTAGAATAAGAGAGAAATGGAGTTTTCTTTAATGATTTGATTTGACAGTTTTAATAAAGTGAACTAATTTAAAATCAACAAAATTATTTAGTAAAATAGTTTACTGAAATTTTTTATATTAGGTCTTCTGTAATTATATTATGTTTTAAAAAAAAAAAGGATAAGCACCAATCCACCACTGTTAGACAACAATGTCATATGGTTATGAAGAAGACACATCATTGAAAAATGATTCATAAAAAAAGGTTGGTAAGTTGTCCCTTTTAATAAATGTAAGGAAGAAATTTATTCAGAGAAATTTCAAAATGGCAAACAGACACAACTCTAGACGTATTTACAAGTGTTTCAAAAGCCTTAGGATTCCATTTTTCTGGAAAAACGAATATAGTAATGACATTGTTAAATATGTTTATTGAAATAATTATTTAAAAAAAAGTTAATGTAGTCGAATTGTAAAAAAACGTGACATATCATAAGAAGAAAAACGACAAAATGTATACATTTCAGTACCGGGAACCTACATTGTGACTTTTGCAGGTGGATCATTTAACTGTAATTGCTTCTACTTAGTTTAAAAACTGAAATGATCAAGTGCGAACAGTCGATTATTAGATATGGATTCAATCAAAAGAAAGCTGTTGATCGTGAAGGTGAGATATAACAAAGTGACCAAGGTAAAGCAAAGCCTTAAAAAGTACGTTCTAATAAGCACTGCATAACGGATATATATATATATATATATATATATATATATATATATATATATATATATATATATATGAGTGAATCCCTGCCAAGTCCTTTTTATTCCATCTCGTTCGAAATGGTATCTAGGATAATTAGTTACTACAACTTAAGCAGATATACAAAATACAAAAGTAAAATGATATTATCCTTTATTTTGACGGTAGTGCAAATTCTTATAATTTATTTCATACTGTTTTCAATCAATCATTGAAACAGATAGCACAAAAACATATCAGTTACATACAAAGTACATTTATT
The DNA here is from genome assembly GCA_944470205.2 of Schistosoma margrebowiei. Lineage (NCBI taxonomy): Eukaryota > Metazoa > Platyhelminthes > Trematoda > Strigeidida > Schistosomatidae > Schistosoma > Schistosoma margrebowiei. The sequence continues at coordinate 72,085,698 of OX104028.1, read as the reverse complement.
CATGATATATTTAACCTAGTTCACCTATAGAGAATGAACTCAGTGGAACTATTAGTTTCACCAAATATTGGTAGATAAATTAACGTAACATACTTTTTTTTTAGCTCAATAAATACTCGCAACAAACCTGAAGAAAAAAGCAAACATATTTATCATACAACGAACTAATAGTGAACTAGAAGACAAACCTTTAGAGCTTCAAGCGAAGCTGAGTGACTTTCGACTATTCACTGAACAAACGTAAGCACAGAAAGATCAGATACAAATTAACGTTGATGAAATAAGTCAAAGTAGAGTATATGTTTTATATCTAGTTATAGGATTGTTGACAAAAGGAAATTAATATGAGAAATAAGAATTTCTGAGCACTACTTAATTCAATTACTTAGATATGGAAGTATATGATTATCTATGAAAGTTATATAAAATTAACAAGAATAAATAAATAAATAAACTATTGTCTGATAATACAGAGAAAACAGAATGTAGGTAGTATATATAGTTTTAGAAAAAGACTGTACAAGCATTTTAATCTGAAATGAAAGTATAACTAACACAGCATCAATAATTAAGAGATCAACAAATGTACATTGTGTTTCATAACATAATTTGACTAATCTTAAACGGATATCACCAAATATCGATTTATCATAAAAATCAGCATCTTTTGTAAAAATTATTATTATTAATTATGACAAAATGACATTAGAAAACAATCACGTCAAAAATCATAATATTTATTCTGATGTTTATGATCATTTCAAAATAAATAAATAAATAACGAGAAAATTTTGTCAACTACATGATACATTGGAAATGAACACAAACACTACTTATTAGCTTTTTAAAAAAACACACAACTAAAAATGTTAAGATAAAGTAATAAATGTGTCGAAAAAGAGGTTAAAATTCTATTGATGCGGATTAGATGCTTAAAAAAAAGACAAACTATAATTACGTATATTTACACACTTGATGAAAACAAAACTAAACAAACACTTATGCAAACTAAGTATTCATAAAAATGTGTGAAGCAGTATTGTCATCAAAATATTAATGGTGAATTCACTATTTTTGTACTAAAAAACAAGCCTTAACTATCTGGTTGATATTTAGAAACGAATAAATAGTATGGTTAGCTTTAAAAATTGCGATTTCTTGGTCTAAGCTGTTTGACTTCTAAGGACATTCAGTGAAGAGTTCCGAATGAAACTCAGATTTTCAGTTGTATAGGTTGAGCAGTCTGTTATGAACGGGGAATTAAGAAGCCCAGACAACTGCAAAAGCCATTTTCTTGGGACGTTATTGCATTTCATTCAAACCCTGTAAAACACTTATATTTATTTTTGTCCCTATCTTATTCTACATAACACGAGCTTTCGTTCTATGTATCATTCACTAGCATACTCTTTTTGGTTCCGAAAATATTGTAATTTAAAGATAATATTTTGCACTGTATTTTCTACCCTAATTCCCTGTTTCTGGCATAACTGTATTTTTCCAAATTATTGTACGTCGTAGTCAAGATATTCACTTATTTATTCATGTACATTTTTGTATTAATCCGAATTCAGAGAATCCAGAGTTCAGTGTTCCAACTGTCTTGTCTTCTCTCACTTGCGTGCTTGCCAACCAATCAGGTTCTAGAATAGTTATCTCTCTACCCCAACTCGAACTCACGCGTGATAGACTTCAAGGTTAAGCCGCTCACCCTATCGCGTCAAGGTCATAGTTAAATCTAGACAGATCAAGGTGAAGTCATAACAAGTATCACGGGGTAAAGCGATTCAAGGTCATAACAACTGGCGACGGGAATTTCTTATTATTTTATATATTGATTGATCCAGTACAAAATGCCTGTATCATTGGATGACCTTAAAACTATTCTTCAAATGCAGCAAGCACAAAATGATGCGAATCAAACGAAGCTTTTGGATGCATTGGCACGAATGTTCTCATTACAGTCGTCCTCAACTTGTCAATCAGACAAGTATGAAAGTATCATAAATTCTATTTCTGAATTCCACTATGATCCTGAAGCTAATGTCATTTTCAGTTCGTGGTTTCACCGTTATGAAGACATTTTCCGCATTGAATACTCGCATCTTGATGACGCAGCAAAAGTCCGCTTACTCTTAAGAAGACTGGGAACACAGGAATATAATAAATATGTGAATTTTATTTTACCGCAAAATCCACGAGATGTATCATTCAAAGATACAGTCCAGATTTTATCTGATATTTTCGATGAACAGTCCTCATTATTTAATGCTCGTTATAAATGTTTCCAATTAACAAAATCTCCAGAGGACGATTATGTCACGTATGCTGGGAAGGTGAATCGAGAGTGCGAACGTTTTAAAATAAACGAAATCACTGCAGACCAATTTAAATGCTTGATTTTCATATGTGGTCTAAAGAATGAAGAAGATGCAGATGTCCGTACCAGAATGTTGGCACGTATTGAACAAGTACCAAATATGACATTACAAATGGTCACAACCGAATGTCAGCGATTACTTAATCTCAAGCATGACACGGCTATGGTGCAACAGAAGGTTAAACCTTCCGAGTCTGGTTCAATTAATGCACTCCGATCCATAAAATCATCGAAACAAAACTGTACAAGCACGAAAAAACCTTCTGCAAAACCCCCATCACCATGCTGGTTCTGCGGAGCATGGCATTTTGCGAAATTCTGTCCGTTCAAGAATCATAAATGCCGCAAATGCCATCGCATTGGCCACAAAGACGGTCATTGTTCGTCAAATAAACGCAAGACTAAACGTCGTAGTGAAAATTCAAATCAACGATCAAACAGTCAAATTAAAACCACGTTTGCAACCTTTAAAGTTGGATTTAAAAGCAGGCGGAAATTTGTAAATTTATTAGTAAATGAAAAACTTATACGACTTCAGTTGGACACTGCTTCTGATGTCACATTGATTTCAAAGAACACATGGCACAAGTTAGGATGCCCACACATCCGACCGACGGAACATGTCGCCCGAAATGCTTCAGGAGACATAGTAAAGTTAACAGGAGAGGTTCTATGCAATGTTCAACTCATGGGAAGTAAATTTACAGATGTTTGTTATCTAACAAATCGACACGATTTAGATCTATTGGGATTAGATTGGATTGCTCATGTTGATACTTTGAATAAATTATTAGATGAGGTATGTTCCCATAATGTTTCCTATGAGTCTATCCAAATCCCTAATGATATTTCTAAATCAAATGCCTCCAACGAATCATCCTCTCTGGATATTAATGAATTAAGTGCTCCTGATGTAACATGTTCTTATGATCTTTCTGAATCAAACAATTCGAATGTTATGTGTTCTCACGATGCCAAATCTAATACCGCCGATTCATTACCTTCTCATAAAATTTCCAAATCGAAGACTTCAGACAAAGTATGTGCTGGTGAAACTTCGGAGTCTCATGTACTTCATTCTAATGTTATGTCTACATCAAAGTCTTCTGTTTCCTCTCAATTGTCGTCCGTATCGTACATAAATCATCTTCGACAAAAACATGCATGTGTATTTCAAAACAAACTGGGTTGTTGTAAATTTACCAAAGTATCCTTATCACTAAAGGAAAATGCAAAACCCATTTTCAGACCGAAACGACTAGTGCCTTATGCTGCTTTGTCAGTCGTTGACCAAGAATTGGACAGATTAGAAGCACTAGGTGTCATTGAGCCAGTAAATTATTCATCGTGGGCTGCCCCCATATTGGTCGTGAGAAAAGCATCACGGAAACGCAGAAGACCAGATATTCTACAGGTAGACCCAAAGAGGAGAACATACTTTTCCGAAGGAAGATATCAATGATGATATCTCAGCACTTACCTGTATATAGTAACTAACCATATTTTTTTTCTTTTTTTTTTAAGGGGGAAGGTGTTATGAACGGGGAATTAAGAAGCCCAGACAACTACGAAAGTCATTTTCTTGAGACGTTATTTCATTTCATTCAAACCCTGTAAAACACTTATATTTATTTTTGTCCCTATCTTATTCTACATAACACGAGCTTTCGTTCTATGTATCATTCACTAGCATACTCTTTTTGGTTCCGAAAATATTGTAATTTAAAGATAATATTTTGCACTGTATTTTCTACCCTAATTCCCTGTTTCTGGCATAACTGTATTTTTCCAAATTATTGTACGTCGTAGTCAAGATATTCACTTATTTATTCATGTACATTTTTGTATTAATCCGAATTCAGAGAATCCAGAGTTCAGTGTTCCAACTGTCTTGTCTTCTCTCACTTGCGTGCTTGCCAACCAATCAGGTTCTAGAATAGTTATCTCTCTACCCCAACTCGAACTCACGCGTGATAGACTTCAAGGTTAAGCCGCTCACCCTATCGCGTCAAGGTCATAGTTAAATCTAGACAGATCAAGGTGAAGTCATAACAAGTATCACGGGGTAAAGCGATTCAAGGTCATAACACAGTCCATAAGCTTATAAGTCGATCACACAATTTACTATGATAAAAAATATTGTTCTTTCTTTTTAGGCATACTAAAATCCTTTTGATTGTAAAGTGCTATTTAGAATAGCGTATAAGTTGTTGAACAAGAAAGAAATGAAATAATTTCAGGATATTATGTAAACTGATTTACCAATCGTGGTTAATTTAATTCACAGATAATTAAATGTTTTTCAATGAGAAATATCTTACAGGGACTTTTGTTGTGAATGGAAGTTTATGAACAAACAAACACACACACACACACCAAAAAAGGCTGATGCACAATACGAATGATAAAAAAAATCAGGTTACTGAAATTAATTTTACAAAAAAGATTTAATGTAGAAATGCGAATATCTATTGGAAGTATTTTCAGAAGTTTAAGAAGCCAAAAATCTGTGCTTTTGTTTCCAATAATGAGATCGCTCAACCGCTAGGGCTTTAATTTTACTTCAGGCTGTGAATGGTGCGGGTGGCAATTAAGTGTAGGTCTGTTATTATCATTGCATAAGATGGGTAAAAAATAGGAATAAAAGCAGCTAAACACGCATATATATATATAGTGCGTGTGTGAATGTATGTGGTAGAAGACAGACATGCTCTTATCATGAAGGAATCAACAACACTGGAATTCTTTCTTCATATAACACAAGGGTATATAATAGATAGAAAATCAATAATTCATCAATCAAAAGTACAATGAATCATAGGAAAAATAAACAATCAAAACAACTACCTTACGGACATTAATTTACATGTGTAGACAAATCCTGTGAAGTAACAAAAGGTAATTTAATGAAAAACAAAAAAGAACGCTAATTTAAGCATTTTACACAGATTATATTTAGTTTGCAAAAAATTTAAATTGCACAGAGAAAAAGTAAAATTCATACATAATTTACTAACTAATCAGTCTTTAGATAAAACAATGTGAAGTCGTTACACTTACATCCGATTTCGAATATGCAGGTGTATCAGTCAGTCACGAACAAATTTTCTGAGTTCTTAATGTGTCAGCTCTTTACCTCAAAACAGCTAGCCATCAGAGATGAAAATCTGTCGAGTAAGGTGAAATGTAACACTTCAAGGTCAAACTACCCCATCCATTTCTTCTATTGTAAGAAGCCAGGATTGTTGAGGATACTCGATACCGAACGGAAACACCTTACTCTCATCACACCTCAGTAAAGTTAGCAGTACGACTTCACCCTTGCACCATGTATTCACTGCATTTAGTCGCACCGCTTCTCGATCGACCTGTCTAGTATGGTATGATCTCAAAGAACAATATATCCGGCCAAAATAGATCGTCCGAATCATTAAGACTGGCAAGCCCGACCACTCAATCAATATAGCTGCTGAGGTGGGGATATATATATCATTAATGTGCGATCTCTCATAGTACAACGTAAAATAGTGTCACTCAGTTAAAGGAGTGATTTTTCAGTGTCACAGTCACATGAAAAGACAGAATGCGATAACTAGTTCCAATATTAAGAAAGAAAATCAGGAATAAGTTAAGGATATTCACCTAAGACGATTATTTTATGCCTCAATGAATTCAAGAAATAACCATGTATAAGATGAAAGGGTGCTAGGCAAAATAGAGTTTATTTAAACCTTACGTTAAAAGAAACATTCGCAAATTCTGAAAACTACAGCGAAGTCACCGAGAAAAATTACAGTAAATATAAGTTTAAGTAAATATTCAGTGTCTCATGCAAAAATGGATTTGACAGAATATTCATCATTAATGAGAATTCATCAGAGGAAATAAAGATACAGCAAATTAGTAGAAAATTTCCATTGAGATTTACAAGTGTTTATACATACATAATTATTGAAGAGACAGAAAGTTAATCATCAGAGAAACGGCCTAAGTGAAGAGATGGATAAGTGTTTTTAAGCATTTGAATCTAATCAGATAAGTCAGTCAGCTACAACGTAGTGACTTTATGGACTTATGCCACATTTTGGTTCAGCCACTCTTAAATTTTATTCAACCATCCCCAACACTAATCAGCATTGCGCGTTGTGGTAATCGATATTTAGGCACAGGCAACACGTGGCCCAATCATCTCAGTCGATGAACATTCACAAACTCATCAACTGATTTACCATCATTCCCTAATACCCAGCGTCTAACTTCACTATTACTTACCAAGTGATCCAAGCAGATGCGAGCAATATTTCTAAGGCATCTGTGGTCAAATACTAGTAGCTTACGACTATCTTCTACCCTCAATGACCACGTTTAGCAGCCGTAAAGTAAAACAGAACGAACTGACGCGCAGTATACTCGTCCCTTAATTGGTAGACGAATAAATCTAATAAGCTCTGTGAATGAGAATTCTGCCCCTAATATACAGTTTGGATGGCTAAATAGCATTCATACGAAATATAACTGAAAACTGCCTAGAAAAATAATACACACAAGTATGAATCTGGAAGTTACAGCTTTCATTGTAATTGGAGAAACATGAATACGTTTAAACAACGAGAAAATTTTCGAGGAATGATTATGTTGGATAGTAAAACTTCTAATTATTTTATTGGGGATGATTTTTGTATCTACACGAACAAGTCAAACTCGACATTTTATTTAATAAAGTACAACATTGTGGTAATATATTTAAAAACAATCACCATTCGTATAAAATCAAAAGATTGCATAATGTGTTTAGTTGCGTGAAGCTTACTTAGAAGCTTCATAAATCATGGTCCCTAAATGGTAAGTTGAATTTTTTCAGAACTGAAGAGATTACATTTGAGGATTCACCACTAGAATCGACTATATGTCATTTTCCCACTTTATATGAAATAACTATAACAAGAGGACCGCAAAGTGCTACCAAATATCCTAGTTCGGTCGAGGGTGGAGTCAGCTCTCGCTCTCGAAATGCTCTCACATGACCACCTGCATAAAAACACTGTCAGGGAAGTCCCATTCACTGCTTCCTCACAGTTGTGGGGTGTTTTGCACAAAATTGAGAGGACGAAAAGTGAATGTCCGGTGCTTTGACCAGTTTGGTGGATATGGAGGATCCACCTAGGGAAGTTGAAAAACCCTAATTTTAAACTAATGGTAAACATGGGCTCCAGGATTTTAAGAGAAAAAATGACGTACGAACCTATCGTTGGTCACCGCCTACCATGGGGAGTACAACACTATAACGTTGCTCCACTGTATTGTGGATCAGACTTTTAGGTTGAAGGCTCTGGGTGTGACTCTCTAATAAAACTATCTGCTTCGGTTCGAACACTCGGGAAGTATTCTAGTCCTCACACAAATCAAGTGGCTTATGTGGCGCATATGTATTTGGTGCCTCCTCGTACCAATGTTTATGTGTTTAAATAAATTAATAAATAAAAGTGAGATCCCAAAGTTAATATATAACTTACAGATTGCGATTTTGTTATCGTCGACATTTGAGTCAATGAAGCATTATGATGAAAACCATCTGGTGAATTGTTTGGGTCGGAAAAAGGAAGGTTGAGTGAAACATTGGGAATATTATTAGGCGAAGAACCTCTTCGGTTACCGTTACCACATTTTTCTTCCAATACAGACTTGAATCTTGCAATTCGTTCAGCCTCTGTGAGAGGTGGTTCCCCTGGGCTAGAAGTGAGATCTAAAAGAGGTGCACCCGTTATTTGAGGTCCCATATGTGAAATGTGACGAAAGTCTGAGGGACCTGAAATAAGGTGTGATATACGAGAAGTTCCACTTGTTGGATTTAACGGTACGGTTGATTGCACAGATGGTTGTGGAGTTCGATTTTGTGATTGAGAACGGAAATTTCTTAATCTTTCAGGACTAACCCCATGGGTAGTACCTGATAAACTGTCTTCCACAAGAGAGTACAAATTGAAACGACTAGATTTCTATGAACAAGATATAAGAGATCAAAATAATATATTATTAACAACTTTCTTAGAATTTCATTTTTGTAATTATCGTCTACTTTCACTTATCCAAAAATATAATAGGACTATTACAATAGTAAATATATTGAAATGAATTGATATTTCACTTTTTCATTCTTATATCTAGTTGTCATATTGATAAATTTTTCACGAAATAAGCTTCATAAGACATTGCAAAAACAACACTAGTGAATGCTGAGATAGTTTAGATAATTCGATAGTTAGTTCAAGACAACTGTGAGACAAAGTTTAGCATACCTGCTGAATCGATGATTTTACAAGCTAATGATAAACGTAATACAGAAGAATAAAGTTCTAAATGATAATTATATGCTTAAAAGAAAACGTTTCAAATCCTTACTAATTGTATTTATACTTTAAGATAATGAGTGTTTAGAGATAAAAAAATTTTATATAATGTTATTAAACACTCCGGGTCTAAACATAGAGTTGCGAAATACACCGCATTATGTTTAAACAATTTTCAAGTGACCTATGTTTCTAATGACAGATACTCATTAAACTTAGATGTAAATAAATGTTCTTACCGTGGTGTGGAAATGTGAGGGTTTTACATTGATGTCACAATGAGGAGTGCTGGCAGGGCAATGTTGTGGCTACGAAAGCCGCCTGCTGGAAGTGGAGTTTGAACCCAAGCAGGGACACATCATGAGATTTTAAGTTCACCGCCTTAAACACTCGGCCATCCCAGATGCATCATCATTAGTATTATTACCTTTTACATGCATGTGTGCCAAGTTAGTGATTTATAATGTACATCGAGTGAGGTGTACTCAATAAAACCAACTAATAATGATCCACATTGATGTACACAATATAATTAAACTTATTATACTTAAATCATATTTCATGAAGTTAAGCACTTTACTATATTCTAGTGTTTTTTTAAGTGACACAACTGGTTCGAGCAACGTTATTGGTTTGGTTAGAAAAAGGGAAACAGTATATTAATTCATATCTAAATGTTTGTAAAATTAAGTCAAGTAGAAAATGTTATTAATAGTAGCAAATAATTACTTATTTTACAGAAAATATCAACACTTACACGCACGCGCCCTGTAACACCAAAGATACTAGACTGAGGCATTTGTAATCGCCTACTTCGTAACGCCGACACTTGTTGTTTCGACATTTCTTTGCTACCGGATATCTGAGGTAAGTGGATCAACCGTAACAGTTGCTGTTGTTGTTGACCAGAAACTAAATCGCTTGGAGAAATGTATGGTGGGGAAGGTGTAGCAACATTACCGGTAGAAGAATCCAAGATACCACCAACTGCTGATTTACGAGACGACGAGTTTGAAATAGACGATGATGATAGGTGTGCAAGACATAAATGTGCATCCATACTTAAAGGTTGAACACGACAGGAGCTAAGTGTTGATACCCAGCAACCAGTGATAGCATTAAAAACAACTAAACCAGCCTCCGTAAATACATATAAATATGGATAGGAAAAGCTAACAGCACTACCAGAAATAAGTTTGGCAGGCCACATAAGATTATCTGGTCGTGTTTTTTTACGATTGCTATTCATATAGACTCCACAATCTACATAACAAAGCAAAACAAACAGATAAGGAAATAATTTAGTTGTTTAAAAAGGTCTGAGTAATATGTAAACGATGAAAATATATGGAATGCATCGACAGACTGAGAACACTTTGCGCTTACTTTCGAATGCTAACAAAAACTCATCATCTCCCAATTGAACAGCACAATGAGCTTCTGACGGTGAGTGTTGGAAGAATGCCAGGCTAGAGTCAAGGTCAATGAGGTCTCCACGTAATAAAACTTTTAAAAATAGAGAATTTGGAAAACAAATGATATTATGAATCTACAAGTCATAAAACAGCTTATTTCTATTAAAAAGTTGGACAATATTTGCACAAATCCAAACGACAAAAATGAAATCAGTTTGTATAGTAATCTTATGTAGGTACGAAGATACAATAAACAAACCAATTCATTCACCCGGTACATGGCTATGAAGGTTAATGACACTACTCGATCGCCTAAACCGGAGAAGGTAGTGTGGAGTTCGAAACTGTGACTTAGTGATTTGAATGTCTAGTATCTTAACAAATAAGCCACTACTTTACACAGAGATATAAATTTTGATTTGATTGATAACTGTGAAAAATATACTACCTTTTCAATTTCTGGACGCAAAGTAAAAAACACATACATTCTTCTACTTGACTTTGAGCCAATCTAGTAGCGTTAGGGTAAGATAAACTACACAAGTTTCCTTATATACCGGATTGAAGACTGTGAATAAACAGTTGAAAGCATAAAATCCCTGGTCATTTGTTTTTACAGGTATATATAGCACTGAATATGACTAAAAGTCGCTAGTATTCTGACAATACAATTCCTACCTTGAGCGGGTCCATCGGTCCATATGCTAAACATAGCAAAATAATTTGATGATCCAACACATATCCAATCACCATCTCGAACAAAATTGATGGATTGAACAATATACGGACATGAAATTTCTTTTAAACGTTTATGTCTTCCTTGTACACGTGCAATTTCAAAAATGAACAGTGAACGATTACTTGCCACACAAATTAAACAAACTGTATTGTTTCGACTCATTGAACAAGTGAATCGAGTACATAATTTTGGTTCAGTAATTTTGATCGGTTTTAAATTCATTCCTTCAAATGATCCAACCAGTATTAATTTTAAGAATCGTTGTTTACCTAAATTAAGAAATCCAAAATCCAGAACGTTAAAACAATTCATTGATTACTCCGTTGAAGTATACGTTAGAGCAATTTATTTATGGAAACATATACAAAATTAGCATTAGTTTAATATAATGATTTGAGTGACTTATGATGAAAGCTTTAAAAAAAAATCAAAATATTGCACATTCATATTTCGTAAATGTATGTAAGTTTAGATTTAAATATTTTAACATATCAAGCAAAGAAATATGGTACAGGGAATTAAAATGGCATAAAGTTGATTTAACTAGCCAATACATTCCTATGATTAAAAGCTTGATGATTTCAATGATAAAAAACAGAAGAGATAGTATTTGCTTAATGAATAAAATGACGGTGTATTTCTGTCTGACTAAAAAGACTAAACAAGATATAACAAGAGAAATATATAATTGCGAATTTGGTACTTGAATTTTTAGATAACACAAATAAAATAATAAATTAGCTTAATCAAAATAAATATTTTCTATAGCACTGTCAGCATAAGAACATCGATAATAATCTAGTTTATCAGTACACTGACTGAAATATGATTAATCCCCTTGCACTAGTGAGGAAAGAGATAATTATTCCAGTTGACAATTCTTATAATTTACTAGGAATGTCACCAAAATATGTTTGGATAGTTGAAAAAGGTGACAAGCACAAAAAATCAACACTTATCAATACAACTATGGGTACTGGCTTTAGTAAGTATAAGAAAAAAAGCCAAAGAACGTAGTTATTCAAGCGAGCGAAATTTATGTCTTGAGGTTACAAAATGTACAATATAGGCAATGGTGTAAACAAAACCACTCAGACATTGATTTGAATGGTATCAAAAGTTTAGTTCAGTCTTAAGTAGTGATAATCAATACCATGGTATAAACGAAATAATCGATTATGAAACAGACTAAAACTTCAAGTTGCCTCACTGAATAGACTGTAAATCTACATCACCTTGACCAGAATATTTGAATATACTACATATCCGCTTAATAGTATTGAGATTTTTAAAAAAAATTACGACTAGGAAACTACAACCAATTCAAATCAATTTCCACAAAGAAATATCTTCGTGATAAGATGAAAAGTGATCATTGAAAAAGTCATTCAAAAATCAACCAATATACACTAACCTTGTATAGCAACAGCTAATTGAAGTTCTTCAGCTAATGCTTCAACTTGATAAACTGGTTTACGTGCACCTATACGTGTATTTACTACATAAAAATAAAAGTTAATCATTTGAATGAAATTAACAAGTTATACGTCTAGAAGACCGTGAAAAACTGAATACACAAAAGTTTACTTTTGAATATAAATTCATACAAGTTTTGAATTCTGTTCACTAAAACGAATTTCACCCTGAAACAAGTAGCTTACACAAAATATTGAAGTAAATTATCCACTTGACAGTTTCTAACAAATATAAAAAACAAGATTGGCAAAACGGAAAGCACTATAAAAACAAACAACGAAAAATTCATCTGGGACAAGTCTCTGATAAAGATGGGTATATATTTTATCACCAGAATCAACATGTAATTTACCGTGACTGATTTTATGGGTTATCTATATTACTATCGTTACGACAGAATTTAAGTTGTAAGTCATATCAACACGTTACAATTACTGCAGTTGTTTCACCGGATAATGGCGCTAACTTATTTATTTATATAAGCACATAAACATTGGTACGAGGAGGCACCAAATACATATGCGCCACATAAGCCACTTGATTTGTGTGAGGACTAGAATACTTCCGGAGTGCTCGAACCGAAGCAGATGGTTTTATTAGAGAGTCACACTCAGAGCCTTCAACCTAAAAGTCTGATCCACAATACAGTGGAGCAACGTTATAGTGTTGTACTCCCCATGGTAGGCGGTGACCAACGATAGGTTCGTACGTCATTTTATCTCTTAAAATCCTGGAGCCCATGTTTACCATTGGTTTAAAATTAGGGTTTTTCAACTTCCCTAGGTGGATCCTCCATATCCACCAAACTGGTCAAAGCACCGGACATTCACTTTTCGTCCTCTCAATTTTGTGCAAAACACCCCACAACTGTGAGGAGGCAGTGAATGGGACTTCCCTGACAGTGTTTTTATGCACGTGGTCATGTGAGAGCATTTCGAGAGCGAGAACTGACTCTCCTCACACTTGGCCGTACCAGGGCATTTGAACTAAGTAAGACTTGCAGACAAAGCAACAACAACGCAGTTATCAATCTAACTTTTCCATATTGAATATCTATTGACGAGTCGATGATTTAGCGACAAACAAGATAATTAAAGTAGTCATAAAAGCGGATTCTTAAGAAATTTATCTATTATTTACTAAGAAAAAAAGTAAACTGAAGATCACTTATAAACTTTAGAGAACGAAAATGAGTAATCTGATATTTTACAAAAGGGTGTTATTTAATGAATTAATATGCGCAAATGATTATACAATAAGTAAGAGTTAACGCCATAGAGAAAGTAAGTAATGATGGTATGCATGTGAGAGAGAAAATGTTTAACTTGTTCCAAAGTTCAATTCAACGTAATGTATATCGGACAATATAAAATGGGGATTTATAATAACATTAAGAAATAAATGGAATTGTGCCACTGTAATTTATTTTGATTCACTCTAAAATCCACGGTCAGACATAACAATTATTTTGTGGAATTTAACTGAGAAGTCAGCGACTACCAAAACAACTAACACTGGCAATCAATAACTTTACTAAATGCCATTTTCTATTTTACTAGCCCACAGTCCAATATTCTTTAATATTGCATACCTCTGTACATTAGAGCAAGTAAGGGTTAGGAATGAGAACCATATTTCAAAATCACCCCAAAGGATGCAAGTTTACAGTTTCATTAATCGAATTACCATTGTCACTAACATTTAACATCGCTGTCGCTAAGGTGATGGTGCGACCCTAAGACTGAGAAATTAATATGGTACAATACTTAAGTGCTTTTTTTTGTTAAACGAAAAATAACTTACTATTTTGCCTAATATCAACAATATAGAGTCCTTCATCCGTCCCAGCCAAGAATCGGTATTCATCTACAGACATCCAGAAAAGTGAAAAGTAATAATCGAATTAAATTAGGGATAAGAACACTCATATAATTGGATAAAAAGGTTTCTATGGAAAACATGACATAAGAACTTACCTAAAACTGAAGCACAATTAATTTGTTTCAGTATGACGGATACAGAAGAGACAGAAATATCACGCACTTGTAAACACTGAGAAAAAAACAAATGGAGAGTAAACAACATCAAAACACATTAACGGCAGTATAAACTAACTACACAACTCTACTGTTTTAATGTAAATAAACAAGCACTAACAATAAAAATATTATTGGATTAAACATGATGTTAAACAGAAAGACAAATAAACTGAAAAGTTCAAATTTGTTTTATGTCTATATGAACTTATCAAAATATTATAAATGTAATTTTTGGTTACTGTAAATAGATTAAGTAATATCAATGGATATATATTACATAACGAATTCATTGATAAACTTAATGTCGATTCAACGAAGGTCAGAAATAATTACCGTATAAATTTCTATGAATGAAATTCTCAAGTATATTACCAAACATGTGACTTCACGTATTAGCGAGCAAAATTAAGGGACTGAATGAACTCGGAGAAAATGTGTTCAGAATTCAGAGAATAACAGTGATGATAAGACCTTTACTATCTCTACCGGTTTTGACCATTGACACTGAACTCACTCTATAGCTACATAACAAATATGAAAACATATACAATCGAATAATGATACAAACACCTAATATTCTACTTGTTAATTATGTATCATCTTAGTGCATGATAGAGCACAATATGACGATAAGTACGACAAAATACGGCATGTCCGGAGAAGTAAAATGTGGAAAAGTACAAGTTTAACTACAGAATGAAAAAAAAGTATCATATCCCCCAAAAACCAAACATCAAGTCATTTTGTGCATGTTTGTATGTTAATCCGAATCATGAAGTAGACAATGATCAAATAAAGTAATCATAAAATGAACTAAATATATACATCACACATCATATATATATATATATATATATATATATATATATATATATATATATATATATATATATATATCGCGTGCAAACAACAGTTTTGTAAAATATTCTGAGCACAACTGTTTTCAATAAATGCATATTTAGCTACAGTTGTATGGGATTTTACTCTCACAGAATAAATTATGAATAAAATAACAGAAAATAATTCAATGGTTACTTTAAGTTGGCAGAAAATTTAAATATGAATTATGTCTAAAAGATATGATAATAAGAATAACGGCAACAATCAACATAATAAAATAGACGAAAGCCAAATGAGTCATTGGAAAAAATAAAGAGAGAATCATGATCAATGGTTGGATCTAATTGTGATAAATTTCATACAGAAGTATTTCTTCATGAATCTCTCAACAATAATTTGTAATGATGAACATATTCTATGAAGAGAATTAGTTTGCAAAGTGATGTAAAAATAAATAGTAAAAAATACTATCGAAATTTATCGTCTAATAGTCGAATTAAGGAGAATGTAGTTGAATTGTAAGATCGTTTGAGTGGTATGAAGCAATATATATCAAATAGATAACACATTTCACGTTGAAAAAACAAATTTATAATCGAAATTTTAGACAGAAATTAATTATACACTCTCAATGTAAACTTTATGGTTGAATTAATAAATGTAGTAGAGTTTAGTAAACTATAACAGATTTAAGTATCAAATTTTTAATCAAATTTATGAGTGCATGCTATTTATACTACTTGGTCTTCTCAGAAGTAAAGCAAGACATGAACTTCTGATATCATAGTTTTTACTATAAAGCGAGACGTAAGGGTCCTGAGTTCCACTGTCAAGGAGTCTTATATAAGGAAGAAACAGCGGTTCAATGCTTCCTGGTTTTCACTGGTTATTTAAATAGGATCAATCAGTAACGAAGACTATGAAATTCAACAATCTCCGCAAATCCTTTGTAGTAATAATAGATATTAAGTTAAAATAAAGTAATAATTCTGAAGATTCTTTACTTACTGGAAAAATATAGGTCTATAGTAAAAACAAAGAGTCAATAAAAAACATTTGGAAATTATTTATCTATTTTCGGAAGAAACCAGTAATATATTCTTGATAATCGATAGAACTGAAGTCCTTCAATCAACTAAAGCCAATGCGGAGCCCGGCAAAATGTGCATTAGCCTCAAGTTGCCACATTGCCATAACGAGATAAAATTAATCAGATGAATCAGTGAAAGAAATCGAAATAGTATAGCAACAATGATAATGAGAAGTGTTAAACATTGGGAAGATCGTTGAAAAAAGACAGAATGAAAAGGTATGCATGGAGGAATATTGGGCTTAAAATCTAGAAAACAAACCTACAAGGAACATAGTTTAGTATAAAAATTTCGTTAAGTCAAGAGACTGTTTGGGTAAACACAAAAAATCTAACTCCGAACACTTGTCTACCGACGAAATCACAAGATTCTCAAACAAAAAGCAATTAAGAACAAGTAACCAATTAAGAACACATGATAAAAGTATGCTGCTAACAAGACGTGGCATTAAAAGGTGGGAAACATTTGAAATGAACTGCTTTAAATATGATGAATTTAAGAAACTTATTTAAACAGGTAATATCATCTACTGAATACTGCTGGGGTTAGGGACAGAATAAAAACAAAGAAAATGAAGTGGAAGTTTTTGAAAGGATGCAGATGATTTGACAGTGATGTTGACATTCTTTGATTGAAACGGGATGGAAATGTAGCATAGTGAAAGAAGTTGATAACAACAAAAAAAGAAAACATAATATACATCGGGCATTCGAATAATCAATTATATACCTGCGTAAGCGGCTTCAAAATATACATTTTTGTGAGAGCTGGTTATGTCAACAGGTTATCAAAACTAAAATCAGTAGAATATAGTTTGAACAAACAACTCGATAGTTGAAAGTCTAATGCTGTAACTAGTAAGCCACTGATGGTAGCAAAAAATGATATAAATTGGTCGCATCACTGGATAGTGTTGTGACAAGTATATGAAGTGATAAAAAACGGTTGTAAGAATTTTAAATGAGTATTTCATATCCATTTTTCACAATTGCAATCTGAATCAAGGCAGTAGAGATGCATGAAACTAAATTTATTTATAACGTTTATTTAACACATGAAAGCCTGTCATAATCCCAAACATATGTTATATAAGTTGAACAATGACCTTTTATAATAATGTTTCACAATTTCAACATGGAATGTATACATCGATAATAATCTACGAATTAAAACTACTTGAATACATAAATCACTTATCAAAAAAAAGTTTACAACATACCTGCAATTCACTGTCAGTATTAATATGACGTTGTAGTAATTTTAATACATCTTGAATTAGTTTAAACCAACATTCACAAAGTGCAGAGCTTTCAAATAAGAGAAACAATGGAGCGCTCGGAAGATAATCATCCACAACAACCTATTAAATATAAAAACATTGTAAATTATATGATCGATTAATTTAACAATCCCAGTAGGTTGGTGTGTTGAGACAAATCAAACAACACAAGTACTCCGAGATTAATACACAGTAGTCGATGTGATATATAAGCTACATTACAATATATTAAAAGATTAGTCATTAAAAAAAAATCCAAAAATTCAACTAAGAATATTTCAAGTCGCTAGAATTTGTAGACTGCTTCATTATCGTTGAAACAAGATACATAAACATTTCCTGTTAAACAGTCAGTTAATGAATAATCGAATTGTGGAGCATAACTTAGTGCATATTTATATATATTCGATATTTTTCGCCTTTCCGCACTATGTAGGAATACTTTTTCTTGAGATACATGTACTAAAAAACCGGGTTAATAGTGACGATCTTGTTGACCTGAAGATGCGGAATATGATATGAAATGAAGGAATAAATTCGTAAACCAAAAACTACACTACATTACTAAAATGCAAGCAATCATTTAATTTACAATGAATACAACTGTAGCATACATCCAAAATCATTCACACAATAAGGTGAAAAAAAGCTACAAGAAGAAGGTAGGAATTTTTACCATCAATCAGAGCACGCTAATAAATATGTTGTACTTGTCCAATAAAACTCAGATATCGAAAGCGATTTATGTTTGTACCAATCTTACTCCCGAATTTATCAACGGGATTTATTGATCTTCCAGATAACTAGACTAAGGAGAACGATAATGGTAAATGTTGGGCTATTAGTATACACGTATTTCTATTGTATAATTAGTAAGTAACTAAACTATGAATATTCATATTCCTCTTATTATAAGCTTTATTTTAACCTATAGACTATTATTATTACGACTTACCATCCTTAAGTTATGCCCAGTTTATTAATTACATTCTCCCATAATTTCAACCACTTTTGGCTAGAACTTGTACAAATGTTAGTTTCTATTTTATGGTGTGATGTGGCCTGTTTGACTTGTATATAAACGCAGTATCTTTGAAACATATGATTCATATAGCGGAGGCTGATATTTGCATGCTGGACTGAACAACCAGGAAGAAGGACTCGAGACTGCCCGTACGGGTTTGTGTCATTGGTCGATAAGTCGCTGTTCTTTAATTGGCAATATCATTACGTTATAACAGAGAATGTGACTGATAATTAAGTAGAAGCTGATTTAAGAGGACATGAAATAAAACCCGAAATGACATCAACAGATTTATAAATGCCACTATACTAAATCAAAGATATGTTGGGAAAGGCAGAAAAATAAATCATACATTTTGCCTAGGGACATTATATTGTCAGATGACTTGTTTAATAGCGATTTTACACAAAGTACGATAACTGAAACCTATCGCAATAAAGCACTTCCATTACATGAAGAAAACACTGTTCTAAATGTAAAAGAGATAAGTATAAAAAAATACCTTCAATATTTTTGGGATATCTTGCTGCTTTGCATGGATTACATCAGATGAGGTTACATAAGATACAGAAAAACCAGAACTTCGTAAATCTACAATTCGACTTGGACTGTTCGACTGGAACATGGGATTTGTGGACGTATTTAATGAACTCAAAGAAACATTATGACTATTTGATAAATGCAAATTTTGAAAAGTTGGAGATAACGAATTGCCACTTCCGTTTAAAGCTGCAATATTCGACGATTCCGAAACAATCTTTATTCAAATAAAGAAATAAACGAATAAAACGATAAGTTCATAAGAAATTTTAGTTCCATAATGAATTTATTACTTAATACCATGCTACAGTGAAGAATTCTTGGATAAACATAGGAAAAGAAGCAAACTTTTAAACACAAGACAGTAATCAGAACACTTGAAAATTTTGCGCATGTCTTTTTATTTTTGACTCCTGTGCTGACAGATGGAAATGACAAAAAGAAGAGCATGAAAAAGAACAAGCAAATATGAAAAAAGTCAGATTACAACAAAATGGGTATCGGTCAGATTCTTTGCTTCATTAATTATTCCAAGCTTAGAGATAAGTTTGAACAAATGAAAGTGAATGATTTATCAACATGTTGGCGGAAAAACACATGTGATCTGATCTACATAAATATATCGTGATAATTTACTTGCACGAAAAAAATCGACAAACTACCAATTCAATAACAGTTAATTGTTTAAAGTTCACAAATATCGTAGTCCAATCCAACTGCATAATAAAACTAATTCATTTTATAGACATACTCAACTAGCATTCACACATAATTTTAATTGACAGAATTTAAGAACAAATAAAAGTGCAAGGCAGAATCTACTTTATGGCCATTTGATTGCACGACTTTTTTTAATACAATCATGAAACTGAATAAAACTATCCGATAAATAAAACATTAACTCTACACATTGGATTATTCTGGTAAATTGAATTATGACAAAAATTCTTAGAAAGTAAACGTTTAACATTAAAGTGAAACAGTCATTTAAGTTAATATACATTTATCAAGTTGATCGAAAAAACACAAACATTAAAATTTAGATGTATTTATTAAGCTGTGCAATATCTTCACTCTGAACTTGCTATCGACTTAGAATACGCAGATTACATAGTCCTGTTTGGTGAAGATGCTGATGAAATTCCGAGTCTTTTAGTAGCACTAAGCAACAATGCCAGAATGTTTGGAATGCGCTTCTCTCCCTCGAAATGCAAGTTGTTGCTTCAGGACTGGCCTGCGTCAACACCTGAACTAAGGATAGGGAGTGAAGTGGTCAGACGCGTTGGCAACTTCACTAATCTTGGAAGCCTGATCAGCCCCAATAGGTTGGTGTCTGACAAAATCTCAGCACAGATTCGGAAAGCTCGTTTGGCTTTTGCAAACTTACGTCACTTTTGGTGAAGGCGAAATATCTGTCTATCAATCAAAGGACGAGTATACTGCGCGGCAGTTCGTTCTGTTCTAATTTACGACTGCTAAACGTGCCCAATAAGGGTAGGAGATGCTCGTAAGCTACTAGTGTTCGATCACAGATGCCTTAGAAATTTTGCTCGCATCTGCTGGGATCACTGGGTAAGTAATAGTGAAGTTAGACGGAGGGAATTAGGGAATGATGGTAAATCAGTTGATGAGGTTGTAAATTTTCCTCAACTAAGATGGTTGGACTACGTGCCACGTATGCCTTAACACCGACTACCACGACGTGCAATACTAACCGGTGTTGGGAATAGTTGGAAGAAGTTAGGGGCGGCCAACCCAAAACGTGGCACCAGTGCTTAAAGTCACTAACTTCTGATCTGAGCATTGTCGGTAGATGCAGACTACTTGGTTGGGGTCCGCGTGACTATCGCGACCAATGGTTGGAGACAGTGGGCGACATGGCTCAGAATTGTTCACAATGGCGTCGGTGTATAGACTCTTTGTCATCCCCCTTAACCATGGGATTAGAACTACTTTATACCTTACTAAGAGCTTATTCTTTCTTCCTGTACTATATCCTTATATGGGATCTTTCTTTTATTATTATTACCACCATTGAATTAACTACTTCTATGAATCCGGTGTTCATCTTGCTGTGCTAATGCGGTATGGCAACTTGGACCGATGCATATATGTGCCTGGTCCAACGTTGTAGCTGACGGAACTTGTTATTCAAAAATAATATCGACTCTGGGATGCAGATAAACCCAGCTGACGAATCCAGAATAATAGGAAACGTGCAACCTCGATTTCGCTGCTTGTCACCATCTATGTCTTCTTATAATTAATTATCTGGGTTTTTTTCAACAACGAATTTAAAGCCATTGGCGTTTGTTTAAAACCATGCCTAAGCTAATAGAAATAATGCTACTAATAGATATAAGGTAATTTGCAGATTATTGTAGATAACATAAAGAAAATTCAGTAAAGTATAAGTCTAAAATTAATTACATTACAGAATTGTAAAAGTAAACATGAATATATAAGACAAAGTTATTTATTTGTAGTGCTAGCATTAATTGATCAAATAATGTGCTTATTATGTAGGATATACAAATAGACCATATACTTATAACAGGAAATAAATTTCTCTTTAATAGTCCATTTTGTTTTACATTTTTCGACAAATTTTCAGTGTAAACGATACTAAGGTTAACATAGATTGAAACAAAAGATACGAACCACATCTTTAGTTCATCATTTATATAGACTTAAAAATAAAGAAATACTTACATCGTAAAAGAATAAGCGCTTATCAGATAAAAATACACGATATCTCATCCATCCACGTTTGATTCCACCTAGTTTGGGCATCTAGACATTTAGAAGTAACAACAAAAGCGAGCATGTAGTCAGATAAAATTTTCAAGCATAGTATGATTAACAAATCCATGATAAATTATTCAACGAAACAGAAAATTCTCAAAGTTTCGGGGAAAATCACTGATGTTAACAAAAGTAGAATCTCTACAAAATATTGAAAAATAAACGAAACTGATTTTCATCAACTACATAGAATGTACCATACAACTCATTCCGTTTCATCTGAAAATGAGAGGGATTACGAGAGTAGAAGCTGTAAAGAGACTGTAATTTCAGTCTTATAAATTCAGCTTTAAGAAAACATATCTTAAATTTTAACAGTGAACTATCTTGTTCCTATTAATGACTCTGATAAAACAATATAACTTTTAAAGTATGCCTATTTATCCCTATAACAAATGAGAAATAAAGTGGATAGAAGGGTAAAATCTGGATACCAAATTCCAGTTAAGCAATTAAAAACTTACTAACTAGGTGAGTCTTATATTATAAAGCTGAGAGGTTGCATGCTTGCATTACGTAATTTGATTTACAGAATGAGACCAATCATAAAGCGAATGTACTTAAAACTATACTTAAAGTTAATATAAACCTCCAAAATATTAACCTGAATCGTCGTAATCAACATAACTGGTTTGAGGTAAGTAAAAGATTAAGCAGATACTGGAATAATACAAAAACACAGAAATTATGCAGAAATTATCGAATAGTTGCAAAATTCACCTTTACATCACTTTCAAAATCAGCACCAAAGCCATGTGAACCATCTAAAATAAACCAAAGAACAATAATCAGATGAATAAATTCCAATTAACTATAAACTTGAAAAGTTCAGTTTTATGATCTATGCAAAGTGAATTTGAGATAACTGGGAGCTGAAAATCAGTCATATTTAATTCCAAAAGATAGTCGATACATCTGATTGTAGATTTTAGGAGTTAAGACTTGAGATATATAAGTGGAACAAGTGTGTTCCTTGAAATCCTGAGCTTTTATATAACTAAACTTCATATTTCCCTTATTTATTGGTTCTTGTCGATCTACATTATCAATTATAAAAAATTTACGAAGATTTTGTGAATTTTATAGTCAACATTACGGACTAACTTTAGTTTAACAACTATTGAAGGTGGACAATTGTTTCATCTTAGCATGGGATTACCCTGAAGTATCCAACATCGACAGTCACCAGGAATCGAATCAATGAGTTGGCAGCTTCACAAAATCATTTATTGGGTTTCGAGATTCATTCGCAAAATTTAGTGATAACATATGTCTGACAACAAAAATTTTGACTGGGTAAGCATGAACGGATTTAAACAATTTCCACCAGATTATTAGGTACAAATGAAACCTTCCAACTCCATTAAATAAATAAGAATGAAAACCTAAATATTGAATCACATGAAAAGTTTTAATAATTATATTTTAAAAATCAAACTAACCAATACAATTCGAATTAGGCGCAGCACAAACAATATGTACAGACATGCGACACCGATGATGGCACTTTAATTGACAATCTTGACATTGAACGCCTTGCCACTTCTGACCTAGTATCAAACTACCACAAACGTAACATTTTGTTGGTTGCAAAAACGTGACGAAAGTAAATTTGTGTGTTGAAGTAGATGTTTGAGACGCTCCAGAAGCATCTAAAGTAGTCCAAGAGTTTTGTCCTGGTGTCGATGTATATGGGCTATTAATATCAAGTGAAGGGAGAGATCGTCTGTTATCCATTGCGTTCTTTTCCGAAGTTGATTTCTAAAAAAATAAGATAACTATCAGTCAAATATTTCTTTTAAGAAATTTCAACAACAATATACAAATAACCTGAACAACGAATGCTTTCAAAGTGAATTCTATTCAAAACAATCTTGTAGTTAGTTGTAGGCTACGTACAAAAGACGTTTTGAAAGAATTTAAAAACTTGCATTACCTAACACATAACTTAAATTGGATTCCCGTGAAACTATTTAAAGTTCATAAATCGGAACCGGGTAAATTATTTTACAACTCAACAAGTTGTAGAGACGAAAAATGATTTATTCATCATTGATCGAAATAAATTTACAGTTCTATAAGTCTCAACATGCATTGCATAATATGATACACAAATGTAAAGTTTTGCTCCAACGAGTAATCAATTATCGGAACCTACTTATGAAAGAAAGTGTCTAGTCCTTCTTCTAATTCATTTAGAATAGTACCGAACAAGTGCTTAGATCAACTGTATTTCATTCAAAGAACGTCATAAATAATATGGGAGTATTACTTTTCTTAATTGAATACATGGCATAAAATTGTAAACTAGAATAGGAAATAAAAATCGACCTTAAAATAGAATTAGAAATCGATATGCAACACTAGTAAGACGATCACAAATGGACATTTGTTAGCACAGAAAAAATTATAAAGTCAGATATGTATGAAGTCAAAATAACAAACAACCTAAGACATTATAAATGAACTTTATTTGTGGTATGAAAGTAGAGAAAGAGGAAGTGAAAAATCAAGAAGTCTTTACGATAAAAGTCACAATGGCCCATTTTACAACAAAACAATTTTTTTTAAAATCTTTTTATATTAATTAGAATATTTCTTAACCAACGAAATAATATTTGATTGTGGTAGATACACGATTATTGTATGTCAAACGGAAAATAAAGTAACTATGACAGGATTGAATAAATGACAAATAAAATGGAGGGAAGAAATCTAAACTAAAATAAAAGAGAAATATTATTTTCAGACAATTGAAGAAATAATGATTATTAGCAGTTTAAAATGACGAATTATTTGCCATTAACGCTGAAAATACGTATTATGTGCGTGTGCGAGAGAAAATGAGGATGTAGTATGGTTTTCATACAGAAATCAATGTAATTAGGTTTTATTGTTTTTTTATCTGTATTCGATTAAAGGAGAAAGTAGTGATGGTTAAAAGTAGCATGTATACAATGTCTAGTGTAAGTGACCAATAGATGTCAGTCAGTCAGCTACAACGTAGAACCATGCACTTATGTGCATCGGTCCAGGTTGCCATACCGCATCAGCACAACAAGATGAACACCGGATTCATAACAGTGGTTAGGTAAAAGGTGGTAATATATAAGAGAAAGATTGCATATAGAGATATAGTACAAGAAGAAAGAATTGGTTAGTAGAAATAAAGATATGAAGCGCTTTTAATCTCTTAGTTTAAGTGAAGACAGGGAGTGTATACACCGACGCCATTGTGATCGATTCTGAGCCATGTCACCAAGAGTCTCCAACCATTGGTTACGATAGTCACGCGGACCCCAACCAAGTAGTCTGCATCTACCAACATGGCTCAGACTAAAGGTTAGTGCCTTCAAGCACTGATGCCACGTTTTGGTTTGGCCGCCCCTAACTTTCTTCCAACCATTTCCGATACCGGATAGCATTGCACGTCGTGGTAATCGGTGTTCAGGCATACGTAACACGTGGCCCAACCATCTCAGTCGATGAAGATTCATAACCTCATCAACTGATTTACCATCCTTTCCTAATACCCTGCGTCTAACCTCACTATTACTTACCCGATTATCCCAGCAGACGCCAGCAATATTTCTAAGGCATCTGTGGTCAAATACTAGCAGCTTGCGAGTGTCTTCTACTCTTAATGGCCATGTTTCGCTACCGTAAAGTAAAACAGAACGGACTGCCGCGCAGTATACTCGTCCTTTTATTGATAAACGGATATCTCGCCTTCGCCACAGGTGACGTAAGTTGGCAAAAGCCAAACGAGCTTTTCGAATCCGTGCTGAGATTTCGTCCGATACCAACCCATTAGGGCTGATCAGACTTCCAAGATAAGTGAAGTTGTCAACGCGTTCGACTACTTCACTCCCTATCCTTAGTTCAGGTGTTAACGCAGACCAGTCCTGAAGCAACAACTTGCATTTCGAGGGAGAGAAGCGCATTCCAAACATTCTGGCATTGTTGCTCAGTGCTACCAAAAGACTCTGCATTTTGTCAGCGTCTTCACCAAACAGGACTATGTCATCTGCGTATTCTAAGTCGATAAGTGGACCTCCTGGAAGGAGATCAATACCCGAGAACTCAGTCGACGAGAAAGTTATTTCCATCAGTAGGTCTATGATGAAGTTAAACAAAAATGGGGAAAGTGGACATCCTTGACGGACACCACTTGAGGTTGCAAAAGTAGATGACAGTTCGCCATAAGCTCTCACTCGACTAGTAGTGTTCGAGTAAAGAGCCTTCACAAGGTTTATGTACTTCTGAGGTACGCCTTTCAATGACAGACACTGCCACAGAACCTCGCGGTCTACCGAGTCAAATGCTGCTTTTAAGTCAAGAAAGACCACCATCGTCGGACGCCGATAAATGTGCCTGTGTTCTAGAAACTGACGAATGGTGAATATGTGGTCGATGCAGCCACGATCAGGTCTGAAACCAGCTTGGTTTTCTCGTGTTTGCAGTTCACGAGTCTTAGTTAGGCGTCTGATAATTATCGAGGCTAGTATTTTAGATATTATATTAGTTAAACTAATCCCTCTGTGGTTGTCACAGGATGATTTTGACCCTTTCTTATATATTGGGACCAATAGATGTAGTGTATGATGAAATACTAACTCAATAAAATATCACAAAATGAAATTATTGAATTTATTTACTAAATAAACTGACTTTCTCAGTTGTCTATAATTAAAACATCAGCTGAATATTTCTAGGTTGCTAACAAAATAACTGTATACGTAAGTATCAGACTTGAGAAATAATTGGTAATTACAAAGTACAATTAAAGGCTTTTATTCACTGGAATCTAATTAGTGTAAACATATAACCTTGGATTTCGAATGAAAGATAAATTAAAGCGTTGATAAGACTTTTTTTCCTATTTACACACAAGTATTTTTCTTATGAATATAGTCAACAAATTACATGAAAGGTAATTGAATATTCAAAGGTTAGAACAATATAGTTTGGAAGTGGTGAAGCCTTTCTCGATGATAAGTTCAAATGCCATAAAGAGTTCTAGCAAGTTAATCGTTCTACGATTAAATTAAGATGAGCTAAACTGTTATTTTTCGAGTTAACAAGTATATAATTACTGAGTTTCATTTGACTGAATAACTGAAACAACTTATAACTAATTTATTGTTAAACTGAATTGTTTGAAGTCATAATAATAATAATTAATTAATTAGTTGATAATAACGATAATAATAATAATAATACGGACAATGCCATTGAAACAGAAACGTGGTCAGATGGCAAAAATAAGAAATATTTTTTAACGCAAAATGGTTATCAATATTTTACTACAAACCAAAGCAAATATGTGGAAATTGTAATGTTTACTTCATGTCTACGAACGTTGAGAGAACTTAAACGTTAATTCTTACCATAAATACTTAAAATAGAATGATTAGTTATATGTTTTGTAATCGCTAATCAGATTAGTTTTGTCTCACATACATATACATTAATATTTTGTAATAAGGATGTAGTCATATAGTCATTTGTTTAAGTACTCCGATTATGGGACAGTTGGTGACAGTGAAAATAAACAGCAAAAGAAAACATAAGACCTGGTACAAAATACTACGTTAGTTGACTTAGATTTGTGAACAGTATTGACTTGACAATTGCAGATCACTTCGTAACATCAACTGATTAGCAAATCAAACATTATTGCAAAAAATAATAAAATATATAATAATAATAATATTGATTAAGAGCATGAAAACACGACAAATGGAGAAGTATGCTATGAAAAGATGATTCATATGGTTGAAAATAGTAGTAACTAACCGGCATAAAATTGACTGCATCATTGACGGTCTAGCAGTAAGAAAAAAAGAGAAAACGAAAGAAATATTTAGCACAGATATTGATACCGTCAAAACAACAAGAATGTTTACAAATGAGATACCGTATACATAGTAATTCCGTAAGTAGGTAGTATGGATAAAACAAAATGCACTTTCATCGGAATACATAATAAAATAGAAAAATAAGAATCTAAGAATAAGATGGGTTAAAACTAGTAAAATGATGTTCAGATGAAATAAGAGAGTAAAACTTGTCTGTCCTTGACCTAATTCCAAGAATAATGAATAGTGTTAACAGAATTGTTTAGGCATGTGAATATGTGTAATCTATTAACTATCAACGAAAAATTCAAACAAAATATTGTGAATTTAAATTATTACGCAAAATGAAGATAACAGTATTAATTGCTTGGCAAAACTACTTTTTCATCAAACCCATTAGGTAAGAGCTACTGTAAAGAAAATATTCAAATGATACTTATTTTTGTTATATCCAAATGAGTGGCAAAGTTGTATTTCTTGGTATTTTTGTTAGAGTTTGCGCTAGGAGCTGAAATGTACAGTTGTATGTACTTTCATATGAAAATTCATTTTTGTTGCAGTTTTGAAAGCAAAATAACATCACAATGATAAAGAAGTCTTCAATATCATTAACGTTTTTGGCTTGAGGCATGCTAAACATAATTATTGTGTGAACAAACAATTAGGTACACATGAAATTGATCCAATAACATGAAGCCAGATACATTGTGATACGCTGCAAGTAATAACAGGTTTGGTCAGCATTGACTACTTACAACTAATGAAATCTAAATTTAGTTACTCCATACTGTTATGCCACATCACACAGTCCAGCTTCAATGTTCTTTTACTTCATAGAATCACAGTAACATCAATTTTGAAATACAATATTCAAAGGATAGAAAGAATAATAATTCAACACTAATTCCTAAACTAGATGATAAATTCCTGACTTTAAAATTTTGATTCACTATTTAAACATTCATGAAATTAAGCAGTAACAACTATATATGCAAATGTGCAGGAAGGAACAAATACAATGAACATTCGATTCCAGTTACAATCTATATCACTTATGCACAGTTAGCATCAAAAACTGTTCTTAGTTCAGTAATCACTGACAGCCAGGAAACACTAGACAATTGTCCCATCCTAGAATGGCAATCCTCGACAGAACTCATCCACAACCCCGTCACCAGAAATCGAACGCAAGACTTACAGCTCTCACAGCGAGCGTTAAAAGTTTAGAGTTATAAGCCACCATACAATGATTTAAATGTTTAACTTCAATCAATTCTTAATATCGTCAAATCATCTGTTAATGCACTTTGTGGGTAACTGCCTCACACTGACAGGTTTAAATTCCGCTGATGACAACTTCACATGACGACCTTAGAATTAATCCTCGGGTGATTATAGTCAATACATAGGGGTTTTGTGAATCAATTAACGATGTTAACTACAATGCTGGAAGAGATAAGAGGGGGGTTTTCAGTTCCAGGTTACCCACACCGTGGAAGAACATTTCTTATAGAAATGTAAACAGGAAATTTGATTAATAGTGGTCATAGTGACTTTGGAGTGGTCAGAGAGACAACCGTTTGAGTCTTATTAAACACAGCCCATCTAGGAGTTTTTAGTGTGTCAACTCCTTACCTCAAAACAGATTGCCATCAGAGATGAAAATCTGTCGAGTAAGGTGAAATGTAACACTTCAAGGTCAAACTACCCCATCCATTTCTTCTGTTGTAAGAAGCCAGGATTGTTGAGGATACTCGATACCGAACGGAAACACCTTACTCTCATCACACCTCAGTAAAGTTAGCAGTACGACTTCACCCTTGCACCATGTATTCACTGCATTTAGTCGCACCGCTTCTCGATTGACCTGTCTAGTATGGTATGATCTCAAAGAACAATATATCCGGCTAAAATAGATCAGCCGAATCATTAAGACTGACAAGCCCGACCACTCAATCAATATAGCTGCTGAAGTGGGGATATATATATCATTAATGTGCGATCTCTCATAGTACAACGTAAAATAGTGTCACTCAGTTAAAGGAGTGATTTTTCAGTGTCACAGTCACATGAAAAGACAGAATGCGATAACTAGTTCCAATATTAAGAAAGAAAATCAGGAATAAGTTAAGGATATTCACCTAAGACGATTATTTTATCCCTCAATGAATTCAAGAAATAACCATGTATAAGATGAAGCTTAATATAAAACGTAAGATAGAAAGGGTGCTAGGCAAAATAGAGTTTATTTAAACCTTACGTTAAAAGAAACATTCGCAAATTCTGAAAACTACAGCGAAGTCACCGAGAAAAATTACAGTAAAAATAAGATTAACATTGATAACATTTTACACATGAAGTATATTCTATCTTGTAGTTACAATCATTTTTTCACTGAATGACTGACTTGGTAAGATTTAACATATATCCTAGTTATATAGCTTCATCAATTATGACACTGATCTATGTACAGTTAGTGCTTTAAAGGAAATATGGATGTTTCAATATTGCATGGAGCTTGATCAGACTGAAAATCTCATTCTAATAGGTAGGTAGGTGTTCAAACAGAATTCAGCTGCTCATGAAGTAATCAAAATAATGGTTCAGAAATCTAAATACTACTTTAGCTGAATAAATGTACGTTGATAAAATGTTTAACAATAAGACACAAATAATAGATACATCTAAACAAATAACATCGGCTTTCATACGTGTACCCTTAAACCTTAGCGGAACAAAATAGCACACTGTGATGCCTTTTACTAAATTACACAGAATAAATCTGTTTGAAACCTTTTATTCTTGAAACTGTGCACGTATATACACAAAACAGACGAAATGCATGTATTATACCGGTTTATTTTATTGTTAAATGTAGAACAGAATGGATGGAATTATAAGCAGAAATGGATAGCGGTTAGTAGTGGAATGCAGGATACATGTTTCGTCTTATTTTGGACTCACTAGCTGGATATACCTCCAACCCCGCCTTAAGTCACAAACAGTATAAACAGAGATGGATTGACGTCATCACCTGGAGTGAAAATCAATTTCGAGATGCAGGTACATCTGAATGATAAGTTCCAGATAGGACGAATCATTCGTTCTAGATTGCACTGTAGGCTACCATCTATCTCTGATTATAATGTTTGTGACTTTAGGTAATATCGAAGCAGTGCATGCAGGATCCATATATACTAATAGGAGACTGATCAATCGCAGTCTTAAATGTCAAGGGGAGGATTCAAACAACCAACAAAAAAGAATGGAAGCAAATTTTCAAATCCTTATATACTTGGTAATATCACAATGACTAACAAATGTGAAGCAATTAATATGAACAGTTTTACCTAATTGATGAGATAAACAACGACATGAAATTATATCTTTTTAAACTAAAGTATTCATTAAAACAATCAAGAGGATTTTCGGATTGAATAATCTGTAATCATCGGAAATCTTTACAACATTGTCATTTCACTTTGTATAAAGTATTCTCACGTCAACTTATTGTACAAAATCGTCGTTATAAATAAAAGACAACCTGGGAAACGAAAACACTATATATCGAGCATATTATTATCATAGTATATTACTAAACTTACGTCATTATTCATACGACATAAACGTGCCTGGTTGGAGGCTGAAATTGTGTAGGTAAAAATTAAAATGATTATTTACATAGGTAAACTGTTACTTAAATGGCATATAAATGATAAAAACAAACACAACGTTACGAAAAAACAAAAATTAAGTAGGATTTGAAAAAATTTATCAGTTACTTAGTTATCATT
The DNA here is from genome assembly GCA_944470205.2 of Schistosoma margrebowiei. Taxonomy (NCBI): domain Eukaryota; kingdom Metazoa; phylum Platyhelminthes; class Trematoda; order Strigeidida; family Schistosomatidae; genus Schistosoma; species Schistosoma margrebowiei. The sequence continues at coordinate 72,054,068 of OX104028.1, read as the reverse complement.
ACTTTAGGAATTCTCCAATGAATGTTGTTACAAATAAAAATGTGCTTCAATTATGTGTATTGACTTTTTTATATTCTAGGTAATATGCTGAAATACTGACTTTTTATTATACGATAAGAAATAATCGACATTCAATAATCATGTCTAAGCGCCAGGTTACGAGTGGTTTCATCTAGAGTCAGCGAAATCACACAGATTCTAAAATTTTGTAACCTGGAATAGCATTCTACCCACGTGAATCTCCAGAAAAAAACAAATTATCGTCTAAATGACTGTAAGTGGATAAATTAATAAAAAACCTAAACATCGGATAAAATCAGTATTAGTCTAATCACTAAAAGCATCGCGAAACTAGATATTTGTCCTAAAAATTCAGCTTGAGTGTAGAATATACGAAATGCATAATTTTGTCAGTATAACAAATAGAAAACTACTAATTGAGTGGTTTTCAACAATCTGACTAATTACACTTGATGTAATCTTCATACATCAAATAGAAATAGTAATAACACTTGAACTAATTATATCGACCCAGTCTTGTTTTGTAATATGATTTCGTTCCTACACCTTTAGTCAAAACATAGACAATCAATAAACCAGAATAATGTTTAACTTCAACAAAAATAGTCTGATTTCTTTTTCAGTCATCAAAGAAAACAAACAAATCAATTTTTTATGACATAATTTTAATGTTAAACCAAAATAAAAATGAGCTTTTCAATCAGTGTTAAAAACATTTCTACTTTTAGGTAAACGATTTTGAAACAATTTATGGTGTTTTTTAACAAGTTCCAAATTAATGACACTAAGATTGAAAATGAAAGAAATATAGAAAATAACCAAAAGAGGGATAAATACATACGTATAAACATTGAATATAAAAATGAATATGGATAGAATTAAAATAATTAAGTGTAATTTGATGTAAAACTCACCTTCAAGTAATTGAGCATTGAGATGTTCAATAATACGATCTTGTTCCTTAATTTTCAAATCTTTTTGATTAGTTTGACTAAACAAAATCGATTGAAAGAAAAACACGATGTTTACAACGAATAATACTTACAAAGTTTTTTTTAATTTTAAAATAAGTAACTGTAGACGATACTCTATATTATTATATGGATAATAAGGAGAAATAAACTAGTCCTTTGTTAAATTTTTGTACTGGATTGTTAGCATACTAAGTTTTAGCCGATATAGATCTTAAAATTCTATTGATATGTGACGACAATTAAACCCTGAAATAACAATAATCATGTCGCTTCCAAAATTGCATATGCATAACATGTCAGTTGTTGATATCGTTGGGAAAAGTGTTTTTAAAGTGAATCAACTACTAAGAAGTGAGGCGTTTATTTAGATGTAAAATAAAAGAAACCGAGTAAGGAAGAAACGAAATATATTTTTACTAAGCAACTTATTAAATAGTTGTTATTGGTTGAAATCGTGGACACGCACTGCTGAGGAGTCCCATACTAGGACGAAACGGCCGTCCAGTGCTTCCAGGTTTTCAATGGTGGTCTAGCTTCAACTGACTCATGATTTCAATCTGTGAAATTTCTAAAATCTCCACAAAACCCATTCTGATAATAAAATTTATCTTAGACGAACAAGAAGTTTAACATAAATTATTTTTTAAGCAATACAAAAACTTGATAACGAGTTTACAAATGTGTAAGAAGAAAAATGAACGGACACAAACAGCAAATCACATAACTAAAGTCACTGACAAGAATAAGAAAGAAACGTCAATTGGAAATATAATATCATAACTATTACGGTAGTGTCTAAACGATGGAAAAATTAAGACAGAGGATATGAATCGGTCGACAGAAATGATGATTACTCGATCGTCAAAAAGAAACTTAGCAAAGTGTAGCAATTATGCGCTTGCATAGTTAAAAAGGACATGACCTGAAACATCTATTTGATATAAAAGCGCAAACGATAATGATATTCCAACAATCTAAACTACACACACACTAACCAACTATATACAACACACAATTTTACTAATGGGATGATAGAATAGTTACAAAAACCTATTCACTTTATTTAAATTAAGCGAGACATTAAGTAGTAGTACAATTCAAAAGTAGCTCCAGTATAAGTAAAACATAATATAAATAAGAACTATAATAATCAATGCACACATGATTCATTTTATCACTAAGCTATATTCACATAAGCTTAAATAAAAACAAATGCACACACACAATTTAATATATATATATATATATATATATATATATATATATATATATATATACAACATCAACCAAGTAATCATACAAAACATGTGTTAAACAGTACAAGCCAACTACTACCTATTACCTTATCAAAATGAATATTTGTCACATGTAAACAGAAACATGTTCAAACAGTAAAACAAACAATAGTAGTAAAAATAGTCGAATGTAGATTCGTAAAAAAAAGAAAGCCTGAAATCATAAATACATATACACTGAGATGAGGTGCTTATTCTTCGGTAGTTGAAGTATTGAAATGTTACATGATAAGAAAGAAATATAAATTGTATATTGACATTTAATAAATGAATTAGAATTTGTAAAATCGATGAGCAATTTATGACACAATTATTCATATTTGCTAGTTGACAGGATGCCAAAAAATAAGAAAAGGAACATTGATACAGTAATTTGTCATGTTAAAAATACCACACCTATTTAATACTGCGAAATAGACCATGAACGAACAAGAGGAACAAAATAATATGCTAGTAGTTTATGAATAAAGTAATTAGTGATAAATAACAGAATTTTACGAAAGCGAATCACCGTATTCACTGTATACACCTTGTCGTTCCTATGATGACAATGTAAATATTAGAATGTCTCATGTCAGAGATAAATTGGGAGCTGATTTCGAATATGAAACATGTTCGTGTTTACTCATCATTTTCGTCTAACCTAAGTAAATCATTTTGTAATGAGGTTATCAATCCAACACTAAATCTTAAGTATTAATATGTGGATATTTACTAAAATGACGTGAAACGAAGTCGATATTAACGGTTAGACTCTAAAATGAGTCATGAGACTCCATTTAACTAGAACAAAACGGAATGTATTCGGCATACAAAAAGATCATATATTTTTTTTAAAAACTAGAGAAAACAGTGTATCACTTACTCATACATCTCTTTCAAACGAGCCTCAACTTCTTGCAGACGGAGTTCTGCTTGTTCCCTCGCTTTTACTTCATTGTTTAAAGCTACCTCATGACTCCATCTTTCCATTTTATTTAACTTAGTAGATTTACGTTGACGCCAGTCCAGTGTGTTCTCAACAATAACACTTTGTGCAGGACTGTCATAAGCTAAAGAATTCACATCGTTTGAACGCCATGATGATTGGTAACCATTCGGGTACACACCATTCTGATTATAATCTTGTACCAAACCTGAAGCACGAAGTGTATCCAATTCAGACACTAAACGCATTGTGAAATTCTATGCAGGTAAAAACGTTAAGTGAATACATCCAATGAGCAATACTCTTTATAACAACATGTGAATAATAATTAGAAATATTTAGTACTAATAAACTGTTACCTACTATAAAAGTACTAGCCTAAGATGAAAGTTACAGGCGTAGCATGCAATGATATATGTCATTAAAAATGATTTAATGGTTAGTTATCATCTAGAAGCATCAGCTTGATCTGAACCATAATTTCAACTGATAGTATCACTAGTATTGTTAGGTAATGACAATCATTATACTTACTAAAGGATTCGTTAAGAAATAGGATAAGTAATATACTGTTACATATTAATCAACTCATATTTATATGCTTCAATTACACAAGGTAAGGAGGAGCAAATAATACAAAAACAAAAGCTAACGACAAGAAACGTCGTTGTACTCTGAACAAGCCATTATATGAGCCTCAGTGATTACAGAATAAAGGGTAGGAGTTTAGTGTGAAGACCACAAAATAGGAAAACAAGCATTTTTGTAAGACACTTTTAACAAGGTACTGAACGTAATTTAACAAACACTGAGTTTATGTTGGGAAGTCATAGTAAAAAAGTGACAACTCGAAACATTACAACAGTAAATATAAACACAACACTTACATGCAGTTTTTCTTTAGCTTCACGTTCATCATCAACCCACTGATTTAACTCGAATAAATGTCGTTCCCAATTAGCTATATTATTTTCAAGTTCAGCATTATTCTCTTTAAGTGCGGTCAACTCATCTTCTAACGCGATAGTCTTGTGAAAGTAGAAAGAAGGATTATTGAAAAAACAGTAATATTTCCATGTTGTTAAGCCTTTAAGACAAGAATATACGACATGTAATAGAGAACCCCTCTTGCATTTTTAAAATGATTTCTACTTTCTAATACATTAAAGATTTTTTTCTTTCTCTAGAATAAAGACTTTCACTTACACAAAATTGCGTTTATTAAAACTTGTTTATGTTAGGTCCCAAGAAACATAATGAATGGTAACTTTGGGATTCTTTTATGGGCCAGTACTAAACGTATATTTTTATCGTATAATTGTTAAATAACTAAATTATTCATATTCCTCTTATTACAAACTTTTGACCTATGAATCATTATTATACGTTTTACCATTCTTGAATTATGCCTTGTCCATTAGTCACTGCCTCTCACATTCACAGCCACATTTGGTCAAATTTTGTACAAATGTTATTTTCTACCACACAAATCAGTCTTTTAAAGACTGCTTTGGAATATACTTTTCATCATTTAAACCAGAAGGATACTTGATATAACGTTATTTTTCGCAATTATCTTATTCGCCATTGATATGACTACCATAAATATTAAGAACAATATTACATCGCAAGATCAAATGTACTAAAACTTGTCAACGAAAATCGATGAGTCTTATTCTTGAATGCTTAGGCAATGATATACAGACTCCCCATTCCCCATAAGCCTTCCACCCTGAACCCTAAACTGAAGCACAAGGCTAGAAGTTCGGGAGAATCCTTACTTTGTAGACGAGTATGTAGAGAGGATGAAGGTAACTATGGGAATATGAGTGACCTAGAAATCTTTTGGAAAACCTGTTAAAATTTGAAACAAATCTGGTTAATTGTGCAATCAGGATGAAAAATGAATAATCAGATTTTTTTAAATTCCTAAACATTTCCCTTGACCACTAGAAACGTTTAAGAATCGCATCTTCAAAGCATTTTCGGTCTATATGCATCTCTGTAACAAGTCTTATGTGGCGAATTCCGACATGGTTAAGGTGTTTCAATGGTGCTTCACACAGAACATCTATTCTATTGAAAGGTATCTAGCAACATGTTGGATGAGTATAACGTAGAAACATAGCCTGAACTCATTATTCTCACCCCCGGCAGATCTAATTTTGATTGCTTGTACAGGCTATGAATGCTCCTCGCACAATATACAAAACTTTCCCAATTCTTTGTTCGATAACCCCTGATTCTTATTGAATTCAGAGTGTGACTACAAATGCCTTTTGTCTTACAAGAAGATTATGAATAAACGTATATGGCCAGTGGCCCTCCGATTGAATAAGTGAGTTAATACACTTGCTCTTACGCGAAACTATACACTATTTAATAACTAAAACAACAATATCATATCAATATAATCGAAAAAGGATTTGGGAAAATACTTCCACATAAAACAAATGGAATAATATCAGTTACCTTTTGATTAACGGCTATCTTAATCTTCTCTTCTAACAACTCACGTTCTTTCATCCATTCTTTTTGTTCTGACTCCCAACCTAATTTCAAGCTTTGTGCTTCATGTCTCACTGCTATTAGGTTTTCCATGACTCGTTTTAGCTTGGTTTCACTTTCATACAAACGTTCCCGTAAATCAGAATCTGATGAATGGTTGTTAATATGTGAATGTTGTGTCCCATTGACTAGATTGGTTGATGATGACGAAGAAGACGATGATATGGAGATATTGTGACATTTTATGCCGTTTTCTAGGCTTCTAGATTCATTTTTCTGCAGTAAATTACGTACATCATTTAATACAGTATGATTGTCATATTCACGATGTGAAGCCAATTCTCCACGTAATCGAGCTAACTCAGATAACAACTGATTAGTACATAAATCAAAATATACAGAAGTAGACGTAATATGAAGATTAAACTTAAAAACTATAATCAAGTCAGTAAATGAATCAAAATTATAAACAAGTAGTTAGAGATGATGAATGATGTGGTAGTAAATCACTTCAAAACTAATTAGCTTCCTGTTAAGATAAATTATTTATGAGATTTTAGTACTTTTCACGAGTTTGATTGATTAACTTTTTATTGATGTTATCGAAATCAAATAAACTATTTTTAGTCAACGCAACATCGTGCAAAGTTTAAATTTAGAATAAACATTAAAAACCGAAGAATGAATATATCACTCTAAGTATAACAAGTTCTTAATTCTTAAAAACTTTGTAATACTTTGCTTATTTATGTGTTTTTATGAGTATATACATTTCTTTTACGAAAAATATTTTTTAAACCAGTACACTGATACAGTAATACAACAGTTTACTTACATTATTTGCTCCTTTTGAAGATATTGTTTAAGTTTATTTGTACAGGAATAACAATTAACTAATTAATTTTCTTAATATAACAAATGCAGTTAGATGTAACTATCGTACTAGTAGCTTAGGTAAGAAAAAAGGAGCTATTCACGAGAGCATGAGAAAATAGTTAGCATACTTCAGCAAGTAACTGTTCAGTGAGAAAAATGCACGAAAATCCTAATTACAATTGAATTATTCTTTTTTTAAATAAAATTTTGAAGACATCAAATCATACGTTAACTATGTTTATGTGTCGAAAGTAAGAGTAATTTTGTAATTTACTGGACGCGTGCATAGTGATAACATACTAGTACTATTCGCACATTCCAAAATTATGACAGCTGTCGAAATTAAACTTGGCAGACAGTTCGAGTTAAGAAGTAACGATTATAATTTATTTACCTACATAAATACTTCATTGATAATGAAAGTCGAAAAGCGCAACGCTGAGAAGTGGTTACCTGATTACGGATTTGTAGGTATGATTGTTCAAGGTGTTAGAAATAAGTTAATGCGGAAAAATATTACTAACTTTAGTCAGTCCCAACATAAATGTAATAAACGTAAGAAATAAATACCCCAACTTAATGAATTACGATGAATAAAGCTTATATGAAGGTGAGTCGATAGAACCATAATCAGATAAACGTGCACAACTGGTTTGATTTTATAGTTAAATATTACAGTGAACATGATAAAACCATTTGAAAATTTATTTTACAGAGTAACTCAAACAAATATACATGTAAAATACTTACCTCACTATGCTCTGACTCCAACAATCTGATAGCTAACTGAGCATCTGCGGCACGCTTACACAGTGTTTCATTTTCTTCTTCGAATGCCTGTACTTCAGACTGTAACTTTTCTCGTAACTCATGTTGTTCTGAGAGTCTAAAATTGGCGGCAAATATGTTGAGAAGTTCATTTACATAAGAAAAAAATTTAGCGAATGTATGTCATTAGGTTTTGTTAGCAACTAAAGTACATAGCCAATAATGCTTTCAAACCTCTGTTTTAATGATAAAATCACGCCCATTGGGAAAGAGAAAGCCTATAAATAGGTGAAGACTCAATCTGAAATAAACACATAGAACAGCTACATCCAATCTAACACCTTTCGAATCACCACTCTGATAAAGTTATGCTGAAAAAGTATGAACAGGTTACATGCGATCACAAGATTACGTACTGAGTGAAACGCAAGTTTTGGGAACTATTAGTGATAGGAGAACTATTCATCAAGTCAAGGTGACTCTGAGCATATATTCCTGTCTGCATCAGTTCATTAACTTGTATACATACACCAACTGTGTACATCACTATACAGCTTTTGTCCCCCAGACACTCTCCGTCTCCTTATTCTGAATAACTAGCTGAGCAAGCTTTAAGAAGCGTAGACAACTGAGTTTGATCTAGGAACATAATAGATAGCTCCGTTTTATTAAAATGAAGAGTTGTCTGGTAGCTGCCTCCGTCCCACAAAATTTGATCACAACTAAGGACTGAAAGTTGGTCACTAAAACTAGTCGATTGGTGTAGGAGTCATTTGCGATAAACTAAAAAACAAATCCCGATAACCACAAAAGGTCACTTTATGCAGGAACATAATGCTTAGACAATTAACCACAGATAAAATTGTGGACAAAATTATTGAAGGAAATGGAGGAATTGATAAAATCCCTTGGTAATTATAGAAACAAAATAACATTGTCAACGTAAGATGATAATACATTAGGTAAAAGCTATAATTATGTTAAAACTAAGTATCACTTATGTCTGTTGTATGAATGGTTCTGAACTGAAGGCAAAAACGGCAACTACAAATGAAATAAAAAAATGATATTTTCCCTCATTACATAACGGCTAAAACGAAATATTGATCAAGTGAAACGAAAATGAGAAGTAATGAAAGGCTTGACAAATTACATGAAATATACAAGCCGAAAGAAAATTTCTAACGCACAAAAAACGCCCATATTGAAACACCTGGTAAGTAGCAGTTATGAATTAAGGAAATGTGTCTGTGATTGCTGATAGCTTCTAAGAATAAATGCTCTCAGGAGAAACTCAAGTGATTTTTGTTTTACTTTCAAAAACGAGTGGTGATATATTGTCAGTCATTTAGTGCTAGAAAAGTTTTAGTGATGTAAAAGTCAATTAGATGTATGCTCCTATAAATTTATTTCGGGAAAAACTTCTTAAAAACTGAAATACTATTAATAATCCTATACTATGCTATACTATACTATATATATGTGTACTATGGAAAAAAATATTACGTTTCATTTATGTTCATAAGATGACGATGTCACACCAACAAACTTTTTAAAGGCAAAGGAATATCAGCACTAGGCTAATTCATTTTATAAGATTATCTTATAAGTTTTCTAAAACATGTCAATTCAGAATAACTTAATAATAATAAAACAAGATTACATATTCGGCTCTGAACAACACAATGTGTAAAACTGCATCATCACTCCAGATGACAGGAACACAAGTAGGTTGAGAGTAATTCGAATTAATAACTTAATTAATCAGTCGGTCATTATCAACGTGGAGTCTAGCACACAAGTGCATTGACCAAAGATCCAATAGCACGACGACGAGATAAAATTAACAAGATAAATAATAAAAAGAAGATCGAAACAATTTAGTAGCAATGACAATAAGAAAGACCAAGCAACAACAACAATATAGTTCAAAAAGACTGGGATTCAAGACCTAGATGATAAACGGTAAATGCACCCGTACCACCAAGAATGATTGAGGTATACCATTTTATTTAGTCTTAAGTCGTCTCGGGGATGCCAACCACGTAATCTGCCTCTACACCCATGGCTCAAACCAACAGACAATAGATTCGTGGGTTGACGCCATTTAATTCTGCTATTCTCAGCTTTCTTTGAGCCTACTCATACACCAACAAACATCGCCAGTAGAGATAGGCGGTGACTGGGCAGGCGTAACTCATGTCTTAACCACGTCAATCGATGAATATTCATAACCTCATCAACTAATTTGCCACCTTCCCAAAGTATCCCACGCTAGATCGCATTGGCTACTTGCTTGATTCGAAAATATGTAAGATCAATAACCTGCAGCCTGCGTATGTCTGCTACTTTTAAAGATTGTGTTCCACTGACATACAGTGGCATAGAATGAACTGTTGATCAGCATATTCAAACTTTCGTTGGTAGGTGGACACTACAAGGTTTACATTACAAGTAATTGAAGTTGGCAAACGCCATCCCAGTATTCTGAATCCATACAGAGATTTAGTCAGACATCAACTCACTCGACGATGAGACTTCTAAAATATGTGAAGTGGTTGATGCACTTAACTACTTCACTCCTTATCATTAGTTCAGCCGTTGACGCAGACCAGTCATGAAGCAATATTTTGCTTTAGATGGAGAGAAACGTATTCCGAACATGCTTGCATTGTTGTTCAACCTAGTGGCTGAATGGCGAATTTTTTTAAACAATAAGGCACCGTTTCACTTCACAAGGATACGTTTGTACACGCTACCATTATTGTCAATGATACATAGTGGAGAGAACTTCCAAGATAATATCACAGTGTGAATACTGTCAGTCGTTCCTGATAACTGTTGAAAATTAGTAAGTATATTGATAAATCATTACAAATCATAAATCACAACTAAGACGACTGTAAATAGTTGAACAAGAACACAACATTTTGGTAGAAATATACACCAAAATGCTTACTCATTTCTAAGCAGATCTACAGTAGCTGAAATCAGTTGATTCTGGGCTTCTGATTCTTTAAGTTTCTGAGACAACATTTCGACTTGTCGTGTTATGGTATTAGCGGTTGAAGTATCACCTGATGATACATCTTGCTTTTCCAAATTAATTGTTGTGGGGTCCAACTCCGACTTTACAGATACTTGATCACACTTGGATTCCCGATAACACGACAACGTGCCTTTTAATTCCGTTATTTGCTTCTGGAAAACAGGCAACATAAATACATTCATTAATAACATGCACTATATAACATCGATAGTAAGAAAAGAACGACAGAAAAGTTGAAATAAGCATGTAAGAATCGAAAGTATGAAAATCGATTATACGGTGTTCGTGATCCGTAGGGAAACCAAAGGGTGTAACCGGGTAACTAGTGCATTCATGAATTAAAGTCTAAAACTATAAAGAACGGCTTTCTAATAGATCCTAACGCGGGTAGCATTTTCACTGTTGACTTGTGCTAGCCAGAGTAAAATTCGAGAGTAGGTAATTACGGTGTATGTAATGTATATTCCAACCACATTAGTTAGTGTTAAACACTAGCAACCTCTCATAAACTCTGAACCCAATAACCATGTTTGAATCTGTAAAGTAATACAGAATCAACTTTGTCTGGAAATAACCAAACGGTTTATTTCTACTTGTCATGATTGCAGCAGCCAATAAACCATCAAGAATGAGATCCCAAAGAAAAATGTGGTAATCAATGCAATCGAAAACTTCACTTCGTATAATCAAGAGCCTACGGCAATAATATCAATAATGTAGGTTCCTAAGAATTAAGCACTATTAAAAGACCCTCCCCCTGTGTGATCAGTCGGATAGGTCTCTCGATTAAGTTGCAGAACATATCGATATAATTTTATTCTACGAACAAAAAGACCTAAAAAAATTGGTCTATATAGACTCCATTAGACCTGTGTTTTCGGGATTACAAATTATATCCAATAGGGTGCCGAGTAATCATGAAAACTGGTATCCTAGTTGCTATAATAATGAAACTTGTTTCTGGATTTTTATCACATGAAAATTTATTCTTTCATTTATTATGACGATCAAGATTTGACTGATCAGTGCCATTGTACATATAAGCCTTTAGTATTTTAACCTGGAGATCAATAATAAAATGACCAGTTTGCCCGATCACAATTTCACAGATTGATGGTTACTTTTGTTTTAATTTGATTTAGAGATGTGTGGAGACGCATAGGATGTATAGAGCTATTGGTTCGCTTGAATACCACAAGCTAAGATAATTGTTGTCAGCATTATACATACTACGGAGATCAGAAATCTATTATCATCTTAAATATAAAAGATTAACTAGATTAACAAGTTATAACGATTACTCATACAGTAAGTAACTACAGAAAGTGATTTTTCAAGTGAAAAGAAGGTAAGTATTTTCCAATATGGTTAGATAAGTGAATCGATATAATGTACAGGTAGATGGTAATATATATTTGTGACTGAATATTTTTTCAAAAACATTCAGAACATAACAAGCGGAAAAATACTAAGACCGGAAATTTTGCTTGTAATGCCTCTAACTAATAATAACCATTCACTTGGTATTGTTTTACTTGAATCTTGCCATTGATGATTTAGGACTCAGTAGCTAAGTGGATAACGCGATGGCGTTTGAGGCGAACGGTACTGAGTTCGAGTCCCAGAGTGAACATCAACTCTGAGATGCAGGTACATCCAGCTGACGAGTTCCAAACAGGACGAAACGCGCATCCTGGGTTCCACTGTTAGCCACTATCCGTCTTTGCTTATAATAATAATAATAATGATGGTGATAATAATAATAATAATAATAATAATAATAATAATAATAATAATAATAATAATAAGAAGAAGAAGAAGAAGAAGAAGAAATGTCAGTCATCCCCTATTCAGAGAGTTTAGGAGTTTTTTGTGACTTTTATACTTATTTTAGGCAAAAATAAAAAATCACAGGCATTTGACATTAGTTCGAAAGTTGCAAATATCAGTAGTTTGATAAAATAAGAATAGCCAGAACTAGAAATGTATGTTTTGAGGAAATGAGAACTTATTGTACCAGCCTTCTGAACAAATGTAATCTCAGCATGATAGTTTACACAAAACAGTTTAGTTTTATCAGTATTATTTATTTTTTAACACATATGAGGGTGAAATCCGGAAGTATGTGTGCTATAAAATATCACACCCGAAAATGTTTGAGAAAATTGTAAGGTGAACAAGTGATAATTTCCATATAACTAGGTTGAATGAAATACCTTCAAAAATTCTTAGTAATTAATATATTTACAATACAACATATTATCAAAGTAATATTTGAGATTAAACTAATTTACGGACTGAATCTCAACATAGTATATGCGTTTATCTACATAAAATCTATGAACCACTGATTAATAGTTGTTGACATTAGCGTTGTGGTATGCAGACATTTGAAAATAAATCTAGTATAACAGTTATTATATGCAACATGTTTTGCATGCAAAGAAAGGAGCGATACATACATAGTATCATGAAATGAAATTACATGTACACTTACTTCATAATTTTCGCATTTTGTCCTCAAACCTTCAATTACTTCAATCAGAGCTGGTTCATTTGTCTCACTACTGAACTTCGATGCATTTGAGGGGCCTAATATTTCACTATGATCAGATGGTAGACTAATATCATTTAAAACATGTGCATCAGAGCTTTCAGGTTTAGAAATTTCCTCAGGACATTCCGATTTATCTTTTGATGTCATTCTATAATGTGTAGGACCTAATTCATTCAGTGGTGAGTTGTTCGTGAATGTAAATCCAATACATGCAACTTGACATCCTCGAAAAATCGGTCCAAGTGGTGGCCCTTCCTAAAATTAATTGACAGACTGATTAAGTCCCAAAAAGTCAAATAGAGATCATTTTCTTAAAATAAACATGACTAATAGAGAAATACGGTATAAAACAATAAGTTTAAAAAGAAGTGACTTCTGCAGTCAAATATATCATATATTAAATTTAAAGGTAAGCTATCTACGACTGACTGTGCTACCATCTAGCTACTTGTCACCTCTCATTTCAATTTGGAATGTTTGGAGGATACAAAGAAACCATTAAATTTACCAACTTACACAATGATAGATAATAATATTAAAGAATCTCTCTTTAGAAAAAAAATGATGAACTACGATGACTTGGAAGTTCTCTCATCCTGAATGTTTCGACCATCGACAAAATTACGGACGCTGATAATCCACGTGTTTACCTAACGAACCGACTAACATGTGAAGCCATAATTACAAGGTTTTAAAGTGACCTGGCACAACTGAGGGTTGGGAAGGTCTATTTTGTCTCAAGATATTTTTATACGACCACAGGTTTACAGCCTCTTGTAAAGGATCTTTTCACAAAAGTGAAGAAAAAGTCTCTGTAAGTTAAACACAGTCAGTGAATATAGAAGGTTCACTTATTTAAGTCGGAAAACGGCAATATTTGTTTAGGCACCGTGACGAAGTTAAGTTAATATGTGTTACTATCATAAAACAGAATATCAATGGCTTGAACACGTTTTGATCTCATCGGCTTCCATATCGCGCGTAGATAGTTTATGAAATGAAACCATGGATGACTTTCGATATTATTTCTCACCCTATAATGATCATCTTTTTGAATTTGTTCTGACTGTAGTGAAGTAACGTGTATCAACTCAGATTGACGCACACCCGTACCAGATCCTACATTGATGATGATTGGGTTAACCGACCGTGAAATGATAGCTGAATCGGGTGTGTCCACTAGTTTATACTACCATATAAAATAGAATGACTATCTATATTGAAATGAGTATTGTATGAAAGCAATAAATAATTTGCTACCAGTGATCGCTACAGCTGCCTGAAATTTACATCGAAAAACAATCAATTACAGCTACAAAACATCAAAAGTGTAAACACGATATTCGGTGTTAATAAACGAAAAAACAGATGGTTATTTCATATTTTACATAAAGTGACTTTATTAGCTAATATAAATCTCAACACAACTTATTAGTCGATAACTACAGATAGCAGAGGATATTCGGCGCTTAAAGGATTTAATTACAAAGCTAAAGATAAACTTATTGTATCGTTCTGCACTAGTCATCCATCTAATGTCAACCACATAAATTATATTGACTTACGTGATTTCGAGAAGATTGTTCAATATCAAAATTGGAAGTGTCGTCTGGACTGGTGACTTCGGGAATGTACGGAGGATTTTCTAAGGTGAATATTTAAAAGAAACAATCATTGAAGGTTTCATTACATTCCAAGTATAATTCATGTAGTATTAACATTCTAGCAACTACATTTGGCCTCCAAAATATCTGCTGAACGTACTAATGACCCTACTGATTGTTTGATTCTCCACGTTGATGTGATGGACTGAAATTGGTCAGTCTCTTTTGGTATATGTGAATTTTGTATGAACTGCCTCTAAATTAACATTATTAAGTCACTAAAATTTTAGTCAGAGTTGGATAGTGGCTGACAGTGGGATCCAGGGCACGAGTTTCATCTTGTTTGAGACTCATCAAGTGGATGTAACCACTCCATTATTGATGTTAACACCAAGTAAAACAGACGGAGCAGTCAAATTAAATATCGTGATAATATAGCACTAAAAGCTACAGACCATATTTACTAAGAAATAAAAAGCCTAACATTTCTCAAATATGAGATAGTTGTCTAATTCAATGTGTTGAATGAGTCCATAGTCTTTTTACAAAGTTGGTTAACTCATTGATCCGTGTTACGCTTTTATTAGGTATTTGGTAACCATTAGGATTTAGAGTAACTGAGATTTGAAGAATGACTGGTGCTTTGTGAATACGAATGCATTATTATACTGCAAAGATACTCCACATTCTGTTCAGCAAGATTTGGGATGAAGAACAGGTACCAACAGACTGGAAAGAAGGACTTCTGATCAAAATACCGAAGAAAGGCGATCTCAGCAACTGGGAGAACTGCAGTGGCATCACTCTTCTCTCAATACCAGGAAAAGTCTTCAACAGGGTATTGTTAAACAGGATGAAGGACTGCGTAGATGCCCAACCTCGAGACCAACAGGCAGGACTCCGTATGGATAGATCGTGTACAGACCAAATTGCAACTCTAAGGATCATTGTGGAACAAACAATTGAATGGAATTCATCACTCTACATCAACTTCATTGGCTACAAAAAAGCATTTGACAGCGTGGATAGGACAACACTATGGAAGCTTCTTCGACACTACGGCGTGCCTCGAAAGATAGTCACTATCATACAGAATTCCTACGATGGATTACACTGCAAAATCGTGCATGGAGGACAGCTCACAGAGTCGTTCGAAATAAAGACCGGTGTCAGGCAAGGTTGCTTACTCTCACCCTTCTTCTTTCTCCTGGTGATCGACTGGACCATGAAGACGTCAACATCTGGGGGGAAGCATGGAATACAGTGGACAGATAGGATGAAGTTGGACGATCTAGAATTCGCAGATGATCTGACCTTTCTATCCCAAACGCAACAACAAATGCAGGAGAAGACGACCAGTGTAGCAGCAGCCTCAGCAGCAATACGTCTCAATATACACAAAGGGAAGAGCAAGGTTCTCCGATACAACACAGCATGCACTAATTCAATCACAATTGACGGAGAAGATTTGGAAGATGTAAAAACCTTTACATATCTGGGCAGCATCATTGATGAACAGGGTGGATCTGATGCAGATGTGAAGGCGCGGATCGGCAAAGCAAGAGCAGCATATTTAAAACTGAGGAACATCTGGAACTCAAAGCAACTGTCAACCAACACCAAGGTCAGGATTTTCAATACAAATGTCAAGACAGTTCTACTGTAGAACTACGAAAGCCATCATCCAGAAAATACAGGTGTTCATTAACAGTTGTCTACGCAAAATACTTCACATCCGTTGGCCGGACACTATTAGCAACAACGTACTGTGGGAGAGAACAAACCAGATTCCAGTGGAGGAAGAAATCAGGATGAAGCACTGGAAGAAGATAGGACACATATTGAGGAAAGCACCCAACTGCGTCACAAGACAAGCCCTCACATGGAATCCTCAAGGCCAAAGGAAAAGAGGAAAACCAAAGAGCACATTACGCCGAGAAATGGATAGACATGAGGAGGATGAACAACAATTGGATCGAACTAGAAAGGAAGGTCCAGGACAGAGTAGGTTAGAGAATGCTGGTCGGCGGCCTACGCTCTATGGGGAGTAACAGGCGTAAGTAAGTGATGTATTATTATGCGGCCTACAACACTAATTTTTATATCGGTGGTGGATGGGTCCCGATATCAAGATAATCTAGCAAATCATTTGTTATTAAACCCGAAATTTGTGATCACAGATGACTATTCATTCAAAACAAGTACATCTTGTACAAGAATATAATTCGGTGAAGATGATGATCTATTTCAACCTAAATTAGACAGGAATTGATTATGAATGGTCTTGAATGCTGTTAGAGTTATGAGGACGTTTATCACTTCCCGGTTCCCCACACTGTCGAGGGGTTCTTCTAGAGGTACCTGAAAAAAAATTCAGTTAGAGTTGATCTTAGTGACCTGAGAGCTTGACCGCAGTGCCCAAGGGACAACTGCTTGAAGTCGGTCACACACGACCTTTTTGTGAGTAGTTTTTGTGTTAGCTCCGTACTCGTTGAGATCTTATCACCGGAAACGAATATCTGCGAATAAGGCGAGGTGTATAATTTTAAGGTCGACCATTTCTAACCCCACCCTTCCTTTGTGGGAAGGTAGCACCGTTGTTATGCTGGTTGTCTAAAGGGAACACCTTACTACTTCTGTACAGCCAACATTATGACTTCGCACTTGGACCTTGGGTTTGCTGTTTTTTAATCTTACCGTTCTTCAACCGACCTGCCTGGAGTGGTAGGACCTTGAGGAATGATTGTTCCAGCCAGCATAGCCCGGTTGGTTTATCACGATAGGCAATTCAAACCACGACATCAAGGTAGCAGAAGTGTTGTAGAAATAAATATGAACGAATTCTAATAATCCACGTGTTTCCAAAAAATGTACACAACATACGTGCCACCATTACGTCTTATTTCATTGATAAAATTCACTTACGATTCAAGAGATGCATGTCTTAGAGATAACCAGGCAAATGTACTTAGCAAGAAATGTAGGCACAACTAACTAAGGAAGGTCAGAATACAAACTATATGGCTAAAAGTATCAATAAAACCATGAAATAGCACCAGATGAATGTATCTACATGAATAATCTCAGTAAAGTAAATAATGTTAATACCAGTTCCGGTATTTTAGATTTCTAAGTCGTTTTATATTTTACCGTAACTATATAAAGTGTTACTGTCAAAAGTGCCTTTTGTAGACAGATATTGTGTATTGTCCAGAACAGCTGAATTGTCAACAGTATATTTATTCAACTTGAAAAAATATTTTAGGTACATATAACTTACGTTCATGAATGTGTTCCCAATCTATGCCACTAAAAAAAGCATGACTCTTCAACTCATCTATTCCATTTCGACCAAATCTTCGTTTCCGGTCACAAATTAGATGTCGTATTAGGTCACATGCTGATTCGGAAATTTTTACACAATCAGTCGGAATGGTAAAATGTTTCTAAAAATAGATAACGACTTTATAATTTTAAAATACCTACATATATGAAGTACCTAGTAAACAGAGTATTCATGCAAACGGTGATAAAAACTAATTTGCTCTCTACTATTAGATTGATTCAGACCACTCTCGAAGTAACATTTTGCACTTAGGGAGAGAAAACTATACCCAAAACACACCTGCATTGTTTCTCGAAGTATCCAAAAGACTACATTTAGCCAACAAACAAAACCTCATCATCGGTTGCCACACCATATTTGCAGTGTGATGCGATTAGATATAAAAAGGAAAAGCATAAGGTTTCGAGGTGCAAGATCTAAGGGAGAAAAAAGACTGAGTGCAGCTGTCATTGAGACCGATCCTGAGCTCTGCAACCAAATGTCTATAACCACTAGTCACAGCTGCTGTGCAGATTCCAGACAGGTAGTTTTTATATGCCAACACAGCTGACTTCATGGACGGATACCACGTTTTGGTTCGGTATACGTAATACATGTTCAAAATACCTTAGCAGACGACGATTCACTACATCAACCGATTTGCCATTCTTACCCAGTACTCTGTGTACAACGATAGCACTGCTCACTCAATGGTCGTAATATATGAGCAATACTTTGAAGATATCTATGATCGAAAAATCTGACAGGTAGCTGCGAAAACTGTTTATTTTGTGACATTAAATTGATTACGATAGACGAAACTACTTCCACACTAATGAGTTTTTGCGCCGACTAGTGGGTTGTTCGTATGTGATCAAGACCAGATGAGAAGAAACAAAATTACATTCACGTTAATTTACAAATCAATCAAACGATTATAAATTACAAAATCTTATCAACTGAGTAATTATTGCTGAACACAAAATCACAATAAAGTAGTCAATACAAAGAAAAGTGTGTAGAACATCAAATAACTAATTACCACTAAAACTACACTAAAAGTTAACGGATAGAATTTACACTGAATAATCTAACTTAAAGAATGAGTTAAGAATTGATTTAATCGAAGTCATCTTAACCAATATGCAAGATTTAGATTTATCATCTTTCTGATGTAATATGGGTATACAGAATCACCAGAAATCCTGCACAATATACATGTCTTTTGTTTTTAAAGATTATGTTCCACTGACAGACAGTGGCATAGAATGAACTGTTGATCAGTATATTCAAACTTTCGTTGGTAGGTGGACACTACAAGGTTTACATTACAAGTAATTGAAGTTGGCAAACGCCATCCCAGTATTCTGAATCCATACAGAGATTTAGTCAGACATCAACTCACTCGACGATGAGACTTCTAAAATAAGTGAAGTGGTTGATGCACTTAACTACTTCACTCCTTATCATTAGTTCAGCCGTTGACGCAGACCAGTCATGAAGCAATATTTTGCTTTAGATGGAGAGAAACGTATTCCGAACATGCTTGCATTGTTGATGAAGGCGATCAGAAGACTGCACTTTGTCGGCGTCTTCATCAAACATAAATGTCTTTTGTATATTCCAGGTGAACAAGTGGTTCTCCTGATGAGATCAAATCTTAAAAAGTAAGATGAGTGTTATCTCTGGAAGAATATCCAAGGTAAATTTAAATAAGAATGAAAGTGAACACCCTTAATCCTTAAATTTGGTCTTCTTTAATCGATAAGTCGCATTTGAGGCATATATCAAAGATGTTGTTGACTAATACTAATTATCTGCTACCCACTTTTTCATAAAGTAATTTTTTAAAGGTTAGTAATTGTGTCTATGATGCATGTGTTAATAATTTCAGTTTGAAATTTTCGGAATTTGATTTACCTCAAAGTTCATAATGTGACTATAAGTTTCGATCAGATTTTCACTGTAGAAAGGCGTTTCGCCGAAGAGCATTTCATACATCACAACTCCGAGAGACCAGTAATCACATTCAACACCATAAGTCCCATGGCCATCTTCAGAAGCCCGCAAAATTTCTGGTGATATATAATCTGGTGTACCGACGGCTGTATTGTTCTTCACTAGCCCATTTTCGCCAAGTTTTAAACAGGAACCAAAATCAGCAAGGACAATGTGACCTGAGCTATAGCAACAAAAAGAACCTTATTGACAAGTAGTTTATGTATAGTAGGTAGATGAACTGTTGATGTTAGTTTTAATATCATTAAACGGTAGTGTGACCACCCTCCCACAACTCATTTGATTTTCAAAAATATACAATGAAACAAATCACAGTGTGCTTCATCTAAAGAAATATAGCTAGCTAATCTCATAACTTCATTCTAAAAGTTAAGATACAACCTAATAAACGCGATTAATAAGTCTCAAAGACATTTAGCTATTTTGCCACGAACCTAATTATACCAGTACATTGAGTCTTTGGTTAGTCGATGAAGTCTAACAAAGTTGTCAATAAACGTTTTAGTGATCTAGCTACCACAAATCGATTTAGCTCCTGATCCATTTGCATTACATGTGGACCCGAAGCAGTTCCTACACGTTGAGTCATGCATAAATCTGGATATCTCATGACTGATATGTTTTTTTAAGCAAAGATGTAAGGAATTTTTAGATCTAGGTATATGAAACGTGATTCAAAACCTATAAAAAATGAGTGATTAGAATTCCAGACTATTTTGCCAGTGTTGGTTCACATCAATGATAACAATGAAAATAAAGCATAATAAACTGACCAAATCAAGAGACATGAAGTACGAATGAAGTGCTTGGTATCACTGGCCATGTTTAAAACCGTAGATATGCTACAACACGTCAGAAATTTATCAGGGAAATTCTCAGAATCAAACTTAATTTTTCCTCCAGGTATTCAAGATGTAAAAAACTCAGACTGGCTAATGGACTAAAACACAAGGTTACGACCAGTTAATCAAACGAATTGCGGAACTGTACTGCTACTTTATAAATTATCAGTGAACAGACTCGGAGGTGTCATTCATCATAAAACTCACCTTTGTAGCAAAACGTTATCTGGCTTTATATCTCTGTGAACATAACCCAGTTGATGCAAAGCGTCAATGGCCAAGACCATTTCAGAAACGTAGAACTGTACAATGCTTTCAGGTATCTTGTCGTCAAACTTGCTCAACATGGTAAGCATATCCCCGCCATTGTAAAAATCCATAAGAAAATACTTAGTTTACCATTAGATAAAAAGCAAAGTTACCAAAAACTTTTCATCCTGAAATGTGTGGTGTAATTTGGCCAGCCACAGAGATTTACTGACCATTGCCTTTACCATCACATCACGCTCCTCTTGAAAACATGCTCTCTACAGGTATCCTAAGAAGCTTTAAATGACTTACATCTGAACGTTTGAGCATATCGTACTTATGGAGAGATTTCAAAGCATATATCTTTCCGTCATTTTTCCACTTAACAACTGATACGTCTCCAAAAGCCCCTGATCCAATCAGTCTTATGGTTTCAAATTCCGACTTTGATATCCAACAACTTTCAATTTTGTCGACATACTTTTTTACTAAAACAATAAAAAAATAAAGCTTCCTACCAGCATTATAGAACTTCATGCAGTTCCTCTCATTTTTGTGTTGAGGGAGTTTGCATTCATAAGACAGGCAAACGATTGTGTCTAACAGGTATTCTACGCTAACAGAGTTGTCCTCTAGCAGGGGTGAACTTTTAGTATAAAGAGAGACAAGTTCATTAATCCTGTCGTGAAGCGTCCTCATTTATCTCTCCAGTATGTATAACAAGTCAGAAAATCCCATCATACCTCCCCAAAAGTGCAGCACCCAATTAGAGCGCCAGAGTATGAGCAATAAGTCTATGGCGGTACACTCAAAAATGGCATAACCTTTCAAATTACAATCATGTTACAATATTTTAGTCTAACTTTCTTCACTCTAAAAACATGTATGTTTGTAATTATGATTTTCAAAGTGGATTAGTAAAATTTTGCTTTCTTAGATTCATTTTGTCTTTCAAAATTAGCTGAAATTAATGTTCAGAAGTTCCTTATTTTTTCGAAGTTTCCTCTTGAATAAAATGAGTTGTATCTAGTTTAGAGTGAACAAATACACACATCTACCGCAGATAAATCGAAAACATCATGATTTGAAGTGTATTGAATAATAGAGGTCGACCATATAACTGTCAATTACGAGCACGCTTTAGGTCGGTCCAGAACTAACGTCTGGAAAGCAAACATACCAGATATCATGCACTCAGCATCGCCAATAGGTTGGAAAATAGACCCAGAGTCCTCATTTGAGACGGCTTGGGACGCATTTCGAAGTTTATACTCAAAAGTTACCGCATCCCACATCCCTTGGACTATACCAAGGGGGCCGAGAAACTCTCCACCATGGCTCATTAGGGAGGTCCGCATCCTTCTGCGTAAGGGAATAAAAATGTGAGATAGATTTAGGTTACTAAGGACTGATGAGATAAAATCTCAGTATCGAAATGCTCGGAATACCTGTGCCTCGACACTCTGTAAGTCTAGAAAGTTGTACAAAGTAAAAGTTATTAAGGAATCCATAGAATGTCCCAAACGCTTGTACTCTTATAATAACCAAAGGACAAAAAGAAGAGGAAATATTCCTGCTCTATGGGGAGACAGTACTGCCGCGTCACTAATGGAGGACGACTTTGGTAAGGCTCTAGTGTTCTCGAACCACTTAGCAACGTATATACCATAGAAGCGCCCTTCCCGTCAGCGCATACAAATCTCCCCACACATACACTGGATATCGTGACCATTAAAGAACTCGATATCTTTAGTCTGCTAAACAAGCTTGACAAAGGTAAATCTATGGAGCCCGGTGAATTGCATCCAAAGCTACCGAAGGAATTATCTAACATCGTCGCGAACCTATTAAGTATATGCTTTAATCTATCCGTAACGCAGGGTCGTTTACCGAAAGATTGGAAGAACACCATAGTAAGTCCTGTCTTCAAAACAGGTACGAAACGTAAACCTGAGAATTACCGACCCGTTAGCCTAACTAGTGTGGTTGTTAAAATCTTAGAAAAGATTATTCAGAAGGAGCTGTTTAAGTACCTCGATGAAAACCGGATCCTCCCGGAGAAACAGCACGGTTTCAGAATAGGTTATTCTTGTCTCACTAACTTATTAGTGGCTCGTGAAAGCTGGTGCGCTCTTAAGGACCAAACGTTACCTGTAGACGTAACCTACATTGATTTCAGCAAAGCTTTTGACAAGGTTCCGCATAACCGGCTGTTATACAAGATAAGAAATGTCGGAATTGGAGGCAATCTATTTATGTGGATAAAAGACTTCTTAGTTGGGCGTCAACAAAGAGTACGGGTGAAATCAAAGTTATCTAGCTGGGAAACTGTGATTAGTAGAGTGCCCCAGGGTACAGTTTTGGGGCTAGTGCTATTCCTCTTGTATGTAAATAACATTTCCCGTCTCCTACCATCATCGAGTTTACTATATGCTCAAGATATAGAGAACGATACGATGTAAAAGTGATAGCTTAGAACTCCAAAATGACCTGAAGAAATTATCAGAATGGTCTCAAACCTGGCAGTTGCCGATAAATACTTTCAAGTGTGTTGTGATGCATGTCGATCATCAAGGTGCAGATACATACATGATGAATGACTGATCTACCTGTCGTCCGGACACATAATGACTTATGAGTCATCATTAGCCAAGACTTAAAGACACTGCCATGCAATAGTCATCAAAGGTTTTAGAACCTTTTAGTCATGTCGACGCTAAAACGTCTTTGACTTTTTATGCAGTGTTCGTACGTGCTAAACTTGAGTACTGCATACAAGGGGCTAGCCCCTGCTTAAAAAAGACAGTGAGCTTCTGGAGAAGGTTAAAATACAGTAACTAAGCTGATTCCCGGAATAGCGAAGCTTCCGTATGATGCTCTACTGACCAGGATAAACCTTTACCCGTTGTCATATAGTAGAACTAGAGGCGACTTGATAACACTTTTCAAGTTGCTTAGTGATAAATGTCCACCTGATATGCCCTCGTTTTTTTGAACCCCTATTTCTAGTCACAAAATACATTAGCAAAGTCTAGTAGTAAGACATAACTCCACTATAGCGTGACCGAGAAGAATTTATTCTCATCGAGTATTTTTGAGAGTGATTTGCTGGAGTCTAGCAGTCCTGATCCCAAAATTAGACTCGCGCGTGATTTGGAGAAGCTCAGAGAATATATTCGTAGTCTCTTACCAGATAACACTGAAGTATTTCAGTTCAAAAAATTCATAAGAATAGGTAAGAGGACCGATGAATCCCGACCATATTGGCTCTTAAAGGTAATCCTACGGTTGGAGAAGCAACGTGATCTTCTGTTAAGTGGCGATCGTGGTCACGATAATACCAACATCCGAGTAAGACCTGATATGTTTCTTGAAGACAGAATAAAAAGGAAGACAGCACATAATCTCTCAATTACACATGCATCATTTTTTGAATTCAGTCTTATATCTTGTTTACATATCTCATTTATTTATCTTCATCTAATGCCATATGCAACAAATGAAAGACATTAAACACGCGATTCCAATATAGAGACTATGCAAATGCTGACTGGGAAAACTTTCAATTTCTAATAAAGCACTCTGACTGGGGCAGTTTCTTTTCCAGTAATAACCTCTTAGAAACATTAGAAATATTCAATATCACCACCAAATCTGCACGAGACACTACTGTACCCTATAAAATTGGTTTTAAAACAATTACTCCATATCTAAACCAAAAGACTAGGTCTAAACTGCGAAAACTGAAAAGGATGTACTATATATCAAAAGACTTCAGTGCCCTGCACCAGATATACTCTGTACTTGATGGAGTACAAAGTCAACACAACAAGCGTAAACAGGTAGAGGAACGTACTGCGCTCACTGCTGCATCTAAAGCCCAAGCCCTATGTCGTCTCCTCACGAAGCGCATAAGAAAGAACACAGACCACAACATTCACTCCTTACTGCACGATGGAGTAACGTATAATGACCAAAGCGTCATATGTGAACTATTAAGTGAATGGTTTTCTCACAATGGGAATACATCTGATGCTCCAGACATCGACATAAAGTGCACCGGCAAAAACGATCTTAGTACCATAAACTTCGACATTAGGAGTATACATACCGCCATTAAAACCCTTAAGTCTAATGCGAGTTCTGGTGCCGATGACATCCCTTCAATCGTTTATAAAATGTCAGGACCGGACATACAGACGCTTCTACTCAAAATATACACATTATCTTTAGAGACAGGTACATATCCGGAAACCTGGAAGGTAACGTATGTTCTTCCCAAACACAAATCCGGACCAAGAAACCTGGTTGAAAACTACAGACCTATAAATATCACTCCAGTCATATCACGAATAATGGAAAAAGTGATACAAAATCAACTATCTGATCACCTGCTCAAGGAAGATCTGATAGACCCGTCACAACATGGCTTCATTAGAACAAGGTCGTGCAGTACATGCCTGATAGACTTCTTCAACGAGGTTACTCGTATACGTGACCAGAAGAAACTAGTTATTATACTATACTTCGACATTAAGAAAGCCTTTGATAAGGTACCTCATAATCTTCTAATCAACAGACTTAAGTCAGTTGGAATTATAAATCCCTTTTTGCAATGGATCAAGTCTTTTCTTACGAACAGATATCAAATAACCAAGGTTAACTCTAATACATCTACACCTCGACCTATAAACAGTGGTGTTGTGCAGGGTAGTGTCTTGGGTCCATTGCTCTTTATAATCTATATCAAAAATATATGCAAGTGTTTTAGCACAGGTAAGACATACCTCTATGCCGATGACTTAAGAGTCATCTATAAAACTGACATTTCCGATTTACGCAGTACTATGGAAACAATCCAACGTGAACTCAACATGGTAAACGACTGGTGCAAACGCTGGAGGTTAGAGCTCAACACAGAGAAATGCGGCTGGTTATGTATAGGAGACACATCTCTCAAAACGAAACTAACACTTAGCAATCACACACTGCCCAGACTGGCATCAGTAACTGACCTAGGGGTACATTACTCACACAGTCTTAATTTCTCTGAACACATCTCAGCCAAAGCATCCAAAATGCGGAAATTGCTTGGCTTCATTCTCCGTAATTTCTATCAAAATGAATCTAAAATCCTTCTTTACAAAGTTTGTGTAAGACCTATCGCTGAATACTGCTCGTTCTTATTTTCCAACCTACGCGTATCTGATATACTAAAGGTGGAAGGAATACAACGAGACTTCACCGCAAGGTACTTAAGACTGACTTGGTCATTGACTATAGTTCCCGATGCCAAATTTTAGGAATAGCACCCCTTTGGAAGAGAAGGCTTAGGTCTAATTTGATTCTCTACTTCAAACTACTCAAAAACCTTACTTATTCAACGTGTAAGATAATTCTTGCCCGAGATCCACATGAATACGGACTTCGAAACAAAGTATCTACGGTCAAAGTTGAGAAATACAGATCAAAAACTCGGGAAAACTTCTTCCTCACCAAGTATGCAATAATATGGAACAGTCTTCCCTCCGAAACTCGCATGGCAGATGAATTACATACGTTTGTAAAACTGCTTGATCAAGCCCTCACCTGCACTGATCTTGCACGTACGAACACATCTGCGCCCCACTCAGACATCATAGGCTCTCTCCATGTCTAGACCAAAATGGACTTCAAGTTCAGTATGCCTTATTTTTCCTACTTTGCAGTTGTATTAATTAATTTTTCCACCCTATTTCTTCACTTGAAGTAGACAGGTAACTCATTAGACCTATCATTACTGTTAAGATAAACTCGGTCGATAAGGGACACTCACTACCACCCTAAAACGTCAAGAGGACCGCACAATCGGCTGCCTACTACCAGTGGTCTTGCATCTATGGAGCCTGTTACCAATCAACTGGTTAGGACAACACAAAATAACATCATCACCAAATTACTGTGAGTCCCTTCCTGTTTATCCTGTATTAACTTGACTAGCAATTAATATTATTTCTCCACTCGTTCTCATATCCACAACTCATATACTTCCATACTTTTTCCGCCTGCTTAAATAAACAACTATCCTACAATATACCCTTCTTAACGCTTATACTCTGATTGGCAAACTATACTTTATACTATAGTCAACAGAGGCACTGCATCGATGCTTTACCCACAGTCCATAGCTTGTAACTGTCTGATAAGCTTGTAAAATGGTACTTATAGAAATAGTGCTTTCCAACAGTTTGTGAAACAGAGGATTGTGCGAGGTATGACGTATATACAAAAATAATGCTAAATGAGCCTAACATCACAAAAGGAGGGAGGGTGGAGTTACTGACCAGCAAGCATTGATGGTGAGGGCGATAACATTTTGTATGTATCAGGCTCCTCATGACTGAGAACAATTCAACCAATCTGTGATATAAATTGTTTTCCTACGCTCACCACTCAAACTCATGTTTCCAATATTATGCTGGATTAGCTATTCTACTAAGACAACCCATAACATGCTAACTCGGATTTTTACACTAGGATTGTGTGGCTGGCATCGGACAAAAAAAAAGAAAAAATGTTAGACAATAAAAGATGTAGTCATTATTATTTTTAACACTTCACCCTCTATATACACACCCTTCTTATAAACCGCTTTCCTTGTACCAGCCTTGACTTCCTTCCCTTCGTGTGAGCTTACTCCAACTTGTTAAACATCAAAACTCATTGTTCTTTATTAGTACATTCTCTAATATGGAGCCTCTGACTTCATTTCACTAACAAGACATAATATGAATTTATTCTAATTTATTATACCTCTGTCCGTTCTACTACACTATGTTAAGCAACGTTTTGCGTTCATATCCAAGTGCCTTGCTGCTCTTCTGTTTCTCTTTTTTCTTCAGAATCTTGCTCTGAGAGCACGGCTATGAAACCTCTGACGTTTGGAACAAACTTGATGTACGCGTCCTCTCAAGGTCATAGTTTACAGCAAGCGCTCTACGATTTCACTTTATAACAACTATAAACTTAATAAGTTGGGAAACATTCTGTGAACCAACAAATGTTGTAATTTATAGATCATGCCTGTAAAAACGGTGTGTACCTGCACATGCAGAAATATATTATTATTATTATTATATTCGTAGTCTCTTACCAGATAACACTGAAGTATTTCAGTTCAAAAAATTCATAAGAATAAGTAAGAGGACCGATGAATCCCGACCATATTGGCTCTTAAAGGTAATCCTACGGTTGGAGAAGCAACGTGATCTTCTGTTAAGTGGCGATCGTGGTCACGATAATACCAACATCCGAGTAAGACCTGATATGTTTCTTGAAGACAGAATAAAAAGGAAGACAGCACATAATCTCTCAATTACACATGCATCATTTTTTGAATTCAGTCTTATATCTTGTTTACATATCTCATTTATTTATCTTCATCTAATGCCATATGCAACAAATGAAAGACATTAAACACGCGATTCCAATATAGAGACTATGCAAATGCTGACTGGGAAAACTTTCAATTTCTAATAAAGCACTCTGACTGGGGCAGTTTCTTTTCCAGTAATAACCTCTTAGAAACATTAGAAATATTCAATATCACCACCAAATCTGCACGAGACACTACTGTACCCTATAAAATTGGTTTTAAAACAATTACTCCATATCTAAACCAAAAGACTAGGTCTAAACTGCGAAAACTGAAAAGGATGTACTATATATCAAAAGACTTCAGTGCCCTGCACCAGATATACTCTGTACTTGATGGAGTACAAAGTCAACACAACAAGCGTAAACAGGTAGAGGAACGTACTGCGCTCACTGCTGCATCTAAAGCCCAAGCCCTATGTCGTCTCCTCACGAAGCGCATAAGAAAGAACACAGACCACAACATTCACTCCTTACTGCACGATGGAGTAACGTATAATGACCAAAGCGTCATATGTGAACTATTAAGTGAATGGTTTTCTCACAATGGGAATACATCTGATGCTCCAGACATCGACATAAAGTGCACCGGCAAAAACGATCTTAGTACCATAAACTTCGACATTAGGAGTATACATACCGCCATTAAAACCCTTAAGTCTAATGCGAGTTCTGGTGCCGATGACATCCCTTCAATCGTTTATAAAATGTCAGGACCGGACATACAGACGCTTCTACTCAAAATATACACATTATCTTTAGAGACAGGTACATATCCGGAAACCTGGAAGGTAACGTATGTTCTTCCCAAACACAAATCCGGACCAAGAAACCTGGTTGAAAACTACAGACCTATAAATATCACTCCAGTCATATCACGAATAATGGAAAAAGTGATACAAAATCAACTATCTGATCACCTGCTCAAGGAAGATCTGATAGACCCGTCACAACATGGCTTCATTAGAACAAGGTCGTGCAGTACATGCCTGATAGACTTCTTCAACGAGGTTACTCGTATACGTGACCAGAAGAAACTAGTTATTATACTATACTTCGACATTAAGAAAGCCTTTGATAAGGTACCTCATAATCTTCTAATCAACAGACTTAAGTCAGTTGGAATTATAAATCCCTTTTTGCAATGGATCAAGTCTTTTCTTACGAACAGATATCAAATAACCAAGGTTAACTCTAATACATCTACACCTCGACCTATAAACAGTGGTGTTGTGCAGGGTAGTGTCTTGGGTCCATTGCTCTTTATAATCTATATCAAAAATATATGCAAGTGTTTTAGCACAGGTAAGACATACCTCTATGCCGATGACTTAAGAGTCATCTATAAAACTGACATTTCCGATTTACGCAGTACTATGGAAACAATCCAACGTGAACTCAACATGGTAAACGACTGGTGCAAACGCTGGAGGTTAGAGCTCAACACAGAGAAATGCGGCTGGTTATGTATAGGAGACACATCTCTCAAAACGAAACTAACACTTAGCAATCACACACTGCCCAGACTGGCATCAGTAACTGACCTAGGGGTACATTACTCACACAGTCTTAATTTCTCTGAACACATCTCAGCCAAAGCATCCAAAATGCGGAAATTGCTTGGCTTCATTCTCCGTAATTTCTATCAAAATGAATCTAAAATCCTTCTTTACAAAGTTTGTGTAAGACCTATCGCTGAATACTGCTCGTTCTTATTTTCCAACCTACGCGTATCTGATATACTAAAGGTGGAAGGAATACAACGAGACTTCACCGCAAGGTACTTAAGACTGACTTGGTCATTGACTATAGTTCCCGATGCCAAATTTTAGGAATAGCACCCCTTTGGAAGAGAAGGCTTAGGTCTAATTTGATTCTCTACTTCAAACTACTCAAAAACCTTACTTATTCAACGTGTAAGATAATTCTTGCCCGAGATCCACATGAATACGGACTTCGAAACAAAGTATCTACGGTCAAAGTTGAGAAATACAGATCAAAAACTCGGGAAAACTTCTTCCTCACCAAGTATGCAATAATATGGAACAGTCTTCCCTCCGAAACTCGCATGGCAGATGAATTACATACGTTTGTAAAACTGCTTGATCAAGCCCTCACCTGCACTGATCTTGCACGTACGAACACATCTGCGCCCCACTCAGACATCATAGGCTCTCTCCATGTCTAGACCAAAATGGACTTCAAGTTCAGTATGCCTTATTTTTCCTACTTTGCAGTTGTATTAATTAATTTTTCCACCCTATTTCTTCACTTGAAGTAGACAGGTAACTCATTAGACCTATCATTACTGTTAAGATAAACTCGGTCGATAAGGGACACTCACTACCACCCTAAAACGTCAAGAGGACCGCACAATCGGCTGCCTACTACCAGTGGTCTTGCATCTATGGAGCCTGTTACCAATCAACTGGTTAGGACAACACAAAATAACATCATCACCAAATTACTGTGAGTCCCTTCCTGTTTATCCTGTATTAACTTGACTAGCAATTAATATTATTTCTCCACTCGTTCTCATATCCACAACTCATATACTTCCATACTTTTTCCGCCTGCTTAAATAAACAACTATCCTACAATATACCCTTCTTAACGCTTATACTCTGATTGGCAAACTATACTTTATACTATAGTCAACAGAGGCACTGCATCGATGCTTTACCCACAGTCCATAGCTTGTATCTGTCTGATAAGCTTGTAAAATGGTACTTATAGAAATAGTGCTTTCCAACAGTTTGTGAAACAGAGGATTGTGCGAGGTATGACGTATATACAAAAATAATGCTAAATGAGCCTAACATCACAAAAGGAGGGAGGGTGGAGTTACTGACCAGCAAGCATTGATGGTGAGGGCGATAACATTTTGTATGTATCAGGCTCCTCATGACTGAGAACAATTCAACCAATCTGTGATATAAATTGTTTTCCTACGCTCACCACTCAAACTCATGTTTCCAATATTATGCTGGATTAGCTATTCTACTAAGACAACCCATAACATGCTAACTCGGATTTTTACACTAGGATTGTGTGGCTGGCATCGGACAAAAAAAAAGAAAAAATGTTAGACAATAAAAGATGTAGTCATTATTATTTTTAACACTTCACCCTCTATATACACACCCTTCTTATAAACCGCTTTCCTTGTACCAGCCTTGACTTCCTTCCCTTCGTGTGAGCTTACTCCAACTTGTTAAACATCAAAACTCATTGTTCTTTATTAGTACATTCTCTAATATGGAGCCTCTGACTTCATTTCACTAACAAGACATAATATGAATTTATTCTAATTTATTATCACGCGACATATCTCTTACACACTAATATAAATACATACTTTAAACATTGTTAACGTTGACTGGATGACTTATTCAGTATACAGTAAACCAGAGAACCATGTACCTATTTATATTCGATGAGTTTGTTGTTTGATTATATTTTCCTTGAAAATGCTTGGACCTGATTGCTAGGCAAAACGTTGGATTTAATTTAAATTCTTTCGCTGAGATTTTACAAATACATTCTTTCTCTTTAATGACTCACATTAACTCGGCGCCCAAACATTGTTAAACTATTCGTTCTTATTTCACATTCAGCTATGGTATGCAAATAACAGATTCGTGGTATTATGAGATTTTAATGCACTTGATATAATTTGTACTGAGTTTACCACGGAAGGATCTATAAAAGCAAAGAAGGATTTGTGGAAGTTAATAATCATTTATCCAGGAAACAACATGGTTTTCGTAGTGGCTTATCATTCACTTGATACTGTTTGGCTTTTATCTTACCATTGAGGTTTAAGACTGCAATTGATCAGTCTGTTATTCGCATATGTGCATACTGTGCGTATGCCTCGATATTGTCTCTGCTAGTCACTATCCATAGAGGCCTATCATGTTTGACAAATCTTTTCGTTGCAAGTGGAGATTGGGCTGCGGCGAAAGATCGAAATATTCCTGTAGATGTGGTCTTCATAAATCTGAGTAAAGCTTTCGATAAGGTCTCACATTCTAGTTTTAAATTAAAACTGGAATCTTTTGGATTCCATTATGTAGTCATGGACTGGACAAGTGACTTTAATCATTACGGGAGGCAAAAAGTAAAGGTAAAAGGAGCTCCCTCATGGTGGAAACCTATTAAAAATAGAGTTCCCCAGGCACGATCTTCGGTCATCTTTTCTTTTTACTCTATGTAAATGAATTGCCAACTAACAAAATAATAAAAATATATATTTCCGGATGTGCAGGTACACACCGTTTTTACAGGCATGATCTATAAATTACAACATTTGCTGGTGCACAACATGCTTCCCAACTTATTGAGTTTATAGATGTTATAAAGTAGACTCGTAGAACGCTTGCTGTAAACCATGACCTTGAGGAGACGCGTACGCCAAGTTTGTTCCAGACGTCAGAAGTTTTATATCTTCGCCCTCTGAGCAAGATTCTGAAGAAGAAAAAAGGGAAACAGAAGAGCAGCAAGGCACTTGGATATGAACGCCAAACGTTGCTTAACATTGTGTAGTAGAACAGAGGTATAATAAATTAGAATAAATTCACGTTATCTCTTGTTAGAGTGAAATGAAGTCAGAGCTTCCATATTAGAGAATGTAGTAATAAAGAACAATGAGTTGTGTCGTTCAACAAGTTGAAGTGAGCTCACACGAAGGGAGAGAAGTCAGGGTTGGCACAAGGAAAGCTGTTTATTAGCAGGGAGTGTGCATATAGAGGGTGAAGTGTTAAGAATACCAATAACTATATCTCTTGTTGTCTACGTTTTTCTTTCTTTTTTGTCTATCCTATGCCAGTCACACAATCTTAGTGTAGAAGTTCGAGTTAACATGTTATAGGTTGTCTTAGTAGAATAGCCAATCCAGCATAAAATTGGAAACATGAGTCTGAGTGGTGGGAGTAGGAAGACAATTTATACCACAAATTGATTGACTTATTCTCAACCATAAAGAGCCCGATACATACAAAATATTCTGCGTCACAAACATGGGTAGATTGAAGTCCTTACCATCAATGCTTGCTGGTCGGTAACTCCAATCTCCCTCCATTTGTGATTTTAGGCTCATCTAAGCTTATTTTCGGATATATGTCATACCTCACACAATCCTCTGTATTTCATAACCTGTGGAAAAACACTATTTCTAAAAGTACCATGTTACAAGCTTATCAGGCAGTTACAAGTTATGAACTGTAGGTAAGGCATCGATGCAGTGCTTCTGTTGACTATAGTATAGTATAGTTTGCCGATCAGAGTATAAGCATTAGGAAGGGTATAATGTAGGGTGGTTTTTTATTGAAGCAGGCGGAAAATTATAGAAGTATATGAGTTATAGATAAGGGAACGAGTGGAGAAATAATATTAATTGCTAGTCAACATAGTGTGGAGAAGAGTAAAATGTTAATACAGGATAAACAGGAGGAAACTCACAGTAATTTGGTGATGATGTTATTTTGTGTTGTCCTAACCAGTTGATTGGTAACAGGCTCCATAGATGCGAGACCGCTGGTATTAGGTAGTGGATTGTGCGGTCCCCTTGACTTTTTAGGGTGGTAGTGAGTGTCCCTTAGCGACCGAGCTTAGTTGAACAGTATCGATAGGTCTAATGAGTTACCTGTCTACTTCAAGTGAAGAAATAGGGTGGAAAATGTAGCTAATACAAGTGCAAAGTAGGAAAATTAAGGCAAATCATCCGTTCTACTCTTTAACGATGACATAAATATTTAGAGACCAATACACATAATGTCAGATGGAATAGTATTACAGAATGATCTCAGCTCATTAGTGGCACGGATTGACAGGTGGTCACTATAGGTAAATCCTAATAAGAGTATGGTGATGCAATTAAATAACTATGATTATTCGTATCACCACACAATATATGGATTCGCGTAACCCGAAGTAAGAAACTATGATGATTTGGGAGTCATACTAATGATCTGAAGACAAGTAGTAACTGTAAGGCTGCTGCAAGAGGCTACAGGGCATTATGTTCTGTTCGTAGGTCTTTCCAGTATTTGAACGAAGATATGTTTTTTATTATTATACCCGACTTTCGTGCTACCACGTTTGGAATATGGGATTCAAGCAGCGAATTCTCGCTTCGTGTATGAGGCGCATATGCTGTGACGAGTCCAACGTCCAGGGACTAAGATGATAAAAGGTATATCTGGCCTATCTTATGAAGACAGACTGAGACACCTTAGTTTACTTCCGTTATCTTACCGTGCAATACGTGGGTGATTTAATGTTAGCTTATCGTATACTGAATGATAACCTTGGTATTAACATGTCTTATCCTTTCCTTCCGTCTGGGACTGATCATTTGAGAAGACATTAAAGTTCAAAAACTAATATAAAATTGTCTACATCTGGAGTTTCGTTTACCTCATCGAGTAGTGAAATACTGGAATTCTCTATCAGAACACGTAATCTTAGCACCTTTTGTTGACATTTTAAAACGACATTGGACCTCCACATTGTTACAAACTGCATAGATCAATATAAGTCGATAGTCCTTCTATCCTTACTACTGATGACTGAGAATTTATACGAATTAAGCTCGAATTGCGCAAGTTCCTATGCTAAAATACATATTTTTTTATTTGTATTGTTCACTCCACCTTCATAAGCTTTTTTTATTCTGCGAGATTATTGACTTGATCATTTTACGACTGAAGTTTTTCATTGGTGAGGGAACTTTCTTATTGCGACTGCGAGAGATTCTAACCCACACTTGTGAAACGACACTCATGTCGAAACTTCCGCTTATTAACTTTTTGTAGTTTTGAGGTTCCGACGAAGTCAGAATGACGGCGGCATACGTAACGTATTCAAAAGTTCGGATTTTCAACCAAAGTATTCTTAATTGTCAGTGGGATACGAAAACGTCTCGGCTGTTGATTCGTTTGATGAAATAAAATACTCAAAGACATGTATTGTGATGTCGATTCGCGGTTGACTATGATCAACACTACAGGAAGTCTACGTGCCAGTTAACCGGTAAGATCCCCCGTAAGCCAAATATCAGAAGGCAGTTGATGGCTGTGGTCGAAATGTTATTATTGGCGATCTCGTTTTATCGAAAGAATACCAAGATCGTGCCAGGTTACAAGTGTGGTTACTGAGCGTAACCGAATTCGTGCAAGGTCACAATCAACGGAAAAATGTGTGTATTTTGGTACAGTTAAACAAACAGGTACAGTAAAACAATACCTGGTACAATTGGTTACGATAATAATAGCTTCCATTACACCAATCGCGTTCTCTTGATAAAAGTAGGTCACTACAGATGAATCAAAATAAATTTTGATTTTTGAATCTGTTTGTTCTGATTTCCTCACTATAAGCGTATTAATCACAGGTGGTCAGTTATCATGGCAATTGATTTGACTCGAGATAAGTGCTATGTTACTAGCCTAATAGTCAGGTAAGCCCTGTTAGTCAGTCATGTTTTCGTCTGAACACGATAGTTGTAAGATGACAGTTCATTCTTAAAATCCAAAAAGTTGAATTTACACCATTTTATTGTAAGGCAATCGGAGTAACAATTGTGTTTCCCGAAAAATACTGACCCATTTATATGGTCATCATCAATATGGTACATTTCTCTGTAAACTTTCAGCCAATTGTTTTGGAGTTTAAAATCTGCCTTTTGGGCAATTTTCTGTTCAGCATCTAGGTGAGTGCTGCGTATGGGAACATAAACTACATTGAATACTTTATTCTACATTCTAACTTCATTCTCTCTTTAATCCGGTGAATCGGGATGCGTTAGTATGATGTATTCATAGAATGCATAAATAAAGTGTTGTAACTTGTACCTTGTGTTCCGTTAATATATATCGTAATAACATTGTCGATTAGAGAACAGTGATTTGTCGACTGGACCAATGACGCATGAAACAAGTACGAGCAGTCTAGAGTCTTATTGGTCCTCCTGCCTCTTAAGTTCAGAGCACCAATCTCAGCCTCCGCGATATGAATCATATATTTCAAACATACTGAGTTTATATACAAACCATCTAGACCACATCGTACCATAAAATAGAAAATAACATTTGTACAAGATTCAGACAAAAGTGGCTGTAAATTTGAGAGATATTAATTGATAGGCTGGGCATGACTGAACAATGGTAAATCGTATAATAATAATTTACAGGTCAAAATAAACCTTATTATAAGGGAAACAAGAATATGAATAGTTTAGTTACTTAACAAATATACGATAAATTTATACGTATAGTAATAGACCATAAATGGATTCCAACAGTTACTATTCATTATTCTCATCGGGATATAACATAAAGATAGGCTAAGATGACAGAAAATATCAGTTTTTGATTTCAATACTGGCCCATACACTTAACAATAACTCATAAACCTAAATTTTATTCCAAATATTCACGTTAATTGATAACACTTGAAAGTTAAGGCGGTTTTGCTTTCCGAAATTTATTTAATTCTTACCAATTTCATACGTATATTAGGTTATTAAGAACAGTTAACGCTTTTAGCATGCACGGATTTGCATTTCATTTATTCAGACAGGAATGTGGTGAAAGAGGGAACCATTCATAGTGAAATAGCTCATTTGAGATTTCGGCATTAAATTCATATATATGGTCAGAAAGCATTCGCCCCTAACAAATTTAACTGATTTGAATAACACAAACAGTGTATCACTGTGTCACATGACACGCGCATTTAGGTAGACCTGATTGATATATTTTGGTAATTACTTTTTTGTTGTTCCGTGCTCTTTGTTCTCGATTAAATTTCTCTAGTTGTAGATAGTTATCATTATTTCGATCTGGCGTACGAATTGACTTTAATTACACCGTTAATAAATCAACAAGCTGTCCATTTAAGAAATATTAAAATTTCCCGGCTGATGCTTTGGATCGCTGTAATATTTGTACTACTTAAACAACTAATGAACTAGTATACTGAAAGTCTTCTTTTATCACATGTTTGTTCGGCATGTCTAAAGTTATTACTTATATCAAATTGATCATGACTGTAAACTGACGGGAAATATGTAATTATTATTTTTCAGAATATACAATTGTTATATCTGATACCAGATTATGAGGGAAAAAACCAAAATGCTTACGTACTTAATGAATTACTTACTTACGCCTGTTACTCCCAATCGAGCATAGGCCGCCGACCAGCATTCTACAACCCACTCTGTCATGGGCCTCCTTCTCTAATTCCATCCAATTCTTGTTCATCTCTTTCATGTCTATTTCTATTTCTCGGCGTAATGTGTTCTTTGGTCTTCCTCTTTTCCTTTGGCCTTGAGGATTCCATGTGAGGGCTTGCCTTGTGACGCAGTTGGGCGCTTTCCTCAATGTGTGTCCTATCCACTTCCAGCGCTTCTTCCTGATTTCCTCCTCCACTGGGATCTGCTTTGTTCTCTCCCACAGTACGTTGTTGCTAATAGTGTCCGGCCAACGGATGTGAAGTATTTTGCGTAGACAACTGTTAATGAACACCTGTATCCTCCGAATGATGGCTTTCGTAGTTCTCCAGGTTTCCGCCCCATACAGTAGAACTGTCTTGACATTTTTATTGAAAATCCTGACCTTGGTGTTGGTTGACAGTTGCTTTGAGTTCCAGATGTTCCTCAGTTTTAAATATGCTGATCTTGCTTTGCCGATCCGCGCCTTCACATCTGCATCAGATCCACCCTGTTCATCAATGATGCTGCCAAGATATGTAAAGGTTTTTACATCTTCCAAATCTTCTCCGTCAATTGTGATTGAATTAGTGCATGCTGTGTTGTATCGGAGAACCTTGCTCTTCCCTTTGTGTATATTGAGACGTATTGCTGCTGAGGCTGCTGCTACACTGTTCGTTTTCTCCTGCATTTGTTGTTGCGTTTGGGATAGAAAGGTCAGATCATCTGCGAATTCTAGATCGTCCAACTTCATCCTATCTGTCCACTGTATTCCATGCTTCCCCCCAGATGTTGACGTCTTCATGGTCCAGTCGATCACCAGGAGAAAGAAGAAGGGTGAGAGTAAGCAACCTTGCCTGACACCGGTCTTTATTTCGAACGACTCTGTGAGCTGTCCTCCATGCACGATTTTGCAGTGTAATCCATCGTAGGAATTCTGTATGATAGTGACTATCTTTCGAGGCACGCCGTAGTGTCGAAGAAGCTTCCATAGTATTGTCCTATCCACGCTGTCAAATGCTTTTTTGCAGCCAATGAAGTTGATGTAGAGTGATGAATTCCATTCAATTGATTGTTCCACAATGATCCGTAGAGTTGCTATTTGGTCTGTACACGATCTATCCATACGGAGTCCTGCCTGTTGGTCTCGAGGTTGGGCATCTACGCAGTCCTTCATCCTGTTTAACAATACCCTGTTGAAGACTTTTCCTGGTATTGAGAGTAGAGTGATGCCACTGCAGTTCTCCCAGTTGCTGAGATCGCCTTTCTTCGGTATTTTGATCAGAAGTCCTTTTTTCCAGTCTGTTGGTACTTGTTGCTCATCCCAAATCTTATTGAAGAGAATGTGAAGTATCCTTGCACTTGCCGCTACGTCTGCTTTTAGTGCCTCCGCTGGAATGTTGTCTGTTCCTGCTGCTTTGCCACTCTTGATTTGTCTGATGGCCATGCTGATTTCTTCAATTGTTGGTGGGCCAACATTGATTGGGAGGTCCATGGGTGCTGCTTCGATGTTGGTAGGGTTCAGTGGAGCTGGTCGATTCAAGAGTTCTTTGAAGTGTTCTACCCACCTGTTTTTTTGCTCTTCAATGTTGGTGATTACCTCGCCTTCCTTGCTTTTCACTGGTCGTTCAGGTTTGCGGCGATTTCCAGAGAGTTTTTTGTTATGTCATACAGTTGTCTCATGTTCCCTTCTCTTGCAGACTTTCCGCCGTCTTTGCTAGATCTTCCACGTATTTACGTTTGTCGGTTCTGATGCTCTTCTTCACTTGTTTGTTTACTACTGTGTATTCAGCTTGTGCTTTGGCTTTTTCTGCTCTTGTTTGACTGGTATTGATTGCTGCTTTCTTGTTCCTCCTTTATTGAATCTTACCCAGTGTATCAACAGTGATCCATTCCTTGTGATGGTGCTTCTTGTGACCCAGGACCTCATGACATGTTGAAGTGATTGCCTCTTTGACCCCTTCCAGTTGCTCTCCACAGTAGTTCCTTCTCCATTGAGTAGATCATGAAAGGCCAGGAACTTGTTGCTGAGGACTATCTTGAATTTGTTGAGTTTGTTAGTATCCTTAAGAAAGGCCGTATTGAACTTTTGTGATATTGTCCGCCCCATTGTCCAGTGCTTCTTGAGTTTCAATTTCATCTTGGCGACCAGCAAATGATGATCTGAGGCTATATCAGCTCCTCTCTTGGTTTTCACGTCTTCTATAGTCCTCTTGAACGTTTTGTTGATGCAAATATGGTCGATTTGATTTTGCGTGGTGTGATCCGGTGAAGTCCATGTGGTTTTGTGAATGCGTTTATGTGGGAATATAACTCCGCCTGGAGTCCCTCCGAGGGCTACTGCCGGTCCCAAGCCCGGATAAAAGAGGAGGGTTGGGCATGGGGTTAGCGTCCCCATCCCGTAGAAAACTAACTCACTAAAAAGCGCTAAGCAGAAAGAATTATTCAAACCTTTTAAACTCTGCCCTGGGTGTCAGAAGGTTTTCATTTAGAAGAATTATGACGCCTCATGATGAATGCGTTTATGTGGAAATATAGTGCCGCCTATGACCAGTTTATTGAAGGCACTTAGGTTTACATATCTCACACCATTTTCGTTCCTTTCTCCCAGTCCTTTTCGTCCCACGATGTCTTCATATCTGGTGTTGTCCATTCCAACCTTGGCATTGAAGTCTCCCATCAGAATGGTCAGGTCGTTTGTTTGGCACTTCTCGACGATTGACTGCAGCCTATTGTAGAATTGATCTTTAGCGTCTTCATTGTAGTCGTTGGTAGGCGCATAGCATTGGATGATATTCATTGAAATGCCCTCCTTTTTTATTTTGAATGAGGCTTTGATGATCCTTGGTCCATGAGATTCTCATCCTATAAGTGCATTTTGCGCTTGTTTGGACAGCATCAACGCAACCCCTTGTGTATGTGGGGCATTTTCTTCTTCATGGCCGGAGTATAACAGAAGCTCTCCTGAAGTTAGTCGTTGTTGTCCAACTTGCGTACAATGTGTTTCAGTGATCCAAAGTATCTCTAGGTTGTATCTTCTCATTTCTGCAGCATTTATTATTATTATTATTATTATTATTATTATTATTATTATTATTATTATTATTCACAAACATCTTATGGATACATAAGTGTTGTGAAGAAACCAGAAATGGTTTCTTCAGAAAATGCAATAAGACAGAACTTTGAATAATGTTAGCATTATACTTGCGATATTAAAAAAATTTAGAATAATAATAGTAGAATATTAATAATAATAAATCGGGTCTTTGCAATTGAGAAGAATATTGAATTGAGTTTAAAGAAGGAAATGGATAAATTAAGGGAATAGAAATAAAGGAGACGTGAAATACGCAAACAGTCTAATAGGTGTGTTTATGAACACAGAACAAGAATAAACGACTATGTGTGTCGTTAAATTAGTAACAAAAAATAATTAAGAAAAAATTACTTATCATTGCAGTAAGATACGACGCTAGAATAAATATTTGTGCAGCCATAGTTTAGAGTGATGCTATGAAAGTCTCAATTAAGTGAAAAGGATAACG
This sequence comes from Schistosoma margrebowiei, assembly GCA_944470205.2. NCBI lineage: Eukaryota > Metazoa > Platyhelminthes > Trematoda > Strigeidida > Schistosomatidae > Schistosoma > Schistosoma margrebowiei. The sequence continues at coordinate 72,012,875 of OX104028.1, read as the reverse complement.
AAATATCAATATGTATGAGTCATATATGCATAGTGAAGATAAAACGGGTCTGAGAATTTAATTAAAGTGTAACACAAGTTATTGTCTTAATTACAAACTTCGTAATCTTAAGAATAATATTTATTTAGAGGGAAAGAAGAGAGAAAAGGAGTGGACACCTAGTGAAAAGTTTGATCCATGATAGGAATAATAATTGTGTAATGAATATCAACCTCAGATGGAAACCAGCAATTGAAAAAATAAAATAAAAATCCTTTAAAGCACTCGGATGAATACATTTAGATTTATGTAATAGTATACAGAGTGAAATCGGATATTAGTATAAATATTTGTGCAATAATAATTAAGAACGATGCTATAAAATTCGAAATTGATTTCAAAGGACAATCTGGAGTTAAATATGTTTAGAAGGATAAGAAGAGATTAAAAGAATATCTGATGTGTCGGAGAACTAATAATGATATTAATAACGGTAATAATGATAAACACGAACATAAGCAGACTTCATATATTAAGATAAAGAGAAATAAAACAAAATAGACGTGAAAAGATTTAAAGGTTTTATTTTGCTTTTCAAGCAATTAAGTAGATGACAGACCTCGTTTGTATAAATCATTATTGAATACATTGATATTCAATAGGTGACATGGTCCACTTTCGGAAAGAAATTCATCAAGGAGACTTTTGAACCGGGTTGTAGTTTCACTGCAACGGAGGTTCACTGGCAGTCTGTTCCACATGGTTGAGTAGCGAATAGGGAAAAAATTCTGACCTAAGTTTGTGAGGGTTCTTGGAATCGCTAGAATATTCTCCTTATTGCGTAGATTGTGGGATGATATCATAAGGTATGAAGGGGTGGATACCGAAGAGTAGGAAATACCGTTAATAAGCCGGTAGATAAAGACAAGATTTAATTTGATACGTCTGATCCAAAGAGGTTCTAAGTTGAGTTGTTGACATCTTTGGTAATAGTCTTTGTTATCGGAATACCCCAGAACAGCTTTGGTGAACTTTCTTTGAACACCTTTAATTCTAATCAGATCATTATGTCTACAATTACTGTAAACTAAAATACCATATTCAAGAATGGGTAAGATACATTTTCAGTATAGTAACAATCTCGATTCGATATTATTGAAGTTTATCATTATCAATCCGATGAGCTTTCTAGCTTTAGATACTTGAGATATAATGTGCTCAGAAAAGTTCACACTGTTGCTATATCTTAAACCCAGGTCACGAACAGTGTTGAGAGGTTTGAGTGTATGTGTCTGTACAGTCAGATTTAAGTTAAGACAGCGACCAATGTGAATAAATCCACTTTTGTCAACATTAAGTGGCATATTCCACGAAATAGTCCATTCGTACAACTTGTTTATTTCCTCCTGGATTACCGCTGAAATATAGCTTTCTTTCGTGGGAGAAGAGAATCAATAAACTACTTTCAGGTCATCAGCAAAAAGGAAAGGCTTACCATACTGAAAGAGGGAACACACATCATTGATAAAAAGGATAAAGAGTAATGGACCAACCACACTTCCTTGTATAACCCCACTGGTTACATTTACAGGTTTAGAGTAGCAAGATCCAAAGCGAACGATTTGGCTACGTTCTTCTAAAAAAGTTTTGAGCCAAGATAAAAGAGGATTCTGTATGCCAAATGAAGAGAGTTTTAAAAGAAGAAGTTTGTGTGAGACACTGTCGAAAGCCTTACTAAAATCGAAGTAAAGAATTTTCACTGACTGACCAACATCTCTTCTCTGGGTAATTTGATCAAAAAACTCCAGGTGCGATATGAAACATGAGCGTTTGATCATGAACCCGTGTTGGGTTGGGCTGATCAGACTAGCTGAAAGTAAAAATGATAGTAGCTGTTTGTGGATGATTTTTTCCATGGTTATTGAGAGCACGGATGTCAAATTAATTGGCCTATAGTTAATAATATCACTACGTGGTCCTGTTTTGAATCTAGGGGTGATAAGGGATGTTTTGCATACAGATGGATAGGTCCCATATTCCATAGATAGATTGAAAAGTTTCAAACAAAATAGTGGAAATCCTCTACTTCCATATTTCACAATTGATGTAGGTATCCCGTCAGGTCCACCATCATAAGACTTTTTCAGGGCAGTTATGGCCAGCTTGATGTTGGAGGATGTGAAATCAATTTTCGACAAATGTCTGGATGTTAGCATTGAAAATGTAATGATGGAGCTTTCAGTTCTAGTCTTGTAGCACTGCGAGAAGTGCTTGCTGAATTGTTCGCATATAGTATTCGGGTCGTTAACAATGCTTCCGTTAACTATAAAGAATTTGGTCGTGCCAAGGGAATCTGACTTTACACGAGATTTAAAAGGTTGAAGTATTGATAATTCTGGGCTTTTACTACGTAGAGCTTTATTTTCTATATTCATAAAATACTTACGTTTAGATGAAGCATTTCTTTCGATTAATTTAAGTATACTCTGGATGCATGCACATCATTCTGCTCATAGTAGCGGTATTTTAATTTCCTCAGCTTTCTTTTAAAAGTATTTTGGCCCCTATTAGCATTATAAACCACACGGCCAATAACTGGAGCAGTGCAGTCAAGACAATATATCAGGTTGTGATATAGATTGGAAAGCGCAATGTCAACATTATTTGTGGTAAAATAAGTTTCCCATGGTAAACATTGAATCAGAGTTTCAGTCCGTTTCCATGTTTGTTGATCAAAATATCTGCTCTGGTACGTCATTGAAGCTTTAGAGTTCAATTGTATGGCGTTTAAAGAGTGAATAATACTCAATACAACTCTATGGTCACTCATAAAAAACTCATGACTGGTATGCACTGAGATAGAGTCTATGTTGATTGTGAACATTAAATCAAGTGTATTATTCCCCCTGGTTGGTTTTCGTACCTGTTGAACCCATCCACAAATTTCTAATGTTTCAACTAGCTTGTTATATCGACCTGGTACCGGAGTCAAGCCCCATGTAATTTTTGGCAGATTAAAATCACCTCCGATGATTTTAAAAGTATGCAGTTGATGCAAAGCAATGGAAAATATGTTTGTTAGTAATCTGTCAAACTTATTATCCGCATGAGGTGGTCTATATATGCATCCCACCAGTAAATAATTTTGGGATTTACAGTTTACAGTAACCCAAGTGGAGTCTTCTATAGCATCAAGGGATTTGTTCTCAAATTTGCACTCTTGAATGTCTGAACGGACATAGATAATTGTACCGCCTCCTATTCCATAACATCTATCCGTTCTAAAGAAAACGTAGTTATCTACATTCAAGGAATGATTGGATATAGATGAATTACACCACGTTTCCGTAATAAGTACAATGGTTGGATTTACAAGGAATAAAAGAGTTTTAAGGTGAATAATTTAATTAGACAGAGAGCGAGCATTGAACGAAAGAATAAGAAACTTAGAGTCATCATAGTGAAGCAGGTTAGAGTATAAATCGCAATTGGTAGTTCCATGAATACTCATAGGATTAGCTAACGTGAGAGTCGTGTTGCGAGGGGAAATAGATTCAACCACTTTGTCATCATGTGAAATATGTTTACCGCTGCCGGCAGGAAAGCCGGCGGGATTACAAAAAAAGTTTTCTCATTGCTATTGGATATAACATCTGATATGGGCATAGTGTACATATTGGGAGCCGGACCAAGAAGACTATCAGGTCTATGGTTTTGACCAAGTGGCCAATTACAATTCAGATAACTATTTATACCTGACGTATGGGTAACGTGTTTAAGACGTTTATTTCCAAGGTTTGTGGTTGGTTTCGGCTTCTTCATATGCTGGAGGGGATTGTGTACTGTTAAACATACTTGCGATGGTTTGCGAGGTTCGAATATATCAACGCTAAGTGCGTGGTCAGTTATATGAATGTTATGATTAGTTTCCCTGTTATCCGTTGCACAGTTACTGTAACTGGGTGTTGCACTAACAGGGGTTTGGATTGTGTTATCCCATTCTTCATCAGCACAACTACTTCGGGTTGAATCTAAGTCAACATTCTCAAGAGGATGGACACCACCTACATCAGGATTACTTTCTTCTGGGTTTTGAACTTTAGGAAAATTCAGAAGAGTTTTTCGGTGACGGCAAAATTGTTAAGCTAGACGTCCTCTTAGAGTCAGACTTAACTTTACGACCATTAGGATTATGATGCGTTTGAGAGTTTGACGCTGGTGGTCTGTAGTTATCTCTTCCTGCTTTTCGCTGGCATGGTGTTTTATCCGGAAGACTCTTAATATCCTTGAAAATCTGTTTTTGTCTCAATGAATTTGAGGAATTTAAAAATTCACCGGCGTCTACAAATGAGTTGAATTTGAACAAGATCGGTGAGTGCATACCAGGATGACTTCTTTTTCATTTTGTGCATACACATGGTACGTGTGTCATATTGCTGGCTCTAAGCAGACTAGATTTGATATTTTTAAGGGCATGCGTATCCGGTATATTAAACACAATTGCATTACTAAATCGTCTTATTCTTTCAAATACCTCTGATGCAACACAATCTAGGAAAATATTTATGTCCTTCATTTGATTTGGAGTCTCTGTGAGGTTGGGGTTGATGAGATATTTAAGCGGATTGAGAATGTTCATGTCTACTTGCAACTTTTTTATAGCATCCATATGGTTGCAGTTGCGATTATCATCACTGTTTACCATCAGAGTTTTCAACATGTCTGGAATGGAGACAACTGGTAAAATCTTGTCTGCTTCCAGATGAACGGAGTGGCTCGTCTCGTTGAAACTGTTGGAGATCGTGTCAGTAGTGGTGTTAAATTGTGTCGGTTTCCTACGTTTGGCTGAACGCCTAGAAGCAGGGGTCTTCATTTTCTTTTGTGGCATGATAAGAAAGTGACGTATAGCAAGTGGATTGAACAGAATGTTGGAAATAGAATAGGGTGAAAAAATCAATTCCGAGGGCTCAAGTTAGTCTAAAAATCAAAATCTATGTTTTAACCAAGAGTCAATGTATCGTGAAGATTAGTGGTGTTAAAAACAGATGACAATGGCAGGAAGATAGTAGTAGAGATGAAGTATTTATGTCAGTATCTGTGTGGAGGCAAAATAGATTATAAAGGGGTAAGTTGTATAAATTTTAACACATATGACATGAAAGATAGCTTTATATAGTAAAGTAATTTAGAAATGTCGATAATTAGTATCAAACAATCAAAAAAGTACGGTACGTGATACATATATAAACTGAAAGTCCGTATTAGTAAAAATTGGGAGGTGCAGAGACAAGTATTTTAGAAGATTATTACCGTCTAAGATTATTATGTTGCTTCTTGAACAAATATATGAAACAGCTTTGTGGAGGGCTCTCCCGGTGTCCCACATTGTGGGAACATTCCATGTACCTAAATAAATGGTCGCTCTGGTTGTCAGAAGGAGCATCGGCCTCGTAACTTCCGAAGGAATTTGGCTTTCATCATGAGGCGTCATAGTTCTTCTAAATGAAAACCTTCTGACACCCAGGGCAGAGTTTAAAAGGTTTGAATAATTCTTTCTGCTTAGCGCTTTTTAGTGAGTTAGTTTTCTACGGGATGGGGACGCTAACCCCATGCCCAACCCTCCTCTTTTATCCGGGCTTGGGACCGGCAGTAGCCCTCGGAGGGACTCCAGGCGGAGTTATATTCCCACATAAACGCATTCACAAAACCACATGGACTTCACCGGATCACACCACGCAAAATCAAATCGACCATATTTGCATCAACAAAACGTTCAAGAGGACTATAGAAGACGTGAAAACCAAGAGAGGAGCTGATATAGCCTCAGATCATCATTTGCTGGTCGCCAAGATGAAATTGAAACTCAAGAAGCACTGGACAATGGGGCGGACAATATCACAAAAGTTCAATACGGCCTTTCTTAAGGATACTAACAAACTCAACAAATTCAAGATAGTCCTCAGCAACAAGTTCCTGGCCTTTCATGATCTACTCAATGGAGAAGGAACTACTGTGGAGAGCAACTGGAAGGGGTCAAAGAGGCAATCACTTCAACATGTCATGAGGTCCTGGGTCACAAGAAGCACCATCACAAGGAATGGATCACTGTTGATACACTGGGTAAGATTCAATAAAGGAGGAACAAGAAAGCAGCAATCAATACCAGTCAAACAAGAGCAGAAAAAGCCAAAGCACAAGCTGAATACACAGTAGTAAACAAACAAGTGAAGAAGAGCATCAGAACCGACAAACGTAAATACGTGGAAGATCTAGCAAAGACGGCGGAAAGTCTGCAAGAGAAGGGAACATGAGACAACTGTATGACATAACAAAAAACTCTCTGGAAATCGCCGCAAACCTGAACGACCAGTGAAAAGCAAGGAAGGCGAGGTAATCACCAACATTGAAGAGCAAAAAAACAGGTGGGTAGAACACTTCAAAGAACTCTTGAATCGACCAGCTCCACTGAACCCTACCAACATCGAAGCAGCACCCATGGACCTCCCAATCAATGTTGGCCCACCAACAATTGAAGAAATCAGCATGGCCATCAGACAAATCAAGAGTGGCAAAGCAGCAGGAACAGACAACATTCCAGCGGAGGCACTAAAAGCAGACGTAGCGGCAAGTGCAAGGATACTTCACATTCTCTTCAATAAGATTTGGGATGAGCAACAAGTACCAACAGACTGGAAAAAAGGACTTCTGATCAAAATACCGAAGAAAGGCGATCTCAGCAACTGGGAGAACTGCAGTGGCATCACTCTACTCTCAATACCAGGAAAAGTCTTCAACAGGGTATTGTTAAACAGGATGAAGGACTGCGTAGATGCCCAACCTCGAGACCAACAGGCAGGACTCCGTATGGATAGATCGTGTACAGACCAAATAGCAACTCTACGGATCATTGTGGAACAATCAATTGAATGGAATTCATCACTCTACATCAACTTCATTGGCTGCAAAAAAGCATTTGACAGCGTGGATAGGACAATACTATGGAAGCTTCTTCGACACTACGGCGTGCCTCGAAAGATAGTCACTATCATACAGAATTCCTACGATGGATTACACTGCAAAATCGTGCATGGAGGACAGCTCACAGAGTCGTTCGAAATAAAGACCGGTGTCAGGCAAGGTTGCTTACTCTCACCCTTCTTCTTTCTCCTGGTGATCGACTGGACCATGAAGACGTCAACATCTGGGGGGAAGCATGGAATACAGTGGACAGATAGGATGAAGTTGGACGATCTAGAATTCGCAGATGATCTGACCTTTCTATCCCAAACGCAACAACAAATGCAGGAGAAAACGAACAGTGTAGCAGCAGCCTCAGCAGCAATACGTCTCAATATACACAAAGGGAAGAGCAAGGTTCTCCGATACAACACAGCATGCACTAATTCAATCACAATTGACGGAGAAGATTTGGAAGATGTAAAAACCTTTACATATCTTGGCAGCATCATTGATGAACAGGGTGGATCTGATGCAGATGTGAAGGCGCGGATCGGCAAAGCAAGATCAGCATATTTAAAACTGAGGAACATCTGGAACTCAAAGCAACTGTCAACCAACACCAAGGTCAGGATTTTCAATACAAATGTCAAGACAGTTCTACTGTATGGGGCGGAAACCTGGAGAACTACGAAAGCCATCATTCGGAGGATACAGGTGTTCATTAACAGTTGTCTACGCAAAATACTTCACATCCGTTGGCCGGACACTATTAGCAACAACGTACTGTGGGAGAGAACAAAGCAGATCCCAGTGGAGGAGGAAATCAGGAAGAAGCGCTGGAAGTGGATAGGACACACATTGAGGAAAGCGCCCAACTGCGTCACAAGGCAAGCCCTCACATGGAATCCTCAAGGCCAAAGGAAAAGAGGAAGACCAAAGAACACATTACGCCGAGAAATAGAAATAGACATGAAAGAGATGAACAAGAATTGGATGGAATTAGAGAAGGAGGCCCATGACAGAGTGGGTTGTAGAATGCTGGTCGGCGGCCTATGCTCGATTGGGAGTAACAGGCGTAAGGAACTAAGTTTATGTGGGAATATAGTGCCGCCTATGACCAGTTTATTGAAGGCACTTAGGTTTACATATCTCACACCATTTTCGTTCCTTTCTCCCAGTCTTTTTCGTCCCACGATGTCTTCATATCTGGTGTTGTCCATTCCAACCTTGGCATTGAAGTCTCCCATCAGAATGGTCAGGTCGTTTGTTTGGCACTTCTCGACGATTGACTGCAGCCTATTGTAGAATTGATCTTTAGCGTCTTCATTGTAGTCGTTGGTAGGCGCATAGCATTGGATGATATTCATTGAAATGCCCTCCTTTTTTATTTTGAATGAGGCTTTGATGATCCTTGGTCCATGAGATTCTCATCCTATAAGTGCATTTTGCGCTTGTTTGGACAGCATCAACGCAACCCCTTGTGTATGTGGGGCATTTTCTTCTTCATGGCCGGAGTATAACAGAAGCTCTCCTGAAGTTAGTCGTTGTTGTCCAACTTGCGTACAATGTGTTTCAGTGATCCAAAGTATCTCTAGGTTGTATCTTCTCATTTCTGCAGCAATTTGGAGGGCTCTCCCGGTGTCCTACATTGTACGAACATTCCATGTACCTAAATAAATGATCGCTATGGTTGTCAGAGAGGCATCTGCCTCGTAACTTCCGAAGGAATTCGGCTTTCATCATGAGGCATCATAGTTCTTCTAAAAGAAAACCTTCTGACTCCCAGGGCAGATTTTAAAAGGTTTGAATAATTCTTTCTGCTTAACGTTTTTTTAGTGAGTTAGTTTTCTACGGGATGGGGACGCTAACCCCATGCTCAACTCTCGTCCTTTATCCGGGCTTGGGACCGGCAGTAGCCTCTTGAGGGACTGCAGGCGGAGTTCACCAAAATGCTATTTTACCGTATATTTTAAAACTATTTATTCGTCATTATTTTATCATTTTGCATAATGAATCTTTTCATAAACTACATATCTCTAATTGAACGGGGAGTGTTTCAATGTCATTTAATATTTCAAAATAATTGCTTCCATGTTTATCATATTGAAAGTAGATTTCTGATGTCGAAAGTCAATTTTCTTAACGTGTACGCCCTCTGCTCACGTTAAATCATAATCACCATGACCCTGGATGGGGCTGAAATGTATGGACTACGCCAGAGAGATATAAAGTGACCTTTATAAAGTTAAACCGCTCATTATATTCAAAATTCAGTCATAAATTAGTTTGAGGAATCTGGATTTACAGTTATATTTATGCGTCGCAGTTGAGAATTCGAGCCGATCTTATATATGTTGCGAGAATCCTACCTCGCCTTATAAATAGATGAATTACATGCAAAGGCACATGAGTAGCCATTTTAAGTTTATTCAGTTCCTCCGAAAGTTGTAGCTTCATAGTCCGTTAGTTGAGGTTAAAATTAGAATAGTGTATCATTGTTCCATGGTTTGGCTGAGAAAGGAGAGTCAAAGATCTGAAGTGGCATTAAGCCCTAAACACACAATCTTCAAATCTAAACAGCATAAACGTTATTCGACTTTATTATTTAAACCAAAATGATATCAATATCAACATTTATACAATATTAATTGTTTTTATACTCCTATACACAAAATACTTGTGCTACCTATAGGTTAATTTATTATCCAACGGTTATTATTACGAATCTTATTGTGACTTAATAAAAAATCTCTGCACGGAATCATTCTTAATCATTACAATCCCACTCAATTTGGTATCGAACCAACATTACATAGATTATGATGGGAGAGTAATATGATGGCACTGGATACGAACCACACGATTTTTGAAGCCGAGTATATAATAATGTCATTCAAACACCACACATTACCAAGGTTTGACTTGATAATTTCGAATAAAGTGAGCATTTGGTAGATTGTTATAAATAATATTATGTCATAATATTCTTGTTGTTCCGTTTACACTAATTAAACTTGGATTAATTTTGATTTGATTATTTATTTATTTTTCCCTGAAGAAATGGCTTACATTAAGTGATGAAACGTAGGAAAATCTAATTTTTCTACTCATTGGGATATTAAAAATATATTATTTATTTATAGTATTTGAATTGTTTGTCTATTAGGCTTCAGAAATACGTCTTCATTAAAAAAGAAGTTAGATACAAGCTTATGTTGTTTGTGTTTGCAAACAAGAATAATAATAACTTAGCCAATCACTAAAATATCCGTAGATTGTGTTAGCTTATGCCTGTCAGATTCATGTGTTAAATTGATGTAATTAGCAATTTAATTAGTATATTTAATTATGTCAAATAACCTGATCACAAGTTGTTATAATTAATGACATTATTTTATATCTGTATATAAGTAGATTTTGAATGTCAACATTTGCCATAATAAAAAATGTCATCACTATTGTGCTTTCTGGTTTTATTTGTCACTGTTTATGAATGTGAGTTTATAAAGTAATCATTTTTACTATAGAATGGATAACACGACTAGATTTTGTGAGATATTTGACTAATGTAGATCTATTTGTTTAAGCATAATTACGATTTTACAGGTCAACACTAATAATAAGATTTGTCTTGCTCAGTTAAAATCCTACTTTTGAAATAAAAGTATTGAAGAGAAGAAAAATGGTGATATTTGATTGATCAGTTGTTTGAGAGAACCTTTTCCAGCTACAATAGTTTGTTGTTGTATGTTACCTAATACTATGACTAAATTCCATTATTCAGTGGTAGAAACTCAATCACTGCATAATATATGTCGGTTGAAATTTTGGATGTACATAGTCCATGCATTTAATCAACAGCAACCTATCTCTATTTGTGATTTTAGAAGTCCAACAATTGATCAAGAATATTTCACAGAAAATATTCAGGCACATACACCTGTCACGAGGGAACATGCAAAAATCCAATGACTTTATGAACTGAATCTACATCTTTGTTAATACTGTCCTAACCTAACTTAATCCTTCCCTAGTCACCAGTGGACATGAAAACCGTCGATACCGAGTTTGCGTAGCACGTATTTCAGTTATGTCAATTGTGTAATTCGTATAGACTCATCAACATAAAGATGAACTAAGCATTCTTGAAATTTTCATTCGTTTGTTCAAAACCTTGGCAATAATGACCTATTTTATTTTATATTACAGCCAAATGCTTCTGTGGCAAAATAAATTTACATGGTAAACAGATCACTGACAGAGAAATAATCCTTCAATGGACGAATCAGAGATTTTATTCGAAATCTTCGTTTTACATACAGCAGAAAATTAATGAGGACGAAACTTATTATCCTGTGGATGCTAAACAACATACTCTCACTATTAAAACTACTGATACATGCCTCCATTATGAATTCAAATATATGACTCGAGATAGGTACGGCGATCTATTTTTCAGTGATTATAATTTAGATTATAGTAAGTGATGTTTTATCAATCAGAATTTATTATTGGTAACTGTACTGACAATGTATTGATTATTTTGCATTGAATCATTCAATTAAACTAGCGACTTTTAAATCATTATATAAATGACATGCTACATAAGACAGAGACAGAAGGTTATGACTTTCATCTTGAATGATGTTCTAGTACACGATACTTAAAGATTTCGAAGAAAGAAAAAACCTTCAAGTTCTGTTCTCCAGTTGATCTGAAAAATTTATCTATTCATGATATGAAATGTAACCAGTGATAAATACCATGTTCCTTAAAAAATGAAACTCTATGAAACACAGATTAATCTGAGAATAGACCTCACAATTGAATATTACTGAAAGTAATGTTTAGATTTGCTCAAAGGTGACTGTCAGTTGTCATAAGTGGAAGCTTCAATTCCAGAAACTACCATCTTAAGAATGTATAGTGTTACAGTAATATTTTGTTTGTCTCACCCTTTCTTCTCAAAGTACCTCAGATGTTCGAAAATATACGTTATCGTGTAATATCACCAACAAGCATCAAATTAAAATGGGATATGAAAAAAAACAAGTGCAATAAAAAGTTAAACACCATCATATTTCTAACCAGGGAGACTAGGCAATTGGAAATGTTATTGTTGAAAAGAGCAAGTTCCGCTCGATTGGCGATCAACGAGGAAAATAAATACGAATTCATCTTATCAACATATGATCCACAACTACCGGAATCAGATAAACATAAACTAGGATATTTCGGAATACCCACTCTTGTCAAAATCAAATCACCGAGTAAGTTGATTTATGTTTATTTCATCATTCTATTGAAGTGTATATGTTTATTTATTGAGTGATATCTAGTTGAACAGAGAATATGTTATTTTCAACTGTTTGTGATATTCTAAATACGATCAAGTTTTAATGACTTCATAACCATCTATCTGTGTAGCCTAATACTGAACTAATTCATATCTGTCTCACAACGGTTTGAGTTTAGCTGTTCTTGTGAATGACGTTGCGACGTAACTATCAGCAAAGGATCATGAACATGTATGATTTTTGTCTTAGATATGGTCTTCCAGTGTTGATAGTCGGTAATTTGAAATATTTTTGATCGTTTGTTGTACTACTGTAATTCTCCACACTGATAAGACATATCTTAACACTCAAGAAGTTTTGAATTTCAGCAAATGTGTAATTAGACCTGTCCTTCGATATATTCAGAAAGAAAGTTTTACTTCAATTATAAGTGTCCACTTTTAGATATAGCACTAATAAAATCGATAACAAAAACTACTTAAATTCAAATTCATCTTCCTTTTTATGAATCACAACGACTTTCTCTTCATAGAACTGTACACTATATGACATTTGATGTTCACATTCTCCAATCACTTATCGTTCCACAGAACATTCTAGGTTCAAGTAATTTATGGCAAGTAGAATTTTCTTCATGCGTTTGAACAACGTTTTTACAATCTCCATTTACAGTATCGAATAACGTAAAGTGGTCTCAGCCATAACCATAATTTATGTTACACCGTATTTGTGTAATGTACATTTGTAATGTATATTACTTGTTCTGACAGGTATAAGTAATATGTAGCCGCAATCGGAAGTGAAACGTCTGTCAACAGAAGACTGGATTGAGGAGAACAGAAAGGAAACCAGAGGCACCAAGGCACTGTGTAAATTTACGTAGGCACATTTAGTATTATTAGATTAAATAGATATCTACTGCAATTTTGTCAATAAACGAGAGAATTGTGACCTTTATTAAAAACACATACACTACTGCTTGAGAGAAGGAATCTTGTGATGAGGAACTAAAGACACATTTTTTTGGAAATAAGCTAATAATTTCTAAATTCACTGGACAATACGCTAGTTATACTTCGTGATACTTATTTGAAATCGGTGTGATATTTTTCATGCAACGTCTCTTCATTTTCCGTATGATGCTACTTGTACTTTACTTGATCATCTTAATTTTATTTGTATTCGTATCTAAATCAACTCTTTTAACGTTTTACTTAAAGCCAAACAGATATTTTACGATGTAGAATTCGCGAAGAAAGGATCAAAACAGATTATGATAAAATGGAAAACTCGCAAAATAACTGACAAGACAACATATAGTATCATAATATTTCATGGTTTGGTCGATCAACCACTGAAAACAGAAACTCATTCAAAATCTCCCAAACGTTTTATAATAATACCTGTTCAATTGAAACAAAAACACAGAGTGATTGTTGCTCAATATTGTGATGGTAAACTGGATTGGCCAATCGTTATCGATTTTTGGATTCCATGTAAATTTCCACTTTCATTTGTAAAGATTCTCATGAATTTTATGGTGTGACTTTCATCTACATATTATTACTTTTGAAGTATTTTCTAGATGTACATGTGGAGAATGGTGAAGTAATGAAGTCAGACACCGTGACCTTCAGACCAATGAAGTGTCTTCACAACACCAGCGGATTATTAAGATTTGATAATGATAAGTCTTGCAGATTGAACGCTATACCCGTTGCCCAAGCTATTCTGTAACCCTCAAGCTAGAACTATACAGTGACCTGAACAACAAGAGAGAAGACGCGAAGTATGCGAAAAGTACTTTACTCCAACGTTCATTTCAATACAGAAAATACAGGGTTTTTATAATATTTTCAATGTCCTTCGTTGCTCTAAGATTCTGGAATGCTACTAAACATAGTAGCAGTGTAGTAATCAGCCAATCAGAGCCTCTGCATGTGACGTTTCGCCCCCTTGATATTTTTGGCTAAAACTTCAAGTGAACGCTGATTGAAGGAAACACTTTATAGTTTTTCCTGATCCTTGCTTGTCTTTTGCGAGAAATTTGCCGGATCACCCCATCAGATAATAAAAATACCTCCACAATAATCTGTGGGATTATCCCTCTTACCATTCATTGAATGGTTTAAATTTTTAAAGATCATATATAACACGCGTTTATTTTTGAAACACTGAGCGATAATGATTTTCTGTTTAAAGTTTGAAAATTTTATCAAGTAGAAGCCTTAAATCTGCTCCAAAGGGTGTTAAAGTTAGTCAACATGTAGTGTGAATGTTGTTATCTATTGTCATGGACGTTATAAGGGACTGTTTCAAATTCAACGGAAATTCCACAGAACGGTTTAAAGCAGGAACTGCAAAACAGTACAATACACTGCAATGTTAATTAACTTATTCATTTTCCAAATCAATCAAATAATGCTAACAGCATGAACTGACTAACTATCATAGCTCCTATTGGAATTTAAAACGTACTACGGAATACTTATCTTCAGTCAATAAAAAACTGATACATTTTAAACTTGTAGGTCAAACAGTAGTCAGTTAATATCCACATTCACTGAAAATCCTATTTCCTGACTCCGTAGTCATGATGTCTTCTTCAACAGATAAGACATGAATTGGTCATAAAATTTATGAAATTGAACTTAAAATAGTATGCATCGATCGAATTGAATAGCCACCAGCCTAAGCGGTAAAGACTGTTCTATGATAAAGATTATAACAGTGAAACGCAGATCTGTAAACACCGTTAGAAGTGATGATTCCGTGTTCGACAACCTATTTACTTGAAAGTGCAAGTAACGCACAATGTCGAAAGTTTGGATTGACCAAATGCTTAACGGTTATTGCTTGCGCATTGTTCTTCGAACGATGATAGACAGTGATGAAACTTCTTTCTCTCTCTCATAGACGTCAACTCACTTTCCCAAACATATTTTTACACGTTTTAGGTAACAGATGCCCAATTCATACTAAACACCTCATTAAAATCAGACGTCGTAGGTGGAGATCAGAACATGAAAATAATCAAATACAACTACATCTTAAATGAATCATTTGCACTTGTCGGAATTTTTGCACAATGAGTGTTTGCTCATTATTCAATGATTCGATTCGAAAACAGTTGAAGTATCACAAGCTTATATTATTTTTGTTAATCCATCTTGTAAAGTTATAATAAATAAATGTGGGTTTGTGAAATATTTGCATTTTAAAGATTCATAATTAATCATTAAACTTGTTAGTTTTATTCAACTTGTTCCTAATTAGTTGAAAAAACCACATAACAGACTAAATCAAGTTTATGCAATTAAAAGAAAATTTCTAAGATGAATAATCACTAAGGCGTTGTTAAGTAATATCTTCTCATTCGGCTCTATAAGTCTCTTCATTCTACGTGTAAACGATATAAATTTATTTTAAGGTCATTAATAAAATAATTAATCCAAAATTTTTGTCACTTAAACTCTCTTCTTTAATTAAAATTAAAATACCAAGAAAAAAATATTCATAATGTTGTTTTATTTCATTAACTAATATAATTATATTATTACCAACAAATAATTGATGTTTAAAAAAATTTGAACTGTTTAAACGCAAAGTTCAAGCTTGAGTTCGTGGATTGCCAATGCCTCACCAGTGCATTAAATATTGATTCGACACCATTTTGATCCAATCCATTTGACTCTGTAGATCATTTTAAAAAAGGTATTCTTTGGAGCGATGTTTCCACAGTTGATTAAATGCTCCTGTATTGAACTAGTAATTGTTTTACATTCACCTTTTAAAAGCCAAGCCGGATAGTGTTCTGAGATGCGTATGGAAAGTGATCGTTTTGTGCGCCCTATGTAATTTGCGCCACATGAGCAAGTAAATTTATAGATTGACAGATAATTCCCATTTAAACATTAAAATTAAAACAACGAATTTCAGCGAAGGGATCTCTTTTCAACGAATTTATTATCAAGCTGTACAATCGTATATATATGAAAATTTTGCTTTTGTAAATGTACTAATTCCGTGAGGAAATGTGAACACAGTTAATAAAAAGGTTATAGGTTGAAAAGAGATCCCTTCGCTGAAATTCGTTGTTTTAATTTTAATGTTTAAATGGGAATTATCTGTCAATTAAAGAAATGCAAGGACCTTATGACGATGAAAGGGCTCAATGGGTTCTTACGTTACACCGTCAAGCTTGCGTTAGTGAAATGTGAGATCAATTTTCTCGAAAGTTGTATCGAAAATAATGATTATCCTAAACGTTTCTGGAAGGCACTAAGACGAAACCATATTCATCCCAATGCAAAAACACTCAAACGTCATGCATTCAATTATATCGATGCTATCAAATCTCGAAAAGTCGAACTAGATCGCAACATATCTCTAAGAAGTCACGCCTTGTTTGAATTGTCGTTAGATGAACGTAAACAATTTGAGGACTATGTTACTAATGTTACGGAAAAACAGTCACAAAAGCTAAACGTAAACACTTGGAAACATTGCAACACGTAGACGTGATTAAGAAGTTTCCGGAACATCCAGAAAAATATGTATTTAATCACTCTTCTACTAAACTTTCACCAGTTCAAATACAGGCCTTATCATTGGGTCCGAAGTTCTGTAACAGCACCTCCAAAACTAGTAGACTTCATACACAAATACAATTCGAAAACCTATCAAATCAAACTCATGATCTTGTGCCAACATCCCCAGAAAATTTTCAGCACTTTAAATCCACATTAGTGGACTGCAGTCATGGATACGTTAATGCACAATGTACTAAGAATAACCTATTAACTAAGAACCACTTGGATCAGCTAATACTCCTGAAAAGAAATAAGGATTTAATCCTAAGTAAACCTGACAAAGGAGCTGGTGTAGTACTACTTGACCGCCAAGAATATTTGGATAAAATGAAATTAATTCTAGAGGATGGTACTAAATTCTCCAAACTTAAAGAAGTTGATAAAACATTGCAAATCGAAAAACAACTAACAGATGTTGTTAAAATCCTTAAGAATAAGGGGTTAATAACCCAAGATTTATATAATCACATACGTCCCATGGGTTCAATCATCCCGCGCTTATATGGACTACCGAAAGTACATAAGCCGGGTTTACCGTTACGACCTATTTTGGATATGTTGGATTCACCATACCACAGAATCGCCAAATGGCTAGCGGAAATATTGGAACCGGTTAGAAGGCAAGTATCTAAATTTTCTATTCATGATACTTTTCAATTTATTGATCGTATTAAGGACGTTAATACTTCCGGAAAACACATGTTATCGCTTGACGTTAATTCTTTATTCACTAGCGTACCTTTAACCGAAACGATATGTTATATATGTGAGTATATTGATTCCGACAACATATATCTAGGTTTGCCGATTGAACACTTGAAAGAACTATTGTTACGCTGTACCTTTAATGTCCAGTTTAGTTTCAATAATGAAATATATAGACAGAGGGATGGGATCGCAATGGGGTCTCCATTGGGTCCGATTTTAGCAGATTGCTTCATGGCAAAACTAGAAAACGACCAACTAAGCTCAATGATCAGTCAATTTCATCTTTACGTTAGATATATGGACGACACGTTCATCGTTTGTGACAATAATATTGATTTAGAGGATATATTATAAACACCTTTAACTCATGCCACCCTTCTATAGACTTCACGTTAGAAAGAGAACGGGACCAATCAATTCCTTTTCTCGATGTACGTTTGATGAGAAGGAGTAATGGTTCTTTAAAACGATCAATCTTCAGAAAACAAACATGGAATGGACAGCTAACTAACTTCTATAGCTGGGTTCCGTTAAGTAGAAAGAGAAATCTCATCCACTCTTTATGTTATAGAATACGTCAGATATGCAGTAAAGAATGCATTAACGAAGAACTGGAATTCCTCAAGAAAACCCTAACGGAAAATGGCTACCCAGAACGGTTCATAGAAAAGAATATGAATGGAGGTAGTTGTGACAAGAAACCTAGTTGCTCCGTTACGAAGAAAAACCTTTATATAAGTCTGGAATTTAAAGGTGATCGAACATCAGAAGTAATCAAAAATCGTCTAACAACAACTATTAGACGAACATTTAATGCAGCTAAATTGCGAATAAACTTCACGAGTAGGAACTTATTTTCCGTGTCCATAAAAGACAAGCTTCCGCGTCTGGTCGCCTCTATGTGCATCTACCAGTTCACCTGCTCTTGTGGAGCAAGGTACATTGGCCGTAGCCAGCGCTCGCTTTCAACTCGGATACGGGAACATATTCCGGCTTGGTTCTATAAGGGGGAAAGGAAAGCAGTTAGGAGTTCTATACTTGAACACCTAATCGACTGTAACCATTCCACTGATCCAAGAAATGAATTTAAGATTGTTTATATGATTCGTTCAAATCTACCTAGATTTATTCGCATCCAATTTTTAAAAATAGCCGAAGCTCTTACCATCCAGGAGCTTAAACCAGAACTATGCGTACAAAAGAAGTACGTCTTATCGTTATCGTTACCTTGGCCTTAAGTATTTTGATTGTCCAATTATTATTATTATTATTATTATTATTATTATTATTATTATTATTATTATTATTATTATTATTATATTCTCCCCTTTACTTATATCTTATATTCTCATTGTTTTATTAGTGAATACTCATCATATCACCATATTTATTTATTTTTACACCTATTTGACCTTTAATTATTATATCAAAAACATTTTAATCATCTTATTATAATCACTAAATCGATTATTATTATTATTATTATTCATATTACGTAATCTATTATAACCTTTTTATTAACTGTGTTCACATTTCCTCACGGAATTAGTACTTTTACAAAAACAAAATTTTCATATATATACGATTGTACAGCTTGATAATAAATTCGTTGAAAAGAGATCTCTTCGCTGAAATTCGTTGTTTTAAATTTATAGATGCACAATAATGTATCCCAAAGCGTAAGATTATCCTTAACACATCCAAGAATGGAAGGCACGCATGAGCAAACGATTTGGAGCTTAGCTGCATAAAATGTTTTATTTAGTGATTTTGAAATCCGTTTATTTAAACTTCCTCGTACATCCATTCTGAGTATCAATTAGAAAAGTCACATATGTGAAAAATACCCAGGGTTGTAGCAAATCACATGCTGCATATCGTGCTGAACATAGTTCACGTTAATTTAATACACAAATATCGAATTTTGAAATAACATAACACTGAAGTAGATCAAACTCCGTTTGTAGCTCTTCTAAAGTTACTCCCCGTCCCAAGCCCGGGTAAAGGAGGAGGGTCGGACATGGGGTTAGCGAACACATCCCGTTGAAAACTAACTCGCTAAAATCTCTAGCCAGACAAAATTATCCAAACAATTTAAACTCTGCACCGTGAGTTAGAAGATTTTCATTCAGAAGAACTATTACGCCTCATGGTGAAAGCCAAGTTCCTTCAGAAGTCACAAGGCCGATGCCCCTTCTAACAACCAGAGCAACAATTTTTATAGGTACATGCAACGCTCGGAAAATGTGGGAGACCGGGAAGACCAGTCAAATAGCAATGGAAATCAGGAGATACAATTTGGCAGTACTGGGAATCAGCGAAACCCATTGAACCCAAGCTGGACAACAAAAGCTAAACACGGGAGAGATGCTGTTGTACTCCGGTCACGAAGAGGAAAATGCTCCACACACTCAGGGAGTTGCTCTAATGATTCAGATCACTACCTAGTTGTAGCCAATTTAAAAATGGAGCTAAAGAAGAACTGAACAACTGGACAAACAACACTACAAAGGTTCAATGCAGCTTTCCTTCGAGATACTAACAAATTCATGGTAGCTCTCAACAGCGGGTTCCATGCCTTACAAGATCTATTGAAGGAAGAAATAACTACTATGGAGGACAACTGGAAAGGTACCAAAGAAGCATTAACTTCAATGTGTCAGGAGGCTCTGGGCCACAAGAAGCATCATCATAAGGAGTGGAACTCTACAGAAACACTGGACAAGATGAAACAAAGAAAGAACAAGAAGACAGCAATTAACAACACCCGAATGCGAGCAAGGAATGACAAAGCACAAGCTGAGTACACAGAAGCAAACAAACAAGTGAAGAAGGGCATTAAAGCTGACAAGCAGAAATACGTGGAAGAACTAGTAACGACGGCGGGAAAAGCTGCAAGAGAAGGAAATATGAATCAGCTTTATGATACAACGAAGAGACTAGCAGGGAGATATAGTAAACTACAGAGAACGATCAAGGACAAAGAAGGCAGGTCAATCACTGGAATTCAAGAACAGCGGAACAGATGGGTAGAGTACTTTGAGGAACTCTTAAATAGACCGGCTACAATGAATCCAACGGACATAGAAGCAGCACACACAGACCTTCCTATTGATGTCAACCCACCAACGACGGAAGAAATCAGGATGGCCATCAGACAAGTCAAGAGCAGGAAAGCATCAGGATCCGACAATATACAGCTGAAGCGCTGAAGTCAGACATCGAAGCACGTACAAGCATGATTCGCCTTCGCTGAATAACAAATGGAATACTTGCAGAAAAAAATATTTACTGAGTTATTAATGAACAGTCAACCCAATGTATCTATTGTTACAATTTCGACACGATATTTTCTTCTTTCGGAAGCTTTCGGGTATTCTTTTGCATTAAACTAAAGATCCATAACTCGAAAAATGAATCGGTTCTTGGTGTTCACTCGCAATGCAACTTCAGGTCATTACTTCACTTATAATGTCATGAATAAAAAGGTCGCTACTGATTCTGACTATATAGAAATTATTTCCTAATATAGCTTGTAATAAACAAACAAAATATACTTATGACTGCAAGATCACTTAACTCATTTGCTTAGGGAATACAAATCAGTCACACAGGGAACCTGATTTCATACAATGTCTTTGATGAAAGACAGGTTAACAGTTAAAATTGTGATGAACAATTCTGTATTAAACGTTCGTTCAGATATGCACAAATGTTGCTTTCTTATTTTAAGGATGTAATGCATATAGTGCGATTGTGATCAGGATGCTCCGAGTGAAGATATATGTTCGTGAATTTTAGTTAACAAGCGAAGGCTTTAAGTACATCTGTGGTCACCGTACCTTCGGCTTAAAGGTCTAATCCACAAGTCAGTGGAGCAACATAAGGAGATGCAGTCCAATGGAAACTGGTGACCAATAATTTATTCATACTCCACTTGTTCCCTCAGGATACTGGAGCCCATGTGCACCATTGGTTTGGAATCAGGGTTTTTCAACTCCCTTAGGTGAATCCTCCGTATCCAACAACCCGGTTAAAGTGCAAGGCATCCGCTTTTCGTTCCCTTAATTTCGTAAACAACAACCCACCGCGAGAAGGCAGGGAGTAGGACTTCCCTGACAGTGTTTGTATGCACGTGGTCATGTGAGAGCATTTCAAGAAAGAGAGTTGACTCTCCCCACTCTCGGTCGTACCACGGCATTTGAGGGCAATTGTAATACTAAGGATTTGGTTATTTGGGATTTCATATTTTAATTTCATTGTTTTACTTCAATTCATCGGATAATTCAATTTCCCATGCATAAACTAATTTTTAATTTTATATTTGTTATCGAATTAGGTATTTTTCATCAAATGATAGGTTATTGTCGTTGTTGAAAGAAACTTTTTAACTAAACTTGGCTTTGATAGTCCTTATTTTGAACAAATCACATACCAATAAGCACGTACTCCCAACTATTCACATGTTTTAATTATATGACCACGGAAATCACAAGTTAATATTTCTAAGACTTTGATGTAGGATATTTGAGACTTTTGGTTGGGAAATTAAGCTTCAAACATACAGATGTTCACTGATATAGCTGATTACACAATTAACCAGATTTTAATCTCAAAAAATATTATCAAGACAATGGAACATTTTCGTTCAACCTTTATAAAGTTTAAAGTAAACTATACAATTAACATGATAATATTTCTAATAAATTTTCTCAAGAATTCAAAATAATATTTGCTTACTGATGTTCATATAATTAAAATTTACCTACCAGCTAAACTTTGGCAATAATAAAGAAAATTAGACGAAATTATTACAGAAATTTTAATGCTTGAAAATGTAAGGTAATAGAAAATATTCACTTGATATTGTTTTTACTTGAATTTTCCCATTGATGTTCTAGGACTAAAATTAATCAGTATCGAATTGGCATATGTGCATACTGTGCGTATGCCTCGATACTGCCTTAATTTACAAGCATTATAAGCAAAGATAGATAGCGGCTAGCAGTGGAATCCAGGACGCGACACATTCTTTGCCAATCCTTGCCTTTACGTCTGCATCTGAGCCTCCTTGTTCATTCATCCAGTTCTACGTGGTTTAAATTGCACTTTTTCGGGAGTTCCTAGTTGGTTCATTAATTCGGATACTTTTAATAATCATAAATACATACAAATTCAACTACATTCTTTCACATCACAAATGTGACATCTCTTCATCCTTTAGCATACACACACGAATACACAAACATGCTTTAAAATAAATCTCTTGTCCGGAATGATATGACACTGATTTGATCAGACATGTTTTTAACTGATCGCACCAAATATCTTTGCTTTTTTCTTTTGTACTATTTAAACTTGGGTTAATCTAGTTTGTTTATTTATTCTCTAAAGAAGTGGCTTACTCTGAGTCACGAAATGTCAGAACATTTTAAAAAATTAAATTTTCTTCTCATTGAGATATTACATGTTATTAGTTTATTAATGACCTACTCAATGTAATTAATTGGAGTTATTATATAAATAAACTATAAATGAGTTTATTATGACAGAAATCAAAAAGGATTTGAGGAGGGAATAAAACTACGGCTTGGGACTTATTTTAATGTGTAGATGGCTCTAAATAGTTGAAATTTTAGTAAGACTTGAAAAATACAATCTATTTCATGGGTGAACGATCAGTTTCATAGTTTTTAAACTGTGATTGGATAAGTACTCGATATACTAATAATAAAAATAATGTTTTTGGCACCGCGTAGTTATAAGTTACTTGGAGCGACTACTAACGATTCAACATTCTGAAGAATAGTAGTGGGCCAAGCTACATGCAATCCAGCAAATATATGTCAAGAAGACTAATGGTAATTGTTTTGACGAACTCTTTTTCCTCATGCCGTGGTTTCCGCTAGGAAAAGCGTAGATGTGGAACATGGTATCACAGGCTTGTTAACTTTCCAATTGCATGATTCCATCCAACTGAGACAGACATCAGAATTATCTATCTGTAAACAAACTGCATAGTAATCTACAGATGATATTATCAACTGATAGTTTTTGATCAGATTTATAAACTACTCAAATAGAGATTTCATGAGAGATGATGACATTTATTATCATTGTGGCAGTTTTACTCTAAATCCTATGCACGAAGTTCGCCGAGCTAGACATTCCGAGATAGACATCTTTGACTTGAAATTTAAAGACATTAAAGCTATGTTATAAGAAGAACTGGAAGTATTTGATTGACTACTAACTGTTATATTAACTATAATTATCTTTACTGTGTTTTGGATACATTTGTTTAACTAAGGTTCTGAACTTGTTTGTTAATACGTTTGACCTCATAAATTTTTGGTTTCACCGTAATTTTGGCATGGTATTTTGGAAGTTTTGCTCTGGAAACCTAAAAGAAGGATGTTTGAAGTGTATTTGTTATAATCATTATCAAAACAATAAATTTAGGTCAGTAACATCTTAGTGAGTAGAAAAATTTAAATTTTTTTCAACATTCTGACGTTTCGTAACTCAGAGTAAGCCACTTCTTTAGAGAATAAATAAACTAAATTATTCCAAGTATTAAATAACACAAAAGAATAAAGCAAAGATATTTAGTTAGTGTGCGAATGAACTAATGATTCATCTCTACTTGTTGAATGCTTGATTTCGAATTCCAAATACAGTACATTCGTTCGTGCTTATCTTGTACTTCTTGATCCAATTGCGTTATTTCTGGAATTTTTAGTTCGTACTATAATTCAAATACTCTTAATAATTACATTGGCGTCGCAATGGAGCCTGTGATGGAACGGTTGGACATAAATTCAGATTTTGATGCTTTTGGGGATTAGTTGGAAAGGCTCGAAATCTGGGATATGAACAAGGAAGATGATGAGGATGTTAATATTGTGGCACACTTCCTCACATTCATCGGAAAAGAAGCATACAGCTTATTAAAATTCTGGCTTCACCGGAAAAGCCCATTTCGCTTTCATATACAACTCTCAAGGAACCACTATGTTAAGTATACAAATTTCGAATGCGGTAAGGAAGGGATATTTCATAAAATTATTCATCAGGACATCAAGGATTCAGCAACATTACTACGTTATCGCAATCCAATGTGTACTCAACGTTATGCAGATAATTCATTGAAGATATGCGATACAGTTCACAAAGATGAGATCAAGTTTCGCAAATGTTTATCCTGTGGCAAATTCCATTCTCGTAATTCATGTGCATTTCGTAATGCTAAATGTTTTAAATGTGGTAAGATAGGACACATTCGGTCAGTATGTCATACTACAGTTCATTCCGCTGCAACTAATCTGAAAATTTGTAGTTGTGATTCGATTGATTTGGGTGTTTCTAACGATCATTTATCTTTATCCACGACTTCGGAAAGCAGTATAGAGTCACATAGCAGACCAGAGTTAAATGAAACTCAGAATCCATGTGAGACAACAGTTTCTAATCAATCAACTTATCAGATTTCTCATCTTATTGTACCATATATGGATTTTCCTAACGATTCATATATTTCTGATGAAATTCATTATAAATCTGAAGAAAATATGTTGAATGAACCTAGTCATGATTGGAAACCTGATGCAGTCTTGATAGATGCTGATTTTTCTAATGATCATTTACTCTGCAATGATATTCCTAATAAACTTGAGGAAAGTGTTTCAGAAGAATAAAATCTTGATGTCATATCAAATATTATTAATCCTCATAATGCATTTGTTGCCTGTGGGAAACCTGTTCAATGCGAAGCACGAGTACTAAATGAACTCGATTTTGATTACAATTCCGATGATTTCATATCAACTGCTGTTTATCCTTATCACGAAGTCACTTCTCATGTTTACTCTAGTCAATATGAGAAATATGTTTTAAATGAAGCCACATCGTTCATAACTTGGTGATGTGAAGATCCAACATTATTTCGTGGGGGAGGATATGGTTAGAAAATCTATAGTTCGAATTTTAGATATCAATGATTTAAGTACGTAGAACCGATATTTTGATCAAATGTAATTCCAAACCAGGTGAGTCTGTTCCAATTTAGGTTGTTAATTCTAATACTAATGAGTACATTCTAGATCATACAAAGTCTACATACAATACACAGTCGAACAGACACTCGACGAACCTAAAGAGAATGAGTACAATCGATGACAGACATTTGGACTCCTATTGTACGAACTAAGGATTCCTTTGTAATTGTTTACCCACTTATTAGGAATTCCATATATAATACGTTCATTTGTGCTCATCGAGTTCTTACTTACTTACTTACGCCTGTTACTCCTCGTGCAGAAGCATAGGCCGCTCACCAGCATTCTCCATCCAACCCTGTCCTGGGCAATCCTTTCCAGCTTCGTCCAGTTCCTATTCATCCTTTTCATATTTGCTTCTAGTTCCCGACGTAATGTGTTCTTAGGCCTTCCTCTTTTCCGTTTCCCTTCAGGATTCCAAGTTGTGGCTTATCTCGTGATGCAGTTTGATGATTTGCGTAATGTATTTCCTATCAATTTCCATCGTCTTTTCCTAATTTCTTCTTCAACTGGAAGCTGATTTGTTCTCTCCCATAAAAGGCTGTTGCTGATGGTATCCGGCCAATGGATGTTGAGTATCTTGCGAAGACAGCTATTTATAAATACTTGTACCTTCTTGATGGTGGTTGTTGTAGTTCTCCAAGTTTCAGCTCCCTACAGTAGAACTGCCTTGACGTTGGTATTGAAGATTCTCACTTTGATATTGGTTGGAAGTTGTATTGAGTCCCATATGTTCTTCAATTGTAGGAATGCGACCCTTGCTTTGCCAATCCTTGCCTTTACGTCTGCATCTGAGCCTCCTTGTTCATTCATCCAGTTCTACGTGGTTTAAATTGCACTTTTTCGGGAGTTCCTAGTTGGTTCATTAATTCGGATACTTTTAATAATCATAAATACATACAAATTCAACTACATTCTTTCACATCACAAATGTGACATCTCTTCATCCTTCAGCATACACACACGAATACACAAACATGCTTTAAAATAAATCACCTTGTCCGGAATGATATGACACTGATTTGATCAGACATGTTTTTAACTGATCGCACCAAATATCTTTGCTTTTTTTCTTTTGTACTATTTAAACTTGGGTTAATCTAGTTTGTTTATTTATTCTCTAAAGAAGTGGCTTACTCTGAGTCACGAAATGTCAGAACATTTTAAAAAATTAAATTTTCTTCTCATTGAGATATTACATGTTATTAGTTTATTAATGATCTACTCAATGTAATTATTTGGAGTTATTATATAAATAAACTGTAAATGAGTTTATTATGACAGAAATCAAAAAGGATTTGAGGAGGGAATAAAACTACGGCTTGGGACTTATTTTAATGTGTAGATGGCTCTAAATAGTTGAAATTTTAGTAAGACTTGAAAAATACAATCTATTTCATGGGTGAACGATCAGTTTCATAGTTTTTAAACTGTGATTGGATAAGTACTCGATATACTAATAATAAAAATAATGTTTTTGGCACCGCGTAGTTATAAGTTACTTGGAGCGACTACTAACGATTCAACATTCTGAAGAATAGTAGTGGGCCAAGCTACATGCAATCCAGCAAATATATGTCAAGAAGACTAATGGTAATTGTTTTGACGAACTCTTTTTCCTCATGCCGTGGTTTCCGCTAGGAAAAGCGTAGATGTGGAACATGGTATCACAGGCTTGTTAACTTTCCAATTGCATGATTCCATCCAACTGAGACAGGCATCAGAATTATCTAACTGTAAACAAACTGCATAGTAATCTACAGATGATATTATCAACTGATAGTTTTTGATCAGATTTATAAACTACTCAAATAGAGATTTCATGAGAGATGATGACATTTATTATCATTGTAGCAGTTTTACTTTAAATCCAATGCACGAAGTTCGCCAAGCTAGACATTCCGAGATAGACATCTTTGACTTGAAATTTAAAGACATTAAAGCTATGTTATAAGAAGAACTGGAAGTATTTGATTGACTACTAACTGTTATATTAACTACAATTATCTTTACTGTGTTTTGGATACACTTGTTTAACTAAGGTTTTGAACTTGTTTGTTAATACGTTTGACCTCATAAATTTTTGGTTTCACCGTAATTTTGGCATGGTATTTTGGAAGTTTTGCTCTGGAAACCTAAAAGAAGGATGTTTGAAGTGTATTTGTTATAATCATTATCAAAACAATAAATTTAGGTCAGTTACTTGTAATTTATGAATAAACATTAATACCTGAACTGGAATTCGGTTTTCTTGTTATTTAGTCGTAAGTTACTAGCGAATCAATTCAGCATGAATCAATAATAAACTAGAGCAAAATTCTGGCGTAGTATACAACTACTTCAGCTTGATTTTTGGATACTCTACACTTTGTATTTGTCTCGACATTCATTTTGGATCGAGTAGTAATTCTTTAGAGGTAAATAAATCCTCAAAAACATTAGATCTGTAAGCATTCGATATTGATACAGACCTCATTAATCATACTGGACACACTCTAGATGAAGGGGTCCGGTCATGCAACCGCGCCAAATCCCGAGTGGGTACGGTGTACTTCGCATTGCTTTCAGCCATCAACCAGCTTATATCATATGCCTCTCGACGTGTCGATAACTTTCCCAATATATCTTCACTCCTGTTTTTCGATTTGATTAGGTTGGTTTACATTGATTATAAGGGTGTTACATGTAGAGGCGTTGCCAAACTCTGTATACTTACGTTGTCTTAAACTCTATTCTTCTACCTCGTTGGATTACTTATATATTAATATGAACTTGAACTGATAAACATACTAGTGTGGAACGGAGATATACTGTAAAAACGATGAGTGAAAAGTCAAAGGAGATTATAAAAGTGGAAGGTGAGATTGCCAAAGCCGTTTATAATCTGTTTGATTTCAATGAGGGTGAACTAAATAATATTAGTGTCCATAGTGTGGTTTCTGTTAGATTTAGTTCTGCTAGTCTCAAGTTAGGTAAGATATTAGTGAAGAAGAGGCAATTAGAAAATTGAATCGAGTTAGAAAAAGAGCTCAAGTTGTTGGGTGATTCAAGATGAGGTTGAGCTTAGTGCATTAAGCGTAGGGTTTGGAAGAAGATAACCTGTTGTCTGTAGACAATGGTGAAGTAGATAGTAAGGTGAAAATGTTTTTGGGAGTGTAGTACTGATCGTAATGTTCGTTTGAAAGAATCACTCAGCATTCCAAAAGGCAAATGGGTCAATTAGGTTAAGTATACGTTGTATACAAGTGTTTAGTAAATTGGCTTGCCCAGGATTGACATTATGTATTTGGATAGACAACATATTCAATAATACTGTCTCGTTGGTGAATTCGCTAGCATTGTCAAAAATACGTTGTTTGATTATGGTCAAATGCTGTCACATCTGTTTTATAAATGAAAGGGAAAGTCCAGAACGGTTGTTGAGGCCTGCATCTATTTGCGTAATAACTTGTGTTATGATAGAGTGTGAAAAAGTTTGTATGATCTATTGGAAAGAAAATATTCGGTTACATGCAAACTAAGAATGAGGCTATTCAGTCATAAACATATCTGATGTTCAGCTGATGACTTGATTGGTCTTGCGTGTAATGTATGTAAACCACTGGAACAAATAAGGTGTGTCTGATATGAATTTGGAAATAATCCAGTCTTGCCTACCACCGCATTTGCAGAATAAGTGGCCAGAAAATTCTGACAAGAATATAGTGGCCGGCAAATGACCCGATTTCGAAGGATTGGTTGTCTTCGTGAAAGACAGAACTATAGTCGCTCCAACGCGGTATGAGAGATCAAAACAATGTAATTACAAGTTCGGTAAAAAGTAATATAAACTCCAAGTTGAGAGGAGGGCACTTCTTAATGTACTTAAGCAAGACAAAAGCAACTCTGTTTAGTTTGCAAGTTACGAGTTTTACTAACGTGGACACAAGGTGACAGATAATACAGTTATCGAAAACTGAAGTCATGTAAAGGAGACGGGAAGTAATGAGATGTGGTCTATATTATCTGTTTTTGAAAAAGCATCACATAGCTACATCACCTAACTCATGTTTAAAATGTGACGTTTAAAACTGAAATGTTCAGCATCATTCAATGCTGTATACTGACACCATTAACAACCATCTAGTGAATCTAACTTGGGAATCGAACTGACCGAAGTCTTTCTGGGGTATTATTCCGCCAAACTGTATGATTCCATGGTAAGTTTGGAAACTTACATACTGAAGCGAAATTTAGACGTGAAAGGAAATCGGCTATTTATTCGTTACACCACATCGAATGTGACATAATGGTGAAAAATAGTGGACCTTATTGATCTTAGTGAACACACCCTAGCTGATGGTGTTCTGTCACGCATCCGCACCAGATTACGAGTGGGTACGCTGTGCTACGCATCCTTTGCAACACCTGGCCAGCTTAAATCAAACTCCTATAATATACGTCAATGTTTCAAATATATCCCTGAACTCATTCATTTCTAACTTCTGAATTTACTGGGTTGATATCTTTCGATTATAATGATATTTCTGAAGAATACATTATGGAACCCTGATTATCTTTAACATCTTCGATTTAGACTTGGTTTTAACTTTTTACCAGTAAGAATCATTTGAATTGTGATGCTTAATTATTGTGGTTATAGATCACAAACCTAGATAATATGTGTCAAATTATTGGAGGCCTACTCTAGTTTGACTGTAATGGTGTGAACAACCAGCTAATTCTGAAGGTACACCTCGTGGACAGCATATAATGTGGATAACCCATTCGTCTTACCACGGTACTATGGCTGCTTTGAAGACCTTAGAACACAAAAGACGTTTTTTCAGGAATGTATTGGTAAGAGCAGGTGAAACAGCTTATTTTGATTGGTTAAGAGTTGACGCTAAACAACTAAGCATATATCAAAACAATAAAGATCAAGTATTCATTCACTTCCTCATTTTGTACAGGTATTATGTTTCCGATTATCTTACATTGAATGCTGAAAAGCTTTGTTTGTCTGAACAGGTGACCCCACGCTCCACTATGACTGCTTGAAGATCTAAATAAAGACAGGTTTCTTCTATCAAAAGAACTAGGGTTACATATAGGCACGAAATAGGTACAGGAAAGTGGGATCACCAGAGCATGGACCATTGATATGCGTTGGTTGTCTTTAAAAATCAGTAGCCTGACTGTTGTATGATTTGGGCCAAATGACATTTCACTAGCCCTACAGGATCAAGACTGTCGTTTCGAAGTTATTTTGTTACTTTGTGTTTTTATTGTTTATAACGAGCAGCATTTACTGATTTGCATATGTGTCACCCGAGGTCTTCAGTATATTATACCTTAATAAACACAAGACTAATTTATTTTCATATTTGAATGATTGAATTTGGAATTACTGAACTTTTATTCACTCTTGGTCAAAGTTTGTCCATTCAAAAGACATATTGAAAAGTCTAATTTCAGATACTAGCTATATCTTCATTTAATTGGTGATGAAGATGCAACAGGTATTCGGAGTTTGACAACGCTTTAACCAGTAACACCTTCTATATGAAGCGTACCCACCAAGTGAAATCAAAAGACAGAAGAGAGGATGTTCGATGATATATTTGATAGGCTATCAATATATCGTGGATCGACTGATCTAGTCTGGCTAACGAGTGCAGATGATGTTGAGCACGGCGTTCCCACTCGTGATCTGGTGCGGATGCATGACTGAGCGCCTTCAGCTAGGTGAGTCCATTGAAACTAATGTGGCCAGCATCCAATGTCGAAAACTCATAGAGCTATTTATTTTGGGGATTTATTTACCTCTACACTGATATACTCACAGCTACTTTATAATGTAAAGTTATATATGAATTTGAGCCCACTTTCTAGAATGAAAAATACAGGCATCAGTTACGAAGTAGGAACTATATTTGGGATTCATAGAAGTATTAAATATTCTTCCCAATCGTTCCATTAAGATTCACCCCTGAAGCTATGAAGACACCGGCTGACTTGACAAAACTTCTACATCCTACAAAAGATCAACAAGGAATCGGAGTTTGATAACGCCTGTACACATAACACCCCTAAGTATATCAACCAAATCAAATCGGAAATCAGAAGTGAAGATATATTGGGAAGGCTATCGATATGTCGAGAGGCATTTGATCCAAGCTGATTAACGGTCGAAAGCGATGCGAAGTACACCGTACCCACTCGGGATTTGGCGCGGTTGCATAACCGAACGCCTTCAGTTCGATGTGTCGGTATTAAATATCAAAGAGTTAAAGAATTATCATTTGGGGACTTATTTACCGCCACACTTTCACTTCTATTAATATTCCAGTGATTTTATCAGTCTCACATTGTCTGAGCACTCCATATCCTTATGTTTATTATTGTTCTGATTCTCATAAAGAGTGTCGACCTCATGGGTTATTAGACATCTCAGCTTTTACTACTAGGGGTCATAACTGTTCCATGTGAAGACCCTTCAACTCTCTGGGGAGAGTTGAGGTGGTTTGATCATCCCACTCTGGTTAGCGATTTTTAGTGAATTTGTTTAGTACGCCGAGTGTTTGCTCATTCTAAGCCCAGCTTTCTTCTTACATATAGAATCACGACAGGAAAAAATATAGGCTCTAGGTTCTAGAAACAGTTAGCTAGACCATTTGAGTGTACTAAAATATTTTGTATGTGGATTGGGTAGAGGAATAAGTAGACATATTCACTTCTGAATCAGTTTATATACGGGTGAAATATACAAGAATGTTCTAGATAACTCAGTGGGCAGACATAAATACCAACAAGCATGTGGAAAGGTATTTTTAACAAAACTTACAAATGTATGTATAAAATAGCATGTGTACAAGTCACAGTCAATTATTATAAATATGGAATTATCAGGAAGATGATATTTACTTATTGGACAAGTGCTGTTTACATGATTATCAATTGTCCAGGTAGAAATAAATCCATGTAAGTGTATTTGAAGAAATTTACATCACCGATATTAGGAAGTCGGCCATGAGATTACCTCAGAACATTGACAACAACATCATATACAATTAGATTCAGGTATATCTCAATATTATTCATGCTGTTAGATGAACTTTGATTAGATTCAACTTTTATAACGATTTGACTTCGTGTAACACTTAAGAATGCTACCGACGTAGAGGATGCCCTGCTAGCTAGTCATTTACTGAAATCCAATGGGAACGTTTTTCCGCGGAATAGATATAATTGTGTAAGGTGTAACGAAAAACACGGACCCTAGTCAAGCAAACTCTGATATGCAAAAAACACTGATGGTCAGAATACAAACGAACTGACAACAATGGAGCATATAAGGAACATATGCAAGAAGGCTATAAGAGAAGACAGGCTTCAGCACCAGACAAAGCTTATGGATGAATCTGTCTCCAATCCGAAAAGCTTATTCCGTTATGCAGCCTCTCTTCATCAAGCCAAAACTGGAGTTTTACAACTGCTACGTCTTAACGGCCCGACCAACGACGACGGCGACACCGCTAACATTTTGGCTGAACAATACTCTCCGACATTTCAACCGATCCACATCAGCTATACTAATGAAAGCTTCATCCGCAACTCCAAAGGACTTTCCGAAGTGAACCTGAGCGCTGACTTGGTGTTCCGGAAACTGCAGCACTTAAGAATAGACACTTCTCCTGCCCCGCATATGGTCCATTCTGCCATACAGAGGGTAGCAGCCTCAATCCTGGCAACGCTGCTTAGAGTGATGTTCTCACACCCGCTAAGATGAGGCAAACTACCGGAAAATTGGAAGTTAGCTCACATCACAACAATTTTCAAAGGAGATCGACGCAGCGAACCTTCAAGTTACCGACCAGTGACTCTTCTCTCTATACCTTCAAAAATCATTGTGTCCCTGATATGCGATGGTATATATGACTATTTACTGTACTTAAATTTCTTCTCACCCCAACACTATGGTTTCAGGAAGGGTTACTCTAGTATAACCAGCCTGCTGACTGCGGTGGACAAGCATCCTAGATCTCAAGGGGAAGGTCGATATCATCTACCTTGATTTCACATAAGCTTTTGATAGGGTTAACCATATATATCTTATCGGTAAGATCAAACGATTGGGTATCAGATCACCTCTAACTGATTGGCTCAATTTATATCTGAAAAATCGACACTTTAAGGTCAGGGTTAACTTCATTTTATCTCAGGCTATGGAATGTCCTAGTGGGGTCCCCCAGGGCTCAGTAATAGGACCTCCTGTTTCCTTGATTTATATAAATGATCTTCCTTAACCGGTGACATCAGACTTATTGTTTTTTGCCGATGACGTGAAACTTTGGAGAGAGATACGCAACCAAGACGATATACAGGCACTACAGAAGGATCTGACTCGACTTCAAAGTCGGGCAGACTATAAGGGACTTACCTTTAACACTTCAAAGTGTAAAGTATTTCATCTGCGATATGTCGCAGACTACAGTTATAACTCCTCTCTATTAGTAACAAGTCGAAAAAGATTTAGGAGTCCTGGTGCCCTACGATTTAAAGTCTTACGCTAACTATGACCAAAATGCCATCCGAGCAAACCTTGCACTGGTAACATCGAAGTGCATTTTTGGCCAGTTTGACGGAAAACTTTCCATATAATTTTCAGTAGTTTTATCCGTCACCATTTAGAGTGCGGAAACATAATATTTCCTCCCTCACTCCAAAAGGATAAAGACACTCTGGAGTGTATCCAACGGTGAGCCACGAAGTCAGTTCGAGGACTCAGATTTAAACCTTACGAGGAGCGCCTCCAATCCCTTAACCTTTATTCATTAGAGTATAGGCGTCTTAGAGGTGACCTTCTAATGGCTTACAGTATCCTTAACACTTCTGGACATCACAATTGATTGATCACTGAGTGGTGATCAATGTCATGCTTGTCTAGTCCTTATTAGTGCAGATCGAATGCTATCGATCGTGTTGCAATGTGGCCACCAGCCTAGGTGACTCAACACTGCGGGCACTATGTATTGAGATTTGGATGGTGGTTGGAGGTAGTCAACAGGAAACCCTGGACCCGGGTTTCGTGTTATTTGGCACTCGTCAGCAAGGTGTACCTGTAATCTTGAGGGAACTGGTGCTCCCTGGCTCAGTGGTAACGTCTCTGACTGTGAAGCTAGGTGACACGAGATCGAATCCGCCAGGGAGCACCAGTTCCCTCAAGATTACAGGTACACCTTGCTGACGAGTGCCAAATAGCACGAAACCCGGGTCCAGGGTTTCCTGTTGACTACCTCCAACCACCATCCAAATCTCAATACATAGTGCCCGCAGTATCGAGTCACCTAGACTGGTGGCCACATTGCAACACGATCGATAGCACTCGATCTGCACTAACGAGGACTATACAAGCATGACATTGATCACCACCCAGTGATCAATCAATTGTGATTACATGTCAGTCCTACAGGAGGATAGTCACGGCTCGGATAGCTCAGTGGTAACGTCTCTGACTGTGAAGCTGGGTGACACGAGATCGAATCCGCCAGGGAGCACCAGTTCCCTCAAGATTACAGGTACACCTTGCTGACGAGTGCCAAATAACACGAAACTCGGGTTCAGGGTTTCCTGTTGACTACCTCCAACCACCATCTAAACTTCTGGACATCATCTTAAACACCTACTTAAACTTAGTCCAACCTAAGGGATAACACACAGAAATTGGAGACACAACAAAGCAGAACGGACTGTAGACACCACTTCGACTCCTTAAGAGTCGTCAAATGCTGGAGTTCTCTGCCGGCCGAGCTAGCCCAAGCGACTTCCCAGGAGTCCTTTAAGAGGCAACTTGATCTATTCTTAAGGTCTAAAGATATCATCATACTATGATTTACCAATTTCCTTTTTCCTCTTTTATCGGTAATATACCTAGGTTCCTGCCTGGAGTTATTCGTGACCCCCTACTACTAGACACGGGAGCCTGTTAAGCGAGAGTTTCATCTATTCCGTCGACAACCATTTGAACAATTTGAACCGTTTTTGACATAATTATTATTTTATGAGAATGAAATACCACATTCGGACAAATTGTACAGACTTATGAAAACGTCTGACAACTAAACGTGAATCATAATTGAGTTTCCTTGATTATCTCACTTTCTGGGTTCTTCGTTTAGATACGTCAGTCTACAAGGAGACTCACGTGGCGGTAAAGCTTCGTGATTGGACAGGTATATGATAAACCGGGACATTGACTTAAAAGGAGCGAAATTAGCCTGTTAGGCACGTGAACTTCTTGAAATTATTCCAATTTGTGTTTCGATCTAATCTCCCAAGTGCGGGAAAATTTTTGCCTGTTTCAGGGAAGCCGCTGTAGAAAATTATAGGGAAATGTAGACATTCCGGATTGCATAAAGTTTTGACCCATGAATTGTTGCAGTGCGGCAGTTGCGTTTGATCAGTGTATTCTTTTATATATTCGGTTTAGTGTTGTTTCTCACTTTTCATCTTCGTATCCGATTTGTTCTTTATGAACAATATTTCTCGTTTAGTTTTTCTTACAGTGGTTGATTTCATTTCGACTCATCTTATTTTGCTATTTTCCTTTCTCCTTGCGTTGATGTGAGTTGTGAAAACCTGGACTGACACATTTGTATAATGCTCTATGCAAAAAACTGATTGATAGCGTTGATATATTTAATGAATTTTATTCCACTCAAACGTCCTGTTGATTTTATCGCTAGCAACGTAGGTAATTTGTACTTAAACGCTAATTCATCGTTCTGCGCTTTATAGTTATGATGATTATTTGCAAATGCTCATACTCTGTCCGGGTAAGTAACAGCAAGTTTGGACACATGGTATTATGGAATGATGGTAAATTAGTTGATGAGGTTGTAAATCTTCATCGACTGGGATGATTGAGGCGCGTGTCACGTATGCCTGAACACTGATTACCACGACGCGCAACGCTGACTTGTGTTGGGGATGCTTGGAAGAAAGTTATGGGCGGTCAAACCGAAACGGCACCAGTCCATACAGTCATTAACTTCTAATCTTATCCATGTTGGTAGATGCAGACTATTTAGTTGGGGTCCATGTAACTATCGTAACCAATAGTTGGAGACTGGGTGACATGGTTCAGAATCGATGACAGTGGCGTAGGTGTATACACTGTTTGTCTTCCCTTAAACCATGAGGTTAAAATTGCTGAATTCCTTTATTTCTACGGACTAATTCTTTCTTATGCGTTATATCCTTATACAAAAAATTTCCTTTAAATATTACCACCACTGAATTAACTGCTATGAATTCGGTGTTCATCTTGTTGTGCTAGTGAGTTATGGCAACTTGGACCGATGCACATATGTGCCTGGTCTTATGTTGTATCTGACTGACTGACTGGTAACCTAAATCACTGAAGTTACACATTATATAATCTGGTGATCCATTATAGGGTCAGTGCGCCTACAGATTCATAACTTTTCTTACATGTTTTATCAGTATCTAGTGTTTTTTTTCTACTTTTGGTTGCAAGGAGTCACGCGTTGCTGAACAATCAACGTAGTTGCCACCATAAACTCAGTTGAAAATGTCAAGTATATAAAAATCTCAGAGTAATGGTGCAAGTACAGGATAGAGAAACTGGTTTATCGAAAAATGAGTACCTTCTTGCTGGCTCTGTCAGTGGTTTTGTTGCTAGGGCAGTTGTACAACCTTTGGACGTAATCAAAATACGTTTTCAGGTAGGCATCTTAGTTTTTTTTAATTCTGAGTAGCTACAAATGGAACCAATCGAAGTTTCCAGAACGAGCAAGTATCAAGGTCTTATGCAAGCCGTCAGGTGCATAAGCAAGGAAGAGGGTGCCATTGCCTTTTGGAAAGGTCATGTTCCTGCTCAAATGCAGTCGGTTACGTTCACTAGTGTTCAGTTTCTTACTTTTGAAGTGATTCTTTCGTGGCTGCGTGAAGTCAACAGTCTCCTTATTTCAGATAACAAAATATTTGGCTTACCTATCACCTACAAACCTATTGGTAACTTTCTATGCGGATGTGGAGCGGGCTCTTTAGCAGCAGTAGTTACTCAACCATTAGACGTCCTACGCACACGTTTCATTGCTCAAGGTGAGCCGAAAACTTACGGGTAAGCTTCTTCAGTAGTGCTATCAATAGCTCCCCGTTGACTTGTCTAGTAATATATGTGCATTTTTAAAGTTACCTTCAGCGATTTATAAACTGTGTGGAATGTAAGTTTAGAGTGCAGGTCAAATCGTTATGATCTCAGAAATGTCTAGACTTCTTCGTTCATATATTTACATTTGATTTTTCAATGAATAAATGAGTTGAGAAGCGTTTCTCATATTCCAAATGATAAATGTCCCTTCGACACTATGATGTACTTGAGAAGATCGTCAACATACGACGAATTACATTGCAGAGTCGTGCATGGAGGACAGCTTTCAAATACAGTTCAAGTAAGGACTAGAGTCAGACAAGGCTGCTTACTCTCACCCTTCCTCTTTCTTTTCGTAGTCGACTGGATTATGAAAACCTTGACATCGGAGAGGTAACACGGACTACAATGGACAACTTGGATGCAACTAGACGGCTTGAACCTCGCAAATGACATAGCCTTCCTATCTTATACACATCAACAAATGCAGATGAAGACAATCAGTGTAGCCTCTTCATTGAACCCGTTTTCACTTTATAAGGATGCAGCGTGCCATAGATACAAACCATCTTTAAAACATTTTGATTCTCGGCTAGGAGAAACACTTTCAAACATTAGATTATTGCTGAAAACATTTAGAAATCTTGGTTTATTCAGCATTTTTCTCTGAGAAAATTGTGTTGTTTGATAAACTAAAGCTTTGGACACTATATTGATCAGGTCATATCAATAAGATTCTGTTCAGTTTCATAAACCAGAACGATTAGCTATTTAGGATCTCATAATTTGGGGAAAGACGTAGAATGAATGCACCTGCGCCATTGCATATGATTTTGAGCAGTCATTCAAAGCCTTTAGCCATTGGTAACGATAATCACGCAGACCCCAACTATGTAGTTTACGCCCATTAACATAACCCAGCCCAGTTGTAAATGCCTTCATGGACTGATGCAATGTTTCGGCTTGGTCGTTCCAAGCTCTCTTCCAAACTACTACTGCTACTACACCACACAACATTGCCTGTCAAGTTTGGCGGCAGTCGGGCTTTCGTAACACATGTCTCAAACACCTCAGTTAATGAGGATTTACTATTTCATCAATCGATTTACCATTCTTACCTAATACACTATTACTTACCCTGACATTTCTTACTCCATAGTCCCAAAATACGCAGGGAGCGCTTCAAAGACACCTATGGTCGAATACCAATAACCTCTATCCTTAGTGTTCATGTTTCACACCCGCACAGTAGAACGAAGCGAACTGCTGCACAGTAAACTTTCCCTTTGGTTGGAAGACGGATGTCTCACCTACGCGACTTGTAATGCAAGCTGACGAAAAACAATCAAATCTTCTTAATCCGTCCCCTGTGATTATCATTAGAGGATTTTAGACTAGGACGATCAGTGATCGAGACCAGTTGGATAGGATTGCGTCCAGTTGCCAGATTCTAACTAAGATTTCATTTAATCTGACTTTTGACACCGGACCACCACTTTTAGAAATCGCAGAGGTTAGTCCATCATACCCTGCTGTTACCCCTCGCTTAAGATTGCTCATAAACTTTCCATCGACTCGCCGTTCAGGTTGCTTGAAGATAATGGGTAACTGAAGCGTGGCTTTAGGTCAGTTCAACTGTTCCCTAAAGTGTACTGCTCATTGATCTGATCTCCTGGATTGTGAGTAAATAATAGTCCCGTCTTTTTCCCTGATAGTTTCACTAACTGCCTCATTTTGAATACCCTTTACCTCGATAAGTCTAGATAGTTGTCTGCTGAGGAGCATACTTTATTTTTTCGGTGGTTACTACCCTTCGTTCAACACGTCCGATCCACTTAAATAACGTTTGAATATTTTATGTTAAAGTTCTCAACAACATTCATTGAATGATATGCTATATTTATCGTTAATCTATGATATTTATTGACTATTTCCTAAGGCGTCATGCTCATATGATTCGTTTAAATAGATTTTTACTTTTAGCTTGTTTCTCAGCTATCCTACGCACTAATCATCCTTAATACAATACTTCGACGCCTAACTAAAGCTCGTGAAGAGCAGACCAGAGAAAACCAGACTGGTTTCAGACCTGGATCTGGGTATATAGACCAGATATTCACACTACGTCAGGTCCTAGAACATAGACACACATTCAGACGCCCCACAATCGTAGTATTTCTCGACCTTAAGGCGGCATTCGACTCTGTTGGTCATGAGGTTCTATGGCAGTGTTTATCACTGAAAGAAGTACATTAACCTTGTAAAGGCTCTCTCTACTTGAACACAACTGGTCGAGTTAGAGCTTATGGCGAACTACCTTCAGAATTGATTACCTGAAGTGGTGTTCGTCAGGGCTGTCCACTCTCCATTCTTGTTTAACTTTGTCGTTGACGTGCTTTTAGAGATAACACTCTCCTCATCTAAATTTCCGGGGGTTGAACTTCTACTGGTAGGTTCACTTGTTGACTTAGAATATGCTGATGACATAGTTCTATTTGGTGAAGACGCTGACAAAATGCAGAGTCTTATGACCACTATAAGCGACAATGCAGTCATGTTCGGGATGTGATTCTCCCCCTCGAAATGCAAAATGTTGCTTCAGGATTGGGTTGCATGGACACCTAAACTAATGATAGGGAGTGAAGTAGTTGAGCGTGTCGACCGCTTCACTTATCTTGGGAGTCTCATCAGCCCTTGTAGTCTGGTGTGTGATGAAATCTCAGCACGGATACAGAAGGTTCGACTAACTTTTGCCAACTTGCGTCATTTATGGCGTAGGCGAGATATCCATCTATCAATCAAAGGACGTGTTTACTGTGCAGCAGTTTGTTCCTTCCCACTTTATCGCAGTGAAAAATAGCCGGTGAGAGTAGAGGATATTCGTACGTTACTAGTGTTCTATCGTAGGTGTCTCCAAAGCGTTGCTCGTATATCCTGGAACCACCGAGTAAGTAATGCAGTTGTTAGGAAACGGGTACTATGTAAGGATGGCAAGTCAACTGATGAAGTAATGAAGCTTCATCAGGTTAGAGACCTTTAATGACATGGCTCAAAATCGTTTGCAATGGCGCAGGTGCATCCACTCTTTGTGTTCTCCCAAATTCTAATCTTCTGAATTATTCACGTCCTTTTTTCTCTTTCCAAATTTATTTCACTGGATTATATTCCTTGAATAACATCTTCAAAGCCTAATCTTTTTGATCACTGCTTATACTTTTACTATGTCTACCACTATGGAATTTGAATCGACAATTGTATCCCTTTGCTAATGTG
Organism: Schistosoma margrebowiei; assembly: GCA_944470205.2. NCBI lineage: Eukaryota > Metazoa > Platyhelminthes > Trematoda > Strigeidida > Schistosomatidae > Schistosoma > Schistosoma margrebowiei. Next base: position 71,971,852 of record OX104028.1, on the reverse strand, counting down.
GTATGGCAACTCGAACTGATGTACGAACGTACGAAGTTCTACGTTGCGACTGGCTGAACCTGTACTGGTTATCTGAGAATCTATTTTATAATCCCCGTAATAATGTACAGATTGGCTGTGTATAGAAAGATCACGTAAATAAATGCTCACAGTATGAGTTCTAATGATGTCTTTTATCATTACGTGACCGATATTTCAACGGGTAATCGACTTTTTCAGAGATCACTGAACGACTTTGAAGTAAGTTCATTTAGAAGCTAAACAGATATTCTACTCCTACTGCAGAATACCCTGAAATCCCAATGACTAATTAATCAAATATTGTATTCTTAATTTTTAGGAGCATGTCACATGCAGCTGTTTCCATCATAACTCGTGAAGGTGCTCAAGGGTTTTTCCGTGGTCTTGTACCATCTCTTCTTCTTATAGCACCACAAACAGGGATTCAATTTGCCATTTATCATTCATTAAACCAAATGATTAATCAAGGAAAGTATTATTTGCATCCCAATCTCATTGATAAGTCACAACAATTCCATAGTGTTAACCGTTCAGTTGGTATGTTTTGTTAACTGATGAAATCTATTATTTTTTCGTCCATTGATTTGGCCCAAGTATCCATATTTCAAAACATAATTCATTTCCATTATCCGGCTATTATCATTAGCCCTCACACTGAAAGGACCTGTTGAATGAGTTAATTTAATTTCTTTTTTTCCCACAATCAGACCTTTGTGGAATAGAATTCAGTAAATATATCAACACTATCAATCAGTTATCTGCATAGAACATTATACAAATGTGTCAGTCCAGGTTTTCACAACTCACATCAACGCAAGGAGAAAGGAAAATAGCAACATGAGATGAGTCGAAATGAAATCAACCACTGTAAGAAAAACTAAACGTGAGAAATATTGTTCGTAAAGAACAAATCCGAGACCCGTATTCAGAACTGGTGAAGTACTACAAATTCGCTTTCCATCTATCGCTTCGAAAGGCTTGTTTTAAGTGCATTTATCCGGGGACCATGTGGTATCTTTGTCTTGCCGTGCTGGCTTTGGTGTCGCACTAAGCGCTAGAGCTGAGGTAGCACTAATCGATTAGATCCCCATCAACAGGCGGTTATGTGCTGTTAGATTACAAAGTTCCAGCAAAGTGAGAAGAAATCGGCGTGAGAAACAATGTCTTTTCGTCATCTCCAACTATGCCCAGACAGGTTGCATCCCGCATGCAATCAAGGATGAATTCTACCACCAGTTATCTGTTCTTCTCCAGAAAGTGCGTTCGACAGATATTGTAGTACTAGCCGGAGACTCGAATGCTCAGGTCGGGCATCTAGGCACAGAAAAGAGTCGTTTAGGCGGCTGATGGGAACTTGTTGATCGCAGGACAGATAACGTGGACCGTCTACCGCAACTGTGCACAGACCACAACCTGTTTCTGGCTAGCACTAACTTTCGGCACAGTCATCGCCGATGTGCCACCTGGCGTCCTCCCTCTGCATCCCAAGCCTGGACTCAGATTGATCACATCGCGATCAGCTTCCGCTGGCGTGGTTGTGTAAAAGACTGCCGCTCCTTTTGGAGTACCTATCTGGACTCTGACCATGCCTTGGTCTGCGCCAATCTTGCCTTACTTTTCAGTGGACAACGAAGTGACCACCACCAAAGGATTGATGTCAGCGAGTTGGTTGCAACTTCTGTTGCAAGTAAGTATCGAACCGAGCTAGCTTCTAGGCTAGTTACCATGGTTGTAAGTAATGGTGGTGTAAATCTGTTGCCTGGAGAAAGACTTCTCGACCTTGAGTATGCGGATGATATTGTCTTACTGTGCGATAATGTGCAAGCCATGCAATCTGCACTTAATCAGTTGGCAATCAATGTCCGCAGGTATGGTATGTGTTTTGTACCTTCGAAGTGCAAAGTACTTCTACAAGACTGGCAGGATCGTAATCCTGTACTCCCCCTGGATGGTGAGCAGATAGAAGAAGTCTAGATGTTCGTGTTTCTGGGTAGCTGTATGAGTGCTGGTGGTGGCATTAGTGATGAGATCAATGCACGTATAGTGAACGCCAGAGCGGCTTATGCCAATCTGGGCCACCTTTGGCGCCTTCGTGATGTTAGTCTGGCTGTAAAAGGTCGGATCTACAACGCGTCGGTGAGAGCAGCAGACGATAATGCAATTTGTGTCACCATCTTGAAACACTGACTTCGGTGGTTTGAACATGTTCTACGAATGTCGTCCCAGATAATTCCACGTCGTGCATTATTTGCCGACTCTGGGACTGGTTGGAAAAAGCGGAGAGGTGGTCAGTGTATGACATGGTGTCGTGGTATGAAAGAGAGCTGCAAATGGCTGGCTTGTGTTGATCCTTCACGACTCCCTGGCTGATGTCCGAGAGATGGTGTGACAGTGGCTAGAGACGTTATTAGATATGGCTCAGAATGGAAGCTAGTGGCGATCCTGCTGTGACCTTCTTTTACTTCGTAAAAAGTGGTTGCTTCTTCTTTAACTGAAAGATTTCTTCTGATTGAACGTTTCTGTTTCCCCCATTATTATTATTATTATTATTATTATTATTATTATTATTATTATTATTATTATTATTATTATTATTGCACTACCTTACACTAATCTGCTCACTATTTTGCTTTTTTCTCTTTTACGCTCCTTGCCTTGTTTTCCTTCTCTTCAAATTCTCATTGTTTTGTGTAGCGCATATATATTTGCTGTCCACTTGTACCAATATTTATGTCTTCAAATAAATAAATCGGTTACGAGGGTGAAAAGTGAGACACTAGTAAACTGAATATATAAAGTTATACACTGATCAGATACAATTGTCGTACTTCTACCATTTATGGGCCAGATCAGTACACGTTCTTAATTGCAACCTAGAAGTCTACAGAAATTTTGAAAATTAATAACGTTAATTTTTGAATGAATTTTCATTTCATTGGTAGTCGTGTATACTGCTGTATTCATTCATTTTGGCTCGTGACATTCTTCTCTTCGCTCTCCCATTTCTCTTGCTTTGTCGTACGAACGTAATCACTGCGTCTTCTGTGGAATGTTATCTTTCATTTTAACCGGATCTCTCCTATTAACGACTAGAAATTTAAAAATAAACTATGACATTGAGATTAGGTACTCTGTATTCGTTTCTCTGTACAATGAAGGTTTACAACCAGAATTTCGTTGTATTTAGCATCCCGTATTTCCAGGCTGACAATTTAGCAAACAGATTGTGCTGTTTCTAGTAGTCTGTAATAAGTGTAACTACACATTTTAACTCACTTATATTCTGATTAATTAGGTTGAAAATTCCCTTCGTTGTAGTCTATTTTAACTCAGATTAGTCTTAAAAAAGTACTATAGATTTTCTACTACTGACTCACTTCATTATATCTTTATAGCGATCTCATTCTTGTTCTTCTGTCATCATCAGCTTAGTTAAATGTTTTACAAACCTTATGTCTTCTAACTCTAAGGTCCTGTTCAAAGTTTGATCTCTGGTGGACTTGCAGGGATTGGATCCAAATGTGTAATATATCCACTTGATATGGTGAAAAAACGTATGCAAGTTCGGGTAAGGTTTTGTATTTAATTTTTGGTACAGATATTTCCAAATATTATTGTTGTTGAATTAGACCAAACTCACTTCGTAAAGTTGTATTCATATAGTTTCATCCATCAAATGTATCTAGGTTATTTATAGAGCAAAAATAAACAGATTATTTGGAAAATTATAATTTGGTGTAACGGTATTGCGAAGCTTACATTTAGGTTCAATGTGCACTTGATTATATCAAATATTCTTCATGAGGTAATTATTTTCGTCCCGAAAAGTCCTATTATTTACATTACTCTAATCATTATAAGTAAAGATTTGTTTGGTTATTCATGATAGCCTATTAATAATTTATCACACTGTCGCTTACAAACGAAGCTTTAATGAATTCATCTATTTAGTTATCTTGGCGTACAATATTTCCATTATCATGTTTTAGTCTACTGCACTGAATGTCCACTTTATACCATAAGAAAATATATCCGTTTAGATGTTAAAAGTTGAACTATTTACACATACTCCAACCTCTTCCAGGTTGTCAGATTCACTAGAATAATTTCTGAACTCTTATAACGCTCCGTTTCTCTGTCTACTTGAATGGAACGTCAATTTACCTTAGACGAATATCCACACTAGATAGTCTTCTAGTGTCTGTTTTACAGGACTTCAATACAATTCAGATCAATAACACGTGACTAGCCCGACTAGAAAGTAAGTAAATTCCCAATCCAAAAACCAACAACAAAACTAATAATATATTTAGGAAAATATATAACTTATTCAGTACCTAAAACGTCATCTACCAGTCAGACTAAGCAAGCAACCAATCCTTATTTTCCTCACCCATGCATGAAACTCACTTGAAATACGCACCCGAGGTCAATTTGAAAACTGTCTTCCTACCTTAGTTACACCTGTTGCTACTTATGGAGTAGCATATGCCGCCGCCATCACTCTCCATCCAACTCTGTCTCGGGCAATCTTTTCCAGTTCTTTCCACTTCCTATTCATCCTTTTCATGTGTGATTCCAATTACAGTCGTAGTGTGTTCTTCGGCATTCCACTTTCACGTTTACCTTGAGGATTCTAAGTTAGGGCTTGCTTCGTAATGCAGTTTGGTGATTTCCGTAATATATGTCCTATCAACTCCAACTGTCTTTTTCTGATTTCCTCTTTAGACGGAACCTGGTTTGTTCTCTCTCACAGTAGGTTGTTGCTGATGGTTTTCGGTCAACGGATATTAAATATCATACGTAGACAATTGTTTATAAATACTTGTACTGTTTTGATGATGTTTGTAGTAGTTCTCCAAGTTTCAGCTCCGTACAGTAGAACTGTCTTGACATTCGTATTGAAGATTCTAACTTTAATACTGGTTGGGTATGAAGTTATCATATCCCTGTTTCCAAACCAATGGTGTACATGGTCTCCAGTAGCCTGAGGGAACAAATAGCGTATAAACCAATTATTGGTCACCGGCTACCATTGAACTCCATCTCCTTATGTTGCTCCACTCCCTTGTGGATTAGACTTTTAAGTTGAAGCTATGGTAACCACAGATGTAGCCAAAGCCTTCACTTGTTAACTAAAATTCACGAACACATATTTCGTTCTGTTGCAGCTTTTCGCGCCGTCGTTACTAGTTCTTCCACGTATTTCTGCTTGTCAGCTTTAATGCCCTTCTTCACTTGTTTGTTTGCTTCTGTGTACTCAGCTTGTGCTTTATCATTCCTTGCTCGCATTCGGGTGTTGTTAATTACTGTCTTCTTGTTCTTTCTTTATTTTATCTTGTCCAGTGTTTCTGTAGAGTTCCACTCCTTATGATGATGCTTCTTGTGGCCCAGAGCCTCCTGACACATTGAAGTTAATGCTTCTTTGGTACCTTTCCAGTTGTCCTCCATAGTAGTTATTTCTTCCTTCAATAGATCTTGTAAGGCATGGAACCCGCTGTTGAGAGCTACCATGAATTTGTTAGTATCTCGAAGGAAAGCTGCATTGAACCTTTGTAGTGTTGTTTGTCCAGTTGTCCAGTTCTTCTTTAGCTCCATTTTTAAATTGGCTACAACTAGGTAGTGATCTGAATCATTAGAGCAACTCCCTGAGTGTGTGGAGCATTTTCCCCTTCGTGACCGGAGTACAGTAGCATCTCTCCCGTGTTTAGCTTTTGTTGTCCAGCTTGGGTCCAATGGGTTTCGCTGATTCCCAGTACTACCAAATTGTATCTTCTGATTTTCGTTGCTATTTGACTGGTCTTCCCGGTCTCCCACATTTTCCGGGCGTTGCATGTACCTATAAAAATTGTTGCTCTGGTTGTTAGAAGGGGCATCGACCTTGTGACTTCTGAAGGAACTCGGCTTTCACCATGAGGCGTAATAGTTCTTCTAAATGAAAATCTTCTAACTCACGGTGCAGAGTTTAAATTGTTTGGATAATTTTGTCTGTCAAGAGATTTTAGCGAGTTAGTTTTCAACGGGATGGGGTCGCTAACCCCATACCCAACCCTGCTCGTTTACCCGGTCTTGAGATCGGGAGTAACTCTAGAAGGGCTATAGGGGGGATTAAAGGCGTATGTAAGTTATTCAATTGATTGGTTGTTTTTTATATGACTGCCAAACTTTTATTTTAAGTATACAGTACCATGTGTTTGTTTTAATTATTCCTAGGGTTTTGAAGAAGCGCGTGCTCAATTCGGTCGAATTCCTATCAGAAACGATGGTCTTTGTAGGTGCTTACTTGAAATATGGCAAATGGAAGGAGCTTCAGCATTTTTTAAAGGATTAAGACCCACTCTACTCAAGTCTTTTGTTTCTATCTCTTGTCGATTTACTGTGTATGAACAAATTTGCGGATTTCTACTTTATCAAAAGCACTCATAAAATCCTAATCATAATGTACCGTGAGATTTATCCCTGGAGCTCAATCCAAATTTTGTCAATAAACTTTTCAGCGTTGTATATTTTTAGTGGTCTACAGTATTTTGTCTATTTTTACCAGACAAAACCGTTAATTAGTCTTATTAGGGTTGAATTTTTCGCATTGAGTCTATTCTCGATTTGTTCTTCATTCAAAGCCATTTATTTTCATATTTTCTTCTCCACATTCTCTATATCTTTAATATGACTGTCATTATAGTGTTATATTTTCTGATCGACTTTTCGTCATATCATCTATCTTACTCTATTCTTAATTTATGTCTGCCTTTTTTCTCCTTTTTCATTATTGTCATGGACTTTTATGTAGATGTATACTTTTCCTCTGTTAACTCGAACACTTCTGTCGGCCAAAAATGCGATAAAAATTTCTTGTAGTAGAACAAATAAGAGATAAAGTTGGAGATGTTTGCTTATTAATGATCATTGTATGAAAAACTTCTCAAAATTTCCGCTTTTGCTAATCCTGCAGCTTCACGCAGACATAGGCTGCCTACCAGTTATCCGATTGACTGCGTCCTGGGCTGCCCCTTCCAGTTGTCACCATGTGATAACCATGACTTCGAGTTCAGTCTCGAAATCTCGGCGCCATATTCTTTTTGTTCTGTTTCTTTTGCTTTTGACTTGGGGGACTCTAAGTTTTGTTGTCCTTTGTGATGCAGCTTGATGATTTTCGCAATGTGTATTAACTTCCATTGTTTTTTCTTAATTTCTTGCTTTGTTACAGTTGGTTATTACTAACGGTCTCCGGCCATTATCTCTGGAGTATCTTGCGTAGACAACTGTTTATAAATACCTGTACATTTTTGAAGGAAATTGCGGTATTTCTCCACGTTTCAATCTCGTGAAACAGAACTCTTGACGCTTGTGTTGCGAATTCTGACAGTTTTGTTGAGTTCCAGATATTTTTATGCTGTAGGAATATCACTTGCTTTACCAATTTGTGCCTTCATATATACATTATATCTTCCTTTTTTATTTAGGATACTGTCCACGTGAGTAAAGGCTTTTACCTCTTCCAGAGTCTCTCTGTCAAGTGACATTCGGTTGATGTTCACTGTGTTTTACTTCATGATCGTATTTCTGCTCGTGTTAATCTTAATGCCTGTTTTTCCAAAGAGCACTGCTACACTGGCTATTTCTATCTGCATTTGTGCCTTTGAAGTTCGAATTGTCCAGGGTGTCCACGGTATTCCGTACTTCGTCTGAGACATGGCTGTCTTCATGGCCCAACCACCGACTAAAAGATTGAGGAGGTAGGATTAGACAGTATTGTCTGACACCAATCTTCATTTAAACGTGAGGTGCACTAATGCAACACTTTTGCTATTCAGTATCCTTAGGAGCTTTGTATGGTAACGAAATTTTCCTCTGGTACTCCGTTGTGCCGGAGATTTTACCAGGTTCTCCTTTCCACGTTATCAACTACTTTTTTCATACTTAAAAGAATCCGTGTATGGTAATGAGTTCCATTCAGTTGATTGCTTATCCTATTTTTCTGTTGTGACTTGGTGAAACCCATATAGCTTTGTGAGAAAGTGCCACTGTCCGTCACAGTCTTGTTGTAAGCACATAGACCTACCAGTTTCACCACTGTCATTTCTTTCCTCCACCCCGTGTCTCCTATTGCGATGGTCTAGTACTTCATTGTGTTTCTCTAGCATGGACTAAGGCTTCATGAAACTGATCTTTATCATTTGTGATGTGCTGTATGACACTCGTAATCGTTTTGTAGTGTGAAGTTTTAGGGTGTTAATCCAATAATCACTTCCCATTCTTGTTTGTACTGCACCAGTGCGACTCCTTGAGTGTGCGAGGGGGAATTTCTTCGTGATCGGAAAATAATAACAGTCCTTCTGTTGCTCCAAATAGTGAATTTTACTTATTTCTATCAGAACCATGTTGTATCATCCTATTTCTGTCGCTATTCCAGTGATTTTACCAGTCTCACATTGTCTGAGCGCTCCAAATCCTTGTTTATTGTTGTTCTGATTGTCATAAAGGGTGTCGACCTCATGGGTTATTAGGCATCTCAACTTTTATTATTAGGTGTCATAACCGTTCCATGTGAAGACCCTTCAACTCTCTGGGGAGAGTTGAGGTGGTCTGATCATTCCACTTTGGTTAGCGATTTTTAGTGAATTTGTTTAGTACGATGTATGGTTGCTCATCCTTTATCCAATCTAGAGTCCGGTAATAACCTTAAACAGTTTTCAGTTAAGATTCTTCAAAATTATAATATTTGTGTTATTTATTCTTAAATATACGGGATTTTTCATGGAAAAATATCTACTGGTATGAATTACTATATTCAGCTAGAGCTGTCTTTCAACTTAGTCGTCAATACGACGATGAGTGACAACTGACCCATTGTCTTATGTCTGGAGGTCGTCGCTTTCAATGTACTTGTTGAGTCTATGGTTTCACCACTAATACTTGGACTTTCGGAACTGCCATCTCTAAGACGCGAAATAAGGGCATTCAAGACCAATCCAATAAATATTAATTGGCCATACAGTAGAAAGGAAATTATTATAATTCGTACATAAGTGGTTTCCATATGGAATTTGATTAGTTGTTTCCCATATTTGCGTTGTGACCACACATCTTTTTCCTGACTCAATCTCTGCTGTTATAGCTTCATGTCATTTATCCTCCCTCAATTTCGTACTTCTGTAACTAGCTAAGAAATTTTAGTTTTAGGATCTAAATGAAAGAACGAAATACAATATCGGTTGGAATGATTTACGGTATGGTGCTATTCGTATCATGGTGAAAGGAATGGTTAGTATAATCCTCATATAGTCCTGAAACATTCTCCAGTTTGGGTATATTGTAGGAATGTTGCCATCGCTTTGTAAATCCTCCCCCTTTACGTTTGCATCTGATCCTTCACGTTCATCGATGATGCTGTCCAGGTACGTGAACGTTTCCAGCTATAGGAAGGTCTCTGTGTATGTTGCATCGATATCTGGTACGCTCACTGGGCTTATATATCCAAGAGTTCTCCAAAAAGTCCTACCCAAGAGTTTGGGTTGACTTGCCTTCCTTACTCTCGACCAGTCTATCTGGTTTCCTATACTTCCCTGCTAGTTTCTTCGTCGTGTTATGTAGTTCTCTCATATTTTCTCCATGCCTTTTCCTCTGTCTCCCACATATTTCCGCTTGTTAGCTCTAATATTCTTCAGTTGCCTCCATATTCCCTGATACGGCATGAGTGGAGAAATTCAGCCCTCCCTCTCGAAACATCCTCACATAGCTACTCGTTAACAGTCACGACCTCGCGGCGGGGGTGTTGTTTACGAAATTAAGAGAACGAAAAGTGAATGGCCGGCGAGTTAACCCAGTTGGTGGATACGGAGGATCCACCTAGGGGAGTTGGAAAACCTTGGTTCCAAACCAGTAGTGTACATGGGCTCCAGTATCCTGAGGGAACAAATGGCGTAGGAACCATTTATTGAACACCAGCCACCATGGGGTTGCATCTCCTTATGTTGCTTCACTGCCCTGTGGTTCAAAACGTCAGGTGCGAGGAGTGGCTCCTTAATGAAACCATCTTCTTCGGCCCGAGCAGTATGATAGCCGGCAGACATACCAAATAACTTGTGTAGAACATATGTATTCGGTCTTTATCTATGCTTTTCTCTAAGATCGGCTGTCGCTTTTCATAAAACATGTTTATCACCTTTATTACCAAACCACCAGATGGTGATCTGAAGCTATGTCAACTCCTCTCTTAGATCTCACGTCTTCCATTGACCTTGTGAATTCTTTAGTGATGCAACTATGACCTATCTGGCTCTCCGTGGTGTTATCCATGTAACTTTGTGTATGCGTTTGTGTGGGAATATTACGCCACCCATAACTATCATTAGTGTGCGCATGTCTCTGGATAACATTCATTGTTATTCCTCCGTCGTCTGAAGCTGTTATATCTAAAACCTGAGTTTTTATACTCGAACGCTTGGACCTTCGAATTCGCACGTTTGATGACAGAAGACGAATGGGAAGAAACCTTATTCCAAATAGTCCAATATGGTACATTACTTGGGTACTTATAACTTTAAGGAAAAATAAAACCGTCATTACTGTTATGCAATCCGCATGCAGTGACTTTTAGCATTTGTCGATTCGGGAATCTACACGTCGGTGTGTGGAATGTTCTTCCTAAAGATGGTCCCCACACCTCTCTTTGAAATCTATTGTGTAAGACTTTCTACTCGGATTCACTTAAAACTTTCTTACCGCATTCCTCTTACGGTCCATCAATCTTGAAAGTTGTACTGTTTTGCCCTTTTGTCTTTTATATCTTCTGATTCCGTTCTCCCTAGGGCTTTTTGGAATTGAATCCACGCTTCGTGTAATCGTTGTTCTACTATCCCTTTAGATTTTATTGACATCTTTTACATTTCCCGACAGTTCTCCAAACTAACGACAGTAATTTTCCATCCGACGTTCAATATCTGGTTCCCATTTCCTGTTAACTTGATAGGTATCCCTTCATCTATCTAGAAGCTAAGTGACCGCAAGATGCTCGTTAGTAGGTTTATTTGTCTTTCTGGGTGGCAACATACTGTTAAAGACCTTCGCTTCCAAACATACACTCATCTGGGGACTTTCCCTTTGTCACTTATTTTATTTATCTATTTGAACACATATATTGGTACAGGAGTGCGCCAAATATATATGCGCCACACTGTCACTGCCTGGTGGGATGTAACTCTGTAAGATACTGAGAAGTTACTGGTCACATATGCTGGACCACCTCCTCCTACTCCTCTAATTTGATTCATTTTCATTGTATCCACGATCATTTATTGTTCATTCGACTGATGATGGTACGCAGAAGATCGTAGATGCGTAATGCCATTTTCATAGCAGAACCGTTTAAAAGCGGATCACATGAACTGAGAGCCATTGCCATTTACTAAGATCTCCGGCGCCCGAAAACAACCAAACAATCTTGACAATTTTCTTATTGTATCCTTTGTTGTCATGTTCGCACACTTCCAGCCACTTCGTGAAGACATCCAAAACAACCAATTAGTTTCTGTCTTGTACTGCACCAGCGAAATCAGCATGTATTCTTTGTCAAAGCCTGTCTAAATTCAGTCATGTTTGGGGTCCTGCTTCAGTTGGATTCTTTGCAGCTTCTAGACAGAACCAACTGCTACGACACTTTTGTTCTATTTCACAGTCCATTGACGGTCAATATGTGTAGCTCTGAGCCAGTGACTTCATTTTACTTACTTCTGAGTGCCCGCTATGTAAATGTTTTAGGTCTTAATGCCCAGAAATTCTGGGGATAACGATCCGGCGGCCAAACATGATGCACGGAACTACAATTGTCAAGGAGTCCGACAAAATTACTGTAAAATCTCTCTATGGAGTTGAGGTGAAAACCACTTGCTGAGTATACGAACGGTCTTTAGCGTATCGTCCTTTTCGCTAGTTTCTTTAATGGCTTTGTATGTGATCGGCTGTCCTGAATTTGCGTCTGTCAACACTGCGAGCTTTGGCCACAGTTTCTACGGCAGCTACAAACACCACTTCTTGTTTTGTCTGGAAACCAGTTAATCTTTAGTGGGCATCTGCCTGTTCGAAATCAGTCGTCGGTTGACATTTTATCTTGAAATCTCAGCCCGGTAATGTGGTTACCCATCGTTGTAGATGGTTTGCCACATAAACAGGGACACTTTTTGGGCCCCAAAACTGTCAGTATCGGTTTGTAGTCTGTTAGTAACGTAAACTGTTTGCCGAATAGCATCTTGCAGAGATTTTTCATAGCGTAGATAATGACTATAGTTCCTTTCGATCGCATTCAACAAACCAAACATGTTGCCCGAAATGCATCAGGTATAGTGAAGCTAACAGGAAAGATCATGTGAGATGTGCAATTCAAAAAACATAAATTACATAACATCTGATTTCCGTATGCAAATAAAGAACTATTGTATATTGAGATAAAAATGCATATAATGTCATCATCTATAAGAGAAAGTAATATAAATTCGAATAAAGCTTTACGCTCCATGGGAAAAATTGTACAAAACAAAATTAAGTCACGTAGATATCATGCTAAAGTATTATTAAATATGTTGAGAGATATAACATATACAGAACTAAATTTAAATATCTAAATCATCATTATTGTCTTCAACACTCGAATGGCTCCGTTTTCATCTATCACTTTCTGTTGGAGTATTCATACTACGAACTTCCAGTAGAATTGGCGGAATAGATTTCTATAATATAAGAGGAAAACAAAGATAGATGTTTACTACGTTTTAACGATTTATCTGTAGAACTGAACAAAACATTGCTAAAACAAGGCAGTAATAAATATAAAATAACAAGTCTGGAATCAATGTTAGATCGTCGGTTGCATTGGTGTTAGTACGAGATTTCGAGACCAAGTTCTGAGTGTGATTTCTGCGTTAGGTCTATACAATTTTCATAACTGCTTAATTTAATGATGCGCTAACAATCACGCGAGTCATTGAGATTATGAATTGTGTAAGTACATGGTTGCTAGGTGATCTTTCTGCAATTAACTGCTGTTATCACGACAAACATTTGAAAAGAAGGCATGAAATCAAGGGAGAGTATTTGATGAACATGCATAAAAGTTAACGATGACATTAGGCTTATATACAATGCATAATTCTGAAAATTGTGCTTCTAATTTACATCACGAAGTGCCACTAATCAGTACAGATAGGAAATCAACATAAAGGAAAAAATATTCACGTTCATAATGCTAGCAACTGGAAGTTAATCACGTAATACATATAGTCATGAAATTATTCGACTAACAATCAAGAACCGGATATAGGATAGAACGACAGTTCATTAACACAATAAAAACCAGTCAACAGGTAGAATCGAACAGAAACAAAAGCAAAACTAGTACTATACATAAGATATCTTATATTAAGTATGGTCAAACATGTCTATAATCATTCATCAGCCGGTCAAGATAAATTTAGATTGGTAAACATTGAAACATAACTCATAATGTAAAACCGGTTCAGTTATTTACACACCTTTGTGAGCGCTTCATACTCCAACCTCTTCCAGGTTGTCAGATTCACTAGAATAATTTCTGAACTCTTATAACTCTCCGTTTCTCTGTCTACTTGAATGGAACGTCAATTTACCTTAGACGAATATCCACACTAGATAGTCTTCTAGTGTATGTTTTACAGGACTTCAATACAATTCAGATCAATAACACGTGACTAGCCCGACTAGAAAGTAAGTAAATTCCCAATCCAAAAACCAACAACAAAACTAATAATATATTTAGGAAAATATATAACTTATTCAGTACCTAAAACGTCATCTACCAGTCAGACTAAGCAAGCAACTAATCCTTATTTTCCTCGCCCATACATGAAACTCACTTGAAATACGCACCCGAGGTCAATTCGAGTCAGAAAAATGTCTCGGACACCCCTCTAGAGTACTGTCAATCTCGCTAAAAACACCAACAGGATTAAACAAATTAAACGATTTAAACTCTACCCTGGCAACTGAAGGGAGAATTGTGACGACTCATAGTGGAAGACGAGATTTTTCGGAAGTCATAAGGATGATACCTTTTCTAAGAGCCAGAGCAACAATTATTATGGATACATGGAATGTTCGGACAATGTGGAAGGCCAGGAGGACCAACCAAATAGCTGAGGAAATGTGGAGATACAACTTGGCAGTACTCGAAATAAGTGAAGTCTGTTATACACTAGTTGGACAGAAAAGGAGAGATGCTACTGTCCTCTGGTCACGAAGAAAAAAATGCCCGGAACACTCAAGGAGTTGCTGTGATGCTGTCCGAAGAAACAAGTAGGGCACTTAAAAGATGGGAATCTCATAGATTCAGGATCATCAAAGCATCCTTCAAAACAAAGCAGGAGGGGACTACAATATATGCTATCCAGAGACATACGCCCACTAGTGATGGTAAACAAGATGATCAGCTTCATGAAAGGCTGCAGTTTATCGTAGACAAGTGGACAAGTAAGTATTAGACCATCCTGATCGAAGATTTAAATGCCAAACACGGAATGGGGTCACCGGGTAAGTAATAGTGAGGTTAGACGCAGAGTATTAGGGAATGATGGTAAATCAGTTGATGAGGTTGAAATTCCTCATCGACTGAGATGGTTGGGACACGTGTTGCGTATGCCCGAACACCGATTACCACGACGTGCAATGCTAACTGGTGTTCGGGATGAGTGGAAGAAAGTTATGGGCGGCCAACCCAAAACGTGGCATCAGTGCTTGAAGTCACTAACTTGTAGTCTGAGCCATGTTGGTAGATGCAGACTACTTGGTTGGGGTCCGCGTGACTATCGTGACCAATGGTTGGAGACTCTTGGTGACATGGCTCACGATCGATGGCGCTGGCGTCGGTGTACACACTCTCTGTCTTCCCATAAACTAAGAGATTAAAATCGCTTCATATCTTTCTTTCTATGAACTAATTCTTTCTTCCTGTACTATATCCTTATTGCAATCTTTTATATATTACCACCTCTGAATTACCTACTTTTTTGAATCCGGTGTCCATCTTGTTGTGTTAATGAGGTATGGAAAATTAGACCGATGCATATGTGCCTGGTCCTACGTTGTGGCTGACTGACTGGAAGGATTTACAAGGTCAATGAAAGTCGTGAGACCCGGGAGAGGAATTGACATAGCTTCAGATCACCATCTGGTGGTTTCCAAGATGAAACTGAAGCTAAAGAAACACTGAACAGCTGGGGAAGCGGCAGTAAAAAGGTTCAATACAGCCCTCTACGAGATACTAGCAAACTCAACGAATTCAAGATAACTCTCAACAATAAGTCCAAAGCCTGACAGGAACTACTCAAAGAAGAAACTGTTGTAACGAGTGGACTGCAGATTTAGATAGCAGCGTGTTTAACGATCAATTCAGTGACACGTAAAACACGCAAGAACAATCTAGGGTTCTGATTGGTCCCGCTTCCCTGTCGAGCCCAGCCAGTTGAGTCCAGAACGCAAGTCTCAGCCTCTGAGATATGAATCATTATATTTCAAACATATTCTGTTTATATACCAACCAAGCAGACCACATCGTCGTACCATAAAATAGAAAATAACATTGTACTATACTGACCAGTAGGAAAACAACACGTGAAATAAATAATGACCAATAAGAAAATAACACCATTTCAAGTCCAAGGATAGCATTAGACTTAACAGAATAATTTTTGGGATATTTTCCTGAATATCCCAACAGAAACTTCTATACAGGACAACTGCAAGGGGATCAAAGAATCACTAACTTCAAAGTTTTAGGAGGTTCTGGACCGCAACAAGCATCATCATAGGGAATGGATCTCTATCGAAACCCTGGGCAGGATTCAAGAAAGGAAGAACAAGAAAAAAGTAATCAACAACAACCGGACAAGAGCAGAGAAAGCCAAAGCACGAGCTGAATACACAGAAGAAATCAGGATGCCCGGTCATCAGACAAATCAATAGTTGAAAAGCATCAGGACCTTATAACACACTAGGTAAAGCATTGAATTAAGACGTAGAAGAGATTGAAAGATGCTCTATATCTCAGGAGAAGCGCGGAATGCAACGGATGATTTGGATGCAACTAGACGGCTTGAACCTCGCAAAAGACATAGCCTTCCCATCTGATACACACCAACAAATGCAGATGAAGACAACCAGTGTAGCCTCTGCATCAGTGGGCCTTAACATGCACAACGGAAAAAGCAAGATCCTCAAATACAACACGCAGAACACTAATCCAATCACACTTGATGGAGAAACTCTGGAAGAGTTGGAAACATTCACCTAGAGGTTCAGATGCAGACGTAAAGGCGAAGATCGGCAAAGCAAAGACGGCATTCCTACAGTTGAATAACATATGGAACTCAAAACAACTGTCAACCAATATAAAAGTGAGCATCTTCAATACGAATGTCAAGACAGTTCTATTGTACGGAGCTGAAACTTGGAGAACTACTACAAACATCATCAAAACAGTACAAGTATTTATAAACAATTGTCTACGTATGATATTTAATATCCGTTGACCGAAAACCATCAGCAACAACCTACTGTGAGAGAGAACAAACCAGGTTCCGTCTAAAGAGGAAATCAGAAAAAGACAGTTGGAGTTGATAGGACATACATTACGGAAATCACCAAACTGCATTACGAAGCAAGCCCTAACTTAGAATCCTCAAGGTAAACGTGAAAGTGGAATGCCGAAGAACACACTACGACTGTAATTGGAATCAGACATGAAAAGGATGAATAGGAAGTGGAAAGAACTGGAAAAGATTGCCCGGGACAGAGTTGGATGGAGAGTGATGGCGGGCGGCTTATGCTCCTCCGTGAGTGGTAAGAGGTGTAAGTATGTAGACTGGAATAATTGTGTAGAAATCGACTTACCACAGTATCACTGGATTTTCTAGACGATAATGAATTGAATGATGAAGATGCAAGTGTCAGTGTAGGCGGATCTCTACAGGTATACAATGAATTATCTTCTGTTTCGATTGACCAAGATGGCTAAAATTTAAAAACATTAAAATGGTTAAGTGAGCATATATGAAACCTGTCTTTTAATAAAATAGGTACATATCTGATAAAACGTGATGGAAAAAAATTGCCGTTCAGATGAACGATATCTTTATTATTGTGTTCCGTAAGCTGGATGGTTCAATAATTGGCTAGCTAAAAGTGTCATTTTGGACAGCAACGTCGGGGGAATCAATTTCATGAAGTTAGTAAACTTACTAGTTCAGAGAACACAATAACAAAAACTAATAAAACATTTTATTCAGCTATAACATAGGAACAGACACATATATGCATCGGTTCAAGTTGCTATACCGCACTAGCACAGCAAGATGAACACCGGATTCATAGAAGTAATAATATATGATATATAAGGATACAGTACAGGAATAGAGGTTTAGTACGAAGAAAGAAAGGTATGGAGCGATTTTAATCTCTTAGTTTATGGGAAGACAGAGAGTGTGTACACCGACGCCAGTGCCATCGATCGTGAGCCATGTCACCAAGAGTCTCCAACCATTGGTCACGATAGTCACGCGGACCCCAACCAAGTAGTCTGCATCTACCAACATGGCTCAGACTACAAGTTAGTGACTTCAAGCACTGATGCCACGTTTTGGGTTGGCCGCCCATAACTTTCTTCCACTCATCCCGAACACCAGTTAGCATTGCACGTCGTGGTAATCGGTGTTCGGGCATACGCAACACGTGTCCCAACCATCTCAGTCGATGAGGAATTTCAACCTCATCAACTGATTTACCATCATTCCCTAATACTCTGCGTCTAACCTCACTATTACTTACCCAGTGATCCCAGCAGATGCGAGCAAAATTTCTAAGGCATCTGTGATCAAATACTCGTAGCTTACGAGCATCTCCTACCCTTACTGGCCACGTTTAGCAGCCGTAAATTAGAACAGGACGAACTGCCGCGCAGTATACTCGTCCTTTGATTGATAGATGGGTATCTCGACTTCGCCATAGATGACGTAAGTTGGCAAAAGCGGAACGAGCTATTCGAATCCGTACTGAGATTTCGTCAGACACCAACCCATTAGGGTTGATCAGACTTCCAAGATAAGTGAAGTTGTCAACGCGTTCGACTATTTCACTCCCTATCCTTAGTTCAGGTGTTGACACAGGCCAGTCCTGAAGCAACAACTTGCATTTGGAGGGAGAGAAGCGCATTCCAAACATTCTTGCATTGTTGCTTAGTGCTACTAAAAGACTCAGAATTTCATCAGCGTCTTCACCAAACAGAACTATCTCATCTGTGTATTCTAAGTCGATAAGCGGACCTCCTGGTTGCAGATCAATACCCGAAAATTAAGTCGACGAGAATGTTATTCCCATCAATAGGTCTATGATGAAGTTAAACAAAAATGGAGAAAGTGGACAGCCTTGACGGACACCATTTGAGGTTGCAAAAGGAGATGACAGTTCGCCATAAGCTCTGATTCGACTAGTATTGTTCGAGTAAAGAGCCTTCACAAGGTTTATGTACTTCTGAGGTACGCCTTTCAGTGACAGACACTGTCACAGAATCTCGCGATCTACAGAGTCAAATGCTGCTTCTATGTCTAGAAAGACCACCATTGTCGTATGCCGATAAGTATGCCTGTGTTCTAGAACCTGATGAATGGTGAATATGTGGTCGATGCAGCCACGACCAGGTCTGCAGCCAGCTTGATTCTGTCGTGTTTGCAGTTCACGAGTTTACGAGTCTTAGTTAGACGTTCGATAGCCATCGAGCCTAGTATTTTAGATGCTATATTAGTCAAACTAATCCCTCTATGGTTGTCACAGGATGATTTTGACCATCTCTTATATATTGGAAAGATTAGTGATTGTGACCAGTCAGATGGGATAATGTCCAGCTCCCATATGTTGGCTTAAATACTAGTCAACCTAATCGCTAAAATTGGACCACCATCCTTAAAGAACTCTGGAGTCAATCCATCTGGACCAGCTGCCCTTCCTCGTTTCAGATTAACTATAGCCTTTTGAACTTCAGCTAGAGTTGGGGGACCTACTTCAATGTTCCACTCACACTGTCCGGGATGGAGGGTAATTGTAGAGTAGCTGAAGGCCAGCTGAACTGTCCTCTGAAATGCTCCGCCCATCGTTCTAAAAGTCTGGACTGAGAGCAGATAAGTGTGTCGTCTTTTTCCGAAATAATCTCACACTTCACTTATTAGTTCCAGTTTCTTTTATGAGTTTGAAGAGCTTTCTTGTGTTCCCTATAGCCGCCGCCTTCTCCATCTCGTTTGTTTTCGCTACCAACCACTGCTCACGGTCGTTTCTTAGACTTTTTCTTAACCTAGATCTGATTTGTTTACGCTCTTCATCATGTTCAAAACCTGATGGGACGAGTTTGCGAGAATCCATCAGTGTGATAGACCTTGAAGAAATCCACTGGTTCTTTGTAACTCTGTGGTTTAAGTCACTAATAGATGTCACTGCTGTTTCCATAGCTGATTGTATGCTTTTCCAAGCAACATCTGGGTCAGCCTCGTCTTCAGAACTACCTAAGTGTGACCTCAGTCGTTCCTGAGACCTAACTTTGGATTTCTCGTTACTAAATTGTCTTGATGGGTCTTTTTGGTGTGGATTTTTTTGAGTCCCATGAGGCTCAAGAAGATGGGTGCCCGTATTAGGACATGGTCGGAGTCCAAGCAGGTACATCAGAATGAGCGACAATCTTCTACCGACCCTCTCTAACGATGACTGATGGCAATATGGTCTATTTGAGTCCATCGTTGGTTTGGTGCAGGTGGTTGTCATGTTAGACGATGTCTCTCCTTATGCTTAAAATTGGTGCTTGCTAAAAATAAATGATTGTCTGAGCACAGTTGCAGCAGACGATCACCATTATCTGTTCACTGTGCCGGAATAATAAAATACCCACCTAAATGTCTTTCTGTTTGGTTTAAGCTACCTACCTGAGCATTAAAGTCACCTGCTAAAGTACTATGTCTTTTTGAAGTCCAAAAAGCTTTCTGTAAAATTCATCTATCACTTCATTCAGGAAATTGGATTAGTGGTGGTCTTAGTGACCTGAGAGCGTGACCGCAGTGCCCAGGAGACAACTGCTTGAGGTCGGTCACACGCGACCTTTATATGGGTAATTTTTGTGTTAGCTCCGTACTTGTTGAGACCTTACCGCCGGAGACGGAAATCCGTGAGGTAAGGTGAGGTGTGACATTTTTAGGGTCGACCTTTTCTAACCCCACCCCTCCTTGTGAGAAGGCAGTATCGCTTTCATGCTGGTTGTTTGAACGAAACACCTTACTGCTGTCACACCTCTGCGCAGTCAGCAGTACGACTTCGCTTTCGAACCTTGCGTTTGTTAATTTTAGTCTTACCGCTCTTCAACCGACCTGTCTGACATGGTAGGACCTTGAGGAACGGTTGTTCTAGCCAGTATAGCTCGGTTGCTTCATCACGATGGGCAAGCCCGACCACTACGTCAAGGTAGCATCATCAAGATTTGAATGAAAACACTCTAAAAGCTTACAATATAGTAACAATAAATAACTGAAATAACTAATCCATTTCATAACTTCAGATAATTCGACTGGAAGACTGAATTATGTGATGTATTCGAACAGGGCATTTCGAACAATCTAATCACACAAAAACTTGTTAAGACATTATATATGAGAAAAGCATTATTTGAAGGTTTCACTTAAATTAACTATTTACTTAATGGATATTCCTATAAAAACTAAGACTATGCTCTTTTGATGCAAACACTTTATTTACAAGTGTAACCACCCTTAGGGAGACTATTATTATTTTGCGTGACTATATTGCATTGAATAAACTTCCATTGCCATTTTCTGTAAAAACCCTTGAAGATTTATTATTATTATTATTTATTAATTAATTAATTTATTTATTTATTATTATTATTATTACTATATACTGATAGTGTGAAATTCATTTTTTAGGGGGAACATTTTCGACTGATTGGTGGCGTCGTTATGATTGTCCTTTATAACCATTGCTGGGTAATGTATTTATGGCATATGTGGAAAATCTAGTTGAAGGCTCAATTTAAAAGATGTGTTTGTAGAAGCGGTACATGGATGGCATCATAGTCATAAGCGATAAACATGAAGAAGTGAACTGTTTGTTAAGAGAATCCAACTTATTTATTTATTTAGACACATAAACATTGGTACAAGGAGACACCAAATAAATATGCGCCACATAAATTATTCAATACTTCCCGGACCCAAACCAAAGCGAATGGTTTTCTTAGGGAGCCACACTGCAAGCCTTTGACTTGAAGGTCTAATCCATAAGGCAGTGGAAAACATTGAGAGATGCAGTTCCATGGTAGCCGGTGACCAACGATAGGTCCATACGCCATTTGTTCCTTCAGGATACTGGAGCCCATGTACACCATTGGTTTGTATTCAGGGTTTTTCAACTCCCTTAGGTAGATCCACCGTATCCACCAATACAAGTCAAAAGTATATTTGTTTTACATGTGAAGAAGCGATGGATAATCAGATTCCTTTTCTGGGCATACTAACTAGTGAAAGAGACTATGGTTCCATCAAACGTTCTGTATTATGAAAGCTGACATGGACAGTTCAATATATCTCAGTTACCATAGCCACTGTATAATTTCAGTACAAGAGCGTATCAATCGTATTTTCAATAGCTATATTAACGAGGGAGACGTAAAGCTCTGAACCAAAACATTGATGAATAACGGTTATTCATCAAAATTTATAAACCGTTGGAAAGGCAGCAATAAAATGATGCTTACATTTTCGCCACCCAAAAAAAAACGAGTCTACATCTTACCAGTTAGAAGAGACTCATACAGTCTCATGTTGAAACGAAGATTTAAATAAGCTATCAGTAAGACATATCACGCAGTCAAACTCATCACTACTGAAAACTCAAGGTTTATGTTTCACCAAAAACCGATTGTGTCACATCCCATAGAGTCTATCAATTTACATGGATGTGTGGTAACGCATACATAGGTAGGGGCGATCGTGGTCTGAAAGTAAATGTGGTTGAACACGTACCTAAATAGCTACAAACACAAATGAATTCCAACAGTCAAATAAGATCATAGGATAGACAGATATTTCCCTCCGTTGAGAAACATTTAATTGAGACCGATCATAAGATCGATATCAAGTCAGCCTTTGTAGTTTTATGCAAAAGTGTTCAAGAACATATACTAAGGTTTATCGAAGCCTTAGCCACATACAAAACTGATCTCCTCAGATGTGTTCAAAAGCAATTTGGAAGGCCTACTCACTGCCTTCGCGTGGCGGGGGTGTTGTTTACGAAATTAAGAGAACGAAAAGCGAATGGCCGGCAAGTTAACCGAGTTGGTGGATACGGAGGATCCACCTAGGGGAGTTGGAAAACCTAGATTCCAAACCAATGGTGTACATGGGCTCCAGTATCCTGAAGGAACAAATGGCGTATGGACCTATCGTTGGTCACCGGCTACCATGGAACTGCATCTCCCAATGTTTTCCACTGCCTTATGGATTAGACCTTCAAGTCAAAGGCTTGCAGTGTGGCTCCCTAAGAAAACCATCTGATGCGGTTTGGGAACCCGGACAGTATCCCAGACTTCAGACAAATTGAATGATTTGTGTGGCGCATATCACTTTGGTGCCTCCTTGTACCATTGTTTATGTATTTAAATAATTTAATTAATTAATCCACCCTAGCAATACTGATCTATTATCTGGAGTGGTTTTCACGTTGATTACTCTATTGTTACCGCTGTTTTCCCTTATCTTTTAACTTTTCTAGTTAACCTTTCATTTTTTCAGATATAAGTGTTCTTAACAAGTATATATGTGATCAGATTTTTTGAAATGTATTATGGAAATATATCACGTAATTTTGATAACCTTCCTCTGTCATTGCAATATCCAAATGAATAATTTAAAAAAAGCATTGTTCTTGATGAATTTAATGTCTAGTTACAAAATAGTACGATATGAATGGAATCAAATATACTTACTGAAGTGTATCTAAATATTATCAGCAAAGGAAGTCAATAAATCGTGAAAATTTATTTCTAAAACACTTCAGTTATCTAAAGACTGCCCAAAGTACATAGAAAAAGAAAATATAGTTAAGTGAACAGTTGTTTACAGCAACGTCATCATCAGGCTAAAGCTCAATAGTTTTAAATCAGTAATTATTGTATTACTATCGCCAAAATAAGGCATGAACAATTGAATTAATGTTTTGTGTCAAAATAATGAAATTTTGCACTTTTTACAGCTTAATTACGTTTAGAAAAAATGTGTCATTCTAAATGAGGAGGATCATTGAATCATATGATTTATTTTATTATACCAAATGTAACTCGAAACCTTACGACGAATGTTCTTACCTTTTTGAATGACTTTTTCTAATTCATAAATAAAACTGTTTAACCTAATCAATTTGTAATAGAATCACTTGTTTATGACTTATTTTGGCAATTGTAATACCATAATTAAAGCCTTATAACTGTATATCATGAACCTGATGATGATATTGTTGAAAACAATTGATCACTGTAAAATGTTTCCTTAAAAAGAAAAAAACCAACATGGAATATCCAGATTGTATTTGTGAAGTCAAAGAATTAAGTAAAAGTGCGGAGTATGAATATGTAACTTCAAATCTCAGTCGTTAAGTTATCTTTCGTTTTATTGTATGTAAATATAAGTTATTCTGTTAGGTACCCTCATAAAACTAGAATGCATACGTAGGTCACTACATTTTAATCATAGGTTTCAGCCAGTCACACACAATGTGGAACCTGATACACATGCATCAGTTCACGTTGTCATATCATGTCTATACAGTAAAATGAAATTATTTCAAATATCCTAGAGCAGTAGAAGTAGAGGTGTCAGAAGTAGTAGAAGACTAATAACAGAAAGAGGAAAAAAGGTATAAGGAGGTTTTGGGACTCAATTTTTAGAGGAAGACAAAGAATGAATACGTCTGTTTCATTTCGACTATTCTGAGACATATGACCCAGAGTCTCTAGCCATTGGCTACGATAGTCACGAGGACTCCATACCAGGTAGTCTAAGCCCACTAGTATGGCTGTCCGATTCTCAATTACCTAATAGACTGGTAACACATCTTGATTTGATAGCCCCCAGCTATCTTTCATCCTACTCTCACACCAGATAATATAACCCGTTGAGTTAGGCAGTGGTAATACTTGCATATGGTGAGATCACCACACGAGCAATGCTGAGGTTAATCGCTGATTTCTAGGCGAAGATGGCATCTCGAGCCGACGCATATATGAGCAAAGTTCTGTACTTAGCCGACGATCGGCCGGATATAGTTTTTGAACAAAAATACTGACTTCGTACGTCTTGTGACAAAGACAAAATGTTGGTATATTGAGAGTTCATCAAGATCACTTTGTTTACATTTCAGTCGTAAAGGAATATTAAATTTAAGGGCAAACATATAAATGAAGTAATGAGGCAGAAATATATTTATAAGATTTAGCATATATCCAATTAGTTATGTTGTATACAGAAAATAAGAGCAACGAACTCTGGATTATTTGCAAATTTTCCTATGATATCGGAATAAGATTTAAAACTAGAAAACAACATGATGTGATATAGTAAAATAATAACTTTAAAATACTCACAGGTGTTTTCGAATTAGAACAATAGGGGGTTGAGGAGAAATCAGGTTCTGATATATTTGTTTGCAGCTGTTCAGACCATTGATTGTATAGCTCCATAGCTATGAAATTTCGAATAGTATTACTTCCCCGAGTCATGACGGTATGAGCAAGTATACTTAACAATCTATGAATAAATTGTAACTTGGATTTAATTAACTCATTATTTAAGTCATTAATGATAGGATCTAATAATTCATGAACCAGTTCCTTCAAATCGGAGGGTGAAGTATTATTTCTGTATTTTAAAAGAAACAGGATGGAAACAGTTCATAAACTACAAGCTGCAAAATATCTTTAAAAAGCGTGAGATATAAGTCTTTATTATTACAGCCATTGAAAATTGAGAGTGAATCAAATAGTCAGTAACAAAGTAGTATTTAAACATATAAAAACAAGTTCACTTGGTATTGTTTAGCTTGTATCTTCCCATTGAGGTTTAAGACTGTCTGTTATTGGCATATGTGCATACTGTGCATATGCCTCGATATTGCATTAATTCACAAGCTTTTTGTAAGCAATACCATGAGAATTTAAATTCACCCCATTGCACAAGCAAGTGGCTATCAGGACTCAATAGCTGAGCGCATAACGCGATGGCATTTGAAGTGAACGGTACTGGGTTCGAGTGCCAGAGTGAACATCAACTCTGAGATGCAGGTACATCCAGCTGACGAGTCCCAAATAGGACGAAACGCGCGTCCTGGTTCCCGCTGATAGCCACTATCTATCACTGTTTATATAAAAACAAGATATAAATTTCACCAAAGAGGGGACAAAGCTAGCTGGATTAACCCACGTTCCGACGAATGTTGACCACCTCATTTACTAAAGAGCGTTGTACGGATATTACGTCTCACAGCTCAGTAGTTATGTTGGTAGTGTTCTAATGTTTGAAATAAGGATTTCTAAGTTTGAGGCAAACAGTAATGACAAGGATATTCAGAAGTCCCAAATGGGAACAACCGTGTAATCTTTAAACTAGTTAAACCTTTTGGGATAATTCATGTGAGAGGTAAAATGTGTTACCTTACCTCTTGATAATTCATGCGTATCTTCACATAATTAAACTACATATCTTTTCACGTTAAAATGAGTAGGTATGATTATATGTGTTTACCTGCCTTCATATTTATTTCGCCTATATAAACTGTTTATATACACACTGAACTGATGACAATTCATTCACACATATATGTACGTATTTGCTCGATATATTATATTCATAAGTTCATTCTTTCGCTTCGCTGTTTGTTGTACCGCTTGTTGGTGTACCGTTTGAAATAAACAACTTTGTTTCAACCACTGAGTGTCATATATCGTTGGTAATTGTTGTAACAACAGTAATCAGTCAAGCTGTTAAATGAAGAACCCATTATGTAATTATTATTTTGAATTTCATAGGTTGTAAGCAGCTCACTAAAACCAACAAAATAAAATGAATTCATGCCATTCTGTTAGAATCTTTGTTCTTGCTCTTTTCAAAACAAGAATAGTATAAACATCCTCCTAGCCACTAAACACATACATGTTATTGGAGTTCTTAAAAAGAAAAGCAGAGGAATGTGTGCCCTTATTTTTTTATTCACCACAAAATCATTTATGATGATAAAAAATAACCGTACAATAAGTCTGCACGTCACTTTGACGCTTATCGGTTCAAAGAATAAATGAAAACAAGATATTACATAATAATTCTCACAAACTTCCCTTGAGGAGGCTAATAGATGCACAAAATATAGTTGTGCAAAATAAGGATGATAAAGTTGCTATTAAATCATCAGATTGACCCATTAAAGAAATTTGTAGTATAAGGCTATGGTACTAGGCTGCTAAAACAACAGTAATGTTTGTAAAGAATTAATGAAAGTAAAGTAAAAACCATCCTTAGCTAATCTGATCAAAATAAATGGAATTAGACAGTAACCAATTGATCACCGATTATAAGTCGATTATTAAACCAACGTTAAACTAACAATGTACTAAAAGCAAATAATTTTGGGTATTTAGTACAAGAAGTTGTGACAAGGAAAATAATATAAATGTAACCCAAAAACATACTTTAAGCGAGGAGAAAGTATCATAGATTCATCGTTTGACATCCATGCGCTTATAATCCGCTCACCATTAGATAACAAATGATTAGCCCAAGAATACCAATTAGTATCATGACATTCGTTATCGAAAGCTGCTTCCTTTTGCGATGTATTTAAACCTTGAAATGAGCTATCAATTGAGTCAGACGGAGGTAGAACAATGAGTTGACTCCCTTGTCGACTAAGTCGAAGTCGAAGACTGTGGTTTTTAGAACCCAATGAAATAGATGAATTGTTTAACTGAACAGATTCATTATTTGAATGAATAGGAGTGCTTGAACCCACAACAGGAGTATTTAACTGATCCGTATTGCTTTAAAGCAAAACAAGAAAGAAGATCATTAATTCAACATAGAATACATATATTCCCAACGATAACTACATACATAAACGGCTTTCACTAGAAGCTCTGGACGATGTGGTTTAAAATCGATTGCAAATGCATTAATTTCTTATATTCCTCTAAATTTCAAACTTCGATACTATTTCAAACACTTTATTCCATTCCCTCTTTCTAAACAATATATAGTGTTTTTTTATAATCAATGTTACTACATTTACCAGGATACCTTAATTATCCATCTTGTTGACTTCACCTCACTGTGATGATTTTGTGCAGCGACTTGAACTGATCCACATATGTCCCAGATCCCATGTTTATGACGACTGATTCCTTGTGACACATAGATTTATGAAGTCAAGCTACTAACGTTTAGTGTTAGTACAACAGTTGATATCCATCATAAAATGGTACCTCTGAAGTGTGACTGGGATGCTGTTCTCTGTGTTGCATTCGAGGATCTTGCTTTTTCATATGTGTATGTTGATGCCTACCGATGCGGAGGCTTCTGCTACACTGGTTGTCTTCGTCTGCATTTGCTGGTGTGTATGAGATAAAAAAAACCTGTCATTTGCGAGGTCCAAACCGTACAGTTGCATCCAAGTTGTTTACTGTATTCCGTGTTACCTCTCCGATGTCGAGGTTTTCATATACCACTCGATTACGAAAAGAAAGAGGAAGGGTGAGAATAAGCAGCCTTGCCTAACTCCAGTCCTTACTTGGACTGCATCTGACATCTGTCCTCCATGCACGACTCTGCAATGTAGTCCGTCGTATGTTGACGATCTTCTCAGGTACATCATCATAGCGTCGAAAACGTTCCCATAATGTCCTCCTGCAAGCACTGTCAAATGCTTTCTCATAATCAATGAAGTTGATGTATAGTGGTAAGTTCCACTCAACTGATTTTTCAACGATGATCCGTAGTGTCATGTTTTGGTCTGTGCATGACCGATCCTTACGGAATTCAGCTTATTGATCTCGAAGTTGGACGTCTACAAAATCTTTCATGTGGTTCAGCAACGCACTGTTGAAAACGTTTCCTGGTACTGACAGTAGTGTGATTGCTCGGTAGTTCTCACACTTGCTCAGATCTCCTTTCTTTGATATCTTGATGAGGTAGAGTTGGTGTGTTTTTAGCAAGATTGTTTTCTGCAGGATGTAGTTGCCGACCCCATGCCCAACGGTCCTCCTTTACCCAGGCTTGGGACAGGTAGTAACTCTGGAAGAGCTACAGGCGTTGTCATTTAAGTACATGTATAGAAATGATTTATTTGGTGAACAAGGAAAATCATAAGAATACACCTAAGTTGTAGAGATGCGAAAAGGAAATTAATCAAGTACGTTAAGTAGAAGAAAATGCACAGACGGTAAAGTAACAGACAAGATATATACTAAGACTAGGAAAGTAAATAACTTCATTAAATTTATATATAAACTTGAACTATTAGAAAAAAAAGTATGAGACAAAAAGTAAACGTGAGTGATTGAAAACAATTAATTATTCGAAATCAGATTTAAAATTTTAGAAAATATTAAAGTACACAGACCCTAAACTTACCACTCGCTGATCATATTTTCACGCGCATTCAGATCCAATTTCTCATTAGTTTTAACCTTCATATCATGTTTTTCATCGGAAGTAATAATCTGGGAACTCTTATTACTTTCTGTTTTGATAAGAAAAGGTAAAATTGAGTAAGCAGGAGCCTTTTTCGAAATTGACTTGCTAAATTCTTTTCGTTTTGATGTAAAATTTGAAGAAAGACCAAGTTTTTTATCTACGCCATTTTCGAGGTTAGATGTGGATGGTCCAACGTTGGAAGATTCTGTGACATGAGGAATGTTAACAACTTCATGAGCCACTTTACTGTCCACATTCATAAAATCTTTCGACTCCAAAATGGTTATATTCTCCACTGGAATCTGAATATTAACAGGCGACGCAAGGGAACAATGAAGGTCGGTAATAGTTCGTACTTCTGTTTCGTTTTCAGAATTATCATTGGTTTCGTCTAACTTACTACCAGAAAGTAAACTCTCGTTTGAAATAGCAAAAACTTTGCCTACAGGTGACTTCTGATTCAAATTATCAAGTTTTAGTTCTACCTCGGTTACAATTTCAGGCACATTAGTTGTATTTACAAATGTAGGAGGACTAGAACAAATAGAATTTTTTTCTTCAACCTGATAGTCTGTCTCACCTACAGCTTCTGTAGACAAAGAAGAAACGGTATCAGATGATAAAGTGAACTTTTCACTTTCAGAATTATAACCATCAATCCCATCTTCATCAGGTATTGTTGTGGCAGGTCTATCGATGTCTAAAGTAGAGTTGGTTGCATTATCATCGTTGGGAATAGTTTTCTCTGATTTTTCATCATCCCGAATTAAAAAATCCTCTACATCAGACATACACATTGCAACAGTTGATGGCGTTGATGAAGGTGAATCAGTTTGTTTATCTGTTGACGATTCGTCAAACGTAGAATCTTCATCTTCTTGTTCCGTTTCACTGTCGGAAAGTTCTTGTTTCTCAGATTCAGACTTTTTGTAGATACTACTATGGATTTTCTGGTGAGATAGTCTACAATCCGACGGCTGTGATTTTCGAGTGATATCTAGGATATAGAATATAATCGCAAAATAAATAGACGGTAGATGTACTATATATATATGGCAAAACTATATCATGATTGCATTTCTAACTAAACTACCTACTTTTATCAAACAATTACTGTCCCTTTATTTACTGATTGGATGACTGTTTCCTTTACTATTTCTTTCCAAAATTGTCATCCCAGTGTTTGTTCAGAGCATTTCTTGGTTGTAATTTAAACAAATAAATAAACTTGTCTCCCAAATTTACAAACACTTATTAGCTAAAGCAATTAGTCCCTTTGATAAATTTTGATAATGTAGTAAGAAGACATCAGTATATGTGGGTTGGTTGAACGTGTATTTTAAAGCAATAGCAACTAATTGATATATATATTATTTCTGGCCATGTGATTTACAGTATTGCTGATTAACATGATCTTAAGCCAACAATATTTTAATTTCCATTAATCATTGCTGAAATCGGGCTCACTGACCTAATGACATTGTTTAGTAGTACATCTTGTCTGAAGGTCATGAAAAACTAAAACAAAGTTTTATCAAGAGGACTATGAAATACAATCAATATAACACTGTCCATTCGCTTTTTAATGGTCAATGAGTGTGTAGCGTCCAGCATTTTAGGCCATTTTTCTGTTCGTTTAGTGAATGGTACATTTTGAAATGTAATTTTTCTTAGAGATTTCATTCCAACACTTAATTTTCACTAGATTTGTTGTTTTTTTTCGACTGGTACAATAAAATGTGCCACATTGACATGTTCATGTTCTTAGCAAACAAATACGGATATCATATGTTCAAAATCGAATTCCTCGTGAAAATTACACTCAAATATACAGCACTCACCTACCAATTGAACAGAAAAGTATCTAAAAAATCCTGGATACCACACATATTTTGAGTATTAAGAAAACTATGGATAACCTCATACCATATTTAAAGAATATAAGAATTTTTTGAAATTTGACTACGGAATATCTAGGTATGAAAACTAAAGCTGAATAGCCAGAGGTTATTGCAATCATAAACATTAAATATTGTTTTAATATGAGCTTAAATGATTAATAAACAATTATAATGAATTTCTTGTGATCGCATCAATTAAATACAATCTTACTTTGATTTACATGATCTTCTTTAGAAGTGGAAGAGGCTGTAGTAACATAATCATATTTATTATTGCGTGAAATTTTTTTAGGCCATTGTTTCGATATATTGTCTTGCTTACTGGATTTGTTAATTCGAGCGGGTTGACTCGTAACAGATGATAATTTGTGTTTGCTTGTCTTCGATAAATATCTTTGTTTAGCTGCTTCAGCAGCACGAGATACAGCTGTTGTGTGGCCGATTTCATGTGAACTAGATTTATAACTTGAAGCTTTATTCGTCGAATTTCTGAACTGTGTAGCAGGCTTTAGAGCTGGAGAGGATGCTTCTGCCAATAAAGTTGATAAACGGGAAAAATTAAGCGAACCTACACCAGACGGACGAGATCTGTTCGTGACACTCCCATATCCTCCTGTAAAATTTCGATTATTTATTGGACCAGGAGCACAATACCATGTTGAATCAGGAATATGATAAAATTCCTGGATCTCTTTCCAAAGTTCAATAAGACTTTGTTTATTATTAGCAGGATTATTTTCTGTAATTAATTTGTTGGAACATTTATTAGGTTGTTTAGTTTGTAGGCCACTGATTGCATCATTTTCAGCAAAAGTCTGTTGATGAAAAAAATCATTATTTGGAGGTGTGGCTGTTTGGACAAATTCACCGTCAATAATTTCTGATTGCATTTTAAAATCTGGGATTGGATTCATTAATTTTAATAAGTTCGTCAACTGATTATCATACATTCCAGATTCCACATCGGATATGATGCCTTTTAACGAACTTGAAAAAGAAGTGCATGAGATAAAAGTTAATGGATAGAAAATTTATGAAAATTCCACTCAATAGAACGAAATTTTTATCAGTTTCATATGATTATCATAAAATGGAATCTTACAAATCGCATAAACCGATACAACAAAGAAAATGAAGTGCCATCTAATATCAGTCAATTTCTATATAAAACTGTGACAAACGCTTAAGACTTAATGGTGTAGCTCATATACTCAAGCTGGAATAATTGGAATAAGAAAAAGAAGGATTCCTAATTAAATCTATATACTGATGTCTCTCGACTAGACTGATCTACTTAAAATGTACGTGTAGCATAGCGAACATGGTAACTATTTCGAAGAAAAATTTGAATATGTAATGAAATTTTACTGGGTAAGAACTGAAAGGAAATAAGACTGTTACACACAAAACATTAATTTGAAATGTATGAGTGGAACACAGCCCACCTGTAGTAACGCTGACCACATCGTATTCGCGATCTCAACTCTTCTGCACGTTCAGCACTCAAACGCTTCACAACGCGTTCAGCTAAACTCAACTGACTTGATTGTGAATCACTTCCAGGCATTTTTTGGCGTTTAACTAACTCAATGGAATCCAGAAGCAGAGCATATTGTTTGGCACAAGCTTTAGATGAACACCATGTAGATGGTCGACCTGGTCTGGAAAAACACATCATACGACGACTAGTGGCAGCCCAACTTCCTTGCTGGTTATCTACATCTAAAAGAGCAGTAGCAAGTGCCAAACGTTCACGTAAAGGCCATACACCTTGTCCGTATCCAGGTCCAAGAAGTCGTTCTGAAGGGACAGGAGACAGTGAATCGTTATGCATGAAATATCTGTAAAATTAATGAAAATAAACAAAGTGCTCAAGGAGGTTTTTATGAAAAAAACGTGAATGTAATGAGCTCGAAAACACCATCAAAAGTTATCGATGAACCTCGTAACAAAAATTAATTTATCTGAAAAATTTTCTATTATAGAAGGTTAAAGAGTTTTACTAAACCGTAGTTATAGTTTTTGACAACTATATCAAATTGATGCAACAAAACGGTAGAAGACTTTAAATGTCCAGAATAAGAAGACTAACAATATGTGGATCTTTAAATGACTAACAATTTTCTTAAAATGACACAATCCGACCATAGTTCTTTACAATTCGAGCTGAAGAAAGATCCTCAGTAAAATCAATATGATTAAAATAATCTATTGTTATTGTATAAAAATAAGGATTCAGCGGAAAAAATTTCTTTTCAACGAAATCAATTATTTAAACTGTACATTAGTATTTTTAGTTGTATGGCAAATACGTCTACAGAAAGATAGAAAAGATCGCATCAAAAATTGGTTCCAGGTTTTCAATGGTGGCTTAACATCGATCAATTCATGATCTCAATCAAAATACCGAAACACACTACAGAAGAAAACTAGGTCCAAGGAAGGATGAGAGGTTGGATGTATCGTTTTCGCACGCAGAGTTAGGGCTTGAACTGGTGGATTGTCAACCCCTCACCAATGCACAAGTTTTTGATTGAGCCTCGCCTCGATCAAGTTTTTTCGATTGTGTCGATTACTCTGAAGACTTCTCTGGAGTGATTTGCCCAGAGATGACTAAGTTCTCCTGTATCGAAATAGTAACTTTTGCATTCCTTCTTTCATCCTTCTATTCTTCTCTAACCGTCTGATTATTACGAAACTTCATTCAATGTTTAGAGTCTCGAACCAATGTATGATGCAGTTTTTTTTCTTTCTATAGACATCATTACAACTATAAATAAGAATGTACAGCTTAAGTAAACGATTTTATCGAAAAGAAAATTATCACTGTGATTATCAAGAGATCAGACTAAGAGATAGAAATAGCTCAATAAATGCAGTATCTGGCGTGAAAGTCATAAGTTACTGGGACGAATCATATTGAGACTAGTAGTTTCTTACAAATCCAACTGTAATTCCTGTTTGTAAAATGATTTGCTTCCTCGATATATATATCGGCACTATACACCATGGTAATGAACCAAGTTATGGTGAATTTATTGTTCTTAATCCATAACAAAGGATGCAATAATACTTAAATATGAAACATTGAGATATACCTTAGTAACTTGTTCGTTCCCTAATATAAGGCATTACATTTTCATGAGATTCCACTATACGATAAACCACTTGTAAGTAGTGTGCGATTAGACTGTTTTACAATGTGATAAGCTGACCTTACAGTAGTTAATCCTCCAAAGGAGTCTTATCATCTAACAATACTATGATGAAGTAAAGTTTTAATAATAATATATATTCTGAAAATAGTAATTACATAATTCACGCCAGTTTACCGGCATGATCAATTTGAAATAAATAACATTAGATGTGGAGAACAAACATGTGATAGAAGGTAGTTTTAAGTATACTAGTTCAGTAATAGTTTAGGTAGTACATATATTACAGTGATCCAATGCACCTGCACTGTTTGATGCTTCAGTTATAGGAACATAACTCATGCTTACTATGCAACAAGGGCATAACATCAACATGGCATGTCTATATGATTTAACCGAATGAATACTACATATGGTTTGATTGCTATCCTCAGATGAAGCGATAATCCTCTAACTACACCCATCCATTTATTACTTGAAGACGTAAAATTACATAAACGGTAACCTTGATAAAAACAATTTATTGGATAATAACTAAACCTAATCATTATCAGTGGAAATTTCGTGCAATTCAGTAGTGAAATATATAATCTTCTAATGTTACATCTATTAAAAAGATGTAAAGGTAATAACCAGATTCCTCAAACCGACAATGGATAAGATAGGATTTAAAAATTCCACCAAATGGTTAGGACGTGAATGTTCAGATCATTGAGTCAACTAAATGACATCAGAAATGAAGTGATTTATAAGTCATTATTAACATTCCACTGAATTACTCGTTTGAAGATTGATCAACTGGATAAAACACACACTTCTTGATAGTAAACAAACACAACCACACATATAAATGAAAAGATATTTTTTTACAAAGATTTTAACCAATGCTAAATAAACTGAACAAGTTAAAACAAAATCAATAATCAAAATTCTTAGATAAAATGTATACAAAAAATAAACAGAAAAAAAATGTTTAAACACGCGGTAATATAGAGCGAACAGTATTATAAAATACTAACAACAATGCTTTATGAAATGGAGGAGACGTTAACTATGTAGGAAATCTTTGAAATACTATTTTTTAATGATATCAGAAGTATCAATATTGTTTTTATTTTGTAAAAAGCCAACACGTTTAACTATTTCTATCCAACCGAAACGACTGACAAGTTCATCAAGCTTGTTTTGATCAGTTGAACCTAAACATTCATCATCATCAGGTAACCAAAGAGGCGGACTAAAATTTGTTATTGATGATGGACGACGTTTTCCGGTAGTCAAAAAGTTGTACGCTTCTGCAACGGAACCATTTGTCATATAGACAAGCAACATAGCCTGTAAAGGCGTTGTTATATAACTAGTGCAGTTTATCAACTTTGACACCCATACAGGATATTTCATTGGGTCAAATGAAGGTGATGAATCCGATGTCATCAATGATAAATTCTAAAAGCAAAACGGAATTATACAGTTATTCGTTGAGAACAAAGACATTCAAATGTACAATATAACCACTGATAAATACAATAACTTAACGTTTTATTGTATTTGTAACATAGTGATTTAATTATCGTTTAAAAAACTGGAAATTGAAATGTATAACACTCCTGAGAAGCACATTTTATGCGATTGACTTACGTTCCAACGCTATTACTTTAAATTGCTGTCTTACTAATGTCTGGGAAATGGCGTGGCAAACTGGTCAATGTAAATGTGCAGCAATTAATATTGTTACACACTTAGAGGATTTATTCAAACACCTCAACAGACTAATTATTCTAATCTGTCCGTTTATTCTGTCAATCATATGTTTGACTATACTAATTACTCGGATGTAACTTGGGTCACATTTGATGCAAGTATGTATGTGTCCATCAACTTCTTATATTTGTTAACTGACTCTTAAAACTGAGTTACATTATTCGCTGAATAGGAGTACAGATATTATATAGCCCCTCTGTTGACAATAACACATTAATTTGAAAAAAATGTCTGTTTTCGAAAGCAACACTGAGGTGTGTGGATAACGTTAACGATATATAACGAAAATAGTTTGTAATATTTCTGATAGAGTACAGTGTCACGTGAAGAGTGAGTGTAAAATACGTGTCATACTTATTTAAAAAGCAATACATGAATATCATATAGTCACGAAAAGAAATTAAAGTGTTAGTGTGCGGTTATGAGCAAATTAGTAAGCGTACAAAAAATAACAAGCATTTGTGTTGTGACTATCTGGACGATAAAATAACACCATCATATAAGCTATTCAAAATACCGTGAAAACAGAGTAGTAAATCGTTTATCGTTTATGGGCTTGACAGAAAGACAAATCTTGAAAATAAGTGATGTAGAATGTAACGAATATTGATCTGTGGTGCCGATGGGATGTAAGAACAGATAATAGCGAAATATCAACATGTTCTAATAAGCTTCAGTAGAGTAAATAGCGTCGGTAAATTATTAATGGGTTTGCGTTTACGTGGGATGGAGTTTCTGTTTGGAGGATAAGAATAATCAGTCCGTAAAACGATAACCGCATCCGATGGATGGACTAAGTAGCTAACTTAATCGACAAGCAACTCAAAAGATTCAATCTCTAATACATAGCATTCAGCGAAGCTAGCTTAAACTGCATTATCTTATCGGTACTTTGTGCTGGTATCAACGCTTCTCATTGATATATTTGACGGATCATTCTATTATTATTATTATTATTATTAATTATTATTATTATCATTATTATTATTATCATTATTATTATTATTACTATTATTATTATTACTATTATTATTATTATTACTATTATTATTATTACTATTATTATTATTACTATTACTATTATTATTACTATTATTATTATTATTACTATTATTATTACTATTATTATTATTACTATTATTATTATTACTATTATTATTATTATCATTATTATTGTTATTATTATTATTATCATTATTATTATTATCATTATTATTATTGTTATTATTATTATTATTATCATTATTATTATTATTATCATTATCATCTTTATTATTATTATTATTATTATTATTATTATTATTGTTATTATTATTATTATTATTATTATTATTACTGATGGCTTTATTCAATATTATATTTTGGTACAATGTAGAATTCTCGTATTCTCATTATCACTTACATGGAATTATTGTTGCTGTTCGTATCGATATTAAATCATGACATTAACGCAGCTATATCACTCACCCAGCAAGCTAGAATTTTATAGACATACCATTCATATTATGATATTCGAGACTCACTAGAATATTTTTTACTACACACATGCGTAAAATTTTTCTGCTTTAAGTGAGTTCGTTCCTTTTTTCGAGTCATTTTTGCCTCATTATTACACTTATTTACGTAGCTATTATTTTTATTTTAACATACCACACACATCTTCCAATTCGATATCATCTCTTACTATGTATGTGGATGCCTTTAATTCTAATACGCCTTTTGCTAAAAACCGACCATCTTTGTTATGTTCTGAATTATTTATCACACTAATAACCTAATCATTATCGTTCATTTTTTGTGGATATATAGCTATCAAGTCGGGTTCACCACCTTTGTAGCCCAGCATCTTCGTACAATCAAATCAGAGTAAGATACTGGGCTACGAAAGTGTGTATTGCCGAATCCCAAAGCTTCATACAATAGCTGAATCTTTTGTTTGCCTCCCTGTCGTTCAAAATTAGTATATACAATATGCGCATCCAACATACAATTTTTGATATACCGTTGTTTTAAAGGTGTTAAGTTGACAGAATATACATGATTAAATGTGCTATATATCACATTAACAGCATTATCATTATGGAATCAGGCAACAAATACCAAAAACGTACATTTGGATTTTTGCAGTAAGTGACAAATCAACTTTTGCAGAAAACAGAGATAACTATTCAATCGTTGTAAACAATATCTCAAAGGGAACTGTTCATACAGAGTAATTCAAAATAGACTAAGACTTACCGACGGTGAACTGGAATCTTTGGATGGAGTACCTTGTATCAGCTCCAACAGAGACTCGTTAAGTGACGATAGACTGGTTGAAGCATTTGGTAAGTCACTTGATTCCGATGCTTTCTTCGTGTTTGTTGCTACGATTGTTGGTGGTCGAGGGTAGTTAGTGCAAAATCTTTTAGGACTTTCATACGAACAAACAGATATTTGATCGCGAAGAGAAGGACTAAAACCTGTGAGAAATCAAAGAAGAACAAAAAATACGCACGAATTCGCTTGATTTCATGATACATCTTTTTGAGTAGAAACCTTCGGTGAAAACTAGGTGACCTTAGAACGGAATACTTTTTTATACCAGTTTCTACTATTACTTATAAGAAATTTGTGTATTTATTCATTACAGGTGTAAAAAAGAATGGCAGTACTTTGTGTGAACATTCTAAGCCTCAACAGCGAGACAAAAACTTCATTAGAATATCTACTGAACAATATATTATTAGCTGAGTAAATAAGCCATGATGTTCACAAGCTGCAAACCAAAGGCTGTTAACCATGATCGATAAGTATGAATCAACCAATAATATTTGGGTTGAATCCCTGCAACTTACGACTCATTTAGTCTTAGAGTGATTATTGATATTATCCCTTTTATTTAACCATCGATCATGAAATTGCATCAGCCCTTCATATACACATAAGTAACACTTTCATTGATTCATTTTGTGTCCCTGTTAATATTCGATAGGCGTGTTTATTACTCTCTTTGCAATCGACTGTACGATACATGTGTACGAATTGTGTTAATTTACGTTTTAGAAACAGATTATAACTGTTATTGAAGATATTGAGTGCTGTAAAAAAAAGTTCTTACTTTTCGTAGGATCTGGTAATACATCCCCGAATTTATCGCATTGAACAGTTGTCGGGGAAGTTTCTTTATTGGTTGATTTGTCTAAGTGATTCTTATGTGATTGACTGAAAAGCACACATGTTGTAATTGTGTTAGACTTATTCAAGTCCAGACTACATTCATCAATCGAATAAGATGAGTGACAAACACCATCATCACTGAGTGCATCATTGTATTTATTTTCTTCCATTGGATCGGTATATTTCTTTGATCCTCCAAAGAAGATATTATGAAGTTCGACCTGCTCGTTTTTTTTAAGTGATTTCAGTAAACGGGCATACACTGAATTCACTAAATGGTGACGAAAGCGCGCCCGCATTGATTCTGATGAATGGCTAGTTACACCTTCCTTTGCCATCTCTTTCCATAAAGCGCGACTTCTCACCTGCCTATATTGAAATATTGAGTGTGGAAATAACAACTATGAGATAAAACATTACATATATTTGACGAAATTTTTCAACGAAGACGCTCCTTAATATCACGTGAAAGTAGTTCACTTTTGAAGTACTAAGCGTCAGCAAGAAATCTTTCTACAACGTTTAGGGATTCCCTTTACTTCCGGCAGATTCCTCTATGGCACCTCACTTGGAATAGGCTGGAACTCTCAATGTTACCGAATTCGGTTGTGATGCTCTAGACGTTTACATACATGGCTAAGAGAAGTTAGCATAACTCGCTTAGGAGAACGAAGTCTTTCTTCATCGTATTCTTTTAACTGAACCCCATCTCTTACGAAATACTATGTTTGTGCCATTACTTATCAAATGTCCCATCCTTCCTTTTATTTCTTCAAAATATAATCGACTCATTTGCGTGACGCATTTTTCAGTGCCCTACTGTACGCGTTTTTAGGTCCCTTAAACAGAAAACACATTTAACTTATAAGGAACTTCGAAACAACTACACATATGTTCATAAAGAATAATGCACGATTAATTTACACGTAAAAGTAATTAGTATTTATCATATATGTAACAATGACTACATTTTGAGCGAACCAATGGTTAGGAGTCTATATTTTTTTATGTTACATCACGTAATTACCTAAGACAACGATTAAAACTATGAATCATTGGACAGAATATTACTAACAAGGAATATCTGACAGCAGATACCACCTTGACACAGTGGTCAGACCTTCCTGTAGAGACACCATCGAGCTATATAAACTGAAAACTTATTCCTGCCTCAAGCAAATCGTGGCGACTTTCGATACACTCAAAAACAGTTGGATCTCAAAATGAATATTTAGTTATTCAGTCCTTAATCATAATTTACCTCATGCCACTAAACGAAACTAAGCGAATTAACAGAAAGTAACATTTTAACCAAGAAAATAAACGAACTCCAAAAGATTGAATCCACAGTTCACGGTTGTACAAAACAATAGAAGTCAAGCAATATATGTCCCATACCTCCATAGGTTATTCTCCAACAAATACTTCATTATCGCTTCATCTTCCATCAAAGTATATCGCTGTCGTCCGATACGATAAAAACCATTCCTCGAAGTTTGATTATTGTTATCAAGATTTTTACACTCATCATTTTTGGTAGTAATTTTACTATCAATGCTTCTATTTGCCTGAACTGGAAGATTTTTAAGCATAGGAAGCAAAACGTGTCGAACATGACTGCGTATGCTTTCTGCACGGTGATTTGAAATCTTAACAGCTTCTAAATGACTGTAAGTTGAACGTTTGTTTAACAATCTGAAAGACAAACAAACGTTAAGATAAAGCATGCATAATAAATGAATTGTAAGGTTTAAGACACATAAACAAAAGTTTGAGTTAATAGTAATTTACCAAAGAAAGAACTGAAAGGTTTTACAACAACATTTTGACTTTCGGAAAACAAACAATTCCACTGAAAGCTTATTTGGCCGTTCATCGATACCAGTATGTCCTGAATCGTTCTTTGATTTCACCCTTGATAAACAAGGAATTAGTAAAACAAGTGTAGTCAAAAATTATGTTTAGTCAACTAAGCAATACAACACTAAGCAAGCATGGGAAGTATTAACACGTAAAAATTATATGGGATTCATCCTAAATGATTGTCAACTTGTGTCCAATTCAAAGAACATGAAAATGAATTTTCAGGACAATAATTTGAAGACAGAAAAATCATGAGAAGCCATCCCATGCGAAAACCAGACAATTCACTAAGTGCAAATCTGGAAATTGTTGGAGTCTCTTTTATGCAGCCTGAACAATACTTGATCATAACATGTACCCCGTATCTATCAAAAACAATCAACAAATGATTTTAGAGCATTTTTAAGCGGTCGGAGATCTTCATTACATTTTGTATATTCTTTATTTATTATTTATTTGAACACATAAATATTGGTACAAGAGAGCGCCAATATATATACGTCACACAAAACAATGAAAATTCGAAGAGAGATAGAAAAAAAAACTAAGGACCACAAAAGGTAGTGTGGTCGTAACGATGGAACAGAAAGGTACAATCAGAAGAAATCTTTCAAGTAAGGGAGACACAACCACTTTTTATGAAGAAAGTAAAAGAAGGTTACAGCAGGATCGCCACTGGCTTCTATTCTGAGCCATATCTGATAACGTCTCTAGCCACTGTGTAGCACCATCTCTCAGACCCCAACCAGGGAGTCGTGAAGGACCAACACAAGCCAACCCTTTGCAGCTTCCTTTCATACCACCACACCATGTCATGCACTGACCACCTCTCCGCTTTTTCCAACCAGTCCCAGAGTCGGCAAATAATGCACGACGTGGAATTCTCTGGGACGACATTCGTAGAACATGTCCAAGCCACCGAAGTCGGTGTTTCAAGATGGTGACACCAATTGCCTTACCATCTCTGTGCCCGAACACACGATGCCGAACCTCTGCATTACTGACATGGTGTTGCCACTGAATATCA
Source organism: Schistosoma margrebowiei (assembly GCA_944470205.2). Classification (NCBI taxonomy): domain Eukaryota; kingdom Metazoa; phylum Platyhelminthes; class Trematoda; order Strigeidida; family Schistosomatidae; genus Schistosoma; species Schistosoma margrebowiei. The sequence continues at coordinate 71,930,157 of OX104028.1, read as the reverse complement.
GCAATCCTTCGGAGACAGCGATGATCGAACACAGAGAGTCGTCTAACGTCCTCAACTCGGAGAGGCCAGGTTTCACAAGCATAGAGCAAAACTGCTCTCACCGACGCGTTGTAGATCCGACCTTTTACAGCCAGACTAACATCACGAAGGCGCCAAAGATGGCCCAGATTGGCATAAGCCACTCTGGCTTTCACTATACGTGCATTGATCTCATCACTCACACCCCCAGCAGCACTTATGCAGCTACCCAGATACACGAACTTCTCGACTACGTCTATCTGCTCACCATCCAGGGTGAGTACAGGATTGGAATCCTGCCAGTCTTGTGGAAGTACTTTGCAATTCGAAGGTGCAAAGCACATACCATACCTACGGACACTGATTGCCAACTGATTAAGTGCAGACTGCATGCCTTGGGCATTATCGCACAGTAAGACAATATCGTCCGCATACTCAAGGTCGAGAAGTCTTTCTCCAGGCAACAGATCCACACCACCATTACTTACATCCATCAGAGCTGTTTCCAGAATGTCATCGATGGCAACGTTGAAGAGGAATGGTGAGATTGGGCAACCCTGCCTAACCCCACTACTCGAATGGAACAATGGAGAGAGGTGGTTGTATGCCCTCACTCTGCCTGAGGTGTTTGTATATAGGGCTTTTAGGATGTTAATAAACTTCTCAGGCACACCCTTCTTCAATAGACAATCCCAGAGAACAGTCCTGTCCAACGAATCGAAGGCAGCCCTGATGTCAAGAAACACTACGATTGTTGGCCTTTGATAAGTATGGCGATGTTCTAACATTTGGCGGAGGGTGAAGATATGATCAATACATCCTCGACCAGAACGAAACCCAGCCTGCTCCTCGCGAGTCAATCTTTCTCGGGTTTTGAACAACCTACGAAGTATGACGGAAGCCAATAGCTTGGACGCAATCGGAAGTAGACTTATCCCCCGATAGTTGTTGCAATAATGACGTGAACCCTTTCTAAAGATAGGGACAACTATCGACTCATTCCATGACATTGGTACACTCTCTAATTCCCAAACCTTTGTAAACAACGTCGTCAATTCCTTAGTCAAAAAGTCACCACCATCTTTAAAAAGAGCCGGAGGTAAGTCATATGGACCTGAGATTCGCAGCGCTTCAAGAGTTGGAGTTCCTTGCGGACTTCAGCTTCATTTGGTGGATCAGTCGTCACTAGCCATGGAGGGCAGGACAGTCCGACGGATGTTGCCGGAGCAGCAGGCCAGTTGAACTGCCCTTCGAAAAATTCTGCCCATCGTCCAAGACGTCGATGGATGTTAGTGATTGGCATCCCATCATCCTCGCAGATTGTTTCACTCACACCAGACTTCTTGCTGCCAGTGGCTCGGATGAGCTGGAAGAGCTTCCAGTAGTTACCAGATGCAGCTGCTGCTTCCAGCTCATTAGCACACTCCGACCACCAGGCTTCTCGGTCCTTACGCAAGCTTTGCCCAATTTCCTTACGTAACATCCTTCGTTTATGGTCAAACTCACGGTCACCCGGAGTAGACCGACGGGCTTCAATAAGTTGTAAGGAACCAGAAGAAACCCAGTGCTTAAAAGCGGGACGTTTCGCAAACCCACAACTGACTGTTCCCGCCATTTTCATGGCGTCAAGCAATTGCAACCAATGCTCATCTATACTTTTCGGTGGGGTGGTAGCTAGCCTAGAGGCTAGCTCGGTTCGATACTTACTTGCAACAGAAGTTGCAACCAACTTGCTGACATCAATCCGTTGGTGGTGGTCACTTCGTTGTCCACTGAAAAGTAAGGCAAGATTGGCGCAGACCAAGGCATGGTCAGAGTCCAGATAGGTACTCCAAAAGGAGCGGCAGTCTTTTACACAACCACGCCAGCGGAAGCTGATCGCGATGTGATCAATCTGAGTCCAGGCTTGGGATGCAGAGGGAGGACGCCAGGTGGCACATCGGCGATGACTGTGCCAAAAGTTACTGCTAGCCAGAAACAGGTTGTGGTCTGTGCAAAGTTGCAGTAGACGGTCCCCGTTATCTGACCTGCGACCAACGAGTCCCCATCGGCCACCTAAACGACTCTCTTCTGTGCCTAGACACCCGACCTGAGCATTCAAGTCTCCGGCTAGTACTACAATATCTGTCGAACGCACTTTCTGGAGAAGAACAGATAACTGGTGGTAAAACTCATCCTTGATTGCATCCGGGCTACAATCTGTCGGGGCATAGGCAGAGATGACGAAAAGACATCGTTTCTCACGCCGATTTCTTCTCACTTTGATGGAACTTTCTAATCTAACAGCACATAGCCGACTGTTAATGGGGATCCAATCAACTAGTGCTGCCTCAGCTCTAGCGCTTAGTGCGACACCAACGCCAGCAAGACCAAACGAAGATGCCACAGGGTCCCCGGATAAGCGCACGTAAAACAAGCTTTTCGAAGCGACAGATGGAGATCGAATTTGTAGTACTTCGCCAGAGTCTTGAATACGGGTCTCGGATAGACAACAAACATCAATATTAAGACTTTCCAAAGACATAGCCAGCCCTATCTGTTGTCCGACCTGCATTAGTGTGCGAACGTTGAAGGCAGCCAGTTTGAATGGTGCACGTGGTTTCAGAAAAACTGCTTCAGTTCTCGTAATCGGTGGTAACATACAATTTTCAACCGGACAGTGACTCGAGAACGTTTAGATACAGTCGAATTTCCACCAAAGACGAGCCGCTGTATAAGTATAAAAGAGGGTGAACAATGTGGAAAATAATAATAATAATAATAATAATAATAATAATAATAATAATGACAATAATGGTAATAATAATGGTATTAATAATGACAATAATAGTAATAATTATTTGAATCGATTGAATGTTGATCGGAGCGAGAAAATTAGTTGCCATAGTCATAGAGTTCATGGTTTGTGTGTGGGCTGTGATACTGCCCGGGTGCCCAAACCGAAGCAGGTGGTTATCTTAGGGGGCCACACCCCGAGCCTTTGACCTAATGGTCTAACCCACAAGGCAGTGGAGCATCGTAAGGAGATGCAATCCCATGGTAGCCGGTGACCAACGATTGGTTCATACGCCATTTGTTCCCGCAGGATACTGGAGCCCATGTGCACCATTGGTTTGTGATCCGGTTAAAGCGCCGGACGTTCGCTTTTCGTCCTCTCATTTTCGTAAACAACACCCCCGCCACGAGAAGGCAATGAGTAGGACTTCCCTGGCAGAGGCTGTATACGCGCGGCCATGTGAGAGTATTTCGAGAGGGAGAGCGGACTCTCCCCACTCTCGGCCGTACCAGGGCGTATATTCTACAGTTGTGCTGATAACAAACAATATTTTGTAACATGAGTAGCTCGAGGTCGATCAGAGTAATCTAAACGTAACTAATTTTTTACGCAGAATCCTAATAGTATGTACCACTATTACTGTACAGTCTATCGCATTGGTATTAAGTGTTTTGGTTTTGCAAAATTTCAGTCAAATATCCTGGCATCATATTAATTTTGCAAAAATGTATTCAAGTAGACATAGCTCGACTAGATTACGAAATAAATATCCACAAATAAACAGTTAAGGAGAGAATCACATCCGTGCTCATTTGAGACACATCTAACATCAAGAGAACTAAGCAATTCAATAATAGTAACATTTCAAGGATTACAGAACTCACTGCTGCCTATTATGACTTTCAAATAAGGGAAACTTACGATAGTAAGTTATTATCTTGAATATAATTCAGTATAGCAAGGCTTTCTTTCTTTGTAAATGGTTTTCGGGAACGATTCGATGAGACGGGATAATCCGAAGTCGTTGATAACAGATCATCATTATTACTAACCAGGATTTCGGATGTAACCTATCAAATTAGAAATTTTCCAAACACGAACTTGTGTGAAATTGGCAATTTTTTAAAAATTTCTTTCAAGCCTAATTTGGTGTACGGTAATGGATGAAGGCTAATATTGAAAAAGTAAATACATCTAGGTATAAAGTGGTGAAGGAAAGATGTGACTGGAATTAAGATGATTTATATCAATTCAAAGCGTACAGAAAGAGCTTCTGTAATTGCTAGCACATATCATATACAAGAATCCATACAAGATTCTTTGTATATTACCCACAGAAAATCCACTTGTTTTTTTATACTTCAGTCATTCATTATAGTCGACCATTTACAACTTAAGAATGTATGTTACATTGGTACTCTAGATGGTCTTCATCCAATCACTCATAAATTGAGACCTCGTTTGTTGACTGAAGTATGACTGGCCAAATAACATTGACAGACTTCGTAAGTGTGGTTCAGATAGGTCAATCGGTCAGTTATGAGCAAAGTATAGACCTGATACTAATGTGAATGAGTTCAAGTCCTAAAATTGTTTAAGCACGGGGAGATAAGATTATCAAAATTGGTAGAATCAGTAGCACTGATGGCACAAGTGGTCGTAGGAGTTTCGCATCGTAATATACAAACCTGTACTCAACTACTGAGTCGTTTATTGATAATCTCGGAGTACACAATGATATTAACTACCGGTACACAACCTTTGTTATTTGAGAAAAATAATCATAGTGAACATATAACAGACTTGAGTTATGACAGTTATGTTTCTTATGCACTTTAGAACTACAACAGCATTAAGTTATCAAGTGTAAACAAGCTGAAAGTGGATAGGAAACGTGTATTGTATGCTGAATCAAAATCATCTTCAAAGGAATGGATTCAAAGGTGAATCTGATGATACAGACGTACCTCACTGTCACTCGGTTAACACCAATGTAGCTTTTCTTGTTTATTCATGCATACTGATGTCAAGAACTAATGGATAGTATAAAGAGCACATGTTGGTGCAATTATGAACTTATCACAAGCAAACGTTAATGTTACGGCTGTTAACTCTTAATGACTTACAGTGTTGGATGAAATCTCCCCACAATTTGATGCATAACCATATATTAGTCGCAATTACTGTCAGTAATTCCCGAGGTTTGTTTATCTTTAAAACACCAATGTATACTGACGACTTGAAAATACATAAAGACAGTGAACCAAATGCTATCGCCTGCTCTCAAGATACTAGGAGAATCCCACTAATAGGTTAAAACTAATCTATCGTAACGATATATACCGCCAAACCAGCTTGGGACCACAACCCTTTAAGCGGATTACGCAACAGCTTTACCATAATGCATCGTCCAACATGAAAAAAGTTAATGTTTATAACAGACTTTACTGGTAATAATTTTTACTGTTATAAAGAAACATTATTCCTCTATTTCACTACTTGAATTGCACTTTCAACGTAAATTGTTGGTATTAAATGCATTATATACGGTATCAAAACAATATATTTCAGATCTACAGCGATAAAATCATTACACATGAAACTTATGACACAGACCATGTTACAAATGGGAATACAATTCTCTGAAAACCTGTTAAGAGCACTTGCAAGGGTTTGAAGACATATTTGAACGTGACAAGATAACTTTGTTGTGCAAATTACACGCTGTTAAGTGGGATACGGACAATACAATTCCAATATTTACATTGACAGTTTAGGGAACTCACTGCTATCGACCAGCTAAGTCAAACGTGTTCATTACTACACTGAACAATGAATCACCAGTCATCATCCTAATCTGTTTGCGCCTGTACACCTTACGGCTTAAAAAGTGGGAAAGCATGAGATAAACGTCCGTCGCAAGGTAGGACCTGATACATGTACATCAGTTCAAGTTGCCATAACTCATAAGCACGGAGATGAAGTCATTAAAGAAAGTACCGGAGTAGCGAAGATAGTAAGACTATCAGTGGTATCAGAAAAGATTGATGTCGAGGATACGATTTGAGAAATTGAGATACAAGACAATTCCACTGAACAAGTAACGCGGTTACTGTAACTCAGGCACAAAAATGCTGACAGAACATTTTCACAGTAGAATAAGTCTTTATGGGCTAACATGAAATTTGTGACATATGAACCTATATGTTATATACAAAATACGACATGAACTACTTAAGTAGTTCCCCAAAAATAACACAAAATTTCCCCAAACTTTGGGGAAATTCTGGGGATTTCCCCAGGTCTGGGGAAATTTTAGGTTTTTTTCTCATTTCCCCAAATTTTATTATAGCGGCTTCCCCAAAATGGACTCAATTTTCCCCAAAGTTGGGAGCCTGGGTTATGTAGTTTCTGAGCAGAAACTTTCTTGAATGAGTCTGACATCACTAACTTATAGGTGTGTACTTGTTCCTAATTGGTTGTATCTCATTCGTGCTCGGAGATTTCTACTAATACAATAAAATATGAGCTGAGAGAAATTACTGACCATAACCAACGATAAACAATCAAAAAACAAGTGGGTACACCCTTCCTGTTTATACTTATCTACAGTACCAAGATGCTAAAAAATTGAAATTTTTAACATAAGACAACAGCTCACAGAGTTTAATGTACGATGATTACGTGTGTGAACCATCTTGCAATCGCTAAAACGCAAAATATATTACGAACAGTTGTCATTTGAAATCCGCGCCAGATCTCAAATGATTCAAATGGTTGTGGACGGAATAGAAGAAGCTTTCGCTTAACAGGCTTCCGTGTCTAGTAGCAGGGGATCGCCAAATCCTCCAGGCAGGAACCTAGGTATGTTAACAATAAAAGAGGAAAAGAAATTGGTAAATCATAGTATGATACTGTCCTTGGTCCTTAAGAATAGGTCAAGTTGCCTCTTGAAGGACTCCTGAGAAGTCGCTTGGACTAGCTCGGCCGGCAGCGAATTCCAGCTTTTGACAACTCTTAAGGAGTAGAAGTTGTGTCCACATCCCGTCTTGCTATGTTGAGTTTCCAGTTTCTGGGTGTTACCCCTTAGGTTAGTATTCGAACTAAGCTTGAGTAGGTGTTTAAGAGGATGTCCAGAAGTGTTAAGAATACTATAAACCATTAATAAATCACCTCTAAGACGCCTATACTCTAATGGGTAAAGGTCTAGTGAATGGAGGCGTTCTTCGTAAGGCTTAGATTTGAGTCCGCGTACTGATTTCGTGGCTCGCCGTTGGATACGCTCCAAAGTGACCTTGTCCTTTTGGAGTGAGGGGGGAGTACTATATTTCCGTACTCTAAATGGGGACGGATAAAACTATTGAAGATTGTATGGAAAGTTCTTCCGTCAAACTGGTCAAAAATGCGCTTCAATGTTACCAGTGCAAGGTTTGCTCGGAAGGCATTTTTGTCGCAATTAGCGTAAGACTTTAAATCATGGGGCACCAGGACTCCTAAATCCTTTTCGACTTGGGATACTACTAGAGAGGAGTATCTTAAGTTATAACTGTAGTCTGCGACATGTCGCAGATGGACTACTTTACACTTTGAAGTGTTAAAGGTAAGTCCGTTATCATCTGGCCAACTTTGAAGTCGAGTCAGATCCTCCTGAAGTGCCTGTGTATCGTCTTGGTTGCGTATCTCTCTCCAAAGTTTCACGTCATCGGCAAAAAGTAATAAGTCTGTTGTTAACTGTTGAGGAAGATCGTTTATGTAGATCAAGAAGAGGAGAGGCCCTAATACTGAGCCCTGGGGAACCCCACTAGGACATTCCATAGCCTGAGATAAAGTGAAATTAACCCTAACCTTAAAGTGTCGATTTTCTAGGTATGAAGTAAGCCAATCGATTAGAGGTGGTTTGATACCTAGTCGTTTGAGCTTATTGATAAGACACAAGTGGATAACTTTATCAAAAGCTTTTGAGAAATCAAGGTATATGATATCAAACTTTCTCTTGCGATCGAGGATGCTCGTCCATCTGTCCACCGCAGTCAGCAGGTTTGTTATACAAGAGTAACCCTTCCTGAAACCATGCTGTTGGGGTGAGAAGAAATTTAAGGACAGTAGATAATCGTTTAAACCATCGCATATCAGGGACTTCATGAGTTTTGAAGGTAATGACAGAAGAGCCACCGGCCGATAACTTGAAGTTTCATTGCGTTGACCCCCTTTGAAAATTGGTGTGATGTGAGCCAACTTCCAATTTTCCGGTAGTTTGCCTTGGCTTAGCGAGTGTGAAAACATCACGCTAAGCGGCGTTGCCAGGATTGAGGCTGCCTCCTTCAGTATGGCAGAATGAACCATATCCGGGCCAGGAGAAGTATCTAGTCTTAAGTGCTGCAGTTTCCGGAACACCAAGTCAGCGCTTAGGTTCACTTCGGAAAGCCCTGTGGAATTACAGGTGAAACTGTCGTCAATAGAGTTGATGTCAGCCGGCTGAAATGTTTGAGAGTAATGTGCCGCCAGAAGGTTAGCGGCGTCACCATCGTTGTTGGTTGGGCCGTTAATACCTAGCAGTTGAGAATCTCCTGTTTTGACTTGACGGAATAGGCTTCTAGGGTTCGACGCAAATTTGTTCATAAGCTTTGTCTGATAATGAAGCCTGTCTTCTCTTATAGCCTTCGTGCAAATGTTCCTGATATGTTTGAATTGCCTATACGCTCCGTCGTTGTCAGTTCGTTTGTATTCCGCCCAACAGTGCCTTTTACGGCTTAGCAGGCAAAGGGTACGGTTCTTGATTATTGTAGGTGGCTTACAGCTTTTGGGAACCGTTTGAGGAACTGAATGGTTTGTAGCACATAAGAGCGTGTGCAGTAAGAAGTTCCAATGACCGTCCACATCGAGTTGGGGGTGAACATCCCAAACCACCTGTTGTAGATAGTCGTGTAGAGCTGGCACATTCAGCCGTTTAAAATTCCAATGCAAATTATTGTTGGGATACCTTAGCTTAGTTTTGGTGACAAAACTGAAGGCTATGAGAAGATATCCAGGTTTCAGATATTCCTATCAGGTGGGCCTTATTAGCGTTGCAAAGTTCACGTAATTCATCCAGTTTGTTTGGTAGACTCGAGGCGTTCATATATAAGCAGTTTATGCTTTCAATTTGAAACGCGTGAGCTTCGTCCTGTTTTTCTGTATGAGCTTTATGTGAATGGACAGGTAGCCCACCCATGTGAGGTTTACCGAGGTGATTGGCCCTGTCCTTTACACGTTTTTTTATCGTTTAGACAATCCACAAGTGGAATGGTCAGCTCCAACTTGCCTTTGTGCTTGGTCCTGGCTTCATATGGCCTGTCCGGGTGCATGTGGATTCCAGGTGGCAATCGACGTCTGTTGACACGAAATGCTTCCAGAACTGCAGCCACCACGTGGGAAGATGGGAAGGTTATCTTCATTTGACGGGGTCTAGAATCACCGTCCTTCTTGGTTAATCTCGTCACATGCTGAGTCAGTATGTGTTTGAGCCTCAAGGACTGTTTGATGAATTTCCATTCCCTGATGTCAGAATTTGATTGAGTAGGGTCTGCATTCTCCGGTATACCTTGCACAATTATGTTTCTTCCGCGGAAATACTTCTCGTGAGATTCTTTAGGGATGTTTCGTATGATATTGCGCTCAGAGAACGGTATATCGAGCAATATTCTTACGTTACCATCTGATTTCAGCAAGTGACTTGCTAGTAAGACGTCTTCTACATCGGTAGTATTCTTAAGTGTTACTCGGAGAAGCCTTGGGTGATTTAGATGCTTAGAGTCCTTTCCTCTAGAGAGCCGGGTGACCATCAAAGGCTCTATTCTAGGAAGTTCTAGCTTCTTGTTCAATTCACCCCATAGCATCCTGTCGTTTTTGTCCTGCAGACTGAGAGGAAGGTCAGGATTATCAATGAGGTTCATGATAATGAGAGAGTCGTCACGAACTGTTGTTAATTTACCAGGTTTCACGGCAGGTTCATGTTTAATGACTTGCTTTTTGGAGGTCAGTGTGCTTTTATGAGGCTTGGGCTCTTTTTTGACCGGACGAACAGTCTTGGGAGTAGACTGTGCGACCGAATCACTAGTTAATTTCCGTACAGCAACACTTGAGTTGCTCGGCTTAGGCGGTGATGCCTGGTTCTTTTGGGCTTTCTTAACTTGGGTCGAATCACCTACAGTTTGGATCCCCAGCAGTTGATTATCATAAACGTTTGATAAGGTTGCAGATTCATTTAATTGTCCAACTTTTCATGATTAGTCCTTAAGGCGGATGACTGTTGCAATTGTCATTCATATTAAACGATTCATTATAATTTCTTTCAGTCCATCATAGTATCACGATACAATTATATAAATGGTTCATATAGTTAAATTAAAACTCGCCGTTGACGGATACCTCTTGATTACTTGATCAATAGTCACAAACTACATCCCTAACGCATTGTAAAAGCACATAGTACTAAATATTATCCAGTAATCTGACCGTCCACGATATTCAATGCATTCATTGGGACCTATTATATTTTCTTACTGATCTCGAAACCGGTAGTGATATCTTTTCCTAAGTCCGTAAGATTTCGCGGTTTATGATGGACTGACAGGGCATGTGTTTAGGAATTCTTGTTTTCTAGAAATATACTTGCATTGCAAACCCTAGTACTCTGAATTACGAACTAAGGGTCTCGATTTTGCACACCATGTATTTAGGTTTCGTTATTTTTCAGGTGAACTATACCTTGTACTGAATAAATATGTTACGGATATCCAGGGTTTTACAATGCTTTCGCCCGCAACACCTCAGTAATCGAAAGATACCGATCCAGTCAAGTCAGAAATTAAAAATGGAGTAGTTCGACGGTACATTTGAAATGTGTTCGATATGTTAAGAATTATGTGATGCGAGCCGATATGTTGTTGAGATGGATTCGTGGAACCGTGTGTTCAACCATGGTCTGGTGTGGATGAGTGATCTAGATCTTTCAGCCATGGCATGTCCAATAAAACTAATGAGGTTATGTCATTTATGCAGCTCTAAAACCCGTGTAATTCTCTGATGCTCAACAGACTTTCTGCTGACCGTCATCCAGTCGCTTGAAAACGCAGTTTGTACAAGGCATACAACCTCTCGTGATGCACAATGAGCACTCATTTTGCTCTAAAAGTATCCAGGTAAATTACTTTGTTACATCTTTAGTCAACTTACGAATAGTAAACTTGGATCAAATAAAATATAACCGATATCCAACCACATGCTGCTCGCTACTAGCTAGAAGTAAGCTCGAAATATCGTCAACATTGCCCTCTTTAAGTGGCACAGATTTACGAACGATATCAGACGTGGGTTACACGGTTGTTAAGTAGAAACATAAAAGATGCCGACAACAAGTAACGTGAATTTCCGAAAAATTCTAAAAGCATTTATCCGAGTGTACTAAGGGATTTTTGATTTTTTTTAAATTTTTGGTTTACTCCAGAGGTCGTTATTCATTAAACAATTACTATTATTATCACGGTTTAACCCTTCACTAGGTGTTCATTTCTTTACTCTCTTTTTTCCATCTAAATAAATAGTATTCTAAAGATTACGAAGTTTGTAATCAAGACAACAATTTGTATTACACTTAAATTAACTTCTCAAACTCGTTTTATCTTCAATATGCATATATGACTCATACATACTGATATTTCGTTATCCCTTTCACTTAATTAAGACTTTTATAGCATCACCCCACACTATGACAGCACAAACATTTATTATAGCTACATATCTTACTGCAATAATACGTTATTTTTCTTAATTATTTTCCATTTTAATTTTGTTACTAATTTGACGATACATACATAGTCGTTTATGCTTGTTCTGTGTTCATAAACACGCTCATTAAACTATTTGCATATTTAACGTCTCCTTTATTTCTGTTCCCTTAGTTTCTCCCTTTCCTTCCTTAAACTCAATTCAATATTCTCAATTACACAGAACCTAATTTATTATTATTCCCTTTTTACCATATGATAAATATAATGCTAACACCATTGAAACTTGTGTATTATTGCATTTTTTTAAGGAACTCGAAATGGTTTCTTTACAACACTTATGTACCCATAAGATGTTAGTTAATAATAATAATAATATGGATGTGCACGGTAACTACGCGAATCTATATAGTGACGTATTCATTTTAGTGAGAAAAGATTGTAGATTTTGAGTTATTAGGGTGATTCTTTTATTTTATAAATTCTTAAAAGTGAGTAAATTACATATTTACAGTACCAGCTTTGCAGTGGCTAGCTATATCCCGAAGGTATTATTTCATAGACAAACGTACTTTTATCACAAGTTATTGTACAAGGAATGTTTGTTACAATAGAGCTAAGTCATTTCAAACGAGAGGAGAATGAACGAAATCTTTTCATAGCACTTTATTGAATACTGTCGCCTCTTGACTTAAAAAAGAAACTAGTCTCAAATCTTCAATTTCAACTCAAAGAAAAGGGTATCTACCAACTTAAAGTCAATCCGACAACTCTTGATAATCCATATAAATAAATATTTCTTTTATGAATCAATACTGGATGAAGACACGTTAAAGACACAGTGTAGCACCCGAGATACAAACCCTTAAAGACATGATGAGCAACCTCATCAGTCTTTCGATAAAACTAATCTAAAAACGTCAAAAGTAAAATAAAAGTAGCCTGAAGACGAAAAATCTATTCGAGAAATGCAGTGAAGTACAGAATAGGAAAACCAACAATTGTGATGTTTGTCCAAGAACAAAAATCACAAATGATGTCTTGAAAATCAGTGTCATAATAATATAGACGCCATTAGACTACCTTGGCAAACTCGTTTCTTTTTTAAAAAGTCTCAAAAAACATAACAGAGGTTTTCAGCATGACTGCGGCTATGAAGAAAATCAATTATAGACGTTTTTGAGCAGGCATAATGTGTTATTGTGTGCATTGTTGGATTTATGTTTATCGGCTTTGTGTTAGGTAGTCGCTATTTCGGTAGTAACCGTGAACTTGTAGTGACCTACCTTTATCAGGAGAATGCGATCGGTGTAATAGAAACAATTATTATTATAACCGATTGTACCAGGGATGGTCTTGCCGTACTTGTTTGTTTAACTGTACCAAAATACATACATTCTTCTGTTGATTGTGACCTTGCACGAATTCGGTTATGCTCAGTAACCACACTTGTAACCTGGCACGATCTTGATATTCTTTCGATAACACGAGATCGCCAACAAATACATTTCGACTACAGCCATCAACTGCCTTCTGATATTTGGCTTACGGGGGATCTTTTCGGTTAACTGGCACGTAATCGTCCTGTAGTGGTGAGCATAGTCAACCGCGATTCGACGCCACACCACAAGCCAACACTCTGAATGAATATTTGTGTTTATTAGGCACCGTAAAAGCCGGGAAACCTCACTTGGTTTCCGTTGTGGCTGATAATACTTTCCAGTTACAACATAAGTTGTGTTGGAACACACTAAAAATATTTTTGTCATATGGACAGTCGAACACATTGAGTAAACTAAAGGGAGATTTATTACCAGTAGTGAGACATATCGATAAAATTTATTTACTTACATATGGCCGGTGATTATAAGCAACAACCAGGTAAAAAGTACCATGCGGTTCTAATTATTGCTATCCGAATGACTGTTAAAAGTGTGGCACGTCCTGGAGCCAGAATAAAACATTAAATACTAAATAATAGGGAAGTTGTATTTGGAAACTCAAGAGTGTGTGAACAAAAAATTGGTTGTTTGCATAGTCAGACTAGTAGATAATCTGACAGGTATTGGATGAGTTATATATTTTCCAACCCTCATCATTACTGTGATTGTTGTCGGTTTTTGATATGGAAACATACTTATGTTCCAGTCAGGCTAGTCACGTGTCCATAATCTGAGTTGTGGTGAATTCGTGTAGAATACAGTCTGTGAGGGTATCTAGTGTAGATATTCGTCCAAAACAAATTAGCTTTCCATTCGTGTAGACGGGAATCATTGAGCGTTATAACAATGGCGGCGGTGATTAAAGCGGATCTACGAATATATATTAAGTTAAAGTGGATTTTGAAACGATAAAATGGATAATCTGAAGTCTTTATTGCAACAGCAAAATGATCCCGTCAAGTTTCTGGTCAAGGATATGTGACTTTCTACACAAACCCAGGTATTTAGTTCCACTATGACCTCGAATTCTTTGGCGAATTCAATAAATGAAATTAGATTTGATTCAGAAAGTGGAATTACTTTCGAGGCGTGGTTGGATTGTCATATGAATCTGTGTACTGATGAATGTAAAGAGCGGAAAAAAACGTTTGAAACAACGATTATTACTACTGAAGCTCGAAATTCCCAAAGACGAAAAGTTCAGTAATTTTATTCTCCAAAGCAGCCAGCCGACACAACTTCAGAGAAACTGTAAAATGCCCGACACTTGTATCTGAGGAACAAACGTCAATTTCCACGCTCGAGATACTGGTTGATAAACGATCTTGAGAATAATTTATTGAATTTTCGTTACTGAAGTACGTATACATAAATGGTGCATAATAATGGGAAATATTTAATACAGAAACACGACAGCTTAAATGTCATTTTTAGTCAAGATATGAGGACCACTGTACGCTAAAATGGGAATGCAGCCAAAGATTTTGGCAACCTTTAGACGTGAAGATGATAAAACCCTGTAATGTCCAACATTATGTCGAACCCGCATGAACTTGCAGGGCCACTTAAATGTCACTGGTCTTTAGAAAATCACACGACTGTTGGGGTCACTTAATGTCTGACAAATCATTAACCATCTTCAAGATCGAGGACAACCGAAGCACTTCAGCTATTCGCACTGCATGAATTGCCCCCCGTAGCAGCGGTCCCGTTCTGTTTCCTGAGCCTAGTCTTGCTAATATATTAGTGCAATAACGTCATTTGTATCGTGCAGTCATCATAGTAGCCATAGGACCTCGATACGACGAAATGGTAGTCCACGTTGGGCAGTGACTGCTAGGTGTTGCTTCAGCGTTAGCTGGTTGTTCACACGGTTCCTGTCTAAATTGTGTATGCCTCCGGTCATTCGGTACACAGCATCCATGTTTGTAATGTACAGGTTGTTCTAGCTTGTATATAAACCGATTTATTCATACGTTTTGAGTCACATTTTGAACTTTTCTATTACTCCCATATTAAACTTGATGGGTTTTATATAAGTGTGGGTGTATCCCTCGACTTATTTATCACATATTTTTATTTTTGTTCAACTACAGATATTGAGTGAAGCTTTTTCGAAATGAGTGGTCAGGTTTGCCTTCTCTGGTCTGCTTATCCACTTCGTTTCTCTGACTGTCAATCTGGATTGACGAGTGTATGAATAAGATGTATCCAAAATTCATTCTGGAGCTCTCTGTATTTAAATCCACCATCTTCTAGTGATAATTAAGTTGATAATTATGCACGAGGGTTGGGGGTACGTATATTTCGTTAACATCATACGTTCATAACAGTTTCAGATACTGAGATACAAAATCTTTCGGAATTTGTATACAGTTTTCGTTACTGAACTGGAATATTGCCTAGAGCACCCAGTACATGCCTTAAAAAAGACAGTAGGCAGCTGGAAATAGTTAACAGAAAATCAGTCAAGTGGACTTCCGGTGCCGTTTGACCAGAGACTGGCCACAAAAAACCTACTCCATTTTTCATATAGATGTGCCGAAGGTGAATTAAACACATCCTTCAAACAAGTTAACAGTAGTTTTGCATCCGAAATTTTGCTGTTTTTGTTGTCTTCCTGAACGGAGGATTTTCAAGGTAACTTCAAAAAATTTCATAAGCTTAAGCAATTTACTTGTAAGCTGATTACTGACTTTCCCATTAAATCATCAACAAATGAGACACCCTGTCTCAATGTCTGATTGGAGTTCCATCTTTTGACGCCTTAAGGAAATACCTGGTCCAGATGAGACACTCCTTCTCCAGAACTAACTCAGGGAACAAGCTCCTGTCCTTCTCAAACTGAGACGGAAGCTGAACCACTGTTAGCTGAACTTCAGGGACTTTTCCGAATAGTTAGCAATGATTCACTCTTGGAACCGACATTGGCTTATGTTCCTCTGTAGTCATTCTTAAATTATCAGGACAGTATTACATACAGACTTATATATTTTTTACTCCTGTTTGTCTTGTACACTGAGGTTCACAAATGGACGCAGCAGTTACTCATTACCATTAGAAACGGAAGCTTGTTAGACGAAAGCTTCTGTTACGCCTACATCTATCTATATTATGTAGGCAACATAGAATATGTTTGATGAAACGCACTTCAACCACCAAGCAACAAGTTCTTAAACCTCAACTTACCCGAAAACCCGGAAAAATAATCACGGTTCGCGAAGATTCTCTCATAATCATGGACCTTAAAGACAGCTCTGACTTTCCCCTCAGTCTGCAGGACAAAAATGACAGGATGTTCTGGAAAGAGTTAAACAGAAATTTTGAACTTCCAATTAAAATACTTCTGATGGTCACACGGCTCAATTGAGGAAGGTACTCCGAGCAATCAAACCACCCAAGACTACTTCGTATAACATTCACTAACTCTGCCAACGTAGAGGATTGCCCACTGGCTAGTCACTTGTTGAATTCAGATGGGAATCTAAGAATACTGCCTGATGAACTGAATTATGAGGGCAGTCTCATCCGGAACATTCCTAAGGAATCTTGCGAGTATTTCCGCAGAAAGATATCATTGTACAAGTTGTGGCAGAAATCACGAAACCTGACGACACAAACTCTGATATAGACAACGGAAATTCATCAAGCAGTCCTTGAGGCTCATAAACATATTTACTCAACAAAAGGTGAGACTAACAGAGAAGGACAAGGACCCTAGATCCTAACCTTCCCAACCTTGCATATGGCGGCTGCAATTTTTGATGCATTTCGTGCCGACAAACGCCGGTTACCAGATGGAATCCATATTCGTCCGTATAGGCCACATAGTACCAGGATCAAACATAAAAGCAAGTTTAAGCTAACCATTTCAGTTGTGGTCTGTCAAAGTCATTAAAAAATGTAGAATAGAGAGAGGCTACAGCTTAAGAAAACCGTGTATAGGTAAGTTTTCTACCTACTGCTATGAAGGTCACACAGATAAACCTGACGAGGAAGCTCAGGAGTTTCAAACTGAAAGCATACACTGCTTACAAATGAAAGCCATGAGTTTGTAGTGACTTACATTTATCACGAGAACACGACCGATTTAATAAAAACAATTATTATTATAAACAATCGTACCAGTGTTTGTTTTAATGTGCTTTTGTTTGACTGTGCTAATGACATCTATATTGGGCTTCCATTCTTGTCCACACACTTCGATTGTAACTTCGCGCGAATTCGGTTACCTTCTGTAACCAAGCTTCTATCCTGGCACGATCTCGGTATCCTTTCGATGACACGAGATCGCCAGCAAATACATCTCGATTTGGTTCATTAATTGCCTTCTGATATTTGGCTTCTCGGGGTTTTTATGGAGTCATTTGGAACGAGCTTCTTGGTAGCGGTGTACAGAGTTAATACCAACTCGACGCCACGCTACAAGTTTATCGAATAGAATGTAGGAGCTGCGTGAACTCAGTAATCCTAATTATGCTCATCTGATGGGATTATCTGAAACATGGATATCTTCTCAGTTGATGGACGAGAAGCTTGCAATGCGCGTTATGTCTTTGTTTCACAACGGCAGAACTAGAGTGCGGGCGGGGTAGCAGTATACTTGCGGTCTTGCCTATTATTATTATTATTATTATTATTATTATTCACAAACATCGTATGGGTACATAAGTGTAGTGAAGAAACCATTTCGGGTTTCTTCAGAAAATGCAATAATACACAATTTTCAATAATGTTAGCATTATACTTGCCATATTTAAAAAATAAAAAATAAATTAGAATAATAATAGTAGAATATTAATAATAATAAATCGGGTCTGTGTAATTGAGAAGAATATTGAATTGAGTTTAAAGAAGGAAAGGGAGAAAATAAGGAAATAGAAATAAAGGAGACGTGAAATAAGCAAACAGTCTAATAGGCGTGTTTATGAACAGAGAAGAAGAAAAAACGACTATGTGTGTATCGTTGAATTAGTAACAAAAAATAATTTATCGTTGTAGTAAGATATGACAATAGAATAAATGTTTGTGCGGTTATAGTTTAGAGTAATGCTATGAAAGTCACAATTAAGTGAAAAGGATAACGAAATATCAATATGTATGAGTCATATATGCATAGTGAAGATAAAACTAATCTGAGAAGTTAATTAAAGTGTAACACAAGTTATTGTCTTAATTAGAAACTTCATAATCTTAAGAATAAGATTTATTTAGAAGGGAAGAAGAGAGAGAAAAGAAGTGAACACCTAGTGAAAAGGTTCATCCATGATAAGAATAATAATTGTGTAATGGATATCAACCTCAGAAGGAAACCAGCAATTGAAAAAAAATAATAAATAAAATAAATGAATAAAAATCCTTTAAAGCACTCGGATGAATACATTTAGATTTATGTAATAGTATACAGAATGAAACCGGATATTAGTATAAATATTTGTGCAATAATAATTAAGATTGATGATATGAAAGTCAAAATGATTTCAAAGGACAATCTGGAGTTAAATATGTTTAGAAGGATAAGAAGAG
Source organism: Schistosoma margrebowiei (assembly GCA_944470205.2). Lineage (NCBI taxonomy): Eukaryota > Metazoa > Platyhelminthes > Trematoda > Strigeidida > Schistosomatidae > Schistosoma > Schistosoma margrebowiei. The sequence continues at coordinate 71,911,630 of OX104028.1, read as the reverse complement.
ATAAAGAGAATATCTAATGTGTTGGGGAATTAATAATGATATTAATAACGGTAATAATGATAAACACGAACATAAGCAGACTTCATATATTAAGATAAAGAGAAATAATAAAAAATAGACGTGAAAAGACTTAAAGTTTTTATTTTGCTTTTCAAGCAATTAAGTAGATGACAGACCTCGTTTGTATAAATCATTATTGAATACATTGATATTCAATAGGTGACATAATCCACTTTCGGAAAGAAAATCGTCAAGGAGACTTTTGAACCGGGTTGTAGTTTCACTGCAACGGAGGTTCACTGGCAGTCTGTTCCACATAGTTGAGTAGCGAATAAGGAAAAAATTCTGACGTAATTTTGTGTGGGTTCTTGGAATCGCTAGAATGTTCTCCTTATTGCGTAGATTGTGGGATGATATTATAAGGTATGACGGGGTTGATACCGATGAGTAGGAAATACCGTTTATGAGCCGGTAGATAAAGACAAGATTTAATTTGATACGTCTGATCCAAAGAGGTTCTAAGTTGAGTTGTTGACATCTTTGGTAATAGTCTTTGTTATCGGAATACCCCAGAACAGCTTTGGTGAACTTTCTTTGAACACCTTCAATTCTAATCAGATCATTATGTCTACAATTGCTGTAAACTAAAATACCATATTCAAGAATGGGTAAGATACATTTTCTGTACAGTAACAATCTCGATTCGATATTATTGAAGTTTATCATTATCAATCCGATGAGCTTTCTAGCTTTGGATACTTGAGATATAATGTGTTCAGAAAAGTTCAGACTGTTGCTATATCTTAAACCCAGGTCACGAACAGTGTTGAGAGGTTTGAGTGTATGTGTCTGTACAGTCAGATTTAAGTTAAGACAGCGACCAATGTGAATAAATCCACTTTTGTCAACATTAAGTGACATATTCCACGAAATAGTCCATTCGTACAACTTGTTTATTTCCTCCTGGATTACCGCTGAAATATAGCTTTCTTTCATGGGAGAAGAGAATCAATAAACTACTTTCAGGTCATCAGCAAAAATGAAAGGCTTGCCATACTGAAATAGGGAACATACATCATTGATAAAAAGGAGAAAGAGTAGTGGACCAACCACACTTCCTTGTATAACCCCACTGGTTACATTTACAGGTTTAGAGTAGCAAGATCCAAAGCGAACGATTTGGCTACGTTCTTCTAAAAAAGATTTGAGCCAAGATAAAAGGGGATTCTGAATGCCAAATGAAGAGAGTTTTAAAAGAAGTTTGTGTGAGACACTGTCGAAAGCCTTACTAAAATCGAAGTAAAGAATTATCACTGACTGACCAACATCTTTTCTCTGGGTAATTTGATCAAAAAACTCCAGGTGCGATGGGAAACATGAGCGTTTAGTCATGAACCCATGTTGGGAAGGGCTGATCAGATTAGCTGAAAGTAAAAATGATAGTAGCTGTTTGTGGATGATGTTTTCCATGGTTCTTGAGAGCACGGATGTCAAATTAATTGGCCTATAGTTAATAATATCACTACGTGGTCCTGTTTTGAATCTAGGGGTGATAAGGGATGTTTTCCATACAGATGGATAAGTCCCATATTCCATAGATAGATTGAAAAGTTTCAAACAAAATAGTGGAAATTCTCTACTTCCATATTTCACAAATGATGTAGGTATCCCGTCAGGTCCACCATCATAAGACTTTTTCAGGGCAGTTATGGCCTGCTTGATGGCGGAGGGTGTGAAATCAATTTTTGACAGATGTCTGGATGTTAGCATTGGAAATGTAATGATGGAGCTTTCAGTTCTAGTCTTGTAGCACTGCGAGAAGTGCTTGCTGAATTGTTCGCATATAGTATTCGGGTCGTTAACAATGCTTCCGTTAACTATAAAGAATTTGGTCGTGCCAAGGGAATTTGACTTTACACGGGATTTAAAAAGTCGAAGTATTGATAATTCTGGGCTTTTACTACGTAGAGCTTTATTTTCTATATTCATGAAATACTTACGTTTAGATGAAGCATTTCTGTTGATTAATTTAAGTATACTCTGAAGTGCATACACATCATTCTGCTCATAGTAGCGGTATTTTAATTTCCTCAGCTTTCTTTTAAAAGTATTTTGGCCCCTATTAGCATTATAAGCCACACGGCCAATAACTGGAGTAGTGCAGTCAAGACAATATATCAGGTTGTGATATAGATTGGAAAGCGCGATGTCAACATTATTTGTGGTAAAATAAGTTTCCCATGATAAACATTGAATCAGAGTTTCAGTCCGTTTCCATGTTTGTTGATCAAAATATCTGCTCTGGTACGTCATTCAAGCCTTAGAGTTCAATTGTATGGCGTTTAAAGAGTGAATAATACTCAATACAACTCTATTCTAATTTATTATACCTCTGTCCGTTCTACTACACTATGTTAAGCAACGTTTTGCGTTCATATCCAAGTGCCTTGCTGCTCTTCTGTTTCTCTTTTTTCTTCAGAATCTTGCTCTGAGAGCACGGCTATGAAACCTCTGACGTTTGGAACAAACTTGATGTACGCGTCCTTTCAAGGTCATAGTTTACAGCAAACGCTCTACGATTTCACTTCATAACAACTATAAACTTAATAAGTTGGGAAACATTCTGTGAACCAACAAATGTTGTAATTTATAGATCATGCCTGTAAAAACGGTGTGTACCTGCACATGCAGAAATATATATTATTATTATTATTATTATGGTCACTCATAAAAAACTCATGACTGGTATGCACTGAGATAGAGTCTATGTTGATTGTGAACAGTAAATCAAGTGTATTATTCCCCCTGGTTGGTTTTGGGACCTGTTGAACCCATCCACAAATTTCTAATGTTTCAACTAGCTTGTTATATCGACCTGGTACCGGAGTCAAGCCCCATGTAATTTTTGGCAGATTAAAATCACCTCCGACGATTTTAAAGGTATGCGGTTGATGCGAAGCAATGGAAAATATGTTTGTTAGTAATCTGTCAAACTTATTATCCGCATGAGGTGGTCTATATATGCATCCCACCAGTAAATAATTTTGGGATCCACAGTTTACAGTAACCCAAGTAGAGTCTTTTATAGCATCAAGGGATTTATCCTCAAATTTGCACGCTTGAATGTCTGAACAGACATAGATAATTGTACCGCCTCCTATTCCATAACATCTATCGGTTCTAAAGAAAACGTAGTTATCTACATTCAAGGAATGATCGGATATAGATGAATTACACCACGTTTCCGTAATAAGAACAATGGTTGGATTTACAAGGAATAAAAGAGTTTTAAGATGAATGATTTTATTAGACAGAGAGCGGGCATTGAACGAAAGAATAAGAAACTCAGAGTCATCATAGTGAAGCAGGTTAGAGTATAAATCGCAATTGGTAGTTCCATTAATACTCATAGGATTAGCTAAGGTAAGATTCGTGTTGCGAGGGGAAATAGATTCAACCACTTTGTCATCATGTGAAATATGTTTACCGTTGCCGGCAGGAAAGCCGGCGGAATTACAAAAAAAGTTTTCTCATTGCTATTGGATATAACATCTGATATGGGCATAGTGTACATATTGGGAGCCGGACCGAGAAGACTATCAGGTCTATGGTTTTGACCAAGTGGCCAATTACAATTCAGATAACTATTTATACCTGACGTATGGGTAACGTGTTTAAGACGTTTATTTCCAAGGTTTGTGATTGATTTCGGCTTCTACATCGAGTGCACAACTAAGAGTTTGTCAAACACGAAGAGTCCGTATGGTGCTCACTAAGATCATCCACCACCTCGAGGTATCTAGTTGGAGTCATCTACAGGAAGTCCACTCCTGACATCAAGTACGACAATCATATGCTGGAAGGATTATCTCGCTATACTCGTCTCGGATTCACTCATATCCTGATTCTAGGGGATTTCAGTCTTCCTGAAGTCGATTTCGTGGAAGATACGTACATTGGAGGTGAAAACTTTACTGAAGCTCGGTTCTTCAACCTTACTGAAGATCTGATACTATTCGAAAATGTGGGGTCGGTAACTCATTGGGGAAACAGTCAAATACCGTCGCGCTTTGACAAAGTATTTAGAAACAAAAAATTCCTAATTGACAACCCCTCAATCCTAGCTCCCCTAGGGAGACGCGATCACGCCATCATAGCATTTAGTTTTACCAGCAAAACTGAGCTAAGACATCCAATTTTAAACGGTTGGATGTGTCAGCTAAACTAGACAATATACATCAGGTAGACTGTGAAGTCCACCCTCAACTTGATGTAAACACGAAACTGTGGAGAAAAGCGCGTAACCAAGAGCATAAACTGGTACTTCAGGAGGATCTGACTCGACTTCAAAGTTTGGCAGATGACAACGAACTAAACTTTAACTCTTCAAAATGTAAAGTGGTCCATCTTAGACATATTGCAGATTACGAATACAACTTAGGCAAATCCCTTCTAGAGGTATCCCAAGTTGAGAAAGATCTGGGGGGTGTTTTTAATCTACGACTTGACGTCTTTTGCTAACTGCGAACAAAATGCCTTCCAATCAAACCTTGCACTGGAAACATCAAAGCACATTTCAGGCTGTTCGACGGAAGAGTTTTCCATATAATCTTCAACAGTTTCATCCATCCGCATTTAGAGTACTAAAGCATAGTATTTCCTCACTCAAGCTAAGAGGATGAGAACACTCTGGAACGTATCCAACGACAAGCCACAAACTCAGTTCAGGGACTCAAATTCAAGCCCTATGAAGAGCGCTTCCAAGAACTGAACCTTTACGCATTAGAGAACAGCGTCTTGGAAGCAATTTAATGACTTATGACATCCTGAATACTTCTGGACACCCCCTAAACAGCTACTTAAGCTTATTCCCGACACAAACCTTGGGAGTAACACCCAGAAACTGGAGACGCAACACAACAGAACGAACTGTAGACACACCATACACTCCTCAAGAGTAGTCAGACTCTAGAATTTTTTACCGGCTGAGCTAGTTCAATCGAGTTCCCGAGAATCCTTTAAGAGCAAACTTGTCATATTCTTGTTGACTAAGGACAGTATCTTACTGTGATTTCCCAATTTTTTTATTTCTTGTCCTTTATCGTTATTATAAATAGGTTCCTATATGGAGGTATTGATGATCCACTGCTACTAGATACAGAAACCCGTTAAGCGAAAGCTTCTTCTGTTTCGTCGAAAACCATTTGAACCATTTGACCCATTTGACCCTGAAACAGTACAATTTCAGAAGGTTAATTAGTTGTATGTACATGCGGGACAGATTGGTCGTATGAGTTTGTCCACTGAACCTAATAGTGCTACTAATAGTGAGCAAGAAAATCAGCCAGATAAAGTGATACTTTTGCTTAAGGCTGCTGGAAATGCTCCTGTAATGAAAAAGATGAAGTGGTCTGTGAGCAGGAAGCAGAAAATCCATTGGGTAGTGGATTTTATAAGAAAATATATATCATGTGCTCCTTCTGAATCGTTATTTCTCTACGTAAATCAGTGTTTCGCACCGGCCATGGATGCTGAGATAGGTTCATTATATGACTGTTTCAGTGTAGAAGGAAAACTAATTTTACATTATTGTAAAACTCAGGCGTGGGGATGAAAATATATTTTCTGTTTATACTTATACTTTAACTCATATTTTTATTTCCTTTTTAGTTCGATGCAGGCTCGGCATGTAAAAGTAGATGGTTTGTTCCTAGTTTTTGACTAACATTTTTTGCCAGTTGATAATTTAATCAGTTACTTTATTGAATCTGTGATTCATTTGTATTTATACGAAAGAAATGTTTACCCCCGTGCTTCTTTTACTGACTTTGTCGCTTTTGGCCTGCATTTAAAGGTAATCTATTGCAATTTCTTGTAACTTCATCTATATGATTATTAGAGACGAAAAACAAAAGCATGTATGTGCTAAAGTAGTATTTTCCTTGATTTTCTGTATCACTGAACTGCCTTAGACGCCTAATACTGGTTATATTTAAAGATGTAGCATTCAACAAATACCTGGTTTGTCCTGCTGTGGCTGTTTTATTTCCGTCCATTAGATGGTAGAGAATGTAATCCCATTTAGTATTGTTAGACTGTGACAAATTTCGATTGCTTCATGTCATGTGTCAGTCTTGCGTGTGATAATCAGACAGTATTGTAAGGATTTAAACAGGGAGATAAGATTATGGTCTGTAATCAAGCCCATAAGTAGCATTTCACAATTACATAATGTCATACAACATAGGTATTCCATTATTCTAGAGAAATTAGACATTAATATCCCTTGAGGACTATAATCGTGATTTCTCTGTAAGTCTTGTGAAATAAACCTAGAAAAATAACGTTACTTTCATTTTCCAGTGTTCAATGGTGTTTTTATAGACAAGTAGTCTGTAACTCAATTTAGGTGCCCCAATTAGGACAATAAAAATGCATCTCGAGTTTCATTTTTAACTTATTGGTCTTATTATGCTTAATAATTTAAGTAAAACGCTTCTCTATGCATGAAGTATATTTGGTGGCCATAAAGTTTCTTAAAATGTTAATGAATGCATAGAACTGTAAGACTTTCTATATTGCCATTAAGAATATGTTTCTTGTGCTCAACGCATTGCTACGTAGGTAATCTTTAACCTTTATTAGTTTAAGCCATATAACCAAGTATTATTATTAAACATTAGACTGAAAACGCTTGGGTCAAAATCGATTTTATAAATTTTAACATGAAAAATGAGTTATCTTTTTTGAACCACCTTCCTAAGCAATAATTCTAATGATGTAAATAAGCTTAATACACTCAGTTGCTTTATTTTATGAGCCTTGACATCTCTTCCAACACTTGCGTTCTCTCGATCTCCCAATAGTCATACTAATCCTACTTCACCATAGTTTTCCTTAGATTTCTGCATGTCTACTGATAATAATCTAAATCCTTTTCGAACTCCACTCCCATCTAAAATATAGGGTTTTCTCCATTCATGTTTATCAAACTAAGCATTAACAAACGGATAGAAAGGTTAAAGTTTCACATTGACTTTAACTTTCTGGGTTGTGCACGTACGTTATACCTTTCAGCTGCCATCGGTTGACTCCAGTTGAATAACTTTGATGAGTGGAATATAATTCCCCACATAATTTCATATGCAATACATATATTGTATCGAAATATAACATTCAATAAAGACATTAGTAATAATAAGTTATAAGGAGCATCAGTGGTAATAAAAGGCCACATATTCACCATTCGTCAGGTTTTAGGACACAGGCATGTTAATCGGCGTCCGATAATGATATTTTTTCCTGACTTAAAAGCAGCATTTGGCCCTGTAGACCGAGAGGTTCTGTGGCCGTGCCTGTCATCAGAAGGTGTACCTCAGAAGTACACAAACCTTGTGAAGGCTCTGCACTCAAACACTACTAGTCGAGTCAGAGTTTGTGACGAACTGATTTAGCTTCGTTAAATGGTGTCCGACACGACTGTCCATTATCTCTATTTTTGTTCAACTTCATCACAGACATAGTGATAGACATAACGTTCTCGCCGACTGAATTTTCGGGTATTAGTCTCCAACCAGGAGGTCCACTTATCGACTTAGAATACACAGATGAGATAGTTCTGTTTGGTGAAGACGCTGATGAAATTCCGAGTCTTTTAGTAGCACTAAGCAACAATGCCAGAATGTTTGGATAGCGCTTCTCTCCCTCTAAATGCAAGTTGTTGCTTCAGGACTGGCCTGTGTCAACACCTGAACTAAGGATAGGGAGTGAAATAGTCGAACGCGTTGACAACTTCACTTATCTTGGAAGTCTGATCAGCCCTAATGGGTTGGTGTCTGACGAAATCTCAGTATGGATTCGAATAGCTCGTTCCGCTTTTGCCAACTTACGTCATCTATGGCGAAGTCGAGATACCCATCTATCAATCAAAGGACGAATATACTGCGCGGCAGTTCTGTTTTACCTTATGATTGCTAAACATGGCCATTAAGAGTAGAAGATAGTCGTAAGCTACTAGTATTTGACCACAGATGTCTTAGAAATATTGCTGGCGTCTGCTGGGATTACCGGGTAAGTAATAGTGAGGTTAGACTCAGGGTATTAGGGAATGATGGTAAATCAGTTGGTAAGGTTGTAAATCTTCACCAACTGAGATGGTTGGGCCACGTGTTACGTATGCCTGAACAGTGATTACCACGACGCACAATGCTGACTAGTGTTGGGGATTTTTGGATGAATGTTAGGGGTGGCCAGATTTGGACCAGCCATTCAACGTCTCTAACCATTGGTCACGATGATCACGCAGACCCCAACCATGTAGTTTAAACCCATTAACACGACTCATTCTAATTGTCAATGACTTTTTGGACAGATGCCATGTTTTGGTATGGTCGCCCCTAACTCTCTTTCAGCCTACTACTAATAATACACCACACAACATCGCCCATTAAGGTTGGTGGTGGTTAGGCATTCGTAGCACATGTACCAACCACCTCAGCTGTTATTATAGATCTACCATCTCATCAGTCAATTTTTATTCCTACTCCGTGGTTCAAAAATACGCGGGGAATGCTTCAAACACCTATGATCGAACACCAGTGACCTACGAACATCCTCTATTCCTAATGTCTATATTTCACATTCATAATGTAGAACGGAGCAAGCTGCACTATAAACCTACCCTTTGGTTGGAAGGCGGGTATCTCTCTCACCACAAATGGTTCAAGCCGACGAAAGCCAATCGAGCCTTCCAACCCCTTCCAAGACTCCGTCAAACACCAGACCATCAAGACTGATGAGATCTTCAAGATAAGTAAAGTAGTTTATACGTTTAACTGCTTCACTCCCTACCACTAATTCAGGCGTTGACATGGGCCAAACCTGAGATAAAATCGTGGATTTGGAGGGAGAAAACCGCATCCCAAAAATGCTCGCATTGTTAATTAAGATGGTCAGAAGACTACTTTGTCAGCGTCTTCACCAAACAGAACTATAAAATCCTCGTATTCCAAGTTAACAAGTACATGTGGTAGCAGAACGACATCAGAAAGCTAGATGGCAGGAATGTTATTTCTAAAAGAATGTTTATACCAAAGTTAAGTAAAATTGGGAAAGTGGATAACCCTGACGAACTTTATTAAAAGAAACCAGTACTGATGATTCGTCATAAGCTCTGACTCGACCGGTTGTGTTCGAGTAGTGGGTCTACGAGGTTAGTTTATTCATTTGACATGCCCTTCAGCGACACACGGCCACAGAACCACACCATCATCAGAGTTGAGTGCTTCTTTAAGGTCAAGGGATGCAACCATAGTTGGGCGGTGAGAAGTATGCTTATTTTTCAGAACCTGTGGAAGGGTGAATATTTGGTCCATACATCCACACACAGGTCTGAAAACAACCTGGTTCTCTCCGACTTGTAATTAACGAGCTCTAGTTGGACGTCGAAGCATTATTCAAGTTAATATTTTAGACACTATATTAGTTAAATTGATTCCTCTCAATAGTATTTTTATCCCTTCTGATATACGAACAGTCATCTACCAAGACCAGTCTAATGGGATTACTAACAGTTCCCAGATTCTAGTTATGATCTCAGTCAATCAAACTTCTAAAATTGGGATACCATCCATGAAAATCTCAGAAGTCAGTTCACTAGGCCGTGCTGCTGTCCGTAGTTTTAGATTGTCCATAGCTTTTACAACCTCATTAAGAGTTGGTAGACTTACATCATTTCACTACTCATATTACTTGGACATAATAGTTAACAGAGGTGTGACTGGAGGTCATTTGAGCTGTTATCTAAAGTGTTCTACCGATCGGTCTAATCTACTGAATTAAAAGTGAGTAACAATCTCATCATTTTTGGAGATACTTCCACTAACCGGATTTTTAATGTCTGTTTAGTTGATCGTTCTGAATAATTGTCTGCTATTACATATCCTCGCTTCCTTTTCCATTTTTTTCGCTCTCGCTGTCCACTTTACTCACCAAATGTGACTTGGTGGTTTACACGTCAGCTGTCTGGTAGTTCAGTGAATAGTTCAGATGCGTATAAGGTTATAAACACTACCTGTAGTGAAAGTACCTCTTTAGTTTTCACTAAGAGCTTCAAATTTTAATTGAATTTTTTTGGACATTAATGTAAATGTGCAACTTAGGCAAGGTATAAAACTTCATACTCTAACTCCATGTAATGATTTTCATGTCCCTAATTTTTAATGGAGCTCAGTAACTATGTAAAGCTTAATGTACTGGGTTTTTAGCTACACTTTTTATATTGGATATAGTTATAATAAGTGATTGCCAAAACCAAAATAATTAGAGGAATTCAATCACCAATCTCAGTGGCCGGTGTTTAACATCTTATCAACCACTTATACAATACTCAGCATACCATGTCTAAGTAAGCGGTGCTTGCATGCGTCCAATATGCCTCGATTAATGAACATGTTAAAAATACCTGTAGGACTATTCAGTGTAGTTTGCTTACTCTTCGTTAATTCTTTCTCAATTTAATGTTGATTAGTGTGGCAATATGAACTATAAGGGTAAAGGCTTTTCTTCCTGTGTACGACTATTTATTATCTTATTTTTGTCGATAATATGTAACGATATAATTAAAGCAAATAAGCAGAGTCAATAAATATCTTCAGTACTACTTCTGGTGTTAAAAGCATAAATTTCATGAACATTTCGCCTGATTCGCTTTCTGGTCGGTTATCAAACTTTGCATCTAGTCATACTTGCTGTTTGAATTGTGTCACTGTGATATTCGATATTTGAGAATTCTTATCATAATCGTGATAAGACATGATATGGAGTATTCAGTACCATCCTATTTATTATGTGAGCTTAGGGTCTCAATTTCGTATCCACCATCGTACTATGCAACCTAGCTAGTGTGCTATTGAATTGATTATCCAGCAACTTTTATTTTAAAAGGTCTTTTAATTCCAAAATATACGTTAAATGTTTGATCAGTCTATGAAATTGCGTTACTTAGTGTTGTCATTTTAGGTTGCGCTGAAAGTGAATGGCTGAGATATCACTTACCTTTTCAGTCTTACTTATGGATCAAAAGAGGTTATTAACACTATTATCATTATGCAGTCAAAACAAAGATAGCGCACTTATCAAAGTTGGCTATTTAGTTTAAAAAATGCTTAAATGTTATTTTATACGAAAAATTCCAAAATTGCATGAGATAATTGCTTGATACTGAATATAGCCTTTTATAGAAATCGACCAAATTGTAATGACGTCCACACACTTAGTTACCCCTCGTGGAGGATCATAGACCGCCCACTAGGTATCCCCATCAAACTCTGTCCTGGGAAATCCTTTTCGGCTGTTCCCAGTTTCTGTTGTTTCGTAGGGTCAGACTGTCATGAATAGTCGTAAAATAAACAGGTTGTAACTGACTGGCCGAAACAGATTTACGGAAAACTGTAATACTTCTTGTTTTATTAATGGGGAAAGAATAAAAATAAAGAAGACCACAGATTGGTGGGAAAATTTTGGTATGATTAAGAGTGTAGCGTTTTGTGTATGCCGACATCTTGTAGGTTTTCAGACGACATAAGTCATTAAGCACTTTCGTTGCCACTGCTCACATGGGTTCTTCATAGGCAGTGATCGTTAGGCAATTTTATCCTTTATTTAACGAACCTTACTACTGCCAATCGAAAGGTGTCAAACAAAGAGAAATCTGGTTCCCTCCAGATTTATAGATTTTTCTAGATCGGGAATATTAGATAACTCAGTGCTGGTTACCAGACCAAAGTATCCTACTACTGTCGTCATTTCCAAACAAACAGAACTTTCTAGTTCCCCAAACTTCTGTTGAATAAACAGTTATTTGCATGATGGCATTAGTCATTCTTAGTTCTCCCGTCTTTCAATGATTGTGCGGTAAGACCTTACAAAACATGCATTTCAATCAGTAGGGCTCAACTAAGTTCTGCAAATCCGGTCATCATACTTAAGTAGCAGCTGTCAAATGGAAATAAGATAACACTTTTGCAAGTTGTCGCTGTTATAACTTGCGGTTTTGTGCCCTATTAATGTGTAGCGTAATGATACTACCAGTCAGAGAACCGTAATCTATCGATCGGACCAATAATACATAAAACCCGTACGAGCAGTCTAGAGTCCTTATTAATCCTGCTTCCTGCTTGTTAAGTCCAAAACACCAATCTCAGCCTCCGCGATATGAATCATGTGTTTCAAACATACTGAATTTATATACAAACCATCTAAAACACATCGTACCATAAAATAGAAAATAACATTTGCACAAGATTCAGACAAAAGTGGCTGTAAATTTGAGAGATAGTAATTGATAGACTGGGCATAACTGAAAAGTGGTAAATCGTCTAATAATAATTCATAGGTCAAAATAAACCTTATGGTTGGGGGAACATGAATATGAATATTTTAGTTATTTAAAAAATTTACGATAAAAATATACGTATAGTGTCAGTCCAGAAATAGATTCCGACAGTTACTATTCATTATTCTCATCGGGATATAACAGTCGCTAGTTTCATTAAGTTGTGGAGAAGATCACTATTGTGTGATGTGAGATGATTTCAAATTGTTCCGTCCAAGTTTATACTTTAAATGGGCACTCATAAGTTCCATTAATTAGCATTAGGTTCCTCATTGTCCATTCTTGTATCTAGTATAACTGTTCTTAGGATCGATCAATTTGCTTACTTAAATTCCTTCGTACTTTTAAGTAACTGTGGAGGCTAATTTCCTCTCTATATCTGACTCCAATAAATGATATCCCGTTAACTGAGTATTTAACGCTGACTAAATCTCCTAGTAAAGTTATGGATTTACTCGAGATTATTCGGAAGCCTGAACACCAGTTGTAAAGATACTTTATTATTAAAGATTAATAAAATCCGCAAGCACACAGCGAAACAGAGTGTGTGTGTGTATGAGTGTGAGTTAAAAATCGATATGTATTATGAGTGTTAATCAAGTGTGGATAAATTATTGATTATCTGTGTGTCACAACCAATGGGAGGATAGATTAAAGATTGATGTGCAGACACGCGCCCAGTCATGCACACACAGAAATTAACAGTGAATTCAGTGTGTAAATTACAGTGAGTAGACAAATAATACAATAGTTGAATGGCCTTATACATCACCAGCATATCTTGTGCAAGATGTGATATCTGAACAGCCACAAACAAATATTACGAACAGTTTGGTGTTGCGTATTAAGCTTAGTGAAACATAGTTTGACACGGAAAACTACTGGGATGTAACTGATTCGAATACAGCAGCTACATAACTTTTTTTCCCGTAATGCATCCTACTACCTGTAGTTTCTTGATACTAAACTATAACTTTATTAAAAGCTGAGGAGGAACATATAGAATAGAACTCGATGATGTTATGAACACGTTTTCGATTGTTGAAATCAATAAATAGGATGTTAGTTAGTCGGTTATATGCAATGATGCAACGTGGCCTAGTGATTACTGCTCACGGGACTGCATTGTATATATATGCTAATGTTTTGGATCACTGTTGTACAGTGAGTCCAGGTTGCGAATGATTGGGTAGTTCTAACATGAAACTCGATCTATATGAACTGGATATGACAAATGTGCAACACTTCAATGAGAACCCACCGTACTATGCGAAAGGAAAAAGAAAAGTATTGTAAGAAGGATGTGTGGGTAAAGACTCCAGAAGGATTGAATCTCATTGAAGTTGGTCCGATCATATATCGATTAATTTCAGTGACTTTTAACTACAAAATTAATCAGTTGAGCAGTCAACACTTGTGCGCAAAACTATAGTAAATAAGTCGATGCAGTTGTATTTAATATCCTCTTCAGAATCAAATCAATGTGCACAGCAGACTAGCGCAGTCTTCCCAAGCCACCAGAAATAGATGAAGTGAGTAGAGTTTTCCAGAAGCACTTGTGAACTTTCACCTGCGTATCAGAAAGCTGTAGGATTCATGATTTATATTTTTTTAAAGATAATTTTTCAGGGAGCATTTATTCTTCCTTCAAACAAATTAGGACAATTGGTTGATAAGATAATATTGAGGTCATTAGCGTTACCCTTTTTTAAGACTCTCTCTTCTCAATCTATTCATTTTTAGACCTGCGATAATCCCGATGTAAAGAAGTACATTTTCGACTGTATTGAATCCTTACGACCCCAGATTTCGGAGATAGATGAATTGCGTGTTGTAATTAAATCTATTTCGGCCAGTCCATTTGAGTCGAAACCCATTGAATCACTTGTTTTACAGTTCAATAAACTAAATGAAGAGTTTATCCGGTGAGATTTGTTTAGAAAGGTAGTATTGTTACACTTTTTTTAGGGAACTTCTTTTTAGTCACTTATGTCAAGCCATCAATGTTCTCCCTGAAAATGTTTGTACATTAAGAAAATTAGTTTATTTAGTCCAAAATACGTTAATAACTGATTTCCTGAAGGAGCAACATTCTTTAATTGACATTGATGCACTTTTGATCACAAATTTGTAATAATCCATATTAGCGAACCAAAGACAGCAGTGAATAAGGCAAATGAATATAGTTAGTGTAAGTAGTCCAAAATGTTTGAGGTTTTAAACGAGAAGCCGATAATGATTGGCAGTGAGTTAAAATACTATATTTTGAGAAGGCGTGGAATATGTTATAATTAGAGATTCCAAACGATACCACGTACTATATTGCCAATCGGACTGGCGACACATTTCAAGGATTTATACGCTGACCAAGGAATAACAATCAATGCCTTAATACTTATTGGTCTTCAGGTTCCTTCTAACCCACTAGCCAATCAGAAGATTCAGATTAGAGTAGATCTGTTTTCTATTGTATCCATTTCGACCATGGATCAATACTTATACAATAATATACTTGAAATGCCTAAGTACAGAGCACACTAAATGAGAGGACACAGTACATCACTAATTAAACATAATTAGGGACCAGTAAGACGTACAGCAAACTCCGCCTGGAGCCCCTATGGGGCTACTACCGGCTCCAAGCCCGGATAAAAGAGGAGGGTTGGGCATAGGGTTGGTGACCCCATCCCGTAGAAAACTAACTCTAAAAAACGCTAACCAAAAATTTATTCATACCATTTAAACTCTGCCCCGGGAGTCAGAAGGTCTTCATTTAGAAGAGTTATGACGCCTCATGGTGAATGCCAATCTCCCTCAGAAGTCACAAGGACGATGCCCCTTCTGACAACCATAGCAACCATTTATTTAAGTCCATGGAATGCTCGTACAATGTAAAAAAGGCCCAGGACAGAGTGGGTCGGAGAATGCTGGTCGGTGGCCTATGCTCCATTGGGAGTAACAGGCGTAAGTAAGTAAGACGTATAGCAAGTCAGTAGGTCAACTGAATGCTTAAAATAAGAGAAACATAGAAATACAACAATACCGTTATCTACTCATTATACAATAGAGATATAAATAACCCTAAAAATAGTCTAGAGTATTCGTTCTGTTTCAACGCCTTCCCTTTTCTTGAAGAATTGTAAAGGGTCTTCACAAGGTCTTCGAATCCAATCTTATATGCCTAATAATCACTTAAAAGAACATCCATAATCAGATTATGATAAAAATCAAATTATTTCGAATTATTGACATTTTCCTCTAAGGAATATTCTAAGATTTTTTCGTAGTAAGATGGTTAAACTCCGGGCTATCTGGACATGCTTGACATTTAACCTCTGGTCATTGTGAGCTGTTCGTTTTCTGAAAACATTACACACTACCGTAGTACTTTGATTTTGGCATTTCCCAAAAGTAGTTAAGATATCATAATAGAAAATATGTTTAATTATGATTTCTCCCATAGTTCCTGATTTTCAATACCATTTGGTTATTGAACCATTCGAATGTGGACAATCATTCTGTTGTAATCAGCTTTCAACTGAGGTTTTCATAAAATCTCATTTAAAAACGTGGAATAACATAGTTTCAGTCTTTGAGTGCTCATACATTCGTGGTCGTTTATCTGTTTAGCGAAAGTTTGATAAATTGATAATTTTTTTCATTTGAGAGGATAATAATTACTAATTGTTCATTTTACTAGTTTATGTACTAACTTGTTACTTCTAGTGAATTACGTAGATCTAACAATAATAATTATTTACGCGAAATCAAATAGATTGATTGGATTAAATTCCGTGATTCAGTGGGAAATAATCAAGAGCATAAGACACTATAGTTAAGCAAAATCTTTTAGTTCGACGTGTTTTACAACCTTCCAGTGATTTACTCTAACTATCTTGAGATTTATGTTGTTACTGTAAGGCATTCTTCTAGTTTCTCGTGGTGCTTCTACTTATCCAACTTGCATGTATATGCCAATCGAATAAACAAACAAATTACTCCGCTTTTATCAGGTTTATTAGTTATATTTATGATTTAATCCGAGCTAATCAACTACGATGTGACAACTGTAGTCAATTCGAAACAAGCTATACGTCTTTCCAGTGCCTGGATTACTTAAATACTATGAGCAAGCACTATAAATTGAGATAAATTTCGTCTGTCAAATTATTTTACTACTATCTATCATACAACCTTGACGTTTTGTTGGAGGATCATTGATTGTTTGATTCATATGACGCTGGTGCATTCCCTTCATTTTAGCGAGTTTTGTCATCAAAAATAAAAGTAGATATTATTTCAGCTATTTCAAATACAGCCTAATGGGTATTTTTATTACAAAGAGATTGCTTAGGTTTTATCTTGATGAATATGTTTGAACCTTCAAAGACTCATTGTTCGTTGTTTGTTGAAAAATGACTTGAAGATAACTTCCAAATAAATGGATAGAAGATTACTTCGAGGATGATTTCATACTAACATTAATCAATTTTGATGATCAGCGATACAGTTCCTAATGCTATTGGCCAGAGTGTTGATATCCTATCAAACTGAAAATGACACTGAAACATCAACAATGAAGTAAATATTTGTTTGAATTAAGATTCTTAGATAACTATTTGGTGTTTGTATGTGAAGCATACTTAACTTTATCAAAAGCAAAGCCGATCAAGTCATATTACTTTGTAAGCGTATCGAAATACCCGACATATTTAAAAAACTTCAAAATAAGTAGAGGACGTAAAGCTTCACCTAGAGCCCTTCTAGGGTTGTTGCCGACTCAAGGGCAGATAAAGTAGAAGGGATAAGTGTTGGATTAGTGACTTCATCCCGTAAAAATAATCTACTAGAAAAAGACCCATTTAAAATCCGCTCAGGGATTTGAAGGGTCTTCATGTAGAAGAGTGAGGGCAGCTCATAATGAAAGCGGAGACTCATTGGAAGTCATGATGTCCCCTTTGACAACCAGAGCAACAATTAATATAGCGTATGGAATGTTCGAGGAACGTGAAAGACCGAAAAACTTATTCGAATAGCAGTAGAAATGAAAAAAAATACAACGCCACTTTGCTTAGAATAAGTGGAACCCATTAAACACAAGCTGAACAGCAAAAACTGGCTTCAGCAACAAATGCAAATAAAATTAAAACGGATTCTACCACAGTAAGGCTCAACATTCACGACGGGAAAAAAGAAGATTATGAGATATAGTTGCGAGCACCAACTAAACTAAGCTTGATGACTAAGCTATGGAAGAGATGAAAGCTTTCACCTTTCTGTGCTGTATCATTAGTACATAGTAAGGATCTAATGTAATTGTGGAAGCACAATTTATCGAAGCAAGATCAACATTCCTACAAATGAAGAACATATGGAACTCAAAACAACTGCCAACCAACATCAAAGTGAGAATCTTCAGTGCAAACAACAGTTCCACTGTACGGAGCTGAAACTAGGAGAACTACCACAACAATCATCAAAAGGGTGAAAGTATTTATAAATATTTGTCTACGTAAGATACTGAATACTCGTTGGCCGCAAACCACCAGCAACAACCTACTACGAAGGAACAAACCAGCTGAAGAAACAATTAGGACGAGAAACTGGAGCTGAATAAAATATACATTTCGGAAATTATCAAACTATATCATGAGAAATGCCCTAACTTAAGATCCTGAATGCAAAATACCCATGACACTGGGAATTGTAGACAGATGTTGTTATGAACTCTCTTAATACGACCCAGCTACTCTTATTGCTTAGTACTTTTAGACACTACTTCACTGGGCACGGTTCAACAGGGATGTAATTATATTTCAGATAAGGTTGAGTGGAAGTAGGGATCACAATGCGAAAAACGTTAGCATATCTATAATTTTTACAAAATAAGATTCTAGAGTCTTCTCCAAGTATCCGCTAGTGCTAATAAATAGCCAATCAGAGTGCCCCAACACGATTCTGAACGGAATATGCTTTAATTCAATCTATATCCCGCTAACAGACGTCAAAAGGATAAGTAGTAGTTGGCAACACCTAGAATTGAGAGTCCGAGATAGAATTGTTCAGGTATTCCTGGTATATGACCTATGCCCCATTAATGGTAACAGGTATATATATAAGAAAACGTAAGTTGACAAGGTACAAGCAGAAACTAAGAAAAAAAGATTTGAGGACATAAAAAATTAATGCACTTATTCCATTAAAACCAATCGTCACTCATGTCAATCAATCTTCATTTTTGATTTCAACTTGAAAATATACGTCATATGGTTCCCTATTTTTAAAAAAAAACTTAATCTGACTTGATCATTTAAAATAAATTGAGCATTGTGTAGATTGTTAATAATAAAAATAATATATTTGCAATATCCCAATGAGTAAAAAATTGAGTTTCATGACATTTCATGACTCAGTGTAAACCAATTCTTCATAGAGTAAATAAATGAAATTAACCTAAGTATGAAAAGTACAAAGGTACAAAGCAAGAATACTTGATACGATAAATCAAAACCAGATCTGACAAAGTCAGTATCATTTCATTTCGGTCAAGGCGACCTGTTTTGATTTATCACATCAAATATTCTTTCTTCGTACTGTTCATACTTGGGTTAATTTAATTTGTTTATTTCTTTTCGGAAGAAGTGGTTATCACTGAGTTACGAAATGTCAGAAAATTTGACTTTTCTGCTCATGGGGATATTACAAATATATTGATGTGGAGAGCCAATCGGAAGTAACAAAAGGTCGATCGATGGCAATCAGAATTGACTCAAAGGTCAAGTACATTTTATTGGAGTCAGTGGGTCGGTTTCCGAAGGATAGAGTGGTATATATATGAATGAGTATTTGTTCATTTCATTCGATGGTGTTGTTGGGATATTCAGGAAAATATCCCAGAAATTATTCTATTAAGTCTAATGCTATTCTTGGACTTAGAGATGGTATTATTTTCTTATTAGTCAGTACTTATTTCACGTGTCATTTTCCTACTGGTCAATATTGTACAATGTTATTTTCTATTTTATCGTACGATGTGGTCTGCTTGATTAGCATATAAACAGAGTGTGTTCGAAATATAATGATTCATATCTCAGAGGCTGTGACTTGTGTTCTGGACTCAACTGGCTGGGCTAGACAGGTAAGCGGGGCCAATCAGAACCCTAGGCCGTTCGATAACTTCGCTCTTCCCCAATCTGCTGCCGTCACAGTTATAGCAGGTGTAATACACTTTCTCACTCACTCTTGTGTTGTCACTCAAATAATCTTTTAAGGGGGTGGGTCAGCGCATATCTTACTGTGTATCAGTATCAGATTTGTGATACCGCACGTCACAACATGTTTTATTTTTAACTTAATTGTTGTTTAGCGTCAAGTTTACGTTTTGACAAATCATAAAATATACGTAACTAATCTTCTTTCACTCTTGCATGCACTTTTACCGATTAATACATTTCCCACCAAGTAACCTATATTGATCTTTGTTTGCCGGTGCATTACTGACCAGATTTAAAACCGTTTTGCCGTTAAGGTATGTATAGTATATACATACATACATCTGCGACTAATCCCTTCCGTCAGTAAGGGGCTGTGGAGATTGTTGAATTTCATTAAATTAATGAACCGATCTAAGACCACCATAAAAAACTTGGGAGCACTGAGCATTCTGAATCTGTGATTATTTATTTTATTTTATTTGAACACATAAATATTGGTACAAGAATGCGCCACACAAAACAATGAGAATTTAAGGGGAAGAAAAAAAAGAGAATAATAACGAAGAGATGGATGTAAGGTGGTGTAAAAATAATAATGGTAAAAATGGGGGAACGGAAAGGTACAATCAGAAGAAATCTTTCAGTTTAAGAAGACACAACCACTTTTTATGAAGAAAGTAAAAGAAGGTCACATCAGGATCGCCACTAGCTTCTATTCTGAGCCATATCTGATAACGTCTCCAGCTACTGTGTCGCACCATCTCTCGGACCCCAGCCAGGGAGTCATGAAGGACCAACATAAGCTAGTCCTTTGCAGCTTCCTTTCATCCCACAACACCATGTCATATACTGACCACCTCTCCGCTTTTTCCAACCAGTCCCAGAGTCGGCATATAATGCACGACGTGGAATTCTCTGGGACGACATTCGTAGAACATGTTCAAGCCACCGAAGTCGGTGTTTCAAGATGGTGACACCAATTGCATTATCGTCTCTGTGTCCAAACACACTATGCTGAACCTCTGCATTACTGACATGGTGTTGCCACTGGATGTCAGCAATCCTTCGGAGACAGCGATGATCGAACACAGAGAGTTGTCTAACACCCTCAACTCGGAGAGGCCAGGTTTCACGAGTATAGAGCAAAACTGCTCTCATCGACGCTTTGTCCACTAAAAATTAAGGTAAGATTGGCGCAGACCAAGGCATGGTCAGAGTCCAGATAGGTACTCCAAAAGGAGCGGCAATCTTGTACACAACCACGCCAGCAGTAGCTGATCGCAATGTTATCAATCTGATTCCAGGCTTGAGATGCAGAGAGAGGACGCCAGGTGGCACATCGGCGATGATTGTGCCGAAAGTTAGTGCTAGCCAGAAACAAGTTGTGGTCTGTTCACTGTTGCAGTAGACGGTCCCCGTTATCTGTCCTGCGACCAACAAGTCCCCATCGGCCACATAAACGACTCTGTTCTGTGCCTAGACGCCTGACCTGAGCATTCAAGTCTCCGGTCAGTAATACAATATCTGTCGGACGCACCTTCTGGAGAAGAACAGATAACTGGTGGTAAAACTCATCCTTGATTGCATCCGGGCTGCAATCTGTCGGGGCATAGTTGGAGTTGACGAAGCGATATCGTTTCTCACGCCGGTTTCTTCTCACTTTGATGGAACTTTCTAATCTTACTGCACATAACCGACTGTTAATGGGGATCCAATCAACTAGTGCTGCCTCAGCTCTAGCGCTTAGTGCGACACCAATGCCAGCAAGACCAAACAAAGATGCCACAGGGTCCCCGGATAAGCGCACGTAAAACAAGCTTTTCGAAGCGACAAATGAAGAGCGAATTCGTAGTACTTCACCAGAGTCTTGAATACGGGTCTCGGATAGACAACAAACATCAATATTAAGACTTTCCAAAGACATAGCCAGCCCTATCTGTTGTCCGACCTGCACTAGTGTTCGAACGTTGAAGGCAGCCAGTTTGAATGGTGCACATGGTTTCAGAAAAACTGCTTCAGTATTCGTATTGGGTGGTAGCATACAATTTTCAACCGGACAGTGACTCGAAAACGTTTCGATAGAGTCGAATTTCCACCAAAGACGAGCTGCCGTATAATTCGAAAAAATAAGTATAGACAGAGTAGGAATAAAAGAAAGTGAATAGTGTCGTAGTGAATAATAACAATAATAGTAATGATAATAATTTGAATCATTTGATTGTTATTCGAAGCGAGAAAAATAGTTTCCATAGATATAGATAGTTCATCATTTGCGTGTGGGCTGTGATACTGCCCGGGTGCCCAAACCGAAGCAGGTGGTTATCTTAGGGGGGCCACACCCCGAGCATTTGACCTAATGGTCCAACCCACAAGGCAGTGGAGCATCGTAAGGAGATGCAGTCCCATGGCATCCGGTGACCGAAAATTGGCTCATACGCCATTTGTTCCCACAGGATACTGGAGCCCATGTGCACCATTAGTTTGGGATTCGGTTAAAGCGCCGGACATTCGCGTGCGTGCCGGACTCGAAACAAGGATTTCAGCCCCTAACGCGAACGCTTAACCTTACTGGTGAATAGCTTCGAAAGGAAATTTCCTGAATTCTAATGAGAAGCTGTGACTAGTGGAGATAATCCATGTCAGATGTGAAGCAGTTACTCGCCCAAAACAATAGAAGATTGTCAAGCAGTTTCGTGGATTGAATGAGATTAGACATAAACAGCTTTGGATGTCAGCTCAGTGTTCTAGAGGTTAGGCTTTAGCTCACTGAACTGGTTTTGCGTTCGATTCCGCATGAGGGATCGTGGATGTGCATTGCTAAGAAATCCTATACTAGGACGAAAAAACCATTCAGTGCTTCCAGATTCTCAATGGTGGTCTTACTTATATCAACCCATATATTTCAATTTAATCCATTTGTTTCCAATTTTTCGTGCAAATGACTATGTACTTCCCCATCGATTTCTACTTCCTATTTGTTTTTTAGACAGGATATTTGTTTCTCGTTACTACAAGAATATTTTGCTACTATATTGATTCGTTTGAAAATTCTTGACTCTTTTCTGCAACCCCTAGAGTTTGGTAGGTTAAAATATTTATAATATTTAAATAATCCTCAGTTTGTTTGCTCAAAATTACTAATAAGGCTACAGATTTCTGAAACTATCTCGTATAATTAGACAATTTTCGCGTGTTAAAAAGCCGTACCTTAGATACTTCACGAAAACAGTAATAGACTGTTTTTTATTTAACAAAATGTTTGGTAAGGATTTATAACGATTAGTTACGAATAGTGTTAAAAGTAACGTTTGTCTGTATGTGAATTGCAAATAGTATGTTTTTGTTCATGTAACTGAACTGGATTTTTATTTAGCTTTTTGTGTACCCATTGTTACATACCATGTATTAGCCCCACCATTAATAATCTTAACATCCATTAGTTGATGTTCATAATAAGCTGAAAATATCAGTTCGGTGGTTTTGACGATGATATGTTTGTTAGTCGCATTTTTCGTAACTGAACTAAATTAATGGCAAATACAACTTGTGGATTGTTAATCTATGTAGACACAGTTCACGTAATGTATTGTTTTTGCTTGTTCAACAAATAAAAGTTTTCAGGTTGTTTTCTTTCAAATTAATTATAAAACACTGTATAGCATCACAAAATATACGTGAACGTTCCCTAGTTAATATTTAGTAATTATTTATTCACTAGTAACTAATTTCTAAAGGTAGTTCCGGATTTATAGTGTGAAGCCGTGATCAGTGGATTGCAACTACATAGAGTATGAGATAGTCACTCGCCAAGTACATTGAAAGATGTTCACAGATTATTACGAGTTAATTGAATTTAAACATGTAAACCATTGGATACCGACTCAGTAGTCAAAAATTTAAGGTCGCACGCGCAAGACTGAAGGTCTTAGACTCTACTTCAGTGGGAGGGGTAGTGGATGGTCATTGCTACAGAGTCCCATGCCAGGAGGAAGCTGTTGGATAATACCTTGTTATACATTGTTCATGTACTCAGTTTAGTTTTTTTAGACTGCCTTCAGATCTAAACTTCAGTGCATGATAAATGAGTAAAGGACAGTTTAAAGTTGGCTTGGTTTCTGTCAAATGTTACTTATGTTATTACTGAATTATGAGTGATATTTCTGTGAATATATTCTGATATAAATGACCGATTTTTAAGTGGCTGCTTGAAATTTTAGTCTTCCAAAAATCTGTTTCATTCGTGTTTTAAATAATTTTCTTTTCTTTTTTCTAGCAGTAATCTTACTAAACTCTTCTTACTGTTACATTGACAGTTTTCACTTTTATTCACAAAATGATTCATCATCGGTCGAGATTAATTCGCATTAGTTATTAAATTTAAGGTGCGATTATGACCTCGTCAATAGTAATGTTTTTTTTGTTAACGTATCTCAATAGTTAAGTACGGGTTCGCAAACTTATTTACCATCTAAACTTATGATGGTTGGGTATACTACCCGATCATACAAATTGAAATAGATGTAGCTAAGTTTGAAATTGCATTTCGAGAAATATAAAGCAGATTTCTAAAGTACTGATTTTGAACTTCA
The DNA here is from genome assembly GCA_944470205.2 of Schistosoma margrebowiei. Taxonomy (NCBI): domain Eukaryota; kingdom Metazoa; phylum Platyhelminthes; class Trematoda; order Strigeidida; family Schistosomatidae; genus Schistosoma; species Schistosoma margrebowiei. The sequence goes on along the minus strand of OX104028.1, from coordinate 71,887,433 downwards.
TTTAATGCTATTTGGTTAACATTATTGATTGGATCCATCTACAAATCCATTTTCATTCTTGAGACCTTCAAACTGTAGTTTTATTATCCGTCTTTGTCTTGATTTTTTTAGAGACGACTTGGGAACCGTGGGTACATTTCTGTTCGTCTTCATATCAAAATGAAGTAAGAAGCAGTTGAAATATAAATAATTTAGTCTATCCTTTTTGATTAACATATTGGACTGAAGACTGAATGTTTCGTCTACAGCCAGTAATAATTATTAAAATATTTATTTAGAATTTCTATTGCTTGTAAATATAGTCTCTAGCATTACTATAGACACACGTTTCCATGATAACGTGTGGTATTCAGCTGGTTATTTTGAAACTTAAACAATCAGTTTTTAAGGAAGTGTACATCTAACTTTTAAGAAATTATCCACTTTTAAATATTCTTGTTATACAAGATTGAAAATATACTTTTTCCCGTCACATAAGCCAATAGCATCTTTTCATTAAAGTGACCAGTGGAGCTAATCTGTGTTGGGTAGAGACAGGTATCTACCTCAGTACAATGGAAGTTGGTCGCGCAATTTCGTGGATTGGTTGATGTTAGACACTAACACCATTGGATGCCGGCTCAGTGGTCTAATGGTTAAGTGCTCAGGCGCGAAGCCAGTAGGTCCTGGGTTCGAACCCCGCTCGCGGGATCGTGGATGCGCACTGCTGAGGAGTCCCATACTAGGACGAAACGGCCGTCCAGTGCTTCCAGGTTTCCAACGGTAATCTAACATCAATTGATTCATGATCTCAACCAAAAACTTAACAATCTCCACAACCCCCATACTGATGAAAAATTATCATGGTGCATGCTACATAACAATAATAATAATAATAATAATAATAATAATAATAATAATAATAATAATAATAATAATAATAATAACTCGAGAGACAAATAAATGTTGCTATAATTAAGTTATTTAATCAGCATCATTACAATGTTTGTAGATCGTCTAGTTTGGTTTTTCAGTTAACACTCAAAGTTTCTTGTCCAAGACAACTAATTTTTAACTCGAAATTGTCTGTTTAGAATCCTACAATGTCATGGAGTTTGATACCAAATAACAATACAAATGTTACTAATTCCGGTTCAGTTTATCCTATCAAATCATTCCAAACTGAAGATATTCAAGTAAGTCAACTTATTTCCTGTCTGCATATTTTATCTATTTTCTTTTCTTCTAGATGCAAGTGTTTTTACTTCAGTATTGATGTGTTGAAAAAGTTTTCAAATTTTTACATTTAGTTGAGCTTTTACAATAAATTTGTTATTTTCACATCAGTTTTTTTAAAATTTATACCAGAACAGCCATTCAGATCCATCATGCCTTTTGGCCTGCTAATTATCCCGTAACAAAATCGCCAATCAGAACACCGATTCATACGACATTCGCCCTGTGCCAAACCGATGACGCGTTAACCAGTACAGGCAACCTAGAGTCAACTCTGAGTCTTTATTGGTTATTCTTGCCTTGCAGGCCCGTTGAGTCCAGAACACAATCTCAGCTTCCACTGTATGAATCATGTATTTCAGACATACTCAGTTTATATACAAGCAAATTAGACCGGACCACACACTACAAAATAGAAAATAACTACTACATAAGATCAAGCCGAAAAGTGAATGTGAATGTGAGAGGCTGTAACCAATAAATCGAGAATAAGTTGAGAATGGTAAATCGTGTCACAATAGCCATTAGATCAACTGAAGGGAATACGAATATATATATAATCATAGTCCAGAAACAATTCCTAGAAGTTACCATTCGTTTGTTCTTCGTTAGGATATAACAAGATCAATGAGAAATAAGATTTAAATAGTTTCCTAATTTTTCAAAGTATTTGAGAAAAAGATATTGTTTTGAAGGTCAAACATCAGGAATGAAGTTCTAGTAGAAGACAATAATATTGGTGCATACTATTCAACAACAATAGCTGTGTGCTTATGTTTTGTAATCTTAGAAGTAGAGGAATATCATAACTGCCTAATGCATCTACGGTGGTGTCATAAATAAGATTCTAAAGGAACTAGTAATTCAGCAAATAAATCAATTAATGTATAAAGTCTGTTTGATATCATATACCGAGATAATATGTCTGTGTAAATAATTTTCCTCTCACCAAGTAGTCAACCTTCCAGTGGATATGTGAATTCTGTTCTTATGTTATGAGTTAAAATAAATTCATAATGTCATATGATATTTAAAGCATAAGTGTGTTACTTACAGATACGTATTCATTTAGACAAAATACTAAATTAATTCAGTTTTACATGAAACTATCCTCTTCAATTGTAGTCGACTTCTTTATCGAATAAATTTCTTTTGCTATCATAAATGTACACTAATATGTTATATTAATGAGAGTATCTAGAAAATTTATTTTTTCACAAGTACTAAAGTATCATGGTACTGAAAATCCACAACCGTTGCGGCTACCTTGATGTGGTGGCTCGGCTTGCCTATCGTGGTGAATCGATCGGGCTATACGGACTGCAACAATCGTTCCTCAAGGTCCTACCATGCCAGGCATGTCGGTTAAAGAACGATAAGATTAAAAACAGCAAATCCAAGGTCCAAGTGCGAAGTCGTAATATTGACTGTACAGAGCTGTGACGGTAGTAATGTTTTCTCCTCAGACAACCAGCATAACAGTGATGCTGCCTTCTCACAAAGGAAGGGTGGGGTAAGAAATGATCGACCCCAAAACTCAAACCTTGCCGTACCCCATGGATACCCGTCTCCGGTGATAAGGTCTCAACGATCAATATCACTGTATTCATAATCGATTTTCCTCTTCAGTTCCTATTATTCCTCCTGCCTCGACATTTAGGTTGGTATTTTGCTATTCCGGCTCAGCGAACAGATAATGATGATCGTCTGCTGCCACTGTGCTTAGACAATCGTCTCTTTTCAGCAAGCACCAATTTCAAGCATAAGGAGAGACATCGTCTAACATGGCGAATCTCTGTACCAGACTAGCGATGGACTCAAATAGACCATATTGCAATCAGCCATCGTTGGAGAGGGTCGGTAGAAGATTGTACCTGCTTGAACTCCGACCATGTCCTAATACGGGCACCCATCTGCTTGCACCTCATTGGACTCAGAAAAGCCACATCAAGAAGATCCATTAGAGTAGAACTCAGTGACGAGAAAGCCAAAGGTAAACTCTCGAAACAACTGAACTTACATTTATGCAATTTTGAAAATGAAACTAATCCAGATGTTGCTTGGAAACATATACGAGGAGCTGTGGAAACAGCAGCCACATCCATCAGTGATTTGAACCAAAACGTTACGAGAAACCTGTGGTTACTGCTACACTTTTGTACTAATAGACTCGTAAACTCATCCCATCTGGCTCCGAACACGATGACGAGCGAAAACAAGAATCAGATCTAGGTTAACGAAACGTCTAAGTAATGATCGTGAGCAGTGGTGGTCAACGAAGGCAAAGGAGATGAAAAAGGTAGTAGCTGTAGATAGCACCAGTTAGCTTTCCAGACTAATAGACGAAACCGAAATGAGAAAGTGTGAGACAATCTCAGCAAAGACGACACTTATCTGCTCTCCACCCAGACGTTAAGAACGATGGGCGACAGAGTAAGTATTTTAGCTGGCCTTTACCTACTCTGCAGCTACCCAAAAAACCAGAGTGAGACATTGAAATACGCCCCCGAATCCAATTGAAGATAAAAAGCTATAGCTAATCTGAAGAGCAGCTGGTCGAGATAGACTAACTTCAGATGTCTTTAAGTATGGTGGTCCAATTTTAGCGATTAGGTTGCTTATATTTTAGCCCAAATCTGGGAACAGGGCGTAATCTCATCTGATTGGCCTCAATCACTGATCGTCCCAATATGTAAAAAGGGGTCAAAGTCATCCGGTGTTAACCATAGAGGAATCAGTCTGACCAATATGGCATCCAAAATACTAGCCTCAATAATTATCGGTCGCCTAATAAGGACTTGTGAACTGCAAACATGAGAAAGTTAGGTTGGCTTCAGACCTGGTAGTAGATCCATCTATCACATATTCACCATTCGTCAGGTTTTAGAACACAGGCATGCTAATCACCAATGGTTGGAGACTCTGGGTGACATGGTTCAGAATCGATCACAATTAATTAGGTGTATACACTCTTTGTCTTCCCTTAAACCGTGAAATAAAAATTGCTGAATACCTTCATTTCTACGAACTAATTCTTTCTCCCTGTATTGTATCCTTATATCCAATATTTCTTTTATATATTACTACCATTGAGATAACTACTTCTATCTATTTGGTGTTCATCGTGTTGTGGCAGTTATGTATGGTAACTTTGACCTATGCATATATGTGCATAATCCTTTGTTGTAGATGACTGACTGTATTATACATAAGAAATGATAAATGAGAATTAAGAGATAATTAGGGTAGATGATTCTTATTAGTACTTCTCAAAATGAATTATAATCTTAATAATTTCAGTCTCGATAAAAAGAGTTGTCTTTTTGGTAGAACTTTATTATTTCTTTCAAATCTTTTGGATGCATTATTCATGAATCATTGTTGTTACATTTCATATTGCATAGTCACTATTGTCTCTTCCATTATTAATTAAAAGAAAACCCTTTTTTATTCTAAAGTAACTTTGTATCACAAATTACAGGGAAAGAAAGCTTGAAATACATTGATTTGAAAAAAAATAAGCCAATCAATTAAATAGTCATTCATGTGAAAATATTTGTTCATAATTCATTTAATTCAATACAAGGTACAGCAATTATTTTAGTTTGATTACCAATCCACGAAGCTCGAACACTGTACTTGAAATTAGCGAATCCTACACAAGCTGACCCATGTTCACCTTGACTTGTAAGAGCGACTAAAGCTCCATACCATTTTTTTGGCTAAGCAATATAAATAATTCAACTTTAGTACAGTACTTTGAGTTATGTAGATCAATTATTATCAAATAAGTATCATGGATTTGTAAATATATCAATAGTAGAATAAATCAGTTTTACCATCAATATTTACGTAACTGAATAGATTTCCATCTATTTAATATAATAATGGTTCCAATCACACAACGAATGAAACAATTTCTTGTTGTAATTATTTGCAATTGTTCATAACGACTTATTATTCCTAATCTACTAACAAAGTGATAGTCAGTCGAAAAAGTTAAATGCTAGCTAGTAATCAGTGTGTTACGTTCTGGTTCTCGATGTTAATCAGCACCCCCAAATTTACGATTTTTGCTTCAAGTTAGGCGATCCATTGACGTAAAAACGCTGGACTAAATTCTGATTTTAAAAAAAGCATACTGATCAAACATTTTTACATCTTTATGTTACGTTACACGGACATGCTTGTCAGTGACTCATACTGATTGTTTTACTGGGCAGGAAAATAAACTTTAATTCTGTAGGTTGAAAGGTCCTACGGCATTGTTCAGTTTAACTTGTACCCTGAAAAAGCATATTGTTGCCAATGACTATTTATTCGACGTTACTGTGGTGTTTGAATGAACCAATAATAATGCTTGATTTTGAATTCTAAATACAGCACATTCGTTTGTGCTTATCTAGTACTTCTTGATCCGATTACGTTATTTCTGGGATTCTTAATTCATACTATAATTCAAATACTCCTAATCATCATAGTTACGTTGTGCTGTTCATATCTATTAGGAATCATTATCCGAGGTAATAACACTAAATGGTACATAGATTTTCAATCTCATTATTCCAATTCAACTTTATTGAAGAGATTCATTGATAGTAAACAAAAAGGTACAAAGAGGCACCAAATACATATGCGCCACACAAATCTCATTCGATATGTGTGGGGGATGTGATACTGCCCGGGTGCCCAAACCGAAGCAGGTGGTTTTCTTAGGGGGCCACACCCCGAGCCTTCGACCTGAAGGTCTGATCCACAAGGCAGTGGAGCATCGTAAGGAGATGCAGTCCCATGGAAGCCGGTGACCAACAATTGGTTCATTCGCCATTTGTTCCCGCAGGATACTGGAGCCCATGTGCATCATTGGTTTGGAATCCGGTTAAAGCACCGGACATTCGCTTTTTGTCCTCTCATTTTCGTAAACAACACCCCCGCCACGAGAAGGCAGTGAGTAGGACTTCCCTGGCAGAGGCTATATACGCGTGGCCGTGTGAGAGTATTTCGAGAGGGAGAGCGGGCTCTCCCCACTCTCGGCCGTACCAGGGCATTTGGTAGTAAACTGATTGCCCTTTATTTGTACTTATCAAATTTGTAAGGATGGTCTCGAACTAACCCAATTTAGGAATAGAGAATGATGTGGTTTACCATATTAATTGATTTTCCCTATTTGGAGATATCCATTATTTCCAAGGACTTGATCTCTGATACAATCCCTATATGAATACAAAAAGCTCCAGCTTTTCTTCAGATAATGCTGAATATGGTCCTGGAAAAATATTTGAGTTCAAATAGAAATATGAGCACATCACTCGATATTTATTTCGGTCATAGTGCACTTCTGCAAAGCAATCGTTGAAGGTGTAAGCCATGTATATGTAAGTTGCTTGATCCAAAAAGTTCAAGCATGCCATTCATGTGAAGTGGAAGATGATAGAGATGTGCGCCGATTTTCAAGGCAGTTGATCGAATCATTCGATAAGGTTATGTTCTTGGAACTGCAGGCAAAAGTAAGATATATACCACACATATCGCTTCTCCAACTACTCTTACTTGTGTTACTGCCTGGAGCAATGTAAATTTGGGAAAGTACATGGTCGAACTTACATAGTTATGATTCAAATTCATAAATCTTTGCGTTATTTCCATCTAGTCTTTTAGGGAATCGCAAGGTACTAAAATCGGGCCGTTGAGATTTAGTTATCGGAAACCACAAATCAATTAGTCAAAATCAACATAGGGCTTGGGATCAGTTTGGGTTCACGCAGATTGTTGTAAGACATCAGTATAACAAAAAATCAGCAAAACAGCCCAAGTAATAAGTCAAAAAGACAGCTTTGGAAAATAAAATTCGGAAAGAAGGGACGATTTTGAGGAATAAAAAGTACCAAATAATATTGAATCGCAGGATTAAGGCAAATATCACAGTCGATTCTAAGTTATGTTACATAAAATGCCAATTTTCTTTGAAATTACCGAGTCACAATGAAAATAATGATTACTTGACTGAAAATTACAATCTAAGACACGTACGATCACCAAGATCATTTATGTTGAAACGTCAGTATAACCACGTCATATAGTGACTTAATTGATTAAAGCCTGCAAATTCTTAAGACTATTGCATACGTTTGAAAAGGGATTTTATACAGAAATGACTGATCACATTAAATTTTAGTAGAAGCTTCATATTAAAGTAAATAAGTACCATACCGATCTCACGCTTTGCAAAGCTCTTTTACAAGCTTCATTTGGACCAATTCCTTGACGAAGGTAGTCAACGACTTGAAAACTCAATAGGTAGCGCATCATAAGATCTCCATCACCAGTAGCAACAGCACCACCAATCTTAACAAATTCAAAATACAATACAATTATTATATATAATGGATAAAAAGTTTATCGAATTTTGAGGTTATTAGGCTTCAAACAAACTAACAATTAATGACAGCTGTAACACGTCTTGTAAATAAGATACTAGATATTACAACCAATTTTGTATTTGTAATTCTTTGTTGATAAACTAAAAGTCTCATTTTTATTATGACTTTTTATACATTAAAATTTGTAATGATAATGTTAAATTCCATTAACTAAGGCTTTATTCATAAGTTAACTAAGCGAGTGTTCTCTCAATTTGACGTTGATTAGTTGAAATAATTTTTAATGGATTTAGATATTTTCACAGTTGAAGTAACAAACTTATGTTAGCTAGACTTCGATTGAATAGTGCTGGTTATTTCATCCTCAGATACCTAACGAAACTGTTTGAAATCTATTTGTAAGGAAGAGTTATTTCGTTCACAAACATAAACTTTAGGATGGGGCCAGATGTTGATTAAAGCTTAAAGATTAATTGGCTTTCATCAAGTACGCCGTTACGTTTCAAAGTGTTTCCGCAAATATTGGAGTCTATAGAAAATCATGGTACACTAAATATTCGTTAATAACAAAAAAAGAGTATATTAGATATTAGCGATCATCAAGCGAAAAATTACGCTCAAACTCTAAGATTGTTATATTGACTGTTTACAGTGACATAAAAGCTTATACCAACATGTTGTTTTTTGTGGTGATTTTCATCCTCAAAGAAATGGACATTCTACCATTATAAAGTAGATAAGTTCTGAATAAAACACCGAAGTTTAAACACCTAATATTCAGTGACCTAAACTATGTTAATAGAGTTAATCTTTCATAAACCAAAATTATTGATTTTATCAGAGATACAAGTCAATCCATTAAAAAGGTTTAATGAAAATAAAACTTTATGGATACATTATTCACGACGTAACCACCAGCTCCAGGAATAGGTGAATCTCCAACACGTCCAGGAATTTTATATGTTGACCCACTGGTTGATGTACCGACAGCCATTGAACCATAAGCATCCAAAGCAATCACACCAATTGTATCATGATTATTGATATCTAATTTGTTGACACGTTGATCACTCGATTCAAGCAAATTAACATCTAAATTGTTAGAGAAATAATGTTATTGGAAAATTATTATTTAATAACAACTCTATTCATTATCAACTTTGCCTGTATTGTTATCGTAATCCTATTTGTCTGATAGTAAATAGTCTACGTTCGGACGTTTTTATATAACTTATTTTGAATGATGGATTTAAATCTAGATTGATTTAGTCGTTAGATAGTACTGTTTTTACTTTTTCCTATGTAGATCAATAGGTAACATAATAGATCATTCAGCCTTGAACAAATGGTTCAGAGATTTGAGCCTTTCCTTCAACTGCTTTAGTTCCGACTCTTGTATAATGAGTAGTCCCTAAATAAATTGTTCAGCTTAAAACCCACTGCACAGATGCATACTTGAAATTTGAGTCGCAATAACCAACTTTTTCACTAAATATATAACGTTCTAGTTGAATCAGTTTACAGTGAATAATGTGTACAATTTCAATCAACCTAATTTTATTCTATTCAAAAATAATTTTATTTAAAGTATTATTATGCTGAGTAAAATCATTTCTTACCGTAAATTGTCTATAATAAAGAATACCTAGTTAGTATTTAAATAATATACAGGTTTCCATAACTTTCTCTGCAAAATCTCAATCTTTAGATATTCAACCTGCAAAAATCTTATTACATAATTTTAAAGAGAGCAAAAACAGACCTTTGAACAGAATAACATGAGTTCATTTTATTTCGTTAGGTCCACATCATTTACTTACAGCCTGTATTATTTTACAATTATCATAAAAGTTAACACACTTATGCCAGAACAGCATTTTGAATCTAAATATATATCGTCATGTTGGAATGACGATCGGAATAAAGTTTATATAATTGAAAAGAATAAAGTCGTGCCAATTAATATAACGTGAGAGAGAATATTCCAAAACATTCAAATAGTAAGTAAAGTTCATAGGGTAAAAGAAATCAGTTGATTATGTAATAGAACAACTGAATACGAGTTAATAGTGATTAAGGATAACGAGTTAAGATCAGTCAATTAAAAAATAAAGTTATGAATTTCAAAAAAAAAATTGGAAATGGTAAAATCAAAATCGAAAAAAGCTGTAACAATGACGTAATAAAATGACAGTAATTTTGTAATGATAAGAATATTTCTTCAATTTCTTTCTGAAAAATAGAAATACGGTCTGAGACATTGGATTGTTATGGCTTCAGTAGATTTAAAAAGATTAGAGTTTAAATGTCAATGGATTATCTTGAAAGATTTTAATGTGACAACTTGATTTCCCGTGTCAAAGAGATGTTTGGTAATAGCATCACTGAGAGTAGTAGAATTTTCTGAAGTAATCACTTCGCCTTTATGATGCTAGTAATTTTTATGCTCTGATATCATTCCCTAGTTTAGTGTTACCAAAAATAGTTAATGAAAATATTGGTGAGGGACTATGTCTTTTACGTATAAAATCCTGTGAAATACTGTAAATATTGACAAGAAAGTTTTAATATCTAATAATGATTGTATTTGATCTTAATCATGGTCAACATTATTAATGATAACTAACTTCACCTCAACAAGTTAGGAACAAAGCAAAATAAACCTTTATATTGCAAACCATACAATCAGTCAGACAGTTTATTAGACGGAATACTGAATAGTAATCCGTATATATAATATTAGTACAGAGAATATTTAAAATCGTAATTGATGCTTATATTACTTGAAAAAATTTAGTATTGCAGATGTGTTTACCAAGTATATAAATTATACACTACCAACATCTTTTTATTAAAGGTGACGGAACCATTAACTTCAAAACCTAAGTATGGAATTAGAAAAACGAGATATGAATCTAGATGAAACTAATAAACTAAACGAAAACATTACGTATCTGTTTCAGCATATTTTTATTGATAGATATCTCATTGAAACAATGTACCTATGTTAAATATCAAAGAGCGTTAAGGTCCCATAGTCACCTTAAGTCGCTCCATTCCGACGTTATAGTATAGACCAGCCAAAATGACACAACTGTATGTACAATTTGGCGAGAAAATCACAGCTAGTTTATAGATAGACATTTGATTTAGTACGGAAATAATTATTGTCAGTTTATTTCAAAATCTTAATCATTTGTATTAGTACTTACCAGAAACGTTCCGTCTATATGGTCCACATGATATTTTAGGATCTGGAATCCAATTTGATGATTTACGAAAATTTGGTTGGCAATTATTGTTTTTCCATTTTAGCCATAAATCATGTGATTTAGGCGTATCTAACGAAGTTGGTTTATATCCTCTTGACTTTGCGAATTCTGCTGCAAGTGGCCCAACAAGTAATGTATGTTTGGTGCTTAATAAGACATCACGTGCCACTTGGGATGCTTGTCGAATATCAGGCATTGATGCTACCGCACCAGCCTACAAAAATGTAGTTTTCAAAGAAAAATCTCAGATAATTTCTAAAATATCATTGATATAACCCGAGAATTTTCTGTAACTGAAACAAAGTAAGCGCGTTCTCGCCACGAAACAATACATTCAAAAACTGTAAAAAAATCTTTTGATAGACTGAACCAAGATAACGAAATAGTACAGTATAAACATACTTATATTTAGTAGATCAGACAAATTTTGTGTATTATTCATTCCTATTCAGATTCACATGATTACATAATAGATGAAAGAATATTAGTTTGTCTTCTTCGTATCAATATATTTACATACACTTGTCCAAGTCCGACTCACTATGTTATTTTGTAATTCTATGTGCTAACCAAGTTTACTGAATTCCACATCAACTAGTAATTTCCTATGATTTTGGGTAAATGCTTCTTTTAATATATATATATATATATATATATATATATATATATATATATATATATATATATATATATATATATATATATATATATATATATATAGCAGTGAAGTCCATGTTTCGTCCTACCTGGAACTCGTCAGCTGGATATACCTGCATCATAGAGTTGATATTCACTTTGGGACTCTAACCCAGCACCTTTAGCTTCAAACGCCACAGCGTTATCCACTTAGCTACTGAGTCCTGATAGCCATCCGCTTGAGTGATGGGATGAAGTTATATTCACTTGGTGTTGTTTACTTTTATCTTCCCATTGTTATTTAGGACTGCAATTTGGTGTTCATCTTCGATGACAATGAGGTGTGACAACTCGGATCGATGCATATATGTTTCTGGCCCTACGCTGTAGCTGACTGACTGAATTTAGTCAAAAAATTATGCTGACGAATACATATAAGTCTATTGTGCATTTTAAAGGTTAGTTCATTTTAATAATAGTTGGTTTGAATAATCGTCTTTTGATGGCTCATTTTTAAAGTCTACTTCGCAAAATAAATATACTTGATTGTCATATATAAAACTTTAGTAAATGCCTACCTCCATTGTTTTACCATCCATCACCATTGCGTCTAATAAAGTGTGTCCGTTTTCATCAGGTGAACAACCATAACCGACACTTTCAATATCTGGATCATCTTCTGCATTTGTACATGCAGCAACGACAGCATCTATTGATGAACCACATATTTTGGAATTCGATGGACTAAGGATATTCCATCCAGCATCGGTTGCATTTGAAAATGGCCATGTGTTCACTATTATGATAGGTGACTGATGTTCACAACTGAAAACTATGATCACTGTTAACAATAAAGTTAAGAAATGTAAGATTGGACAAACAATCGGCATAAGTCCAAAGTTCACTTAATAAAAATGAACTTAATTAGTTACTGAACAGCTTTATTTACATAACATATAAACAAACATAACCAACTCGGTTTTAGCAAATCAGTGACGAGAAAGTTCAGTTACAGTATTTATTAATATTGAAATTGACATATTCACAAGTAAGCGAACAACAGTTGATTGGATATTCAAGTAATATATACTTTGATACATGTATTATTATCGATTCAGATTAGTTACTGCCTATTTTAATGACTGTTCTTATTCAATAAATTAGCACAGATTATTGTTAGGCCTTGGATATGAAATATCCAACTGATTAAGATGGGAGTTTACTTCATTACTTTTGTAAAGTCTCTTCACTATGTCTAAATAGTTATTATAACAAACTGAACGAACAATCCTATATAGAAAGTCTTGGATATCTACCATAAAAATTAAATTATTCAACTGCACTCATTATACCAAATAACTTGTCAATCCGAATAATTTTACAGTTTTGGAATATTACGTTAATCTTATTGACTTAACAACAAGTGTATTCTTACAAAGCAAATATTCTTACAGATCAGATCACACTCAGAACTCCGAGATTTTGAAATTAACTAATTAACTCCTAAATAATTGAATTTATTTTTGTCGACTAGTTTTTTTTAATTATCGGGTCCCTGTTACAGTGTTGCTACTGTCATATGTCATGAATACTATCATCATCGTAAAAAAAATTTGGAAGAAACAAATAAAAGGAAATTTTGTTGAATAAATCACTGACTTGATATTGATTTTCGGACAAATTTCTCTGTACTAAACTAAGTAGGTACACTTAATGTGTGAACTTTAAATGTGATTTTCTGAGATATTAATAAATGTTACTATAGATTCTCATCTATGATAACCTTTGTTCATTCATTTTCTGCTTTATTGTAGCAATCAACTATTTGTACTAATATTATGGACAGAATATAGAAAATTACAGAATCTGGAGATTTATTCGTTTACTGTCTATATATGGCAGGGGGTAAATTTCACATTGCTATTCATCTGAGTGTATCGTAGCCAGTAATTAAGGTTATGTTTTCGTTTATCTAATCACTCACTTGTGGATATTTTGAGATAATTGGAGACATCACTTGCTAAGTAGCGATTTTTCTTCCATCATGACTGAATGTGCTATACTTGACACGTCCGTCGCCAAGTTAAAACATCTAAACTATGACCTAGGAGTTAAAGGAGGAATTAAAACGCTTAGTGATGAAAGCCTTGAATCTTCGAAAGTCACGAAGAAGATGCCCTTTTAACAAACACACAAGTTCGAATGGACGACACCAGGTATGAAGATATCATGAGACGACATGGACTAACTAGAAGAAACGGACGAGAATGATGAGAAACTTGCAAATCTATGTGCATCCACCAAATTGGTTATAGGTAGTACAACATTCCCACACAGACACATGCACAAAGCTACATGGATCTCACTCGACCACACTACAAAGAACTAGATCGGGGTGACTAAAACACTTCAGAAAGACAATGGAAGACGTGAGAACCAAGAGAGAAGTTGACATAGCTTCAGATCACCACCTGGCTGTGGCTAAGATGGAACTGAAGCTAAAGAAGCACCGGACAACTTGATAAGCAGCATTCAAAAGGCTTCATACAGCCTTACTTCGAAATACAAGCTCGATGAATTCAAGATAACTCTCAGCAATAATTTTCGAGCCTTGGAAGAATTACTCGACGAATGCGAAACTACTATGGAAAACAACAGGAAAGGGATCAAAGAAGCATTGACTTTAACGTGTCAGGGGGTTCTGGGCCACAACAAGCACCATCATAAAGAATAGGTCTGCATTGAAACCTTGAGCGTCAGGAAAGGTTTTCAACAATGCGTTGCTGAACCACATGAAAGATTTTGGTAGACGTCCAAATTCGAGATCAACAAGCTGGATTCCGTAAGAATCGGTCGTGCACAGACCAAATCATTACCATAACCATCATCAAAATGGTAGAAGTATTTATCAACAATTGTTTACGCAAGATACTGATAACGTCAGCAACAGTCCGCTATGGGAGAGAACAAACCAGCTTCCAGCTGAGGAGGAAATTAGAAAAAGGCGTTTGAAGTGGATAGGGCACACATTGAAGAAATCATCAAACTGCACCGTGAAGCAAGTGCTAACTTGGAATTATGAAGGGAAAGGAAGAAGGTCAATGAGCACACTACGTCAAAAATCAGAAGCAGACATGAAAAGAATAAATAGCAACTGGAAAGGATTTCCCAGGACAGGGTTGGATGGAGAGTGCTGGTAGGCGGCTTACGCTCCTTCATGAGGGGTGACAGGCATAAGTAAGTAATAATAAATTTTTGTATATCTCATATCAATCAAATGTCAGCAACCCAGTTAGCAGTGTTACAAATTGAGTTAATAATGAAACCAAATATTTTTAAGGTAGAGAAATTGGGTGATTTTTATGTTCAAAATTATGATCGGACAAATAAGTTGAAACAGTTTACAAAAAACTTGCAACACAATTAGAAAAGCAGTTTGGTAAATTAGTTATTAATATTAGTTATGTAAGAAGAAATATATGATGCATGTGAACACAAGAGACTTGCATTTTATAGAATCACCCTTAACGTAAATAAATAGGCCTTATTGTGGTCACATTTAGTTAACGATAACACAAGTGATTACAACCAAATGTATTGGATAACAGTATTACAGGATCGTTTAGAAAAATCTGAGAAACATACAGTAATACTTCATTTGCAAAATATCCATCAATTATCTCAAACCTTGTTGTCCCTTCGTCTCCATACTGATCACTCTCGTTGTCTTCTCTTCGATTTCCTCAACCTTCTGCCGCCAGGCATTACACTTTTGACTGGTGATGAATATTACTTATATCTGTTGACATCAGTAGCCCACACTACAACACCTAAGTCTATGTACTAAATAATTGTTTTTTCCGCTAACTAAATTTGTATTAATTTGAAGTTATTTATTCACTGAGGAAGTGACCTACACTAGTGGCAAAGCATCATATCTCCAATATTCTACTGATTGGAATGATTCAGATCTTCTCATAATTTATAAAGCGATAAGTTGTACAATGAGAAATAGAAAAATATGCAATTAACTGAATCTATAATATTTGAAAAAGCCTCTTGTTCCCATTTTTATTAACGTGACATTAATGAAAATGATTGATATTTTCTGTTTTAGGTACGATATAACACATTATATACTATATGCCTACAATATTTTCCTCTTTTTTGAGTATATATAAATTATTTAATGATATTATACAGCAATCTAAAATAAACTATGTGTTATAACCCTCGGTTTTACTTCGTCTAATGTTATAACGGTTGGGTTTCCACGTATGGGACGTTAGTTTACCTTAAACGACTATCTACACTAGATTCCCTCTCAGTGTCTATTCTACAGGACGTCAACACAACTCAGATCAAGAACACATGATTAGCTTGATCACAACGTTAATGTATTTCCACACCAAAATCCGACACAACCCAACAATAATGAACAATCAATAGTATGTGAGTCGTAATAATAATAAGGATAAGGAAATATACAACTCATCTGACACCTGTCAGACCATCTGCATGTCTGACTAGGCAGACAACCAATCATTATCATTCTCACCTACACATCAATGTGTTTGATGAAATCCTACATAATTATTAAAATTAAAACGAGTAAATAGAAATCATCAATATATTTTGTGTAGTGGCACTTCCTATTTAGTTTATCTGCTTCAAGAAGTTCAATGTATACTTTCATCTTAGCAGACTTCCAGTCATGCCATTAATAAGCTTGACCTCAAACAAGCAAGATATCCAGCTACATGTTAAAATCATTGTTACGTGGCTGTGGATAAGTATATATAGTTCCCAATATAGCCGTATATTTGTTTACTTTGAGTAGTATAAATAATATTATAAGAAATCCAGTCTTGTGAATCGATTTGATTGGACAGTTTTCGTCTTAGTTGTTGACATCTATCCATGGATTCCGGCAAATATAATAGAGAATAGACCTGTGTTATCTCTTTACATAATGACAATATATATTTCTTCGTTAATAGTTGTGAAAATTTTGGTTTGTTAAACTTTGTTTGGAAAAAACTGATCAGGCTTAAGATTAGTTGACTCGAATGTAAATGATGATTCAGAAATCAGTCAGTGACGTAAATACAATTCTTCATATATCAGACACAAACACTTCAAATCTATAAACACCAAAGTTGATATAATTTTCCCGATTTTTCTATCAAATACTGCCTCATTTTTAAATGTCAAGCATTACGCGCTTAACAGACGGTGTTGACTAATTCCATACTCATGCTCATCGTTGTACTTAAAATCTTAACATTTCCCTTAATGTGTCGCTATTGTCCTCTACAAAGATTTAATAAATTGCGATTAGCTAACTAGTCGGAACTGTAAACAAGCATCGATACATTTTGTCTTATTTTTTGGGAAAAGCAATTATCAGGTGTTCATACTTTGCGATTTTGTAGTTAAATTCAACAACCATGATTCTAATAAGTGCTCATGTAGAATTCTTCACCTACTACAGATGTTAAATGCTCCGAAACACATCTGACGAGACATCTCGGAAAATGACAACCCTATGACTGAAATGTTACGATAGAAGAAATGATCAGTAGGTATACAAATACGCCGATGACCCGTACGTTCAGACTGTAATTTTAAATAGAGCAAGAACAAAGATTGGTGCAGAATAATATGAATTCATTTTATTTCGTTAGGTTCTCATCAGCTGCTTACATCCTAAATTATTTGAAATTCAAATTATTACAGATATTGACATATTTATACATAAGAGTGTGAATAAGGATCAATACATGTGTATGATGATGTAGAAAATATTCAGATAGAGTTAATGAGCTCATAAAATGTTTAATTCGAATAAATAAATAAAGTTAGAGAGGGAAAGTTCTGGAACATTGAAATAGTGATTAGAACTCATGAAAATAGATTAATAGTAATAAAGAAAATATGAATTAAAACCAATCATTTATGTATGATGTAATTTAAACTTCAGAAAGAGTTGGAAGATGGGGAATGACGTAATAAATAAATAAATAGGAGTAAATGAATAGAAAGGGTGGGGATTATTGTTACCAGGGTAAAGAAAGATTTATTACTGTCTCTTTTTGTATGCATAGATCTGGTTTCTTTTGATGTAACATCTTTGTTTACAAAAATACCACTTCTTGAAACCATAGACATAATTTGTCAACATTCTGACATCCTACCTCTACCAGTACCAGAATTCAAACGACTATTACTCATTTGTACAAAAGATGTTCAGTTCCAGTTCAACGATATCAAATACAAACAAACTGACGGTGTAGCGATGGGAAGTCCGTTAGGTCCTGTCCTAGCAGATATTTTCATGGCTAACCTCGAAAAAACCAAACTCAAACGAGCGATTGATGAAATGACGTATTATTCGAGGTATGTTGATGATACCTTCATCGTATGTAATAATAAACAACATGCAATAAATCTGCTAGAGTTTTTCAACAAAGCACATCCGAATATCCATTTCACTATGGAACATGAAAAAGAAAACAAGTTCCATTTTCTCGATATCGCGATGAAAAGAAGAAAAGATGGTACGATTCAACGTTCAGTTTATAAGAAAGACACATGGAATGGTAGTTATCTTAATTTCAATAGCTTTTGTCCAATCAGTTACAAAAAAGCACTGGTCAAAACACTGTTTCACAGAACAGAAAGAATTTGTACTTCCGATACACTAGAAGAGGAAGTTATGAATGTTAAAAAATGTTTAAAGAATAATGGATACCCACTGAAATTTATTGAAAAATACGGCAAATGTGAAGATAAAAAACCGAAAGAAATTACAGCAAATAAAAAGCCTATTTTTATTCAACTTCAATTCAAAGGTGACGACATCACAGGATTAATCAATATGAGACTAAAAACTGCACTGACGAGAACTTATCCTGCAGCAAAATTGATTGTCCTGTCTAAAACAACATGTTCTTTGACACAATCAAAGGTCGACAGGTATCCCTTTCATGTTACCACCAATTGTGTATACAAATTTACATGTACCTGCCAAAGCAGTTACATTGGTAGAACAGAAAGGAGAGCCTACGTCCGATTCAAAGAACATATTCCGAAAAGTTTACGGTTAAATGGATTTAACGCATTCAGCAGTGCTATCGCAAGACATCTCCTTGATACAGGACATGAAGTTGATATACTGAAGTCCTTCAAGGTGATCAACAAACAATCAAACTCTAACCTTTTGAAATTCGCTGAAGCGATAGCAATCAAACGTTTAAAACCAGATCTATGCATACAAAAAGAGACAGTAATAAATCTTTCTTTACCCTGGTAACAATAATCCCCACCCTTTCTATTCATTTACTCCTATTTATTTATTTATTACGTCATTCCCCATCTTCCAACTCTTTCTGAAGTTTAAATTACATCATACATAAATGATTGGTTTTAATTCATATTTTCTTTATTACTATTAATCTATTTTCATGAGTTCTAATCACTATTTCAATGTTCCAGAACTTTCCCTCTCTAACTTTATTTATTTATTCGAATTAAACATTTTATGAGCTCATTAACTCTATCTGAATATTTTCTACATCATCATACACATGTATTGATCCTTATTCACACTCTTA
This sequence comes from Schistosoma margrebowiei, assembly GCA_944470205.2. Classification (NCBI taxonomy): domain Eukaryota; kingdom Metazoa; phylum Platyhelminthes; class Trematoda; order Strigeidida; family Schistosomatidae; genus Schistosoma; species Schistosoma margrebowiei. The sequence continues at coordinate 71,868,314 of OX104028.1, read as the reverse complement.
TGTATAAATATGTCAATATCTGTAATAATTTGAATTTCAAATAATTTAGGATGTAAGCAGCTGATGAGAACCTAACGAAATAAAATGAATTCATATTATTCTGCACCAATCTTTGTTCTTGCTCTATTTAAGATAATAAAGGGAACTATGTGTATCAGACTGTAATTGTTATATTCTTCAAGTATATTAGAATGGTTAGTTTTGCTATCACAGGGTTTAAGAACAGACTATATGAAACTAGTTACAAGCTTCCAAAAAATATTGTACTCTTTATAAGGAAGTGTGCTGACGATTAAAAAGTGAAGAGAAAGACAACTTTGTAAGACAAATAGTTATTCTTTATTCAAAAAAGACACCACCGAAACGCCGGACACGAACAGAATCACTAGCTAATCGTTTGCAGTTAGGTTGTGGATAATGATTCAATGTATATCGTTCGATTGTCTATTTCCCTTTTATGGGTATGTAATACCACTGACGTTAAACAAATTGTGAGTCGATATTTTGATTATTATTAGTACGTTCTGAAAACTACATTAAGCGTTAACTTTAAATATACCTTTCTGCAGCGAGAAAATATGACGGGACCCACCACTAGTTGACAAAAAACAGTAAGTGTCAGCTTTTTATCAAAAATTTATGCTTTTATGTACAAACACACTGAAAAAGTGGAACTAACGTACAAAAACGATAGGATGGAATGAATACTTGTTGGACTATACTCTGTATTTACAAACCAGCATAAAAATTGCAGACAATGAAAATCAAGTCTATTTCTTTATGTAATGTAAACTGTCTCTTCTGCGCGTCGTTTTTTCGCAGCCAGTATACCTGGCTTTGTTTGAGCATCCGGATGATTGGCAAGTTCGTGAGGACACGTTGACACAGGAGATTGAATTAATAATTGTTTTAGATCATAAAATACAGGAGCATCTTCTTTCGTAAGTAGTGAGATTGCAATACCAGATTTACCAGCACGTCCAGTACGCCCAATACGATGTACATATTCTAAGCAGAGAAACACGCAATGTAAAACATACTAATCATTAAATAAAGTTATGCTGAGTTCATGTAAATAATCGCACAAATATTTCAATTAGGGGCTTAGATATATTTACATGAATGAGCAAGAAATATGTGTCCAAAAGTCACATAAGTGTATTGGACAGTAAATTTGAGGTCATACATACTGTCAACAATAATTCGAGAAAGAAGAGGGACGAAACTAACCAGGTCATTGAGACATGTAACACGAAGTTTTTCTAAGAAGACAAAGCTATGGTGTCATCATAAATATCAAAGTTACTTCACTCAGATTATAAGGATCCCTGAATGACAGTTGTGTTGGGATTAAAGCCCACCATTCAAAATAACTGAAGATGTGATATCTCTAAAGAATGTTTAGCTTATGCTTGTACCATAACACCCTTTGATACAATATGCAGAAGAGTTTCTATACAATGTCTTGACACCAAAAGAATGATAAAATGTATCTCAGACTTTGAAGAGTTATATGACTTTACAATTGAAAGTTAAGACAACTAATTAATTTAAATACCACTATTATATCGAGTGCAGAATGTATCTAAGTAAATGCCACCAGATGCCCTGGTACGACCGCGAGTAGAGAGACTGCTCTCCCTCTTAAAATGCTCTCACATGGCCACGCGTATACGGCCACTGCCAGGGAAGTCCTACAGACTGCCTTTTCGAGCCAAGGGGTATTTCTACAAAAGTTAGAGGACGAAAAGCGGACCTCTGGTGCTTTAGCCAGGTTGGTGGATACGGTAGACCCATATAGGGGGCTGGAAAGCCCTGATTTCAAACCAATGGTGCATGTGCGCTCCAGGATCCTGAGGAAACAAAAAGCGTATGAACCTATTGTTGGTCAACGACTACCATGAGACTGCATTTCCTTACGTCGCTCCACTGCCTTGTACATTAGACCTTTAGGTCAAAGGCTCGAAGAATAGCCCCTTGAGAAAACCAGCCCTCACACAAACTAGATGACTTTTGTGCCACATGTATATTTGATGTTTCTTTGTATGAATGTCTATGTTTAAACAAATAAATAATCTAAGTAAATAGCGAAAGACTTATTAGCTTACCATCAATAGTTTTAGACATGTCATAGTTTATAACCATTGACACATCTTTGATATCAATACCACGACCGGCAACATCAGTTGCAACTAAGATCTCCTTTTGACCAGACTTTAAACTTGCCAAGGCATATTCTCTTTGTTCCTGTCCTTTGCCACCATGTAGAACAACAGCACTGTATCCAAGTTTTTCTAGTCCTTTAGCAAGTACATCTGCGCCTTTTTTCTGATTGACAAAAATGATTACAGGTGGATCAAGTCCTGCAGCAAGTATTTCTAATAGTTTTCTCCTGCAAAAATGAAATTTAAGTCAGTTTGATGTTAAAGCGTTCGTGGATAAAGCTCTAGATTTAGTAACAAACTAAAAAACTCAAGTCTTAGGCCTACAAGAACTTGTAGTTTAAGATACTTAGTTTCTAAAAAAATGATTTGTAATAACTCACTTTTGAATGAAAAAGTAGATCTAAGGAAACGCATAAAGACATCGGGAATCCGTTAATAAGAAATGTTCAGAAGCTATTTCTCCCAGTTCATAAACATCAAAAGGTAAGTTCATAATATATGATACTTTTCACAACTTCATATATTGGTATACTTTTGTCTAAGTATTGTTTCTTCAGATACAAACGCACAAGAGGTGATAAAATCTTCACGAAGTGGTCGATACGCTCAACAACTCCATTCCCTACCATAAGTTCACGCAGAACAATCCTGAAGCAACATTTAGTATTTTAATGGAGACAGAAAATACATATGTACCATTAATCGATTAGGACACCACTTTTCTTTCAGTAAATCGAAATACAGGTATCGAGCTCATTAACAAATTATGTCAACAGGACAATAGATGTTAAAATGAAAGTTCCCGTCTTCAGCACTCATTACAGATATGGAGACAATGAAGTCGTGAAGATCAATATACTTGTTATTGATAAAGTTACTAGTTTTATTGCATTCAATAAAAAGATTGAACCTGTCTTTGGCCTAGCAGTCAGTTCTCCACAAGAATTATCGACATGACTAAAATCGTTTCTTATAAATCAGAGCGATCACAACATATCAAGATTAAATTTTCAATAAATACGGTTTCATAAGTGCCAGCTGAAATTTATCAATTGTACTAATGATTCGCGACACTACCGAAAACCAATGTAGAAAACAAACAATGATAATCTGGAGCATGTTAGTAAAAGTGGTGTCAAATTTGTTAGTCTTGGAATATTTAAATTTATAACCAAAAGGAAATCGACTTAGCTATAAACATTTGATTATTATCAGTATGAAAAAACTACCTCTTCTCTTGTTCTGAAACCATATAAACAATCTGTTCCACTCGTTCTGTGGGTTTACCAGCACTTCCAATATACACCATTGCAGGTCGCCTTAAATAGGAACGAGCAAGACGTTCAACTGCTGGAGGCATGGTGGCTGTGAACATGACAGTCTGACGATACTTATGTTTTGTTGCGAAATTGCTTAATAGCTTCGAATCATCCTCAGCATCTTCATTATCAGGTTTTTCATTTGTAACTGGTAAATATGTGAGAATATTGTTGACTTCAGGTTCGAAACCCATATCAATCATTTTATCAGCCTGTTAATTTAAAAACGTCAGAAATAAATATAATTCATAAACATTTACAATCAGATGGCGAAGGCACATATCATGGTATGTCGATTTATAAAAATGATTTAATCTAACACCAACGATTAAGAACACTGAATTGACCCCGACAGTTTAGATGAAATTACCGGGTTTTTTCTATATAATTTGTCAAAATCAACCAGTCAGTCAGTCAGCTACAACGTAGGACCAGGCACATATGTGCATCGATCCAGGTTGACATACCTCATTTACACAGCAAGATGAACACCGGATTCATAGGAGTGATTAGGTCAATGGTATTAATATATAGGAGAAAGATTGCATATAAGGATACAGTACCGGAATATAGAATTAGTACGTAGAAAGAAAGATATGAGGCGATTTTAAACTCTTAGTTTAAGGGAAGACAGAATGTGTATATACCCATACCATTGTGATAGATTCTGAGCCATGTCACCAAGAGTCTCCAACCATCGGTTACGAAAGTCACGCGGACCCCAACCAAGTAGTCTGCATCTACCAACATGGCTCAGACTAGAGGTTAGTGGCTTCAGGCACTGATGCCACGTTTTGGTTTGTTGCTTTTAGTCTTACCGCTCTTCAACCGACCTTTCTGACGTGGTAGGACCTTGAGGAACAGTTGTTCCTGTCGGTATAGCTCGGTTGCTTCATCACGATAGGCAAGCCCGAACACCACGTCAAGGTAGCAACAACGGTCGGGTCGAAATCAACCTCATTGTTCTGAAATCCTTAAAACAAAAGCGAAGGTTTTCTGTTAGATAAAACCTGAAAACTGTGTAGCTAGTACCTGTGCATTTCATTTATTATTACTGTTTTACCATCTTATACGCAATTGTGTTGAAAACGACTTAACAGATTACAAATAGGTTTCCACATAATAACATCCAAATTGCTAAAACGCTAACAAGCATAAAGTTAACAATTGATAACTCTGTAAACGAAAAACAAAATCCGAGGTAATGAAACCGATGAAGGATTACAAATTAAACATGCAATTTATCATCACAAAATACCACTTTATTTCTAACTAGGACTGTACGTCCTCTAGAGTGACTACCGGTCACTAGACCTGGTAAAAGAGAAGGGTTGTGCATGGGGTCAGCAACTCTATCTCATAGAAAACAATCTTGCCAAAAACGCTAACCAGTATAAACAATTTAAACCATTTATGCTCGGCCATCCAAGTTTAAGTAAGAATTTTGACACCTCTTGTTGAAAACCCAGATCCTTCGGAGGTCACGAGGCCAATGCCTTTTCTTACAACCAGAACAACAATTAACGTAGGCAAATGGAATGTCTGACTAATATGCGAGACAGGAAGAACCAATCAAATAGCTGTGGGAATGAGGAGATACAGCTGAGCGGTGATCGGAATCAATGAAACCCATTAAACCCAAGCTGGACAGCAAACGTTGGGTACGCGAGAGATGCTATTGTACTCTGGTCACAAAGAAAAACATGTTTCGCACACACAAACAGTTGCACTGATGCTGTCCAAAGAAGCACGAAGAGCACTCATAAAATGAGAATCTCATGAATACAGGATCATACAGCATCATTCAAAACAAAGGAGGAAATTACGACGAATATTACTGAACATTATGACCACACCAATTATAGCAATGACGATTATAAAGATCGGTTCTACAGAAGGCTGCAATCGATCGAGAAGAAGCACACAGCAAAGAACCTGAACATTCTGATGAGAGACTTAAATGTTAGTCGGAATGGACGACACCAGGTATGAAGATATCATGAGACGACATGGACTAACTAGAAGAAACGGACGAGAATGATGAGAAACTTGCAAATCTATGTGCATCCACCAAATTGGTTATAGGTAGTACAACATTCCCACACAGACACATGCACAAAGCTACATGGATCTCACTCGACCACACTACAAAGAACTAGATCGGGGTGACTAAAACACTTCAGAAAGACAATGGAAGACGTGAGAACCAAGAGAGAAGTTGACATAGCTTCAGATCACCACCTGGCTGTGGCTAAGATGGAACTGAAGCTAAAGAAGCACCGGACAACTTGATAAGCAGCATTAAAAAGGCTTCATACAGCCTTACTTCGAAATACAAGCTCGATGAATTCAAGACAACTCTCAGCAATAATTTTCGAGCCTTGGAAGAATTACTCGACGAATGCGAAACTACTATGGAAAACAACAGGAAAGGGATCAAAGAAGCATTGACTTTAACGTGTCAGGGGGTTCTGGGCCACAACAAGCACCATCATAAAGAATAGGTCTGCATTGAAACCTTGAGCGTCAGGAAAGGTTTTCAACAATGCGTTGCTGAACCACATGAAAGATTTTGGTAGACGTCCAAATTCGAGATCAACAAGCTGGATTCCGTAAGAATCGGTCGTGCACAGACCAAATCATTACCATAACCATCATCAAAATGGTAGAAGTATTTATCAACAATTGTTTACGCAAGATACTGATAACGTCAGCAACAGCCCGCTATGGGAGAGAACAAACCAGCTTCCAGCTGAGGAGGAAATTAGAAAAAGGCGTTTGAAGTGGATAGGGCACACATTGAAGAAATCATCAAACTGCACCGTGAAGCAAATGCTAACTTGGAATTATGAAGGGAAAGGAAGAAGGTCAATGAGCACACTACGTCAAAAATCAGAAGCAGACATGAAAAGAATAAATAGCAACTGGAAAGGATTTCCCAGGACAGGGTTGGATGGAGAGTGCTGGTAGGCGGCTTACGCTCCTTCATGAGGGGTGACAGGCGTAAGTTAGCTTAACATCTACTAGACAATTATTGAATAACAAAAAAGCCAAAAATTGTCCGACTTTGAATATTCTAAAATATCAGTACTTACTTCATCCAAAACGATGTAAGTACATTGGTTGAGTACCATATACCGGTTTTCTAGGACATCATTTAAACGGCCAGGAGTACCAATAACTATTTCGGCGCCCATTCGGAGCTTTAATGCTTGATCTTCACGCGAGAGGCCACCAATTAACGAAACAGTTTTGATCCCCAGTGGTCGACCGAATTTCACTGTTTCTTCCTCAATTTGCTGTGCCAACTCTCTAGTAGGAGCCATAATAATAGCATATGGTCCTTGCTCTGTGTCCTTTTAATAACTGATTAAAAAGGAGCTTAAGTTACCTCAAGTCTCTCCAGTTTTGGAAGTCGCTGAATCCAATTCAACAAGGGTATAAGGAAAGCTGCTGTTTTCCCTGAACCTGTTTCTGCAACACCAATAATATCACGGTTTTGCAGACCTATTGGTATTGCTTGGCGTTGAATTGGTGTTGGTTCAGGATAACCAACCTAAAGGGAATATGAAACTGGGCTAACATCTATACCTTTTTAATTACATCCTTAAGTTCATCAGCAACATTCATTTCCGCCCAAGACCTGAGGGGGTTTGGAATGTTACCTCCCTTGGTAGATATATTAAAATCTTCGCGAAAGATTCGCCAGTCACGTTCAGTCATCTGATCAAGGGCTTTTTCTGTCCAGTGCCTGTCATCCCATTTCTGCTTAGCTTCACGCTTTGCGACACCACTTAGACGTTTCCTAAATCATAAGAAAAACCAAATGATCAGTTACTTTTCTTGAACTTTCTGGGTGTCAGAACGGCGGCTTTCTAACAGCTTTGAGTAAAAGCGTCCAATTTCTTTTTTTTGTTGCTGATAATTGTGAGGAATGTAAACACTTCATTACCTTAATATCAATACCACCAATATGTCCACGGCCAAAAAACTGGATTTGATGCTTTTCTTTGTAAAGTGGGTTGTAATCCTGGCTAGTATCATCGGCGACATCCCAGTCAAATACAAATTTCCTCTCATTAAGTCGCCTCGGTCGACGCTTAGTCAGACGCTTCTGACCCAAGTAGCGCTCTTTGATAGCTTGTTCTTCTTGTGAAATGTTTACTTTATCACCTGAACCTTCTTCTTGAGCTGCTCGTTTGCCAGTATTTCTAAAGTTTCTATGCTGCCTCATTCTTTCTTGAAAATCTTCTGCGCGTCTCTTTCGTTCCAGATCTAAAAGCTTAAGAGTAGATAAGCGTGTAACCTTTAGCCCCTTCAAGATATTCGGTCTGTTTTTTGAAGGCCTCCATCTGTTTTTCACGTTGAGCTTGAACTTCAGCTTGTCTTCTTTGGATGGCTTGCTGAATACGCTCCTCCTTAGATATAAATTTCGGTTTGATTAATTCTGCCTCTTCCGCCTTCCTTTTTAAAATCAGCTCCTCCAGAGAGATAGGGACGCGTTTTGGAACATATGGGGCGTCATCAATTTCTTTTTTGGGACTTCCGAGATCTTCTACCTTTGCTTCATTCACAGGTGGCTGAACAACATCACCATTATTAAGAGAACTAAAGGTAAGTAAGATTAACGAAGAGTACCATTTCTCCTTGTTGTCATGCCTATGTTTCTTCTTTTTCTTCTTATGCTTCTTTTCCTTCTTAGCCTTTTTTTCTTTCTTCTTGTGCTTTTTTACTTCAGTTTCTTTATCTAGCTTTTCTTCCTTTTTTAAATCACTGAAGAAATTTTAGGTCAACGATATTAGTGCTCACTTTTCATTTTTGAACTTGCATCCCTCCTCATCGCTGAGATCTACATCAAGCTCCCCTTCTTCAAGATTGATATCACCGTTGTCCATTAGGTTACTGTAGCTTCGACGACAAATCGTTCACTTAATTTTTCAATGAATCAATTGGTGTACAGTTATTAGGATACTAATTCTATTAATATGTTGAAATTCTTGCAATAGATATTCCTATTAACAACTAGTTTCTCTGACATTTATTCATTCATTAGGCTGATATCATAGGACAAACGAGTTTGTTTGCAAAGTCTTCGGTTTTCATTAATGAGGATAGTAGGTTGGTGATCCTGTGTTAATCTTGACAGATTGCCCTCTGGTGAAGGTCCAGCTTTTCCTTGAAGATATTGACTGATGACGCTGATACCACTTATTCGGGAAAGGCGTTTCAGTCATTGACTACTCAACGAGAAAAATGGGACCCCAATTTAAGGTTAATAGATCGTAATTTGTGAAACTTTGTAGTGACTCACACTTATCACGAGAACACGACTGGTTTAATAAAAACAATTGATATTATAACCAACTGTACCAGTGCTTGTTTTAATGTGCTTTTGTTTGACTGTGCTAATGACAGCTTCCATTCTTATTCACACACTTTGATTATAACTTCGCGCGAATTCGGTTACGTTCTGTAACCAAGCTTGTATCCTGGCACGATCTTGATATCCTTTCGATGCCACGAGATCGCCAGCTAATAAACCTCAATTTGGTCCATTAATTGCCTTCTGATATTTGGCTTCACGGGGGATTTTATGGAGTCATTTGGCACGAGCGACAGTTTCACGTCCAGATCAGCAGACCACGCCGCCCTTGACTTCGGATGAGATCGGAGGCTCATACGACGCGAACGCGACTACCGTCTCACGTTCCGGTCGCCGAGTACGGTTGCCCGTACGCTTCAGCGAATAGTCGCACCGTCAACAACCGATACGGTGTAGAACTATTCCTATACTAGACGCATGCTACACTCTTCTCTTTTTTGATTTTCTCTTTGTTTCCTGAGCCCACGCCTTCGACCATTTCCGTTTGGTTCCGTCGACTTCAGTCAACTTTGGCGAAAGCTGGCCTGATCACCTTCGCTTTTGTCAACGTACTCAGTCGATATTTTCATTTTGAATGTTTGGCATACGCTTGGTCTCGAAATTGGTCGTTATGGTCGCTTCTGGTTCATCGGCTCAACGTGGTTCCGTCCTACGTCTGCAGCGTTTCTGGTCCGGATTCCTACGAATGCAATCTTCATATTCTGGATACAAACCACTCGTGTAGCATGCCAACTAAAGCAACAAGTACAGCACATCGCTCCTGGTATCGTTCTCCGAAAACGACCTTCGTTGGCAACTCGACGATCAACGATCGCTTTCCTGTTCGCCAATTCGTTCGTCCTACAATCGCTCGTCAGCCGATCAGTCCCACGATTTAAACCGCTCTTTGTCGAAAGTGTAAAACCTTTCTAGCGGGGGCTCCTGTAGTGACTCACATTTATCACGAGAACACGACTGGTTTAATAAAAACAATTATTATTATAACCAACTGTACCAGTGCTTGTTTTAATGCGCTTTTATTTGACTGTGCTAATGACATCTTCCATTCTTATTCACACACTTTGATTATAACTTCGCGCGAATTCGGTTACGTTCTGTAACCAAGCTTGTATCCTGGCACGATCTTGATATCCTTTCGATGCCACGAGATCGCCAGCTAATAAACCTCAATTTGGTCCATTAATTGCCTTCTGATATTTGGCTTCACGGGGGATTTTATGGAGTCATTTGGCACGAGCTTCTTGGTAGCGGTGTTCATAGTGCAACTCGGCTCGATGCCAGGCTACACCTCGGAGTTTATTAGTGCTGGGGTGAGCAGAAAGTTAATACATATTAACATTCAAATCATAAATAAAGATACAGAATGCCATATAAGGTCACACTGTATCTTACGATACGACAAGTTGAAATGTTTAGGTGTTTTAAACGCTCATTGTAAGGGAGTTTAGGAAGATGTTTGACTGATTTCGTTCCCACACGCTGAACACTCTCAAGCGAGTAAGTATACTTTGCCAGACGGGCGCTAGTTGCTTGGACACAGTGCTCAAAATGTGGTCTTACATGTGTGGGATATAAAATTCGAAGCATATTCTCATCAAAAGATTTGAGCGCTCGGCGAAGTGACCATAACGCACGAAAACCTTTTACAGCGGCTGTGTTGTAATGCGTAGTTGTTTTTAAGTCATGACTTAAGTCATTATGTTCTTGAACGCATGGAAGATGTTTACCATCAATAGTAAAATTTTAACTATTACCGTGACCGATGTGCATTAGCACACTATTCCTAGAATTGATTTCTATGCCCCAACATCGAGCCCATCTAACTAAATCATCGAAGTCAGCTTGGAGATCCAAATGATCAGCTTAACTATTCTATATGTTATATCATTGAATACCAAATCTCGACTATTGTTTGCAAGAAAATGTTAAAAGGTATATAGTACTGTTGCAATTAATCGTTGGACCAATGTCTTATGACGACTGTCCACCATATATTTCAAACATGGATTAAGTTAAGAAGGACAAAGTTCAGTATATTTTTATAAATCATGCTTCTTTTGCGGTATACAAGCCCTCAAATAAATTGTTCAGTAAGTCTTAGAAATTGATGTTGGTCTCATTAGTCTTACTGGACGCACCCTACTTGAAGGTGCCTGGTCATGTATTCACACCAGATCGCGAGTGGGTACGCTGAGCTACGAATACCTATCAACTACCATACAACATAGACCAAATGCTCCATGATACATCAATGGCTTTAATGATATATCTTTGGACTCATTCATTTCTTAGTTCTGGTTTGGCCTAGTTGGTATGTTTCGAGCATAAAGGTCTCACAAGTAGAAGTGTTTTTGAACTTCAAGTAAACGTTACCTCATTACTTCAATCTGTCTTGACCTTTTGCGAATATATCACCTCTTAATATTCAGGATTACAAGTTAGTGTTTGCCTCGTGATGCAGTTTGGTGATTTCCGCAATGTATATCCCACCCACCTCTAACGTCTTTTCCTGATTCTCTCTTCAGTTAGAAGCTCGCTTGTTCCCTCGCACAGCAGGCTATTACTGATGACATTAAACCAAAGGACATTGTCTTGTTTTGACAACCGTTTACGAATACCTTTACTTTTTAATGATAGTTGTAGTTCACCAAGTTCCAGTAAAGCTGTCTTAAGTTTTACGTTAAACATTCTGACTTTGATATTGGTTGCTGCTACACTGTTTGTAATGGCCTGCATTTGTTGATGTGTGTGGAGTAGAAAGGCTATGTCATCTGCGAAGTCCAAATCACGTAGCTACATGCAAGCTGTCCATTGTACTCCGTGTTCCTTCTGGGATCTGGGGGTCCTTGTTATCCAGTCAACCACCAGAAGAAAGAGGAAGGGTGAGAGTAAGCAGCCTGACAATGTCTGATAACAGTCCTAACTTGGAATGCATCTGTCAGGTGTCTTCTATGCACGACTTTGCAGTGTAGTCCGCTGTATGAATTCCGTGTGGTGTTTACGATCTTCTCAGGTACACCGTAGTGACGAAAAATTTTCCATAACGTTCTCCTATTCACACTCATACTTTCTCATAATCAATGAACTTGATGTATAGTCATGAGTCTCGTTCAAATGATTGTTCGACAATGATCCGTAGTGTCATGATTTGGTCTGTGCACGACGGATTCTTACGGAATCCAGCTTGTTGATCTCGAATTTGGACGTCTACCAAAATCTTTCATGTGGTTCAGCAACGCACTGTTGAAAACCTTTCCTGACGCTCAGGGTTTCAATGGAGACCTATTCTTTATGATGGTGCTTGTTGTGGCCCAGAACCCCCTGACACGTTAAAGTCAATGCTTCTTTGATCCCTTTCCTGTTGTTTTCCATAGTAGTTTCGCATTCTTCGAGTAATTCTTCCAAGGCTCGAAAATTATTGCTGAGAGTTATCTTGAATTCATCGAGCTTGTATCTCGAAGTAAGGCTGTATGAAGCCTTTTTAATGCTGCTTATCAAGTTGTCCGGTGCTTCTTTAGCTTCAGTTCCATCTTAGCCACAGCCAGGTGGTGATCTGAAGCTATGTCAACTTCTCTCTTGGTTCTCACGTCTTCCATTGTCTTTCTGAAGTGTTTTAGTCACCCCGATCTAGTTCTTTGTAGTGTGGTCGAGTGAGATCCATGTAGCTTTGTGCATGTGTCTGTGTGGGAATGTTGTACTACCTATAACCAATTTGGTGGATGCACATAGATTTGCAAGTTCCTCATCATTCTCGTCCGTTTCTTCTAGTTAGTCCATGTCGTCTCATGATATCTTCATACCTGGTGTCGTCCATTCCGACTAACATTTAAGTCTCTCATCAGAATGTTCAGGTTCTTTGCTGTGTGCTTCTTCTCGATCGATTGCAGCCTTCTGTAGAACCGATCTTTATAATCGTCATTGCTATAATTGGTGTGGGCATAATGTTGAGTAATATTCGTCGTAATTTCCTCCTTTGTTTTGAATGATGCTTTGATGATCCTGTATTCATGAGATTCTCATTTTATGAGTGCTCTTCGTGCTTCTTTGGACAGCATCAGTGCAACTGCTTGTGTGTGCGAACCATGTTTTTCTTTGTGACCAGAGTACAACAGCATCTCTCGCGTACCCAACGTTTGCTGACCTGCTTAGGTTTACTCTTAGTATTGTTTTAACTTTTCCACGTACAATCCAATATATCATAGATTGAATTTATGTTTCGCGTTGTGAGCTAATCGAAAATTACTTGGTCTTCGTTATCGAACGTATGTGACCTAGTTTTACTATTGGTTTCCCTATCTAGTCCGTATTTATTCCAACTTGTACTTCATAAATTACTGACTCTTACCACGTGTTACGTATGCCTGAACACCGATTACCACGACGTGCAATGCTATCCGGTATTAGAAATGGTTGGAAGAAAGTTAGGGGCGGCCAAACTAAAACGTTGCATCAGTGCTTGAAGTCACTAACTTCTAGTCTGAGCCATGTTGGTAGATGCAAAATACTTGGTTGGGGTCCGCGTGACTTTCGTAACCGATGGTTGGAGACTCTTGGTGACATGGCTCAGAATCGATCACAATGGCGTCGGTGTATACACTCCCTGTCTTCCCTAAAACTATGAGATTAAAATCGCTTCATATCTTTCTTTCTACGAACCAATTCTTTCTGCTTGTACTATATCTCTATATGCAATCTTTCTCTTATATATTACCACCTTTTACCTAACCACTGTTATGAATCCGGTGTTCATCTTGTTGTGTTGATGCGGTATGGCAACCTGGACTGATGCACATATGTGCCTGGTCCTACGTTGTAGCTGGCTGACTGACTCTTACCACTTGGTCACAGACCGCATTGTAGACGACAGTCAAGTACACCTTGCTTCCTGATGTAAATCCAACAACTCAGGTGATTGAACATTGTTTTTTTTTTAAGTAAAGCCGCATGAGACGAACGATTAGAAAGGAAAAGCGTCTGCATATTACCGAGGATATGAGAACAGTCAAAATAGTGTAACTATGATGGATAAAGAATGAATCAATTCAAGATGAGATTAATATAAAATAATGAAGGTGAATGGACATAGTAATTGCAACAATCTACGGTGTATGATGTAAAGGAGAATGGAAGTGAAAGCTAGCGCACAAATTTGTTCCGTACAAATAGACTAGTATTCACATAATATTTTAGACAGTTTGTCAATCAAAAATAGATAGTCATTCAATTAAATGAACTTCAGCGGTTTTATCTGACAAAGAAGTTTTAGTTAGACAAATGTATGTTACCACAATTGACCTGATGGAATGTTCGCACACCATTATTTAAAATACTGTAGCACCACTGTCTATACAATTCGGTCAATATTAGGAACTAAATAACACAGTATTGGTGAAAACTATATATATATATATATGCCAATGGCGGTGACTGAAAAATAGACTAAACACTTTTAGACTCATGATACTGTCTATTGATGTCAACCAGTGTTTTAGTAATGAACTTCGTAAAACAAAAAAACTCATGATGTCCTGCTGTATTTGTTCCATTTTAATAATTACACTTTCTCCTTAAAAATATTGTTAATGAACTATTTGGAAGATTTAAACTGAAAAATCACTTGTTCTTTGAACACTACATTTCGTTTACAACAACACTTCATATGTCTATCATATTATCCAAATCTATGTTTGATTATTAATTTTTAAAACAAACTACTTTGTGAAATTGCTACTATGTTGACGAAAATATTGATTATCAATTTCAGAGAAGTGCCTTATAAATAACCGGATTTATACTTTGAACAAAGAAAACATAAATCGAAAAATCTAGTTTCAATTATTTGCCTATAATTCTAACGGTACTCTGTTTCTGCAGACTAAGTTTAAACATGTGATCTTGAACAAACCATCACAGGGTATTTACATACAAAGTACACCTATGAAATATTCGATAAGCTGAAAAAACTCCGTTTTAATTTATCCACAAAAATGAGATCTGTTTGTCAATCTAACGCATTAGTGGTGCGTAACATCATAAATACAACTGACCTCATCAATACCTACATATAATGACAGTTTAAAGCTTAGACTTAATTGTAATTACTAGTGACCTGTTCTTTGCAGTATTTATACTTGAACGAGTTATTTTTGAGTTGAAAAAGTGATAAAACATCAGAAATGTTTCTCTACTGACTGGGCTACTATGAATACATTATTTTCATGACCAAATATGATTTCAGAAAACATTCAAGTACAAGGTGGACAAACACACTTTATTAACTGCGAACGTTAAATAAATCAAGATTCTTGAAAATGAAAATTTTACGTTACTTTTTTCTCAGATCTTTATTTGCTCATTTCAGTTAGTTCACTTTTGAGATAGGTGAATATAATTTACTTAAAAACTGTTTGAAGCTTTCACAAATACTAAAGGTCAAAATGAACTATGCATACAGGTTTGAATGAATCAAAATCTATATAAACGACTCTACTAATAACATGACGTCTTTTTAATGAATAAGCCAGCTTCTGAGAACGAATGTAATTATAATCGAACTAATCAGTCGGCGGCCACTACCAATTTATCACCTAAATAAGCGTTATTTTAAGAAATTTACTTACAAATAAACACAGATCAGTTGCAAACAGAATTTCTAAACACTTAAAAAACTCTTAACCAGACTAAATTTTGATAGACTTTCTTACAAACTGTAAACATGGGGAACGGTAGCATTGACTCGTCTAATACTAATACTTCAACGTTGTCTACCACCATTTCTAACTCAGTATGCTGTTGTTACGTATTTTCTTATTTAAGTAATGATAGTTTGGACGACTCACCTTATTAGGGTAATCCTCACACCGATGAAATAAAGCATTGCACAAACAACTCTTCCCTGCAGGTTAACTGGCTTCATTATATGACACCACTTAAAAGTAGATCAACACCTTTCTAATGCCACTCCCACATCCACTTACTAATTTGAACATAAGTTTGGTGGCATTTATACAAAAAGAACTGAAAAAGTGCTTTAACGGTTTTTTTCTGAACATGTTCTCGAGAGACTATGCCTGATAAGTAGTAAATTTACACATATATAATTATTAGGCACTTAATAAATAGTGGACACGATGTGAATATCTTCTAGAGCATTCAAAATAATTGACGAACAGACATCAACTATACTCCGCTTTGTAGAGGTTACTACGATCAAACGTTTTAGACCTGATCTATGTGGGCAGATGGGAAGTGTGGCAAGCCTCTCCTTGTACAAGTAAAGAGTTGTACAAAAATACTTCTATCTTTTGCATAATATTGATGTTTATGCATTGATTTGATTTTCGGCTTTATAGAATCACTCATTATCTCCATCATGATTGTATAGTGCCTCATAATTGTTAGTTACCTCTGCTTCACATCACCAGTCATTTCCGACGTTTTCTTGCCAACATCAACATTGGCCTTATTTAATAGTATATGTAATATCTTTCTCAACCTGCCATGATTTTTGGTTGTTTTAAATAATCAACTCAAGTTCGATAATTACAGCATATCAAATCTGTTTTGAATCATTTACTGACTGATCAGTTTTAATAGATGAATTTGTCGACCATCAGGACGGAAGATCCATTTGGTGCATAAAATGGCATAATTCAGATCCAGGTGGGCGGTTTAAAATGAACGAGCGTTAAACATAGACGGGATCAGTGGTAAAATGACTACATATAACAGTAAAGTTGGTTGATTACATTTTTCCACATAGGTCTATATCTCTTGACCAGATAAATGGTTTATTTTGCATTACTTTAAGGTTTTTTCGTAAACCTAATTGATGAACTTTTAAAACTGATCGTAGAGGCTTATGAACGAAACTTGCCTGAACGCCAGATATAATCATGCCACTAGCTGAGTATTGGTAACATGAATCCGAGCAACGAGAAATAAGGCTCTGTGATGAAAATAAGCTTTCAACATGTATATTTGTGGAAAGTTACAAATATTTACATTATGAATAAGCAGTAGCAACCAGATAAAATATGTAGTGTATTCAAAATGATTTGTAATTATGAGAACAAAATACAATAAACAAATACCCGGAAATGTAGACTTATGTTTGAATTTTAAAAAAAATTCACTCCATGGTGCACATATTTGTGTGAACGAGTGTTTCATTTAACGGTTTTATTATTGCACGGATCGAAAACCAAGTCAAAAATATAACTGGAAGTTGTAATGTAGGCATCATGGATGATCAGTCCAGGTAAGAAAATCATATTCTAAGTTTAGATACATAAGATACTTAGAACAGAAGTAGACATTTTCAAGTTACTTTTTTCTTAAGTGCACTTTGAACATGGTTGGTTCCAACGTCATCTTCTCCATCATTGACTTCATAAACCCGATGAGGCTCTCCTGGCTTCAAAAGTCGCCCAACATGATCATAACGCTCTGTAGTAAAAAACAAAAGTTTTATTTAGTAATACTGAAACAGAAGGGTTTTTAAATATCGTATACCTACCCTTCAGCACACAGTATACACAAACGACAATTTTGAGGTGTGATTTGTACTTACATAACAGCTATGTCAATCCAAAAAATAACTATCGTGGATGTAATATAAAGCTAGCTTGGTTTGAGTAAACAACTACTAGATCTTATCAACTCAAGCACACCAAATCAATATCCTGAATCTATCCTTCCTTGTGAAGCTATGTTCGCTAATATGTTTATTAATAATGACAATAAAACTGTAAATTCAAACAATGCAGTTTATATGACGGATGTGCAGTGATGCTGATATGAATTTCATCAGCGTCAGATGCGTCATGCTGACGGATGTCAGTTATTTCTGGACTTATGATAAGGATTTCTTATTGGTTTGATATAATTACATAACACAGAACCATCATTATATTCATCTATGGAGAAGCAGCTTGTTGCTAAGGTATATTATATATATTATTCAATTTATGCCTACATTAGTTATAGCGATGACGATTATAAAGATCGGTTCTACAGAAGGCTGCAATCGATCGAGAAGAAGCACACAGCAAAGAACCTGAACATTCTGATGAGAGACTTAAATGTTAGTCGGAATGGACGACACCAGGTATGAAGATATCATGAGACGACATGGACTAACTAGAAGAAACGGACGAGAATGATGAGAAACTTGCAAATCTATGTGCATCCACCAAATTGGTTATAGGTAGTACAACATTCCCACACAGACACATGCACAAAGCTACATGGATCTCACTCGACCACACTACAAAGAACTAGATCGGGGTGACTAAAACACTTCAGAAAGACAATGGAAGACGTGAGAACCAAGAGAGAAGTTGACATAGCTTCAGATCACCACCTGGCTGTGGCTAAGATGGAACTGAAGCTAAAGAAGCACCGGACAACTTGATAAGCAGCATTAAAAAGGCTTCATACAGCCTTACTTCGAAATACAAGCTCGATGAATTCAAGACAACTCTCAGCAATAATTTTCGAGCCTTGGAAGAATTACTCGACGAATGCGAAACTACTATGGAAAACAACAGGAAAGGGATCAAAGAAGCATTGACTTTAACGTGTCAGGGGGTTCTGGGCCACAACAAGCACCATCATAAAGAATAGGTCTGCATTGAAACCTTGAGCGTCAGGAAAGGTTTTCAACAATGCGTTGCTGAACCACATGAAAGATTTTGGTAGACGTCCAAATTCGAGATCAACAAGCTGGATTCCGTAAGAATCGGTCGTGCACAGACCAAATCATGACACTACGGATCATTGTCGAACAATCATTTGAACGAGACTCATGACTATACATCAAGTTTATTGATTATGAGAAAGTATGAGTGTGAATAGGAGAACGTTATGGAAAAATTTTCGTCATTACGGTGTACCTGAGAAGATCGTAAACACCACACGGAATTCATACAGCGGACTACACTGCAAAGTCGTGCATAGAAGACACCTGACAGATGCATTCCAAGTTAGGACTGTTATCAGACATTGTCAGGCTGCTTACTCTCACCCTTCCTCTTTCTTCTGGTGGTTGACTGGATAACAAGGACCCCCAGATCCCAGAAGGAACACGGAGTACAATGGACAGCTTGCATGTAGCTACGTGATTTGGACTTCGCAGATGACATAGCCTTTCTACTCCACACACATCAACAAATGCAGGCCATTACAAACAGTGTAGCAGCAACCAATATCAAAGTCAGAATGTTTAACGTAAAACTTAAGACAGCTTTACTGGAACTTGGTGAACTACAACTATCATTAAAAAGTAAAGGTATTCGTAAACGGTTGTCAAAACAAGACAATGTCCTTTGGTTTAATGTCATCAGTAATAGCCTGCTGTGCGAGGGAACAAGCGAGCTTCTAACTGAAGAGAGAATCAGGAAAAGACGTTAGAGGTGGGTGGGATATACATTGCGGAAATCACCAAACTGCATCACGAGGCAAACACTAACTTGTAATCCTGAAGGCTAAAGGAAACTTAGAGGGTCAAGGAACACATTGGAGGTAGACAGCAAAGGAGTGAGTAGCAGACTGGAAGGGTTGCCCATGACAAAGTCCAATGGGAAATTGTGGTGGGCAGCCTATATTTCATCACGAGGGTTAACTGGCGATAGACTAGATTGGATTGATACTTTGTATACAGTAAATACTGTGACATCTAAACCTTAAATTTGGAACATTTGACTGCAGAAAAGTGAAGTTGTGTCGCTATTCGACTAGAAATTCAGCAAATAATTAACACACCTTGGTAATAAATTTTTGTGGAACTGGAAGCGAAATACATGAAAGATACAACAGCCTGTTATAAGTTCACATGACTAGCAATTGGCTGAACCTTGGTTGCCAACACAGCCAGATATGCAGATAAATTATATTAATAATTAGATGATAAAAAATAGAGACATAAATATACCGACAATGTGGTTTGCAAAGAATTACGATCTTACCGGAAAACTGCAGTTCCCATTCCCTCAGGGTTTGCATTTGATCAGCAGTAAGGTCAGAAAGATCGTCATAGTCATCTTTTGTTTCGAGATTGAAGCACGCAAGTGCTCTTGATGCATCTCTACCGGCAAAAGCAGCATACGGTGCGCCTGAAACAATGTAACGTGGATTATCAGCTTACCCTTGCCATAAAATCCCTGTCCTTTATTCGTGACATCGAATATCTTACCATTAACTGCGATCAATATCCGCTTATGTTCGCCACTGCCATCGAAACTCTGAAGTTCTTCTAATGTGAAATCACGTTTCCCCATTTTCGGGACTTCACATTTCTGAGATTTCTTTTTTCTTAACAGTGGCCTCAAACTTAAATAAACGAGTAAAATGCATATTAGGAACAGTGTTATGTTAATAGGACACTTGACTGCATCTATCACAGCCACAACATAATCCCCTTGCTTTGGGCCATCCTTCCCCATTGTAGGGATAACTTTTGAAATGTGTTCGTCACTTCAAACAATAAACTTTGTCGTACCGCGACAGTGAAGTTATACAAAGATGTGATTGTCGTTCTGATATTCCAGAGTCTCAAAGGAGCCTCGGTGACTGGATTTCACTATTAAGAGACTTTTGAATTAATTTGAGAGAATCAAACGATCCTGATCCAAATATTAGACACGAGCATGATTTGGAAGAGGTTGAAGCATTTAATCACAACAGCTTACCAGACAAACATAAAGCAGTTCAGATGATAAAATTGACGAAAATATGAAGCCCCTACCATATAAACTCCTTACGGTAATCCTAGGATCGAAGAAATAACGAGATCTTTTGTCAAATAGGGCTCAAAGACATGATAATACCGATATTGAGTGGGACCTGATTTGTCACTAAAAGATAAAGTAAAGAGGAAGGTGGAAACAGTTGAACTAAAGCCTCGTCACGAAATGGTAAAGAAAATTTCCGCTTAGTGGGTTTTCAAGTATTCGGGTTTTGCAAACGAATGCCACCAAAACCTGTTTGGATAGATCGTCCTCCATGGGGGATTTTTATATAAATGCTTGTAGTCTTGGAAATAAATTCCATTGAGCATCAGTGGACAAAACTTGGTTAGTTCATGACTGACGTCAACCTAGAATTATCCGGGTACTGTTACCTAAGAAAAGATAGGAATAGATGCAGGAAATGGGGTGTGGTCCTTATATACGAGGTTGGTAATATGATTAGCCAGTCCTTCGTTTTTGGATTCCATGACGGTGGAATTTTTGGAACAGTTAGCTGTAAAAACACTTTCGAACTTTGTTCACGTATACTCGGTGTCATTTATCGTAGTTCAATCTGCACACAAATCCTTGGTCCGGTCGATGGTTATGGGAGTCTGCTCTCCCTCTGTAAATGCTCTCACATGATCATGCGTATACAGTCGCTGCCAGGAAAGTCCTACTTACTACCTTTTCGTGTCGGGGTTGTTGTCTACGAAACTGAGAGGACGAGAAGAGAGTGGCTGGCGCTCTAGCCGGGTTAATGGATACGGAGTGTCCAAATAAGGGAGTTAGAAAACGTGGGCTCTAGGATACTAAGGGAACGAATAACACATGAACTCATCGTTGATCACCAACTATCATGGGACTGCATCTTGCAACCTTGCACTGTGGATTAGACCCCAAGGCTTGGTGAGTCACCTCTTAAGAAAACCACGTGCCTCGGTTTGGGCGCCTGGACTCTCCACAAATCAAGTGGTTCAAATGGTTGTGGACGGAATAGAAGAAGCTTTCGCTTAACAGGCTTCCGTGTCTAGTAGCAGGGGATCACCAAATCCTCCAGGCAGGAACCTAGGTATGTTACCAATAAAAGAGGAAAAGAAATTGGTAAATCATAGTGTGATACTATCCTCGGTCCTTAAGAATAGGTCAAGTTGCCTCTTGAAGGACTCCTGAGAAGTCGCTTGGACTAGCTCGGCCGGCAGCGAATTCCAGCTTTTGACAACTCTTAAGGAGTAGAAGTTGTGTCTACATCCCGTCTTGCTATGTTCAGTTTCCAGTTTCTAGGTGTTACCCCTTAGGTTATTATTCGAACTAAGCTTGAGTAGGTGTTTAAGAGGATGTCCAGAAGTGTTAAGAATACTATAAACCATTAATAAATCACCTCTAAGACGCCTATACTCTAATGGGTAAAGGTCTAGTGAATGGAGGCTTTCTTCGTAAGGCTTAGATTTGAGTCCGCGAACTGATTTCGTGGCTCGCCGTTGGATACGCTCCAAAGTGACCTTGTCCTTTTGGAGTGAGGGGAGAGTACTATATTTCCGTACTCTAAATGGGGACGGATAAAACTATTGAAGATTGTATGGAAAGTTCTTCCGTCAAACTGGCCAAAAATGCGCTTCAATGTTACCAGTGCAAGGTTAGCTCGGAAGGCATTTCTGTCGCAATTAGCGTAAGACTTTAAATTATGGGGCACCAGGACTCCTAAATCCTTTTCGACTTGGGATACTACTAGAGAGGAGTTTCTTAAGTTATAACTGTAGTCTGCGACATGTCGTAGATGGACTACTTTACACTTTGAAGTGTTAAAGGTAAGTCCGTTATCATCTGCCCAACTTTGAAGTCCAGTCAGATCCTCCTGAAGTGCCTGTGTATCGTCTTGGTTGCGTATCTCTCTCCAAAGTTTCACGTCATCGGCAAAAAGTAATAAGTCTGTTGTTACCTGTTGAGGAAGATCGTTTATGTAGATCAAGAAGAGGAGAGGCCCTAATACTGAGCCCTGGGGGACCCCACTAGGACATTCCATAGCCTGAGATAAAGTGAAATTAACCCTAACCTTAAAGTGTCGATTTTCTAGGTATGAAGTAAGCCAATCGATTAGAGGTGGTTTGATACCTAGTCGTTTGAGCTTATTGATAAGACACAAGTGGTTAACTTTATCAAAAGCTTTTGAGAAATCAAGGTATATGATATCAACCTTTCCCTTGCGATCGAGGATGCTTGTCCATCTGTCCACCGCAGTCAGCAGGTTGGTTATACAAGAGTAACCCTTCCTGAAACAATAGTGTTGGGGTGAGAAGAAATTTAAGGACAGTAGATAATCGTTTAAACCATCGCATATCAGGAACTCCATGAGTTTTAAAGGTAATGACAGAAGAGCCACCGGCCGATAACTTGAAGTTTCATTACGTCGACCCCCTTTGAAAATTGGTGTGATGTGAGCCAACTTCCAATTTTCCGGTAGTTTGCCTTGGCTTAGCGAGTGTGAAAACATCACGCTAAGCGGCGTTGCCAGGATTGAGGCTGCCTCCCTCAGTATGGCAGAATGAACCATATCCGGGCCAGGAGAAGTATCTAGTCTTAAGTGCTGCAGTTTCCGGAACACCATGTCAGCGCTTAGGTCCACTTCGGAAAGTCCTGTGGAATTGCAGGTGAAACTGTCGTCAATAGTGTTGATGTCAGCCGGCTGAAATGTTTGAGAGTAATGTGCCGCCAGAAGGTTAGCGGCGTCACCATCGTTGTTGGTCGGGCTGTTAAGACCTAGCAGTTGAGAATCTCCTGTTTTGGCTTGACGAAGAGAGGCTGCATAACGGAATAGGCTTCTAGGGTTCGAGGCAAATTTGTCCATAAGCTTTGTCTGATAATGAAGCCTGTCTTCTCTTATAGCCTTCGTGCATATGTTCCTGATATGTTTGAATTGCCTTACGCTCCGTCGTTGTCAGTTCGTTTGTATTCCGCCCAACAGTGCCTTTTAAGGCTTAGCAGGCGGAGGGTACGGTTCTTGATTATTGTAGGTGGCTTACAGCTTTTGGGAACCGTTTGAGGAACTGAATGGTTTGTAGCACATAAGAGCGTGTGCAGTAAGAAGTTCCAGTGACCGTCCACATCGAGTTGGGGGTGAACATCCCAAACCACCTGTTGTAGATAGTCGTGTAGAGCTGGCACATTCAGCCGTTTAAAATTCCAACGCAAATTATTGTTGGGATACCTTAGCTTAGTTTTTGTGACAAAACTGAAGGCTATGACGGCATGATCGCTCTTTCCCAGAGGAGCCAGGATTGAGAGGTTGTCAACTAGGAATTCTTCGTTTGTGAATACACAGTCTAACCGCGATGGTGTCTGACTGTTTCTCCAACGAGTTGCCGACCTCACATTTTCATATAAGCCCAAGTCATCGATGAGGTTGAAGAACCGAGCTTCAATTGAGTTGTCGCCTCCAGTATACGTGTGTTCCACGAAGTTGACTCTAGGAAGGTTAAAGTCCCCTAGAATCAGGATATGTGTGAAACCGAGACGGGTAGAGCGGGATAGTCCATCCAGCATACGATTATCGTACTCGATGTCAGCAGTTGGCTTCCTGTAAATGACACCGACTAGACACCTCGAAGTGCTAGACAATCTTACAGAGCACCATATGGATTCCTCAAGATTGTTAAACTCGAGGTTGTGAACTTGGTGCACCTCCAAGCAAGAGCTTATGTATATGGCTACGTTGAAGAAGGTACATTCGGTCTAGTGACTCCCCCGTTTATACCATACTTGTCACCACGTAGACCAAATGATTGTCGTCTTGGGAACTGGTGCTCCCTGGCAGATTCGATCCCGTGTCTCCCAGCTTCACAGTCAGAGACGTTACCACTGATCCATCCGAGGCGCGACCAACCTCTTGTTGGACTGACATGTAATTACAATTGTTTGACCACTGGGTGGTGATCAATGTCATGTCATGTGTCTAGACACATTAATCAGTCTGATGAACAGAGGTGAGCAGAGACACCGGTAATCATCATCTACCTGTTAGTCTAACCAGTTTGGTTGTCGAAAAATTAATGGAAACGATTATTCGGGTGGCTTTCTTAAACTTTATGAAAGGGAACATCATGGTTTTAAGAAAAAGCCTATCATGCTTGAAAAATCCGCTCATTATTAGAAAAGACTGGGCTGCGGCAAGAACAGAAATATTACCGTGGATGTGATTTTGACAAATCTAAGTAATGCTTTTGATAAAGTATCTCACCTGGATCCTAGATTCAGATTGGAAGGTTTTGTGAACGATGTAAAATCACGGACTGGATAAGTGATTTTCCCAATGATGGGAGAGGGCGAATACGGATAAACGGGGCTTTATCAGCATGGGAATCTGTAAAGATTGGAGTTCTCACAGATATAATCTTTTTATTTTTTCTTGATTTCAATGACTTACTAACTGTAACAAAGTCATCTGTTCTACCCTTTGGAGTTGTAGTAAAAATTTGGAGACCGATATACAGGATGGTAGATAGAACAATACTACAAGGGAACCTACATACACCGGTTGCATGAATGGGTGAGTGCTTATTAAAGATCATCTAAAAAGAATGTGGTGATGTCATCGAGTAACTGCAACGATTTATATCACTACACAATAAGTGGAGTTGTGCCGCCCGAAGTAATGGACTATAACGATCTGGGAGTCATGGTAGGCTGTGGCTTCAAAACTACGTGTGACTGCCAGGCTGTCCCTGCCAATGGCTCATGGGCTATTTGCAAGTTTTTTCAGTACTTCAACGATGAAATGCTTAGGGTATTATATACGAATTTCGTGAGGCTGCATTTCAAATATGAAATTTAAGAAGCTATTCCTTGTTTCAAATATGAGGTGGATATGTACGATAACTGGAAGCATTTTGATCAATGTTCTAGCTATGAATTTCCGGAACAGTGTAATTTAAGCCAGATAGAACTAGATGTATTTGGAATTCGTAATAAGCGAGAATTAGGTACAAAAAGTAATCATTAGTTCGTGCAAATATCCCAATATGTTAGAACGAGTTAAACAGTAACGGACTAGGATTCCAAAAGGTCTCTGTGGTTCATCTTATGAAGACAGACGTAAGCACCTCAACCTAATTTCGTTATTTTACTGCAGGCTATGGTGCGACTTAATACTGACTAAAATAATAAAATCCCCTTAAAACTGTATGTATAATCAATGGCAGTTTCGGTACTGTTATGTTTTATCTCTTCTATCCAGAGTAGCTTGATATTGGATTGTCGTGTGCTAAACAATGAGCTCAGTATTGATATACTCTGTCTTTTCTTTCCACCTAGGACTGACCATCTTGAAAGATAATCTAAGAAAGTTTAGAAGTCGATATCCAACCATTAACGACTGGAGTTCCGTTTCTCTCAGCAAGTAGTGATTTAATGGAATTCTCTGATAGAACACGTAATATCCATACCTTTTGTTGATACATTCAAAACGAGATTGGGCCTTCAAAGTGTTACAAATTGCAAGGATTATTATAAGTCGATAGTAATCCTATCTCTACTACTAAAGTTTGAGACAGAAAGCACTTCGTGTCTTGTGCTTCCTCATGTTCTACGTCCGTGTAAATTCCGCTTGCCTATATGTGAATACCAAAATGATAAGGTAGTCTCGTAATGTTCAGCCACTGGTAGGTTTACAGATAGCCTGAAGGTCCCATGTTTGCTAAAGTAGTGATAGTAGCAGTAAGTGAGATCATCAGAGGAAAACAGGAAAATTAGACTGACGATTCAGCGCTTATTATGCACCCACACGTAACAGCAAGGGCAACTGACAGAAAAAGTGAATAAAACGAGTGTGAGATCAATGCAATTTAATGATCAAGACAGGATGTTGATAGTACAAGGTTTCGAATGTGTTGCTATTACTTGGAATGCAGAGGGCGTTAAGTACGGTTCATTATGGTATGATTTTCGTAAAGGATTCAAATGAAGAATGCTAGGATTAATCATGGCCTAACAATAATTTTGCTCATTTCACAGTCAAAACCGTGGATTTCAAACACAGTCCAACGAGACATCAAGAATGTAGGAGTTCAAAGATATATTTCGGAGATGGTTTATATGTCATGAAGTATATGAGCTAGGCTGACTAGGTGTTGTGATGGAAGGGTAGAACGAGCTACCGAATGGTGATCTGTTGCGGGTACATGACCGAGAGCATCCAGCTATGATGTTTAGTAAAGCCAATGAGGTCAGCATCAATGTCGGGGAGTTACACAACGACTTATTATGGAGAGTTATCAACTGTGACAATCTGATTTGAGGTAAACTCGGAATATTGACTCCTTGTAATGTGAATCTATGTGACACTCCAAGGGATCCAAAGCAGGAACTCCAACTACAGACGCTGGCGGACTTATAACAATCCCACAGCTTTTGATACGATCAGACAAGATGCATAGGTTTCGTGCATGTTCCTCCAATAAAGAGCTGGCGAAAATAACATTACCATCACAGACAAATACAGAAAACAGTAGTCTTGTGGTCATGTCTACGAATCGCTGGAATGTTTGACTTGCGTCTTTCAGTCCGAATGGTATTCTTAAGAATTAAAACAGATTGAAATGTATGACTGGCTGATTTTTTGATATCTTCCGGTACCACCTGATTTCTATGGTGAGCTCTTTGGAGATATGGCTTGAAAAGAAAATTTTTCTCATCTGACATTAATAAAAATCTCTGTACATGAGGATTTCGGTATCCATTCGTTATAGTCTGGCTATGCCAACGATAATGAACGCGAATAGACGCCATTCGTAAACATTTTTGAGTAACATGTGTAATGATGAGGTTCATAAGCTGCTCACGTTTCGTAGATGCCGAAAAGCATAATTCATTAAAATGTCCTCTTTGCAACCTTCAGCCTACCTAGGGTTAGCCTATATGAACTCTCACAATTTGATTACTCTGCGATAGCTATATAATGTCTTGTGTGATATGATATGAGGCGTGCTATTGTAATGCATTAACACTCAGATCGAATATCAGCGAAAATATTTATTAACGGTTTGACGACGTGAATATTTTAAATTTCACCGTTGTGCGTTTTATGTTAACCGTTGAACGGGTGTTTCCATTTTCATGTTGTTTCGTTCATATCTACCAGTAAGTTGTAAGCATTGAAAATGTCATTCCCAGTGATCGTTTGTCTCAATTGTGCCACTATGGAAACCCATGGAAAACGTCTGAGCAGTTTTTGACCTAACATTGACAATCACGATCCGTACGTTTCGATAGTAGTTTTGTTGGCTTCCAGGAGTAAAACCGTGCTGCATGGAATGCTTTCCTGATGTGATAAAATCGATGGAACGATGCTAATTTCTTACTGTGTTATCTACTACAATTACGACGTTCAGGAAACGGCTTGTTGGTTGGCAGGAAGTATTTGCCACCACTATCATTTTCTGGCAAGTTTTACTTGATATTTTTGTTGTTTAATTCAGATTTACAGACCTCGTTAATCTCTGAGTTCTGGTGTTATACACACAATGATACTGACAGACTTCTGAGGTTGGCTTAGGTTACCCGGAGTGCGGACTATTTCCGCCAGATAATTTGGTGCGCCTTAAATGAACGTTTGATAACATTCCCTATAATGTCGCGAGTTTATTAAGTAAATACAGCCGCTGAAATTGAAGTGCTTCTCTTCCTGTCGATAGACTGTCACATATTTAAATTGTAAAATTTCGAGTACTTTTTAATCTTTATCTATATACCCGTCCAGATCAAAAGTAATTGAACATTCTGAAATGCTGGGGATCTGCCGAACTTTATATGGCAAACTTTGCAGCTACGTTTGCTTCAGTTTTTCCTTATCCGAAGTATATGGCCTAACTAGCTGTTTCATATATCGAAAAACATGTGGTGGCTTTCTGTTTTCTATATTTCGCTTAGTTCTTTGTCGGTACTTTTTCTTAACATTACAAATTGTTGGATAACGTTTATCATGTATAAGTAGAAGGGATGTTAATGTGACCTGTAAACGCAGAGAAAAATTATACTGGAGATCAGTTAATATGATAGCTGGTTAATCAAGAAGTGTGTGGATAGCAGTGTGTTTGTGAGCGATATTCAACGTGTCATTCAAGCAAAGGACGAAAAGATAACGGAAAAGTCAAGGACAAATTCAAAAAATGAAGTTACAGTCAATAACAGCGATTGCACAAACTAGGTGAGAATACTATAGGGCCAGCGAGATGTCACTAAGCCCTAGTCCAATCATCCGGCAGTTGAGTCATTGAATATCGAGCAAATCATCGATTCTTTCTAGGTCAAGGACAACCAACGCGCATCGGTTAATCGTATACCATGGACTGGCCCATGCGGCAGTGGCCTTACTTTCGATTGTATCTACTTTAACTAATATATTTCTGTAATGACGTCTTCTGTGTTGTACAGTCTTCAAAGCATCTACGGTACCTTGATACGTCGATGGGGTAGTCCACGTAAGGTGCTGACCATGAGGTATGACTTCGACATTAGCTAGTTTGTCACACCATTCCCGTCTAACTCGAGTAGGCCTCCAGTCATTTCTACATAGATCATCTACGTTGGTGATTTACAATACGAATAGTGTGAATTATGACAGTAGTTATAGACTAAATAAGTCTGTTTTATCTTCACAAAGTAAATAAACTGACATTTACAATAGCAATAAACTTGCGCTCAGCAACTGAGTTCTAATATGTGTCAAAACATTTATTGTAAGGGTGTAGTAATGATATGTGTTTGCGAATCTGAGATTTGACTAGCCGGCAAAAGACGACAAACAAACATCCAGCCTTTCTAAAGCTATGCGTACGATAATCGGAAGTATTCAAACTGACGTTTCAACCAAGAATTTCCGAAATGATACAATTTAGGACAGGTGGAACTAGATTACTACAACCGGACGTATTATATTTGAAATTCATAACAAGCGCGCCATCAAGTACAAATGAGTTATCAGTTAGTACAAATATTAAATTGAGACAAAATTTAGCATTATGAATTCCTGTCTACTCTCTGCTTGTACTCTGCGTTTCACTGTATGGGAACTTTTGGTGAACCTTGAATCTATTATAGATGTATACTGTTTATATTTTTTACTTGGTACACTAGTTCATTTTGTTTCTTACACCAGATAGATAGTTCACCAACCAACCCCCTTAGTTCATCACAGCCGGAAAATAATATTTTAAACTCAATCAATGCTATTTCTGAATTAAGATTACCAATATACGGTGTCAACAACCCCAGAATTTGGTTTGCACAAGTTGAAGCAATATTCTTGGCGAGAGGTATACGTTCGCAAGCGACCAAATACGCCCACGTCGTCGGCGCATTACCTATAGAAGTAGTAACGGAATTTGGTGACCTGATCGATAACGTACCAGAAACTGACCCTTACGACAAGATAAAAGCTTCAGTAATTCAACGCACATCGCTCTCAGGCGAAAAACTTCTAAAACTACTGCATACTTCATGCGAACTAGGGGATAAGAGACCCTCACAGGTGCTCCGACACATGAGACAGCTAGCCGGCCCATACAAACAGGACGTGGAACTACTTAAGCAAATGTGGTTACAAAGGTTACCGCATAATATTAGACAAATCTTCAGTATTTCAGGGATCTCTGTCACCCTTGATGATTTAGCTGATATGGCCGGTAAGATGATGGAAATATATCCCGATTGTGCGGAATTAACGCCGTACAATCCTCCAGTAGAGAAGATATGAGTCATGCACTCAACATTCAGCAACAGATAACACAGTTAACACGTCAGTTAGCATCACTTCAGGCGACTATTGCAACGATTCTTTCACGATCTGCTAGACCTACGTCCAGAAAAAGGTCAGTTTCCCGACATTGTCCTGGATCACCCAAGCGGGCAGCGAATACTTGATGGTACCAGACGACTTTCGGTGAGAATGCACGCCGTTGCACAAAACGTGCAACTTTAAAACGAACAAAACAAACTATCAAGGAAACGAGCCGGTCAGACAGTAATGGCGGCGCCTGTTTCTGGCCACTATCCAAGCCGTCTATTTCACGTCAGGGATCGAACTTCGGGTTCAGATTTTTTAGTCGATACAGGAGCCGAAATCAGCATTATCTTACTACATTTATCCCGACGACGGCACTCTCAGAGTAGTAAATTATCTTTAGTCGCGGCCAACAACACAGTCATCAGAACTTACGGAGAACAATCACTCATCTTAGATCTCGGTCTTCGCGGACGTTTCACATGGGTTTTCATTGTAGCTGAAGTCAAACAACCCATTCTCGAAGCCGACTTTCTCGCCCTTTTGTTCCACACGCTTGTCGCCGAAAAATCTTTCAAAACATACACGGTCTCTTACATCCAGGTATCAGAGCTACAATAAAGCTCATAACCGAACGTTTTGTGTGGCCCAAGGTCAACTCGGATATTAAACGTTGGACACGTAGCTGTCTTCATTGCCAACGCAGCAAGACCAAGAGACACACTATCAGTACAATCAGGGAATTCCCTATCCCCGACAAACCCTTCCAACACGTTCATTTAGATTTGGTGGGGCCCCTGCCACCATCACACTCCTTCACGCACATTCCTACCGCAGTAGACAGGTTCACCAGATGGGCCATAGCGTGCCCCACAAAAGACACATCGGCAGAAACAGTCGCATCAGTTTTCCTTGATCGCTGGATATCCAATTATGGAGTACCATCACGGTTTTACTCTTGTGATTTGTTGCATGAGTGTGAGTGGGAATATACCATACCTCACATTGGATTACACTACTGGAGAGATCGTCAACCTGATTGGAATTACCAGGCATTTATTACTGTGGATTTACTGTACCAGACTAAAGCTGAACACGCATCAATTTGGTGAACTTAGGTAAAGTCCTAATTTTTTATTGAATTTGTAGCAATTAACTGGTATATATTAATATTACTATTGATCTTTAATAACTTTGTTGATACTTTTCACGTTACTACATTGTCTGGACCACCACAAACTGAATGCATTTATGTGAAAAGGTCTACTATCTGACTTATAATCTGATTCTCAACCACTGTTCTTGAATTATGTATCCTTAAATAAATAAATAATCTCGTACCTATATTGTAGATCAAGTATGCAGCCTGGTAGCTTATAATTTAATTTATCGTATTTCGTATGAAGGACAATTAATTTCTTAAGCTCTAGTTATATTAATGATATGGTATAACGCACACTATTAGACCACCACGGACTTTTATCGTTTAAAGTTATGGAGACTTAAATATTTATCCCAAGATAGCTTACTGGTCATTCCATATCAACACTATCTAAAGCAGACATCTAAAAATCCTTTAATAAACATTATTGTTTGGAGCGACTGCAAACAAAAAGACTTTTAGTGGCCCTATATCTTACTCCAGTAATGTACATATTGTCAATCCTCGTATATAATTATCGATTTAACTCGCGTTAGTGAATAACGGGATTAAATACCTCAATTGCGAGAATGGATTTCGAGTACGTATATTTTGTACAATCATTGATCCAGACAAACTATCAGAGAAACGAAGCGAAGGAAGCGAAATGACGCGCAGTGAAGAAAGTATGTGAGCCAACTTTATTTAATCAAGCGTGACTCAATATTTATAATCAGACAAAAATAAGTTGCAGACATGTGATGGGTAAGATAGAAAATGCACACACAAACGATTACATAAAGGCAGTCAAGGATGATAAGCGAATAAGTGACACAGTAATAATGTAACTTGAGCAGAATGGATAAGTTGGTTTGTTCAGAAGCTAAAATGTGCTATGTCGGTTCGACGTAAGACCATTCACTACAACCTCTGAAAATGTTTTATTATTATTTTTCTTATATTCAATTTTTTTATAATTAAAAGTATGAGTAATCTATAGTTGTGAATCATAGGTTGGACGACTGACGTTAACAAATGTGTTGCACTCTTTCCTTAAGTTTCATTGTTGTTTAAACAGATATCATCATTTTATTCGCACAACCCCTGGTTTGTTGTTACATCTCCAAATACCAAAACTAATCTACTTGAAAATTCAGTATTCATTTTTTCAGCTTATTGAAAAGAATGTTCTTGAGAGTGTCAATGGATATATTGATGATATTTTTTTAAAACAATGAATTCTGTTATCTACCGAATATTGATTCAAGTAAAAACGATACTCATTTAATTTTTTCTTCCCTGAGGTATACTTTGAAAATGTTTAATTTTTATAAATTTAAGTTCTGTAAATTCCGAGTTAATGATGCTTGTTCTGTAGATGTTGGCATAGATAAACATTTAAGTGTTCCGTTAATTGAAAGTATTTGTTTCGAATCACAATTTGTAAGCCTCTGTCTTTGCCCATTTGACACCTTATAATCTTGATCATTTATTAGATTGTAATATATTATAACCAAAATTTCGAACGCCTTTTACTGGTAAACTAAACCACTCTTCATAATGAACTTCAATTCAATATATTACATTCACACAATGTTATTATTACTATTACGTCTGTTAACAAGAAAAAATTCTCCTACTATGCATTTTATTAACATTATTTGTTACCTTACTATTACATTAATTATAACTTGACGTTTCTAATTTACAAATAACAAAATTTCGAAGTAATTATGCCGTGACAGATGCAAAAGTTCACCGTTTTTAACAAATAACATTGTCAAATTCATTAATGAATATATTATTTTGGCCTTTGTAAAATATCACAATAATTATGTACTTATAACTGTAGAGCCTGATGTTGAAATTATTGAAAGCAATTGTTCGCTCAAATGCTCATTGTTTTTCTGTATATATAATCTCATGATTTGCTTGGAAAAATATTGTTCTATACAACGCTGATTAAAGCTAAAAAATCGGGTTTTTTTATTGACCAGTTATACTGATTGCAGGTACTGACAGTTATTTTGCATATCATCAGCCTCATACTTTGAGTTATGAAGTAGGGTGCCTTCAGGTGTACTCGCTGCTTGCTCACTGATTTCAATACTGACTAAAACCTTGGGAATTGCTATTCAGTGTATCAAATTTTGCTACATTTATTTATCACACCAAGCTTATGATTTTGGAACTGTAAACGGAAATTTAAGCGTACTTCTATTACTTATCATTTCTAATGACTTATTTGTAATCATATAAAATAATAAATTTTCTCTTTATTTATATTCTTTTCATGTGAGTTCATACTCTTCATGATAAAATTTATTCGTAACTACTTCAGTACAACTGAATGTATGTAAGATTTTTGTTGATTTGATATGTAAAGTGAAATTACTTATTTCAAATGACGTCAAAAAAGAACCTGGTATTGGGCTATCGGATTTTTATTCAATTACAAGGTGTCTTGGGATTTTATAATTTAATTTCAAATTTGGTATATGGTCAGAACGGATGCTTAAACAGGACAAAATTGTATTATACGATATTACATTCATCGTCAAATAAGCACACAACTTGTTGAAAGAATTCGCTTTTCTGAAAACACTTATTTTATTACCTTACGATAAACTTGAAGTAATATTAAGTAGTCACGTGAAATCCAATAATTTCAAATGGACAAAAGGAGCTCAGTTCCACAAGATGTTTCACAAAAATTAGAAAATCATGGGTTTCACGGTCGACATCCAAAAGTAAACTATGAAGTATGGTTTCGGTGAAAAGATTCATGTTAATTTGCCTGACAGATTTATTACTGGAATTACTACTCACAGTCTGGTATGACAATTTACAAAACTCGAAAAATGTCCATTCTATAAGATGAGAGGTTCAAACAATTGTAAGGCAGTGAACAGAAATTAATTGGCGTCCGCGAAAAATTTTAATACAGTCCTGAAACACTGTGATCTTAGGTTTCAGATTCGTAGTCTGGTAGTTAAGAATGGACTGGCAGTGAAAACTGGATTTTGAAGTGTACATGTAGTAATATATTGTATTGAAATGCATCAATAAAGCGCGTAAATATGTACGAAACAATTACAATTATATAGAAAAACACTCTAGTTTCATAGCTACTATTTTTAGCATTAAAGGAATAGGCTTATTAAAAATTACATTTATGTACTTGGAATTTGAATGAGACAATAATTATAGTGGTAATGTAAAAGTTATTGTTCATATACTATTTAAGTTTTTGAAATTTGTTGAGTGGTTTCTCCAAGCACACAGTGTGACAACATCAGATTCCTTTCTAGTTACATTACTGGGATGACAACATTTAGTGTCCGAAAATTGCAGAGTAGCTTGGTCAGTCAGTCAGTCAGCTACAACGTAGGACCGGGCACATATGTGCATCGGTCCAGGTTGCCATACCTCATTTACACAGCAAGATGAACACCGGATTCATAGGAGTGATTAGGTCAAAGGTATTAATATATAAGGGAAAGATTGCAATAAGGATATAGTACAGGAAGAAAGAATTAGTTAGTAGAAAGAAAGATATGAAGTGATTTTAATCTCTTAGTTCAAGGGAAGACGAGGAGTGTATACACCGACGCCATTGTGATCGATTCTGAGCCATGTCACCAAGAGTCTCTAACCATCGGTTACGAAAGTCACGCAGACCCCAACCAAGTAGTCTGCATTTACCAACATGGCTCAGACTAGAAGTTAGTGACTTCAAGCACTGATGCCACGTTTTGGTTTGGCCTCCCCTAATTCTCTTCCAACCATCTCTAACACCCGTTAGCATTGCACGTCGTGGTAATCGGTGTTCAGGCATACGTAACACGTGGCCCAACCATCTCAGTCGATGAAGATTAACAACCTCATCAACTGATTTACTATCATTTCCTAATACCCTGCGTTAAACCTCACTATTACTTACCCGCTGATCCCAACAGACGCCAGCAATATTTCTAAGGCATCTGTGATCGAAAACTAGTAGCTTACGAGCATCTTTCACCCTTACTGGGCACGTTTAGCAGCCGTAAAGTAAAACAGAACGGACTGCCGTGCAGTATGCTCGTCCTTTGATTGATAGACAGATATTTCGCCTTCACCAAAGGTGACGTAAGTTGGCAAAAGCCAAAAAAGCTTTCCGAATCCGTGCTGAGATTTCGGCAGACACCAACCCATTAGGGCTGATCAGACTTCCAAGATAAGTGAAGTTGCCAACGCGTCTGACCAATTCATTCCCTATCCTTAGTTCAGGTGTTGATGCAGGCCAGTCCTGAAGCAATAACTGGCATTGTTGCTTAGTGCTACCAAAAGACTCTGCATTTTGTCAGCGTCTTCACCAAACAGGACCATATCATCTGCGTCGATAAGTGGACCTCCTGGAAGGAGATCAATACCCGAGAATTCAGTCGACGAGAATGTTATTTCCATCAGTAGGTATATGATGAAGTTAAACAAAAATGGGGAAAGTGGACATGTTCGCCATAAGCTCTGACTCGATTAGTAGTGTTCGAGTAAAGAGCCTTTACAAGATTTATGTACTAGTAGCTTCGTAAAAGTGGTTGTTTCCCAGATTATACGAATGATGATCGTGGCTATATTTATGAACCTAAAACATAACAACAGTTCAAGATTGCTTTACAAAACTTTTCATCCAGATACTCTTGATTCACAATATAAAACCAGGATTCAAATGTGAAAATTTACTAGACAGAGTATTTTGAACAACCAGGAAATTTGGAAATGATAGTCGGGTACGCAAGGCAGTTTATTAATCAAAACAATCAGAAAATCAATCAACAGACAAACACACAAGACGTATTTTCTTCAAGGGATTGTACAAAATGTTCGAATGTGCATAAATTAAAGCTTTCGCAGGTTCCATATCAGATAAGTCTCAAAATGAACTATGAATCAACTATCAGATTTACTTTAGTCATTGAGTGTTATACTAATCTTTCTAACTGAATAATGAAGTGATATAATTTCTACTCGGTTTTACGAAAATGTTTTACTCTACCAATATGCAATTTGGTATTATGTTCGATATGCACTTATATAAGATAACAAATTATGATGTTAATTACAATAATACGGATTGTGTGATAATCTTGAGAGATATATAGGCTAAGTGCTATATTATTCACGTTCTAAATTTGTATCAATGAATGCGTATCACATGTGCTTTAAAGTTATGATTAAGTGAAAATTGGTTGTTTAAAAAAGATGATTATTTTCTCGATTGGTTGAATGAAACGAAAAAGCTTTTGATCAATACGACTTAACGTGAAGAAACATTCGAGATTATTATATTTTACAATTGGTTGTATGTAATATGCGTAAAATAA
The DNA here is from genome assembly GCA_944470205.2 of Schistosoma margrebowiei. Lineage (NCBI taxonomy): Eukaryota > Metazoa > Platyhelminthes > Trematoda > Strigeidida > Schistosomatidae > Schistosoma > Schistosoma margrebowiei. The sequence continues at coordinate 71,831,442 of OX104028.1, read as the reverse complement.
AAACCTTAATATTCGGTCTAATTTTATATTCGTAAAGGATTTTAATAAAAAAAACATTTTGGAATCGTTATGTATCTTTGAAAATATTATTATTATTGTTTTTACCATTGTTATTATCATCTTGAGGAACTTATTCAGTATCCGCCCCTAAATCTACTATATCTGACCTAATTCATATTATTCTACACATTACGTCATTTCTGATTATTATTCCATTATTCTTACTCTCTTTCACCCCATGTTGACGATATTTATTCTGATCATTATTTATCTCACAATTTCATTTCACTTATAAACTGATTCAAGTTAACACTTCATATTAGTCAGCTCCAACATTAACGATCTGAGTTGACTTTATATAATAAACAACAATTCCTGATTCACATATTACAACTTCCAAATGACGTACTCTACCTTAAATCTGACCAATTTTATGGATTATTAATCTGAATTTATAATTGTAGATCCTAATGAGAAATTCATTGAAAAGAATATTCTTCGTTCATATTAATTGTGAAAATATTTCCATTAACAGATATAAGACTGTATATTCTTCTCAAAGTTGTCGCTGATCATATTGTCTAAAGTAGTATTTTTAATTTTTACAAATAATCTATCCAGTCCAATCAACATGAAATACTCAACAATAAAAAAAATAACTAGAGAGTAAATTATTGTAACCAATTTTGTTTTTGTTTTTATAGAACATCAAAAGTTAATGGATATTCATCAAGTAACATTGAACAATGAACATACGAAAACAATATTTTCGATACGTGAGTTCAAGTTCATTTCAAGTTAAATTCTAAATAAAGAAAATAAAATATCAATAATTTTGTCTTAGCTTTATTGACCTGATTGTTTTAGTTGTTGTTTTTAACAATTCGAATAGAATAAGTATTTGACAAATTATAGAGAAAAAAAATGATGAAAAAGGTAGGTAGACTAATTCATTGTTACATAGTAATATGATATGTAGTTGTTTGTTTTTTATTAGTTGAGAGGAATCATTGAAATCTAAAAGTTAGTGGATAGTTAATGTATAATGTTATGAAATGATGGTTAAATTGTTATTAACTAGTAAATTATAGAAAAAATAGCTGTAAACAAAACACTTTTTTAGATTACTCGTTTTCATTCATCTTTACAATTTCATATAACGCTCATATCAAGATTAGAGTAATATGTAATGTAATTCAAGGTATTTGAAGGAAATTTGATTTTTTTTTGTTCCATTAAATGGTACCAAAGAAATGATAAAATGTTTATCGATGCCCATGTAACTAAAACAAGATCAATTTTAATTATGCTCCTATTCACATAATTTTTCGAGAATCTGATAAGAATCAATAGTTATATTATCAGTTCAGTAAATCAGTTTAGGTCCTCATCTCAAATCTGCTTTCATGCTACATTGTACTGTAACTGTCTACTTTTAAATGTTTAGACATCACCGATAAATAAATTGTGTGAATAATGATTGACTAAGATCTGACACTAAAAGTAACTGAGATCTCTGTACAGCTTAGCAAGTATAACATTTTGTTATAGGGGCTACAAGTGATTTCTGGCTATTTGAAACAAACTATATAATCCATTCATCCATCATTATTCCTTGGGCCTTATTCCAAGATATCAGTAGCAAGCGAAGTAGCTATTACAAAAGAACAAGCAGGAAAAATGATCGAAAAGGGTGTTTTCAACAAGCCCAACGAATAGCTGTATTTAAATTATCGGTGTCATAGTTCGACAAATTAAGGAAATAGGTATACAAAATATTGTCGATCAATCATTATCTGCACAAACAAATTAAAATGCACATTTGTTAAGAATTCAAAAAATGGGTTGAGTAGCACACATAACAAAGCTAGTACAACTTTATTTTAAAATTTAAAAGGAGGAATATATCTCACTGATTACCATTGCATTGTCCTAATGTCATATACTATGTATTCCTGTTACCTCATAATTCGAATATAAGCCAGAGTAACTAAACAAAGTGAATCAAATCATGTTTTTCATAATGATTTTATTAATACCGAATTTGTTCCCAAAAGTAATTGAATGTTAAACGTAAAATGCAATAAAATAAATACTAAATTACTTTTTACGCGAAAGATAAAATGATCATAATTGTAAGCTGAAGGGTGATATTAATATTGATATAAGTATTCGTTCGTTTTTTTCGTTAAATGATCGAAATGAAGATGTTTCAACACCTTAACATATTGCATTTATTCAAATGCGTCAAACCATATGTTATAATTTGTGTCCTGGATAACGTAACGATACCGCCAATTAGAGAACAGTGAATTACCGATCGGACCAGTGACGCATAAAACGCGTGAGAGCAGTCTAGAGTCCTTATTGGTCCTGCTTTCCGCCTAGCCCAGCCAGTTGAGTTCAGAACACCAATTTCAGCCTTTGTGATATGAAACATTTATTTCAAACATACTGGGTTTAAATACCAACCAGACAGACCACATCGTACCAATAAAATATGAAACAACATTTGTACAAGAATTAGCGAAATGTGGCTGTGAATGAGGGAGGTAGTAATTATTAGACAGGACGTAATTCAGGGATGGTAGATCGTATAATCATAATTCATAGGTCAATATAAATCTCGTAATAAGAGGGACATGAATATGAACAGTTTAGTTATTTAACAATTATACGATAAAAATATACGCATATTATTGGTTCATAAATGGATCCCAAAAAGTTACCATTCATTATGCTTATCGGGACCTAACACCATACAAGTTAGATAAATCAACTTTTATGTCTATTTTATAACCAAACCTAATTTGTAATATTCATCAATTTCTTGAACTACGGAATCTTTAGTATTTTAGTGCATTTAAAACGTATATGTAAATGAACTATTGATTAGAAATATTATGTTTGATAAAAGAAAAACAGTCATTTAAGACTACACTCAGTTCACTATTTTATAATATGCCATCAGCTTTTCAATTGATCAATCTTAATGTTAATATTCATGTTTAGTCTTAACTTTTTTCATGAAAATTTTTTAATGTTAAACACTGATGAAGGCAGCATATGAGTAGAAACTGAACAATTTCCTATGTGTAAAAGCGAATAGATTGAATTGATATAAGTGTCTTAAGTATTAGTTTGTTACTTAGCTTAATGATAAGAATAAATTTTGCTTGATCACTAACCAATCATCCTCATATATATATGTATATTTTTTTCTTTTTTCAAGCATTGATCATTTCATACAGAAAAAACAACAATTTTACACAAATTGTAATCATACATGGGAAATTATCAAACAAAATGTGAACTAATTAAAATGGCTTTGTATCACATACTATCTTCCTGTTTGATAATATTTACGAGTCTCACATTGATTATTTTACAGACAGTATTTTCGTACTACATTCCTGTAGGATCAGATATGGCTTGGCCTTCAGTTTTAATTCCATTTGGTTATATTCCTGCAAGTCTATTATTTCTGACAGCTGGTGCAACTTTAGCTACTGGATTCACAAATTCAGAACTTTGGCAAGCAACCAGTGTTGTATGCTGTATACTTCCATTGATAACCACTATTGCTATAGCGTGCACTACATTACAACAATATACGGATACTTTTCCAAAAAATTCAAGTATTTTGATTATGGGAGTGATTAGTTGTTTGACTTCACTTTTATGTTTTATTCATGCTATTCTAATATGTGTCAGTCAATATTTTTTTCATTTACCATGACCAATTATCAGACAATGAGAATTTCACATATCATTTAATGATTGAGTTTCAAATGTTTTCGTTACCTATGAAATTTTAAAATCAAATTTATGATAGGGCATTAGGTAGAAGTAAGATTTGTTACAGGAACAAAAAATGATAAAGCATCAGTTTTTATAAACAGTAGTTATACGTAAACATATGCCATTTATGTTGATGGTATCACGTGTTGTATAGAAATTAAATGAAGGTTTGTCAACACTACGTTGTATCAGTTTAAATTTCACAAAAATCAAAAATATTCAAAACTTCCTAAACGTATATCATTTATAAGTTTCCTTCCAAATGTTCTCAACCATAACGTCATTAAAATAAATGCTTAGCAGTACTGAATCATAAATCCGAATGATAATGTTGCATTTTCTCGACAGAAGTGGACACTTACCTGGTATTATTTTAATTCTAGAACTTTATTGTATGTCTAGGATATAAGGGATTGAAATTTATGAATCTTCATTTTTGTTAACAGTTAATTAATTTAAGGATACTTTTTCAGATATTAAAAATAATACACAGGATTTTCTGGTTATAGCGTTCGTAATATATAGCAGTTACTTACTTACTTTACTTACGCCTGTTACTCCCAATGGAGCATAGGCCGCCAACCAGCATTCTACAACCCACTCTGTCCTGGGCCTTCTTTTCTACTTCCATCCAATTCTTGTTCATTTTTCTCATGTCTATTTCCATTTCCCGGCGTAATGTGTTCTTTGGTCTTCCTCTCCTCCTTCGGGCTTGAGGATTCCATGTGAGGGCTTGTCCTGTGGCGCAGTTGTATCCTTTCCTCAATGTGTGTCCTATCCACTTCCAGCGCTTCTTCCTGCACTGGAATCTGGTTTGTTCTCTCCCACAGTACGTTGTTGTTAATAGTGTCCGGCCAACGGATGTGAAGTATTTTGCGTAGACAATTGTTAATAAACACCTGTATTTTCTGGATGATGGCTTTCGTAGTTCTCCAGGTTTCTGCCCCATACAGTAGAACTGTCTTGACATTTGTATTGAAAATCCTGACCTTGGTGTTGGTTGACAGTTGCTTTGAGTTCCAGACGTTCCTCAGTTGTAAATATGCTGCTCTTGCTTTGCTGATCCGCGCCTTGACATCTGCATCAGATCCACCGTGATCATCAATGATGCTGCCCAAATAGTATAGCAGTTAACTTTTTAATAAAAGCGTAATCAGTTACTCAGTCAATAAAACCACGATCAATATACTTGGTAGCTATACATGTTTACATTATCAAAGTAATTAAAAGATATTGAAAAGTATCAATTAATACTCGACGCAAAGATTAGTTGTAAACGTAATGAAAGTTAATTTTTTTACCTAACACTCAACGATAAAAGCACATATATTCCTGATATTAATATTCAAAACAATTCAGATGACCAAATAGATATATCTGTTTATCGAAAAAAACACTGGGTGATTTTATTTGAATCTGAATAGTTTCTGTCTAGCAAACTAAAAAAGACTGGTTAAAACACTATTCTATCGAATATGGAAACTATGTTTAGAGATAATATTGAATAGGGACTAACAATAGTTCAAAAGTGTTTACGAGATAATGTTTATCTGAGAAATGAGGGAACGGAATTAGCTAGAGTCGAGAAAACTTCAGTCGTTTTACGATTTGACTTTAAAGGTGATGAAATAGTTAGAATGATTAATTATAGATTAAGTGCTATATTGAAGAAAGCATATCTAGTTGCTAAACTAGTTTCATCACGATAAACGAATTGTCTATTTAGACAAACAACAGTAGGAAATTGCCACCTTGTTATTTTAAACTGTATTTACCAGTCTACACGTTTGTCCCAAAGAACAGAAAGAACGGTTCATATTCTCCTGTCGGAGCACATTCTACAAAAAAGTCAACATATTTTGTCATTGCCCGTTATCTGCTTCATAGCGGATACTATGTTGATATTTTAAAATCATTCGATACAATCAATACTTAAACAACATCGAATTTATCACTTTACCCCAAGGCTATCGTTATTAAACTTCGAAACCAAAACTGTGTGTACGTAAGAATACAGTGGTAAATCCCTTTCTATCCTGGTAGCTTTTGTTTCTCAATATTCATTTATGTAATATCATATTCTCAATAACAAATTCCTTTCTTTCATTTATGGGTCTTTTCTGAGTTGTACTCGTCTTACTCATTAAATCTAGCCAATCTATGATCGTTACGTAATTTTTGTACTCTGGAAATGTGTCTCCTCGTGTTTTAAGATTTTTCTTCTAGAACTTTCACATTTAGCAACATATAAATACTGATTGATTTCTGTCATATTTGTTATTTTTATCCTACCAATCTTCATTAATATGATATGAATTATGTACACTGGTTATAAATGATTATTGCTATTGTGTCCAGGTTGTAAGCAGTTAACGATAATCGGTGTGATAAATAAATTTATTTTATTCTCCCACACTTGTTGTTCTTGCTTTAGTCAAATTCCTCAATAGGAAAAACTGTATGAACTGTTAGAAATCAGTCATTACTGAATAAATATACAATCACAAGAAAACCGCCAACTAAAATTCTATTTGTTTTCATGCTTAGTTCATTTATCATTTGTTTTTTTGTTTGTTGGTAGACTCAAGAATGTTTTCGAACAAATGAAAAGCGTGTACTCCTTGTACAATCAACTTATAGATATGTAATGGCTTCGCTTCGCTAATCGATCACCTCGATAACCGTTATTATATAAATCTCAACGCTGCCTTAAATCAGAAGGCAATGAGAAGCGGCAACTACAGTTTATTAGATGTGGTGCAGATCACAAAGCTATAAAAACATCAAACGAATATGAAGCGGAGAGGCGAGCAATTACATAGGCAAGTTTATAGTGAAATCGCATAAGGGTATAGCAAAGGCTAATAATAGGATTTGAGTACATACATACATGGGGAGGAGGATGAATCATCGAGTGATATTTAAGCACTCAACACTTTAGCTAGAGTGTGTCATGTACTCTAGTGAATTGTTACTGTTCAAATAACATTGTCTGTTAAGTAAGTTAATAAAAATGCTTAAGTAGAATTAACCATAATCGAAATTGGTTGTAGGGTAGTTTCTATAGTTAGTTAAAGAACGATTGGGAATCACACCAAAGTGATCCTACATGTAGTATGTATTTAAAAATCACAAAAAAGATTTGTATCGACTTCCTTTCCAACTTTACATCCAATACCACATATTCACAGTGTTTTCCAGTCTCCTTTGTTCTGTTTATTAAAATTAAATAGATTAGACGATAGTCATTTTGAGTATTCCACCAGTTGTTCAACCATAACACCATTGATTGTTGATAACAACCGTTCAAAGAGTATTAGTTTTTACTATGTATTCTTTTAGTTAAACATAATTTTTGGAATAATGAAATAATAGTAATATTGCAGAGTTGAAAATTAAATATTTCATTTCATATCATCTAGACTTGTTTGAAACACTACATAAATGATATTTTTTATCAATCTATGTATTAGCACTTTTTGAATGACAGTATAAAAATGAAAACATTTCTCACATTCCCCTTTTATATTTAAATGATTTCTATACATATATTAGATATATATAGGAAATAGGTAACGTTTAGGGCAAAATATAGTCAAAAGTATGATAACATACCTTCCACTGTCTAATTATATTTGACAATAATCGATTGTGCTAGGATAATCTATTGTAAATTTAAGTAAGGATTTAAGATTATCAAAAAGTATCAGTTAACGATATATTTTACATAAAAAAGAGATACCTTTTACAATTTTGTTTTATTAACTAGTCATATCTTAGACTAATTACAAGACTTAATAAGACTAAGAAATGATTTAATTGTTGTATGAATATTCGTCAAGATTAGAACGAATAGTTTGACAGAAATTGGGTGCCGAGTAAAGAGAAGTCATTATACGTGGAGATTATACTTGAAATAATCTCAGCGACTGAAATTTAAGCAATTCTAAAAGTTATATATTTTTTTGATGATTTCGATTATTACCCTGAAGAAGTCCAGACAAGTTAGCTGGACGAAACGTTGGAATTATATTAATTTCAATCGTTAAGATTATTTCAAATATAATTTTCACATATAATGATTTAATTGTTAGTTCTAAACAATCAAATAACAAAAATGACTTTTACTAAGGAAACACTAGAAAAAATGTTAATTATCCCCTATATCAATTTCATCATCAGTTTTCCTTGTCACTTATGAACACATTTCTATTCGGAATAAGAAAAAAACATCATAATAGTTTTTAAATGATTGATCGTTTATTTGCCTAATTTTATTCACCTTACCATTCTTTATTTTATAAAAGTGTTGTAGAAGATTGTATGAATTTCCCCCATAAACAATTTAGTAGCTAAAAAAGGTAACTGAAATTTCATAGAATCAATAAAATTTCTTTCATATAATTAATTATTTTAATATACATATACAAAAGTCATATATAAGATTTTAGATTGGTGTTGTTACTGTGCCTTATGCATCAAATGAGCATGTGATGTATGTTAGTTAGTGTATACATTCGATAGAAGAAAGAAGAAGAAAAAATGCAAAATAAACCCATCACACAATAATTTAGTCATTTAATTATAATTGAATAAATCAAGTGCCAAATATTTCTGCTGTCAGTTTAAAAAAAAATTGAATCAATAATTAGACTTTTGACTTAAATTTGTGATGATATTCAGTACGACATCTTACGTTACAGTACTTATTAGGGATAACTTAATACATAACAAAATCACTAGAATATCTGTTTTCGTTATAAAACAGAGGTAAATACACTTAACTTTAAACAGGTTGCAGGTTCTAATCTAGCTCTCCTTGCTATTGTTTATGTAGTAGTTTAGTGGCCTGAGATCTGACTCCAGGTAAATCTTGTGATTATCGTTATCAATTTATACATATCGTCAATACTCGTATATAATTATCGACTTAACTTGCGTTAGTGAATAACGGGATTAAATAAGTCAAATACAAGAATGGATTTCTAGTACGTATATTTTATACATTCATCCAGACAGACGATCGGAGAAACGAAGCGAGATGACGCTTAGTGGAGAAGGCATGTGGGCCAATTCAAGGTTGATAAGCGAATAAGTGACAGGGTAGAAATGTGGCTTGAGAAGGATGAATAGATTGGTTTGTTCAGAGGCTAGAATAACCTATGTGGGCTTGATATAGGACCAGCCCCTACAGTATATCTAACCTTCAAATAAAATTAAGTGCTTAAAACCAATTACATGAACCTACGTTTGATAAACGATTAGTATATATATTAACAATGTCTGATACTATCAAGCAAATTATTATATTCGATTTGCATTTTAGAACACTGGATGTGTTATAAAAAAATAGAATCAAGTTTATAATGTTACCTTACTCCAAAATTATTAGCACGTAACGGTTTATTTAAGTATTAAAAAACGTGTCATTATATTCGATATGTAAGGACTGAGCAGTACACATTTATGTAGGCGTTATGTCATAAGCGAGCTTACTGGATGAAATGTGAGGCAATGATTGTCATCTATTTCACCTTCCGGTAAATGCTGAACTGCGGAAACTGATCAAACTACTAGTAGCGATTTGAAAGTAAGGATAATATCCAATAGATGTGAGTACCTCAGAACGTTTTAAGAATATTTTGTCATGACAGATATATCTTAAGAACGAATCTAAAGAAAAGTGACATTGATTTTTAAAATTATATCCTTGGGATATAACAACAGCATAATAACAAAGTGACAGGTGTAATATCGAAATTGTAGAAAAATAAAGCCTTATGAATAAACAAAAATGATATTCCATTCGTTGGTATTTGACATCTGCTACTGGTGGAATCTCAACACAATTTAGACACATTTGTGTGCGAAAAACTCTTGAGTTGGTGTTCAGTTTAAAAACCTCAATGTTCAAAGTTTAAAACCTAGACATTACGTAGAGATCCATTCAAGGGGCTTATATGCCAACAATCAATATAGTTTATCGTACTGGCCAAAAAAGTAGTAGTGTAGTGAACGAGAACAAAACTGGGGACAACCAAATGTATTTTAATATAACGTTACGGAATATCTTGTTAAAATCTGAGAACCATACTTTAAATAGTTCATTTGCAAAATATCCATCAATTTCCCCAGAATTTGTCGCTCCTTCGTTTCTGTACCAACCACTCTCTTTATCGTTGTCTTCTCTTCAATTTTCTCAACCTTCTGCAGCCAGGCATTCCACTTTCGATTGATGATGCATACTACTTACATCCGTCGACATCAGTAGCACATGCCACAGTAGTTATAGTGGCTTAGTAGCCTCGTGAACACTCGAACACTTAAAGCAGTGAAAACAGGGTTTAAAGTGCAATAAAAACACCATAACTGGTATACAATTACAACTATATAAATTGAGATGGTGGAGAAGATTTGTAGCTCAGGTGGATGATTTCGGTGGATTTTTTGTTCTCTGAGCTGGATGGTTTGGTCGTGGAGCTTTCGACGTTCTTCTGAACGACATCATCAGCATAAACTTCAGAGAGAAGTGAAGCTCAGAGAACAAAACTCCACCAACAACTATATAAAAATATACTTATGTGTTAATGATGATAATGTATAGAAAGTTTAAAAAGATTTTTTTTTCTCCTATAACTTTGATACGATTGTCGGAAATCGCTCAACATTATTCATAGACTGTTATCCGATAAGGAGAATATTGAAAGATCTATGATCACTAATCTTTGTAAATGTATGGTCAATCACTCATTCAAAAACTCACTGACTATATCAGAAAAATGACAACACGAATTAAACATCAAATAACACATACTTTCTCCAGTCTGAAAGTATATATTTCAATCAGTACATGAATAAAAAAGCGCCAGCGACGCACTTTAAGGAATACACTAAGTAACGTAAGTTGAATATGTTTCCACCCAATACTTTTGTGTGGATGAATATAAAGAAGTACATATAAACATTGGAAATAATTAGTTAATAAGAAAATTTTGTTTACACAGCCAAAGCGATTGATGTTTCAGTTATTTGCTACGAGTTTATTTTATTCCACTCTTTATTCTTAAGAAATTGTTGTTCACTTCAGATCAAGTAACGAGCCTACTAACTAATCAGCTAACACAAAGAAATATTGGACTTCATATAGTCTTTCATCTGAATACCTTTCATTTCCAATCTCCTTAGAGCTGTGATCACTTCTCTACATTTCTAACATGATACCGTTAGTTCTATTTTAAAGTATAAATTTTCAAGATGAAAGATATATTTATTTGAAACAACATGAATCGAGTTTGAATTTCCCTGTGGGCATCAACACTAGTGTGTAGATAGATCCAAATGATAAGTCTTAAATAAGAAAAAACACATGTTCTGCTTTCCACTGGTAGACATAGTCCAAAAATACTATAGTTAATGTTTAGGAAAATCCTATTACATTACAGTACAGGTACCTAAACCAAGAATATTCTCATCAATATGTTCTCATCCAATTTTAAGGTAATAAGTTTAAATGATTTATTAACAGACGTGTAAAAGAAAAACTTGTAAAGGTTTATCCTTCATATGTCGAGTAATAAACATATGGATATAAAAAGATCATAAATAATCGAAGGATTCCCTAAAGGAAGTCATTATATAAGTTAGGATATTTATAATATTTACAGAAGTAACTCACGCTTATAAATGCACCAAGAGGACGATGTACGGAAATATAATCGCAAAAATAATGTATATTTTTCTCCAAGAGTGATTTGATCAAATTATTAAAGCCAAGATCATTTCATACGTAGAGTATACGGACCAAATCATATCAATTTAAAGAAATCAAACAATTACTACTATGAAAAAATAATTTTAACTAATAAGTACTTTTATATACTGACATCTGATCAGTACTTTATAAGATGGATATGAATGAAAGTTAGACTAGTATACTACGTAATTTGTTGGTTATCGATTAAAAAGTTGTATCAGACATCATTCGAATTCACACAGTTAGCATCATCCAATAAAACAGACCCATCTTCTATGGTTACTTTAGGTATGGGGATTTCTATTGTTGGGAGCGAGTCATGAACTTTTACATTTATACATAAGCGAAAATCAGCACATAATAAAATACCGTGGATAAAACATAGAAAAGCTATTATACTGTTAATTATACCCATAATTAACATGCTTGATTTAGGTAGAGATCCATCCATGTACTGTTGTATAGTTGTGCATGCGATTGCAGTTGTTACTATTAGTGGAAAGATGCAACTAACAACACTGGCTGTGTCCCATTCATCTGAGTCTGCTAATCCAGCAGTCAAGGTTGCACCAGCAGTTAAAATTAATAAAAACGCAGCAATGTAAGCGAACGGGATTAGAACTGAAGGCCAAGCGAGATCTGATTCTGCAGAAACACAATATGAAAATACTGTTTGGATAATAATCAAAATGAGGCTCGCACATATTAACACACAAAAAGCTATTATATGATACATTGCAGCACTGATTACTTCATATTTCTTTCTAGTGAGCTCCATACTTGGTGAAAATATTTGCAGAATCCACTATATTTGCTCTCAAAAGAATCGGTGATTCAATGGTGTGCGAAACGAATATATTGAGTTATGAAGAATTAACCGCCAAATACCGTCACTATTCAAATGGGTGATATAAAATTCCAATATTTTACATTTATTTAAGTTTTAAAACAATTTGTAATGTATCAGCGAGGTTTCTTTTAAAAAAACCTTTGACAGCCATCAAAAGGTATGTGTAATATTATCGCATCATCTAGTCTATGCCTTTATGACATGTAATGAGAACTGGGTCCTTATTGGTTGCAAAAGCAATTTTGTTTCACTTCAAATATCTCATACAAATCAAACATCTATTTGTAAGTATGTTTTATTAATGTTTAAACACTAACGTTTTCAGTTTAGTGAAGGGACGTTTCTCAAATTTACTTAGGTACGTATTTGTTGACGTGTAGTCTTTATTACACAGTAGGGCCAGAAATTCAACGAGGCAGAAAAGATGTAATGATTGTGTGTAGGTGTAGAAGCAAAAAATTGATTCCTCTCTGTAGTGTTTTCAATTTCTTATTTGGCCATGTGACTATTTTCTTTAAGAATATTGAGTCAGGAGTTATGATTGACAAATGGAAACTTAATATCAAAAACGGTAATTGGGCTTTAGAATGCTGACACTGTCTCTAATAAATTCTATTACTTATTCGAGATTCATAGTGAAATCGAAACTTGGAAGAAAGTAACGATTGGTACCAAATATAGGTAGTTTGTTTTATTTGAAACATTCAAGTGACTTAGATTTAACACTTAAAAAGGAGGGAGATAAATCGAAGTAACTTTATTGAAAATTAAGGAACTGTATGTTTGTTGATATTTAACTGAATTCGAAGATATCGACCATCAAACTCCAATTTAATAGTCTAAAATTATTTGCTCTCCATGATACTTGAAAGTCCTGGGTTTGATCATTGAGCTGTAGTTGTACACTGATGAAGAGCGTCAAACTAAAGCAAGATGTTGTCCAATGATTACTGACTTTTAAGTCTTATATCTGATAACAACCTTCAATGGAAATAAATTTTTCGATTTATTGGTGTTTTAATTGTTCTTGATAACTAAATTATGTAACAGACTTCATTGGCAGTCAGTATAGTGGTTTCTTGCTTGAAGTTTCTCGTTTAATAAGGAACAGTAAAACTTCCGTGTCGCTTACAGCTTATATTGTATGGTAGACCTTTACTCGTACTTTATTTCAGTAGTACATCCGCGGGTAACCGATATCACAAGCAAAGACTTAGTTGGTTTGAGTACGATTGACATGTGTTGTTGACTTCTTTTTCCAGTCGTTTACAACATGTATCCCATTTTAAGGAATAATCATATCAGTTATATCTGTTGATAATAGGCGCTTAATTCTATGTTAATGTATATTTGCGTATTCCGTAAATTAATGATCAATCAATTTCACTTTCTACTTAGTTTAATGCATACAGATCTGACTATTAATTAGAGTTAATCATTTTTTTTAAAATTTTGGGTGTTAAATAAATCCTCATGTATTTTTGATTAAACTTGCATCGTCTGACTCACAACTTTCCAGGAGAAGTATCAAGATATATTTGCAATTATAACAGTGACGAAGTGCACTTTGGACAGTCAATAAATCTTCATTTACAACAGTATTCTATGACCCTACTACGCATTTCAGGAATAAGTGGTTTTCAATTTCAAATAATTAATAGTAGGATGACGGATAAGTTATAGGTTATAAATTTTAGACTTATGCGTTTGGATAATGCAGAAAAGTAGTCAATATAAAGAGGAATTAAGGATAAACTTCATTCGTACCAGCGATGGCATTACTTACTTCCTTATGCCTGTTACCTCTCGTGGAGGAGTATAGGCATGCACAAGCACTCCTCATCCAACCGTCCTGGGAAATCCTTTTTATATCTGCTTCCAATTCCCGACGTAGTGTGTTCTTCGGCCTTCGTCTTTTACGTTTCATTTCAGGATTCCGAATAAGGGCTTGCCTCGTGATTTCCTCAATGTGTGTCCTATCCACTTCCAACGTCTTTTCCTGATTTCCTCATCAGCTGGTTTGTCCTACCACACAGTAGGCTGTTGCTGATAGTATCCGGCCAACGGATATTGAGTATCTCGCGTAGACAACGGTTGATGAATACTGATATGGGAAGAAAAATCAATTTTCGATTGATTTACTTATAATGAGTTTTGTTCAACATTACTTCTCTTCTAATTCAGTGTGATGATCATTAACTATATTATTTGTTTTCTTTTGTCGCATGATATTTTATTCTGTATAATATACGATAATCGTGTATTCCATTGACACGAACTATAATCAGTCTGTGATTTATTATAACTCTAAGTATTTTTCATATATGTGATTTAATCCTCATTATTACTCAAAATGGGTGTAAAATTAATATATAAACCAGTGTATTTTAGAATATTTTGATCATCGTTCGTCCTCGTCATAGTGTTTTGGGGTTAATAAATCACCACTTATACCAGTCTTTGTGTTCTTACTTTCGCATCGTGGGAATTGCAGAGGTCCCTCGTTCCGAGTATAAGTGATAAGTGTTTCCGAAATAACAATCAGCGACGATCAGATGCTAAAGTAGCATTAAAAGAGCCAAGGCAATACGCATTCAAACGACAAGCTGTAACAAATACCTTTACTTTTTTTTATGTATTTATTTGAACACATAAATATTGGTACAATAGGACACCAAGTATATATGCACCATACAAAACGATGAAGATTCGAAGAGAAGAAAAGAACAATAACGAACAGATTAGTGTAAGGTAGTGTAATAATAATAATAATAATAATAATAATAATAATAATAATAATGGGGGAAACGGAAAGGTACAATCAGAAGAAATCTTTCAGTTAAAGAAGAAGCAACCACTTTTTACGAAGAAAGTAAAAGAAGGTCACAGCAGGATCGCCACTGGCTTCTATTCTGAGCCATACCTGATAACGTCTCCAGCTACTGTGTTGCATCATCTCTCGGACACCAGCCAGGGAGTCGTGGAGGACCAACACAAGCCAGCCATTTGCAGCTTTCTTCCATACCACGACACCATGTCATATACTGACCATCTCTCCGCTTTTTCCAACCAGTCCCAGAGTCGGCAAATAATGCACGACATGGAATTCGCTGGGACGACATTCGTAGAACATGTCCAAGCCACCGAAGTCGGTGTTTCAAGATGGTGACACCAATTGCATGATCGTCTCTGTGTCTGAACACACGATGCTGAACCTCTGCATTACTCATATGGTTTTGCCACTGGATGTCAGCAATCCTTCGAAGACAACAATGATCGAACACAGAGAGTCGTCTGACGTCATCAATTCGGAGAGGCCAGGTTTCACAAGCATAGAGCAAAACTGCTTTCACTGGCGCGTTGTAGATCCGACCTTTTACAGCCAGACTAACATCATGAAGGCGCCAAAGATGGCCCAGATTGGCATAAGCCGCTCTGGCTTTCACTATGCATGCATTGATCTCATCACTCACGCCACCACCAGCACTTATGCAGCTACCTAGATACATGAACTTCTCAACTACTGCTATCTGCTCACCATCCAGAGTGAGTACAGGATTGGAATCCTGCCAGTCTTGTAGAAGTACTTTGCACTTCGATCGTGCAAAACACATACCATACCTACGGACACTGATTGCCAACTGATTAAGTGCGGATTGCATGCGTTGGGCATTATCGCACAGTAAGACAATATCGTCCGCATACTCAAGGTCGAGAAGTCTTTCTCCAGGCAACAGATCCACACCACCATTACTTACATTCATCAGAGCTGTTTCCAGAATGTCATGGATGGCAAAGTTGAAGAGGAATGGTGAGATTGGGCAACCCTGCCTAACCCCACTACTCGAATGGAGCAATGGAGAGAGGTGGTTGTATGCCCTCACTTTGCCTGAGGTGTTTTTATATAGGGCTTTTAGGATGTTAATAAACTTCTCAGGCACACCCTTCTTCAATAGACAATCCCAGAGAACAGTCCTGTCCAACGAATCGAAGGCAGCCCTGATGTCAAGAAACACTACGATTGTTGGCCTTTGATAAGTATAGCAGTGTTCTAACATTTGGCGGAGGGTGGAGATATGATCAACGCATCCTCGACCAGAACGAAAACCAGCCTGCTCATCGCGAGTCAATCTTTCTCGGGTTTTGAACAACCCATGAAGTATGACGGAAGCCAACAGCTTGGAGGCAATCGGAAGTAGACTTAACCCCGATAGTTGTTACGGGAACGACGTGAACCCTTTTTAAAAATAAAGGACAACTATCGACTCATTTTATGACGTTGGTACACTCTCTAGCTCCTAAACCTTTGTAAACAACGTCGTCAATTCCTTAGTCAGAAAGTCACCACCATCTTTAAAAAGAGCCGGAGGTAAGTCATATGGACCTGAGATTCGCAGCGCTTCAAGAGTTGGAGTTCCTTGCGGACTTCAGCTTCATTTGGTGGATCAGTCGTCACTAGCCATGGAGGGCAGGACAGTCCGACGGATGTTGCCGGAGCAGCAGGCCAGTTGAACTGCCCTTCGAGAAATTTTGCCCATCGTCCAAGACGTCGATGGGTGTTAGTGATTGGTATCCCGTCACCCTCACAGATTTTTTCGCTCACACCTAACTCCTTGCTGCAAGTGGCTCGGATGAGTTGGAAGAGCTTCCGGTAATTACTAAATGCAGCTGCTGCCTCCAGCTCATTAGCACGCTTCGACCACCAGGCCTCTCGGTCCGTACGCAAGCTTTGCCAGATTTCATTACGTAACAGCCTTCGTTTGTGGTCAAACTCACAGTCACCCGGAGTAGACCGACGGGCTTCAATGAGTTGTAAGGAACCAGAAGAAACACAGTGCTTAAAAGCGGGACGTTTCGCAAACCCACAACTGACTGTTCTTGCCATTTTCATGGCGTCATGCAATTGCACCCAATGCTCATCTATACTTTTCGGTGGAGTGGTAGCTAGCCTAGAGGCTAGCTCGGTTCGATACTTATTTGCAACAGGAGTTGCAACCAGCTTGCTAATATCAATCCTTTGCTGGCGGTCACTTCGTTGTCCACTGAAAAGTAAGGAAAGATTGGCGCAGACCAAGGCATGGTCAGAGTCCAGATAGGTACTCCAAAAGGAACGGCAGACTTTTACACAACCACGCCAGCGGTAGCTGATCGCGATGTGATCAATCTGAGTCCAGGCTTGGGATGCAGAGGGAGGACGCCAGGTGGCACATCGGCGATGACTGTGCCAAAAGTTAGTGCTAGCCAGAAACAGGTTGTGGTCTGTGCATAGTTGCAGCAGACGGTCCCCGTTATCTGACCTGCGACCAACGAGTCCCCATCGGCCACCTAAACGACTCTCTTCTGTGCCTAGACGCCCGACCTGAGCATTCAAGTTTCCGGCTAGTACTACAATATCTGTCGAACGCACTTTCTGGAGAAGAACAGATAACTGGTGGTAAAACTCATCCTTGATTGCATCCGGGCTGCAATCTGTCGGGACATAGACGGAGATGACGAAACGATATCGTTTCTCACGCCGATTTCTTCTCACTTTGATGGAACTTTCTAATCTTACCGCACATAACCGACTGTTAATGGGGATCCAATCGATTACTGCTGCCTCAGCTCTAGCGCTTAGTGCGACACCAACGCCAGAAAGACCAGACGAAGATGCCACAGGGTCCCCGGATAAGCGCACGTAAAACAAGCTTTTCGAAGCGAAAAATGAAGAGCGAATTTGTAGTACTTCACCAGAGTCTTGAATACGGGTCTCGGATGGACAGCAGACATTAAGAAGATATTAAGAAGTTCCAAAGACATAGCCAGCCCTATCTGTTGTCCAACCCTCATAAGTGTGCGAACGTTGAAGGCAGCCAGTTTGAATGGTGCACGTGGTTTCAGAAAAACTGCTTCAGTATTCGTATTTGGTGTTAGCATACAATTTCCAATCAGGCAGTGACTCGAGAACGTTTAGATACAACCGAGTTTCCACCATAGGCGAGTTGCTATATAAGTCGAAAAATAAGGATACATAAAGTGGGATTAAAGACGTAAAAAATATAATAATAGTGATAGTAATAATAATGCGAATCGTTTGATTGTTGATCGAAGTAAGACAAGTATTTTCCATAATTATCGACATTTCATCACATTTGTGTGTGGGCTGTGATACTGCCCGGGTGCCCAAACCGAAGCATGTGGTATTCTTAGGAGGCCACTCCTCGAGCCTTCAACCTGAAGGTGTGATCCACAAGGCAGTGGAGCATCGTAAGGAGATGCAATCCAATGGAAGCCGGTGACCAACGATTGGTTCATTCGCCATTTGTTCCCGCAGGATACTGGAGCCCAAGTGCATCATTGGTTTGGGATCCAGTTAAAGCACCAAACATTCGCTTTTCGTTCTCTCATTTTCGTAAACAACACCCCCGCCACGAGAAGGCAGTGAGTAGGACTTCCCTGGCAGAGGCTGTATACGCGTGGCCGTGTGAGAGCATTTCGAGAGGGAGGGCGGGCTCACCACACTCTCGGCCATACCAGGGCATTTGGGGTTTTTTTATGATGGTTGTAGTGATTCTCCAAGCTTCAGCTCTGTACAGTAGAACGGTTTTGACGTTCGTATTGAAGATTGTAACTTTGATGTTGGCTGATAGTTGTTTTGAGTTCTATATATTCTTCAATTGTAGACATGCTACCCTTGTTTTGCCAATCCTTGCATCCACATATGCATCAGATCCTCCATGTTCGTCGATTACGCTGCCCAAATATGTGAATTTTTCACGTGTTCCAGAGTCTCCATCCAGTGTGATTAAGTTGGTGTCCTCTGTGTAACATTTGAGGATGTTGCCTTTTCCTTTGTGTATATTGAGGCCTACTGATACAGGGACTGCTGCTACACTAGTTGTCTCCATCTGCATTTGTCCGTGTGTATGGGATAGGAGGGCTAGGTCATCTGACAAATCCAAATCATCTAGTTGATCCCGAGCTGTCCATTGTATTCCGCGCTTCCCTTCGGCCTCGTGACTTTCGGAGAATCCCGTCTTTCATCGTGAGGCGCCACAATTACTTTTTCAACTAGGAGTACAGAGTTAAAATTGTTTAATTTGTGAATTTTGGTTAACGTTTTTAGCAAGGTTGAATTCTACGGGATGAGGTTGCCGACCTCATGCTCGATCCTTCTCCTTTACCCGGTCTTGAGACTGACAGTAGCCCTAGAAGAGCTACAGGCGGAGTTAGATATGGTATACTTGATAAGAATTCCCAACAAATTTAAATCTAGTCCCAGGTGCCTCAGGAATCTTGACTACTAATCATGTGTTCTGCCACAAGTTTGGTGCAGCATTTACAAAACGTACCAACGTTTCTTTTGTTCCAATTTTACTCTAGATTGTTTCATATGTCCCACAAATGATTGTGTTGTTTTAGCCTAAAATTATATGGTGACAATAACAAATAAAAAAGAATTATGAAGAAGATCTATAGTTGAGATACTCTAACGGCAAATCTTTTGTTTTTGTGACTATAGCTTATGAACATAAGCTAATAAAGATTTGACTATCTCCCAATATACTAGATGATTAATATGTGGTACGATACTTCGTCTGCAACACAAGTAGCTTTATCTGTCAAAAATCCAGACCTTCACTCTATGTACCAAGATTTCATCGTTTTCCAATCTGAAAGTAAGATCATATAAGATAATTTACATGTAAGCAATCAGATTCTGGAAGTCAGATAGAGAAAATCCTCGATTCATAGAGGCAGCGTAATGAAGCTTATTAGGAGTTGTTTAGCAACCGTTTTTGCGTACGAAGTATTCAGTAATAGTACGTACTTGACAAATTTATTGCAGATACAAACTGTTATAAAGTCTGTAAATAGATGGTTATAACCGTTCTTTTCGAAATAAAGAATATAGCCATCCAAACCTCTGCATTCAAAAACGATGTCGTAGATGTAAATAATCTAAATACTATTCTAATCGTGAATACGAAACAATGTGGTGAGTCTAAGAGAATCTTAGTACAAAGAGACTTGAAAATTTGTCCAAATACTGATATATTTCCAGGTTTATAAAAATCCTCATTTTAATCCGTATTCCTAATACTGCCGCTCTCGTCTGATGATTTCTTTTCACCAATAACAAACTTTTGAAATTCAGGATTCTGGCTACTAATCAAGTGATTTACCACCTTTCGCTAACGATATTTTTTGTTCATTTAGTGAATTTCCTATCACGCTTTCAGAGAACATCTGGACTGGTTACTTATCAAAACCATTTAGTGTTCAGTAATTGATTTCTGTTCCCCAAAAGATTGAGTTCAGCTTATTATAACAACTCATTCCTTTCATCTAAAATGCTGTTCCTACCAGTACGAATCAAATAAGAAGTTATTCTAATCTGATTTACTATGCCACCAATCACCGCCTCAAGAAACTAGACAATATTGCTTTAAATCAGTTGCTTGGAGAAAGAACCCACCTGAAACAAGCGCAAAATCCCATCTAAGTACGTAACACAGCAAGAGGATAGCAAAAAGAAAAACGGGCAAAACTACGGTGATATTATTAATAAAGATCTAAAATACGAAGACGGAAAATGAGAACGAAAAACGGAAAAGACTGTTCACAACCAAATATATGGAGGTATATTTGACAATGCTGAAGCCCTTTGTTTCAGTTGTTCAGCAAATACGTACACATTCAAACTGTTTCTCAGTGTTACCTTAGTCCAACTACTTCAATGAATCTTTCACATGACCTCTCGAACCAGCTTATTATATTGATCATGAGCAATACACCTAACTGCTTTACTTCGGAAGTCTTTTTGTATTACGAGTTGCCATTTGTACTGTGGTCACTATTTGAGCAAGGTTATCCCACCAATCCTTTTCTCAACGAAGTAACTAAACATAATGTGGAAAGAAGTCCTGAATCTATGACGTGTATTCTGGGAATAAACTAAGGAGACCAGAAGATGAAGCCACTGATTATTAGAATAAGCCATGTACGTCGGTGCAAACTACATAGCTGGGGTTTGAACAATTATTGTAACCAATTGTTGAAGACGTTGAGTGATAAGGCTAGAAATCGATCTCAATGTAACAGGTGATTCTACCCTTTACTGACCCTCAGATTGTGTTTTGAACTTTCACATACCCTCTATTCTATAGATCCATTTTTTCCTCTCAGACCATATAGTGTATCCATAACTTTTGCTATGTTTATTTATAGTGTTACTATTTCTGCTACTTTGGCAAGTTTTAATATTTTCATATATCTATGAACTTGGGGCCATATATACATGCTGGATATGATTTACTGAGTCTTGTGCACATATCCAGTAGAACTGAAATTCATTCTGCCCCCTATAAATTCCTTTTATCATCCACGAAAACGTGCTTCTGTTATCAACCTTTCCAACTGGCTTCGCTTTTGATATTTGTGATCAGGGGATTTGAGCTCTCGGTACGGTAACTGAACAAGACTATGTACTAAGGTTTAAATTTTCGGACCTACATCAAGGCATCTAACGGTCCCACTAATTTAAACACGAGACTTTTGTAACTAACAGAGGTATGGTAGAGTTTGAAAGCAGGTTAGAGGTATGAGGGCGGTTATCACTTTCCGGTTGCCCACACCGTGGAAGGGTTCTTCTGGAGGTACATGAAAAGGAAATCGGATTAGAGGTGGTCTTAGTGACCTGAGAGCGTGACCGCAGTACCCAAGGGACAACTGCTTGAGGTCGGTCACACACGACTTTTTTATGGGCAATTTTTGTGTTAGCTCCGCACTTGTTGAGACCTTACCGCCGGAGACGGATATCCGTGGAATAAGGCGAGGTGTGGATTCTTAGGATCAACCTTTTCTAACCCCACCCCTCCTTGTGGGAAGGCAGCATCGCCGTCATGCTGGTTTTCTGAAGGAAACACCTTACTGCTGTCACACCTCTGTACAGTCAGCAGTACGACTTCGCCTTCGGACCTTGCGTTTGCTGCTTTTAGTCTTACTGCTCTTCAACCGACCTGTCTGACATGGTAGGACCTTGAGGAACGGTTGTTCCAGCCAGTATAGCTCGGTTGCTTCATCACGATAGGCAAGCCCGACCACCACGTCAAGGTAGCAACAACGGTCGGGGTCCAGGCACATATGTACATCGGTCCAAGTTACCATACCTCATTAGCACAACAAGATCAACACTGGACTCATAGATGTAGTTAATTCAGTGATGGTAATATATAAAAGAAAAACTGCATATAAAGACATAGTACAGGAAGAAAGAATTAGTTCGTAGAAAAGAAGGTATGAAGCGATTTTAATCTCATAGTTTAGAGGAAGACAGTGAGTGTATACACCTATACCATTGTGATCGATTAAGGGTCTTGTCACCCAGAGTCTCCAACCATTGATTACGATAGTCACGCAGACCCTAACCGAGTAGACTGCATCTACCAACATAGCTCAGACTAGAAGTTAGTGACTGCAAGCACTGATGCCATGTTTTTGTTGGGCCGCCCCCAACTTTCTTCTAACCATCCGCAACGCTAGTCAGCATTGCGCGTCGTCGTAATCGGTGTTCAGTCGATGAAGATTCAAAAGTTCATCAACTGATTTACCATCATTCCCTAACACCGTGCGTTTAGCCTCACTATTACTTACCTGGTGATCCCAGCAGATGCGAGCAATATTTCTAAGACATCTGTGGTCAAATACTAGTAGCTTACGAGTATCTTTTACTCTTAATGGCCACGTTGCGCAGCCGTAAAGTAGAACAGAACGGACTGCGGCGCAGTATACTTAGCCGATAGACGGATATCTCGCCTTCGCCATATCTGACGTAAGTTGGCAAAAGCAAAACGAGCTATTTGAATCCGTGCTGAGATTTCGTCCGATACCAACCCATTAGGGCTGATCGGAATTCCAAGATAAATGAAGTTGTCAACGCGTTCAATTACATCATTCCCTATCCTTAGTTCATGTGTTGACGCAGGCCAGTTCTGAAGCAACAACTTGAATTTAGAGGGAGAGAAGCGCATTCCAAACATTCTGGCATTGTTGCTCAGTGCTGCCAAAAAACTCTGCATTTTATCAGTGCCTTCACTAAACAGGACTATATCATCTGCGTATTCTAAGTTGATAAGTGGACCTCCTGGTAGGAGATCAATGCCCGAAAATTCAGTCGACGAGAGCGTTATTTCAATTAGTAGGTCTATGGTGAAGTTTAACAAAAATGGAGAAAGTGGACAGTCTTAACGGACACCAATTGAGATTGCAAAAGCAGATGACAGTTCGCCATAAGCTCTGACTCGAATAGTAGTGTTCGAGAAAAGAGCCTTTGAAAGCAGAAAAGAGGATTCATAAACCGTATCTCAACAGCTTAATTCCTCGATCACCGAACGTTGTTGGAATAGTGAGCGGAGCGTCTCTTTATGGACACACTTTGGATGAAATAAAAGACGGATTACGGTTACTTATATTAAATCCATTTAAAAGTGATAGGGTTAAACGGTACTTACTAGGGTCGTCTATTTCATCTATTTTGATATAACTTTATTACAGACATATGTATAGAGAGTGGGAAAATTACGTCCCACTTTTTATAAGCCAGAGTTTTACATGACATGGTCATGGCAATTTCAAACCCAAAATATTGTTTAAAAAGTAATCTTTTTCGTGACCTAGTTTAGTGATAGTTGAGCCCATCGATCGCTTATATTATAAGCTTTGTCACTTCAGACAGGTCTGTGTCCCCTTTTACAGATTGCACACCTCTATTATAATAAACAAATATAGCGAACTATTACAGAGTAGTTCTATCCTTCAGAGTCCGTGCAACCGTAAAAAAGAATTTATCAAAAAGATATATTGGTTAACCAACATTTAGTGAAAACGATTTTATTTCTGGTCATTTGTAATATGAGATAAATTTATCGCATTCAGGATGCTGACATAAAAACTTCGTCTGAACATAATTCATTTGGATATTAAGTTAGAATTAGTTGTCCTCTTTCTAAAACATGTACTTTACCGAACAATTCTTAATAAAAGAGTAGGTCAGTCATATTAAACATACACCCGGCACAAATGGACAGGTCAAGTTGTCACAATATATTAGGACAGAAATAAAATTGCCGAGATTAATACCAAATTAGTGGAAGCAGTTGTTGTAGAAGGAATAGTAACAAATATTGGATACAGAGAATATCAACAGAAAAGGAAGAATCGACGAGCAAATAATGAAGCGAAGATTTTGCGCCAAAAGGTAGTACAGAATGAAAACATTCTAATAAATAACCAAATAAATCAAGAGAGAAATAAAGTGGAGACCTTAAACATTAAGGTGAACCAAAAGAGTCAAATGAATATGTAAAGAACGCATTACAAAACTGTAAAATTACTGATAAACAGAACTTCTGTTTTGCGGTATTGTAACCTGTTTGAAATGAAGAGATGTAGGTAACAACAACTTTTGTTTTGACGTCAGGAATATATGAAGCAGAAACAAAAAATAGATAACTATGTCATGTTTTTAAAATCTAGCATTATCTGGTGTTTATCCATAATTTGGAGTGCTGCACTGCGATTAGATTCGTAGTTATCAAGATCGTCTTCGGAAATCCAAGACATATCAGAAAGAAGTTTATAAGCTCCAATATATCTGTGTGGACAGCCATCCCACTCCTAGAAATCGATTGGTTAGCAAATATACAGGCTTACCGTGGGTGAAAGCAGACTAAAATACTGGCTAGCATCTGGCTTCTCATACACGTAATAAACATTTCCGGGTTTTTTTATGAAATTACAGGGAAGTTTATGTAACAAAGTATCTCTATGGGCGTTTTGTATGATAGCCTTTGCCTGAGACTAAAGAAACGCAAAATCAAATATATGCTGGGTTATAACTTACTTTTAAATGTTGCATCTGTTCAACAATTAATCGAAGTTGAGAACATGCATTTGCACTAACAAAACTATTGGCACTTTCAACGTAGTGTGCCAATTCAACTAAATTATTAGGGTCTATTAATTTTCTGGCGTCATCTCTGATGCATAAAGATGACGGAGAATTATCAGTGTGATTCATTTCGAATAGTTCATTAAATGATATGATCAAATGATTATAAGTGTACTGAAACAACCACGTTCCACTTATCTAGACAGCTGTATTTTCAAAAACGATTTGAGATATTTTAACACTTTCAAGCAGTCTAGGATGAAAAAAACAGTAGAAAAAAGAGTCTAATCAAAACTTACTGCTCTATTTTTAAACGGTGGCGAGATCATAGTACATGTTCACAAGATATTTTTATTTCATATTGCACAGGTACAGAATTTTATCACTGAAACAGAATGGCAAAAAGTTACGGAACATTGAACAGTGAAACTTTGAAATACAGTGCGAAAGTAGAGTGATAAATGGTTTCAGGAGTAAGGAAAAATTTAGTGGTAGCCATACGAAAATGGACTGCCAAAAACGTCATCCTCTTAAGGATGTTACGGATATTCAGTGTTCGACAACACGGCTGTCTGTAAGTTGAGGATCTCAAACTCAGCCCAACCAGAAGTCATGGATGAAGGAGTTCGAAGACATATTTGAAAGATAGTCTATATGTCAAGACATTTGTAAGCTGAGCTGACTAGTTGTTGTGAGGTATGCGTAGAAAAACATGTCGAATATTAGTCTGACATGCATCGTTGACCAAGAGTTCTCAGTTATGGTGTTCAGCAAAACTAGTAAAGACATACAAGAACATTTTTTTACCGCTACACTGGGCACAAATGCAAAATGGTAACGGTGATTAGCAGTGATACTATGTAATGTCTAGTATTACGTCAAGCCTAAATTGATTGATCTAGGCTTTGGAAGGATCGATCAGTTTATTTCTGAGTCGCTTTTTGACTTTGTCATTAACCCTCTTATAAGCTAAATACGCTTGACATAGACAAATCCACGGGATCTGATGAAATGTATCCTAGGTTACTACAGGAACTGGCAAATTTAGTCGGCGAGACTCTAATTTATGGACGACCTTTGAACAAATCTTAAGTGACCCTGAGAAATACTAGCCAAGCAGCAAAAAGACAGTATAGAGTAAAAATATGTTATACAAGACCAAGGAAATAAAGTGGATACAATTCTTATACGTGGTTCAAAAACTTTTCAAAGTTAGAAAGAGGTCCAAAGGTTATAAAATCGTAATGCATGCAGTAGAGGAAATCATCCATACGGCTACAGAATAGTCGGTCTCTGGAGTCATGATAAAGTCTCAAAAACTCTTTCAACCTCGACCACATGGCTTCAATATTGTTTATGTGCACTCCGGTTGTTGAGTGCACAAAATGCTACTTGTGGATAACGACAAGATGCACATAACCAAGCCTATGTAGGAGTCTGTACGCACTACAAACATCCGTATATATTGTAGTACCTGGCTGCAGCCAGTGTTACTGGTGCTTTTATTATCCAGTTCTCAATAATTGTCGTAGTTTGCCTTAGTTAGGAATTATATATGGGGTCTTCATCATGAACTGACATCAGCTATAATACCAGAAATTTAATTAGCCAAATGGAAGATAGGCTTTCGCGTTAAAACCCGAGATTTATTATCTTATACCTGATTGATTCGTTTACAACTTATAGTCTCGCCGTTTTATACAAAATTCCCTGTAAACCGATCATGTGTTAGCATCAAGCAGTGAAGTTAGCGCCGTAAACTTGAAATTTTTGAAACGCTTCTGATTGGCTCGTCCATGAATTAGTCTCGCCAATTTAAGCATGTTTTAATCTATCTTTACCCCGGGGTCGATTACCAAAATACTGGAAGAACACCATAGTAAGTACTACCCTCGAAACAGGTACGAAACATAAACCTGAGAACTACCAACCTGTTAGCCTAACAAGAGAGGTTGAAATTTTAGGAAAGATTATTTGGAAGCTGTTTAAGTACCTCGAAAAAGCCAGGTTCTTTCTGAAAAACAGCATGGTTTTAGAACACGTTATTTATGTCTCACTAACTTATTGGTCGCTCGTGAAAGCTGGTGCGCTCTTAAGGACCAAAAGTTACCTGTAGACGTAGCTTACATTGATTTCAGCAAAGCTTTTGACGAAGTTTCTCACAACCAACTGTTATATAAGTTAAGTAGAAACAGTGTTGGATGCAATTCATTAAAGTGGTCAAAATACTTCCTAGTTGGGCGCCAATACAGAGTACGGGTGAGTTCCGAATTATCTAGCTGGGAAGCTGTGCTTAGCGGAGTACCTCAGGATACAGTTTTGAGGCCAGTGCTATTCCTCTTAAATGTAAATGACCTTCCTCGTCTCCTATCATCACCGGTCTCGCTGTATGCTGATGTCAAATTATGGAGAGAGATAAGAAGTAAGAGTGATAGCTTAGAACTTCAAAATGGCCTGGATAAATTACCTGGATGGTCTCAAACTTAGCAGTTCCCGATAAACGTTTCCAAGTGCATCGTGACACATATTGATCACCAAGATACAGACACACACACAAAGTGTATGACAGTTAGCTACCTGTTGTCCAGACATACAATTACTTAGAAGTCATTGTTAGCCATGACTTAAAAACTATAGCACACTGTCGAGCGACAACCGAAGACCCGAAGTATCCGATTATTACCATTACATCTATTTCTCAACTCTCTAGATGAACAGTCTACATAAGTGGAATAATTACTTCTCCGTAAAGTATTATACTACATGATTTACGCATGTTCATGTCTGGGTTTGTTCGAGACACGCAGTTACAAGAAAAAAGGAATATTTCGAACGAGAAGCATAAGGTGAAATCACAACGATAGAATGAAATGGTAGGTCTTATGACCATTGAGGAATACAGACAAAAACATTGCACTACAAGTGACAAACTTACGTACGGTACCTCAAAGCATACATCCTCTTTCGTTTCCACGACCTTGAGCAGGTTGCTTTAGTTCCTATTCGAATATCCAATATCTTAAAGTTGAGCTGGTATAAACCGAATGCTTCCTTTGCACTCGCATTTTGTTATTGCGGTACGGTTTCAGGTCGTTGATGATGCCACGTGGGTGGTAATCTAGTCATTCGACTTTACCAGCTCTATTCATTAGGATACTCATTTGTGGATTTGTATATCATGTAATCCGAGTGTACTCATCTCAGAGCAGTGAGCTTTCTGGATATCAGTAGCTAACACGTAAGCAAACAGGAAGCTGGTTAGCTGAAATGTGAAGATTTTTTAAGTGACGATTTGAGTGCTAAGGAAAGACGACTATCACTAATGGTTCAAATGGTTATGGACGAAATAGTAAAAGCTTTGATTAACGTGCATCACTGTCTGGTATCAGTGGATCACCAATACCTCCATGCATGAACCTAGATATACCATCAATAAAAAAGGAAAATTAAAAAGAATGGGAAATTACTGTAAAATGCTATCCTTAGTCCTTAAGAATATGTCAAATGCTTTCTAAAAGTGCTAACAGGAACTCGATTGAATTAGCTCAGTTGGTAGCAAATTCCGAAGTTTGACAACTCTTGAGGGGTGTAAAGTGTGTCTACAGTGCGTTCTGCTATCTGTGTCTCCAGGTTCTGGATGTTAGCCTCAAGGTTTGTGTTGGGAATAAGATTAAGTGGCTGTTTAAGGGGGTGTCTAGAAGTATTTAGGATGCCGTAAGCCATTAGGTTACCTTTAAGACGCTGTTCTCTGATGCATAAAGTTTCAGTGATAAGAGGTGCTCTTCGTAAGGCTTGAATTTGAGTCCCTGAACTGAGTTCATGTCTCGCCGTTGGATACTTCCCAGAGTGTCTTTATCCTTTTGGAGTGAGGGAGGAAATACTATGCTTCAGTACTTTAAATGAGGACGAATAAAACTGCAGAAGATTATGTGTAGAGATCTTCCGTTGAACTGGCCGAAATGCACTTCAACCTTACAAGTGCAACGTTAGCTTGTAAGGCATTTTTTACACAGTTAGCGTAAGACATCAAATATTTAAAAAAACGCCCTAAGACCTTTCTCAACTTAAGATACCTGTAGAGAGGAGTTTCCTAAGTTTTTGATTGTCACGATACGATAAGTCAGTATAGAAAATGATTTGGCTTTCACGTAAGATCTTATAGACCGAGCAGTTACATCACGACAGATCTACAATCTTAGGATAAGGTCTATCACGAGAGCAGTACTAATAATGATGTAAACTATAAATTCTACAGAATATCTCGGAACCAGACGCAATTTTATGATTTTTAGGATAAAAACGCTTTAGAGATCTTGATGTTAGTGATCTTTAACTAGCTTTAACTGCATTTCACTGACACGGTTCTATAACTGGCTTATCGTAATGTCCCGGAAGTTCTGTTTTTATCTGACCGTATTCGAGAAGATCGGAAACTCATATCTGTTTACAGATGTGTTGAGTTTTGACAACATCGGTGACTTCATTTTTTATTTTTGTGCTCACGCATTGTATATTTGTTATATTGCTGGCTTTAGGCAGATTAGACGTGATATTTTTAAGAGAATATGTTTCCGGTATATTAAGTGCGTTTTCATTACTGGTTCGTGTTATCCCTTCAAACTCTTTTGAAGCAATACGATTCAAGAAATAATTTTTATTATTCCTATTATCGAGAATCTCTGTGAAATGTTGATGAGATACTCAAGCAAATTAAGAATGTAAATGCCAATTTGCAGCTTTCTTACATCAATCATATGGTTGCTGTGGCTATTTTCATTATTGTTCACCAAGAGATTATTCAATATTTCTGGAGTGTCAGGGGTTTGCCTATGCTTTTCCGTTTCTAGATGAATCAAATAGCACCAATCGTTAAAACTGCTGGATATAGTATCCATAGTCGTGTTATACAGTGTCTTTCTGGAATTCATCTGGAAGCCTGAAAGCAAGGGCTTTCATAACTTTCCGAGGCATGATGTGGAATATATTTGAAACAGGTAGATGAAGGAAAAAGTTTCTAAATAGAAAGCGGAGCGGAAAACTTAGGCAGAAGGTAGTTCTATAATCAAGGCCTGTGTTTCAAATAGGTGTGGAAATAAATCAAAAGACGTGCAAAACACATCTGGATGAATATTGGCTAGCATAGGAATCCAGGAAGTGCGTATCATCAACAGATATCAAATAACCAAGATTAACTCTAATACATCTACACCTCGACCTATAACCAGTGGTGTTGTGCAGGGTAGTGTCTTGGGTCCATTGCTCTTTATAATCTACATCAACAATATATGCAAGTGTTTTAGCACAGGTAAGACCTACCTCTATGCCGATGACTTAAAAGTAATCTATAAAACTGGCATTTGCGATTTACGCAGTACTATGCAAACAATCCAACATGAACTCAACATGGTAGACGACTGGTGCAAACGCTGGAGGCTAGAGCTCAACACAGAGAAATTCGGCTGGTTATGTATAGGGGACACATCTCTCAAAACGAAACTAACACTTAGCAATTACACACTGCCCAGACTGGCAACGGTAACTGACCTAGGGGTACATTACTCACACAGTCTTAATTTCTCTGAACACATCTCAGCCAAAGCATCCAAAAGGCGGAAATTGCTTGGTTTCATTCTCCGTAATTTCTATCAAAATGAATTTAAAATCCTTTTTTACAAAGTTTGTGTAAGACCTATCGCTGAATACTGCTCGTTCTTATTTTCCAACCTACGCCTATCTGATATACTAAAGGTGGAAGGAATACAACGAGACTTCACCCGCAAAGTACTTAAGACTGACTCGGTCATTGACTACAGTTCCCGATGCCTAATTTTAGGAATAACACCCCTTTGGAAGAGAAGGCTTAGGTCTAATTTGATTGTCTACTTCAAACTACTCAAAAACCTTACTTATTCAACATTTAAGATAATTCTTGCCCGAGATTCACATGAACACGGATTACGAAACAAAGTATCTACGGTCAAAGTTGAGAAATAGAGATCAAAAACTCGGTAAAACTTCTTCCTCACCAAGTATGCAATAATATGGAACAGTCTTCCCTCCGAAACTCGCATGGCAGATGAATTACATTCGTTTGTAAAACTGTTTGATCAAGCCCTCACTTGCACTGATCTTGCACGTACGAACACATCTGCGCCCCACTCAGACATCATAGGCTCTCTCCATGTCTAGACCAAAATAGACTTCAAGTTCAGTTTGCCTTATTTTTCCTACTTTGCAGTTGTATTAATTACTTTTTCCACCCCATTTCTTCACTTGAAGTAGACAGGTAACTCAATGGACCTATCATTACTGTTAAAATAAATAAATAAATAAATAAAGGGACACTCACTACCACCCTAAAACGTCAAGAGGACCGCACAATTGACTGCCTACAACCAGTGGTCTTGCATCTATGGAGCCTGTTACCAATCAACTGGTTAGGACAACAGAAAATAACATCAGCACCAAGTTACTGTGAGTCTCTTCCTGTTTATCCTGTATTAACTTTTTACTCTTCAGTACACTATGTTGACTAGCAATTAATATTATTTCTCCACTCGTTCCCATATCCACAACTCATATACTTCTATACTTTTTCCGCCTGCTTAAATAAACAACTATCCTACAATATACCCTTCTTAACGCTTATACTCTGATTGGCAAAATATACTTTATACTATAGTCAACAGAGGCACTGCATCGATGCTTTACCCACAGTACATAGCTTGTAACTGTCTGATAAGCTTGTAAAATGGTACTTATAGAAATAGTGCTTTCCAACAGTTTGTGAAACAGAGGATTGTGCGAGGTATGACGTATATACAAAAATAATGCTAAATGAGCCTAACATCACAAAAGGAGGGAGGGTGGAGTTACTGACCAGCAAGCATTGATGGTGAGGGCGATAACTTCAATCCACCCATGTTTGTGGGGACAGAACATTTTGTATGTATCAGGCTCCTCATGACTGAGAATAATTCAATCAATCTGTGATATAGATTGTTTTCCTACGCTCACCACTCAAACTCATGTTTCCAATATTATGCTGGATTAGCTATTCTACTAAGACAACCCATAACATGCTAACTCGGATTTTTACACTAGGATTGTGTGGCTGGCATCGGAAAAACAAAAAAAGAAAAAAAAAGTTAGACAATAAAAGATGTAGTCATTAATATTCTTAACACTTCACCCTCTATATACACACCCTTCTTATAAACCGCTTTCCTTGTACCAGCCTTGACTTCCTTCCCTTAGTGTGAGCTTACTCCAACTTGTTAAACATCACAACTCATTGTTCTTTATTAGTACATTCTCTAATATGGAGCCTCTGACTTCATTTCACTAACAAGACATAATATGAATTTATTCTAATTTATTATACCTCTGTCCGTTCTACTACAATATGTTAAGCAACGTTTGGCGTTCATATCCAAGTGCCTTGGTGCTCTTCTGTTTCTCTTTTTTTTCTCTTCAGAATCTTGCTCTGAGAGCATAGCTATGAAACTTCTGACGTTTGGAACAAGCTTGATGTACGCGTCCTCTCAAGGTCATAGTTTGCAGCAAGCGCTCTACGATTTCACTTTATAACAACTATAAACTTAATAAGTTGTGAAACATTTCGTGTACCAACAAATGTTGTAATTTATAGATCGTGCCTGTAAAAACGGTGTGTACCTGCAAATGCAGAAATATATTATTATTATTATCCTATTTAGTATAAGTCAGCTGCAGGTACCTACATCCCACAGTTGATGTTCACTTTAGGACACTAACCCAGTACCATTCGCTTCAAACGCCATTGCGTTATTCACTTAGCCGTTCAGTCCCGATAGCCACATGCTTGTGCGATAGGGTAAAGTTATATTCACTTGGTGTTGTTTAATTGTATCTCCACATTGTTATTTAGAACTGCAATTGATCAGCCTCTTGTTGGCATATATGCATCCCGTGCGGACTTCCCCGATAATACCTGAAGTCACAAGCTTTATAAGCAAAGATAGGTGGTGACTAGCAGTGGAATCCAGGACACAATCAATGGAAGAGTGTATGAATTTTGGTACGATTAAACACGCAAGTACGGTGAAACAACCCCTGGTACAACTGGTTATAAATAAAAATTGTTTCCATAACACCAATCGCGTATTTTTGATAAAAGTAGTTTACTACATGATAACAAATCTCCAGTTTATTAAGTGTTGTCACCAGTATAGACGCTTTTTAGAGTTCTGAAGAAAAAAATAATCAGAGTATCTCAAACTATGATAGATGAGTGATGAACCGCAATTTTAAAATTAGGAAAATTAAGCTAAATCATTGTACGTCACACAGAAAAATATTCTTTAGAAAAGTGAAGAAACAATAAAGATGACGATTTCAAAGCAAAATATGAACAGATCAAAATTTTTACGCATGACACATATATTTGGACTGTTTTGTTTATTGGCAATGGCTTCACTAGCTTTGTTATACTGCTTCAGTAATCATTGTTATATTGAACTTACAAAAGACGACGGTTCGAAATCAGACGTTTTGTCTATACGCTCTATACGCCTTTTAGGTTTGGTTGAAAAAATACTGCTAATCACATGTTCAGTAAGCTCTAAACGTGTCTTTGAAGCTGAAGACGTTTACAATTGCAGGTAATCCAGCCATTTGATCGTGCTGTTAAACTCTGGTAATATTTTAAATCTCTGACCAAAGTATAAAACCCAATCTTCCAATTTTGAGGAAAAGGCGCCAGAACCTCAACATTCACCTCAAAACTTGTTGAAGTTCATTTGACTTTGGGGATTTTTCCAAAATTTCTCAAAACGTCCCCAAACGTGAGAAATACATTTACGGCAAAATAGTAAGGCTAGGCAAAGTTGAGAATACCTTTTCTAAAAACAAAATTAAACAGTTTTATCACATAAGGCGTAACATAATCAAATGGTCTCCATGTTCAAAAGCTGGGAAGTGTACTTGCAACTTGTTAGATATAATTCAAGGAATATCTTGCAATATGTTTTTTTATCACCTTATATTTCTAATGTCATCCAGAGTGGTTTAAGGTCGTTTGGTTTTGAGTTTTGACACCCTAAAAATTCAAGTTTAGAGCTTTTATCACCGTTCCAACGTGCTCATTTGTTTCTATGTCTATAAATTTCAGTTGCGTCAAAACAATTGCAGGCACTTACTACAGGTCCACTTAGTCTGATTGAGTTCCTCAGTTTCAGATATATTTCTTCAGCGGCAGCAAAATAATAATACAGAAGGTGGCTTGCTTGCGTACTTTCAGAATCCACTTGTCCTATTCTGTTATTTCCGAGAGTAGCTTGCTTATTAGTTACTTATTATGACTTATTGTGCTTTCAAACTTAGGATTTGGTTCCTTTACAGAAGATTCTGTTGTGAAAAATTACTACACTCTGTGCGAAATTTATTGTGACAAACTGTGATGTTTTGTTCCTTAAACTCTCATCTCCACAGTCCGATTTGACAAAACACATGTAGGTCTCATTACTTTCCTTAATTTTTGATGACCACTATGAACACTACAACATCAAAAGATTTGTACCATATTAGTAAAAAGAGTACAACAAAGCTGTTACATAAGTGAACTATTTTATCCACTCAGTACAAGACACTCGGTAATTTTTCATCACTCTCAATCTGAGTACAAACCAAAACACTGATGTAAATGTGACACTGTCTATAGACTCATAATTTTATTATACTTTATTTGAAAATTAATTCAATTGGTCATTAAAGGGAAGCCTTTGCGCGTTAGATCACAATTAAAACTGTATAATTTATCAATCCAGAAGAATTACTACTGTTTTTTCTAAACACCATCAATTGTACAATCAAGACCCAAGATTTTACCAGTTAAATATGTAAATGAGCATTCCAATGCAGTAAAAATATTTAGATCATTAAAATACCTAGCTATGCCAAAAAGAGGACATCACTATTTTTTTAAAAACTATCAAAAAAAGTTTTCAGCATTTGTCTTGGGGTATCAAGAATTGTTAGAGGTTAACTTCCCTGGTTATTGTCAAGCGAAACTTTAAAAGTCTGTGTTAGATAGGTTTATCGACAGTAGAAAAAGAACTTTTCTTCACTCCTTGGTTTTATGGTTATTGGTCGTATTTGATAAAAACGTTTGTGGAGGCGAGTGTATTTTGTCTTGGTAACCATACCATAAACACAACTATCGATTTGGAAATTGTTGATTGGTCAGATCATTACGTATGGTTGGGTGGTTACTGTTGCTTGATTGTTTAAAAAGCTGATAGCTCATCGGCACGTCAACGGACATTTTTCTTATGGTAATTCTAGCTATCTGATCGATCTGCGCATTTTAATTTTGCAGCAATTATAGCTCTCTAAGATTCTTGTTCTGATTATTATTTCGTTTATTTTTGAGCTTTCGTCATTGCTAATTTCGATTGACTTCATTCGCTATTAGACACAAGCTCGTTTTATGTGATTGTTGAACTTCGTGATCAATTTCTGTTTTGTTCTTCACTCTTTTAGATCGGTACTATTTTGAACACTTCCTCCTCATACGAATTATTTCTAATCTATACGAAAACCGATCAAAGGAAAGACGTTACAGTTGTCCAGATAATTTTACGATATATGTTTTAATTCAGCTGCCATAGTCATTATACTTAAGTGAGTACATATGAAAAGTAATTATGTCATTTAGCGTCTGTAACCCAATGAATTCTTCAAATGTTGATCTCCTGTGCACCGGGACCGAGGGGATGTCTTCATATCTGCTACATAGTAATAACTGTCACAATAGTGATGGTGAAGTACTGGAATCCCTGCTGCAGAAAATCCATGTAAGTGATTTGCAATATAACAAAACATTGTTAGAGCCTGGAAAAAGAACGTCGGATTCTCAAGCTTCGTTTGGAGGCTGTTGAGAGTGATTACGATGCTCAAGTAAAAGAACTACAGACGGATATAATTGCCATGCGTATAGACCTAAAAAAGGAAAAGAAAATGTGTAGACAGATGGAACGTGAGAAAAATACTACTATATCGGAGCTAATGCAACAGAATCAATCTTTAACTTGTCGGCTTAATACTTCGAGTGAGAATGAAGCTCTTTTAAGAGAAGAAATGTCTTCCTTGAGGTTGGAATTTTTAAAGCACAAGTCGTCTATGCAAGAACATGTTCAGTCGATCGAGTCTTTGAGACAAGAAGTTAGTTCTGTAATACTGTTATAATAATTTTAGATCACTAAATTACGTGAGGAGAAACACCACTTAGAAAACCAGTTAAACACCGTTGTCGAGGAAAGAAATAGCCTTCTAGAGTCACTCAATGATTCTTATCAAGAAATAAGAATGATGAGACATGTGAATAACGAACACGTCGCTACCGTATGTTTTCAATTTTGTTAGTATAGTTTTTAGATAAATATTCAAGACGCAGAGATTACAAGACTTCAAGAGACAGCTAGTATACTTCACAACCGGCTCCATAAATTGTCGATCCAAACAGGTGAACAGAAATCTAGTAGTAATGAGGATGATCGCGTGAAACCAGTAGACTCTCAACCACATCGTTCTTTAATGGCTGAACTGGCTGAGCAAAAAATGATTCAAGCAGAGGTAAACATTTGTGATCACAGTGAACAGTTTTGTGATACATAATCTTTGATTAACTCACAAATTTTGTATGGTGTTATTTTGTTATTACTGTGCATACAGTACTGGATTTTACCATTAGCTATACATTTTTAGACAATGTAAGTAGAAACGTTTTAGTCGATATAGTACTCAAAAAAGTACACACTCGAAATGCTAAGGATTAATAAAAAACACCAAATACTAAATCGTATGTGATCGGTCATAAGTAACATAGAACAAAATGATTATAACTAAATTAGGTAACGATCTAAGTCTTATTTCCAACGTGAAGTTAAATGACTAAGGTCTTTTGCATCTCTTATTTAACTCATTCTGTGAATGTTTATATTACTCATGATATTGGTAACCTTCAAGAACTATTAAATTATTATTTAGTTAAATAACTGGTAACAGCTAGCACAAGAGTGCTTTATTATGTGAGCAAACCATTATTATGTTCCTATCATGTGAAATAACTGACATGATTTATTAGGATAAAGCTAAACCATTTAATCCATATCAGAAAGGCTTCGGATAGGGATATTATATATTTCAACTTTCTCATACTAACGTTTTTACTCTAAAAATAATGTCTTATCAATGCATTTTCATAATATTGATTTTTTTTATACGTAGGATAGGACTAATGATTTTTGTTATATATTACGTTATATTTACTTTTGTTGGGGTATGACAGTAGTTAGCGGGTATGTGTTTATATTTTACTTTAGAAATTGCTAATCATAGTCAAAATTTCCTGCTGTTTGTCATCCAATGACTGATCTTATTGATAAAAGTTTTCAATAAAAGACTGCAGCATAGCCACGGCGCTTAGTGCTGACAAGTGTTGAAGACGATCGGAAGAAAGTTGGGCGGATAAACCAAAACGTGGCATCAGTCCATAAAGTCACTTTTCTGATCTGAGCCGTGTTGGTAGATGCAGACTACTTGGTTGGGGTCCACGTAACTATTATGACCAGTAGTTGGAGACTCTGGGTGATATGGCTCAGAATCATTCACATTAGCGTCAGTGTATAGACTCCTTTTCTTCGCTTAACACATTAGATTTGAATTACTTTTTACCTTTATTTTTACGAACTAATTCTTTCTCCCTGTATTATATCATTATAAACAGTCAACTACAATGTACGACCAGTCACATATATGCATCGATCCAAGTTGCCACACCTCATTAGTACAACAAGTTGGACACCAAATTCATAGAAGTAGTTACTTAAACTTGTCACCCCTCGTGGGGGAGTATAGGCGTCCACCAGCACTCTTCATCCAACCCTGTCCTGGGAATTTCTTTCCAGTTCTTTCCAGTTGCTATTCATCCTTTTCATGTTGTAGTGAACAAGAATATGAGCGGGGATAATCGGATGTGTTTGACATGAAATCACAGAGCATCTCACTAAAATCTGAGAATCATATAGCAAATAGTTAAGTTGCAAAATATCAATCCATCGTCTTAAACTTGACTGTGCAAATATCAGTCCATTGTCTCAGATTTCATTGTTTCATGCATTTTCATACCAATTGCGTTCCGTTTCCGTTCTTTCCTTATCGATCTTCTACTGAAATACATTCTATGCCTGACCACCGTTATATACTACTTATGTGAATATAAGTAACCATCACCACAATGTCAGCTTCCAATTCCCGACGTAGTATGTTCTTCGGCCTTCGTCTTTTACGTTTCATTTCAGGATTCCAAATGAGGGCTTGCCTTACGATGCAGTTTGGTGATTTCCTCAATGTGTTTCCTATCCACTTCCAACGTCTTTTCCTGATTTCCTCATCAGCTGGTTTGTCCTACCACACAGTAGGCTGTTGCTGATAGTATCCGGCCAATGGATATTGAGTATCTCGCGTAGACAACTGTTAATGAATACCTTTACTTTTTTGATGATGATTGTAGTGATTCTCCAAGCTTCAGCTCTGTACAGTAGAACGGTCTTGACGTTCGTATTGAAGATTGTAACTTTGATGTTGGCTGATAGTTGTTTTGAGTTCTATATATTCTTCAATTGTAGACATGCTACCCTTGTTTTGCCAATCCTTGCATCCACATATGCATCAGATCCTCCATGTTCGTCGATTACGCTGCCCAAATATGTGAATTTTTCACGTGTTCCAGAGTCTCCATCCAGTGTGATTAAGTTGGTGTCCTCTGTGTAACATTTGAGGATGTTGCCTTTTCCTTTGTGTATATTGAGGCCTACTGATACAGGGACTGCTGCTACACTAGTTGTCTCCATCTGCATTTGTTCGTGTGTATGGGATAGGAGGGCTAGGTCATCTGACAAATCCAAATCATCTAGTTGATCCCGAGCTGTCCATGTATTCCGTGCTTCCCCTCACATATAAAGGTCTTCATAATCCAATCAAGCACCAAAAGAAAGAGAAAGGAAGAGAGTCAGTAGCCTTTTCTGACTTCGGTTCTTTCTTGTAAAGGGTCTGTGAACTGTCCTCCATGCACGAATTTGCACTGTAGTCTATTATATGAATTACGGATGATGTTGGGGATCTTCTCAAGTACAACATAGTGTCGAAGAAGGTTCCATAAGGTTCTCCTGTCCACACTGTCAAATGCCTTCTCATTGTCAAAGAAGTTGATGTATAGTGGTGAGTTACACTCAATTGATCGTTCAACGATGATCCGCAGCGTCGTGATTTGGTTTGTGCACGACCGAGCCCTGAGGAATTCAGTCTATTGATTTCGAAGTCAGGCGTCTGCTGAGTCTTTCATCCGGTTCAGTAACATAGTTGAATACCTTTCCTGGTACTGACAGTAATGTGATGCCTTTAGTTCTCACATTTGCTCATATCTCCTTTCTTTTGTATCATGATGAGGTGTCATTCTTTCCAGTTTGTCGGCACTTGTTCTCCTTCCTAAATCTTCCTGAATAGAACGTGGAGCATGTTTGCAGTTACTTCTATGTCTGACTTCAGGGCTATGCGTTCGCTTTATCTAGCTGTTGTTGATTGTTGCCTCCTTGTTCTTCCTTTCTTGAATCGTGCTCAGGGTTTCGATAGAAATCTATTCCTTATGATGATGCTTGTTACGGCCGAACATCTCCTGACACGTTGAAGTTAATTTTTTTTTGAACCCTTTCTAGTTGTAGTTTCTCCTTTCAGTAGATCCCGTAAATCTTGGAACCTCTTGTTAAGAGTTATCTTGAATTGATTGAGTTTGTTAGTATCTAATCTGTTCAGCGTTTCTTTAGCTCCAGTCTCATCTTGGCCACAACTAGGTGGTGGTTCTCACGTCTTCCACTCTACATTTTCTAATGATGCAAATATGAACTGGTTCTCTGTGGTGTAATCCAGTGAGACCCATGTAGCTTTGTGTATGCGCTTGTGTGGGAATATTGTATGACTGATATGCTGGAACGAAAAGTCAAAATTTCGATTGATTTACTCATTGTTAGTTTTGTTTAACGTTACTTCCGTCTTGATTCAATGTGATGATTATTCAGTGTAGTATTGGGTTTTGTTTTCTCGTATGACATTTTATTCTGTATAACACAATATTCTTGTATTCAATGGACATGAACTATGGTCAGCATATGATTTTTTATAACTGAGTATTGTTTATATATGTGATTTCATCCTAATTACTTATCAAAGTACATGTATGATGAACATATTAATGAGTGTACTTTCGACTAGGGTCGTCGAATTTCGAGGGTTAATAAATTTTCACTTGTACTAGTCTTTGTTTTCTTACTTTCACGTCGTGGGAATCGCAGAGGTCCCTCGTCTCAAGTATAAGTGGTAAGCGTTTCCGACACAACAATCTGCGACGATCAGATATGAAAAAGTAGCATTCAAACAACAAGACATATCAGCCACCTATAATCAATTTGTTGAATGAACACAGATTTGCAAATCTCTCTCCATTCTCGTTCCTTTCTCCTAGTCCATGTTGTCCGTGGTATCTTCATATCCGTTTTTGTTCATCCACGACTTTGGCGTTAAGACCTCCCATCGGGATTGTTAGGTCCTTTCTTGGGCACTTCCCTATGATTGATTACAGCCTCTCGTAGAACTGATCTTTATTATCATCGTTGCTATCATTGGTGGGCGCATAACATTGAATAACATTCATCGTGGTACCTCTTTCTATGTTTTGAAGAATGTTTTGATGACCCTGGATTCATGAGATTCCCATCCTATATGTACCTTACAGGTGGAGTTAGATGTAGTTACTTCGATGGTATTAATGTATGAAAGAAAGATTATGTATAAGAATATAATGCAAAGAGAAAGGATTGACTCGTAGAAAGAAATGTACAAATCAATTTTAATTTCATGTCTTAAGGGAAGACAAAGTGTGTATACATCGACGCCATTGTGGTCGGTTCTGAGTCATGTCACCCGGAGTCTCCGACCATTGGTTACGATAGTCACGTGGACCCCAACCAAGTAGTCTGCATCTATCATTATCTGTTCGCTGAGACGGAATATTAAAATACGCACCTTGGTGTCTTTCTGTTTGGTTTAAACTACCTATCTGAGCATTAAAGTCATCTGCTACGAGTACTATGTCTGAACCTTTAGCTTTCTGAAGAACTTCAGATAGCTTTCTGTAAAATTCATCTTTCACTTCATCTGAGCTGCAGTCAG
The DNA here is from genome assembly GCA_944470205.2 of Schistosoma margrebowiei. Lineage (NCBI taxonomy): Eukaryota > Metazoa > Platyhelminthes > Trematoda > Strigeidida > Schistosomatidae > Schistosoma > Schistosoma margrebowiei. The sequence goes on along the minus strand of OX104028.1, from coordinate 71,789,844 downwards.
TGGGAGCGTAGGCAGAAACGACGAAAAAGCAACGACGTGTATCCTTATCCGAATAGCACATAGGCGACTGTTCATATCACTATATGCACTCTAATATATACATACCATATAAGTAATTACTTCTATGGATTTAGTGTTCATCTTGTACTAATGAGGTGTGACACCTTGGAGCGATGCATGTGTGCGTGGTCCTACGCTGTAGATGACTGGCTGACTGCAGCATCGCATAATATCATTTTTGAACCAATGTCTTTGTAATCAGTAATGAACTTTAACTCATTATAAACAGTGTAGTACCTGAAAAACATGTTTCATTAGCTTATAACCTATTTTTATCTGGGTGAGCATCTAAATTTGCACGGAAAGAGAAAGATGAAGACCGCTGATAGTTTCATTAGATTTCAGTAAAACTAAATTTGCACTGGTAAAAAATTAGAGTTATATTAAATTTAGGGGGTTTGACCCACTAAAAGTGGTCAACATATTCTGTTTCGGTAGACAGACTTAGCCAGCCAAAATGTGTGTAAATAGTATTATCGTGGCGACTTATGTGCACGTGACCCATCACCAGGTTGATTAAATGGGTTTATTTTCTGATAATGTTGATAAGAAGTTGGTGTCTTCTGAAAATGTGTTTTTTGTATCGTTTTCATCAAGGCAGAATAGTGTGATAGAGTCTAAGTCAGGTTTAAAACTACTGTTTCTGAGCTGAAATTAAACACGAGAGGTAATAGTGATAGGATTAGTATTTACCATTGTAAGATTTTCTGATGTGTTTCTCTTCTGAACATAATGAGCTTTAAAAAAATCAGGTTAAGTAAGCGATATCTACCCGTCATGATTCAAGACAGATTATGAGATAATGAAAGTGAAATCAAAATAACCTTCCAAATTTATAGTGTAATATCAATCGGATTGGTTGCATTAAGTTTTAGTTTTGATTACTATTCCACTTCCATATTGTTCAAAGATTATGAAATTCATATATAAATAGATTTGTGGTATAATGGGGCACTTCCCGATCCGTATTAACTAACCATATGCTCATGATATTGAGTATGTGAAAGCTGAGACGTTCATTAACACCGGAACCTATTTTAAACAGTTGATAACACTCTGTAATTAAGATCTTAGTTTAAAAACATCTTTACCAGATTTCGACAAGTTCTGTTCTAAGGTAACACATAAGTAAAATTCGACTCAAATTATTTCTACCAACATTTTTTCAGTTCTGCAGACGTATTTCTTTGTTAGCTGTTTTCACCAGGGGCATATTATGGAAATTGGATTACTCTTCAGCATCTGTATGTTTGATTTCTTTTGATCTTGGATGATTGATAATCTAACAGACTTCATAACTTACCTGACTATGATTCATCCATAAGACAAATGAAATGAGATTCAACTTTGAAAATGATCTTTTGACATTCGAAACTATATTTATTGGCCTTTAGGTTTCAGTGAAAAACCATAACCTATTAATATGATATTTCAACTAGGTGGGATGAATGATGTCTGTAATTAATAACGCTACATATTAAAAGGAAGTAGTATAAAAGCTACTTAAGCACTTTTTACTTCATATTTTCATCAATGTGATGACATCTTCAAACGCTAGTCTTTCCAATTACTGCCTATACTTTTACTATCTCTACCACTACGGGATTTGAATCGACAAATGTATCTCTATACTAATGTGCTTGGCAACTCAAACGTACGTACGCATGTACGAAGTTCTACGTTGTTTCTGACTGACTGGATTTGTTTTCAGCTCCTTCAATATACTAGTTTTTAATAAGTAACTTAATATTAACTATTATGATTTGCAAAATCTTAAGTTATAATTTTAAATCATGAAATTCTCTAGTCCAACTATCTGTAAACCATTATAGATTTTCATTAATGTGGTAAAAATTAAACATGTTTCCAACAATGTATAATCGTTACAAGTTTCTTGATTGTCAACACAAATGAAAAGAAAAAAGATACATAATAATCTAGAATTATAATAAATTTGTTTATTTTATCTTAGTATCAGAAGGGGTTTTGTGGAGATTGTAGTAATTTCAACAGTTGAGATCATGAGTCAATTGAAGCTAGACCACCATGGAAAACCTGGAAGCACTGGACGGTCGTTTCGTTCTATTATGGGGCCCCTCAACAGTGAGCATCCACGACCCCGCCTCGCGGGATTCGAACCCAGGACCTATCAGTTTCGCTCCAGGCGCCTAACCAACTAGACCACTGAGCCGGCATCCAGTGGTGTTAATGTCTAACTTCAACTAATCCACGAAATTGAGCGACACATCCACCATTGTCATCAGTGAGTTACTACCTCACAACTGACCCGGAGTCCCACAATAGGACGAAACGGCCGTCCAGTGCTTCCAGGTTTTCCATGGTGGTCTAGCTTCAATTAACTCATGATCTCAACTGTTGAAATATTTTATTTTAGTCTTAATTCCGCTTATTTATCCCGGTGTTTTTTCAACAATAAAAAAAATCAACATTCGAAATATGAAGTAAATATTATCGATCTGTCTTTACATATGAATAAAGACTTCTATCAGACAGTAAAAAATATCACACTTTCCAATCAATACTGTTATTCTCGTTCATTAAAGAAAAACGAAAATTACAGACGTTTAAATCCATTGTTTTGATATTTAGGTCATTTAGGATAGAATGGTCTGTAAAATTAAATACAAAACTCTGAGAGTAAATAACTAGTTTCTCTCAATAGAGATCAATGCATAATTTAATACAAGGTACAAATCGAAAAAATAAATATGATCACATGTTGGAGATTTTATTCCCGACCGTTGTTGCTACCTTGACGTGGTGGTCGGGCTTGCCTATCGTGATGAAGCAACCGAGCTATACTGGCTGGAACAACCGTTCCTCAAGGTCCTACCATGTCAGACAGGTCGGTTGAAGAGCAGTAAGACTAAAAGCAGCAAACGCAAGGTCCGAAGGCGAAGTCGTACTGCTGACTGTACAGAGGTGTGACAGCAGTAAGGTGTTTCCTTCAGAAAACCAGCATGACGGCGATGCTGCCTTCCCACAAGGAGGGGTGGGGTTAGAAAAGGTTGATCCTAAGAATCCACACCTCGCCTTATTCCACGGATATCCGTCTCCGGCGGTAAGGTTTCAACAAGTGCGGAGCTAACACAAAAATTACCCATAACAAGGTCGTGTGTGACCGACCTCAAGCAGTTGTCCCTTGGGTACTGCGGTCACGCTCTCAGGTCACTAAGACCGCTTCTGACCCGATTTCCTTTTCATGTACCTCCAGAAGAACCCTTCCACGGTGTGGGCAACCGGAAAGTGATAACCGCCCTCATACCTCTAACAGCACTCAAGACCACTGTATTCATAATCAACCTCCCTCTTCATTTCCTGTTATTCCTCCTACATCGACTTTCAACTCTAAATTTCCTCTTTCGGCTTCCTCCTCAAGTGTCACCATAGCCAACGATTCTAGTGCTCAAAACACTATCCCAGGTCTACTGAAACCTCGCTCAACACTACACATTGGAGCCTTCAATGTACGAACCCTATGTCAAATCGGTCAGCAGGCTTCCTTGGCTAAAACCCTAGAATCTCGTACCATTGATGTATGCTGTGTCTCCGAAACACGCATACAGGATCCCAGTGTGGTTGTTCACTTGACATCACCTCGGCAAAATGGAGAACCAACGAGATACACCCTCCATGTATCTGGTGACCCGATGGCCAGCTCTCGTGGACTGGCAGGTCTAGGCATAACACTAAGCATGAGGGCTGAACAAGCACTGCTTGAATGGATCCGCGTCAACAGTCGTCTATGTGCTGTCCGGCTAAACGGCTACGTAAAAACTCGAAAGGATATGGACACACGTCGTTGCTTTTTCGTCGTTTCTGCCTACGCTCCCACTGACTGCAGCTCAGATGAAGTGAAAGATGAATTTTACAGAAAGCTATCTGAACTTCTTCAGAAAGCTAAACGTTCAAACATAGTACTCGTAGCAGGTGACTTTAATGCTCAGATAAGTAGGTTAAACGAAACAGAAAGGCATTTAGGTGTATATTTTAGCATTCTGACACAGCGAACAGATAATGGTGATCGTCTGCTGCAACTATGCTCAGACAATCGTTTATTTTTAGCAAACACAAATTTTAAGCATAAGGAGAGACATCGTCTAACATGGCGACCCCCTACACCAAACCAACGATGGACTCAAATAGACCATATTGCCATCAGTCATCGTTGGAGAGGGTCGGTAGAAGATTGTCGCTCATTCTGGAGTAACTGCTTGGACTCTGACCATGCCCTAATACGGGTACGCATCTGCCTGCGCCTCATTGGACTCAAAAAAGCCACATTAAAAAGACCTGTTAGAACTGAGTTGAGTAACGAGAAAATCAAAAGTAGGTTCCAGGAACAACTGAGGTCACACTTAGGTAGTTCTGAAAAGGAGGCTGACCCAGATGTTGCTTGGAAAGATATACAAACAGCTGTGGAAACAGCAATGACATCTATTAGCGACTTAAACCACAGAGTTACAAAAAACGAGTGGATTTCTTCAAAGTCTATCACACTAGTGGATTCTCGCAAACTGGTCCCATCAGGTTCCGAACATGATGAAGAGCGACAACAAATCAGATCTAGGTTAAGAAAAAGTCTAAGGAACGACCGTGAGCAGTGGTTGGTAACGAAAACAAACGAGGTGGAGAAGGCGGCGGCTATAGGGAACACAAAACAGCTATTCAAACTCATAAAAGAAACTGGAATTAATAAGTGAAGTGTGAGACTATCTCGGAAAAAGACGACACTCTTATCTGCTCTCAGTCCAGATGTTTAGAACGATGGGCGGAACATTTCAGAGAACAATTCAGCTGGCCTTCAGCTACTCTACAACTACCCTCCATCCCGGACAGTGTGAGTGGAACATTGAAGTAGGTCCCCCAACTCTAGCTGAAGTTCAAAAGGCTGTAGTTAATTTGAAATGAGGAAGGGCAGATGGATTGGCTCCAGAGTTCTTTAAGGATGGTGGTCCAATTTTAGCGATTAGGTTGACTAGTATCTAAGCTAACATATGGGAGTTAGATGTTATCCCATTTGACTGGTCACAATCACTAATCTTCCCAATATATACGACATGGTCAAAATCATCCTGTGACAACCATAGAGGGATTAGTTTAACAAATATAGCATCTAAAATACTAGTCTCGATGACTATCGGACGTCTAACTAAGACTCATGAACTGAAAACACGACAGAATCAAGCTGGCTTCAGACCTGGTCGTGGCTGCATCGACCACATATTCACCATTCATCAGGTTCTAGAACACAGGCATACTTATCGGCATACGACAATGGTGGTCTTTCTAGACATAGAAGCAGCATTTGACTCTGCAGGCCGCGAGATTCTGTGACGGTGTCTGTCACTGAAAAGCGTACCTCAGAAGTACATAAACCTTGTGAAGGCTCTTTACTCGGACAATACTAGTCGAATCAGAGCTTATGGAGAACTGTCGTCTGCTTTTGCAACCTCAAGTGGTGTCCGTCAAGGCTGTCCACTTTCTCCATTTTTGTTTAACTTCACCATAGACCTACTGATGGGAATAACATTCTCGTCGACTGAATTTTCGGGTATTGATCTCCTTCCAGGAGGTCCACTTATCGACTTAGAATACACGGATGAGATAGTTCTGTTTGGTGAAGACGCTGACAAAATGCAGAGTCTTTTGGTAGCACTAAGCAACAATGCCAGAATGTTTGGAATGCGCTTCTCTCCCTCTAAATACAAGTTGTTGCTTCAGGACTGGCGTGTGTCAACACCTGAACTAAGGATAGGAAGTGAAGTAGTCGAATGCGTTGACAACTTCATTTATCTTGGAAGTCTGATCAGCCCTAGTGGGTTGGTATCATAACTTTAAACCACATGTGATACGCATTCATTGATACAAATTTAGAACGTGAATAATATAGCACTTAGCCTATATATCTCTCAAGATTATCACACAATCCGTATTATTGTAATTAACATCATAATTTGTTATCTTATATAAGTGCATATCGAACATAATATCAAATTGCATATTGGTAAAGTAAAACATTTTCGTAAAACCGAGTAGAAATTATATCACTTCATTATTCAGTTAGAAAGATTAGTATAACACTCAATGACTAAAGTAAATCTGATAGTTGATTCATAGTTCAGTTTGAGACTTATCTGATATTGAAACTGCGAAAGCTTTTAGTTATGCACATTCGAACATTTTGTACAATCCCTTGAAGAAAATACGTCTTGTGTGTTTGTCTGTTGATTGATTTTCTGATTGTTTTGATTAATAAACTGCCTTGCGTACCCGACTATCATTTCCAAATTTCCTGGTTGTTCAAAATACTCTATCTAGTAAATTTTCACATTTGAATCCTGGTTTTATATTGTGGATCAAGAGTATTTGGATGAAAAATTTTGTAAAGCAATCTTGAACTGTTATGTTTTAGGTTCATAAATATAGCCACGATCATCATTCGTATAATCTGGGAAACAACCACTTTTACGAAGCTACTAGTACATAAATCTTGTAAAGGCTCTTTACTCGAACACTACTAATCGAGTCAGAGCTTATGGCGAACTGTCATCTACTTTTGCAACCTTAAGTGGTGTCCGTCAAGGATGTCCACTTTCTCCATTTCTGTTTAACTTCATCATAGACCTTCTAATGGAAATAACATTCTCGTCGACTGAATTATCGGGTATTGATCTCCTTTCAGGAGGTCCACTTATCGACTTAGAATACGCAGATGATATAGTCCTGTTTGGTGAAGACGCTGACAAAATGCAGAGTTTTTTGGTAGCACCAAGCAACAATGCCAGAATGTTTGGAATGCGCTTCTCTCCCTCTAAATTCAAGTTGTTGCTTCAGGACTGGCGTGTGTCAACACCTGAACTAAGGATAGGGAGTGAAGTAGTCGAACGCGTTGACAACTTCACTTATCTTGGAAGTCTGATCAGCCCTAATGGGTTGGTATCGGACGAAATCTCAGCACGGATTCGAATAGTTTGTTTTGCTTTTGCCAACTTACGTCAGATATGGCGAAGTCGAGATATCCGTCTATCAATAAAAGGACGAGTATACTGCGCGTCAGTCCGTTCTGTCTTACTTTACGGCAGCGAAACATGGCCTTTAAGAGTAGAAGACACCTGTAAGCTACTAGTATTTGACCACAGATGCCTTAGAAATATTGCTCGCATCTGCTGGAATCACTGGGTAAGTAATGGTGAGGTTGGACGCAGAGTATTAAGGAATGATGGTTAATCAGTTGATGAGGTTGTTAATCTTCATCGACTGAGATGGTTGGACCACGTGTTACGTATGCCTGAACAGTGATTACCACGTCGTGCAATGCTAACGGGTGTTAGAGATGGTTGGAAGAGAATTAGGGGCGGCTAAACCAAAACGTGGCATCAGTGCTTGAAGTCACTAACTTGTAGTCTGAGCCATGTTGGTAGATGCAGACTACTTGGTTGGGGTCCGCGTGACTTTCGTAACCGATGGTTGGAGACTCTTGGTGACAAGGCTCAGAATCGATCACAATGGCGTCGGTGTATACACTCCCTGTCTTCCCTTAAACTAAGAGATTAAAATCACTTCATATCTTTCTTTCTACTAACTAATTCTTTCTTCCTGTACTATATCCTTATTGCAATCTTTCCCTTATATATTAATACCTTTGACCTAACCACTCCTATGAATCCGGTGTTCATCTTGCTGTGTAAATGAGGTATGTCAACCTGGACCGATGGATATATGTACCTGGTCCTACGTTGTAGCTGACTGACTGACTGGAGATTTTATTATTAAATAGGAATTATCATTAAAATATAGTAGTAGTATTTTCATTTTATAGGTCTACTTGATTGAAAGAGTTTTTGATACAGTATGATTTACAATGTAAATAGATAGTATTATTATCTTCGTCTAATAGGCACATGCTGACATTTAACATATAATTATATTGAGTATAGTCTCTTTGTTGAGAAACGAATGACGAAATGACAGGATGTGTAGCTTTGCTGAAATTAGGATATGGAGTTATCTTCATTTACTTTCCAGTTATCAAGAAAAGCTATATAAATTACTGTATTTGATGGCTTACTCAGAAATGTTTACTGGGATGGTGAGATTATGTTCAATAAACGGAATACACTTATCAAGACACCAAACAAAAAAGATTAGTTCAGCGAAGAGTTCGGCGAATCGATTTTCAAAGCTGTTCAAACGAATAGAAAGGCATCTTTTGTGTCTCATAATTGTGATTTAAAGCATATAAAATTAAATATCAAAAAGCCTTTTGTGATTTAATTACGATGAAGCACCAAGGCATTAAAATAATCCCCATGTAATTTGGTATATAACTGAAACTTGATAGTAAGTCAACGTCTCCATTTAGCATTAATCAGTATTCCAAGAAAGCGGATTTTTGAGGAAAAACCTAGACTGTTTCTTGCTTTATTACTGGTTGTGGTTTCATTTCACAGATTATTTTTTCCAAACTGTTGATAAAACTTTTGTTTTAAAATTATGCACATGACTGGGATTTCATACTTTTTTGGTTAGTAACTTGGTGGATCGATCAATTTTCTTTAATTTTATGAACAATAGATGTCTTTAGGAAGCAGTGTTGATTTTAGTTTTCAAGTTACGCATGTGAATTAGTAGAAGAAATTAGTTTTTTCACTGTTAATATGTGAGTTTTATGTGATAGCTTTGCAAAACTATACATTATATTGCATTTATCTTTCAGAATTATAATTGTTCGCCATTTACTCTGGAGGATGATGACAATGTGGAGTTTGAAATGGATGACGATACATACATGGCTTACTTATCATGTTTTGATCAGGATATTATTTCAGATAGTTTGGTGCCGTCTGATTCACACAATATTCCATTGGAGTCTTCTAATGTGAATACGAAGGAAACATTTATAAACGAGCTGAGATCGGAAGTAACGGAAGTAGGTTTCTTTTATATGCATTTCATTGTTTGCAGAAAAACTTTATTGATGCTTTATTTATATTTTCCATTTTTCATAAGTGCTTAACACTGAAAATACAATAGCTGTTGATATTGTACTGTTTGAAGTAAGCTGAACTATAGTCTCTTGCTCTGAAACCTATAGATTTACCGAAATAAAAAAAACTAATGGAACCAATTTCAGTTCTGCATTTAAGATATTCACTTTAACGCAAAGTAGGTAACACATGAAAGTTGGTCATAACATCTTGTTCTAACACTTTTCTTAAAAATTGATTTCCTGTTAAAATGTAACTGTAAATACCTAAATAACGTAAAACTTCGTTTAAAAAGCATTGTCAGTTCTCACAGAATTTTGCAGTTATCTTGGCGGTATTACTCAACCAGTAAATTTTAATGATGGGTTCCGGTTGGTTTTATATTTTCTGAACTCTGTCATTGTAAATCTTTTATTTTCATTCGAAACGATCACTTCACATCAAATTTCAGTATGCGATAAGCTTTTAATTTTCCTTGCGAGTAATATGTTCCCAATGTTAGTAAACTTCATTTATACTGTTAGACAACAATCAGTTGACTTTCTGGAAAAATGTACTTTTTAGAGGTACGTTCGTATCTGAAATTTTACGTTTTAAAACTGCAAAACAGTCCATTTTGTTCGTATTATGAATAGCTTCCTTCTAAGACACTTTGGCGCCTAGCCGCCCATATAAAAATCGAACTACAGTTTGTTATTCAATGATTATTTCAAAAAATAATTTCAGATTTATCAGCAGATGAACCGAATGTGTGTGGAATTGTGTGCTCTTACTGGAACGAAACAAGAATCTTGTAGTAAAGTTGGTACGCATACTCCTGATGAACTGGCCATGGTTGAAATGGATTTTCGTTTGGGATCATTACGTTCTGTATTGACTGATTTACGTGGACTGCTGAAAGATTTGAGGATTGAGATTCCAGAACAGCCTACATCATCAAACTTATCTAAAGATACAGTAATATCAGATGAAAATAAAGCAGAGACAATTGAAGTAAGTAATTCAAGTATGATTACACAATATATCCCAATTTTCAGTAATGTTATATTTTCCTACTCTGACTGTTAATTGTATAAGTTACAGAAATTAAGGCCATATCCATTCTATACTTTATAATAATAACTGTTATATCCGAGCGAAGATTAAATCACGAGTAACTTCTGAGACATATTAAGTGACTAATATTATCTATACATTCTTATGGTATAATTATCTAATAATTAGATTATGCATATTTATATTCTTCTTAGTATAAGCTTTATTTTGACCTATAATTTATTATTGTACGATTTACGGTTCTTCAGCTATGTTCAGTTTATTGACTACTGCCTCCCACGTTCACAGCCACTTTTTGGCTTTATTATGTACAAATGTTATTTCCTATTTTATGGTGCGTTGAGGTCCGTTTGTTTGATATATAAACCCAGTATGTCCGAAATAAATTATTCGATTCGTATATTGGAAGCTGGTATTGGTGTTCTGAACTCAAGTGGACGGGCTAGGTGGACATAGGACCAATAAGGACTCTAGGCTGCTCATACCGGTCGAACGTCATTGGTTTAGCACAGTGCTAAGACTGTATAAGTCCTATTTTGATTGGTGGATAAATCACGTGATGAAAAACCGGACATAAAGTCATAACAATAACAATGATAACATTTGGTTAAATGATTAAACATAATGTCTAAGTAAATAATATTGTTGAAAATACTGTGGTCGTTCTTTGTTTCATGAGTTGTCTTTACTTTTGTTCAGTAGAATGGTGATACTAACCAAATTTTGTAACTGATGACACGTTACGCAATTTTTTCATGAATGTATTATAGCACAATGTATTCTATAGTTTTTACAAATCTGAACATCCTCCAACAGGCTTTTTTCTTTGACAATAGATTAGAAATAAAAAGATTACAGTAGTTAGACCAACTGTGTATTTCTTTATTTACTATTTATTTATCTATTTAGATACATAAACATTGGTACAAGGAGGCACCAAACAAATGTGCGCCACATAAGTCATTCGATTTATGTGAGGGCTAGGATACTGCCCGGGTGCTCAATCCGAAGCAGGGTGTATTTCTTTACGCTTAATAAACTTCTGTTGAAGCATTTCGCTACTAGTAATGATTTCGTATATGAAACATTCATAATTATAAAGTTAAATAGTAAATAATTAAGGTAAAATTGTTCATGTGAAAATTATTCACAAACAACATACAGCATAAATCTGATAAAATCAATTATTTCAACTTCCTATAGAACAATAATTTTGGATAAAAATTTAGAACGGAAGTGAATTCAATCAAAATATACAATAAACTCTTGCTTGAAATGTGTATCTATGATAATAAAAACATTTCTAGAACAACTTGAACATAACTAATAATATTGTAGTGTGTGCTACTTATATTGACATAAGTAGTATATGATTGCAGTCGTGAACAGAAGGTCTGGCAGCAGAGAGACAAGAGGATCGAACAGTAAAGAATGGAAACAGGATGTAATTTGTATGAAAATGCAAGAACACTGAAGTCTGAGTCATTTTGAAACAATCGGTGGACATTTTGCAAATTAAGCATTTACTTTATGATTATTAGATTTTATTAAAAAGTCCTATAATTTTGTGTTAAATACATTCGACTGTTCGCACTGATGTTCTTGTTCACTACAATATTACTTATATGTACAAAAAAGCTACATTTAATTAACAAAATATTAACATTTCGACAAATTAACACGACAAAATCATCAAAAGATCATTTATTTCAAATGAATTTAAATTTATTATTATTTTTCATAATGCACATTTAAGAAAACCTTTTTCAAGTAATCAATGAACATTTATCCGCATTATTACTACTAGTCATTATTTATCATGCACAATAAATATACTTAACAAGTAACACTAAGGTAGATACATAGACATTCTTTTCGCATTGATGCTTATCTATCTAGTTTTATTATTCCTATTGTTTTCAGATCAGATTTTTTTTATAGAAATTGACTACTTATTCTACTATTGTGTTTACCATAGTTTTGACAGTACAATGATATTATGATTCTTAGTGGCTTATTACTTTAAAGTTACGTTTTCATCTTTGTGATATTTTTAAAATGTGCATTAAAATACACTTACGAATGGATTGTGAAGATAAGCGTTGAAATGTTTGTCAATAAATATGACCCAAAAACAAGTGTGGCTTTTACTTTCACTAATTTATAATGTTTCTTTTTTGTTTATTTAATCTTGTTGAAATGACTAACAACTATGGAATGAGAAAATAGTGTCTCTCATTTTAGATTCCTTTTTGATTAGGCCGTTTCACTAATAGTTCTTAAATAATTATTAATATCTTCTAAACAAATATTACAACTCGGTTCATCATTGACTCAATGGATGAATGCGTTCTGTTGTTGACCAATTGGTTGTTGATTCAAGCTCATTCATGGACAAAAGATACTTTTGTAGAGTAGTAACTCTGTAGTCAAGACGTTTGCCTTATAATTAATAGGTCTCAGGTTCAAATTTCTCTCCATCTACTTTGGTTTAGGCAACCGAGTGGCATCAATAACCCTCACTCTTCGAGTTTGGCTTGTAGCCAAATATCTGATGAATGAGTTAATGAATTTTATCGTTAAGAATTGTCTCCTTTAACGGGCTTCCTTAGTGATTTTCAGCAGACATCTTATAGACTGACTTTTATTAAAAATATTTTTGTATTCTAAAACACTCGTTCGCAATTTTGATCCAAATTCAAGTTTATCCCATTCATAATTTAAAAATTGAAATGCGACAATGCTGAATTGCAAAAACATTAAGCATAATCAAAAATCCGACTTCTCATAAGAGTTAACAGAATAAATGAAAATGATTGGCAAACTTATAATACAAATAGCTTCTAGTTATTTGTGTATTCTGTTTGATTATGTTCAATACTTCTTCAATGTATTTTTACTCAATTTTTTTCTTTGCTTAGACTCTTCGTATGTCCAGTTCAACTAATGTGCAAGATATTCCACTTGCTAATTATGAAATGGAATGTCAACTTGTTCGTTCAGAGTAAGTAATCCTAATAAAAGTTTTGTTTGTTTGCAATTACACATGGTTATTACATTGAAGTATTCACAAATATAGATGTTTTAGTAAATAACAATGAACATGAATTTAATTTAGTGTTTTTTCCAACAATTTATATTAACTGTACTACTGTATTAACCTGAATCAGTAATCAAATAATTTATTTACGAAATAACGTTGTTTATTTGCAGATGGGTTTTTTTTCAGAAAAGTTCGATAAACTCAAATTCATTGATAGACAGAATAATTTAATTGTAGCTGTTCTCGTATGTTTATTCTAATTCAAAGTAATAATTCTATTTTTATTATCTATTTATTTTTTATATTTGACTTGTAAATTTTTTGTTGATATTTACCTAGACGTGATGCACTTGCAGCTGAACTATTGAATGCACAACAAGAACTTCTTGAACTCAAAAGTCAAATTGAAAATAATTCAGGAAACTCTAGTGAAGTGCAAAATTTGCAAAACACTAAAGGAAATAATTTTGTCGCTAACTGGGAGGTAATTGAGTATTTCCTTTCTCATTTAAACTTTTAGATGTGAAATTTATCGTTATTTTGAGCATTAAATTTTCGATTTGTGATGTAAAAAACATGGTTAATACACTAGGAGGAAAAATTATAACGAAGATTGCATTTACTTAGTTCTCGACACTGAAACATCTGAAATAATGCCTATCTATCACTTTTACTTACTTGGCAATACTATGAATAACAACATTGTTGTCAAATTCGTGTTTTATGATTATTTACAAGTATCATGAGGGTTTGGTATTACATTCGTTTAGGGATCAGATATGTACTGAAACCGATGACAGACGAACTAAACAGATTTAAGATAGCAGGTCTTGGATTTTGGCACAAAGTTCATTCATCCATATGGATAAATAACATTTTGGATTATAACTAATGTTAGTTCGTGATGAAAATCCCAATCACAACCCCTTATCATAACTTTAACTAAAATACTAATCCTTATTCCTCTCAGTTATTCATAACCCTCTTTCGACCGTAGTAAGTAGATGAATTATCTCACCGTTGCCTTAGCATCGCTTAAAGTTCACTGATAAATTATAGTGTAATCACAAAGATATAAATTAATCAGCGTTATTTCAGTGAGTATTAATTTAGGTTTATGTATTTGGTAATTTATATATTCCAATAACCAAGTCTTATAACGAAACTATCGATTGAAAAATACCAAAACAGTTACTGACTGTATGATCACTTGACAAAGATGGAGGAATACATGTGATCGTTGTAATAAAATTTGAATCTCAGGAGATCAGATACTTCAAGAAGAAGCCATTAGCTAAGTGGATATTTTTTCATTAGATAATAAAGTATTTCTTTTAAAATTATTCAAAAATTAAATGAGTTCTTTGTAAGCCAACAAATGTGTCTCTATTTGTAATTTTGTTTGGAATAAATACACTGAAGTATTTAGAATATGATTAGTATTTTTGTTTATTTGGATAGCTTTGGAATCATCAAGTCGACCAGTGGAGTCTTGAAGCGGGTTATTAGAATATAGGTATTAGTTATTGCATTTCATTCAACTTTAATTGTCGTATACTCTGTTCTATACACTTAAGCTGTTACTGGTACCCAGTGTCTCCATATTTATTGGATTAGCTTGCAAATTCATGAGATATTTCGATGAAATTTCGGCTCTAAGTTATATGGCTAAGCATAATATCGTGGTTTAATCGTTAATTTATTTTTTGATACCTGGAGTCTGGTAATTAATGCAGCCAATAAAATAGTAAACATGATGGTGGGGAATAACTTCTTTGTAAAATAATACTCCACACTGATACATCATTAGATTTATGTCGAACACATTCCCTTGCTTCCAATCTAATGAATAATAATTATAATGAAAAAGGTTTTCGTTGAATGAAATGGTTGGCGATATTTTTGTTATCAAAGTATACTACTTTAACTTACGCAAGTAGCAAACTTATCCTGCAAACATTTTGGTCGTTCAAATGGTAAACAAAATTCACCGAGAAACTTCATCTATGATCGTTGGTGAAAATTTACAGTTTTCTTTCATATTAATGAGTGAACTTTACAACTAACTACTTTTCGTGCAATATGATGAGTACTATTAATATTTACAACAGAAATTAACTCACAATCATGGAACAGTGGTTATTATTTTAAGACTGGATCTCAATTTACTAATATTGAGTCCTTTTATCATTGTTGTACTTCATTGAATTTATACTGAACGGTTCATAATATGTAGCGTTAAAAAAATTCACCGAAACGATAATAACTAACTAAATATAGACGTTCAGTTTGTATTTAGTAACCTAATCACTTTGTTCTCCGAAAATATATACAAGGCTAAATAAATTTTTTATATTATGATCCAAAAGTTTCATAGATTTTTCATTTATAACATCATTTTATGGTTTCCTATTTTCAGGAGTTTGAAGAAGAAAAATACGAATTCGAAATGCCTCTCTAAATGATCCAATTTTATTGAATCTTGTATTGTTCAAGGCTATCATAACTGCTGCATAATTTAATAAATGTTTGTTTCCTGCTTTTTTTTCGCGCTTAGTCATATGTGCGTGTTGTCTATTCGTTACTATGACTATGACTATAATTATCGTTCTCGTGAACAACCAAATCAATTTGTTTTTAATATGTTTTTCTTCTAACAAGAATATTCTGTGATCTCAATCTGATTGCATTTAATATTATTTTCCTTTTATATTTCTTGTTACTTATACTGTCATTATTAAATACTCAATGATTTGAATTAAATGTGTTTCTCAAACTTCAGTATTACGCGTTATTACATTACCATAGCTTACAAATATATTAAAATGTATTTATCACTTTGACAAATAATGGAGTGAAATAAAGTTGTTGCATATAGAGTATTATCTACTATGAACTGTTACTTTGATGATTCAGAAATCCATTTTGTTTGACAGAAGTTACTTTTCTAAGTTATTTTATAATGGTTAGTATTATTTATTAATTTCGATGTTTCAACTAGGGATATGCTATGCCAACTGATTGGCGAGTGATTATTTATATCTATGTAGTTTTATTTGGTTTAATTCACAAAATTGGCATACTTATAATAGTAGATATTTTGAAATAACCATGTATGTGAACTAGTACACCAAACATTGTGATAACCATTACTTATGTATTAATGATGTAAGTTATTGACACAAACAAACTTGTGTAACAAGGTTCATAAATTTTCATTTATTATTGCCATTTTAAACAGTTTTTCATAAATATTTAAATTTACTCTCGAATCGCCAAATTATCATGGAATACGTTAGACAAGCTATAACAATAAATATCATGTAAATAATAGTGGGACTGTTGTAAACAATTTTAATTTTTAAATATTGGTTGTTTGAATCTTCTCATTGATTTTGAGCCCTGGAATTGGCATTTGTGCTTTCTGTGCGGATCGCCAGTAAATCACAAGATTTTAAACAAAGATGGATGGTAGCTAGTTGTGGAAACCAGGGCGCACGTTTCGTCCCTTTTGAGACTCGTCAGATGGATTACCTGCACCCCAGAGTTGGTGTTCACTCTCGGACTCAAATCCAATACCTTTGGTTTTAAACGCCATCGCATTATTCGCGCATCAGGTGCATCCAGCTGATTAGTCCCAAATAGGATGAAACGCCCATCCTGGATTTCAATGCTAGCTACCATCAATTTCTGCTTAAAATATTGTAAACGATTGTTTATGTGTGGAAACCCGTAATGGTTTGTGAATAACAGTAATACGTCTGAAGGCAGGCAAATAAAGATCAATGAATTCATTTAAAAATAACGAATATAGTTGGAACTATTCCCTTCAGAAATTTAAACAAAGGGAGAACGACTATATTTGGATAATACGACGAATTCATTATATTCTATTGATTTCTCTTCAGCTGCATAAAAGTTAGTGTGTTTAATTATTTCCAATTAACAGTATGATACTAATTTCAATCGATATTAAAAAAGTTATGCATAGTGTGGAAGAAGTTAAGAATAAGTTTTAAAAGGAATGATCTTTTTATAAATTTTGATAAAACAACACGGAGTAGATCATTTTATAACTTATTAAGGTTCTAGTTCTAGAATTTCGATATTAATTTTACTGGTTGATATGACATTTTTGGAAGCTTGGAAAAGGAAGGTTGACATGATTTCAACTTACCTAATTGTGATCACATACAGTTGGAAAATGAAGTGGTCAAAATGGTTCCAACACACTTGAATGTTTACTCCCGACTCTTCTTGTATACAAGGTCAGGTTAAGGCATCTTAAATGTTGTGGGTTCTGTGGATTTCAGTATTGCGTTCACGAAATACATATTGTGTCGCGTGTCAAGCAGGTGGTGTGCTATTGAATTCCCTAAACAATTTCTTCGGATGTTTTTTTGGAATATGCTTATTATAACGGGTAGATGTCCATCTTTTAATCTATACACTTTTAAATGCACATGTAGAATGATGTGTGCATTTGGAAATATTTTCTGACGCATATTTACCTATATTTGTTTATGTCCATGAGCATAGTGTCGTGTACATTGGTACTAATTTCGACCCAAGGAATTCGCTTTTAGGTCCTAAAAAACTGATCTTAGTCAGCCCTTTTGCTTGACAGTATAATTTTTTTGTTAAATTGGAATTGCACATTCTTAGTACATAGTCTCAGTAACTGTTTCAAATATTATGTGTTAAAAATGGTTAACCTTTGCATCCGTCACGATATAATTACTTCAAAATAGTGTTATTTGTAATTTAGAAAGGTCATTTGCTAAAGGTCAGAATGATTCGTTGTAAGATGTCGAGTTATAGTCATTGTAATAGTAATAAATTAAATGGTATGCATAAAATGTGTAGAACGATGTAGAAAATATTAATAATGATAACTTATTGTGAGATTAATATGCATTAAGAGGGGGGTGTTATGATAATCCTAGCTTCCAACCTCACGTCCGATTCAGTTCAGACATTATTCGTGTTGTGCTTAGCTTTAAACTAATAAACCTTTTATTTAATATTTGGTTAAAACAGATTTTTATCCGAAAGGTCATATTAGCAACCGAAAACTCGCTCCACTACTCTGTAATTTGATACTGAGTAACATACAACTACGTATTGAACTTTATGCCAATTAAAATTCACTTTTTTTAATCTGTATATCGTCACTAATCACTAGTCTTGTAAAATTGTTATGAATTTCAGCTCTAACATAATACCGGGTTCTTTAATTGTTTGCAAACTTCTTCCATATCAGATTACATATAAACAGCTATGCGTTATTTGCTATATTTATTGAAATCCAGATACGCGCATTCAATTTACAAATGCACACTTCCGTCAAGTATTTTTGCAGTCTAGAAGAATTTTGAATATAATCAATCTGCTAAATATCACTCAATCACTAAATAATTAAAGTTTACTTATAAATGTTCGTCAGTCAGTAAAAACATAGAACTTCCTATGTACGTACATAAGTTCGAGTTGCCGTACCACTTATAAATGAGCGGAAATCATCTAAATCATTCGCTATGAAATGTATTAGTTTCTATGTTGCTGTAAATGAGTGCTTTTGTCAAGGTCGCTAAACGTCAATTCTTTAATTATTACTCCTTATTTCGAAAACATATCATTTCTGTCATAAGTAGGCTAACTTATGTTCATTTATGTTATAGTGGTAAATATTTCCCCAAATTAAATACTGCATCAGTGCTGGTCTTGTTGGTTTTACGTAATCTTTCTACTAAAAATACCATCAATAATGAGTATATTGATAAAAACTGTATCATATAAATGGTTTGAATTATTTTTTGTCTGGTTATCGTTTTTTAGCGAGTTAGTTTTCTACGGATGGGGTCGCTAACCCCATGCCCTCCTTTACCCGGGCTTGGGACCGGAAGCGACTCTAGATGAGCTACAGTCTACTCCCCCTTCCTCTTTCTTCTGGTGGCTAACTTGATTACAAGTACAAGTATTTATAAATGGTTGTCTACGCAAGATACTCAACACTCATTGGTCGAATGCCATCAGCAACAGCCTTTTGTGGGAGCGAACAAACCAGCTTCCAGCTGAAGAAGAAATTAGGAAAAGACGATGGAAATGGATAGGACATACATTACGCAAATCATCAAACTGCACCACGAGACAAGCCCAAACTTGTAATCCTGAAGGGAAGCGGAAAAGTGGAAGGCCAAAGAACACATTACGTCGAGAAATAGAAGCACACATGAAAAAGATCAGTAACAACCGAAAAGGCTTTCCCAGGCAGGGTTGGATGTAGAGTGCTGGTGAGCGGCCTATGCTGCTCCACGAGGAGTAACAGGAGTAAGTAATCATAAAAAACTTCAAACCACAAAACAACTTTACTTTATGTTAACCTAACTATTTGGTTATTTATTGAAAATATCACTTTATATATAACTCAAATATATTTTTTAATAAAAAAAATAATATGAAAGACAATTTGAAACTTCGTCACTCTGGATAATGAACTAATATTGCTAGAGTAGGTTTAAGGTGAGAACAAGCTGTTTTGAATATCTCCCATTTCTAGTCTAGTTGACCTTTTATTTTTATATATAAATATTCTTAACAAGTATATATGTGATCAGATTTTTTGGAATTCATTGCACTAATATATCACATAGTTCTGATAATCTTCGTCTTCTTATTACATTATCCAAGGAATTAATTATTTTACATATTTGTTGATATTTAAAGTCTAGAATTATATCTATTATTAAGATAATTAATGTTACATTCCATCACATCAACTTAATAATAAGAAATATCATTCAAGTAAAACCAAATTGCTCTTTATTCAATTTTGGTGTTTTTCTCATCTAAATTTATGTATATTGAAACAGATCATTTATGTCAAAAGAAAATATGCTGGTAAATGTACTTAGTGAGAAATTAAAGTACAATCGAACATTTATTTTGTGACTTAAACATATATTCCTCAAAGCAAACAATTTGTATTCAGAATTGAAAGGTTTTCATAAATTTCACATCAATATAACATACGGCACATATTCAATTTGGCCTTGATTTCCAAAATCTATGTTTGTTTACATATAGTATTACTGATATTGAAATTCTGACTACTAATATAATTAACATCGTCAGTAGAATTTAAATACCTAAAATTTACGAAGCGGTATGATAATATTCAGTTGTTGAAACTGTTACGACGGTGAACTACTGTTTTCATTATTCAAGGTTTCGTGTAACCTAAAAATGTTTATAACACTAAGAAAATGAAAAAAATGACTTTATTTAGAAATAATTCTCATCCACGTCTAGTAAAATATACTCCGAAACACTGAATACGGTTCCAGTCTCATGTAGATAATGAATGTAATAGCCAAATAAAGGGTCAGTGGAATCCAAACCCTTAATAATCAGTAACCAGTTAGTTTGTTGCTGATATAAATCATGCGGTCTATCAGTAAGGAGATTTCAACGCATTAGTCGGGAGCCCATGTTTGTCTTTCACAAATAAATAATACAAGTTAACACACTGCGTTTGTTCATAAGGTTGAATAGAACGTCTAATAGGTTGGTTAATAAGTTGAGAATATATATCCTTACACAATAATTTAGGTAGGTCTTATTCTGTACTACAAATATTTTTTAACACTTAGATAACTCTTGCAAGAATAAATCCACTTAAAGTATGTCAAGAATAGATATTTCTACGGTTATAGTTTGAGTAATAATGCTGAAAGGCACTAAAGTAATATTTTAAGACCATGCTAAAATTCATCGTTAGGCGTGCATATTTCCGAGGTTATATTTTAAAATTGTGGAACTGTCTACTTATTAGTAAAATAAATTGAGAACTGAAACACAGTAATCGACAATCAGATAAGAATCTCAATTGGTAGAAAACGACTTATTGCTTAATTAGATTATGATTTCCTTATTCAAACAAACATGTACAGCGAATGGGAAATACTCTTTTCGACTCTAATGTATAACAAGTTAGGCACAAGAAACTCTAAAGAAAGATAAATATCCAGTACAAACGAAAGCTGTGAAGTACGCAAATATTTATAGCTTAAAAATAATAAGATTGTTTATTCACATAGCTGAAAGTCTTTAAATTTCTCCTTCAGACCAGACTGGACAGACAAAAGTCAGAACGATTCGATAACACTGCTTAATAACTAAGATATAGAATCCATCTGAAAAACAAATAGATTTAGTTAACTTGGCAAGAATAACGGCTCAAATTAAAAGACCTGAAGAGGACTTCAGTCTCAATAGCATATGTTGCGCAATCACTAGAGAGACTGGACAAACCTATGAGCAATAATATATTTCATAATGTCACATTACCTGGTGACAAGATGGGAAATCCTGAGTAAACCTTGGAATTCAATTGTTTTGAATAAGTTTCCCGGGAACAAAGTTTGTATGGCATGAGTCAATAAGAATTTTGTTGAAATATTTAAACAAGTTGAATTGCTGACTTTAATATTCTACAGAATTCGTTTTATACATTCTACTTAAAAACTAATCTAAGGTTTTATTTTTACTACGACTGAAATCTTAATTATTTTAATTAGCATATATCAAGTAAAAAAGAATTCAAAAATTTCAGAAAGAATTTTTTTATTACTAGAAAATAAAGTCTAATAATTAGAAAACTAACCAGACAACAAATAGAATAATTCAATTCAAAAATCCACATGGTACGATAAATGCGTACTGAAAGTGTAATAATAATATTAATCGTTATGAAGTGAAAAATTATTGATTAGAATTTTGTAATTAAAAATGAATTAATTAACATTGACCTAATATTGAATCACAATAATTATTGAAACAGAAGATAATACCATGCAGCATTTATCATTTGCCAAGTAATGCTTTTACAGCACGAACAATAGCATTTGCATCTACACCATATTTGGCTAGTAATTCTTCTGGTTTCCCAGAACGCGGCACTTCTCTGATAGCTAATCTATGAACAGTATGATTTACGCCACATTGTGAGAGAGCTGCACTAACTGCATCTCCTATACCTCCTGTAAATAAATATCACAAAGAAGACAAGCAGTAAAGAAAATGGATAAAGCAACATATATAACGAATAATAGACAGCTAAATCACTAAATAACGAAACAAATCAAATATAAATATAAGTAGTTTTATTTACTGAACAAGAAAAAATAAGAGCCTATGTAGAAACTTGATGGCATTATCTAGGGTAACATTAAAAAAAGTAGTATAACAATAATGTGCGACTTCGAACGGTCAGGAGAACTACGAGATATATGAAGATATGGAAGTAATGGGAAATTTTCAATTCAGACTAGTTACATGTGCTTCTGAACCAATACAAATACATCCTACGCCGTAGAAAACCTTACTAAAATATTTTAGGCTTCTACTTCGAAGCTTTCAAAACGATTGCATTGCACAGTAAAACAGCTTTGAATTGTATGACTAGATGTATTAAGGAATTACTGATCAGAAGATAATATGTCCTCAGAAAATGTTTTAATCTTTTTAACAATAAAGACAAATTTTGAAGTTTCAAACATGAATAAAGTTAATATAAAAAATATATGATTGGAAAATCTTGCAAGTTAATAAGCAACAAGTACCCCTGTAAAGTAATAACTTTATGACTAGCTGTGAAATAAAGGCTTTTTTAAATTAAGAAATACTCAAAAAATCAAATACCAAAACAGAAACCTCAACTGAAATGTTCTGAAGAAATATAGGACACTATGATCTATGAGATTTACGGAGCGAAACTGTTAAGAATGTATCAGCTTTCAGGGAAAAGTAAATCTAATAAAACCGAATCGGTGAATGAAGTATTTAGTAAACAACTTGAAGCATACAGTACAATTCACAATGCCTGACAGATCACGACCATTTACATGAACGTCTGTGAATAGTTATACTTACTTACGCCTGTTACTCCCAATAGAGCATAGGCTGCTGACCAGCGTTCCCCAACACACTCTGTCCTGGGCCTTCCTTTCTAGTTCGATCCAATTGTTGTTCATTCTTCTCATGTCTATCCATTTCTCTGAGTAATGTGTTCTTTGGCGTTCAGGATTCCACGTAAGGGCTTGTCTTGTGACTCAGTTGGGTGCTTTCTTCAATGTGTCAAATTCAATTCCAGCCCTTCTTCCTCCGCTGGGATCTGGTGTGTCCTCTCTCACAAAAGGATGTTGCTGATAGTATCAGGCCAACGGATCCGAAGTATTTTGCGTAGAAAGATGTTATCAAACACTTGTATCTTCTAGATGATGGCTTTTGTAGTTCTCCAGGTTTCCGCCCCATACAGTAGAGCTGTCTTGACATTTGTATTGAAAGTTCCGACTTTGGTGTTGGTTGACATTTGCTTCGAGTTCTAGATGTTCTTCAGTTGTAAATGTGCTGCTCTTGCTTTGCCGATCCATGCCTTCACGTCTGCATCAGATCCACTGTGTTCATCAACCATGCTGCCCAAATATGTAAATGTTTTTACATCTTCCAAATTTTCTCCGTCAAGTGTTATTCGATTGATGCATGCTGTGTTGTCAGTCAGTCAGTCAGTAACAACGTAGAACTTCGTACGTACGTACATCAGTTCGAGTTGCCACACCACATTAGCACAGAGATGCAGTGGTCCTTTGGTTGATAGACGGATATCTCGCCTACGCCATAAATGACGCAAGTTGGCAAAAGTTAGTCGAGCCTTCTGTATCCGTGCTGAGATTTCGTCACACACCAGACCACAAGGGCTGATGAGATTTCCAAGATAAATGTGCTGTGTTGTATCGGAGGATCTTGCTTTTCCCTTTGTGTATATTGAGACCTACTGCTGTTGAGGCTACTACTACACTGGCAGTCTTCTCCTGCATTTGTTGTTGAAATTGCGATAGCAGAGCAAGATAATATACGAAGTCTAGATCGTCTAACTGCGTCCTAGCTGTCCACTGTATCCCGTGCTTCCCCCCAGATTTTGAGCTCTTCATGATCCAGTCGATCACCAGGAGAAAGAGAAAGGGTGCGAGTATGCAACCTTGCTTGACACCGGTCTTTACTTCGAACGAGTTTGTCAACTGTCCTCCATGCACGATTTCGCAGTTTAATCCCTCATAGGAATTCTGTACGATATTGACTATCTTCTCAGGCACGCCGTATTGTCGAAGAAGCTTCCAAAGTGTTTTCCTGTCCACGCCATCAAATGCTTTCTCGTGGTCAATGAAGTTGGCATGGAGTGGTGAATTCCATTCAATTGATTCTTCCACAATGATCCGTAGAGTTGCGATTTGGTCTGTACACGATCTATCCTTACGGAATCCAACCTGCTGTTCATCTACGGAGTACTTCATTCTGTTTAACAATACCTTGTTGAAGACTTTTCTTGGTATTCAGAGAAGAGTGATGCCCCTGTAGTTATCACAGTTGCTGAGATCGCCTTTCTTCGGTATTTTGATCAAAAGTCCTTCTTTCCATTCTGCTGGTACTTGTTCTTCATCCCAAATTTTATTGAAGAGAGTGTGGTGTGTCCTTGCAGTTACCGCTGCGTCTGCTTTCAGTGCATCTGCTGTAATGTTTTCTGGTCCTGCTGCTTTGCCGCTCTTGATTTGTCTGATGGCCATGTTGATCTCTTTAATTTTTGGTGGGCCAAAATCGATTATACTACAACTATATAAGTAACGTAACAGTTTAACGGAGCTATGCATAAAACAAAATTTTGACAGAAATTTCATATTTCGCTAATTTAATCACTACATAATAACTGAAGCACTACTTACCTTCAGGTGCATGATCTTCTACTGTCAGTACTTTGTTACATGTTTCTTTGACAGCCTTTGCGAGTAATTCTGCATCTATTGGCTTAATAGTGAATGGATCAATTACACGAATATTAATATTTTCAGCTGCAAGAATATTGGCTGCTTTTAAGGCTTCAGTTAGTGTAATACCACCACCAACTACAGTTAAATGGTCACCAGTAGGTCCTGCAGTGCGAACAACCTATTGAAGTGGAAGATAACCATAAACAATTGTAAGCTTGTACATTTATGTACATTTATCTGGTTTTTGATAACAATTTGTACAACTGCCATACTATAAATTCTAAAGTAAAGCACTATAAAAACATTGAGAGATTTGTTCTAATTACATAGAATAGGTTATAATATTATCAGTTTCTGATTTTATGGAAATATATATTTAGTGATTTGTACGCTTTAGATTTAATGGATAGACTAATGATAAAATAAATAACAAAAGTAGTGTTGTTGGCCTTGTAGAGGAAAATATTTATACATGTTAATAGTTTTATGAGAATTTCGTGCATTTTATTGTATGTTAACGCCAGGTAAATTTCGTACAGTGAATGTGGTTTGAAAATATGTGAAGATAAATGTTTCGCCAAATCGAGTTGATGAAATCTCTTTTGTCTACAACACTGATAAAAGTGATATTTTTGGCATTTATTCTTAATGTTTAAAAACTAACTTCAAGAATGCAACCGTATGAAGACATTAATTACGAACACCTGGACGAATTACTAGATTTTTTATAGTAAGGGATAAAGCAAGATTGAATAAGCATGTAAGATTTAAAAATAGTAAATACAGGTTGAATTGTTACTTACTTTTCCTTTACCAATACAAAAGCATTCCTCGGGAGAATAAATTACGGGTTGGTTAGGGCGTCCAGTTCGTATATAACAGATTCCCAAAGTGTTAGCTGCCAATTCAACAGCTCGTTCGGTCGACACAGCATCCGATGGATAAAACACTGTGGAGCCAATCACAGAACGAAACATAGCCATATCTTCTAAAGCCATTTGACTTGGTCCATCTTCACCTGTTTCAGAAAAAAACATCACAAATAGTAAACAGGTGAAAAAGGAAATAACCCTGAACCATTGAAAAAACTGCTACACAGCATAACATAAAATGTATCCAAAAAGTGATATACGAAATAAGCTTTGAATGGAAGGTATTGATATTGTCGTGAATTGGGATAGGTAAGCAGCACAAGCCGGTTTCGTAAACTTTTGTTAATTAATGTGGTAAAAATATGAATGTTAACCAAATCCAATCACCATTTACTTTAAGTATTAAAATCCTACATCTGATTTTTATCCACATCAATAATAGCTTCGAATTATTGAATATAGCCCCTCGAGGAACTTATTTACAAAGCTTGAACCTGACTATATAGTTTAAAAAAGGAGAGGCTCTTAATAAGTGTTATAACTTGTGGCATTGTGCCCTATTAATATATAACGTAATAATACTGCTAAATAGAGAACAGTGGCTTATCGACTGGACCAATGACGCATAAAACCCGTACCAGCAGTCTAGAGTCCTTATCAGTCCTTCTTCCCACCTGTTGAATCTAGAACACCAATCTCTGCCTCTGCGATATGAATAATACATTTCAAACATATCGGGTTTATATACAAACCAAACAGACCACATCAAGATCTAGCCGAAAGTGGCTGTGGTTGCGGGAAACTTTAATTAATAAACTGGGCATAACTGAAGAATGGCGAATCGCCTAATAATCGTCTGTAGGTCAAAATAAAGCTTATAATAAGAATATGAATATACCTAGTTTAGTTATTTAATTGTACAATAAATATATATGCGTAGTATTAGTACATAAATAGATCCCGACAGTTACCATTCATTATTCTCGTCAGGACATAACAATAAGCTAACTCAGTGTATTGCTTTTGTTACTTCAGGTGTTTCATTAAACTAATCCGACACTAGTACGGTATATTTGAGATAAACGGCAGTTAGACGCACATAATACACTGATCATTCTAATCCATTCAGATTTCAACTTTTACCAGCTGACTCACAATGTTCATCTACTACCTCAATTAAAATTAGCACTGTATATTCGATGACTATATCAAATGCAAGTAATCCTTCAGAGAAAATGATGATCGAGAAGATGCATTTCATTCACTTACAAAGGTTTACACTGAGGGTTTGTAAGTTTGACACGCTATGATTAAAGCGTCTTACAAAATCAAAAGTTTCGTAAGCCTTTACTCAGAGATTCTGTGATCAAGTAAATTGAACTTCATTTTAATTATTTAAGACAGAGTTATATTACTAATAGGATAACATTTATCACTAGAAATAAACGTTTTATTCAAGTTATCATTAATTTAAATACTTAAGATAGACATTACTTGTTGGTTTATTTACTTGAATGTTGAAATTGGGTGACATTTATTATTGTTCCCTGTAAACTTATTTATTTAAAGTGCATATCCTGATGCAACGGTCAACCAGACATAAGCAACGTAGAAGCTAGCACATATGTAGATGGAGGGGCACCTACAAAAGTGCCACACAAATAGATTGGTAGGGAGGGAAGAGTGTTAATTACTTACCTTATTTATCATGTGTCTGTAACCTATTGTCTGACTATAAATATATTGGTTAAATGGAGTTGGCTCACATGCTTTCTTTGATTATCTGTCAAGATCAACGATTGTGTGAAATATATATATTCGAAGTTCACTCTCGTATTTGACTTATTTAATTCCGTTATTTACCGACGCGATTTAAGTCGATGATTATATACGAGGGTTGGCGGTATGTTTATTTTAATAACAATCATCATATGATCTAACTGGAGTCAGATATTGGAACACTAAGGTGGTGAGTCGAACAAAAACCTCATCAAAAATCCAATAGTAATCATTCATATGAGTCAGTTAAAGGGCCACAGAAAGTGACGAGCCCAACGACAAACCTAACGCAGCAAACTACGTCAGTCAAGAACCTTCTGCACTGCATACTTTCGACCAACGACGTCAACGCAGTTTACTTTATCGATAATCTCATCAATAATATCATAGGATCCAAGTAGAGTCAGATAAAAAGCCACCGAGGTACAATAAAAACAAGAAAATAAATTTTTAAAAATACTCTACTGAATAATACGGACAAGACTCCTTTCAGTTTAATAAGATCACCTCACTTTTAGGGTAAATATGATAGAAAACTACAGCAGGATTGCCAGTGGCATCTACTCTGAACCACATTTGATATCACAAGTCACTGAACAGCGCCATCACTGGGACCCTAGCGAGGGAACCGAGATGAGCCAACAGATTTCAAACTTATGAAGCAATCTTTTGTATTACAGTACTTTCACAAACCGACTATCTCTTTCCTTATCCACAAAGTCTTTGAAATGGCAAATAGTGGGAGTCTCTGGGATGACATTCATAAAATATGATCGAGTCACGGAAGTTGGCGTCTCAAGACGGTAACATCAACGACTTCGTCATCAGTGCGTCCTAATGAGTACCTTCACGTGATAGATGTTCGTACAGAAGCATGATGAAAAGCGGATATCGTATGCTCTAACCAAACAGGCAGGTAAGAAAGCTAGAAAAAACTAACTCACTGGGTACTTATATATGAATCGTATTCTATGTGTGAGAGCGAAGGATGCTAATTAAATGAGTACAGAAAGGTGGAGAGGGAAGTTAAACGCTTTTACCAATAAGCCACTAGAATATTTCGAGAACTATGATTTTAGACCAATGGTAGGTATGGTCTCAAAGATCGGGGGATAAATTGAGTGTAAACCCATTCCAGTAACCGTTTGCCATGATACTGCATCTCAAGTCGATCAAACCATTGGGTCAACAGCTTGAACTCCTCCCGAAAAAAGCCACCAACTTCGGTTTCGGTACCCGCATAGTCTCGCAGCCCACACATAAATACAATGTACGAGTATCAAGCAACTGAAAAGGAGTGATATTACCAAACGAACTTTGATATTTTAATATTTAACCACTTTATACATTGAACTCACCAATGCTGACTCCGACATGTGAACCAGCGAAATTACAGTTGGTCTGAGAAATTGCACCCATGCGTATTTGGTCGAAAGACCGAGTGAGAAAGGCGGCAAAAGTACTGACAAATGGAATGGTTCGCCCACGTGCAGCACAACCAATAGCCACACCCACTAAGTTTTGCTCTGCGATGAAACACTCGACAAATTGATCTGGTTTAACATCTCTAAGTTTAATACTGAAAGTTGAATTCTTAGTATCACCATCGAGACCAATAACTCGGTCACAAGTTTGACCAATACGAGAGAGAGCTGTGCCATAGGCGAGTCGAGTAGCCACCTAATGGTAAGTAAACGTAAAGCTGATACATATGGAAAGAAATACCTCCACAAAATAATTGACCATTGTAAATGATTTGAGAAAACTGAACTATGCAGTAAACACACAACTAATTAAAAATTTATATATATATATATATATATATATATATATATATATATATATATATATATATATATATATATATATATATATAAAGCATTTTGATAAATTACCATATCTCCTATTTTATATTGTGGGGGGGACGGGAGCTTGATAGTACCCATTAGTTTTAGTTCACTGCAATCATCCAGAGGTTTTGAAGGTAGAGGATAACTGCCAACTGAAGTCTTGCTTAATTGAGCATTGAGGTAATCCAGTACTTCCTTCGCCTTACTTCCAAGAGGTTTACCATGCCAATTCTCCTGATCAGCAATACCAGGGAAATCTTGACCTTTGTACGTTTTACAAATTAAAGCAACAGGTTTATTTTTGACAGTACGAGCACATGAAAATGCTTTAAGTAACTCCTCAATGTTATGACCATCAACCACTATAGAATGACACCTAAAGTTATCATTAAAAAAATACTTTCCCTTTAATAATTATGACAAAATATATAAACTCTTTCGAACATAAAAATATTAGTGAAACTTACCCCCCTCAGTATGAAACTATGTACAATAACTGAACATACGAGATAAAAACACCAAATAGAAAGCAATCTAACCACCAGAGCGCAGTTTATTTACTATACATACTGTCGATTAAGACTTATTGTTTAAAATAAGTTGTAAGCCCAGTAAGCAGTATGGTTTGACTATAAATTGAAGTTGCTTTCTTTAAATATTAGAGATGACGTGGAGAAAAACATGAAGTTACTCATATAACTATAACTAGGAATTTAGCAGCGAAAATAGTTATATTCACTAATGTATTTGCAATGATATTTTTTATGAACATTGTTAGGCTAAAAGGACTCGCCAGTAATTACTCACTAGGCTACTTTAGTTTCAACTGTGGCTTCTAAATGTTGAATTTCAGGTTTTAACCCTGTTTCACCTACTTCCCATTGAGCGGCTGAGTACTATCATTAGTTCCTACTAAAAGTTTGGCTTCAAGTAAAGTAGTTAAACCTGTACTTAGAAAATGAGTCACATTATACATTAAGGTCATTCTGGATTGAGTGAGTTACTTCGGGTAACAAAGAATGTCAAAAACAGATCCCTTTTAGCACAAGTTACCATAAGATTTGTTGCCACAATCAGTATAATAACTTTTAGGGTAAGAAATATGTCTGGTTTAGTTAGAGAAAATAAAATTTCAGTTGGTCAATTAGTAGCAAGGTAGAACCTGGTAAATAGGAACATCGGTTCAAGTTGCCACTCCATTGGGAAAGAGATGGAATTATTAGGCCGAGTTCCAGAGTACTAGATGTAGCAACAGCACCAGTGGTAGAAAAGATAAAAAAGGATTAGGCATCGAGGGTACTGTTCAAGGAAATATAAATAAGCCGAAAATAAACAAGGAAAATGATGCGGAAGTCAGAAGCACAGGATCAGGGGATGGCAGGGTGCATACACTTGCGCCACTGGAAACGATTTTAAGCCATGTCATTCAGTCTCAAACCATTAGTTACGATAGCAATGCGGACCCTCACCAGGTAATCTACGGATGTTAATGAGGCCCAGTTCAACTGTCAATGACTTCATGGACTGATGCCATATTTTTGTTGACAGCTAACTTTCCTGTAACCTATTCTTGCACCGGACAACATCGCTCGTTCTGAGTGATAATAATATGAGTCACATATGTTACATCCAAATAGCTTTTGCTCCTCTTGTAGAGTGGCCGAGGCGTCTGACTTCCGATTAGTAACTTTCAGGCATGAACCTTACACCAAATATTTCAGTCTAGGGAACCGGTTAATATTATCGCTCACATCTAGAATGTGGCGATCGGGTTGACCTAAAATTATTTCTCATCATCAGTTTGGATAACACTGAAAACATTTTAGCTCAAGTTTACTGTATGACACTCTTTGCTTACAAGCATGGCTTTTACATAAAATTGACGTACTGATGTTTACTTGAGATGTGTTTACTGTAGTATAGTTTACGTTGATTGAAGACAGTTTAGTCGAACTTCTTTGTACTTCTACAGTACTTTTTCGAGAGATTTCACAATTAAAAGCATAGAAAGGCGTTGCATTTTAAAATCATGATGAATGTATTCAGATTGACTATTGCATGATAGTTCACTCTTCATGCAATGATGTCGATAAAAATATTCTTTCAGTATTGTATCACAAAAGCGGAATAATTTCATTTTAAAAGCGAAGCCAATTGTTTATACAACTGTGATAATTTTTCAGGTATTTATTGCCTACCTCTATTGGCAAAGTGGCCACACATTTGTATTGTTAGACAATATAACTAACCTCTATCCAGATAATGTGTGGGAATTCTAGCGATATGCCGGAACTTGAAAGGTTTATTAGTACTGGGTAGACATTGGATACATACGAAGTCATTTTAAGGGCCATGTTGTATAAATTGAAGTTAGTGCTTGGAAATTTTATTACTTCACATGGAATCGGTAAACGAACTGAAAAGATGTTTAGACACTCTTCTAGTAACTAGAGTCGCATAGCAATAACGTGCAGAACTGATATGATGTATATAACACGGCTAAACTGTAACCCAAAGACGTCCAGAAAAAAACTGAGAGATCTAGTTCTGAATCCGCTGTCACACCAAGCACGATGGGATAACTTCTTGTCATTCAAAACTATACTTCTCCACATCCCCTAGGACAATAATGTTGTGCCTAATCCTTAAGACACTAAACACTTAATTCAACATATTATTCGCAAGTAACAGGTACGTTATCTACTTACTAAATATGGGATTTTTACACCAAAAAAAGATATTAAAAATCGAACGGAGCAAAACCTTAACAGAACGTTTAAAATCATACCCAAATGCTTCAGTTCTTAGTCGATAAGTTTCTAAATCGTGCTGCAGTTGTGTCGGCTGACTTTGTCCAAGGCGATTAACATCAAATATTATAACAAGATTATCCAGTTTGTAATATGATGAGAAGGCTATTGCTTCCCAAATACTCCCTTCAGCAGATTCGCCGTCTCCAACCACGCAGTATACTCTATAACTTGCTTTGTCAATATATTTCCCGACGTATGCCATCCCAGCAGCATTGCTGACACCTTGACCAAGAGAACCAGTCGAAACATCAACAAAAGACAGGCGCTACAAGCGTCAAGCATTAAAATTCTTACCGGAGTGGGATGACCTTCTAAGTCCGAACCTATCTGGCGTAGACTAAGCAATTCTGACTCAGGGAACAACCCGACCTGAGCCCATGCTGCATAAAGTATTGGAGCGGCATGGCCCTATAATGAATCTCCTAAGAAAAGTTGCCTACTTTAGATAATACAAATCTATCATTTGATGGATGTTTAGGTGATTCTGGTTTGTAGTGCATTTCTTTCAGGAAAAGTACAGACATTATTTCAGCCAGAGATGAACATGAAGTAGGATGTCTAAAACACTATGACTGAGATAAGAATGTTACCCAGATCCTGCTGCCTCAGTTGCTTTTACTGAGTTTATTCTAAGGCGTGTAGCTACATCATTGAGAACCTGGACTTCACCCATGATCAGAAACCGAAATACTAACGACGAGGGATCTGAGGATTGAAGTTATCGCTTTTTTATTTGACGACCTTGAGTGGCCTTTATAAAGGATATCAATTCTCAATCTTCAGTGATAAGGATATTAGGTTGCTGAATCTGTGTCAATCTTGACAGATTGCCTTCCAGTAGAAGTTTAGATTCTCTTAGAAAATATTCACCGATGAGGCTGATACCACTTGTTCGGTAAAAGTATTTCAGTCACTGACTACTCGATGAGGAAAACGGGACTCCAATTTAATTTCATTAGATCGCGGTACGTGAACCTCCTTTCTACGATCTCGGAGATTATTAATACTGGATGGAGCAGAAAGATAATACGTATTACCACCCAATTCATAGTTAAAGATACGAGATGCCAGTATAAGGTCACCTCGCGTCCCACGATACGACAAGGAAAAAAGGTTTAGGCATTATAAACGCTCATCGTAAAATAGTTTAGAAAGACCCTGTAGCGGTAAATAAATCTCCAAAGTAAATAGCCCTGTTAGCCTTCGACATTGGATGCTGACCACATTAGTTCTAATGGACTCACCTCGCTCGGTCATGCATCCTCACCAGATCACGAGTGGGAACATTTCCTCTTCTAAGCATTTAAATGCTCGTCGAAGTGACCATAAGCCCGATATCCTTTAGCAGCAGCTGCGTTGCAGTGATTAGATGTTTTCGATTCATGACTCATTGTTACCCTTAAGTTTCTATGTTCCTGAACTTGTGGAAGAGATATACGGTAACAATTACCGTGTCCAATAAGCATGAGCATACTTCTAATCCCCAACCTCGATATCATCTAGCTAATTCGTTTAAGTCAGCTTGGAGATCAAAATTATCAGTTTTTACCTCATATTGTTCTCCAGATTTTGACATCATCCGCAAACACTTATGTCAACGACTTAAGCATTAGCGGCAATTTTTTAACAAAGAAAAGGAATAGTGGAGGGCCTAAGATGATGCCTTGAAGTACATCACTTTTGACCGGCATGCATTCGGACAGCGTATCATCGACTCTCTTTTTGTACAGCACCTGTTATTCCGGAGTTCCAGAGTATCTGCATATGACCTGAGTGTGAAACTTTGTCAAACGCTTTTCTAAAGTCTGTAAATATCACATCGACAGATAGAACGTTATCTAGGGCTTCTGTCCAACCCTCTCTCGCAATAAGCAAGTTAGTTAAGCATGAATGCTTGTTACCAAACCCATGTCGTTCAGGAGTTAACAGATTGTGTGAATCCTTGTGACTTAGTAACTTATCGAATATGCTGGTTAGACTGACAGGCCAGTAGATAGATACGATTTGTCTCTGACCGTCCTTAAACATAGGACTGACTATAGCATCTTCTCAATCTCTAGAGAGTTAAACGAGTGGGAGGGACATGCTGAAGAGCATCGCGAGTGGTCTTGAATTAGTGTCCGCAAGAGGTGACAGCACTCATGGTTGTAACCCATCAGGACCTGATATCCTACAAGGTTTGAAGTTAGTGGTCCATGGAAAAACAGTTTCCTCAGTCACATGTTCAGATTTTATGAATGGTAACTCGGTGTGATTGAAACAAGTATTTGTAACAACACACGTGAAGTAGACTTCGCTAAAATAGTTTGAGGATGTCTCAGCTTTTGCCAGATATGATTCAGCAAGTAAATCTGAATTTTCATGCAACAGTAGTGGGGGAATACCGTCACTATGTTTTGTCCGCCGTTTAACGTACGAAAAGAATAGTTTCGGACAAATACGGCTATTATATGCCAACTGTCGTTCGCAATTAGTACGGGATTTAGCTATGGTCTACTTACATATATTCCGGATATTTTTATATTCACAGTTAAATGATACGTGTTTTGTTAGCAAGAATAAGTCCCAGAAGTTTTTCCTACCAGATATCGTTTGTCCTATTTATTCACATATTTCTGATGAAATGTTTTACAAATCTGACAAAAATATGTTGAGTTAATGAAATCATGTTCGAAAAACTGGTGCAATTTTGATAGATGGTGGTTTATCTAATGATCCATTATTGCTTAATGAAATTCTAAATAAATTTGCTGTAAATATTTCAGACAAATCAAATTCTGATGTCATATTAAATATTATTTGTCCTCACAATGGATTTATCTATGGTGATATACCTAGTGAATATGACATATTTGTCCCGAATGAGTCGAATTCTAGCCACATTTCGGATGTTATTGTACGAGATGTCGGATGTTTTCACAACCAATGTATGTTGATTAAAATCCCCAATCAGTGATGTGATAAATCAGAGAATAGCAAGTTTCCCTGAAGTAGTCAGAGAATCAGTTTACCCAGATATGAAGTTTTCATACAGTCAACATCCGATACACAGGCGGACGACCAAGATGAACCTAAGGAGAAGAGGTTGATTGGTTGGAGAAATTTGTATTCTCATTTAAGCTGTGGAGGATGTGGTGCTCGTATGAACTAATGATTCCTCTATACTTTATGAGTGTCTAATTTTGAATTCCACATACATTACGTTCGTTCGTGTTTATATAGTTGTTCTCAGTTAAATTGCGTTATTTACGGGATTCTTAGATTGTACTATAATTCAAATGTTTTTAAATATCACACATGCATATGAAATGACTTTTGTAAAACACAAATTTACATCTTTCCTTTATTTGCAACACTTCATATCCAATAACTGTAGTTTATCGGTATCAATAAATACAGACACACTGTGGTTCTTTAACTATGTTCTATCTGTCATCTATTCAACTGCTTAATGGCCACGGTCTGTGATTGGACATTACAACAGCCGTTTATGTCATTCTAAACAACATCGAAATGTTGGCTAGGGTTATTATTCCGTAACACTATCGGGTTTTCATTACGCGTTGCGCTATCGGTGCCACCACGTGCAGAGGAACCTTCATTAATCAATATTGGTTCTTATCACAGAATCAGCTTACAAGTAACATGCATTTTATAACAGTTGTTACCAATTCGTTATTTTGTATACAAATTTGTTGCATGTGTTGCTTTTTACCGTTTTGCTCTATTTATAGACAGTCACTTTGGTTTATAGGGAACTGGAAAAGGTACTATAATTCATAGGAGGTCGATGATTTAAATGTGACTACAAACCGCCTAGTTTGTATTCTAGATTTTCAAACTCTGCTGCATGCAAATGAACTTAGAATAGAAGGGGAAATATAACACCATTGTATCTCGATTTTCCATGACTTTAGTTAGATATACAAATGGAAAACATGATGGTGAGAAGATAATTTTGACCCACCCATGACTGTAGAACAGAGCATTTCGTTTAATAACAGCTCATTATGGTCAATTGTGATGTCATGAACCATTGGTATTTATGCTAATTTATTATTCACAGTACCTCTTTAAATGGTGTTTGTGATGATGAATTGTTTTCACGTCTTACCTAGTTATCCTATCACAAGCAAACCTAGACAATTTGCTTAAAGCGAATCCTGCTCGTAACCCTATGAAATCAATTAATATAAAAGTGAGCTGAAATAGCTTTTATAAGATAGGAGGATAGCCATTTGCGTACCAGAATACTGTTTTCAGTACTATATTTTAAAAGCTTTCATAATCCTAAACCTTCAACTTCTTCTTGAAACCCCATCCATTTGTACAGTTCTTTACCCATTCACATCATATTTGCGCTTCTTTTATTTAATTTATCAGAATGCTTTGCTCAAAAAGTACCTTAACAATAGAAAATTGGACTATTTAATCATACTTTCACTATTTCATTCCAAATGACTCAACTAAAATAGGCATAAAAATTGTTCAATTCACTTCTCTTCCTTACTATGCTTCACCCTTCTTTCCAGCCCTTTCAATATATGCCTTGAAAACACATATGAAACGGGTGACTTTGTCCAGCGCCATTATTGCTTCAGCTGATCCAGAAAGATATAAGATCGCGGTTTCTAGAAGCTTTCAACTGCACGTGGATTTATTCTCGACAATCAGTTGCACGTGACGACGACACTTCCATAATGCGCGCTGACTGTCATATTTACAATACTAGTCTAACTAATATTATTTGCATTCATATGTGAGATGTGTTATCGCCCATAATTCAATGACCAGTGTACCGTATAAAATAACAAACCAACTGAGCGACCCACACAGTAAAGTCTGTATCTTCCGCATCAATTAAATCTTGCTTTAAACTGGGTTTCCTCATGCAACAGTCTCTTATTTGAGAGAAAACTATTATTATTTATAACTGGAAATCAAGAAAATCCTTCATTTTCAAAGTCAGTAGATATAGAATTCCATTGATGAAAAGCATTTATATACCCAACTCATTCTTCTAACAGGATGCTAATATCACACTCACCACTACAAAGGACGTGACTATCATTATTTGTGATTCTCAGGCTATCCCTTCCATTGTGATTCCGCAGACAATAAAGTGTGCTGTTTTGACGAATTTTTCTACAAATCAAAGAAGCTTAACTTCCAAAATGTTTCAACATAAAACACCACAAGTATATGGAGTTTGATATTACCTTTTCCAGTATCAGTTTCTATAATCGAAGCGTGTCAACCTAGTCAAATCAAAACTCGGAAGCGAAGATTTTCGAAGATATATTTGATAGACTGTTTAGTCTAAGCTGGTTAGCAGTTGTTGGAGAAGTTCAGCACAGCGTTCCCACAAGTGGTTTGGTCAGGATTTATTTACGAGCGCTTTCAGCTAGATTACGTTCAACTTACTTGGTCTGCATGAAGACTTAAACAGCAGCCTGACCAGTACAGAAAACTTATGAGGATGTGGTCATTCTGAATCAGTCCACTTCATTTCAACCGACCATTCATACGTTTCACCAATAAGCTACCCGAGGACTTGGAGTCCATACTCAAAACGTATCCTGAACTCTGGAAAATATCGGCGAGATTCGCGTGGATGAATACATATTTACTCCAATTACCACTCGTAGAAGAACGATAGACAGCCCACCAGCACTCTCCATAGAACTCTGTCCTCGACAATCCTTCCCAGTTGTTGTTTGTTCTTTTGATTTCTGCCTCCAATTCCCGGCGCAATGTGTTCCTCGGTCTTTCTCTTTCCTTTTGACTTTAAGATTCCAGGTTGGAAGTTGCCTAGTGGTGCAACTTGACGATTTCCGTAATTTATGTCCTATCCACTTGAGGTGTCTTTATCTAATGTCCGCTTCAATTGGAAGCTGCTTTACCCTCTTCCACAGTAGTATCTGATCAGCGAACATTGAATATCCTGCGTCGATAACTGTTTTTGAATTCCTGTACTTTTTTGATGTTTGTAGTAGTTCTCCAAGTTTCAGCTTTGTACAGTTGAACGGTCATGACGTTCGTATTGAAGACTGCAACTTTGTTGTTGGTTGATAGTTGTGAAGATGGCACAACGCCTTTACCAGCAATACCTCCTAATATAATTTGTACCCACCGAGCGAAATCAAAAGACAGAGTCGAGGAGATCGGAAGAGTGTATTTGGCGATTACCAATATATCGTAATTCTCTGATCTAATCTGGCTAGCGACTGCAGCGTTAACACATGTGATCTGGTGCGGATGCATGACCGAGCGCCTTCAGCTAGATTAGTCCACTAAAACATATGGTCAGCATCCAATGTCGAAAACTTACAGAGCTATTTATTTTGAGGATTTATTTACAGCTGCAGTTGTTTTGACTTCTATATATTCTCTAATTATAGACATGCTACGCTTTCTTTGCCAATCTTTGCATTCGTGTGTGCATCAGATCCTTCATGTTCGTCGATGATGCTGCCCAGATATGTGAGTTTTTCCACCTGTTGCAGAGTCTTCATTAAGTGTGATTGAGTTGGTGTTTTTCGTGTTGTATCTGGGGTTTTGCTTTTTCCCTTTGTGTATATTGAGGCCTACTGAATCTGCGAATAGCGATATGACTGACCACGTCGCGACAACACGAACAACTGTATTCTTTAAAGTATGGCAATTTTCGTTCTGTGAGCTGAATGGTTTAGCCATGGAACTTTTATCGTTTTTCTGAACACTTCACTTCCACCTGAAATTTGTGCTGACGATATCGTTCAGAGGAACGATGAATGCCCCACGAACAAACCTTCTAGCTCAGAGAACAAATCTCCATCATATTCATCCACGTGAGCTACAAGTCTTTCTCACCATCTCAGTTGCTTTGAAAGATTCTCCGTGGTTCCCAAGACAGTTTGACATTATTATGAAAACTAGTGGAACGGATCAATTCCCTGTAGAAATCGCAACCTTATTACCGAAATGTAACTTTTTTCATTAGGAAGAATGCACTCCTAGTGATACCCATACTTTGATAATTAGAGGAAGCTAATGCATCCAATAAGTCGTTTTGAGATTAAACGAAAACGCAAATCATGGTTGAGGTTGTCAGAGAAGGTCTTCGATAAGCACAAGTTAGCCAGCAACATCTCATTCGCAACACTCCTGTCAAACTATGTCCTGGAACAATCCAATAAAATTCTGTCCATCATCAAATCTCTTTTAGGTAATTCGTAGTTAAAAAAACCCCCGCTAGACGGGTTTGAGGTAGCCTACTTGTACGACTAGAGTGAGAACAACCCTATGATAACGACTAATGTATGAACCAAGCTATGCTTTCAAGAAGCTACGTTTACACAGCAGAATCGCACTTCGCTGTTGCCTGTTCAGAGTAAATCGTGTTGCCGGGTGAAGAACACAGATAATTAAGGTAGAGTCAGCGATCTGTCATGACGATATTTCGGATTAATCTGACAATACGAATACGCCCAAGTCAAATAAACACAGAAATATGGGGACGAAAATGTGGAAAAGACTAGCAGTATTTTTCATCTTTCTTAATAAACCAGGCAACTTCGGAAAGTTGAAACGAAAAGCTAGACAGAGTAAGCTCAAGTATCAGCTGCTGAGAAGACTTAATAAAATATTTCTGAAAATAAGCTTAAATTTATGTCCATTTTAAAATGACGCTCAAATTACCATTGTAAACACAAATTTAAGTGGTTTGTTTTTTATAGTGATACATAAAAACCTAAAAGAGCTGTTTGCAATATATATATATTTGACATGTGCTAATTTTAGGAACAAACGCTGAAAGACCAGTTCTGAAAAAATAGCAATCTCGTTGAGCGGTTATCGAAATAAGTTACAGACTAGTACTAATATGTTAACGAAGGCAAACTATATAAAGATATCACGTAAGTATCTTTTTCTTCATATTAATGTATAAACTAGGTAACAAAGTAATAAGAGTAGACTGAAAATACAAATTAGGATAAATATCTTAGTTAATTGTAATGTACCGTTCCTTAGGTATTGTGGATGTAAACCAGGAAAAAAAGGAAACAGGTAAAATTATTCAAAATTAAGGCCAAACAGACGAACAGAAAAATGGGTAAAATAAGATTTGACTAGAGGAAATACGATTTTATCGATCACGTTGTAGAAAATTCGCTGCAACATGTAGAAGAGCCTTTCTTGATAAAGAATCCCTGAATTGAAATAAACATCTTTGAGCTGCCTGGAAATGAAACTCAGCTAACATTCGAGTCTGACCAACTCCATCGGACTGCAAATCACCAACCAATAAAAGTAAAACAAAAGTTGACCAGAAAAAATTACGTTACTAAAGTCAGAAAATATAGACTATCGAATTAACGTCATCAAAAATGAATATTACTGCTAATGAGATAGTGTAGTTTCTTAAAGAATTTTTAGATGTGAATAGTTGGATAAAGAAAATGAAAAATTTGCAATACAGCTAACGTTAAATTTATCTGTATCCCAAACCTTGATACAGTATTAGTGGTAGTAGTTGAAAACAGAACGTTGGAAGTAAAACCAATAAAGGTTAAACTTT
Source organism: Schistosoma margrebowiei (assembly GCA_944470205.2). Taxonomy (NCBI): domain Eukaryota; kingdom Metazoa; phylum Platyhelminthes; class Trematoda; order Strigeidida; family Schistosomatidae; genus Schistosoma; species Schistosoma margrebowiei. Next base: position 71,748,978 of record OX104028.1, on the reverse strand, counting down.
TGACAGTAAAGATCCCTCTACTAAAAGCCTTGCGTCAAATAATGTACCGTTGAAAATGGTTTTGCAAAAATATTTGTAGGTTTACAACCAGGTACTTCACCTGGTTTTTTCTATGCAGAAAGGTCAAATTGTTTAATGAAATATTGACATGGCATTTTCTAGATTTGGAACATATGGTAGGTTAAACTAGTTGAAGTTAGATTGTGTTTAGATGTACAATGGTAGCGCGCCATTATAGCTTAGTCAATGTAAAATTTAGTTGTAAACTCTTTGGTCACACGTCTCATCTAATTTAATCTGAGTAGCTCAGTAATTTATAAATAAGAAAAGTAATTATTAATCTGCATTACTTAACAAATTAGCATGTGGTATAAATCCTTCATAGACTAGTGTAATAAAAACTAATGAAGACAGTGGAACGGAAAAAATAATTTATGATAATTAGTACACAAGACAAATTGAGAAAGAATGTCCACGGAATAAAATGCAATCAAAATTTTAGGTTTGGTTAAACAACACTAAGTTTTACCCTAATGTTGATGGACATCCATTACAGATGTGTAAATAACTATTGTAGATGCTTCGTACGGTAAAATTGTGATAAGATTTGACTAAATAACCTAATAATTTCAATAACTCACGTTATCCCAATAAGTAATCACGTCTGAAAATAAACTCCACGTTGTCAAGCCATTTGAGTGTATCGTAGTCAGTAAACAAGGTTACGTTTTTATTTACTTAGTTATTCAATTGCAGATATGTTGTAATAGTTTATATTATAGAATTAATTGGAGGCATGACTTTTGCTATGTTGTAATTTTTTCTATCATGACTAACTGAGCTACACTTGGCACAACCGTAGCACGATGGAGAGTAGTTTAGTTGTCGAAAACTTCACATTTTGCATGTAAGCCAGCATAAACGAAACACACCTTCCATTACGGATCACGATGGTGCAAATGATATTTCCCACTTCGTTTTGACTGGTAGCCAGGTGTAAGTGAAAATTGTGAAGGAGAGCGTTCGTTCTCACTCTTAATCGCCAATCAGAAATAAAATGCTTTGCAATAATAGAAGATACCGATATTAAAAAACCTCCATACTTTTAAAACCACATATCTAACGGAATATGTACAACCTAAAAACCCTACTATTTTTCCAACTAACTACAATTATGGCAGTCAATACTTTCATTAGCAGCTATCATTAGACAGTGGATCCAATCTTTAGAACAATAGGCATCTGATTCGAAATTGAATGGGAACATGAAAAAGCTGAATGACGATACATCCAGCTGATGAGTTCCAAGTACAGAGACAAAAATTATTTCTGGGGAACAAACACTTTACTGTTACCTGTTTAACTAATTCTAAAGCTCTTTCAGTATCCCCATCTAAACTGAATTGCCGCAGCAGTATGGCGTTTAGTTCAGGATACTAAAAATTGAAAAAAAGAAACAACGCACTGATAGATTGTTAAGCACCTTTTCTAATCAAATAAATATCACTGCGATAATAAATGCTCCAATTTTGAGTAGATCATTTCATCGAAATAGAATTAAAAGTAATTTTTGGTACGTAGCTAATTAACTACTGGTTTACTGAAAAGAATCTTGTGACCTACTATCAAACTACTTTATGATAAAAGTAGAAATACTGCAGGTCAGATTTCTAGTTTACCACTTAGTAGGACGTATTTACATGTTCCATTATCAAACAACATATGAATATTTATTTATATTTGTATTTAAGTATACTGGAGATAGCATTATAATTTCTGTTAAAGAATATAATCATTACATCCAAATGAAACAGTCGGTAAACTTTCGCATACAAGTTATAGCGGTTCAACACAATTATATTACACCGACAAATTTAAAATGCGGTTAATCATCTCAGATAATCAGAACGGTTTATGAAATAAAAGTTTAGTGAGACATATGTAGTGAATTGATGAAACAAGCCTGTACAAGTCATCCATTAAAAAAATAATAAACACATATTTGACAATTAAACGCTTATATTAATACTTATCGAAATACTTGTGTGCACATAAAATTGATTATATTTCTGCTTATATAAATTACTGGTATTTTGGAAGCAACTTAGTTACTTGTTTCTTTAATACGTATTTAATTAGTACTGAAGTCAAAGTATAAGTATTATTTGCATCCATTGTAAATCTTTAGTCTATCTGTTGATTATTAGTTGGAGAGCGGATTGGAATTTTGATGCTAAACCGTTCCCGATATGCCAACACTTTCTTGTATTTGATAGGATTTATAAGGTTGATGTTAATGTTTCATCCACGTTGTAATTAAATTATTGGAAATCGGACTGTATTTCTATCCCGTACCAACAATCCCTCAATGGGTTTTTATGTTAGGACTATTAAGGCAAGATAATACTTGCACTACATAAAATCTAATGGTAGGCAGCGGACGACTAATATGCAATACAGGGAGAGAAAAGTAATCTTTTTAAGTGAGCTGACTAAACACCAGTGAATATGCAGTATTTGCATGAGTTGCATATTAAGACGCAGATGATTACGACTAATTAGTTGGAAGAAAGATCAATTACAAATGGTATTGACGGCTTATTAACAAGGTGCTAAATGAGCACACAAAAGCAACAAATTGACAAGGTTGATATTCGTAGAGGAATTTCTAACATCTCAGCCCTCTGTTTGAAGTCAAGCTTCTGCAAGAATATAAGTAAGAACCTGCAGTGACTTCAATCGCCCTTATAAGACATTCAGGAGTGTTTAGAGTATGAATTTATTAGACGATTTAATAACATTACATATAATTAAATATGTGCAAATCATTTTGTAAACTATTATTTTTATGATTATGAAAAAGCATTCGACAGTGTAGATAGGAGGACATTATGGAAACTTCTTCGACACTACGGAGTTCCTGAGAAGATTGTCAACATTATCCGGAACTCATACGACGGACTACAGTGCAAAAACGTGCATGGAGGACAGCTGACAGATGCATTCCAAGTAAGGACCGGAGTCAGACAAGGCTGTTTACTCTCTCCCTTCCTCTTTCTTCTGGTGGTCGACTGGATTATGAAGACCTCGACATCTGAAGGAAAACACGGAATTCAATGGACAGCTCGAAATCAATTAGACGATTTGAACTTCGCAAATGACCTAGCCCTCCTATCGCATACACACGAACAGATGCAGACAAAGACAGCTAGTGTAGCAGCAGTCTCTGCATCAGTAGGCCTCAGTATACACAAAGGGAAAACCAAAGTCCTCAAATTCAAAGCGGAAAACAACAATCCAATCACTCTTGATGGCGACACTCTGGAAGATGTAGAATCCTTCACATACCTGGGAAGCATCATCGATGAACAAGGAGGTTCAGATGCAGACGTAAAGTCAAGGATTGGCAAAGCAAGGACAGCATTCCTACAGTTAAAGAACATATGGAACTCAAAACAACTTTCAACCAATATCGAAGTAAGAATCTTCAATACCAACGTCAAGGCAGTTCTACTGTATGGAGCTGAAACTTGGAGAACTACAACAACCACCATCAAGAAGGTACAAGTATTTATAAATAGCTGTCTACGCAAGATACTCAACATCCATTGGCCGGATACCATCAGCAACAGCCTTCTGTGGGAGAGAACAAACCAACTTCCAGCTGAAGAAGAAATTAGGAAAAGACGATGGAAATGGATAGGACATACATTACGCAAATCGTCAAACTGCATCACGAGGCAAGCCCTAACTTGGAATCCTGAAGGGAAGCGAAAAAGAGGAAGGCCAAAGAACACATTGCGTCGGATAATAGAAGCAGATATGAAAACGATGAATTACAACTGGACGGAGCTAGAAAGGATTGCCCAGGACAGGGTTGGATGGAGAATGCTGGTGAGCGGCCTATGCTCCTTCACGAGGAGTAACAGGCGTAAGTAAGTAAGTATTTTTATAGTGAAATTCAATTTCGGAAAATTATATATAATATTTGAAGTTATAATGCTTTAAAAAATAGTAAGATGTTGGAATGATAGGTGGATTTAGATAAGTAAATTCATTATGATGGCAATTTGTTTACTCTAATTCAATAAAATCAAGCATTGAGTTTCGTAACATTTGAATGAGATTAAACTTTAGTCGTACATTACACTATTTACAATATTTTGACAATAACAATCGATATTCGTTTTTTCTATTACAATAGGAACGTGAGTGACCTGTTAATTTCAGTAATCGGTGAGATGATGATATTTAAATCTTAAGAGAATAATTCGCTCTAGCTTTCAATACACGTGAAGTGACTACATCACTCGTGCCACCACTAACACTAACACAGCTACCCGGATACACAAGCTTCTTGGCTATTACTAATTGCTCACTAACAAAAGTTAGTACCGGCACAGAGTCCAGCCAGTCATTTAAAAGTACTTTATACTTTGAGGGTGAAATACACACGCCAAATATACGTTCAGTGACTGCTAGTTGATTAAGTGCGGACTGCATAACCTGAGTATCATCTGGCAGTTAGATAATGTAATCCCCATACTAAAGGATGAAAAGTCTGTTAATAAACTTCTCAGGCACACCCTTATTCAACAGACAATCCCAGAGAACAGTCCTGTCCAACAAATTGAAGGCAGCCCTGATGTCAAGAAAACACAACGATTGTTGGCTCGTAATGATTATTATTTGGCGGGAAGCGAAGGTATGGCTAATGCATTTTCGACCAGAACACAAACCAACCCACTCGTTGCGAGTCAATCATTCACGGGTCCTGAGAAAATTGCGAAGTACGACGGAAGCCAATAATTCGGACACAATTGGAAGTAGACTTATACCCCGATAGTTTTTGTATAGATGTAAAGGTTTTTGAAAGATAGGAACGACTATCAACTTCCTTATTCCCAAACTTTTTTAAACAATTCAGTCAGTTTAACAACCAGAAGGTCGCCACAATACTTGAAGAGGGCCGGAAGCAAGTCATCTGGGCCAAGTGATTTGTGGACTTCTAAGAGTCGGAGTTGCTTGTAAACTTCTGCCTCATTAGGTGGATCGGTCGATACTGGCCAGGGATGACAGAACATCTTGATGGAGTTTTGTTCTCTGAGCTAGATGGTTTGGTCGTGGAGCTTTCATCGTTCTTCCGAAAGACATCATCAGCACAAACTTCAGGTAGAAGTGGAGTGTTCAGAAGAACGATGAAAGCTCCACAACCAAATCATCCACCTGAGCTACAAATCTTCACCATCTGGAGGACAGAACAGTTTATTGAGGTCGCCGGGACAGCAGTTAGTGCTAGCCAGAAACAAGGTGTAGTTTGTGCAAGGTTCTAGTAGATAGTCCATCGTCCAAGACACCAATAGATGTTATTGATTGGAGTCCAATAAGCTTCGCAAGTTTTTTCAACCCCAACATACTTCCTGCTGCCGGTGGCTCGGATGAGTTGAAAAGGCTTCCGGAAGTTACCAGATGCAGCTGTTGCTTCCAACTCGTTAGCAGGTTCTGATCACCACGTTTTTCGGTCCTCATGCAAACTTTGCACAATTTCATTACGTAACAACCCATAATCGTCGTCAAGCTCGTGGTTAGCCAAAGTAGACCGACTTGCCTCAACGAGTTGCAGAGAGCTGGTAGAAACCCAATGCTCTTAAGCGGGATATTTCGCGGAGCTTCAAGAGGCTCTATTCGTCATTTCAGTGTCGTCATACAAGTGTTGCGAGTGCTCATTATCACGTTCTCAAATTGATTACGGCAGAGTACGATATACAACTAACGGCACTTGAATGTATAGAACCCCACTGTCGCAAATCCGAAGACAAAAGAAGCGAGGGAAATGACTATACGGTAAGAATCAAAAATGTACAGAAATGAACGGGTATTTTTATGGTTATTAATATAGGCTAGAGCATCATTAAAATTCAGCCAATCCACAAGGAGGTAAGTTATGCCACCGTACAATCGTAGCATTCTAGAAGACTCTATCGAATTCTGATTGGATGGAATCTCTTCGGCTTCTTTATAGCTTCTAAAGACTTCATCGTAATTCGCGAAGCCGTACCGAAACTCGTCTATACTTTTCAGTCAGTTCATAACAAGCATTAAACTTAGCTTAGTTTGATAGTCAGTTGGGACAGAAGATGTATCCAGTATGTTCATATCGATCTATCTAAGATGATGAATTTGTTAGCCATTGAAACGTAAGACGAGATTAGCGCAAACAGGGACATGATCAGAGTCTAGATAAGTACTGCAAAGGGAGCGGAAGTATTATACATAAACACCCCAGGGCCGGCTGATCACAATGTGATCAATCTGAGTCCAGGCTTGAGATAAACAGGGATGCCAGGTAGCATATTGGAAATGACTGTGTCGATAGTCGTCCTCAAATAACCTGGTACACTTTAGGATGAAGAGAGTCTGCTCTCCTGCTCAAAATGTCCTTACACAGTCACGCATATAACGCCACTGACAGGGAAGTCCTGCTCACTGCCTTCTCGTGGCAGGGGTGTCGGTTACGTAACTGGAAAGTGAATGTCCAGCGTTTTATGCGGGGTGGTGGTAAAGCTAGTTAAAAACAGATTGTAGTCTGAACAAAACTGTAGTAGACAATCGCCGTTAATTGAGCTGGGACCAACAAGTTTTCATTGACCACCCAAACGACTCTCCTGTGTCTAGAAAACCGACCTGTGTATATAAATCTGTGGTTAGTACTATAATATTTGTCCAATGTAATTTCTGGTGGTAGAACTCCTCCCTGACTGAAACACGACTGCAATCTGTCGGGGATATGTAAGAGGAGATCATAAAAAGACATTATTTCTTACATCGACTCCTCAATTTAATAGAGCTTTCTACTCTAACTGTTGGAATATTCACAAAAATATCCCAAAAATTATCCTGTTAAGTCTAATGTTATCCTTGAACGTGAAATGGCGTCATTTTTCTATTGGTCAATATTTATTTCACGTGTATTGTGGACCGCGGGGTGGCTACTCTAATTTCTACCGACTGACCAAATTCAGATATCAAAGTACGATCCCAATACTGTTCCCCAATCTCCAATATATCAGAACACGAACCGTATATGAAATTGTTTATGGGGTCAGGAGAAGAATAAGAATAAAAATGATACTTTACAGACAAATGCATATTTATACAGTTAGGACTACCATGAATATTGACCGACAGGAAAATGACACGTGAAATAAATATTGACCAGTAGGGAAACGGCACGTGAAATAAATATAGACCGATAGGAAAATGACACCGTTTCACGTTCAAGGATAGCATTAGACTTAACAGGATAATTTTTGGGATATTTTTCTGAATACCCCAACACCTTCCTTTGGAAAAGTCGGTAGCGACGTAACCGAGGGTTTACTTGAAATTTTTTTTGAGTGTCTTAGTTTGAGATCCGATCTCCAAGGTAACCACCCAGAACCAGAAGGATGTTCTATGATATCTTTTGTGGTCCCCTCCCCTCGTGCTTTAAGCATGGCTTGTTTAAATGTATCAACAAACCTTTCAGCTAGTCCATTAGATTGCGGGTGATATGGCGGAGAACAGACATGGTTGATCAAGTTTTGCAGGCGAAATTCTCGGAATTGTCTAGATGTGAACTGTGAATCATCGTCTGTTACTATTGTTTCTGGGAGACCATGCTGAGCGAAGATCTGATTAAGGAGTTTGATGGTTCGAGTTGTAGAGGGTGGCGCAATTGGCAATATCTCCGGCCATTTGGAGTGAGAGTCAACCAGTATCAGATATGTAGTACCATCTGGGGGTCCGTTGAAGTCAATATGCACTCGCGACCAGGGTTTTTGTAACTTTGGCCAGGGTACTGAAGGCAACTTAGGGGGATTTTTCGCAGCTGTTTGACAATGTGAACATCTTTTGACGAAGTCGACAAGCTGTTTGTCAATGTTTGACCAATATGCATAGCCGCGAGCGATGGATTTCATACGGTTTGTCTCTGGGTGTCCAGAGTGAAATTGGCGTAGGGCCTTGTAACGTAGGGTTGTTGGAATTACTACGCGATCACCGAACATTAGACAATCGTTAACAACACAGAGGGCGCTGCGACGATTCTCTAGTTGTTGCATATCACTACTCAGCTGCTTAACTGGCCATCTGCTCGGAACACAGGTGATCGCTTCTTGTATAATCGGGTCTTCTATGGTAGCTTCCCGAACATCTTCAGCGGTAACAGGCATTGCCCGAACGGCATTCGCTAAGTGTTGCACCTGAATCCTCTTCCGTTGATTTCATGGCTATGATTGTGTCCTCATCAGTGGTAGAATGGTTACTGATAAGTCTGGACAGTGCATCTGCTTGACCGAAATCTTCGGAAAGTCTATACTGGATGTCGAAGTCGTACCCCAATAACGCCAACGCCCAACATTGGAGACGATTGGCAGGAATGCTTCTCTTTGATTCAAAGATTGATAACAACGGGTTATGGTTTGTGAGAAAGGTGAAGCGGCGTCCGTAAATGAATTTGTGTTCTGATATATTGGAGATTGGGGAACAGTATTGGGTTCGTACTGGGATATCTGAAGTTAGTCAGTCGGTAGAAATTAGAGTAGCCACCCCGCGGTTCACAATACTAACAGTACACGATCGACTGTTAATAAGGATCCAATCGGTTAGTGCTACCTCAATTCTAGCGCTTAGTGTGACACTGACGCTAGCAAAACCAGACGGAAATACCATAGGGTCCCCAGATAAACGCAAGCAAAACAAGCCTTTCGAAGCAATAGATAGAAAGAGAATTTGTAGCAATTCACTAGTCTTGAGTGCGGGTCTTAGATATACAGCAGACATCGATGTTAAGACTTTCTAAAGAAATAGTTAACCCTGTCTGTTTTTCAATCTGCATTAGTGTACCAACGTTAAAGGAGGGTAGTCTGAATGACATACATGGTTTCAGAAAGGCTGCGTCAGAATTCGTATTCGGTGGTGGCATTCAACCTTCGACCAGTTAGTGACCCGAGATCGTCTAGACAGGACATGATTTTGACCATACGCAAGGTGTTGTATGAGTTGCAAAATAAAGGAATACACAAAAATGGGAATATACTAGTGAAGCAATATCAAATAACATCGAATGCTATTGAATAGTTGTGAGTGTAATTTATGAGGATGAGGATTGAAGCGAAGATAATATTTTGGAGCTGAAGTTGTCATTCACGGTAGACAAAATCTAAATACAGACCATGTATGATGGTAACCTAACTACCTACTTAATCAGAACTTACTCTTTGGGCAGCGAACAACACAGGTCCAGTTGCAAGACCCATTTGTAGGTCTGCCCCACTAGGTTTGCCCAGGTTCGCCTCATCAGTTACAAAGTCCAAAACATCATCGATTAATTGAAATGCCATTCCCAAATGTTTGCCAAATTCGTACATATTATCAATGTGACGCTGAGATAGCGTTGGGACAGTCAACATAGCAACCTAAATGGAAATTTTTAATCTAGTCAAGGAATAGAAAGTAAACTTTTTACAATAACCAAAAAGATATACACAAAATCTGTCAATTATCTCCTATAATTTCAGATGATACGAAAACTGGAAGATATGTGGGCTAAGACATTAACTGATAACAACTCGTCATACACAATTCGGTTTAATCTCGACGTGACTTTTACCACTAACTGTTTTGATTGCAGCATTACCATTCGGTGATAAATCCCAATTTTGCTTATCAGATTTTTTTATCGTCAGTACTGAAAACCAAACAGAGATAGTTCGTCGACAGCTTTTCAAATTAGGGTGATTATTTACTGTAACGACTATAAAAATTAAAAATCTTTAGTAGATGACAAACTGAATGAAGAACTATTGTAACGTGATTCCAGCGAACTATCAACAAAACACCGTAACTCAGAATGTGGTCATGGTAATACCTACATGATTTATTTTGACCATCACTGATTTAGATCAGGGGAGTGAATTAAAAATGAAGTGTGTTAAATGATGATGGATAAGACAAACATCAGGTTGGCATTCGTGCAATCTTTAAAGTGGTGACCAAGTGGTTTAGAGTGTTTGACTTTTAGTCATTGAGTCGTAGGTTCGAACTCCGTTCCACTTACTTGGTTTTGGGCAACCAAATAGTATCACTGGTAATTACACTTTGAGTGTGGTTCAAAGCACACTACATTAAAATGTTATTCCTGATGAAAAGTTAATAATAGTACTAGTAATAATATCTTCACAAAAGAATCGGGAAAGTCCATTTTTATATACTGAGTTCTTCCCAGATCTTAATTAAATTTTGAATAAAACCAATATCTCCTCATAAAATGTACTAAAGTTTTGTCAAAAATTAAGGTTATCTCAAAAAGTAACTTTTGAGCTACGTTGACCATTCCCTTAAGCACCTTAGAGAATATTTCTACACGGTTTATGTCATTTACATCCACATGAGACGTTTCATATACTTCGTGCTTAGAACCATACATTTTCTCCCGACGATCGCAATTTCAAAACCTAATGAGTCGTATTTATATGACTCAGTTAATGTGATAACTACATTTTAGATGTTAACAAGTATGTATATACTTATTTGCATTCGTCGAAGGTAGCTTATACTCATGGTCACGACAAAATAATAGATATTTTATTAAGGTGTTTTCCTAGCAGTCAGTCAGTCAACTACAATGTAGGACCAGGCACATATATCCATCGGTCCAAGTTGCCATACCTCATTAGCACAACAAGATGAATACCGAATTCATAGAAGTTGTCATTTCAATGGTAGTTATATATAAAAGGAAGATTGAGCATAAGGACACTACAGAAAGAATTAGTTGGTAGAAAGAAAGGTAGAAAGCAATGTTAATCTCACAGTTTAAGGGAAGACAGAGAGTGTATACACCTACGCAATTGGGATTGACTCTGAGCCATGTCACCCAGACCCCAACCAAGTAGTCTGCATCTACCAACAATGCTCAGGTCAGAAGTGACTTCAAGCACTGATGCCACGTTTTGTTTCGGCCGCCCTTAACTTTTTTCCAACCATCCCCAACACCCGTTAGCATTGCACGTCGTGGTAATCGGTGTTCAAGCATACGCAACACGTGGCCCAACCATCTCAGTCGATTAAGAATTTCAACCTCATCAACTGATTTACCATCATTCCCTAATACCCTGCGTCTAACCTCACCATTACTTACCCAGTGATCCCTGCAGATGCGAGCAAAATTTATAAGGCATCTGTGGTCAAACACTAGTAGCTTACGACTATATTCTACTTTTAATGGCCACGTTTAGCAATCATAAAGTAAAACAGAACGAACTACCGTGCAGTATACTCGTCATTTGATTGAAAGACGGGTAACTCGACTTCGCCATAGGTGACGTAAGTTGGCAAGAGCCAAACGAGCTTTTCGAATCCGTGTTGAGATTTCGTCATACACCAACCCATTAAGGCTGATCAGAATTCCAAGATCAGTGAAGTTGTCAATGTGTTCGACTACTTCACTCCCTATCCTTAGTTCAGGTGTTGACGCAGGTCAGTCCTGAAGCAACAACTTGCATTTAGAGGGAGAGAAGCTCATTTCAAACATTCTGGCATTGTTGCTTAATGATACCAAACGACTCTGCATTTTGTCAGCGTCTTCATCAAACAGGACTATGTCATCTGCGTATTCTAAGTCGATAAGTGGACTTCCTGGTGGGAGATCAATACCTGAAAATTCAGTAGACGAGAACGTTATTTACATCAGGTCTATGATGAAGTTAAACAAAAGTGGAGATAGTGGACAGCCTTGACAAACACTACATGAGGTTGCAAAAGCAGATGACAGTTCTCCATAAGCTCTGACTCGACTGGTAGTGTAGTGTGTAATTTCCTATAAATAACTTATTTGATGTACGTATTATATGAACACTTAAGGAGGATGAAAACTTTGTGGAAGAGGTTGGTATAATGGTCCTGAACTAATGACCAACCTTGCCTGCATTGGTACTCAATAAATCTAAAATCTATCAAATTCATAAACTAGAAATACTATTATATATATATATATATATATATATATATATATATATATATATATATATATATATATATATATATATATATATATATATAAGCTTACTGCTTTACAGCTGTTAGCAATAAGACTCGCTGTTTTTCGGTAGGTTTTCGTCAGATAGGTTTGAAACCTTTTATCATCATCATCGCTGTTGGGTGCAAGCTGCATCATTTCACCTATAAACGAAAAGTGATTAACATGGAATAAGGAGACGAACCATGAATGAGATCTTCAATAACTTGAGAAAGAACAGCTATCACTCCAGTATCTCCTATCTGGGCTAATAAACGAGATGAATGAGTCAGTATGAAGTCGCCTCCCAAAATTGCCTGAAGAAAAAGCGTGCAAACATTTTGGAATAATGCACTTAGGGACTTGTTAAATTTGAGTTAACAAAAAGCTAGAACTGATATACTATGTGCACAATGGAAAATATGGATTGGTTTAGACAATAATAATGTAGAAAAGCCATTAATCATTATATATGACATTCATCTGGTAACGACTAAAATATAAGGGAAAATATAAGCCGTAAAATTTATTTCTTATAAACAAAGGTGGTTAAGATCCATTGTAACATGAATTATTTTATATGACAACAAAACTAGTTTTTGAAACTTAGTAGTTGATGTAGACTGCGTGGTTGTGGTTCGCTAGTCATGATCAGTGGTTGATATTAGGTGACATGGCTTAGAGTTGTTCGCCGGGAAGCAAATGGATTTCCTCCTCATGTTGCTCCAGACATTGTTTTTCATAATTCACTCAAACAAATTTTTTTAACATTCTAAGTGATTAGTCTTTCTCACAATTATTTATGCCATTGTTTGAAGCATTTTGCTGCTCATCCTGTTAATTTTTAGCTGTTGCGCTGATTTGATTCGGCAACTTGAGCTGATCCATATTTTCAACAGATTCTACACAAATTGCGGATGAAGTTTGTTCCTGGATATTTTCAAAACAACTGTTATTTGCACATAACTTATATTGTTCGTTAAACTGCATCAAGGTATTCTCAAACTGTTGTTGCAGACTAGTGATACGAATACACTAAACTGTACAAATTCAAATTTATTTCGGTGGTAAAGAAAAACCCGAAATGAACCAGTGCAAAATAGTCATGTTTTTGTTTCCCCACATAAGTTTTTTGCTGATTTGACATTTCTTGGAAAGAGTACAGCACCTTTAACTTTAGTAATACATGACAAGAGCCAACATGCTTTCATCTCTTACATAAAGTAACAACACCTACCAACCACACCTGCATGTCAATATATGAAAAATGACATGTCATTTTATCAATAAAAACAAATGGTAAAGAGCCCATTCCTAGCGCGCAACAACGTTTGAAGGTGGTAGCATTCGGTTGCATGTCCCATAGTGACGACAATGTACTTTGTTTAATCTAAAAGAACAACTGAGAGTCACTCTTCTAGAGGTGTTGATTAGTCTTCAGTCAGAAGGATAGGAGGTCTATCGACCTATTAAAAATTTTTTAGATCATTACGATTTGCACAGTAATGTTAACTAACCTCTCTATGTCCAAAGGCTTTATAAGCCGATGTTTTCCCTCTTCGGATAGATGCTGAGTCAATCAAATCATCGTGGATAAGACTTGCTGTATGGATCATTTCTGTGATTTTGGCAATCTCATGTTGTTCGGGAGAGACTAAATATGCTAAACAAATCCATTTCAAAGTAAACTGCATACAAAACTTACCCAGATTCCTAGCATGGCTCGATACAGATGACTCATATTTTACAATAAGGGGAGTGCTGCATTCTATGTGTGAATTGGCGCACGCTGCTGCGAGAGTAACAAGCAATGGACGAACAAGCTTTCCCTGAGATTCAAACTGATAGCGTAACAAATCTTGGAATGCTGGAAACGCTGGACATAGACTCTATGATGCGAAAATACTAATAAGGCTGAGCAAGAAACTACGTGTTTTATTTCAGATACAATCAAGTGTAAATCCCTAAGGGCATTTTGTAAAAGCTCCTTGGAGTCGTGGTCTGGAAGACGTGACAAGTAGACACTTGAGTGCGTAAGCCTCTGAAACTTCAAAATACATCAAGTGTAAGTACAAACTTTGACTCCAGCATCAAAAGGCCTATACGTTAACGCCCAACGGAAGACCATCAACTTCAGTAGCGCAGCATTTGAACTCCCACTGATCCTGAAAGGTTGTGATAAGAAGGAGGGCATTTCAATGAATATCATCCAATGCTATGCGCCTACCAACGACTACAATGAAGACGCTAAATATCAATTCTACAATAGGCTGCAGTCAATCGTCGAGAAGTGCCAAACAAAGGACCTGACCACTCTGATGGGAGATTTCAACGACAAGGTTGGAACGGACAACATCAGATATGAAGACATCATGGGACGACATGGACTGGGAGAAAGAAACGAAAATTGTGGGAGATTTGCAAACCTATGTGCCTTCAATAAACTGGTCATAGGCGGCACCGTATTCTCACACAAATGCATTCACAAAACCACATGGACTTCACCGGATCACACCACGCAAAACCAAATCGACCATATCTGCATCAACAAAACGTTCAGGAGGACTATGGAGGACGTGAGAACCAAGAGAGGAGCTGATATAGCATCATATCATCACTTGTCTCCAAGATGAAACTGAAACTCAAGAAACACTGGACAATGGGGCGGACAATATCACAAAAGTTTAATACGGCCTTTCTTCGAGATAATGACAAACTCAACAAATTCAAGTTAGCCCTCAGCAATGAGTTCCATGCCTTTTATGATATATTCAATGGAGAAGGAACTACTATGGAGAGCAACTGGAAGGGGATAAAAGAGGCAATCACTTCAACATGTCATGAGGTTCTGGGTCACAAGAAGCACCATCACAAGGAATGGATCACTGTTGATACACTGGATAAGATTCAAGAAAGAAGGAACAAGAAGGCAGCAATCAATACCAGTCGAACAAGAGCAGAAAAAGCCAATGCACAAGCTGAATACACAGTAGTAAACAAACAAGTGAAGAAGAGCATCAGAACCGACAAACGTAAATATGTGGAAGATCTAGCAAAGACGGCGGAAAAGGCTGAAAGAGAAGGGAACATGAGAAAACTGTATGACATAACAAAGAAACTCTCTGGAAATCGTCGCAAACCAGAACGACCAGTGAAAAGCAAGGAAGTCGAGGTAATCACCAACATTGAAGAGCAACAAAACGGGAGGGTGGAACACTATCATACAGAATTCCTACGATGGATTACACTGCAAAATCGTGCATGGAGGACAGCTCACAGAGTCGTTCGAAATAAAGACCGGTGTCAGGCAAGGTTACTTATTCTCACTCTTCTTCTTTCTCCTGGTGATCGACTGGACCATGAAGACGTCAACATCTGGGGGAAGCATGGAATACAGTGGACAGATAGGATGAAGTTGAACGATCTAGACTTCGCAGATGATCTGGCCTTTCTATCCCAAACGCAACAACAAATGCAGGAGAAGACGACCAGTGTAATAGTAGCCTCAGCAGCAGTAGGTCTCAATATACACAAAGGGAAAAGCAAGATTCTCTGATACAACACAGCATGCACCAATCCAATCACAATTGACGGAGAAGATTTGGAATATGTAAAAACCTTTACATATCTGTGCAGTATCATTGATGAACATGGTGGATCTGATGCAGATGTGAAGGCGCGGATCGGTAAAGCAAGAGCAGCATATTTACAACTGAGGAACGTCTGGAACTCAAAGCAACTGTCAACCAACACCAAGGTCAGGATTTTCAATACAAATGTCAAGACAGTTCTACTGTATGGGGCAGAAACCTGGAGAACCACGAAAGCCATCATCCAGAAGATACAGGTGTTTATTAACAGTTGTCTACGCAAAATACTTCAGATCCAATGGCCGGACACTATTGACAACAACGTACTGTGTGAGAGAACAAACCAGATCCCAGCAGAGGAAGAAATCAGGAAGAAGCGCTGGAAGTGGATAGGACACACATTGAGGAAAGCATACAACTGCGTCACAAGACAAGCTCTCACATGGAATCCTCAAGGTCGAAGGAGGAGAGGAAGACCAAAGAACACATTACGCCGAGAAATTGAAATAGACATGAAAAAGATGAACAAGAATTGGATGGAATTAGAAAAGGAGGCCCAGGACAGAGTGGGTTGGAGAATGATGGTTGGCGGCCTATGCTCCATTGGGAGTAACAGGCGTAAGTAAGTAAGTATTGCCCAAGAAAACTGACTAGAAGTGTTTGGGTTACGTAACGTCAACAATTATAAACCCTTCAGACAACGACGACTGATAACTGAAGTCGTAGATCACAGGTTATATTCACATGAACAGAGCAAGTAATTCAAGACCCACTACGGGTACTTGAAAACTTTTGGTTGATATCGAAAAGCATTAGTTGGACGCAGGGTATTATTTGGGATACTGCAAGACTTATGCAGATGAATATAGCTAGTGTAGCAGCAGTCTCTGCATCAGTAGGCCTCAACATACACAAAGGGAAAAGCAAGGTCCTCAAATACAACACGGAGAACAGTGATCCAATCACTCTTGATGGCGAAACTCTGGAAGATATAGAATCATTCACATACATGGGAACCATCATCGATGAACAGGGAGGTTGAGATGCAGACAAGGGAAGGGAAGGGCTGCATTCCTTCAACTGAAGAACATATGATACTAAAAATAACTTTCAACCAAAACCAAAGTCAGAATCTTTAATACCAACGTCAAGGCAGTTCAACTGTATTGATCTGAAACTTGCAGAACTACAACAACCACCATCAAGAAGGTACAAGTATTTATAAATGGTTGTTCATGCAAGATGCTCAACATCCACTTGCCGGATACCATCAACAACAGACTTATATGGGAGAGATCAATCCAGCTTCCAGCTGAAGAAGAAATTAGAAAAGACAATAGAAATGGATAGGACATACGTTACGCAAATCATAAAACTATATCACGAGGCAATCACTAACTTGGAATCCTGAAGGGAAACGGCAAAGAGGGAAGCTAAATGACACATTACGTCGAGAAATAGAAACAGATATGAAAAGGATGAATAGGGACTGGAAGGAGCTGGAAAGAAATGCTCAGGACAAGGCTGGATGAAGAATTCGGGTGAGCGGCTTATGCTCCTTCACGAGGAGTAACAGGTATAAGTAAGTAAGTAAGTAACTCGTCTCGGATTCACTCATATCCTGATTCTAGGAAAATTTGATCTTCCTAAAATCAACTTCGCTGAACTCTTCAACATTAGAGGTGACAGTTCTACTAAGGCTTGGTTCTTCAACTTCATTGAAGACTTGGGATTATTCTAAAATGTGAAGTCGGCAACTCGTCTGAGAAACAGTCAGATTTTTCTCAGGCTGTTGAATATTTTAGTGGGATCCTTAAGGGTTCAGTACTAGTACCTCCTCATTTATGGATTTATATGAACGGTTTCCCACAGCTGGTGTCATCTGATTTATTACGTTTCGCACTTCAAA
This sequence comes from Schistosoma margrebowiei, assembly GCA_944470205.2. Classification (NCBI taxonomy): domain Eukaryota; kingdom Metazoa; phylum Platyhelminthes; class Trematoda; order Strigeidida; family Schistosomatidae; genus Schistosoma; species Schistosoma margrebowiei. The sequence goes on along the minus strand of OX104028.1, from coordinate 71,731,421 downwards.
TTGTAAAGTAGTCCATTTTAGATATGTAGTAGACTAGGAATAGAACTTAAGCAACTCCACTCTAGAGATATCTCAAATTGAGAAAGATCCCAAATGATTTGAAGTCTTACGCTAACTGGGATCAAAATGACGTGCAAGCAAACATTGAATTGGCGACGTTGAACTACGATTTTTGCTTATTCGATATATGCAGTAAACAGAATATCATGAAGATGGGTTCAGGCGTTGAGTAAAGTTAACAAAAACGTGTGGCCGCCACATATATTCGCAATTTTTACTCCACACTGCATCCGATAGAACAAAATATCGGAGACTATGTTTCGTTATCATTACCTTACTTCTGGAACGACGAGGGCAATTGCACACAATTACAACAATACCGAATGGCAGAGTTTGACCAGTCGAAAACTGACGAATAAAGTTACGATGGACAAAGAGTTGCCTTCGGTTCGTGAATATGACTGCACTCTTTGTGGGAGTGTGAATATCTTGCCGAAATAAATGAAGGCGTGAAGAACAGGAGATCGAAGTTTAGTGTGAGTATATATGTAATCGTATGATGAATTAAGTATGACCTCTTAATAAGAAGGAACTTTCCATAAAATATCCTCATAAAAGTGTAATAATGATACTTTACTGAATGTTTCATACGCATACACGCAATATCTCGTAAAAATTAGTGAACTTTAATGGAAGGTGAATATTATATCTTTCTAATTTCAAACTGTCTGCGTCGAATTGCATACATAATCAAATTATCAGTCTAAAAAACTTGAAGTTAAAGTTAATCTATGCCTAAATCGGTGTTACATTTTATGGCAACACTTCTCTCACATGACCTAACGGAAATGAGTTGTCGGATTTTTCAGATTCAAATTTTACATGCTGAGACCATAGTATATTATTAAATACTTGTAATTGTGCTCTAGCCAATAAATGAATAGTTGGTCAACATCATGATGACATTTAAATATTTATATTCGACTGTAATCAGTTTCAATGTTGCTGAACGCGAAAGTGGACCTCTTGTAGTGTTATATTACGTGTAACGTTTTTTCAGTAAAAATGCGTTTTACTGATGAAGTATACATTACCAAATGTCATGATAGTGCATTTAGTGCAAACGTACATATTTGACAGCGAAGAAGTGTTGGAAAATCTGTGCTTTAAATTCCAGATAGTGGTTTCGGCACACAACTGACACGGCGATTGTATACAATCCCAGGAACCAAGTGAGCTTGTTCCGATTTTGATTGTTAATTCCAATACTAATAAGCACATTCTAGATAACAAATAGTTTTTATCCAATACAGTGTCAGACAGACTCAGGATGAACTTAAGGAAACGTACAATCGATTACAGACATTTGGAGTCTAATTTAAGCTGTGGCGGATGTGGCGTTGAATGAACTAATGATTCCATTGTACTTGTTAAATACTTGATTTCGAATTCAAAATACAGTACATTCGTTTGTGCTTATCTAGTACTTCTTGATCCGATTACGTTATATCTGGGATTTTTAGTTCGTACTATAATTTAAATATTCCTAATCATCTGAGTAACGTTCCTTTAGTCTAAGTGCGATGTATTGATACAGTATTCATTATCAAATGTCATCGTAGTGCATTTAGTACGAATATACATGTTTGAAAACGAAGTAGTTTCAATTGTTAACAACAGGAGGCTGAGAGACCTGTGTTAATCGTGACAACAGAAGCACATCTACTGATTCAAACGTCCTTACGATTTCCCCGTTTGCAATCCACATTGCGAAACAACATAAAATCATTTACATGTGTACAACAGAACTAGGCTTTTGAAAATCATTTCTGAAGTGTCTTACTTGACAGTATAGCTACTTATTGTTGAATTTATCTCTCCCTTCTACCACTGAATATGTCAACTACTTCTCAAGAATTGTTCAGCAATATTTTTACACTCATCAATCTTCCTTCACTGAAAGTTTATAATTCGACTCTATTCAGTATTCACCATGAGCTTGTTATTCTGTTATTGTATGAGACTGCAATGTTGAAAATAGATCATGCATTAACGAACTCAATGCAGTGAAATTCTGTGGACTGCGTCTGTAAAGAAAAGAGTGACTTTAAGACAATTTCTTCTGTATTCTGATCATGAGGAAGAAAATATCTCACAAGCAATTATTTCTTCCAACTCTGTCAGAAGAACGAAAAGAGTTTATAAGACGGGAAACCCATGCATCAGAATCACCAAAGCATCTTTCAAGACAAGAAAGAGATCACAACGACTGTTGTCCAGTGCTGCCCACCCACAAATTGTGGTAATAAAAATGATAAAGTCACGTTTTATGGGAGAATCCAGTACATCGCATAGAAATGTACAGAGAGAAACGTGGCTATACTGATGGAGGATCTGAACGTCGAGTCAGTATGGGAGGAACTGAGTAAAGAGGTATAATGGAGTGGCAGAGGTTTGAAGAAAGAACCAACAGTAGTGAACGACTGATAAACTTGTGCTCTAAACAACATGGTTGTTGTTAGTTGTATTCTCCCCTAAAATTGTATATGCAAAGCTACATGGGCTTGACTGAATCACGTTACGGAAAAACAGATCGACCACATCTGGATGAGTAAACTTTGGAAGATATATAGAGAACGCGAGGACAAAGAGAGGAGCTGACAGATTCGGGTCATCCCCTGGTGGTGGCCAGATTAGAATTGATACAAAATAGACGTTGAATAGTTAGACAAACAACACTACAAAAGTCAGAGAAAACGAAAATCCCAAGAAAGCTTTTGGAGATAAGTCAAAATCCAGCTCCAACTTACTAAGAGCTGTTAGGTCGCAATAAACACCACCATAAAGAGTGAATCTCTGTCGATACTCTGAGCAGGATTCAAGAAAGGAAAAACAAGAATGCACAAAGTAACAACAGCAAAACAAGAGACACAGGCGAAATATATGAGGGCAAACAAGAGTGTGGAGAGAAAGATTGGAGCAGACGAGCAAAAACGCGTAGAAGATCTAGAAGTGACCTATGAGAAAGCTACAAGGGGAGGAAATATGGTACTAAAGAAGGGAGATCTTAGTCAGCGTTAGGACTGTAAAGGAATCGAACCACTATTAGTATCGGATGTTTTCGACAAAATAGCACATAAATTGTACTTGAGGACAACTCAAAACGACAGCCCAGGACAGAGTCGTTTAGAGATCCCCGTTTAGCAGTCTATGGCCCACGAGGCGTATGTCAGTAAGTAATCGTAGAACATAAAGTGACCTTATATTAGTATACTATATCTTAAGTAATGATTTGGGTTATACAATTTTCTTAACTTTACTGTCTCCTTCGGAACTCATCATCTTTGATGTCATACAAAAGGATCCAAAAACTGCGACCAGATAAACTGCTAGTGAGAGTCCGTTTTTCTCAGTATGGTAAATGTTTGGAGCCAACCTATCCGAGCTAGTGTCATCAGCCCTACTAGTGAATACTTTAGAAGAGGACCATGATCTCCACTGGAAAACGAGCTACAAGAATCAGCACAGGTTAACCGACCAACAATCCCTGACATTGAGGATTGCGAATGAGTGAAGACTGACCTTGACTGGACAGTGTTACTATAGGTCAGAGAGCCTTGAGATTCACAACTTCGTCAAAGGTAGGCACTGGCTTTTTCAGTTTCTGTAACTCACAAACTCTTCAATTTACAAACTACTTATCGTTCAACATGTTGTTAATTTGGTAGCATATATAAAGTACGTGGGCGAGCCGATCAGGTTTCAGTGCGAGATGTACTCGTAATGTGAATCCTAACAATTCATGTGTAAATGTTCATTATTCCTGTTAAGTCTGTTCATCCACTATTATTGTTAATTTTTTTGCCACAATTTTTATAAGTAAGTAAAGTAGATTTTTAGCCACTTCAAAGTAGCTCAAGGATCGCCCATATATATGGTAGTATATACTACCACCAAGTAATGTACGTAGACCCATTTACTTTTAATACAATAACTCATCTTCGGACTTGGTTTGATTGTATTAGTGCAAGTAAAATCTAAGGCATAATTGTTTGATATGCCGTATACCCTCAAACAGTCCAGTTTATGTGTATACACATGGAGTGCCGTTAGTGAATAGTATACTGTCGCGCCACAGGAATGAAAGACCAGATTTTTTAGACACTATCTGAAGTATTGAAAGCAAAGCTCTTATGTTGGATTTCTGTGCCAATCTAGATTCTGTTCATCTTCTTACTCCTAGTCTGTTAAATTTCAAAGCTTCATATCGAACCGTCAATAAAACATTGCTTTCGCAACTTCTTTGAGCACATCACTGTTTTAATAAGCATGAAGTAACAGGATGACCAAGATGAGCTCAAAGTTGACTTTGCAAATTCGGGCGTGCCGTTCAGATTTTTTCGCAGGTCAGAGTGTCCTGTTGGCGTTCTGCATACGTGTAGCATTTAAAATAATAAAAATCAGCCTGAAATAATAACATGGAAGCTCTTTTTACTGCACATACCCTGACCTTTTTGGTCAGAACGTACTAAATCAGAATATTTTTGCGGATTGTTGGTTTTAGCCTCCAAATTGGTATTTTTCGTCAATTAATACGTTAGGTAGTTTATATGCTGCTCGAATTATCAAACTGTAACTAATTGACGTCACTTGGGTGTGCAATAAGGTCTATTCTAATGACAAGATAACAATTAGATTCGACCGACCATTTTTGCTGTCTAGTACTTTTGTTCTAGGTGTCTTATGTTCAGAGTTTTCCCTTTACATTAACTATTTACTCTGGCATTTGGGTTTGATCTACCTTGGTAAGAAGTTTCTTCTTCGACATGATACAATATATATTCGGTCTCTGCTCTATGCTAACTGACATTTGATAAAAACCCTTCACAATTTCAGGTATTGGGTTCTCCTGCAACATATTTTCAGTTCAGTGCTTTGCAATGATCGCGAACAGTGGTGGGTAGCGAAAGCAAGAGAGATGGAAAAGGCAGCGGCAATAGGTAATAACAGACAATTGTTCAGACTCGTTAAGGAAAACGGAATTAGGAACCCGACCGTTAGCGAAACAATCTCAGAGAAAGGTGGACATATTATTCATTCTCAATCCAGGAGATTGGATCGATGGGCAGAACACTTCAGGGATCAGTTCAACTGGCCTTCAGGCACACTTCGGTTTCCCACGATCCACAGTCAACCTGAATGGCAAGTTAATGTAGGTCCTCCGTCTCTTTACGAAGTTGAAAAAGCCATAGGAAATCTGAAACGAGGGAGAGCAGCAGGCCCTGACAAGTTTACTCCTGAGATTTTTAAGGATGGTGGTCCAGTATTAGCAATGAGATTAACCGAGGTCTTGGGTAGAATTTGGGAACTGGACGTAATCCCATCTGACTGGTCTCAATCACTGATTGTGCCAGTTTTTAAGAAAGGACAAAAGTTCTCTTGTGTCAATCATAGAGGAATCAGTTTGACTAATATAGTGTCTAAAATATTAGCCTCAATAATACTTCGACGCCTAATCAAAGCTCGTGAAGAGCAGATTAGAGAAAACCAGGCCGGTTTTCGACCTGGACGTGGTTGTATAGATTAGATATCCACACTACGTCAGGTTCTAGAACACAGACACACGTTTAGACGCCCCACAATGGTAGTATTTTTCGACCTTCAGGCGGCATTCGACTCTGTTGATCGTGAGGTTCTATGGCAGTGTTTGTCACTGAAAGGAGTACCAAAGAAGTACATTAACCTTATAAAGGCTCTCTACTCGAACACAACTGGTAGAGTGAGAGCTTATGGCGAACTGTCATCAGAATTGATTACATCAAGTGATGTTCGTCAGGGCTGTCCACTTTCCCCATTCTTGTCCAACTTTGTCATTGACGTACTTCTAGAGATGACACTCTCCCCATCTAAATTTCCAGGGGTTGAACTTCTACCGGGAGGTTCACTTGTTGACTTAGAATATGCTGATGACATAGTTTTATTTGGTGAAGACGCTGACAAAATGTAGAGTCTTCTGACCACTCTAAGCAACAATGCAAGCATGTTCGGGATGCGATTCTCCCCCTCGAAATGCAAAATGTTGCTTCAGGATTGGGTTACATCGACACCCGAACTAGTGATAGGGAGTGAAGTAGTTGAGTGTGTCGACCGCTTCACTTATCTTGGAAGTCTCATCAGCCCTTGTGGTCTGGTGTGTGACGAAATCTCAGCACGGATACAGAAGGCTCGACTAGCTTTTGCCAACTTGCGTCATTTATGGCGTAGGCGAGATATCCATCTATCAACCAAAGGACGGGTTTACTGCGCAGCAGTACGTCCCGTCCTACTTTATGGCAGTGAAACATGGCCGGTAAGAGTAGAGGATATTCGTAGGTTACTAGTATTCGATCATAGATGTCTTCGAAACATTGCTCGTATATCATGGGACCATCGAGTAAGTAACACAGTTGTTAGGAAACGGGTACTAGGTAAGGATGGCAAATCAATTGATGAAGTAGTAAAACTTCATCGGTTGAGATGGCTGGGACATGTGTTACGTATGCCCAACCACCGACTACCTCGACGTGCGATGTTCAGTGGTATAGGAGTAGGTTGGAAGAAAGCTAGGGGCGGCCAGACCAAAACATGGCACAAGTCCATGAAGTTCCTGACAAGTGGTCTGAGTCATGTCGTTAGGTGTAGACTAGCTGGTTGGGGACCGCGAGATGATAGCAACCGATGGTTAGAGACCCTGAATGACATGGCTCAAAATCGTTTGCAATGGCGCAGGTGCATCCACTCTTTGTGTTCTCCCAAATTCTAATCTTCTGAATTCTTCATGTCCCTGTTTTCCTCTTTCCAAATTTATTTCACTGAATTATACTCTTTAAATAACATCTCCAAACACTAATCTTCCCGAACACTGCTTACACTCTTGCTACCTCTACCACTACGGGATTTGGATCGACAACTGCATTTCTGTGTTAAGGTGGTGTGGCAACTCGAACTGATGTACGTACGTACGAAGTTCTATGTTGTTACTGACTGACTGACTGACTGCTTTGCAACTGATTATGATCATATTTTCATTTTGGTTTTGGTACTTTTAAGTCTTATTGGTGCAACCTTTTTTCTTGTGTCTATATAGAGCATCAAGGCTACAATTTCGGTCCGTATACTAGACGCGAATTCGACTTAGTCTATAAGGATTTTCAGTGTTTTCAGATGTCCACCGTATCAGATGGTTTGGTTGTACAATAATTTTTATATGGTTTACAACTTGTATAGATGAAATCATAAAGAGAAGACTTTTAATCGAAGGCGAAAGTGGAAATGATGATCGCAGAATTACTCTATTACTGAAAAATTATCTTCGATGGGTAGCTTCTGATGATGTTGGTGAAGACGGGTAAATGATTTCCGAAATCTTTATTTGGGTCAGCTACGAAGCCTATCAAGCCCTTATAGCTAGTGTTTACCAGTGTGAAAACGCCATGGAACAGTCGTCATTAGTAATAGCTATGAACTACGAACAGCAAAAACAGTATGAGGATTTATATAAGGAGATTGGTATGTCGCAACTACGAAAATTATCCTCATAGAAACGGCCATTGAAAGTGCGAAAAATCGCATTCAGCAATGTAAAGAAGATCTGAGGTCCGCAAAAACCGTCAGGAAAAATAGACGAGGTAATTTGGTTCGTAGTTAGCTTATATCAACAGAGTATGACAGTCTTGCCAAAGTTCTTTGTGATCATCCAGAGAGAGATGAGACACTTGAGTAAGTTTCTATATTTTGCAGTGGCTTTATACTAAGAACTATTCATCGACTTACGCACCAGTGTCGATGCGGCAGGTGAAAATTTCTTATTGCATTTTTCGTTGTCAACATCATGATCGTAGTGCTCCTTTATTTTATAATCTAAATTACCTTAGATTCTGACTCATCGATTATTGAAGTTAAAAGGCACTTTCCTTTTAAAACCTTTCTTGCACAGAGTTTCGTCCTGTTAATCTGTGTTCATATTATCGACCATTTTCTAAGTTAATATAGTGCTCGGTTGTAGAATACGGTTATTTGTCATCGAATTGTTCTATTGAGAGATTTTAGATAATTTTCCTGAAAACTATTAGGCGGTTACTAACATAAAATGGGCGTCACCGACGAATGATTTGTGAATTTATTCACCCAATAAGCCTCATAAGAACAAATGTGGCTACAAATGTCTGATATTGGAGCGTGCAGCAATGGATAATTAAGGGGGCGGTGGCTTTGTGATTAGCACATTTTGTTTTCATTCATTATGCGACAGTTAAACCGTGTTCCACCCTGTCAAGTTTGGATAGCAGTATATTACCACTAGCTATCAAATGCAAATGTATTTCAAAGCCGAGTCCTGTTTGGTAAAGACGCTAATAAAATTCAGTCTCTTAATAGTACTGGGAAACAATGCCGGGATATTTGGGGTTCGTTTCCCCCACCCTACATGTAAATTGTTGCTTCTGGATTGGCCTGCGTCAACACCTGAACTAAGGATAGGGAGTGAAGTAGTCGAACGCATCGACAACTTCACTTATCTTCGAAGTCTGGTCAGTCGTAATGGGTTGGTGTCTGAAGAAATCTCTGCATGGATCCAGAAAGCTCGTTTGGCTTTTACTAACTTACGTCACCTATGTCGAAGTCGAGATATCCGTCTGTCAATTGAAGGACGAGTATACTGTGCAGTATTTCGTTCTGTTCTACTTTATGGTTGCGAAATGGTGGTCATTAAGGGTAGAATATACTCCTAAGTTACTAGTATTCAATGACAGACGTCTTAAAAATATTGCCAGCACCTGACGGATCACCGGGTAAGTAATAGTTAGGTTAGACGCAGGGTATTAGGGAATGATGTTAAATTAGTTGATGGTATTGTGAATCTTCATCGACTGAGATGGTTGGGCCACGTATTACGCATGCCCAACCACCAACTACGATGGCGGGCAATGCTGACTAGTGTTGGAGACTGATGGAATAGTTACGGGCGGCCAAATCAAAACGTAGTACCAGTCCATACAGTTACTAACTTCTGGTCTGAGCCATGTTGGTAGATGCAGATTACTTGGTTGGGGTCCACGTGACTATCGTAACCAATGGTTGGGGACTCTGAGTGACATGGCTCAGAATCAATCACAATGATGTAGTTGTATACACTTTTTCTTCCCTTAAACTGTGAAATTAAAATTACTTAATCCCGTTTTATCAACTAACTTTTTCTCCGTATCATATCCTTTTATTCAACCTTTATATGTATGTATATCTTACTACCATTGAAGTAACTACTTCTATAAATATGGTGTTCATCCCGTTGTGCTAATGAGGCATAGAAATTTCGATCGATGCTTATATGTGCCTGGTCCTACTTTGTAGATGAATTACCGACTGAATGATATGTAGTTGGTAAATGAAGTACATTTTAATTTTTGTTATGGACATAAATAATAATCGAAATACAAATCGTTATTCATCTGTAACTGTCCGTTGAACTCTACAGGATGGAAGTAATTTTTTTGTTGTTAAAATAAATTACCACTTCCCATACTTTTAACATGTCCAGGATATCAAATATGTTGTACGGCAGACATGCAAATATTTTTCTGAATTCCAAATAAACTGAGCATTGGGTAGATTGTTGTTAGTAAATATCTTTGTATTTTTTTAAACATTGGTCTGGTAATAACAGTTCACTATGTTGATGAATACACTTGACATTTTGTCCGTATACAAACTGTCAGTAAAACTGTTGATGAGTGTATTTGTCAGTTATTTCAAGATGTTTTTTTGTATTTTGAATATACCATATTGTTAAAAAGGGATTTTTTTGTTTGTGTACAGGAAGTATAAAAAATTAAAAGCTACTTTAGAACGACTGGAGAATTTAAATGAGGAGTACGACCGAAAAATTCAGCTTAGAAAAACTCAATTCCACTTGTTTTTGGTTGCTCTGAAGGGCTTACAAAAAATTGTCGAGGGTAAGTCTTATTTAAAATAAACTGCCACCTAATTTAATTATCAATTTTTGTAGATGATGATTCGCTATCTTCAGCCACAGATGATTTGGTTCATACACAGTCATCAAAGTCTATACACGAAGAGATTTCAATGAAAATGGATACAAATTGAAGAATATATATGTATTTATAGTAGCCGTAAAATTTTGCCTTTGTTCATTGCGAGAAATTGATTGACCTCGCTTCAATCTTGATACGATCTTTGTACGTACGTCTTGTAAATATAAGGTATCACATGTAAATTTCTTGTGAGATATGGTCAATATAAACTTCTCGTTTGACAACATAGGGTCGGGTGGTTGATATTTGATTATTTTGTGTTAAACGTATCCAATTTTTACTTGCTTACATCGAATCGTTCGTGAAATCGAAGTTGAACTCTAATTAAAAGGTTAACTATGGTTGCAACATTCAGCGTTAATCGTTAACTAACGTTTTATGAATGACATTTAATTTCGCGATAACCCAGATTCTTTAGATTAGGCTCCATTCTGCAGACATTACTTGAGTTTCGATAGAGCAATTAGAACACTGATTTGCTCTATTGAAATTTATAAAAGGGACTAATTGATTTAAATTACTTGAGTTCTTAAAAAAAGTTCGTTTGTTACAATTCTTTCAATAGTTAAAAACAGCAAAGCAAACCGTTTCTTCATGTACTCGTAAGAAAATACGAGCATCAACATTAAGAGTATAAACAGTTTAAGGACTTAATTTTATCACTTTCTTGATATTTTGGAAAGGAGTAGTACCTTCGAATAAAGTGTCAAACTCACATTCACTATTATTGTAAATTCACAAGTGATAAGTGGATACAAATAACATTTCAAAGACATAGACAACATAAATGTATCGTCTATTTGAATGAAGAGCACCAAGTAATTTTTATTAGTTACACATTACAGACTTCTAAAACAATCAGGGATTTGGTAAAGATGATCAAAAAGCCATGTTAGTCAGTTTGTGGTGCGTGCTACTTATATTGACAGTAGTATATAACGTAAGTCTGGCAGCAGAAGATTGGGAAGATCAAGAAAGGAAGGACGGGATTATAAAGCAACCAGTATAGAAATGCAAGAACAATGAAGTCCGAGACAATTATTGAACATTTTGCAAATTAGGTATTATAGTATGGTTTTTCTATTTTACCAAGTAACTCTGTAATGTTGTGCTAAATATAATTCGGTTGTCCTCACCTGTTTTCTCCTTCACTAAAAGTTCACTTCTATTTTTTTCCCTAATATTTTCGAAAAATATTTGAAAAAAAATTAAGTTTTCGGTTTGCTTATTTTGACCTATTACCTTTACAGACATCCACCATCTATTCAACATTCATTTAATCACCGTCCATTTTAGTGGAATTTTCATTTCTAATTTACGACTATTATGAAAACTAATCTTATTTTAACACTACTAAGTAAAACGTTTAACTCTTTATCAGTTAAACCATCCAAGTGGTTAGCTTTTATCATACTGTCTTTAACTATTATTGCAATCATTATCATTACCTCTTTGCATATGATTATTTTATGATTGTTTTAAGGTAATTTCTACCAGTTTTCCCATTTCATGTAGTGCGCATGTCTACTGAAATCGATTATATCATGATCTCGTTTATTCCTTTCGTCTAAAAAGCACATTAACATGGGTATAAAAATAAACATGATTGTTCACCGCTGAACTAGATGACCATAGTTTTGAGGTTAACTGGATCATTTTTTTGCTGGTGGATTATTGGTTCATGAAATATTTCCATGTTATTCTTTTTATACCAGTATTTCTTTGATAGACATCATTGATTTTGTGTCACAGTGATATACTTGAATGTGGAAGCTGTTATATAAGGGGTTAAGTATTCATTCGGAAATATCAGATTTGTTTGTCGATACGATGGGAAGTAATCAAGTATTTATGAAAACGATGAAAATAGAATTTTTCTAATCTAGGATTAATAAGGATTTATCAAAAGAAAAGGCTTAGTAAAGTGTTTGTTAGAGTATCAAAAACATTTTTTGTCATATAATATAGGAAATTTATTTTGGGAAGAGTTGCAGCAGTTATGGTACTACTGAGAGAAATTTAACATAATTTGTCTATTTATCAAATAGTAAAGTCACTTTTTCTTCAGCTAACCGGTTGTTCCTTTTTTAAACGCGCAACAGCTAGCCATATTAGGATGAAAAACCATTAGTCAGGTTTTCGTAGAGAATTGATGAATAACCACAGTTTCAAATCAAACAATCGATCGTATCCTCAATAACAAATTATAACCTTCTATTTCAGCAAATTGTGAACAAATTGTTTTTACCGGTTTTAGTATTTCCATGGTATCGATTATTATTTAATGCTCGGCGAGTTTTGTATTTTTTCTAAATTATTTTTTTTCATTCCGTTTCGTCCAATTAAATGACTAGTTTTAAATTCGTAATTGGTTATTCTTTTCTGAAAATTGACATGTAATGTAAGTACTTGTGGACAGATCCACTCTTCTTCAAATTGTAAACGATAATAACGTACAAAGTAAAAGTTCTATCGTTTCTCACGTTGTCACGGACGCGGATAACATATTATTGAATACGTTGTATTTGGTAGCGTTCCAATCGCTTGAAGAGTTAAAGAACACCATCAGAACTTATGAAAGGGCAACGTACTGCCATTATGTGATGCGAGAATCTCATTTCCATAGGGATCAGAAGACGTTTATTAAATTTGCATGTTGGAGAAATGGCCGTGGATCACCTGGCGGATCCTCACAGCCGATTAGACGAAGGAGGTAATTTGATTAGTGTTTATTATATTGTTCATGAAGGATTGCAATGAACACTCAATGTCGGGTCTTCATCTTTTTTAAGTTTATTGAAGATTATTGGATTGTTGTTCGTGGGAATGTGCATCACCATCATGAATACAATTCCCTGATGATAATAATCCTTGGATTCACAGGTTTTGCGCGGAATTTGAAGCGATGTGATCTCTTCTGATTTCGGGGACAGCACCATTCAATATTGTACACTCCGTTTACCAATCTTATGGGAAGTGCCTGAATCCCTAAGATGTTTTTAACATGCGACACAAAGTGTTCTCGCAGGCCAACCTTCCTGGTAAGCAATGCGCCTACTTACATTGTAGATGTTAGGTGATTACGCCAAATCGAAAGTTCACATCACGTCACTTGGTGGGTTTTGTGAGTACGAAATTGAAAAGAATTGTCTTCTGCGCTAATTCTTCGCAACTGCTGATCAGATAAATTTAACAACTCGTTTTCTTGATGTTGTTGGTTTTGATGGGACCTACAAAACCAATAACGGAAATTTATATTTGTATCAGATAGTTGCATTGGACATAAATTTAATGGCATTAAATGATATTTTTATCTGTCAGTGAATGCAAATAATTTGATAGCACAGATCATTCGAATGATATTAAGCATATGTTTGACTTTATGTGTATATTTTTATTCATAATTAATGAGGCAATTGGCTGCTAATTCTTGTGCTTCATTGAGAACGGAACTATGGTGATAGGTCACTTAACAAATATTCATAGAATATCTTGAAAATCTTCTAATTTGTACTTACATTTGACCGATTATTGTATATTATGATGAAAAGTCAGCATTAGCAGATAAACAATTGTCCCATCATATAAAAATATAAAAGCTTTCACTGTTATGGTTTATACTTAGACCATAGTAACCTTTAGTTTGAAATACATGTGTTTGGAGAGTGTTCATACCAATATTTACTCTAAATGAGAAGACACGTTTAAAAAAAATGCGATTCACAACATGAATTAGTCATTTAATTTATATGTTTATCAATAAGGAATTTAAGTCAACAAAGGAAATTGTATAACAAACAACTGTCCTTCAAAAAACATGTTTGTCAAGCTTCCATTTAATGCGAATTATTTTAACGTCCGGAATAGATTTTAACTGAGGGTCAGGATTGAAATGACTTCCTACTCCTAAGTTAGTTATCGACCCTATGAAACAGAAAGACTACTCAGAGAATCTAACTTAGGTAACAGACCTTCCTTAGTTAACACCCGTTGAATTCATCCATACCTGAAGTAGCACGCAAATTGATAGAACAGATAGGATATTTATCTAAAAGAATCTTCAAATCATCCAGATGGGACATAATTTAGTCTGTATCAAAGATGCGTTACAAAATTCAAATAGTCTGTGTCGTCAAATAATTCACTGACAGATATGGATCAATCGCTTAACATAAGTAGGTTGCAAGTGTCATATGGAAATAATACTCAATAGGAAATGAAAAGTCATTGTCTAAGCCTCACTGCTGTAAAATGTCGTATTAATCGTTAAGTAGGTCAGTTGGATTCTCCGCTTTGGTGTTTGAAATAAATGTATGAGATAAAATGACTAAGATGATAAAAGTAGTAAATTGCCACCAAATTCGAGAAATCACAGTATTTGTGGAAAGTAGACTTTATTGGAAGTTTAAGTAACTACGTTTTTGACTAGTCACAAAGGCAAACGGAGAGAGGATAAATCGAACAAACTTCACACATAAAAATTTTATTCTCCTTTTTCATTGTTGTTTTTATTAATACTCGCCCTTACGGATGGACACCCCTCTTTTTCACGGCCTTTTACTGACACTCACTAATCTACCTATATACTCTAGCTTACAGTATGCATTATATTAATCGGTAAATCTTAAGATTTCTGTAAATAATGAGTGTTTATTAAGTGCGATATTTTGAAACGAAACGAAAAATTTCCAAAGAGCATAGCAATATGGTATATGAGTTTGCTTAGTAAATTACTTTGTTGCCTTTCTAGTTTTTCTTTACTTTGTTTCAAAATGTCTCTTTTAATAGCCATTCTTATGTCACAAAAATGTGAAAATTAACTGAATAATTTAATGCATACTCTTGTTAGGAAATATGACCAGGCTAGTGATTAGTGTTTGTTTTTCAGTATATCTTTAGTCTACTTTTTTTCTTTTTTCCTCGATGTTTATCGATAAACGAAATTTAATAAAATGTATCAAGATTGTTATATACTACATGATGTGATAGGATTAGAGTAATATCACTTAAAGGATAATTTAGTTACATCTTGCTTCATTCAAGCTATTTGAGGGAAACTCTGTGGATTTATTCTTTGAGATGAGAAATATTTTGTTAAAATTAGCTTTATAAGTAGGTATGCTGTTGTTAGCTTTTAATTAACTTTATGTAAAGTCACTAATGAATGACTACTGAAAAAGGCTTTAACTTGTACGTTAAGCGATCTAGAGTTAAATTTTCTCAGTGAAGTAATAAAAACTGGTAGTCTAAGCAGTTCCAGAGGTTGCGGTGTCCTGTGTGCATTATCATTTTGGGAATCGATTCATGTGATAAATAAGTTAAACCGATAATAACGCCATGTATCATTTGAGTAAAATTAGAAATTGCCAAGCGTTGCCAATATCAGCGAACCTCATAGTTACCGTGATGTTTCCTTAAAGTGATTTTGAAATGATTAATAACTGTACACTTATGAGGAATTTCGGACTAATAGAAAGTAACCCTTCTTTGTATTCAGTGGTTCTTTAATTTAAACTTGATTTTCTTTACAAATCTAATTTCTACTTGCATAGGAAGGTTAAGTTCCATTAACGATGGTTTGGTCTGTTTAGTAACACAAAATATCATTTGTAAACTCCAAGAGCGATTTGAAACTTTGATGTTGAAATATCTCAGAAAAGTTATTTAAAGTATAGTCGGTCTTTTATCAACAAAATTTTTTTATTAGTCCCTTATTATGCAAACATTTGTAGATGACTAACAAATTTCGTCGTCAACACCACTGACAATTTTCTGCAGCCATAAGTGTAAATTTACACCTTTGAAACATAAAAATTTCCATACATTCTACCTTACTACTTGTGTAACTATATTTTGCCAATTGTTTACCCATTATATTTATTTACATTTTGTCATGATTTCACAGAAATGTCACCGGACTTCTTAAAATTATTATTAATAGAGACTAAGCAGAAAGACTGGGTAGTTATAGTTGAACTGTTTGTAAATGCATTGAAAAACGTGTAACTGAATCTGCTCCCTCATTAGGAACAGCTGTAGTGCTATCTTTATTCAGTGGCTTGTCTGGTTAGTTATTATGACAGGATACGAATAAACTACGTACGAATTCACTTGACTCTTTCTACCAAAGATGACACAGCTACTCAAAACTCCAAGCATTTAAATTCGCTTCTGTTCGTAGTAAAAAATACCTGTAGATTTATATGCCTCGGTTCAATTTCTTCAGATAACAAATTATAATTAAACAGTGCTAAATGGAAATACCAGATAGATTTAGTTACTGTAAAAACTTCCCTAGAGCTAACTAAACTAATTTATTTTTATCATGCAATACTCCGTATGATTTATGAAAACAAATGTATTACCAAAAATACTCAATATATTGTGTAACATTTCAGTGTGTAACACAGCTATATCACAAGTTGAATGAAAACAAATTTTGATATCAAGTGGTTAAATGAGTCAGTCAAAATATAGAAAATTGATTAGTAAGCGGTTCTCGGTTTCTCGGGCTAAAAACATAAATTCTTCTAAATATTTGTACTTGAAATTGAATTTTTTGATAGTACGGTATTTATTGCCAGATTACCCACCATGTTCTTCAGTTCGATGTAAAATTGAAATTGAAACCAAAATATTCCGTGAAGCCTAAGGAAATCTTCATTGACTGATATTAGTTTTCATTATAAAGAATGTTATAGTTTCATTAAATACTTTTAAAAAATGTGATCTATAGCATTCAAATTTAATGAACGTAAGCTTCGGAGAACAACTTTTGCAAAAGTAGTGGTCATGTATGAGTGTATCCGATCAACTTGGTATGTTTTTGATAAACTCATCGACTGTTTATCTCAAAATTGTTCGGAATGTAATTGCAACTGCACGCTGTTCTGCAATGTCAGTTACCTTGACAGTAAATTAGATTTCACTATCTCAAATTTTCTCCGATATGTTAAAATCTTCACATGTGATGAGGTTTCACATAGAACAAACATAGACTGGATTTCTGTATTCAGGATTATGATTTGGACGTTCCTACAGAATAGTAGTTTAAACCATGAAATAAAATGAATTAATATAGTACTTTATATGTATTTTGTCTTTGAAAGAGGTGGTTCGACAACTGTTAGAAAGGAACTCAAATATATGTGGGATTCCTTATAGAAGAAACACGTGTTTACTTTATATTGGACTAAACGAATATCAAGCAGATGATTATAATAACCATCCGAAGATAATATCATAACGAATAAGAAATGGTCATGACAAGAAGTTACCTAAAGGTACTGAAGATCTGCATATTAAAAAGGTTAAAAAAGGTCAAACACTTGTAGTCACAAAATGGTACTTCCAAATCTATTAATTGGATGTCTCAGTTTCACAGCTATACCTCCGGAAACTAATGAGATACCAACTAGTGCAATTCCTAATAACAGGTCTATTTGTGGCCTGATATGTTCAACAGTGTAATCGATAGCAAAAAATAAGTTTAGAAGCACGATGAATTATGACCGATAACCAATGGACGAAGTGTGTGAAGATCAGATAGGCAACATCGTAATTCAGATAAACTGTTTGGCAGTCAATAGTAAGGTGAAAAAATGCTATAACTGTGAGACGGCAGCAGATTAGAGGGTAGCGAATTATCGATCGGACCAAAGACGCACAAACACCTAGAACGACCTAGGGTTCTGATTGGTCCCGCTTCCCTATCTAGCCCAGCAGTTGAGTCCAGAACGCAAGTCTCAGCTTCGGATATATGAATCATTATATTTCAAACATACTTTGTTTATATACCAGTCAAGCAGACCACAACGTACCATAAAATGGAAAATAACACTGTACAATATTGACCAGTAGGAAAATGACACGTGAAATAAGTTCTGACCAATAAGTAAATAATACCATCTCCAAGTCTAAGAATAGCATTAGACTTAATAGAATAATTTCTGGGATATTTCCCTGAATATCCCAACAAAAAATTTCAGATTTTTTAAAATGTAGAAATATTAACGACGATTATTTACAAACCAAATTTCTCTCAACCATCTCTATAACATTCATTTTATTGCACTTTCATGTGGTTGTTATGTTCGTTATCCTTAACTCGATGACCGAGGACTAATGGATTAAGTAAGAACTCGGATACGAATGTTCCTGAATGTACACTTGAGTGGTTGAATTGATTGTAATATGCAGTAGCATTAAACAAAATCAAAGTACGATAAGATCGAATGGACACAACCGGACTGAAATATTGTTATTACTGGTCTAACACTAAAATTAAACCTCTTTATAAGTGAACTTGATTTATATCAACTCTGGTACTAGAATATTCACCAATTGTATTATGATGAAACAAATACAGGATTGCACTAAGTCGTTGTAATCTTCATTGTACGAAAATGTAGCCAGAATGTCAATTAGTTAGCATGTCCCAAATAATTGTAAGTTTATTTAGCGATGAAATATGATCGGCAGATAAATGAGAATTAACAGCTACACAATATATATTGGTTTACACTCGACCTCCAGGTAATGTCAGTTTGTTTTGAAAACTTACTTCGAACTTAGTGACTTGTTTACCACTGAGTAAATAATAGTGGTGCGGTGGTGAAATGCAGGTACATCCATCTGAAGAGTCCCAAACAGGACGAAACGCGCGTCCTGGATTCCACTGCTAGCCACTATTCATCTTTGCTTATAATAGTGGTTAGTGTTCGCATATAAAGACTTTCTAACTTTTGAAAAGGACAATAGTTTAAAAACGTCTTTTAATTTTCGTGTGCAAATTAGTGGAATGAATATTTTCATCATTTGTACACTAAATCGAGACATTTCAACATGATATGCAACAATGATATTAATTTACTGAAAATTAACAACATTTAGTTACTTTTATTATTTTAAATCAATCACACCATTGCTTCACGAAACTGTTTTTTATTTTTATAAAATGCCCATCAGATATCAATTACATAAACTTTCTCATACACAACATATCCAAGGTTTACAGTGTTTTTCTACTGAGAAAGTTTATATTTGTAGTTTCGAAATTTTCATTTTCCAATGATGTGATTAGGTATGCATCTTATCGGAGTATATAGGTCCGTAATGATAGTCGAGAAAATATTATGAAAAATCAGTCGATGAAAAATATACTACTTTAATTGATCAGAATATTACAGCTGTTCTGTACATGTACATATATAACATGTGTATATTCACAACTCGAGAAAATTATGCTTTGTTTCAAGCTTTTCATTTAACGATGAATTACCTTCGGTGTATATGTAGTGTGTAGATATCAGAATAACCAAGTGGGACTAGTGGTAGCATCTATGTGTGAAATCCCATATTAACACCTAGTAAAATAATTATATTTAACACACAATAGTAGATGCTTGAGTCTACGATAAATGTCTCAAATCAAGCTGTCAGATATCCAATAATGACTGTGTGGTAGCCGTAACATATGGAAGTTCAGTGTATGAGTACTCATGATTCTATCTGGAATTACAACAAGATATCCATTTCATACTCCTGATTTTCGATGCTCTTAAATTCACTTTTATTTGTCGAGAAACAGATCGCTGAACTGACGTATGTAAGGATCAAATAGATTTATTCCAAATTACTAATAATGAATAGTGGAATGTTGGGCATAACTCATTTAATTATCCAACTATCATATACAACAAATTTGTGTACTCAATAGTGTATACAGAACTGAACGAACCAGTTTTAGTGCCATCAATATCACCACTGAAGTATTCCAGTTTCTGTCCCACATACATCTGGATTTACAGCACTGATGGATGAAAGGTAGCTGAATTGCATCATTCATACAAGTTCAATTGGTTGAACGTATCACATAACCATAATCTAACTGCACAAATAAAAATACTTTCATTGTATGTTGTAAATCAAGCAGTAGATAGCTAGTGATATATAAACTATGGTAAGTAGCAGAAATTCCCAATTAATGGCACACATGATCCACCCATATTTAGAGTAATTAAAACTTATTATCGTTGCCCTGGTAACATCATTTGTGATTCATACTAACAAAAGAAATACCAGAGATACACGATATATTGTGAAATATTTCGGTGTGAAACACACCCACTGAAAATTTTTTATCAATATAAATGTTGATATCATTAAGTGAATAGATGAGTCAGTAAACGAATAAAATTTTTTTAGTAAATTTGCTTGTGAATACTCAAACGATAATTAATTTACTTTTGCTTTCCTATTCTTTCGAGTCAGCAGTTTCGGTCTTCTTTCATTTCCCACTGATTCAAAAAACAATCAACAAATAATAAATATGTCAGTCAGTCTTCTTATCATGGATTCACTTTGTTGAATATTCAATGACTCTACTAAATTATTGCACGTCATTATCATATATTTGACTAGTAGTAATATGCATGTCATGAATGGAAATGAAAAAGTACATGTGACCACTTGTCTTGTATCATGTTGTTATATTTCCTTGTACTGTTTAAATTCGTATTCATTTAATTCGGTTATTTACTCTCCATAAATGGCTTACATTACGTCACGAGCCACCAGAAATACGATTTTCTACTCATTGGAATATAACAAAAGATATATTGATTATTAACTTTCTACCCAATGCTTAATTTATTTGAAACTATCAATTCAAACCTTGACATTGATACCTACTTAGTATCAAAGATTTAAGAATTTAACAAATCAGTGGGCTATTCACCGTTCCGTGAAACGATGGTGGATGTGACGTATTTATCGATAGTATTGTCAAAAATATAATAATAATTGAGATGGTGGAGAAAATTTGTAGCTCAGGTGGATGATTTTGGTGGAGTTTTGTTCTCTGAGCTGGATGGTTTGGTCGTGGAGCTTTCATCGTTCTTCTGAACGACATCATCAGCACAAACTTCTGATAATAATAACACATTAATGTTTGAGATTAAAAGGTTACAGTAACTTTCAGCGATTTTGAGTGTTGTTAGAGGTAACTTACAGTCAAAAAATCATGAACAACCTAGGTATTATTATCATGATCAATGAGTATTTATGAATTGTTAATCATGTAATAGGACTAATTTCCAGTAAAATCACCATATGATCGCCACATCTGAAAGATAAATTTTGCGTCTCAATGCATAACGACTAAAAGATTCTATCACTTTCTATCAGATAGACGACTAATTGTAACTAATTCTGATATAACCAAGTTAAATATAGCCTACATATCCTAAAAATTATCAAGAGCTCAATGATCTTCAAGGATATTCGAAATAAAGCTATCACACTTTGTTAACTTTTTTGATAATACTTTGAACACTAATTTTTTTATTCGTTTAGCTCTAACACTAAAGCTATGTAGTACATAAAAGGTTGAGATTCCTGTCAAATCGACACCAGAAGAAATAAAACTGTTTGATGTTTTTGTTGGATAATGAACCTACTAGTTAAATGAGACGAATCGAGTGAGTGGATGAATTATAATATAAAAATTTGATGATCCCTCACGACATCACAACTCTTTCTGTTGTTTTCGTCTGTAACATCTGTTGATTATGTGTCTACAGAAAGATCCTATACAACAAAGTGTGAATATTGTCTGTAATAACTTGGTTGAAACACTGTACTTATTGTCATCTTTCTAGATTTTATTGCAAAGTTTGAGTTGAAAATGATGTGAATAAATAAATATAATATATTCTGAAAATAATTACGAATGCATGCTGATTTTCAGACACGATCAGGTTGAAACAGACAGTAATCCTGTAATGTTTATATTTAATAATGATTTCTGTGTAAATTATTTCGCGCTTATTACGAATTTCAGTCGTGGTCATAGTATTCTACCTAACTTAAACTGGACATCTATGGAAAAACCTAGTTGCCATATTAATCTGATTATTTCAGAATATCATAAATGTAAAGGACAGATAAATAATATCGGATAGTTTTAAATGATATAGTGCGAAGTTGTTTAATGCATACATTTGTCATGTGGATTAAAACAGTGTTACGCATCATTTCGGGAACACTAATTCTTTGTAAGGGGACTAAAACATCCTGTTGATGTATGAAAAATGGGTCCAAGGTGAATTCTAGGGCCATTATCGACTACTTGTGGTATTTTACAACTAGAAAAAATGATCAAGCAGAGCACAGAACAGAAGCGACAAAAATTATTGTGACAGGTTTGGCGTTATCTAAGTGTTAAATTGCTTTATAATCTTCTGTTAGGCATAGAAGTTATTTGAACTAGTTAAATGTATTAGGGAAGGTGAAAATGTAATATATCTGGATGGAGAAATTTTTCTTGAATACCCCTAATAATAACAATGATTAATCATTTAATATTCCCATGATTTAGCTAGTTAACGGGACATATTTAGACATGTAAGCACGTTTAAGGTAGTGTTAGAGGAGAAGTAACAAACAAATAATTAAAGTGGTTTTATTCCATGGACAGATTAAGGCAAATCACTACACACTCGAAAATGCACATGTATATTAATTCGTATGGGATAAAGCTAGAATGAGATCGCTTTGCTAATGACAGGTGATGGATACTACAACTAGTTGTTCCCGCATACTTAATTGGATCGTTGCATGTAAAAGATAGTTTACAAATTATTTTGAAGAAAAAGGGATTTAATCTAAGTTTCTGCTTCTTTTAAGATTCGAATTCGAACTTGTAGCATCCGGATAAGTAGTTTGAGGTTCCTCTGAAGAGATTCCAACCTTGATTTATCTTTGATGCGAATACTACTAAGGATAAAATTGGAGTATTCTCGGGGTGGTTGGACACATCCTTTGTACAATAAAGTACGTGAGTCATTGTTATAGAGATCACAAAATAAACAAATGTAAGTCCTTGAAATATAAATCTCTGTTTGGAAACCTTTCATGAGAAGGATAAATTGTGGAAATGTCTTAGTCCAAAGTTCACAAATATATGAAATTTAGACTGGACCTTAATATTTATGATGAATTCTAGGTTGAATACATGATTATCAAAGTAAATCTATCCACATTTTCAAGTGCAAAGTTCCAACTATCATTTAGAACATCATTGAGCTACCTTATTGACTTCCATATGTGTATAGATTTGTATTTGGTTTAGCTCATGAGGCGATGAAGAATACACCAATTTAAGATACTCTGAATATAGAAAAGACTTGTTCATTCAAAGATAGAACAGGAGACCGAAGTTCAATGTGACTATATATACTAGTATGATGTATTAAAAACGACTTCTTAACAAGAACGAACTTTCCATAAAATATCCTCATAAAAGTGTAATAATGATACTTTACTGAATGTTTCATACGCATACACGCAATATCTCGTAAAAATTAGTGAACTTTAATGGAAGGTGAATATTATATCTTTCTAATTTCAAACTGTCTGCTTCGAATTGCATACATAATCAAATTATCAGTCTAAAAAACTTGAAGTTAAAGTTAATCTATGCCTAAATCGGTGTTACATTTTATGGCAACACTTCTCTCACATGACCTGACGGAAATGAGTTGTCGGATTTTTCAGGTTAAATTTTTACATGCTGACACCAGAGTATATTATTAAATACTTGCAATTGTGCTCTAGCCAATAAATGAATAGTTGGTCAACATCATGATGACATTTAAATATTTATATTCGACTGTAATCAGTTTTAATGTTGTTGAACGCGAAAGTGGAGTTCTAGTAGTGTTATATTATGTGTAACTGTGGTGTTTGAATGGACTAATGATTCCATTGTACTTGTTAAATACTTGATTTCGAATTCCAAATACAGTACATTCGTTCGTGCTTATCTAGTATTTCTTGATCCGATTACGTTATATCTGGGATTTTTAGTTCGTACTATATTTCAAATACTCCTAATCATCTGAGTAACGTTACTTTAGTCTAAGTGCGATGTACTGATACAGTGTTCATTATCAAATGTCATCGCAGTGCATTTAGTACGAATATACATGTTTGAAAACAAAGTAGTTTCAATTGTTAACAACAGGAGGCTGAGAGACCTGTGTTAATCCTGACAACAGAAGCACATCAACTGATTTAAATGTCCTTACGATTTCCCCGTTTGCAATTCACATTGCGAAACAACATAAAATCATTTACATGTGTACAACAGAACTAGGCTTTTGAAAATCGCTTTTGAAGTGTCTTACACGACAGTACAGCTACTTATTGTTGAATTTATCTCTCCCTTCTAATACTGGATATGTCAACTATTTCTCAAGAATTGTTCAGCAATATTTTTACACTCATCAATCTTCCTTCACTGAAAATTTATAATTCGACTCTATTCAGTATTCACCATGAGCTTGTTATTCTGTTATTGTATGAGACTGCAATGTTGAAAATAGATCATGCATTAACGAACTCAAGATTGTAGAGTGGTGAAATCATTGGTTACTACTATTTGTTGCGTTGCACAACCCTATTGTACAACTTCATTCTAATCGACGGAGAATTGATCTTATTGAGTGGGTAGTATTGTTGTTGATTCTTAGGTATTTGACATTTGTATTTAGTAACTATAATTCACTGAGTGGTACGATATTGTATGACAGCATGTTTTGACTGTATGACGATCGAGAATCATGGAAATGATTTAGAAATCGGAAGAATAACCTGAAATCACAGTCAATAAATTTTCAAATCGACAATAAATCGATGTGTTCACTTCAA
The DNA here is from genome assembly GCA_944470205.2 of Schistosoma margrebowiei. Taxonomy (NCBI): domain Eukaryota; kingdom Metazoa; phylum Platyhelminthes; class Trematoda; order Strigeidida; family Schistosomatidae; genus Schistosoma; species Schistosoma margrebowiei. Next base: position 71,706,621 of record OX104028.1, on the reverse strand, counting down.
TTAAAGCGTCTATCATCTGACCTGTAACAAATCAATTGTAGGATTTTTCAACAATAGGTTTGTACTTGCTGATGTGTGAGCATGTAAACAAACAAATGTGATTGTGTTCAACTCAATAATTGTTTAAGTAATCTATATGTGATATGTTGAACAATCATATTGTACATGATTTTGTCTTTATTATAATACATGAAAATTAGTCTATGAATAATCTTCGTTTTGATGAAATACATGTGGTTATATTAACTTTAATTAGTTTAAAGCAATCGTACGCCCAATTGTACGCCTTTACGTTTTAAGTTAATACATGTTTTTTGTTTTGTATCAAAGTTTTATGTTTATAAATGTAAGTTAGTCAAGGCTATTTAATTGCTTTGAGTTAGTTTTCACTAGTATTATTAATTTGACAATAGTAACAGAGGTTCAATGCATCAAATGAAAATATTAACTTAGTGCATTTTGGATTATCAAAATGGTACAATGTACAGGTATGATTTCTTTTTGGAGAGGTAATTTTCATTATGTAATCTAATATATATTATTGAGACTATATTACTGTAATGTAATAACCTAATCACTTTATTAAACGAAAATAATAACTAGCAGTCAGATTCCTTTTTAAAATATTTAGTCACTTCATGAGTATTTTTGTTAAGAATCAAACCAGTTCAATTGCAATCTAAAACCTCATTAGGAAAATACAAGCCGAACAGTACCAAGTGAATTTAAATTCACCCCATTGCACAAGCAAGTGGCTATCAGGACTCAGTAGCTGAAGAGATAAGGCGATGGCGTTTAGAGCGGATGGTACTGGGTTCGAGTTTCAGAGTGAACATCAAACCTGAGGTGCAGGTACGTCCAGCTGATGAGTCCCAAATAGGACGAAACGTGCGTCCTGGATCCCACTGCTAGCCACTGTCCATCATTGTTTATCAAACCAGTTGGTTAATTTGTTAGAAGTAAACTAAGCCTTAAAACGCGTATCGAATAGTGTTGTTATCTTCAATATGGACATTTTAAATCAAAAGATTTTCATTAAAATACTGGTGGTTATCAATAAAGTAAATTCTAAATTGAAGTGAATTTTAAAATTATTTTGTTCACTTAAAGTATTAATTATTATTAATGATATAAAATGGGAGTTGGTTATTTAAGAAAATCGATATATAACTCGTGGATAAATGTTATTTCTAAGATTCATGTAGTGTTGGTGGTGACGATACATGAATGTATCAAAAAAAGCGACTGATTTCTAATTAGATTACGTTGGTTGTAGAAAGGTAGGAAAACGAATTATGTGGTATGCATCATCTGGGGAAAATATTATACACAGAAAATTTTCTTAGATTGAAAAATCATTAATTCATCTATGTATAATTATCGCATTTCAAATCCTCTAGATTAAGAATGCAGCTCTAAGATTATCATGAATCCTCTCTGTGAAAGTGACAAAAGAAATATTTAGAACAGAATGCTATACTTCCTAAGAATGTTCTTAAATATTTAAACGACATGTTTGACATGAACTGGGGCACCAAACTTCTAGAAGACATCAAGTGTCAAAATGTTATATTCTAATTAGATTTTTGAAATAAACTTGTTTCAACTGATTTAAACGGTTACAATGCATTTGTACAGTTTATTTAAGTCGAGCAGATATTACTCGAAATTCTCAAGAATGATAGCTGATTTGATGAGTTTTACCGTGTTGACCGTATATTGTCAAATGACTTTGATGATCGGTTTGTATATCAGTGTATAAATCTAGATAGTTTAATTTGATCATCAATGGTTTTTTAAAAAAAAAGTGTACAATATAATAGAAGGAGTAAATGTGACTGAGCAAAACGGAATACTCCAAAACAAAAATTGTCCAAAGATTCATATTCCTTTTACCCCTATCTAAACGAAGGACAGACATGGAGAAAATGAAATGGAAACTGCTGTTTCAAAAACAGTTATCAGTATCATTTTCTTTCCTTACTATTAATATATTTTGAATAAAATCTCTAAGACTGCAAAGATGAGAAATAGACAGACACTATAGTCTATATGTAAAATTATCTGTATGTAAATTTGTTTTTCGAGTTATCTTGATCGATTAGTTATAAAACGAATTTATATGTTCGCCTCAAACATATAAAATGCACCAATCATTTTCCTCTACTTTAAACAATCATTATCCGTTGATTACAATCTCAAATTTCTAAACATTTAGTTGATTTCTGTACAATGAATCGTGTATAAAGGTAAAACGGATGCTATATTGTTCTTAGCAGGAATAGTTCTGTTCGTAAATTTCTATTGAGTAAACATGTATTTATGAATCACTGTTTAATTTTCGTTAGAGGGTAACTCACATTTAATGAAATCATTTCGTTGTATATGCATGATGGCCTATATTTGTCTTGATACTCAAAATTATATATGAGATATAATTAAATAGTTTGTTATTTAATAAAAAAAATCAAATTTAAATGCAATATTTAAAGAATAAATATACCATATGGAATTCCTCACACTTTCCAGACTTACGACAATTTAGTACTGTGGAATTATCATGTACTGGATTATTATTTCATCATGCAAGACCTCAAGATTTTGTAAAATCTCAAGTATGTGCAGTATTTCAATATATTATGTAATATATTTTAGTTATAAAGTATTTTTTACGAAGCTGAAAGATGTTTGTGTGACGGCTGGTGTATTATTAGTTTAGATATTTCATAGATGTTTAGTGTTATAATGTGCAGTGTCGAAACCGATACTGATACACAAAGATTCTTATATGCAAACCATTGACCGGCTAATAGGTAAGAAGACTAAGGGTGAAGGAAGAAGTTTGTCGGGCTAAACTGAATAAAATCAATACGCACTCATTTATTTTTATACATGTATACTTCTTAGAAAATGAAACCAATGCTTGGTCAATAATATGGACTTATCATTAGGATTTTGATAGACATATCGTAGCCTTCTCATTTGGTGACTTTTGATTAACACACTTTGAAACGCTTTCCATCAGTTTAGTCCCGGCTGTTGCTGCTACCTTGACGTATTGGTCGAGTTTGCTAATCGCGATGAACCAATCGAGCTATACTGGCTGGAACAATCGTTCCTCAAGTTCCTACCATGCCAGATAGATCAGCTAAAGAGCAGTAAGACTAAAAGCAGCAAACCCAAGGTCCGAGGGTGAAGTCGTACTGCTGACTGTTCAGAAGTGTGGCGGCAGTAAGGTTTTTCCCTTAGGTAACCGGTATAACAGCGATGCTGCCTTCCCACAAGGATGAGTGGGGTTAGAAATAGTTGACCCTAAAAATGCATACCTCGCCTTATCCCATGAACATCTGTCTCCGGAGGTAAGGTCTCAACAAGTACGGTGCTAGCACGGAAATTACTCACAAAAAGGTCTTGTGTGACCAACCTCAAGTAGTTGTCCCTTGGACACTGCGGTCACACTCTAAGGTTACTAAGACCACCCCTAAACCAATTTTCTTTCCAGGTACCTCCAGACGAACTCTTCAACGGTGTGGACAACCACGAAATTATAACTGCCTTAATACCTCTAACAGCATTCATGATCACTGTATTAATAAGTTTCATTTGTTTAGTTGTAATCATGGGTTTAAACTGACAAATAGGCTTTACGATTAACAATATTGCTGACATAAAATTTAGGTGGTTGTTTCGAGTTAATGAATGATATTCATTATTTTTAGTCTGCATCCATCAAAGAAAGAACATAACAAATGAAATGATCAGTATATTTAAACTCTTCATTTTTGTTATTAGGGTTTCTTCACACCTCATTAATCTCTAATACAATATTCCTGTGTTTAAAGCAACAATTCATTTTCCAAATATTATAGTAAAAAAATCATGTACAATATGATTGTTCAACATATCACATATAGATTACTTAAACAATTATTGAGTTGAACACAATCACATTTGTTTGTTTACATGCTCACACATCAGCAAGTACAAACCTATTGTTGAAAAATCCTACAATTGATTTGTTACAGGTCAGATGATAGACGCTTTAATTGAAGTGAACACATCGATTTATTGTCGATTTGAAAATTTATTGACTGTGATTTCAGGTTATTCTTCCGATTTCTAAATCATTTCCATGATTCTCGATCGTCATACAGTCAAAACATGCTGTCATACAATATCGTACCACTCAGTGAATTATAGTTACTAACTACAAATGTCAAATACCTAAGAATCAACAAAAATACTATCAGCGAACAATTGTTTTCAATTAGATCGTCATCAGGCTTTACTCTAATATACATGAATATTTATACGAAAATGTTAAACCAATCAAGGCAATATGAGTCAATAATCACAATGAAATAAAATAAGTCTCTAGGTAAAAGTACAAGTTGATAGTAGGAAGACAGGTGAACTGATAATAGCTATATAGGGCGTACTACCAGGCAACTTAACCAACGAATGAGTGAACATCTACCAACTTGGTACATAAAGGGCCAGAGGAAATCTATTCGGAGTTCTATATTGGCACATCTTATTGATAGCGGTCATGCAGTAGATAAATCGAAATCTTTTCGAGTTATCTATCGTATACCTCCATCATTTCCCGACGGAGTCCGTTCCCGTCTCCTATATATAGCTGAAGCCATTGGAATTCGTACATATAACCCCAATTTATGTGTACAGAAGAAATACGTGACCCCCCTATCCCTTCCATGGCCAGTTATAACTTAACTAACAATTCTTTTTATTTATTTATTTTATTATTATCCTTATTCATTTTATTTTATTTGTGTTATCATTGACCTTATTTTCACATCCATTATTTGTTTGTAATTTTCCGCCTCTTTGTATTCTTCACTATCTAATTATTTACACACATCTTATTACGTAATGATTTTAATGTTTTGTGATAACTATTCCTAGTCTATTTACCCATGTTTATTTGACCTTCTATTTCCAACGTTTAATTATTGATAAGAGTTTTGTTATTGTATTTTATTATTCTCACTATTATCAGTTCACCTGTCTTCCTACTATCAACTTGTACTTTTACCTAGAGACTTATTTTATTTCATTGTGATTATTGACTCATATTGCCTTGATTGGTTTAACATTTTCGTATAAATATTCATGTATATTAGAGTAAAGCCTGATGACGATCTAATTGAAAACAATTGTTCGCTTATATGTGTTGTTCTAATTTTCACAATGGGAATCTTTAATATTCAAAAATACTATCCACTCAATAAGATCAATTCTCCGTCGATTAGGATCAAGTTATACAATAGGGTTGTGCAACGCAACAAATAGTAGTAACCAATGATTTCACAACTCTGCAATCTTGAGTTCGTTAATGCATGATCTATTTTCAACATTGCAGTCTCATACAATAACAGAATAACAAGCTCATGGTGAATACTGAATAGAGTCGAATTATAAATTTTCAGTGAAGGAAGATTGATGAGTGTAAAAATATTGCTGAACAATTCTTGAGAAATAGTTGACATATCCAGTGGTAGAAGGGAGAGATAAATTCAACAATAAGTAGCTATACTGCCAACATTTTTAAATGTTCTTGTATAAAATGAATGAAGCGCTTATAATGTAATTAACAATAATGCGTAAAATGTATTTATGATAACGCGAATTCGGTGCATAAGATTGCCACTCTTTAATATGTAGTGAAAGTGTAATGTATGAATGTATGATTTGTGATCCGGATATGATTGAAAGCTACTGTGCTTCTTTTTACTAATCGAGCGATACTTTATTATTTCGACTGTCAAGTTTGTTACATAGGCAATACGGAAAGATGTGCAGTTACTGCGTGATTTTATTTGAGATCATAATATTACAAGGTTGATTTATTATTTCTTAATGAGGGAGAATGTTTCTTAGTGAATGAATTACTTACTTGTCTACTGAAGAGTAATTGAACATGTGTACGCAAAATGATGCTGTTTTAAATCTGGTCATCTGATATATTCGAACGATTCTCCTGTTGTGGTTATTAGCTATAAGATATATTAGTTAGTTTGTTTTTCTTAACTGAGTTTAATGAAATACCAATGTGCTAAAGAAGGTAATTTCATCTAAAATCATAATTTTATTTGAGCGAATATTATTTATTTGACTGAATACTTTTATATAATTCTAATATTAGTAATGCAACCACAGTAGAAAAAATTAATTAGAAATTATATAATGCTATTAGAAGTCAAAGATTAGTAAAACCCATCTAATATATGAGCGGCATATGTTTCGAACAAATTAATAACACCTTTACATAGAAAGACACTAATCAAATAAGAGAAAAACAAAGATGCTGATGATAATAATAGTGTAAATAAAGTCACTCTGGATAATAACTCTATATTATCCATGTATATTTAGTGTATGCACAAATATTTTTTGAATACGTAAAGGAAATTTGAACATCCGTAGAGCTAGTTTCTGTAAACAAGATTTATTGAATACCACGAAGAGTGTGTTCACATCAATCTTACGAAATTATGCAGAATAAACGAACTTTGTTCAGTGGTGGAATCCGAGGTACATATTTTGTACTGTTTAGGACTTGCTGGATCGATTTACCAGCATCTGCACTGACGAACTCAGTAACTTTCACTTCACATGCTATCGCATTATTCACTTAGTTACTGAATCTGGATCGTTACTCGTTTGTGTAAACAGTTAGGTTGATTAAATTTCAGTCATAATGTTGACAACGAGGTTCACTCCTTTCATTGTGTGTATTCGTCAACCACTTAACGAGACTAACTCGTGGATAAAATTGGATGTAGAGGATTGTTAGTTTTATCAATTTTAGACAATCCATATAAATTGAAATATTTAAAACTGATAGAATATGAGAGATTAGATCCCCCTTTATTAATAATATTCACGTATAGTAGCTTCATAAAGTTTGAATTCATTTTTCTCTCGAATTTATAAACCTTTTCTAATTCAACATAAGACATAAATTTAGTTTTACCACTGAAATTGGATAACATCCTACTTTTAGAATCACATTTATTTATTATAATTACCCTTGACCCTTGAGTAGGTTTAGATAGAACAATCTCAGGATTATTTCACAATTGCTTTTGTGCTTTAAAATGTTGAGAAGTTAATATGCCTCTCAGTATTGTAGAACTATAGAATCAACTTGTTATTTATCATATATAAATGCCTTGTCAAGTAAATGAGCGATCACATGAAAATATAGTGCGCTAGTATATTATATAATTCAGATAAATTTCGTCTTTTGATTGCATCATCTAAATCGAACAAGGAGGCTAACTGTTTTAAGTAATTTTCGATAAATGACATGCAGTAAGGGCATATCAGAAGATTATTTACATATTATTCTAACAAACTCAATTGAACTAGTTCTTAAAGCCAAATAACACTCCCAATATCTAATGAGAAAATCCCAATCATGATCATTTTTTGCGATCATGGTTTTATGAAAATTTATGAAGAAACTTGAAACATGTTACTGAGAACCATACCTTTTCCAAAAGCTAAGATCCTCTAGTTCTTACAGTACAAATGCTTTCATTGAGAGTTTTTAAAATACTCAACTTCGTATATGCAACGTTTATTTAGTTGTATTTAACTTTACAATAAATAAGAATCCATTTGGTTTTACGTTTGTAGATGTGAATACAAGTATTGTCATCATAAATCCTTGGTAGCGTTTTGCGAAAATTATTTTTTGTCATTCCAATAAAATTCTCATCACACTATTTCATGTTGTTTTGGATAATTCTCAACATCATGTATAAGTAAGTGAGCGACTACTTTTTATACAGTGAAAAGTTAAAAATTAGCACTGTTGGATGCCAACTTAGTCGTCTAGAGTTTTTGGCGTTCGAACGCTAAACCGAAGGTTCTGGGTTTGATCCCTGTATAAAGAATCATGGAAACAAATTGCAGAGTACTAGCACGAAACGGCCGTCTAGTTCTTCCAGGTCTTTAACGGTGGTCTAGCTAAGATTGTTCGTGATTTAAAAGGTGGAAAATCTAATTGACTTGAAATGCTGTTTATATTGAGCATTACATGAAATATCAATAAAGTAACAGTAAATAAACAAACATTTCAAAATTCTTAAGCAAATTTACCAGAGAATTTTTAATTTTTTACTAACTCATCTAGTCACTTGATAATATCAACATTTATATTGATAAAAATTTTTCAGTGGGTGTGTTTCACACCGAAATATTTCACAATATATCGTGTATCTCTGGCAATTCTTTTGTTAGTATGGATTATATACGATATTGTTATAGAAACAATCAGACATTTCGATCATTCTGAATATAGTTGGATCACATATGGTACGAATTGGACATTTCTGATACTTACCATAACTCATATATCACTAGCTATCTACTGCTTGATTTACAACATAAAATGTAAGTACGTTTATTTATATAATGAGATTACATTTAAATCATATATTTCTAAAAGTCAACTTTTATGAATGTTGCAATTTAACTACCTTCCATCCATCAGCAATGTAAGTTATAGCAACTTAAATCAAATAGTTTCAAACAAAAAAAAAACAGAAAACAAACAGAAGATTTCCAAGAGAAAATATCTTATAAGGCTTGGAGACGTTGTAAATTATAAAAAGTTTATGTAATTAGTGTTTAGTGAGCTTTTTCTATGAAAGTTGAAAAACAATTTCATGAATTGATAATGAAACTGGTTTAAGGTAAAGAAAGTACTTAAATATTGATAACTTCCAGTAGATCAATATCGTTATCGGATATCAAGATAAAATATCCTCATTTTGTGTAAGGGAAGTAAAAGCTTTATTAGATTTTCAAATGACATTTATATTCATTTCACTAATTTGGACATAATTGGGAACACGGATCAATATTATTATTATCCTACAGAGTTAAACAAAACACTGAATCTGAAATAAGTAGTCGATTGCTACCTTTTCTTGCCAGCATATTTTTTTTTGTTTCAGTATCTTCAGGCAATGTCACATGCAAGTCACTGTTACTTCTACAAATCAATGTACCCATACACATGTAAATTAATAAACTCAATGAAATGTTACACAAGGTTTTGACTTTTGGGGAAGTATGTAATTTATTTCTGCAAGAATGCGTTTTACTTGGAAATGACTGAGATGTTCGTTTCAGTACAAGGTCATTTAACTGACATCTGAATGACAGGGTGATATTGGCAGTGTTCTGAGTGTCATAAGTGTAGTTGGTCTTATCATACTGTAATCTTTATTTCAATCCATGATTTTTAGAAAATAACGATTTCCTATGAATGTTTGTTGAATAGCTTCACGTCATCCTCGGCATTTGTACAAACTAAATTAATCTTATCAACTAAATCAGTTGTCCAGTTAACTTGTACACAAAAACTATCGGTTGTTTTTGAACTGTCATCGTTTTGAATATGTAAAAGATAACCTGTAAATGAGAACATTGACCGTTATAATCCGCTCAGTGCAAAACACAGCATTGAACCCTAGGTAAGTTTCAGTAACAAACAGAGATCATCAACCGCTGAATACAACTGAAGATGGTCGCTCAATAACATTAGACAATCAAAGCATTGGACGTCACCTTGATGATCTAGAGATTAAGCTATCGAACTCCTGACCGAAGGTCATGGATTCGATTCCACGTGGCGATCTTGAGGAGGAGCATTATTGAACGTACAGAAACTTGTACTAATCAGCTGTCCAATCGCTCTTGGTTTTCAGTAGATTTCTAACTTGCGTCTGTTCGGGATATCAAGAATGTTGAATAATCCTCACAAACGTTTGTGCTAAAAACAGAATTTAGCCGAAGGATAAGTAAAACCAATGGATTTTTGTGTAGCCTGTATATCATTATTTGAGACAACTCAACAATTTGTACTCCCTGGATCCCTCACAGAATGGAATTCAAGAATTTTTGGAAGACACAATTTTTTCGGACTACTCATGCCTCACATGTCCAACTTCAGTAAAATTGCGATATTAGAGAATCATTGAATTCTGACTTACTGGTCGAGAGAAATCGAACTTCCAGTGAGGACTGAAGCTACCAGTGCGACACCGTGGTATGGTAGCGGGTGTATACTTTCTATGAATCTCATGTTAAGATGCAACAATTATTCAATACTTTCCGGTTTTTAATGGTTCTTCTGAGATGTTAGTTCATGATGAAAACAAGAGTCAAAGCCAACAGTTTTTGCGGATTTTTTACCTCTTAATCAACCACTCAATGACATGAACCTTGAACGTTGATTTTAGGTAAAACACTTTTCTCGTGAAGCATACAGTCAATACAGTTTACATACGATAGGTATACGTGAATATCGACCAGGAAGAATAAAGTGAAAATCGTGGTATTTCTTAATTACAATATATTTCATTAACCCCAATTCTAGTTATCGGTGTATTTCTAAGTATTTCTAAGCACTATAAAATTAATGTATTCTACAAACTGAATTTTCACTTATTTTCATTGATTTACTGTTACACATAGATCCTAACAATGAACCAAGATATTATCAACCGATATGGTTTCTGTATAATTTATCATCAACATGTATACTTGTGGTTTCTGTCATATTTTGGTTTTCATTGTCGACCATTCCATTGAGTAAGCTAAATAATAATTATTCTACATTTCAACGAGTCTATTTATTTATTAATAATTTTTTTATTAAACTTATCCTAGTCCAGACCATGTAAAAGATGAATTTAGTTCCCATAAAGAACTGACATTAACTAAATAACTGTTGAGGATCAATTTTTCTTTAACAACCTTTGGGTGACTGAACACTAACGAATGATGTGGAATTAGAACGTCGGAACCGTTTGTGCCCTATATTTTCGAATGGCTTTTTAGTTAGTTACTTTTCAATGAAAACAACCTTAAATCTTTGTTATATGTGTATTCATATATGTAAAAACTGAATGTTACTTGAAGAATCGCAACTTTTTATAACAATGGGGATGTAGTGATATACTGATTAAAACTGACGGTTAGCTTAATTGAAAGTTTATTTCACTATGATCCGAGTTTAAATATCATGAAAAAAAGTACATCTATTAAACACTAAGGGTGAAAAGAAAACTGTAGTAATACGTTAAATAAACAACATAATCACAGGTCTTAGAACCTATTATTTGGCTGACTGAAAATTCAAATAGGTGTAATTTTCTATCTTTTTATGTTGGGGATACTAAATATTGTTCCTGGTTCAAAATCTAATGATTCTGATATTTATAGAAATTTGCTAAAACATACACGTATTGTTAAACCTCACAAATTTTAGGAATTGTTCATATAAATCCCTTAGTTTGTATAGAATAACGACTGTCTTCATCAATATAATAAATTAAGTGAAGTTAGGTGACTATTCGGATGAAAGTTCCCTAGATTTTTAAAACTCATCTGAAATTTTGTCTTCTATAGCATTTATAACATAAGTATCATCATGAACCTCACTGTTATCAACCGCAAATACTTTTATATTTCTGATAATTCTCGAACTTGAAGGGTTATTATCAATATGTTAACAGGAAAACTAAGTATTTTAGATGATTTTTATGAGATAAATGACGTGACCTTCAATGTTTCATCCACTTTCTCCAACCTATTTAGCATGCTTTATTAATTTATTTTATCTGATTTTTGTTCACTGAGTACTGGCTAATGTTATATTTTGCTTGGTGAAGACGCAAAAAACGGATAGTCTATGATGGCCTTATGTAATCATAAAGCAATCACTGAATTGAATTGCTATCCCGCTAAATCTAATACATTGCTTCAGGATTGCTTTGCTTCAATATCCGAACAGTTCACAACGAAGGAAGTAAATGAGGACATTGATTTGAATTCGAAAATGAGCATGATAAACGGATTCATAACTAATGATATTCCGTTTGATGATAAAAGTCACTGGGCTTTAATTTAATCACTTCTGTTCGAAATGACCTTATTTGTTAAAATATAATTCCACGGTTATTTTATGTAGATTTATTAGATGAGTATTCCAGAAAAAAAGATAGTTGGACAGAAGGTAGAGACAAGAATCCTTTGAAGTTATGGAACTGTAACTATGTGTTATGTATACATTGTTAAGAAAGTAACAGAATTACAAAATCTCAAATGATGGAAAGAATGGGAGTCCTATAGGAATTTTAAGTAGTCAGATCATAGGGCATAGGGAACCGCGAAGTTGTGCTATTGTATCACCAAGAAGACGAAATGATATCGAAATATCTGTAGACTAACAACTGATTGTTCATCAAGCCACAGATTCATTTCTGGTCTCTTGATAACCGTCGCCTCATATGAACGCAATAATTAGGGTTATTAATATGTTTGAATGACTTAGTTCTGTTATTGTTGAGTTGACACATAATCATACTGATAAGGATTTGTACAACCCATAATTGCAGATGTTTTCAGATAGTCCTAGATACAGAAAGGTGTGAAACAGGTGAGTGAAAAAGATAAGAACCCACAAATTCGTGTGTGACATATTATAAAACTGCTTAATTTGAAACAAGGTGTTATAGCTCGCGGCATTGTGTTCTATTAATATATGATGTAATGATACCGCCAATTATAGAACAGCGAATTATCGACCGGACCAATGACACATAAAACCTGTACGAGCAGTCTAGAGTCTTTATCGGTCCTTCTTCCTGTCTAGCCCTGCCTGTTAAGTCAAGAACACAAATCTCAGCCTCCGCGATATGAATCATGTATTTCAAACAGACTGGGTTTATATACAAACCAAACAGACCACAGCGTACCATAAAATAGAAAACAACATTTGTACAAGATCTAGCCAAAAGTGGTTGTGACTGTTATTAATAGATCGGGCATTACTCAAGAACGGTTAATCCTATAATAATAGTCTGTGGGTCAAAATAAAGCAATAAAGCATTTATACAATAAATATATATGTATCGTATTTGTCCATCAATGGTTCTCAAGAGTTACCGTTTGTAACTCTCGTCGGAATATAACAGAAGGCTAACTGGAGTTCTGTCGACATGACAGTCTGACAGACAGTGTGTTTAAAGTAAACCTAGATCAAGTGTCCTCAATAATTTCTATTATTCGATTGACTGCAATATGAGCGAAAATCAATCTGTGTAGAAATCATCAGAAATTTAACTAATACAATTAATAACATCATTCGAGTGTAAAATTAATCGATTCCTTAGCTGTCCATAATTTCGTTAATTTGCAAAGTAATGTCTCTTTGGATCACGGAAATAACTAAATTTTCACTAACATACATAATTCCGGTTGGCGGTGAGTTTTCATTTTGACTTTGTATATTTGATTTACAGATGTATTTGCAAGTTGGCAGAGTCGAGTTAAACATTCATTGACTTCAGTCTTGGTCGTAATTGACACATGCCTTTGTGCTATTCCGATGCGCATGATACATGTCATTTATCCTTGCCTACTCGGTGTGATATATAGTTTATTCACATATTTGTTTTGGTTACTCGGTGGTGCAGGTCCTTATAATAAAGGACTAATTTATCCTTCCATTGATTGGAGTAAACCACAATCAACAATACTAGCCTGCTTTAGTGCTCTGATGTCTGCTATTTTATGTCATGTGAGTTTGATTTTTATAATAATGTTAGATCTGAAAACGTGTTCAATTTGATGGATAATATAGCTTTATGATCAGTCGATCTAGCTTAGAGATCATAACAATCACTGATGTTTACTATTATTAGTTATTTAAGTGATTCGTTTCGTTAATAGGCTTAACGAATTTGTTCTGACAGACTTTATGGGGAAATCAAACGTGTTCGATTATTTTTGTTGACTATGATAACTTATTGTCACATTTTGGCAATAAATGCTAGTATATCACACTTGAAGTAGGATTTTATTGACATGATATAATTTTGTTTGTCAATGGGGCTATGCATGAATATCAGAACAATGTGTAGTACTTACTAGAATAAATAGTTGTAAATTGCTTAAACTAATCAACGTTTCTTGTTAGCTATCAGTAAGGCTATCATAAAAACAGAATGACTACTTGGTTTGTTCACTACCTATATGTAGTGTAAATAAAATCATCCACTTGTGTTCACGAAAATATTAAGCAAACGTTCAATATCACAACAGTGCTAATCAATCGATCAAACCTTGGAGATAAAATCACTCAAACAAATAATAATGTAACTTTTCAGTTTTATCTTGAGGTATAAATTTTCATGTGGATACTGTCAAAATAATTCTAATTATTTTTTAATGAAATTTTCACTTTCTGATGTTGTGTTGTATGATAAGGTACTGTTTAAACAAATAAATGTTCTTCTGAAGTTAGTCCAAAAGTGTTACGCAACTTATGTTTTTGAAATGATCATGAAATTTTGGATTATGTTTGATAAGAATTATGCTACTGACATTCTTCTGAACTATTTTAATTTTGTATAGGGTTGTGGAGACTGTTGAGTTTTTAATTGAAATCATGAACCGATCGATGTTAGACAAACATTAAAGACCTGGAAGCATTGAATGGCTGGTTCGTCCTAGTGTGGAACTCCCCAGGAGTGTACATCCACGGTCCCGCATTCGGGCCCACGACCATCGGTTTCGCGCGCGAACGCTTAACCTCCAGACCAATGAGCTGGCATCCAGTGTCTGACTTCAACCATTACACAATGTTGTGCGACCATCTTCCATAGTCTTAGGTGGGTAACTGCTTCACACCCAACACCGTAGAACTACATATTAATTTAATAATTGTGAATAGATTTTTGATTCGATAAAATTTTGATGTACTTTCTCGGATTATTTTTTGTGTATACTAACTTTCTGGACCGTCATATTCATCAGTATGATTTACTCCTTTATGTACTAAACACTTTACCATTACCTAATCTGTTTCTTTGGTGATATCGTTCTTTACAAAATTAGTATTGGTTGTTCGTGTTTTTATCTGTACTAGTTGATGGAAGATCAAAATAAGAATTAAAATAATCAATTTCATATGACATTTTGTATGCAGCAATATTGTTGAGATCATCTTCTTGATAACCAAGTAATATATATTTCAAATAGTTTACAGACTTCAAATGATTTTAGGTCAAAAGACATGGCGCTAACTAGATGAATGTGTATGTCACTCTACTAGTAATGAAGTGGATACGACATATTAGTCTGTGGTATCTTTGTAGCACTAGTATTTCTTTGAACTAATTATCCATTGAGTATCAATTAAATTTCAACATGGAACCAAAGGGAAGAACGAGAAATCACATTTCGTATCTCGGAGAATTCCAAGAGTGGAAACTGAACAAAAAGAAAGTCGGAAAACAAATAAAGTAAATTTTCGAGGGTTTGTTTAATGTAGACCATAATGGACTTCTACATCACTGTGGTATTTGACTCCTTTATACATGATTGCGCGCTTGCGACGAATACCAAATATAATACGTTCACTTGTACCCATCTAGTTCTACCTGCTTTAAATTGCACTATTTCGGAAATTTTTAGTTAGTAGATCAGTCCGAATACTTCTAATTATCATAACCGCCTGATCAATACCGAAAACATTTAGCTGTGTTATTGTGAACGTAAGTGGAAGATTAGCATGATAATTAACTTCTATTTCGATTTATTGAAGTGTTACAAAAACGTTAATGTTAAGGAGTCGAAAAAATAGGAGCTATATATGTTTCTCTTATGGTCTTTCGAAATGTTCTAAGTGTTATCTTTAGATGATTTAGACTTGGGTATGTATTTTAGTTTCATTATTGAAGCGTATCAGTTTGAAGTTAGTGTTATGTAAGGTAGATTTTTTGTATGACGTTAGAGATGAATTCATTTAATTATGTGATTTTTTCTTTTTTATTTAATAGGCCATACTTTATATAATCTATTTTATACGAGTGAATATAAGCGCTAAATTAGGTGGTCGAGGTTTCATGCTCATTAAAGAATCGAAGGAGCAACAGTGTTATGACAATGATGAATTTGATTTGAGCGAAGAGATTAGTGAGAATGACAAACAAACTTTCCAGATAAGGAAGATACAAAATCCACAAGCAATGTATCAAAAATATGGTACAATTGAATAAAACATTATTTCTCCATACACGTAGTGTGTAAACCAAATTTTCATATGGTTATCTGAAAAAAATTGCTGAACATTGACTTAGTATAAGGTGGATACTATTTGTTAGTGTTGTATTCATTTCTATTATCCGATGTTAGACTGTTCTCACTTCTTATACTGAAAATGAGCTTCTAATAAATACCGACCAGGATAGTGAGGCATGTGTTCCACCAATCGAAATTTGGGCCCTTTTTCTAAATCCAAATCGGACATAACGAAGAACTGCCATTGGTTAAATACACTCTTTGAGATTATGGTCACTTATTGACGAAGTCAAGACCAGAACCAGCCTAAATCTGAAACCATTTCCGCAATATGGAATTTTGAATGGTTCTGTTATTTTACCTTAATGATATTGTTAAGTCAAAGGACAATATTTGGCTTAATTGCCTAGTAATTCCTTTGATGATAAAAGGAGTTCCAAGTGCTTGAAATACGTCAAGGGTTTCTAGTGTTATTTGCATGAGATTTCAAATATCACCATCTGATATTAATCCAACTTGGAGAAATGACTGTTCACCAACACTCAGCTTCTCCTAAATCCTACTTTGGTTCCCCTTAGGGAATCACTTTAATAATCTTGTTTATTTTGAATAGGAATCGGAACACATTTTATATGCTTCAAAATTTTCCTCTACAACTAGTGAGTTCGTTGAATGCTGTTTACTTCACACATTTGAGGATCTGAGAAAGACAATACAAAATGATGACTCATTGCCATAGACATATTTAAACATCGAATAAACCACAATATTCACCTTGTGATAATCTAAAGATATAGCATAGTGACTTCGACGAGTTGTATCACAAGCGGTGGTCTCACATAATCCAACTTTGCTCAGGCAATACTGAAATGACTCACACAAATATTTCACTCAATGTTGAGCGAAAAACCTTGTGGTTGAATGCGTTGCATTAATGTTTATTCAATGGCTTGGATACATGATTCCTGAAGATAACTGTATGTACGCAATTATAAGTGTATTCACATCACCCTGTGAATGGTGTTCATATCAAACGTACAAGTTTAAATGTGTCAGTGACATTGTGGAATGATTGTTGAAAATTGAACAAAACAGTCGGTTCTTAGTTCATTGGATAGCGCACTCACTACTTACAAAATTTTCATCCTTCAATCGTTCAAGACATCTTAGCATATCTACTTTATGATTGAGATTTCGTACAAAAACATGTTATGTCTTTACACGAAAAACTTATTTTTCTGGCCGGCAGTCTTGATTTCGATATCGGTTTATTCATATGATTGGATCATTAATCCGGCACTGTGAATAAATATATTTTATAGTCGTTTAAGTAGATTACAACAACCCAATTCTTAATTTTTTTGTTCAGAGTGATGTGAAGTAATATAAAGTGAACACTATTTTAAACTGAACATTACCTTGGATCCATTGTACTTTAACTGGTAAACTCATACGTCAATCAAGATAAATCTAGGTCATTCACAAGGCGCTTTTACTTAGTTATCCATAAAGTAACCAAGATCGCATTATTGTCACAGTGATATCGAAGTACTGATATAATGTTTAGTTATCTGGGATGTGAAATTAGATGCAACACTTTTTACACATCCGGCCGAGTCAAACGCTTTTAGCCAACAATAATGTAAATTATCAGGGGAATGATTTAAGCGGTTTACATCTTGTGAAGAAGACTGAGATTACAAACAAAACAATTGCGAAAAATCTCAAAAAGTGAGGAAGCTGGATCTTCCCACTATAGGAGGAACTTTCATAGCACATACGCGTTGGAGCTTAAGCTTATGATTGTCTAGAATGAGGGTTAAACGTAGAAAAAGCGTAATACATGGTATAACAGAATCGTTAATTTTTGTATGAAGTAAAACCAAGCAGAATCAATCTGCAAGTATACAAACATTATTGTTTAGTATAAATTACAAATAAACAGTAATGGAAAAATGAAATCCTAATACATAAATGAAAAACATCTTAACTTGGTTTATTCTTAGGAAAGTCTTATTAAACGATAGAGAGAAAAATCGTATGATCGCTGGATAATGATGAGTGAAATATGGAACATGAAAATAAATTACCAACAGAATGTGGAAGCATAAAAGCTTTTCACAGCAGTGATAGAGAATTAACAGTTCATAAAACAAAATTGGTAACTGGAGATGCAATTAAAAATACAATTTTACTATGATAATAATATATGTAGTGAACAATTCTAGATAGGATTATATATATGAAAAGAAAATGTAGATTCATTGATCTTATCTCCACCTTAAAATTAGATTGAAAAGTAGAAAAATGAAGATTAATCGCGTTTATGAACAGGGAAAACAAACTTAAGATCTGTTGTTTACATTACGATTATCAGTTGAAAAAGTCAATTTCTAAAAGAGAATATATGATACAGGAAAATAATCAAATGATTAAGCATTCGTATGTATAAATATATTTGACAAGATAAACAGAGGAAGCAAGTAGATAAGCACGTACATTGAGAAACAACAAGTGTGCGTCCAACGGAACTTATCATAGAATCAAGAAACTGAATCCGTCGATTGGTCGGCCAACGAGACTGACGTTTGAGGCCCACTAACGAAGGCCAACTAGGAAATTGAATGAACATAAACATATACAACTAAGTGATCACTGGCGAAAATAATAATTAAACAACAAGCAATTAGTACAAAGAGAAGATTACGGATAGCCAGTTGAGTATTGAGAATATACCACGTGAAACAACTGTGATTTTAATTAAGGATAACATTTTTTAAGAAAATAGTTGAGGGCAAAGAATAACTGAGAAATCGGATTGAGAAGGGAGAGCTATAGTTTTTGTAAGGTTACGATGATGCAAAATATACTTAGAATAACAGTCCTGTGATTGCAGGAGATAAATACCATCTTCCTGAGGTGATTCTTGATAGTGAAGTCTCGTGACTTATTCTACGGCTATCCTTACTGATTCCAAAGCTTGCTATAACTAATCTGAAAATAATAATTATGTACAACATTACGCTACTTAACTGCACATATACCCGTATGAGGAACGAGAATCACTGGGTGATAAGTACTTTGAACAAGCTATTCTGCATAGTTTAAAAATCTACTTACTTAAATATCATCTAGGTACTATTTGGTAAATGCAGAATATCGCTTGTAATGTACATCTCGTTTTAAAGAGTGCGGTATTCTATTACCCCATACACATGTAACTAGTACAACACAAATACACGATGGGATGGTTGCTCATTGCTTAGTGTTCGCTTTCCTGTCATTGGGTTGCAGGTTTAGGAATCCGTCCACCTATTTCGGCATGAGAAACTAAAAAATATCATTAACCATGAAACTGAGTGTAACTCAAAGCAGAGTGCATAATTCTGTACCCGGTAAATAAGTTAATAATGATAAGCAAACGAACAAATTATTACGGATAAACAGTTATGAAAAAAGTACTGTGTAACTAATATCAATTATTAAAAAAAATCACTTAACAGTAAAAGAGATTCGAGGTATGGAAGCACTTTAAATCCATGCTCAAACTTACAGGAGTTGATATTGGCAAAATAATTGTAGTCCCTAAAGAAGAAGATACAGGGGTACCTAGGGTAGTCATTCCTGCATTTGCTACTTTGATATCTGGAGTCGATACGGAATGAACATTATTGTTTTGTATATCATTTGAGCCGTTAACTACAGCATACTGTCTGCCAGCCAGGGATCGTGAAGGTATGTTGGTTAAACCACTGGGGCCAGTTGATAATAGTGTTGGACTCAAGATCACAGCCGAACCAACCGCTGAGGGGACGGTAGACATTGTGGTGGGAACAGATGATTCATCAATGAATGAAGACTCAAGTTTGCTAATCTAAGTATAGGAATTCACACAAATCACTGATACTCATAATGACTTACATGGATAATGAAAATAGTGAAAATGAAAAAGATATGAGTAAGCCAAATTCGAAATGGCGGAGGTTTATAATTTTCTCCCATCACCTAAATGTGACTACATTTTAACTTACGCTGAGAACACATGCTTTCTATATTGTCATTTTGTTCGATGAATCTCATGTGTCATATCTGCTTTTACTCAATTTTCGTATCATAACAAACTGAAACGTAATCAACGCACCACGAATGTTAAAATATAATGTATCTGTGAGCATCACGAGATTGTTTTATCGTATTCCTAACTGGAATCCTAAATGCAGACTTAATACAACTACAAATCTACCGCAAAATGCAGATGAATCTATCCTCGTTTTATTACACAAAAATAAGTAGTTTTATATGTATCTGAAATTAAAATAACAAGGACACAAATCTTCATATAGTAGAAATGGAGCTAATTTGTAATCTGAGGTCACCTAAGTTTGTGAGTGGCACAATAAATTCCACACATTGCAGCTAATAAACACTTTTAAATAGACAACAGCACAGATCATCAGTTTGAGATAAAAACAAATAACAGTTAAGATACAGCCCGAACTCCCAAGTTTGGGGAATTCTGAGGAAATTCCCAAAGTCAAATGACCCTGACCAAGGTCAAAGGGGAACTTTGGGGAAATATTGTGGAATTTCCCCAAAATTCACTACAGCGGCTTCCCTAAAATGGGTCAAATTTCACCCAAATTTGGGAGCTCGAGAGACGCCTAGAAAACAACTATTACATCTATTCAAGTGTACCAATTCGCTACAGCCATTTGACTAAACAAGTGATGTTTGTTAAATGGTTTTTGTTGCTTTTATAGATGCTAGCGTTACTTAGAATGAAGAATATAAGAATACGATTAGTCCATGAATGATCACAACACGCTATTTTAGGTGTTAAGTTACTCATAATGACACCTCAAATATAATAATGAGCAAGTACAATGTCGATATAGATCTTGAATTTCATATTTACCTACAAATACAACCATAACGACAAAAAGTGAAGATAATGTAAGAGAATCAATTTTCGCTCGTCGGCAACAGTAAAAATGGCCAATCAGCCTATGATAATATGGATTTCTAACAGTTTTTCTTCAATACAAGCATCGAAGTACAACCAAAAGCACAGATAGCTAGTAAAAATTTAAATTCTGAGTATTTTATCAGTCAGTCAGAAACAACGTAGAACTTCGTACATGCATACATCAGTTCAAGTTGCCATACCACATTAGCAAAGAGACACAATTGTCGATTCAAATCCTATAGTGGTAGAGGTAGTGAAAGTATAAGCAGTAATCGGAAAATTAAGGTTTGAAGATGTTATTCAAGGAGTATAATCCAGTGAAACAAATTTGGGAAGAGGAAAAAAGGACATGAAGAGTTCAGATTAGAATTTGGGAAAGCACAAAGAGTGGATGCACCCGCACCTAAGTATTTTATATTGTAATATTGATCTGTCTAGGTAAGATACTGAGCAAAGAAGACATTTTCAGTCAACTAAACTGCGTGAAACTTGAGAAACTCATTGAATATTCTTGATTACATCAGGTTATAAACACTAAACGTATGACAAATAACAAAGGACTTAGGTAATGCTATAGTGAGGGAGTAGTGTTTATTTCCTGAATTGATGTAACATATAAACAAGTGAGAACCTACTTAAACCGTACTAAGAAAGTAATAACCAAAAAGTGTAAATATTAAAAGACAGAACAAGTAAGAAGCAAGGCAATATTCAAACAAAATTGAATCCTACTATAAGAACAATAAGGATGAGGGCGATGCTAGGAAGTCGCTTAGCCAACTATGATGATAAAGACATGAAGAAAAAACCGAAAAAAAGGCAATACGTTTTTCAAACAAATAATAACGCTCTCAAGTCCACAAGTATTGGTACTTACTTCACGAAACTTGACTAGAAACGCTCTAAGTGGTTCAATGTAATTATCGAAGCCAAGTGTATTCATAGCACACAGGATGTCTTCACCGTTAATAGTTTTACGCTTTTCAGTTTGACACTTATCAGCAGCTCTATTTTCATATAAAAGTAATATAAGGAAACTAACTCGCTTGTGATGAAACTAATAAACTCTGATACACATTCTTGCACACATTCTTTAGCATCTTTAGCAATCTGAAAAACATAAAACGGATTTACTGACACTATTTAATAGAATACTTTTCCATTCCCAGGTACTGCTCTTTTCATTATTTTAGCAACATTAGCTATTGGCAGAAAACGATCCTTCCAAAATATTAAATTTTAGCGTTACAACTAACTTGCTCACGAAGTGGTGATCTTTGTTCGATATCACCCGCTTGATAGTCTGCATCATGATCTTGCAAAGAACCATCTAGGCCCTCATAATACGAAGGTTCTTGATAACTAGATTCTTCACCCTGACTGTCTGTGCTGTGCTCCATAATACTAAAACGGTTAAATGAGAGATAGTAAGTTTGATGAACTCGGTTAAGAAAACAAAGTCGGTAGTGTCTTCGCTAAAGACTAACAACTACATACCAAGTACGGAAGTGAATCTGTTCATGTAGCTGTATTTTTGTTTGGACAAGTTATGAACAATTCATTACCTCTATATTGCTAGCTGAAGTGAAAATAATATAAAAAAGAAAACAATCATATTGAAATTTTTCTAAATAAGGTCAGTGACTGTAAATGCTACCTTAGCGAGTTGTTTGCCCTTCATGATGACCTAATCGAGTTAAACTAACTGAAACATTCGTTTCCTCAAGTTCGAAAATGCCAAGCTGTTTGTTTGGAGAGCGGCAGGTCGGAGAGCGAAGTAGTACTGGTATTGGAGTGTGACGACAATAAGGTGTCTTCCCCCAGACAATCGGGATCTTCAGTGACCCTGCCTTTACAAAAAGAACGAGGGATCAGGTAAAATCGACCTTAAAAGTACCAAGCCTCACCGTGAGAAACAGATTTTCACTGAGGCAGCCGTCTTGTGGGCTCTGCGATCATGCTTTGGGGTCGTCACAACCCATAGACCAGTTTACCTGTCGGGTCCCTAACGAAGAATGGTGTGGGGAACTGAAAAGTGACGACCGTACCCATACCTCTATTAAAACAATCTAGTTTTGTTCACAATCGAATTTTCCCACTCCCTTCGATTTCACAATAAATTGTACGTGCTACCAATGGCAACGGTCCGAGTTTACGAAATCATGTGTCACATTTCATCCAACTGCTGTACAGTTCAACATTCGAACCCTGTCGAGTCTTAGCATATCCACCTACGATGACGCTTGGCTAGTACGGAGAGCCAACATGAATTACTCTTCGTGTTTATGGGGATCCACAGCAAACCGACAAAAACCATTACTTACCCCTAAATAATATGACACCGTACGCATTTTAATAACGCCCATCTTACAGAATATTTAGTAAACCAAAGTAAAATTAAGTTGCACAGATAACCGATAATTACCGACAACCTATTGTAGCAAGTCACTGGAATGTTATGTAGAAGTGTATCAAGAATTTGGTTACTTCATTTAAGAGGAAAGAGTAAGAACCATAAACCTCGTCAGTTTCAAAAAGTATAAATAGGAAGCCAGATGAAACATGTTAATCCTTGCAATCTATAACACTGTGAAGACAAAGTCTGGCTTTAGACGCCAAAACTGGAGTTGCTGATGTGTTGTGGAAGATAACTTCAGCACTTTTCGACGCCTCAAACGTTAACGATTTGTCTTAGATCCTAGAACTCTTTGAAACTAAACTGTCAGATGATTGTTAGAGGTAAAAAGCATAAATTACAGTGATACGAAGAAGTACGGTTAATAAGAATAAACATCTGAAAGCATTTTAATAACAGACTGTATACACACTATATATCTTTGATGGGAATGGTCTACGTATGAAGTTACTTAACTTATATAAATTCCATGAGTTCTAGGAAAGATTCATTTACTCATACTTCCAAGTCTGCGAACGAAACAATATTCCGAAAATGAGTCACGCTTACAATGAAAAGAAGTTCTGAACCGATCGGTTCAGGAGAGCTTTCAATATTTATTGTTTCCTACGCTTAACTAATTTAGACCCTTTGAGTAGAGGATACCAAGTAATTTAAGTGCATTATATTTTCAGTGAATTTGAACTATCACTAATTGAATCGAAGAAAATTTCTGCCTAAAGAGCATTCGTTTCTAGAGCCAACTGAGTGAAGTAGTTTCCGAATAGCTAACCGTCCAAAGCAACATGTCTTAAACAAAGTAGCATTTAGCACTATCGTGTCAATACCAATATACATATATATAGTGAAGAGATATATTACGAAACCAATCAAGAGTGTGAAGACCAAACGACAAAGGAACTCCCACTTGAAGGTCAAAGTCAGGTTCTTAATAAACATACACAATTTCAAAATGATAAGTACAAACAATCGATCTGAGAAACTGCTTCAACTATTTCAATTTGGATTTAAAGTCTTCTCAAACCCTTTATTTTGGGGAAATTTCGGGAGACTTTGGGTAAACAATCGGGTTCTAGCGGTAAATAAACCCCCAAAATAAGTAGCTCTGTACGTCTTTGACATTGAATGCCGACCATATTACTTTTGACGGACTCACCTAGCTGAGAGCGCTCGGTCATGCACCTGCAGCAGATCACGTGTGGGAACCCTGTGCTCAGCATCCACTGTAATTGCCAGCCAGTCTAGATCATTCGATACTCTATATATTGGTCCCCTATCAAATACATCTACGTAGCCTTGTAAAATACCTGTGGCAACTTCAGAGTTTTCCTCAATGTCCAATGGTCTCCTCCAAGTTTGAGGGATCCCCACAAATCTAGGGAAATTTTAGTTGAATGACACAAAAGCAGATAAAATTTTCCCAAAACACGGAGCTTGAGTCACCATAGGTTGTTGAGTGAAAAACAGATATGAATGAATGGATGAACGAATTCGAAAAACAAATGATTCTCATGTATGTAAATGACCTTCCTCGTCTCCTATCATCATCGGTCTTGCCATTTGCTGACGATGTAAAGGTATGGAGAGCAGTAAGTAGTAGAAACGATAGCTTAGAACTTCAAAATGACTGAATGAATGGTCTCAGACTTGGCAATCACCGATATGCATTTTCAAGTGTATTATGATACATGTTGGTCATCAAAATACAGATGCATACATGATGAGTAACATTGAGCTACCTGTTTTCCAAACATACACTGACTGGGGAGTCATCGTTAGCCAAGACTTAAATACCACTGCACGCTGCCGTGCAATAGCCACCAAACGTTTTAGATTTTTACGGTCAATACGCAGAGCCTCTAGTCACGTCGACGCTAAATTTTTATGTAAAGTATTCAGATGTCCTAAACTTGAGTACTGCATACGAGCAGTTGACCTCCGCTTAAAAAATGACGATAAGCTTTTGGAAAAGGTTCAGTTAACGGCAACCAAGCTGATTCCCGGGATTGCGAAGATCTCATATGAGGCTCGATTAACCATCTTAACCTATTCCCGTCGTCATGTTAAAGAACTAGAGATGACATTATTGCAGGTTTAAAATTAGTCAGTGATAAATTTGCACCTGATATGCCCTCATTTTTCTTGTCTTCCAAAACCAAGAATTGCAGAAGACATTCCAACAAAGTTCACAAGCCCAGAACAAATTATTTTTTGGCTGACTATAGACTTTCCTATCGATTCATCAGCCAGTGGAATTCATTACCTCAACACGTGATCATATCTCAATCTGTTGGCTTTTCCAAAAGAATTTTGGATCAACTAAAAGACCATTATTGCCAGGACTAACACAGGCCAACAGGCCTCCTATCGTTTTCAAACTAGGACTGCAAGTTTTTGACACTGATGCCGACCTCACTAGTTGTATTGGACACACCCTAGTCGAACGCGATCAATCAAGCGTCCACACCTGATCACTGGGCACTCCGTGCTACGCATCCTTCGCAATAATCAATCAGCTTAAATCATAGAATTGTTCATTTGCGGATCATCCTATAAGTACGTCCTTGAACCCTCTAATTCTTGACTTCTGGCCTGACTGACCCTGTGGTACTTGATTATAATGTCGTCGCGAACAATAGCGTTTTCGACCCCTAAATGTATGTGGCTTCTTTAGTGGTGAGCCCATATTGATCTGTTAAACCAAATGAAATAATACTAGTCTGTTCTTTTTCGTAACATTATATGTATATACTTTTACATACTCTGATATTGTCAGTGCTCTCAAATTCTTTCTGCATATTTATAAGTTTTATCGTTATTGCATATGAACTCACACCTTAACTGTCAAAAATCAGGACTCTCACTCCCACACCTTGTAAATCATCTCATATTGGCTTTATAAAGTTTGGTTCTGCTGTACAGATTCTGAATTCTTTGAACATGGCGTGTCAGATGCACATGTTCATTTTATCGCTATAGGGAAGTCATGACCACTCACGGTCGTCAGGTAGGTAATACCCAATTTATTTACTAGTGGTATTACTGAATCTCATGACACTCATAAAGTGCCCGCCCTTGAACGTAGAGGCCCAGGTACTCGACAAAGTGATGGGCTCATCATCCCGTATTAGTGAATTACAACACAGTTTGGGAACAGTGTTGGGCCTGTGAAATTTTACTGAGCCTTAGCCAAATCATTCGGCAGTTGAGTCACTTAATGTCGAACAAATCATCGATCCTTTTCAGGGTCAAGGACAACCCACGCGCATCAGTTGAACGTTTGCCATCGACTGACGATGCGGTGGTGGTCTCTCTATCTTCTCTGTACTCATTCTTACTAACGCATTTTCACAATAACGTATTTTGTGTTATACGGGCTTCAAAGCAGCCATGGTACTTTTATACATCGAAGGGATAATCCACACTAGATGCTGACAGCGAGGTGTGATTTCGAAGTTAGCTGGTTCGTCATACTATTCCCGTCTGAATCGTGTAGACCTCCAATCATTACAGATCCATCATCTTTGTGATCTAGAACGGCGATATCGACATTGGACAAGGAACCTTGGCCAAAGGCTTTTAAGACAACATTTCTATCTTCCCTGCTTCCCTGCTCGAAGCAAGCTGTCATCGTTCCAGTTCAAAATAATGCTGTAAATGGCCCAGCTGTTTTTGTCGATCATATTCTACAGATCACCAGAAACATCGTCATCGAGACTTGGTTTGTCAAAGAGAAGTCTCAGTCGGCATAGAAATAAATCATATATAACCGCACTAATATAAACGTCTTATCGCACACCAATAAATGATGCCCAACTCCTCCAAGTAGTTCATTACACATAAGATCTGTTTCTAGACCACAAGAAACAGATGAATGTTATTCGCGCTGGCACCTGTGATGATTAGGAGAATTTGAATTATAGTACGAACTAAAATTCCAGAAATAACGCAATTGGATCAAGAAGTACTAGATAAGCACGAACGAATGTACTGTTATAGATCACCAACGTAGATGATCCATGTCGAATGATCGGAGGCCTATTGGAGTTTAAAGTGAATGGTGTGACGAACTAGATATCGTCGAAGTCACACCTCGCGGTCAGCACCTTACCCTATTGACGTATCAAGTTACATAGATGCTTTGAAGACTGTACAACACAAAGAACATCATTACAGAAATATATTAGTTAAAGCAAATACAAGCGAAGATAAGGCCACTGCCACGCGGGCTATTCCATGACGTACGATTAACTGATGCGTGTTGGTTGTCCTTGACCTTGACGAGGGTCGATGGCTTGTTGGATATTCGATGACCTAACTGCCATTATCGGTCACTAACACCATGGAATCCTCTTCTCGACTAAACACCTCTTTTATGCTTGGATTGTGAAATCAGAGTTTGGTGAACCTGTGAAAAAAAATTCAGGCCACTTTGAAAAAGAATCACTGACTACAATTGCATAGTATTTGCCAAGAAACGGACCACAATGAATTCTCTGCCAGGCCTCAGACGATACTGGCCATGGAGTCCACATCGAAGTCTGATTTTTTAACTGATGACATTTCGCACAATTGTTTGCTGTACGAAATATATCTGCATTTATCTCTGGCCACCAACATGTGAGCCTTGCCAAGGACTTCATTTTCTCAACACCTAAATGTTCACTATACAGATCTTCAATGACAGATTTACGCAATGGAGGAGGAATTACAACACGATCATTTAAACACAGAATACCATCAGGAGTAGTGGATAGCTCATCCTGCTTTGGAAAATAGATAGGAAATCTACATTTCAGATTAGCATTCCAGCCTTTCAGTATAGCACTGAGTATACATCCAAAGTATCTACGAGCTTCTTTAATGAGATCTGGAGGTCTTACTGGTAAAGGTTGCACTAACAAACAGTCTGAAGTATCAACAGGTATATCTTGTAATGATTGTCGAGAAATGTAGTCAACGTGTTGAATTTGTCTGGCACTTCTGTGCATTCAATGCAATACTTCATCGTTGAACCATAGCAGCTGAGGAACGTGTTAAGGATTTTTCAGGATGACAAATTAACTTTAAAGCTTCATGATCAGTAACAATAGTGAATTTCTTTCCGAATAAATATTTACGACGTCTTTTAACAGCCCAAAACACAGCTAATGCTTCTCGCTGAGTCTGTGAATAACCATGTTCAGTAACAGTAAGTTTGCGTGAAACACAAATAACTGGTTTACCTTCCTGCTCCAAAACTGCACCAATACCAACTGGTGATGTATCAGTAATAAGCACAGAATGTACACTGGAGGAGTAGGTTCCAAGAGCAGCATCACTTTGAAGAAACTTTAGTAGACTTCGTAAGCGCGACTCTTGTTCCTCACTCAATTTGAATGAATTCGATGTCAAAGAATAAAATAAACAATTTGCACGACAAGAAAAATTAGAAATAAAACGGGAATAGTATTGAGGAGCACTCACTAGTGAACGTAGTTCCGTAAGACTTTTTGGAGACGGTTCATTTGTCAGGGGAGCTAGTCGTTTCATATTTGATCCAAAACCATTACCATCAATTAGGTATCCAAGACAATCAAAACTAGATACACAAAATGAACAATTACTTGAATTCATTGTAATATACTTCTCAATTAAACGGCGCATTAAATCAATAAGCCTTTGGTCATGAACTACTGAGATGATCAGGAGTATTTGAATCACAGTACAAATGAAGAATCCCAGAAATAACGCGATTGGATCAAGAAGTATTAGATAAGCACGAACGAATGTACTGTATTTGGAATTCGAAATCAAGTGTTCAACAAGTATAATGGAATCATTAGTTCATTCAAACACCACATTTCCCCGGCATTCTCTATTCAACTATGTCCTACAAGCCTTTCCAGTTTTTTCTAGTTGCTATTCATCCTTTCGATGTATTCTTACGATATCTTTTTTCTGTTTACCAATAGTATTTCAAGTTAGCGCTTGTCTCATGATGCAGTTTGATGATTTCGTCAATTTATGTCCTATGTACTTCCAAAACGTTTTCATATTCCCTCGTCAATCGGCATCGGGTTTGCTCTGTCACACAGTAGTATCATGAAAGCGGACATTGAGTATCTTGCTTAGGCAACTGTTTATAAAGAATTTTACCTTTTTGATGTTGATTATGGTAGTTCTCCAAGTTTCAGCTTCATACAGCAAGACTGTCTTGATGTAAGTATTGAAGATCCTGACTTGGATGTTCGTTGACAGTTGTTTTGAGTCCTATATGTTTTCCGATCGTAGGAATGCGACTTTGACTTTGCCAATCCTCAACTTTACGTCTGCATCTGATCCTCCTTGTTCATCGATGACGCTGTTCAGGTTTGTGAAGGACTTCACATCTTCCAGAGTTTCTCCATCAAGTGCGACTGCGTTGGTGTTCTCCGTGTTGTATTTGGAGATCTTGGTTTTTCCCTTGTGTACGTTGAGGCCTACCGATGAAGAGCTTTCCTCTACAGTGGTTGTCTTGATGTTAAAAATTAGTTCACTATTTTTCTTATTTTAGTAATTTTACGTTGACTCTGTGTATTGTAGTCCACTCATTTTGTTATCTGTCTAAGTTGACATGTGTTTAATGTCGACTTTGTTAGGAGATGGTTGTCACATGTACTACGAAGTTACCGTTTACTGAAATTATCACGGGTGGTTTAAAGATTATTTAAAACGAAGCACGTCTTGTTCTATTTAGAACTCGTCAGCTGGACGTACCTGAATCCCATGATTGACGTTAACTATAATGGGTTTGAGTTTTGGAGTGAATATCAACTCTGGGATGCAGGCATATCCGGCTGACGAGTCTCAAATAGAACAAAACGCACATCGTGTATACTGCTGCTAGACCTCATCCACTTCTGCCTACAGAGAACAACTTTCGTTGTTTGAAAAATTTCTGTTTCACAATATCTGCTTTGTGAGTTTGAATAAAGCCTTCACAAAAAGCTTGCAAAAATATTGTAAACCCATTCTGTTTTAGAACTTTTGATCACTTGCTAACAATCTAATTCATTTGCATATAAACTTACAGCATTGTAGCGGTAAATAAATCCCCAAACTAAATAGCTCTGTAAGTTTTTGACATTGGATGCTGACCATATGTTTTAGTGGACTCATCTAGCTGAAGGTGCTCGGTCATGCATCCGCACCAGATCACGTGTGATAACGCTGTGCTCAACATCTATCGCAATCGCTAGCCAGATTAGATCAGAGAATTCCGATATATTGGTTATCGCCAAATACACTCTTGCGATCTCCTCGACTCTGTCTTTTGATTTCTCTCGGTGGGTACAAATTATATTAGAAGGTGTTGCTGGTAAACGCGTTGTCAAACACTGAATACCTGTATCATCATTAGCATAATATCATAGAAACGAATACACATCTCAACCTCTTCGTTTGATAATTTAATGTTGACCAACAAATGATGATCCTATATTCATTGCTTTTGGTGGTCTTATTTTGGTTCACATTTAAAATGATAATAAACTTTTTCTTAGTAGCTCTGCTTTTTTATGAATTTATGTGGATTTATCATCATTGGGTGAAATACATCAGAGGTTTTAGTTTATTTTTACGACTACTTGTTTAGTGTGAATATCCTAATTCGCCTAACTTTTGTTTAGGCTCCATTCGTCTATCTACTTTCCTGGCCTTGTGTACTAAGATTTTTTTGGCAGGATTTGAAATCGTTTGATGCATTATACTGCAATCTTTCTTCGTTTTCAAATTTCATTTTAAAATTTCTGCAGTAATCTCTTAGATACTGTCTGAAATGTAATGTGAACTGATACTTTTTTAGGCTTGATTCATTTAACTAGAAATTGAAAAATGACTTTTGTCAATTCTACCATTTAAGTTTCTTTTAACTCCTATACTTTTTAACTATCACACTATAGAATTCGAAGGGCAGAATGATGTGTCAAAAGTAAGTGAAACTAATTTTCGTCAGGTCATTAGTCATTATGAAAAATATCTAATCTGTAATGCTTTCTGATCATATGTATGAAATGCGACCTACGTTAAACCATATTCTTTATTTATTTCTATGCATCAATATAAACAAAAACAGTTAATATACTGGGAATTCAGAACAAACATCAAACAAAGAATTTAGCAAATTAGTCTTTACAGAAAAGAATGCTAGTAATTATTATACAATAATATTGATAAATGTACACAGGAACAACTGTTTTTTGCTTCGTTTACCATGTAGCTAATGGAAGTAAAAATACTGCTAACACTTTTAATGTCTTCGTTGATGTTCATATTAAAGATGAATCAACACAATAATTTTTTGGTTC
Organism: Schistosoma margrebowiei; assembly: GCA_944470205.2. Lineage (NCBI taxonomy): Eukaryota > Metazoa > Platyhelminthes > Trematoda > Strigeidida > Schistosomatidae > Schistosoma > Schistosoma margrebowiei. The sequence goes on along the minus strand of OX104028.1, from coordinate 71,674,784 downwards.
TGTAAAATAAATTCGAGTTGTGTACAATCTAATTTGGAAAAAATTGTTTTGTTTTTAAACAAATTATTTGTTACTTATGTTTAAGATCAATCATATGGAAAACAAATCATAATAGATGAAATGAATATTTGTTACAGATTATTCATACTTATGTTCTGTCATAAAAGCTGAAATAATAGTCGAAATAAAGTATTATACACCACGATAAATCAATTGATTGAAAATAATGATCTCTCAACAATTTTTGTTAAGATTCTTTACAAAATATAGTGAGATGTAACATATCTCAAAGTTGTTTTGTCTTTAATATTTTTGTAGCGGAACATCTTTTAAAATTATTCATTTAACGAAAGTAACCAATTGTGTAATTAAAGAAGGATTAAAGACAATCTAGTGACTGACATTAAAACGACTGTGATTGTCTTCTATAAATGTCAAACAATTAGTAATTGATTTAAGTGTTGTTAAAATATAAACTCAATATATCTAGGTGTTCACTTTTATATTGTCCAAAAATATAATGATATACAATCTTATGAAACAAATTATTTATGACTATAATCACGATCGAACATGAATCCAAACTAAAAATGTCGGGATTACTAGAGCTCATTGTTATTAAGGCGATAATTACTGAGTAAATTATTAATTTTAATATTTTTCTTAAAATGTTTTGGAGAACACATAAGGAAATGGTGTAAAAAAACTGTCTATCTATTCGTGAATTATTCATTGTTCATTAACTGCAATTGTCAGAAACTGTACGAACTGAAGTGAATTCATACTTAAAGATATTAGGTAACAATCTATAACCGATCGCAGTAAAACATAAATTCAGTGAATACCTCAACCTAAGATTGTAGTAAAGTATTCATTTGTAATGGTTAATAAACTATATTAGTTTTCGACTGTTAACACTTCACTACACATAAGTAATAAATACTTTAAATGACATAAATATTAAAATATGATTAACACTTAAGAGCTACACTACTATTTTTTAGCATTAAATTGATTTACTGTTTGCTACTGCTTAATTTCTTATTTTATTGCTAATCATTCTAAAAAAATTATTTATCATTAAACCTGGATGTGCTTTGTTATAATTACCTGTATTTTTGTTGTGACTGAGCTTGATATGAGATTTTCTGCAGAGTTTATGTGTAGCCTTCTTCAAACATATATTCATTTTGTAGTATAAATTGAGTTTTGACATTTCTAGATAATTATGGCGGTTAATAAATAATAAGATTAGTAGCTTCAGCAAACAGTGATTTAAATGTTAAGTGGTTATATGACATATTTTGTTACGGATAAAGGAAATCTTAAGAATATACCGTGTCATACATGGCCGTTAGCACACAAGTTTGATGTAAAGAAGGCTAGAGTCATCCATATCCATTTATTGCATTAGATTATTCAGCTAATAACTGTACTCAAGAAAAGTTACGGCATCTATGTTGTAATCTACTATGTATGATATAGTCTAGATCAAACAGAGCTACAGTGATAAATTCATTCTTCACTCGATTTTCACACTGTTAATATTTCATGTGTTTCATTTTCTGGTCACAACTGTATTACTTAAAATATTCCCCTACTTATGGTTTTAAACCAATAGTTGTTATGTTATTTACATTTCTTTCTTCTTATTGTGCTTATATGAATCTTCTTTCTATAAACTGATAAATATTTGTTCTAGACTCTTTCTTGGTTGTTTCTGTGTGTGAAGATGATCAAACGTGTTACAGCTAAAGCTGGCTTTTATCTATACTTTCTATATAATATATTCTAATTTTTTTTTTACAGCATATGAAACTGTGATCACAGAGACGTTTATACATCCACATAGTCAAGTGAACACAAATATAAATATCTTTTCGTCTTTATAAGCATAATAATTCTTCAAATATACGATACCATTTCTAATGTTTTTATTGCTTCTATGAATAAAATTGAGAATTGTTCCTTGAACTACGCTTCAGACGATTTATATAGATGACCTTGTTACTGGACAAAAGTCGGCAAAATTAAGGGCCGTCAGCTCTCTATTTATGTTCATTCTTATCCTAATTGAGGTGAAAACACTAGTCAAATCAAACTCGAAAAAAGTTGCTCACATAGGGAAATATAATACTTTAGGCCAAAGTATATATTTATTTGCATGAAAATAGAATTTTTAGTTTAATAGATATCACTATGCACTAAGGATACGACAAACAAGAATGAAAAAAACTTATTACCTATATATTTATTCATTAAAATCATGAGTAGAAATGGTCAACAGAATACAGCAAAATTATAATTATCAACATTTACATAAGTATCTGAACTAAATTTTCTGTGAATAATGTTTTTTTTTGATCTGAATCTGTGATAGACAATCATTTTGACATGAACATATCGTGGTCAAGAATACAAATAATAGTTAGTAAAATGAAAATAAACAAAATGAATATTATTCATATTATAGTTAAGTGTGATAGAAGGTTAAGTGAAGTGAGAGAATAATGGAACCATAAAAATAAACACTGCTATAGTAAAAACATTTACATATAGTGCCTACATACTATATTAATGTAACTTATAAATGTTAAATGCTTTGATTTGAGAATCTGAAGGCATAACTCAATAATTCAATATGATAAAATTTATCTAATATTTTCTGACAGTTTCAAATAAGTTGAGTTTTGAAACTGTCAAACATAAATATTGTGTGGGACCTATCTGTCAGTCCAGACTATTAAATAACTTATTAGTTTAAATAAATAGTTTAGTAAATAAACATTTCTACCATGTATTGCAACAAGAAAATAGAGATGAATGAAGCTTAAGATGAAATTTAGAATTATAAATAACCCTGGATTATCAAAATTAACAAAAAGAGCATATTTGATTTGAAATGCACACAATCAGTTAATGAGTAATAGCGTAGTAAAATTAATAGCATTGCTCAAGGCACTAAAATTGGGAAATATGAGATGACTGTGATAGTTCAAGTGAGATAAGCAAAAACTGAATACTTCATAGGCATCAATGATTTCTTCTTCAATTGTTAGCTTTTTAAACGTGAATAAATGTTATTTAGATAGTAGGATTTAATGGACCTTTAATGACGAAATCACAAAAACAGTATCGGCACATTATTTTCATCATGTATTTATTTATCACTTAAGAATTGACATTATTTGTAGTGTTAAGAACAAACTGTCGACGAAAAGGAAGTGGAGCTGAAGGTCTGTTTATATTTGTTCGAGATTTAGGGGGTTTCAAAAAATTTGACATATTATGACCGCAGTCAACTGAAAGTTTCGTAAAGTAACTTGGTTTTCCATTTTGTTCTTGCTCATCATCTGAAGCTGGTTCTTTTAGAGGAGCTGAAGATAATAGTAAAGGTTCTGGTCCTGATCCAGTGTGAGCCACTAAAACATCATTTGAAAAGTGTACACTACGACATTTTGGAGTATCAAGGTCACTTGAGCTCCCTATACTAAATCGCGAAGTGTTTTTTGGTTTACGGGATAAAGAAAGTCTTTGATTTGGCTGAAAAAAAATCAAAAGTGGAAGAAGAGATATTTAAGGTTTGACAAGTTAAGAAAGCACAATTAATTTTTATCTCTCTTGGTGATGATTTAATAATTTAGTTAATTAACCACTAAACGCTTTAAACTGAGATCAAAAGCTATGTCTGAATACACCGATTTTCTTATGCTTTATTTTTTTGGAATAATAGTTAGATTTCAAAGAAATTTAACTGAGGAGAGCATTACACTAATTATTCAGTAGCTTAATACATTAACACAACAGATATTAAGAATAAATTACGATAACCAGTAAAAGTAACTAATTCACGAGGTTATGTAAATACTCCTTTTGAACGACTTTTTCGTTTTATTTGAATTTATATGAATAGCTTTTCCGTTGCTGATTAGCTTCAATAGTTTCTGTCCTTTTTCACAATGGGAAAAGAGAATTTAGTTTTTTTTCTGAGGGCAAAATAGAATTCAGCTTGTGTATTAGCAGAATGGTGATTTTCTAGTTGGCAGGAAGACGCTGAAAAATCATTGGCTATTGAAATCCGGAGATCAGATGATCGAGACTTAAACCCAATGTTTGTCTAAACGTCCTTGTTACCTAGGTTTTTTAATTGATTATTTTAATTTCACACCGACATTCTTTAATTTGTCTTAGTTATTAGTGAACTCAAACTTATAGGACAGATAAGTATAGTAGTAATTTAAAAGAATAAAAAAAAGTATCTTGCATATAACCTTAGATGATCAAATAACTTCAATATTCTAATAAACTGTTCACTTATAAATATAAGTGTAAATTGATGAATCATCTTACGCGGTCATTGAATTGATTTAAATTTCGTTGTGTTGTTTGATAATTATCAGATTCTGAAGGATTAATACGCAGTGAATGACGACGCCATAGCTTTCTGTCACATTCTAAATTAGGCTGTATTTTGCTTTCACTAGGTTTTATGATAAATAAAATACAAATAAAAATGAGGAGAGAAACTAAACTTATCTCTTTTAATATAACAACAATAATGTATGACTACAGTACCATTGAAGATATTTACGAATCTAGATTATATTTGAACGTATTTTTTAAAAAAAGGACATCAAAAGTTGTAAATGGTGTAAATTTTTTTAAATCAGATATCAAACAAAAATACTTGTATGCTGAAGTGATGATTGTCTTAATAATTTGGCATGGGAATCTTTTAAGTAGACCAATAAATACATCTGATTTAATTGATGTATATTCACAAAGACACTTTGTAGTATAGTTTTCAAATTGTTTTTCTGTAGGAAGATGCATGTGGTAACTTTAAAGATGGAATTACTGATAGTATGAATTTTACAAACTGTGTAGAAATCTTAAGATATGCATAATGATTGGTGCAAGCTAGTTTTGTAAACCAGCACTTTATATATAAAACTTTGATTCAGGTGGGTATATTTCACACTAAAGTTATTCGGCTATGGTTACATTTACTGATCCTTGAGTAGACATCCAATGTATAGAAGGCAAATCAACAGATAACCCTAAACTTGGATTTCAGTATTCTGAAATCCAATATTTCGTCATGCCACTGATAAGTGGAAATAAAAGGATAATCATCAACTTGTTGAAACAGTTTAAAATCAAAAGGAGTTAGTTCAGTCCCAAAACACACGTAGTAATTGTTCCTACCACATAAATCCTTAGAACATCGATAACAATAAAATTATTCTGAAAAATGAGATAGTATCACTATTACGAGAATATATCAGTTAATATTTTCATCACTGGAAAAAACTTGATTTTTTTCAGTCATATGCAATACTGATTTGCTACTGGATTCATCATAGCTATTTCTCATTGCATATGGTTGTTATTACCTGCTAGATACGAAGCTTGTTAGACTGAACATTGTGTAAATTTAGTTGTTTGTTGAATGTCACAGTAAAAACAGCCAGATAAATGCATAAGTTCCCATCACAACATTGTAATACTCAGAGAATCTTACAGAAACACTACAGAAGAAATGATTATAGTGTTATTAAGTGACTAATATAGCTAACCAAAATACTTAATTAATTATACTCATTTGTTTATACCAATGAGGCAATAAAACGACATAATACCTTGGTTTTGTTTTTTCAATGTGTACATTAATATGTTCCATACAACTAATTTCGTTTGCTTTAGGTAAAATGCTTTCTGACTCGGTTGGTCTTACAATACTTTGCAAAGACAGAGTCCAAGTTTGAAGGTTTGGTTCGTTAACTGGCGATGGATTTTCTGGTTCACATGAAATTTCTAAATCCTAAAAACAATAAATAATAATAAAACTATGTGGCAAATAAAAGACAATTCACTTTACAACGAAATTATTTAAAGGACCTTTAAACTGGAATTCAAGCTCATCTGGCATGGTATTATATGAAACAGAAAGTATGAAAGCAGAATTATTATTTTTTTATGTATTCTTCTTCTTATTCATCTTGTGGTGTGTGCTACTTATATCGACATAAGTAGAATATGACGTTAGTCGTGAACAGAATGTCTGGCAGCAGAGAGACAAGAGGATCGAACAGTAAAGAATGGAAACAGAATGAAAATAGTATGAAAATGCAAGAACAATGAAGTTTGAGTTATTTTGAGACAATTGATGGACATTTTGCAAATTAAACATTTACTATATGATTGTTAGATTTTATTAACAAGTCCTGTAATTATGTGTCAAATACATTCGATTGTCTCTCACTCGTATTCTGTTCACCACAATCTATCCAAGATCTAGATATACATAGGAGACAAAATACAGAGCAGATAAAACATCTTTTATACAAAAAAATATGTTAGCGACGAATAATTTAATGTATATATTTTTCAGAATTAATATTAGTGTATGATCTCAAATTGTGACTAACTACATTAAACGTTATATCACGTGTAACTTGCAATAAATGGATTACGATAGTATAATGAATTGGAAATTTTAACAAAGTTAAATCAACACGCTATACGGATATTCAAGGAATCAATAATAATAATAAAATGAATCCAATTTTTAAATTAACGTAATAAGATCTGGGTTTTTTTTCCCCAACATTTCTCATAACCTTTTCATTTGTAAAGGCATGTATGTATAACTATTAGGTATGTAGTCGAGTTTAAAACAAAATTAAACATTCTTATAGTTGTAAGTAAATGTTATAAAATTAGTTAAACTTAAAACTGTGCAGTATTGTACGATATTTTTTGATTCTACAAAATTGTTTCATTCATTTCTGGATACATATTTTAATCATGTGAAAAAAAATTGTATATTTAATGAAATGCATATTTATTATTTACTGAATTTCTTTTAACCAGATGATTTCATTCAATTGGTTTATGACAAACAATACTTGTATATTGTTCAAATAATATAAAACAACAAATGTTACGTAATTTCAACAGTTATTTTGGCATTTTGACAATTCGCTTATCATTTTTAAAAAAATGGTAAGAAATCAAAGTCGATTATGTTCATGTTTGTGCATACAATGTTGTTAGAATTCAGCAAGAGTATTGTTTGATATTCTAAAGCTAGTTGAGTTGATTATGATACTTGAAATGAAAAAAATTATTTATAAATATTCTATTAGAGTGTTACTGCCATGTTCATTTTTACTGAATCCGATATTTGTCAATGAGTAATTTTGATAATCGTTACTACCATAAAAACACAGAGATTTATGAAATTATTGCCTTTTTACATGTGATAAACATGTAACGGACCCCTTTTAACAATATACACTATATTCCGATTGGTTTATAGTATACTTTTTGTGCGAAAAACTATCATGTGTTAAAAAGAAATGTAAGTATTCATTCAAGATACAGCAATCAATAAACCATCCCATATGTAGTTGTTTAGTTGTAAAGATAATAATTCAAATATAATTTCCCATAATATAATTCACCATGGAAAACCTGGAAACGTGTTTGTGGTGAGATAGTAACTCACTGAAGACAATGGTGGATAGTGGTACAATTTTATGAATTGGTTGAAGTTAGACATTAACACCGTTGGGTGCCGGTTCAGTGGTCTAGATATTAGATGTTTACGCACAAGACTGAAAGTCCTGGGTTTGGAGCTCGCGAGCAGGATCGCGGATGCGCACTGCTGAGGAATCTCATCCCAGGATCGAACGGTCGTCCAGCTTTAATGAATTCATGAAATCAACTATTATGTTATTATTTGACAAGTTGTTTAGATCGTTTCATTGATAGTTTAGTTCGTCAGCACATTTACGATTTTCCATAGTTTTCAGTCTTTATAATCGCTAGTTAAAGTTTCCATGAAAGTGAAGAAACTTTGAAATTTCGCCTCATGTTAAATCGATTGATCGAATTTTCGTGAAAAATTCGGATAATAAAAATATTCCACTCTCAAAACTGATCAGCAAGTGGGTAATATTTTCAGTAGTCTTAATTAAAGTCGTGTTTGTGTACAAGCACTGAAATCAAAGATGACGCATCATTCGGTTTAACTCATCATTTGAACTGCGCTGGTTAGTTTCCTAGATCAATCACATCTTTTTCCTCCATTCATTGGTCATTATGGTGACGGAAAATATGATGGAATACTTTAATCACTCAACATGGGTAGTAGATCCAAGCAACAACTTCGTACAAGGATACTTTTATTAAACGCAACTAATGGCAGCTGAGTAAACAATAATTTTATTTTTGTTCATTAAATTACTGATTTTCTGAATATTGTTGTTTGAAATGGCTATTCTTATATGATACAATAAACTGCTTTTCTGCCAAGTGTTTTTAAAATGAGTTGCAACTTATTAAGTAGCAACCACTCAACCTATTTCCTACATATGACCAAAAAGCCTTAATTCAGGCACACAGCATTAAGTAGGGTTACGTGACGTCAAAATATAAGGGATTTATCTAACTAAAAGCAATTTAAACTAGTTTCAACCAAAAATAATAATAAGAGGAAATATATAAAGTCAACTATCAAATGTCTTAAATGTTTTATTATTGCGATAAAACCACACAAAATTGGAAATACGATTTTACCATTAAAGCAAATATTAATAGTGCACATTCTATTCATTTTCTGTAAAGGATATACCGATAGATTAAACTTCTTACTAAATAAGTAATATTGGGTAGGTTTCGCAGTTATAAAACTCTACTTTATATTGCTAAAGTAAAAAGTTCAGATAGTTAGAGTTTTTGTAATAAAGGAGAACCAACAGGTTGAAGTATAAGTATGATTGTACAGATACCTTGATGTATTTTGACCGTGATAAACTAGCTTAACAACGCTCAGTCTATTACTCTCAAATAGTTACATCCATTGTTATACCCATTTTTTTAACACTTCGTTTTGTCAGAACATACTGACTAAAATTTACAATTCGCCGTTTTAAACCATTTTCAAAACCAATTTTAATGTAGTTACGTATACGAAGAATCAATATACTAATACACTGTAAAAAATTAAACAGTTAGTTTTCATACACCTTGAATATATCACCAATTTTTTATTATCAGTCACTTAAACTCCTGCTTTTTTTTACTGGTAGGTAAACGTATAACATAAATGTCAGGGATTTAGTGGAACAAATTTTTGTTACAAAAAGTACCATTGAACTAAATCAGTTTTCTAATACATACTGATGTTAACTAAATGTTTTATAATAATTATATATGATAAATAGTATACAGCATATATGATATTTATATTGTTGCATAAAAAGTTGACTATTTTATTGTCTGCATATTTTTTGTTGTTGATAATACTTGTTTGATTAGGCAATCAGAAAAAATCGAATCGTTCAATTTATCTTAAAATATGAATAGGGAACTTTAGGTACACATTAATGTATTCGACTTATGGGTTGTTATATGGTGAATACATATGTAATTACATTTGTTTCTTGCATTTAACATTTAATACTAAATGGTATCCCATGGAAATGAAGAAAACATGTTAGATTTTATTTAATAAAAAGTATGTATTTAAACTTAAAAGCGATCGGATGTCTATTTCACGGAGGCATTATCGATAAATTGAGTAGTATATCATTGAGAAAAAAGATTAAGATAGAGATCTGTAAGAGGTTAGTTAATTATTTTAATAAATAAATTTATGGCGATAATAATTTTTATATTTTTCATTGATAGAAATATAATTATGTTGCATATTATCTAAATTTCATTTTAAGTGCAAACAACGATGATGAAGTCAGAAAAGAGGCTGCAAGCCATTTGAAACCAGATGAAACTCTTCTAAAGCCTTGAAAAATGAATATACAAGTTTTTGAAAGATGATATCTTCTAGAAACTAATTGTATCTGATGATGGTGCTTATTCTTTGTATAAGTAACAAAATGGCAATAATGATACAAAGTGGACTATAAGAGTTAGATGTTCTCAAGGTTTGAAATGTAGATGACTGAACATAAAGTATTTAGCTAGGAATCTAAAACTAAGAATCAATTGATGAAATATTAATATACTGCCAATATTCAGATTTCATTTGATTTAATAACTGTTCAAAAATAGACACCTCATGAGACATCCTTAAACTTATTTATTCATGGAGTTATTAAGACCAGATCTATTTATTCATATTAATGTTTCATTTATTTATAACAAACTATAACATGTAATCACGGTTCATTTCAGCTGACAGTTTAACTTCTTTATAATAAAAATTCCAGACCTAAAATGTTTTCATATTTAAACTATACACTTGCTTTTTGTTTTATGCTTATAATAAACAGCTCTGTTAACATAAAGTGAATGCATGAAATTCCTAATTTGGTGTGTGTTACTGATGTCGAAAGATATAAACAGTATATATCCTCGGTTGAAAGTAAAATGCTTGTCGGCAAAAGGTTAAGAAGATTGAAGGAAAGAGAACAAGAACAGAGAATGATTGGTGTGGAGACAAATCACCAATGAAGTCTGAGACGATTGATTGACATTTTGCAAATTAAGTATTTATTGTATGGTTCTCAGACTTTACTAAGAAATTCTGTAATTTTGCGTTGAAATATATCCGATTGTCTCCGCTTGTGTTCTCGTTCACTACACTAACTCATAATAAAATAAAATAAAAATTTATTCTGCTATACAAGTTAAAAAAACCAATCGATATATATGCGCATATAATTGGATGCATTGTATATTCGTACAATAACTTATACTTAATCAGTATTTTGAGCACTAGAAGGAGTCTGATTAAGTTTTGGATAATAAAAATAAACTTAAAATAGGTTGTTCTAATATAGCGAATTGGTTGTATTTCGTTTTTAAATACTATTTTGATAAAAGTTTCATCTTTTTTCGACTGATACAATAATTATATCAACGGTTCATGATCTAATTTTCTCTATTTCGAACAAAAGTATTCAGATCAAAGTCAGATGATTGTCCAGATGACGTAAATATTTGATTCTTTGGAGCTCTGATACTTTTCAGTGTTTCATGTATACAGAGATTTTGAGCAGCTAAAAATATTTTAAAGTGTAAGAAAAAATACTGCGTTTATTTAAACAAGAATCACGTTCAAATTATGCATAGTTTATTCGTCGTATAATGACATTATTAAATCTATATGCATCTTTTTGCTACCATCACAGTAATTTTGAACGTCAGTATGACACTCTATCAATGGGTCTTCGAAAAGTTTCAGTTCAGGAATATAAATGTCTGAAATCTAGGTTCAATTACTCACTGTCAACACAACAAACGTAATAATATTTAATGGGATAAAAAATTCACTTATAACTGGTTTTATAGATATAAATTAACAAGATTATTATTAGATAGTAATAAACCAAAGTTAACATTTCCACTATTAAAACGAATGTCAAACAGCATGGGTAGATAAAATACATTTTGGTCATAGTGGGTCAGTAAATAGAGAATACATAATATTTACACTACATTCCCTCCCAGTGTCTATTTTATAGGACTTCAACTCAACTCAGATCAAGAACATGTGATTAGCCTTATAAGAACGTAAATGTATTTCCACACCAAAACCCGACATAATCGAATAACAATAAACAATTTGTAATAACAATTATAAGGACAGGGGAATTTATAACTCATTTGACACCTGTCAGACTATCTACATGTCTGATTAAGCAGACAACCAATCATTGTCATTCTCACCCACGCATCATGAATAAATAATCAGATTGTCATATAGCATACAGATTGTTTTAATTGATAAATACTTTTAGAGAAAAGTTTCAAAGATCCCTAGAATTTCATGTTAAAACATAAGACTTTATACAGTTACTATTATAGGTTGATAACGACACTGAAGGTTAGTGATGAAATTATTGGTGTTTCAACATTTTTATCATATTAACAGGTCTTTAAGTGATCAAGTAAATATACATTCATAAGCTAATGATATCATCGGTTTGCTCAAGATTTCAGATTTATTGATGTATTATCAGTTAATGTCAATAAAGTATTAAATAAATCGAAAAACAAAACAAAAAGAAAACAATAATGATGGAGTTTTGTTCTCTGAGCTGGATGGTTTTGGTCAAAACAAAGCTCCATCAAAATCATTCACCTGAACTACAAATCTTCTCCACCATCACAGAAAACGATAATATTTTTTAACTGTTATTTCCAAAATAGGTTGACATTTCTATTAGTTTGTAACATTTTCAAAATGTATCTAACAGTAACAGAATAATTTTTTTCATCAGATTTGAGTTATTTTTATTAGAATAAGTTGGAATGAACAAGAACTTCACAAACTTAATAAATTTATTTTAGCTAATCTTCAATTCATGAATATATATTATATACATCATGAACGAATTCCACTACTAGGAAATGGTATGAAAAAATTTTGAACAGTAAATAGTTTCTGAATACACAAATGATTCAATTCATCTTTTATGTCCTAAAATGTGTGCTGTATATATATCATTCAGTTAGTCGTCTAATGATTGACATTTTCAAATATAAAAGGTTACATTTTTACTCTTATTCAGTTGAAGCTGGTTAATATCAATAATGCAAACCAGTATGAACATGTTTATTTATACTGTCTTGTCTAATTACTATGATAAATAAACAACTAATAAAGTTATACATATCAAAAAATGAATGGACAATGATTGAGGTAGAATACGTGTATATTTAAGTCCGTTTACTTTAATCTTGTTGTTATATCCAACATTTCAGTTCATATAGTTAGCTTTTTGACATCTTTTTCTATTATAATGAATATGATCAAATTTTTGAATAGTATGATCGGATAAAATCATTTGCAAACAATATAAATATTTATATAACCTGACGTGGATTTTGTTAAAATACATGACATTTGCTTATAAAATAATATTGTCGTATACATTTTTGTTTGGTTAGTTTTTCAATAGATGCAAATTACCTAGATGTGAGATTATCTTCAACATGAATTTGTCTACATATTCTTTTTCATGTAATTTCCACTGCTTTTATTATATTCCAAACAATATTATTGCATCTTATTAACATATTAGATAATAGTAAAAACCCAGTATCTCGCATAGGGACATATTTTTTAGCTCAAAAGTCAATAAAATATGTAGTCATTCGTATAGAATTTTATCATGGATTGAGAGGAAAATCAGCTGAATCTAACAAATAATTCCGTATAAAGCAGCTAATAGTATTCCATATAAATCGACCTAAACAAATACCACTTTCACTTTTCTTGTAACTCTTCTATTCTCACCACTTGTTCTATGACTAACAGTGGAAAAACCAACACTCTAAGATTTAAAGAATATTTACAAACCTTGTAAAATGATAGTAATTTGTAAGATAAATTTATGGAAATGAGTGATTCTATCATGCAATAGATAATGATGCAAATTATTAATGAAGTAACTGTTTCTAAATTCCGTCGACATAAAAGTCTGGTAAACATGAATTATAACAACGTGATTATTAGAAGACGTTATTATAAACAGAAAGCATTCTAAGTATCTTCGTTACATGTATTAAAAGCTCTTCAGCTTCATTAAGTTGTAAACGATTGATGCAAACTAAAATGCTATACATTAAATCTATTTAACAATCTGTTCAACAGAAGGTATGTGCTCGGTTCGTTAACAAGGTCACATACTCGGGTCCCGAAAATTTCAAAAAGTTTTTTTTATCGTTTACTGATCCAAACAGTAGTCACTGAATTATATTGGACATAAGAAATAAGTTCACAGATTAGCTCATTTAATTGTAGTGATTTTTTGACCAGCTTCAAAGTTGATTGTTTATAGAATAGCTTGGATCGTCATAACGTTTTGCACATAGTTGTAAATAAGGTTAAAAACACTCAAAGTTGCATTAACACTTTATAACTTCTCGCATAATATATTACTTTTCGACAAAATGTGACATGACATGATTACGAAGACATCTTTGAAGTATTATTTTTGTCAGAAATGGATATCATCTGCTGAAGTATTAGAAATCGGATGCTGTTGCACTGTAACTTAATAATTCTCAGTTATTTTAAATGACTAATCATTTTAAATATGACAGAATCAGTGACTATCAAGTCTCGTGAAGGAAGCAATAAGCTATCTAATACTATCTAGATCCTTGATAAAGACGTACTATTCAACAGAGTTCCAAATTATTTTCACCAGCAAGAAACTGATTTTAGGATGTGTCAAGGATAAAATCCCACATTTGACCACCTCCGCGTGCATTTATCAGTCTACTTAATCTTGTGGAGCAGGTTATACTAGCCACAAAAAAATGTGAACTTGGAAAACGAATATTCAGACACTCCCCTATATGGATATCTAATAAGGAATGCAAATTAATCAATAGCTTGATTCTTAAAATACATGGTCAGCTTAGGTCACACTCCACCAAATAAATTGTCATTCAAAATCCCTTGCAAAGTAAGAATGACTGACTCGAAAAAAGAATCAATAAAGAATTTGTACATAGTTGAAGCTTTTGAAATTCACTATTTCAAACTCGACCTCTATGTACAAAAGAGTCACATCCATTCCAATAATATTCATATAGTTTTATCATCCCTTTGAGTTTTACAAATTAAAAGTGTTAAACAATAAAATTTAAACGATTAAAAATACTAAACAATGACTCGTGCATTTCATTTTGCTAGCAAATCAAGATAAAAAAATTTTTTTAATCGTTCATCTATCACTGACGTTTATCTTTAAAAAATGGACAAGTAAAAAAATTGTTCATCATAAATAAGAAATAAGAATTCTATAAAATAACATAGATTATCATTTGATTATTATCAATAGTGATAATAGTTTATAAGCAACAATATTTGACATGAAAAGTTTGTTTTATTTATTTATTTATTAAATAAAATTAAACCGATGGGAATATCTTTAAATTTGAATGGATATTTTGATAAGATTAGAAAATGTCTACATAAAGAATTTTATCAAACATCTTTTAAATTATATTTCAAGTAATTGAAATCATTTTTTTTCTTGATTATTTAAACAAAAGAAAAAGAAGAGAAAAAAAAGATGATTTTTTATAAAAAAAAACAAATTTTATTACCTGATTAGTTGGAGAATCTAAGCTTCCAGTTATCCATGAATCATTATCATCATCATCATCATCATTAAAATCATCTGTTTGTATTATTTTATCAGATTTTCTTCGGTAAAATAAATCACTAAATTGATGTTTTATTAGGAAAATCAACAAAGAAAAAAAACATACATAATGACAGTTAAAAATATAAGTTGCAATGGCGAAATCTAGGCGAAAAAATGTTTGTGTAATAGCTAAATCAGTGCAAATAAATTTTGTTATTCATAGAATTAAAATTTTTAAAATTCATTTAGATCAATCAATGAAGAAATAAATTTACTTCGTTTATCTTCTGTTTTAAATATGAATAAATTTTGAGTTCGGTACATTATTAAGGGAAACATTATATTTTCTAACCAGTAGTTGATATGAAATAACGGACGATCATTATGCTCAGAAAGTTAAGAATATGAAACATCAACTTTATTGAAGGATCAGTCGTGTATAACAGATGAATTGTAAATGCTATATATAATGATAGCTGTTAAAGAAGCATTTTATTTTTCAGTACAGAAAAGTCAATTATTTCAACAGATTCATTGTGAGGTTATGTGGTTTTATGCTACTTATGTCGACAGGCATGGGTAGTATGTAGCACCAATCGAAAGTAGAAATCCCGGTAGTAGAAGGCTAAGAAGAACAAGTTGAGAAAGTAGAAGAGGAAATAGAAAGGAATTGTGAACTTGAAGAATCACATAGTATGTGGAGGATAAGTGATAGAAATTTGTAAACAAAGTATCAGTGTATGGTTCTTATATTTAATCAAAATACTCTGTAATTTTGTATGAGAATACAATCGGTTGTCCCCACTTGTGTTCTCGTTAATCAGGGATGTCTAGATAAGTAGCTATGGAAAATAACCAATTGTTCGACGTTCTATCAATTTAATTAGTTTCTCATATTCATTTACGAAATCGTAAAAAGTTTACAATGAACCAAATGGAACGAGCCCATTCATATTCACATGAAAGGCATAGAACTGTTAAGTGAAGGAAAACCATAATTCCTTAAGAATTGTTTATCTAATTTTACATTCTGTAATAGCTAATATCCCAAGAAAAGAATGTTGCCAATAAATTAACCGGTAAAAGTATCGATACGCTATTTAATGTAAATTAGTGCTTAGTAGATAAAAGGTTAATATTATGATGTGTCTCACAGTCAGGGAAGCTTTCGTGATTAAGACAAAAATATTTAATTTTTCTTGGAACAGATATTTAATTAATTTCATTAGTATAAATATTTCTTTTTTTCGAAGCAGCACTAGATTTGACTTTCGATGGGAATTTTATTTGAATTGTACTTTTCTTGTATATTTTAGATACCAATTTGTATCTACAAGACAGAATTTATTGGGAAAATATAGTTATTATTATTGAAAGTTTGTTTTATATTTATATAGATATCGGAATAATTTCAGATTGCATTGAGGGGAATTTTTATTATACTAATTACATTCTAGTGTAGAAAAAATTACCGCCGTGTTTAAAAATTGCCAGTTTCGTAATGTTTTCAAATGTACCTAAATTGATCATAGTTTTATCTAACTTAATCTACCCTATTTCGCATATTTTTGAAGATATTTCGTCTATATTCATTTCTTTGATACTTATCAATCTATAATTTGTGGTAAAAGTCTTTCTTTAAAACATTTTGGTATTTGTCAGTTAGGCATCATTTAAGATATATTCCACTGGTAATAATCACAAGAGTTACAAACCGTGGACTCTACAAAACACTAATTTTTCTAACTCATAATTAACATGGTACGACCTTTGAGAAGAAATTTACTATTTTAAAATCTAAACAATAATAAATTTTTGAGTTAAAAATTGTCTTAAAACTAACAAATAAATTGAAAGTAGCAATTTTATACTGCTAGGTTTGAAGCGATTACGGGTCCACTTAGTCTGTGAACGGAACAAAGACTTGTGGACAAAGACCAATAAACTAGCTATTATATTGCGTCGCAGCCCTGTTAACTAGAGAGAGAAGTCGAATTCCGAACGGGGAAGTATATTCCTCAAAAGCCAGAAGCACAAGCGATAACAACATACACAAATCAAACGTATATATACAGCCTAAAACTATCCTTGGGGAGCGTTACAAAATAGCATACTAAAAGACACAACACACCGATAGCGTTAAAGATTCTCCCTAGTGAGAACTACGACATGAAGGTGAAAAGAGCGCTTTTGGCGCGAAACAAGGAAATTCAAATCTTCAAAATAAAATTGCAAAATTAAGGCATTTATCAAGTAATTAATAACGAACATTGCTCACTTTCTTATAACTATTACACTGATACATTTTTGAAACTTTGTTGCTTTTTTGTTATGTTAACAGTTATTTTTAGAGTTCATTGCAGATACTTTCGGAATTTTTTTATTATATTTCCTATTTTTTCATGAACGAAGCTATAAACTTGGGTCCGTATAACAACCTCGCAACTTCATTTAGTGAAACCGAAATACTGTTATTTTTCCCAGCTGGTTCAACTCCAGTTCCCTTTAATTAGATTTGTAGAACGTCTTTGAAAGATTATACCAAATGAATTATTTACACTCGATGACTATAACTCATAACTATCAAACCAACCAAAATTCTTCATATAAAGCTATATAGCTGTCATGTAGTTTAACACGGATATCTGAAAAGGTTTACAGTTTTTTCATCCAAAGAGATTTATCTCAGGTAATTTGATTGACTACCAGCTAAGCCTTCGTTAATTACTTTTGCGTCACACTAACATGCTGTTATGTCGCAGTCGGGAATCACACAACTCAACATAAATACTTACTTTTTATACTGAGAAATGTTATCCTGTTGTTTTGTGGATGGATTCACCTGTTGTGAAACGGTAGGTGGAAATTGAGTTGAATTGGGCCAAAATCCATATTTTTTAGGTGGTTTGTTTGGTGATAAAGAAGGATCTTCAGTCAATATTTGTGTTTTTGTTCCCCTTCCTAAAATAGGAATTTCACCTATCGTTCGAATAGGCTACAAAGAATTATGAAAATAAAATATGAATCAGTACGCTTCAAAAATGTTTTGGAGATTCCATCCTAGCATTTTACAGAAATGTCGTGTAAGTATTTGCATACTCTAAAGCGTTACTATATTATCACTCACAGTTCATCAAGCCGTGTCATAAATCTATGCAGCCTGAGATTCATCTGTAACAAGTACATAGGTCCAAGGGTTGGTCTGTTTAAATCTGAAACTCGGTTGTCTATTTACAGTTTTCTGAAAGTTGGGAAGTAATTATAATGGATAAACATACTCTATCAGCAAGCTTTCGAATATCTACTGAAAAGAAGACCTGTCAAACGAGGAACATCGAACATAAGATAATATCGACGAATAGAATGTCTTACAATTTAAAGAGTCTAGTTAAAAAGTATATCGAAGACTCTAGTCTGGCTAAAACTTCAATTCATACTTTATTAATATTCAAACGAACGTGTAGGGAGATTGAGTTTCACGTTACTTTACATCGATAAATCATCAAAATGCTGAAATGTGAAATTATTATCTCTTTTTCATGGCAGTTTGACTTTCTAAATCAGTTCACAAAATTAAGTGTTCTTAAAAATAATGTTTCATATATTTTCGAATATTCATCAGTATTTGAACGATTGGTTTGACAGAAATCAGGTGCCGAATTCATAGAAGAAATTATATGCAAAAACTATATAAGCGATAATTTTAGGGATTGTGACTTAAGTAATTTCAACGTTTCGTTCAATAAGCTTGTCTGAACTTATTTAAGGTAATAATCAAAATCACTCAAGACACTACAGTTCAGAAACAATCTACACTGAAAGCATACTCAGTCATATATAGATGTTGATTTTGTAGTGGTAGATACACACATACACATTCTTTTTCATATCGTAAAACTTCCACAGTATTCAAGCATAAATGGCTCACATGTTCTTACTGAAATCAACATCTAAATATGATTGGATAAGCTTTTATTGTGAAGTCGATCGTTAAACATTATATATTCTTTTGATTTAAATTATTGCGCCGAAGAATTCCTGACACAGTTAATGGATGAAGCTTTGAAACTGTTCAACTTTCAATCCCTGACATTTTTTAAAATGTAAGTTTTACTTCTAATAAAGTTTTATATGTTTGCAATTTATCAAATTATCAATCTCTCAAAATCGAATGTAGATTCTACAAAGTAAAATCATCAATCATGATAAAAATAAAGTAACAATAATTAATGTTCATAATTTAATATTGGCTTAAACACAAAAGATAAATGTAAGTTATAATATTCCGCTTAATACATGTTTATGTTTTACAAAAATAGAAAAGAAGTAGAAAGGAAATATTTAGGCTAAAGTTAATTAACGAACATTTTGGAGAAATTGTAAAATATTTAGAAAATAATATTTAAAGCAGTATACACAACTAAAACTATTATTAGTCATTCGAAATTGCCAATATTTTACAATACAGTATATTTTTGATGTTTATCAGAACTATAGAAATAATAGATTGTAAAAACCCATATGATGTAAAGTTTTCAAAATGTTTTTCATTTTCTTTATCTCATGGTGTGATCCGATTCTGGTTATTACAGTTGGTCAAGTGACACTAATGGAAAAAATCCTATATATTTTTGGGATTTAATATTTGTTTGTATATTAACTAAGGTTTTAGATTTATATGATGTCTTGAAATATTTTAGACAGTGAACAATTGGCGATGTATAATGAAGACATGTTTAAAATATGGGGCTAAAACCATTGATTTTCGGCTTAAACGATATATTTAAGATACCATAAGGTTTTTGAATAATTTCGTATTTATGAAATGACTAGGCTTGAACATATACTGCCGGCTTACTATCTGTATCACAGTACAACAACCGGAGAGATATTAAAGTTAGTCATTAATCTGACAAAAAGAAAACTTAAGTGTTTTCTTACATCATTAGGAAATAAAGACTGTTTAGACTAATCTAAAACTAATCAGATCATAAAAACCGATTTGCTTGTCTGGATAATGAGATATTGTTTCGTTTCGAATTATGTGTAAAAGCTAAATATTTCATTGAGAAAGTAGTGACGAACAATTTTTTTGTTCAGAATAACCTTAAGTGTAGAATCGTAAGCTGTGATAGATTATAAATATAGTTACTAAAATATTCCTTTGACACTATGAGTCTGTAATCACTCTCTGTTTGAAAATAGGGAGCGAAAATCCAAATAACTAGGTGCAAAGAGTTTAAATCATTTGGCTTTTTAAGTTACAACTCAATGATTTATCATTTTGGAGGTACACATACAAAAATGACATTTTTCAACACGAAACAAACAGGAGAACATAAGCGTAGCAGATTGAACAATATTTATGTTGGTTTAACAAAGGATAAAAGAAAATAACAAGAAACTCCATTCTGGGACATTTAATACATAACGGTCACAAAGTTGACATGAACTTAACTTTCAAAAATAATTATCAAACTTTCTATGTTGTGGGAACTCATTTTCTACATATAAAAGAAGTCATAGATATTCACAACAATAAACATAATTTTCGTAAACAAAAAGATTTGTGCAACCTCTTAACTTATCCTGGCTCTCTGCATTGATACTTTAATATCCCTGGAAACTTTCAAATTTGGTCTAATTTTTACTTCTAATTTTATCACTAGGTAATCTTTAGAATTTGTTCATTCAATTTTTTGTACCCGTTTTATTAACTGCGAATTAATAATATTACAAATACCATTAAATATTCATATTCGAATGCTTAATTTCGAACTTAACCAATTCTTATTTTTAAATAACTATTTGTTATGATTAACCGACTATACAACTTTGATTTTAAACCTAATTTTGTGTTCGTGGATTCGTTAAGTAATTACTAGTTTTAATAAAAGTATTGAGAAAAATTGTTATACTGACTAATTATCACTTATTTAGTATGAATATGTTTATACCTGTAAAACCGATATATTTGTGTAGAGCAATCACTAGGAACTAAATGAATAGAAATTTTTTTTTCAATTACTACAACCAGCAGTACAGTGGTGAAAGACCTATATGGAAAGGAAGACAATGAAACATTTGTATTTCTTTAAGTCCAATATACTTTCGAGATAATCAATTGTGGATAGATACAATTAATGAAACATGGAAAAAATGACTGTCAGAAAATTCTGTTTCTATATTTTGAGGTGTATGATGAAGAAAGAACAATTTTTGACAAAGTGATGGAGCTGTATTTCATGAATTATACTACAGAAAAAGTTTGACTAGAAGATCATATCATCTGAATAAAGATTTTATTCGTTTTTACATAATAAACAGAAATTTTATCATTCAAGTTCCACTGAATAAGTACGAACTTTTGAACCATTGAATGAAATAAAACACAATCCTTTATTCAAATGTAAACAATCATTAGGAACTTTGGCAGATTGTCAATGTTTTGCATATCTCTACTTCCTATTTCTCTCCGATTGCAAAACAAATAATTTGATTGTACTAGACGGTTGTTTCATCCCAGTATGAGGTCTTGGCTGTGTACTGCTGAAAAGTCTCATACTAGAACGAAACGCTCATCCAGTGCTTTCAGGTTTTCAATGACGGTAAAACTTTGGTCAGTTTACGATTTCGATGATATATCATTATTTCATTTTTGACTTGATTCACTTTTTTTAAAATAATGATTTAGTGTCTTAGATCTAGAGACTAAGTATATGAATATAGTTAAACATTTTCTAAAAGTTAAGTTTAAAAAATATATAGTGTCAATCACAATTCTATACGAGTAAGAAAATATGGATGAAATATTTATGAATGATCAAGTAAACAAACCAGTTTTTTTATTATAGTCTATTCATTCGATTGAAAAATGAAATGGTATCAGACTACATTTTCTAAACAATATTTTTTTACACGACGTA
Organism: Schistosoma margrebowiei; assembly: GCA_944470205.2. Taxonomy (NCBI): domain Eukaryota; kingdom Metazoa; phylum Platyhelminthes; class Trematoda; order Strigeidida; family Schistosomatidae; genus Schistosoma; species Schistosoma margrebowiei. The sequence continues at coordinate 71,652,721 of OX104028.1, read as the reverse complement.
TATTTTAGATTATAAAACGAAGAGAAGAAACTGACATTGTCTTAACATTGTATAATCATAAGTCTAATGATAGGTCAAAAAGGACATGATTTATTATACTGAATAAATTGGCATCATATGACATGACATAAATTCTATAACCTAAATATGCAGTGAAAGTCTAATTACAGTGTAATTTAAAGATGCTTTCAACTATTTTCTCGAGTTATAACCAAGCAAATAAATTTTGGAGTTATGATACATTGAAGTGATTCGAGACTAACAGATAAATACTTTACAAAAAGGAATATTATCGAAAAAGATACAGTTACTTATTGTTGCTTATGATTATGTCATTCAAAATGTTTGATGTTAGTGATAAAAAACAAGTTATTAATTTTTAAGGGTATGATATTAATCAAGATTTCAAAAATAACCAATGATAACTAGGTATAATTCCAGATGTTTTTATCTATTACATTGAAGCGATATTCTTATGTAAAAGTGAAATGTTGATTTGATCTTGATAAAAACGAATAAAATCATTGGAAATAGAAAAAAAAGCAAAATAGATAATCGTTACCTTATGATAGTGACTGAAATAATTTCAATTGGAAAATGATCAATATCATGTAGAAAAAAACTTCAACATCTTTAGTAATTATTATGTACTACCGAAAATTTAATAACCTTTTATGATTGTTTTGATGTCTTCATTAATCGACTAAATGTGACAGATCATTTTCTTATACTTAATTGATACACTCTTTCAGATTTGAATTAACTTTACTGAAATATGACTTTAAACATCCCAATATAGCTTTGTCTCATTGAAATCGAAGAAAGAAATGGAAATTTTCGGTTAAAAGGTTTGAATAAGAATGTCAAGAAATAACTTACAAAAGTATTCAAAATATAAATTAAAGGCTTTTCTGAAGATGAATATCTTCAGTTAAATTACTAAGTTTGTTTTCATTTAAATATAAATATCCACCAAACGTAAAGGTAACGGTCACCAAACACGTTTAAAAATCCCTACTTACTATGTTGTCACTAAATGAGTGTTGGGTCAATCAATGATACTCGGAGTAAATTTAAGTGTGAAATAAATCGAGTAGTTTTAATTTCTTTCAGGCATACTCCTATATTTTTTATGCGCTACTTTGAAGTGCACCAACTCAGAAGTAGAAATATATTTGAAATACATAATCTTTCTGTTTTTCGCATGTATTCCATAATTCAAATGAAAAATGAATAATTTTTGTTAATTACGTATATATAGTCCATTGTTAAAAGCTTATTTATTCTTTTGTAATCAGGAAATCGAAGATTTGAAACATATGCATTGTTTAGATGGTGGTTGGAGGTAGTCAACAGGAAACCCTGGACCCGGGTTTCGTGCTACTTGGCACTCGTCAGCAAGGTGTACCTGTAATCTTGAGGGAACTGGTGCTCCCTGGCGGATTCGATCTCGTGTCACCCAGCTTCACAGTCAGAGACGTTACCACTGAGCTATCCGAGCCGTGACTAACCTCCTGTAGCATTCAGTCTGCACTAATAAGGACTAGACAAGCAAGACATTGATCACCACCCAGTGATCAATCAATTGTAATTACATATGCATTGTGTATTACATGAAAGATCCTTAAGAATTACGGTAAATATTTGAGTTTTCACCGGTGATAATGATGTATAAACTTAAAGAATCGCATGAATGTCTAACCTGATCCTCACAAGTTAATTGTTAACAGTCAAAAACAAATTTTTTCGTAACTCTTCATTTCAGTTTTCTAGTGCTTGTCAAAATCTTTTGTCTTGTCTATCATTAAAACCATCATCCAGACCAACGATTTTGTTAATTTAATTATTATCCTTGACAGATAAATATTATGTTTTACACTGTGTTCATTTTTATAAGCTTTCACTTGAAAATGATATGAGACGGTGGAGAATGATATGATCCTAACTGTTCGAAACATTGACCTTTCCAGCTCGTAAAACAAATCAAATCATCTTCAGAACCGATAAAAGGAAAAGGCTGAATTTCCGTTACAAACTGATTAGTGAACCTAATCTAGAAATGTAAACAATATTAGGCTGTTTGTGAGTTATTCATCAAAAAGGGGCAAACAAAGGTATGTCCCAAACTTGTAAGTTTGACCTGAATGGTTTTTGGTTGAATATTTCAAGTACAAAAAGAACAAAAACGTTTTCTGGTACTAGATATCGTTTTAAAATTTTGGCATTGAAAATATTCATCTCATTAGTTTTATTGATTGTGAAAGTAGTCATCTCAGCTTTGAAGTAAGTTATTATTTGATTATTTTGGTTATTTCTAATTGGAAAATTAAATGAGGTGTCTGATTTATAGATCAATGACGTAAAGTTGCCTTGCAAACCAGTTTGTATTGTTAATTTACATGGGACTATTTGGAAGAAACAAGTTTACGAGGAACGAGTGAACAATCCACGTTGATTTACTACTGTTTGTGATTAATATAAATTATCTACAAGGGTATGAATATCTTCGCTCAAGGTTATCATCTGAACAGATCCAATGATTGAATCCGTTGTGTTGGTAAATTTAAAACTGAACACAGTATGAAGCATTTAGTTTCTTCGTTCTTTTTATGTAAATCTTAATGTTAATATTCATTATTCCTCGAATGTTACATGTTTTCTGTCTGTTTTTATTTACTTATGTTCACCTCCACTCATTTAGTAAATGCTTCTGCATTTACTAACCGTTATTGTATGGTGTTGTAAAGCATGTTGAGTTCAAAATGATAAACATTTTTCAAAAAGTTTTATTTTATTTGACAATATTTATCTACAAATATCTCATAGGTCTCAAAAATGACGCTAACTGACATCACTTTAAGTTTATGTTGTTCCGTTTGTTTGAATTCGTAATAAGATCTAGAATAATGGCAATTTAAAATCAGGCCGAAAAATTAGTTTTCAGCAAGAATATTATGTAGCGTTTGAGAAAGTTGATCTATCTTCAAAACTCACTGGATGTGCTAGCTGGTCTACCATTATTCAAGAAGCACTTACAATAATAAATTTATATTCTTCATTAATTTGTCTTCATTTAATCTAAGGTATTTAAATGCTTTCAATGATTGCACATTTAAAGTTATTTAAATAACATGAAATTCCTATATAAAAACTTTATAATTTCTAAAATCACTAGTTTCAATATATGGAAAACAATAAGTGTTCAGATTCTTCTGAATGGCTAGTATTTTAGATAAAGAGATTACCAAAGTTAATGAGCTCCTTTACTTTTATTTCGGATTTGAATTGCTTAGTCATGTACATTTACAAATAAATACCTCAAAATCTTCTCCTAACATTATTTACAATACTTATACAGTGGGATACAGAATAAGTGAACTAAAGTACGGTCTCGTTAATTGTAAAATCTATGTGGTTATTTACGTAGCTTAATTTTAAAAGATGTCTGCTTTTTGTCAGTTCTTAATAAATGTGTTTTTCACACATTACAACATATGTTATTTTGATATGTTTAAGCATGATACACAAATATTTAGCCCAGAAGCTTGACTTATAACAGTTGCTATTTACGTTGAACTATATTTTTACAATAGCTTACGTAGACATTTTGTCCTTACCGTATATCACACACAAAAGTTATTTTTCCCAATCTTGCAAAATGATAACCTTCTGAAATTTAATTGAAGAAAATTGCTACGTTTGTATGTCCTTACTAAATTTTAGCTGTTATCACTTGTGAAACATGTAGTGTTTCACATGTAATTTACTGTTAAGCAGATAAATTTAAGATAAAAAACTTAATTCACTAACGACGATAAGTGTAAGTATTGGTGTAATAAACGTTAATTGTGCATATTATTTGAGATAGCTTCAGTATTCTAAAGTACGTTTTGGCAAGATGATAAGAAATGTTTGCCAAATTATTAAATACATGCGAAGCAGTCCATATAGCTTATTGACAAGTCTAACATTTTTTGGTCAGAATATACCTTTTAGTACTAGTTTTTGTGCATTAAAGATATGATACACATATGATCAAATGTTTAAACAGTAAAGCTGAAACCAGGTTTATGATGATGAACAAATAAGTGATATTATTCAGAAAACTGGAAGGTCCTTTTTCTCCAGTATCGGATATGACCCATTATCGTAGTCTGTTTATTTACTGAATTCTGACTGCAAATAGCATTTTCGTAGTTAACAAGTAATCAGTTCAAGTTTACATTTATTTGAAAGTAAGTAGAAAACATTCAACACTATCCACAGCCGCCTATGCTAGAAATTACCATGTATTTATTAGCGACCAACATTAGGAAACATTTTCAAGCGTTAATTCAAGAAGCCGAGATTAGCGAGATTCAACCACCCTTAGCATGAGATAAATATCGCGAATGCCAGTGGGTGATCACCATGCTACAGTGTTGATTGACCGAACTTAGAAATATTAACCATTATGTTCCAACTCAGTTGTTGGAAGTTTAGGTACTCTCTGGGACCCCAGAAGAGCTTAGGTCTAATAACTAGTGGGGTTGTGAATGTACACTGCTGAGGAGCTTCATTCTGGGATGAAACAGCTATGCAGTGGTTTTTAAGTAAATTCAGACCATAACGCAAAACCTTAACATTCAAAAATCTAAGTAACTATCTATGCTGATAATTATAAAATTTAAATTATTAACATACTAAATACTAAATTAAAATGTAATAGTATCACAGCGTAATATTTAAATGACTGTTTTGCTTCTTCTCTCGTATGCATTAAAAGGAAAGAAAAATGAAGTTTCCAATTGACTTATTAGATGAGTATGAATATGAGTTACTAAAGATAGAATAAATAATTTCACCGCACAGTGATAGAAAAATGATACAAACCTTAAACTGAATTGAAGAATTATATTTTTTGAGACAAATTATATCATAGTTCATGATATAACAAGTTGGTGTAATTATGGTACTTATGGATTCTAACACATCCATTTTCCTGATAAGCAATTAATGAATATTTAAAAGACTATATGACTTTGTTAATTCTCTCACTTAAACGCTCTTCATCTTCTGAGAGTGTTTAGATTATTTGAACAATGATAACTGCAAACAAAATAAACCAAAGATCGATGAATTAAAAACTGATAAAGTTAATGTTATGTAGTTAGTACATTTCATGTTGTCAACATACACAGTAAAATATACTCCAAATATATATAACTTATATATATTTACTTAAGTGGTATTAAATATAAACATAAATCATTAATTTCTATAAATTTAGAAGTTACCTCAGCTTTGTTGATTTCGTTTGTAAAAGGATATTCATTATGTGTTGGAACAGATTGAACTTCAGATTCTGTGTATATTTTGACCGGTGGATGATTAATATGATTTAGTAAGCCATTTTGACTAACCTTCGAATAATTATTTATGGGAAATCTTGAATCAGCAGACCAATGAGGTGGTTTATTTATTTCTGTTACATGATCAGTTTTATACTATAAATGAAACATGGGAAAATACATCTGTTGGTATTAAAAACAGAAAGGATTGGGATTTTTAATTGAGTGTAAATAAAACTGTAGGATATTTAGAAATACACTTATTGAATTCTATAACTAAATATTGATGCATGAGAACAAAATATTTATTATTGGATACTTAGAAGAAGCACACAAAAATAAATAATTACAACACAGAACATAGAAGAAAATATTGAAGCTACAAAATGGAAGTTATTTTAAAAATTATACCCATGGAAGATATATGAATAAAGCAAAATATTATGCGATGCATAATGATCATATCTAATGCACATAACAGTAATTTAAATATTTGTTGACTAATCAGTTTGTGCGAACCACTCAAAATATAAAGTGTTCAAAGTAACGATGTACAGTTCTATGAATTGCGAACAAACAATTTGATTTTGAGGTAGTGGGAAAGCTTGCGCTGATGATCATGTCTAGAAAGACAATAAAAGCTTCACAATCAATTAAACTAGTTCATAGAACGGAACTGCTCAATTAAAGCAATTTAGTTCAAAAACTTTCATAGTTTAAGAAATATGCATGTTGATCTTCATAGATATTTTAACTTGAAATTGTAGTGAACACGAACACGGGGGGGAACAATCGAATGTGTTAAACACTAAATCACAGAGCATCACAATAAAATCTGAGAACCATATAGTGAGTCGTTAATTTCCAAAATATCAATCCATCATATCAAACTTGACGTTTCCTGTTAGAAACATCAATCCATTGTCTCAGATTTCATTGTTAATGCATTTTCATACCAATTGCGTTCCGTTCCCGTTTTTTACTCATCGACCTTCTACCGAAATACATTCTATGCCTGACCACCGTTATATACTACTTGTGTGGATATAAGTAACCTACACCACAAAATAACTGAGTAATTGAACGAGATTCCGTGAAATCTGTTATTTATAATATAACTCAAAACGTTTTGTACAATAAAACAAAACATATTAAGTCTTAATTAAATAAAGATAATTTTATAAAGGTTTTGTATAATTTAAAAATAATTTGCTTTGCGAACACAGGTTACCTTGCAAAATATTGACTGTCAAACAATACTGAAGATTTCTAGTCCATATAAAGGCAAACTGAAAATTTATTCTTGGACACGAGTAAAACATTCACTAAGTTTAAATCTAATGATTTTCAATTTACATTTCATTCATTGTATATCAAAATTATTTAACCTACTTAGAATACAATAATCTATTTACAGTTCATTAGTGTATTTTAAAAGGTTATTTATTTATAGATTATTTAATCAAATTGAACAAGAGAAGAAAAGCTTCATCAATTCAATTATATACTATCAATTAACATAAATTAAAGTATTTAATATATACTAATCCATCTTTAAATTTAACTAACTGTTGATTATTTCTAAAAATATCACTAATATATTATCAGATGAATAAAATTGCGAAAATAAAAAAATGAATAATGACATTTATGAAGTATATTTCTTATTGTTCTACAATATTATATGTGGATAATTATTTTCTTATATTCTAGTAATTAATTTCAAATATTCTTACATAATGTTTATCTTGATAACAATATTGACATTTTATACACTTTATATTATATAGTTCGACTTTTTGAATTTATTTGTTAACTTTCTATCACATCGTATTCCATAAGTTTTTTTTTCTAGAAATTGTAAATTCAATTATGTAATTATAAACACTGATAAAATGTATTTAGTACAGTTTATAAGTTACACTATTAAAGAAAAATACATAGAAATGAATGACCTTAAAGTATGAATAATGATAATAAAATAATTTTACTGACATGCTTATTTTTATATCGTTTGTACTTTTAGTCAAAATCTCATATCTACTGGCAAACAAAATATATATATAAATATTTTGATTTTAGAACTAACTGTTACATTCTTTATTCAACTAAAATTATCGCTTGATCAATTATTTTACAAAGAGAAAAGATAATAAAGTCTCATTAAAAAATAACAACAACAACAACAACAGAATTCAGCGAAATTCTAGATTATAGTTTATTAATAAAAATAATACTTAGTTACAAACATTTTGGTACTTAGAAATCGCTTGTAAAAGAATTGATGACTCAGCAGAACTTTAATAAAACATTAAAAAAAATAGTTAATTACATGTACTGTAGAGTGGTGAAAAAATTTAATAAGAAATCCTATTCTTTGTAACTAAGGATTTAATAAAAAATTTCTATGATTATAATCAAAACACTTAAATGGTGATTTTATAATAAGAAAAATTCCGAATTTTAAATTATCCACTAACATAAAATTCAAATATACAGTGGTACATTATCTAATAAGGTAATGAAACATGCGAAGTTACAATTTATGGATAGTTATAAATGAATTATTCAAAAATATTTTAACAGTCCTAGATTTCTTCACTATCCTCAGTGAATACTTGACTAGTAAAAAAAAAGTATTCTAGCATGTGTATTTCAAAAAATAAAACACATTAATTCAACTACTTGATAGAATTAAAAAAGGTGTAAATGGATAATCATTTATGTTTTGCAAATGGCTTTGCATTTATTATTGGATATTATTCAAGAAGTGAACAACAATCAAGACAGGTTAAACTAAAACCTTTACTAAAACAAACGCATGAGATTAATATTTTGTTTAACTTGACAAACATAAATATATTGAATTTTCATTTTTTTTTATACATTGTTACTATCTTCTTTGCGTCCAAACTATTACAGTATAACAAACATAATAAGTGGATAGGATCAATTTTCGTCAAAATGATACAAATTCTCTTTCAGTAGCCGTATGAAAGCATGACAAGTGTAAATTTCATATGTATTGTTTATACCAAATATATTACCTCGAACATTTTTTCTTCAGTCAGTCCTAATTTTTTATGCTACTGTGAAACTCAAAGGTGACAAGCTTTACTTATAAATGAAAAGTCGAGGGATCTTTTGTGATTTCAGATTGCCAGGTTATGTTGCCTTATTTCTACTTGTATTTTAGAAGTAGTTTTAATGAAGTGTACCAGTCAAATAAAGACTTAAGGAATTATATTCGGAAACTGCTTGAATGTTTGATCACATGTAGATAGGTTACAACAACAAATGTCCTTACGACGATAATCAAACACAATTTTAACTGGTTAGTTTATCATATGTTAGCTGAATTTATAATGTTAAAATGGATAAGTGTTACTTGTGTTGGTGATTGATAGCTGAAATTGTATATATGATGTGATGATTTATTTTATAACAACCTAATAATTCACAAGCTAATCGGACCTAGGTAGAATAATTTATTAAAAGTTCATATACATAACTTTTATCTACAGTTATCCCTAGATAGTTACATTCATGTCAACTAGCATACATGTGAATTGGTTTTAAAGTAGCTCATTTTACTGATTAAATCTTCAGCAATATCTCTAAATATTTTGGAGATGCTGTTGTCTTACTGTACCAAAATAGTGAATTTCGTTATTTTAGGTAAATAATCTATAACATTCCCAAAGACTGCCTTTAATTAGTTGATCAATAATTTAGCGCCTTCAGTCATCTTACATATTTCAAATCTGTTCCTAAATACTGTTTTATATAATTTTTTGTGTAACGATAACTATGATGTACAAATTCATTTGATCGTAGATCAGAAGGACCATCTACTTGGTTTATGGTGCAATAAATTAAATCATAAAATGGTTAACTTCTATGTTGATCACAAGAATGTGACACGTGTGTGACTTTTATAAAAGCTTTATTGACCAGAAAATTAACACTGATAAATTTTAAAATTTTCATACTATAGAAATACTAGGCTTTATTCGAATGACAAACAAAACTTTATGTTAGCAAACTAATTAGAGTTCATAGTTTTGGCCACAAAACATAACTTATTTGGGTCTTAATAAAAGTTGATAAGCACAAGTGAATCTTATTGAGAAAATAATCATACGTATACATGTAAATAAAATCTTTTTTATATTTTCTGTAACGTCAGGTACAAGCTATAGTCTTTGGTGTGACCGGTCACAATCTTGATTTCATATGCTTCTAGAATCTATGACATTCATACATTTGCCAAGAGTATATTATGTAGAAATTATGTCACAACCAATCTAAAACAGTGAAAAAACTGTTATGTACTTTAGTACAAAGATATTAAAATACATAGTATTCAGCTGAACATTTACGTTCTATAAAGAAACCTTCGAAAAATCGATTTGTCACAGGTGTTTAATAATCAAAACCAGTAAATGTAAAGTTAAACTAATATCAAAGTAACCAGATGTCTAACAATAATTCATTTGAAATAAATCGTGATCATAACTTTCAGCAATAAAATAATTGCTATTATCTCCCATTTTATTTTATATTAATATTGAAAGTAGTGAATTAATTTGTAACCAACAGAGTTACATCTTTTAGCACACTTTTGTGGATTTTAAGGCCTCAGATTCAAAGATCCGAAAACAACCATTTTAGCTTCATTGAAAGATGGGTTTTATTTCTGATCATAAGATTATTTTCATTTAAAATGTAGCTATATTAGCGAATTTTATTCCAATTTTCAATAATATTTTCGATGAAACAGTGGACAATGAAATGTTTTGTTATTTTCTGCTTATTTTATAGCTTTCAACTAAAATATATTAACTGTTCCGATAGTTGTACTTGTAGTCTATGTAGAACAGTTAACCTAAACGCGCAACCTAGTAATTTTAATTTACAATCTATGATCTTTTTCACAATCAGATAGATGATGAAATCATACATGCCACTAAATTATTACAAAACTAAAAATACGAGGACTAAGTAGTTTAATGATGTCGAAAATTTCACACAATGAAATGGTCACAGTATAAATTTCGATCACCCAATTAAAATCTTTGTCATTTGACGTATAAGAGTTACTTTTCTATAATGTTTGCTTCGCGATAGCTTCACTTTAAATTACTATTTTTTTATTTACTACCTTGTCATATATCTTCCAAAAATTAATCAATTTTAGTTTTTGATCCCGTCAATCTGTCATATTTCATTTCGAAAAGCAAGTGAATTGTTCAGACGTTAATTTGTATACATGAAAACCGTCAGCATAACAAAATATTGCTTTTATAATTGAACATAACGAAAACAAACCACTTCAATCTGTAATAACACAATACTTAGTTTTGTCAATAAATATGAGATTTTACAGTTAGACAGGAACTGCCAGTGTGATAAGACAATCAACTAGGTAGTAATTGCATATTGTCAGGCACAAAACAACTGCTTTCATTAGAATCATTAGAAAATAAACTACCCTAGATCCAGTAAAATATTTAATGTATCTAACAGTGATCCTAAAGTTAATTGATTTGGCCTGGATTTTGTACAAATTGATAAATAGTTAAAACACGATCATAGAAAAAACTAGCCGATACAACTGCATTCCATTGTCAGTGGAAATGATTTTAACAACAGTTAGACAATAAAAGTTTTGAGATCAAAAATAAATATAGTGTTGGTAACGAATCAAAGCAGAACGAATTTTATGTTAACTATGTGCATAAGTTTCTAATTATTTTTTTTATTTTTACAGATACTTGAAAATATAACGATTAAAGTTATATAAATTTGAAGTACCTAAAGTATGAACGAGAATAATAATATTGAAAGTAACGTATCCACAGTCAAGCCATCGGTGGTGATCTTGTTTTAAAACACTTCGAAAGGAAGATATAATGTACTGTCAGTCAAGCCAATTATTTTAATACACGCGAGGCTTCAACAGTGAACTTAGAAAATGTTTGATCATCCTATCTTTTAAAGAGTGTAACAACTTTATGTTGATAATATTCTGCGATTTGTTGCATTAATTCCATTGTTTAACCAACCGTTTCCATTTTTATTAAATAAACACTACGTTCTTCTCCATCATGTTAATTAGTTTTTGACATAAAAAATCGTTTCACTAGCGCTTACCATACAATTTGAGCAAATATATATATGTAATTACCTTTTTAAATTGTTCCTTAATTATGATCCTCGTAAAAACAAAGTACACCTCAAGTGTAGGTTCCACAGAAGACCGTAGTTTAAAATAAACGATAAATAATAAAAACTAAGTTCTCAATAAATAATATATGAAAATTTATTAGTTTATTGACAGGTGAGGCTGCTAGTTTTAGGCTTCATAGCTACTGGCTGTTGGATAGAAGATGAGAAAGTGATTGATAAATACCATTGAATAACAGCAAATACCCATTTTTATTCTAAAAGTAAATGGTTTACGAATGAAAATAAGAGAATGAATTCAGTTATATCAGCTAATCGTCCCCTTGCAATTTAAGTAATTATGGTGTACATAAGAATACTACTGATAAGCTATTTATCATTTATGCCAAGCTGGAGAGTTCACACAATAATTCAGAACACCGTGGGGGGTTAGGTTCTAAACTTTTACTGATCTGATTCACTATTTTTTCATCAATTAAATATTGTAAAATAAATCTCTTAAGGATTATAATAATATCAAGTCATTTATTATAAAAACAGAAATTTATCTATGGTTTTAACGAAACGTCTGTTCCAAGAAAAAGTGTTTAGTATATAGTGACAATTGAATACTGTTTCTTTATAAATATCATATATGTTTTTCTTTTAAAAACACCATATTGTGCTATATATATCATCATTTATAACCTAAACATCGATCAAGCAAATTAGATGAATTAAAAGTATAAAACATTTTGTCAAAACAATTTCATTGAAAATAAATAAAAATAATATATTTGTAATATACCAATGAGTAGAAAATTAGATTTTCTGACGTTTCGTTAAAAATAGTTTGTTACCAATGTTCACCTTGAAGATCATATGTTGATTTTATGAAGAAGTAAAATAAACGTCGGCTGTACAAATGTTGAAACAATATTCTTGTCAAAATTCTATTGTAAACAATATTTCTTTTATATTCAAGCCTAATTTTTATTTAAAAAAATGTTTTTGACTTTTATCTATGCATTATTGACTTCATGATGAACTATTGATATATTTTTCTTGTTCTTTTTAAGTAAGTTTATTTGTTTTTACAACAAGTTCTAATCTGACTCCACCACTATACATAGATACATGCTGTTTACAGTTTTGTTTGTGAAGTTTTCGAAAACTCTCCAGTGACTTTTTAGTCAGTATGCATTTTCATTTCTATATTTTCCCTAATAATACCATGGTGTTTTAAATGTATTGATTTCTGAAGTTATTTGTTGTCTCATTTTTCTATTAAGCGATACTCATTTATTCTTTACTCATCTGATGGAAGTAGTAATATACTGAATCTCAGAGTTATATATACAGTGAGTATTTGTAACAAGACGAATCGCCTGAGTCGAACGTCAGATATTTTGTAAAGAAGGAAGTCATTCTGAAACGAAATTCCACTGTCGATTTAGGGTCACGTTATTTGTGGTTTCATTGAATTAAAAATTCATTATTTTCTTCATTGTGAAATAGGACACTTCAGATATTTAATCTACTGAAATGCCTTCATCTATTGTCAAGGTAAATATAAGTGACTAATCAAATAAAACATTTAATTACTCTAACTACTGAATGAATTCAAAAATCTGTAAATTAGTTTTAAAGATTATTTTCATTCAATACACTAAGGGTCTGTGAGGAACTATGAAACTATGAATTCATTGTATTTGATTTAAGTCATTGAAAGAAATTCAGAATATTTTGATGATAGTGGAACATATATTAGACTAAAAGCACAACCTTCAATTTAAATTCTTTCATCTATATGTACAGTATTTCAAGACTGTTTATGTAACGTAGCTACAGACTTGTTAAAGTGAACAGAAATTATGTACATTACCCTACTGCATTGTTCAAATAAATACCTAATCTAATGTTATCTTAACATATTAAAATATTATAAATGGAACTTCTTTTGGCAACTTTCGTTTACTTTTGTTGCTTTTCAAGTAGCAAAAATACTGTACATTATAGCGTGATAGCTGAAACTACCTGTTTATTTTTAGTTCGAACTTCGTGTTCAATGTTTTATGATGTTGTACAGGCAGAAAAACATACATGGCCTAGTGACCGAATTAACACAAATAAAAAACAAACCGTTTAATTATGCCATATTTTTTTATCCCAACAGACTGTTCAAATTAATTCATTCAGATAAACTGAAACCAGCTGCCAAATTAATAGATACAAAAAACAAATAGACGAAAATAAGGTATTTTAGTACAAAAACCCTATTTCAATGTGTAACAATGAGGGCAGTTATAAGAAGATTCTGAAATCATTAATTTATATGAACAATGCCTTAGTCATCCCTTTACGCTTGTTGACTTGAATGTTCGGCTCAAAAATCTAACAAACATAAAGAAGCCAAACAACGTTAAGTTTGGTATTTTTACAGTGTAGTGTAACCAAAGTTAGCCGATATGCTATTGATTTAATCCGGTTTGAAACTGAATTTTGTATGATTCGGAATGATCAAGCTGTATAATCATAAAAACAGTTTTTACACTATCTAGCTTTTTGCTGTAGAAAGCATTAATCTAATTTAGACCAAAGGACAGAATTTTTCCATTTTACTTAACTGTATTAGTGGACTTCTACGCCATATCGCTATTTATTAAATAAAGGTTTTCAGCATAAAAAATGTTTCTTCTCTGTACCATAACAGCACGAAATTTCAAAATATGGGCAACATGATCAATGAATCAAGAACAGACATATCACCCAAATGAGAAATCTGTGGTGATTGAACAATGGAATATAGATATGTGGGGAGTTCAGACTAGTACTGCCAACCAACTCTGTTAAACTATAATATCCTATAGCTTCACTGGTATATAGCAATGTAGAACGCTAAAGCTGTGACGAGTTCGAGAAATTAGAAACGCTACCTGAAATCAATTTGTCAGTAAACACATTTTTGGCCATTCTTTAAGCAAAAGGTGAAACAGCTCGTACCTGTAAATTATTAACACTAATCGTTTAATGTTTGCAGATTACATCAGCTAACTACCATGATATTTATGAGATACAAATATCCTAATTTCTGAGTTATGGTCAAGTAACACCATGAAAACGTCACAAATAATCGATATAACTTAGAAAAACTATATGTTATATTTTAAGAAACACTGGTTTATCATGACTAAAGATTCTATTCCACATCACAAACTATAGTACCAGTCGAACCGGTGACCTATTTCACGAATTGACATTTGCCAACGAATATCAATCAAGGCCTTAGTGCTTACTAGTTTTCGAGCCCCTTCTAGACCAGTAAACGATCAGAAGATGAAGATAGGATGAAAATCCGTTATCTATAGTACCCAGTTCAATTATAACTTAAGATTATAAGCTTGCCGAAAATTTTCTTATAAAAAATGTTTGAATAAAATTGACACTATTCCAAAATCATGAACAAACATCTTCCTCATGTTTTGGAAAACGTGGGAAATCATTTAATTTAACGTCAGTAGGATTTACAGTAATAACTGAATGAACCAAACTGGGACTGTAAATGTACAATGAAATATGCAATAAATCTAAATTCATGATGGACCACCGGAAGAGAGTACCTTGAGAAATTTAAGTATCATTTATTAGTAGAGAGGATTTGTGGAAATTATAAAATTTTCACAGTTGGAGTCATGAACTGATTTTAGCTGGACTACCATCGGAAACCTGGAATGACAATATAGTGAGCAATATTGTAGATTGGTTAAGTTAGACATTAACATTGTGGAATATCATCTCAGAAGTCTAGAAGGTAAGGGTTCACGTGGAGACTAGAGGTCCTTGGTTCGATTTTCTATGGCGAGGTCGTGGATGAAAATTTCTGCGGAGTCCCACACTAGGACAAAGCGATTACTCAATGCTTCTGTTTTTTCAGCGGTGGTTAAACTAAGATCAGTTCGAGATTTAAACTGTGAAAAAGTATTAATTAAAAAACTAGGTTTAATATGAGTACATTGAATCAACTTTCAAGAACTGCCCAGAACGGCTTTTCCAAAACTCTCCTTAAAATTATGCTAGTAATATTATAGCTAATACTCAGTTCATAGTAAAGGGAACTACTGTAAATCCTTTCTGGAACCAAAGCACATCTATTTGTATGAAGCTTAGGACACAAGAACTGATACTGGTGATATGATTTGTAAAAGTAGCAACATTCCGTCCATTATATTATATATTTTCGTTATAATGTTCCTTAATATTATGAGCTATTTGTTTGAATTTCCTTAGTTTTAAATGTAGCTGAGTGGAACTTGTTTTCATGGTATCTTGAATAAATATTTGGAAATGGTTTCCAAAAGTGAGTTGATGGTTATCTTCTTAATTCTGATGCATATAAAAATATTCTGGTTGGTTACGTAGTCGTTAAGTAGATGTTTATCATAAATCTACACAAACGTAGATGATCTTTTACATTTGCATTACTAATGGGTTGGATTAACTAATAAGTAAGAGACTTGGGTGGGTACCGACTTATGGTTAAGATTTTGCTTAATTGTTTGGGCGAGACAGATATGAAGTATTTGATGAAAATCTAGTTTCAGTTACTTATAGATACATATCTATATTAATGAGTGATCTTGTGCTTATATTTTGATTTCGTTACCCAACAAAAACCTCCAAGTTACTCTTCGTTTTACTACTCAAGTAGCTGACAGACCAAGCATATAAGGAAAGTTTTTATCAATATCGAATTTGGACGACCGTCCAAACCAACTACCTACCTGATTAGTACTGGTCTTGGAATGAATTTCTGAGCTCATCTCCACGAGCGTATGATGGTGACATAATATAAAAAAACACAAGTAACATAATACATTTGCATTTTTCACTATATTCTCAACTACAAAGTATTGATAATTAGAACAGTGAATTAAGTTACCTGACGAGAACATCCAAAACTACATCAGTTAAATTTAGTCAGCTTCAAAAGTATATCACACAAAATGGAAATGCTGACTGAACATTGATAACACAGTAGAGTTTTGAATTATGAAAAAAAACAACTGATTTTACACAACGATAGTTATGATATCAAAAAATTAACTATTAACTAGTTAAAAGGAAGCAACAAGACCGATAATTCTTAACTTCATTGGTAGAACTCTATCAATACTAAAGGACTAGACAGACATGATATTAGTCATCGTTCAATGAGCAATCAGTTGCAAATATATCACTCCTACAGAGGGTCAGTTGCTGCCCAAATAGCTCAGAAATAAAGTCTCAGGTTGTAAAGCTAGATGATTTGGGTTCCAATCCTACAGTGATCACCAGTTCTCTCAAGATAGCAGATAAACTTTGCAGACGTCTTTTTACTAATAGAAATCTAAGTCCGGTGTATTCTGTCGATCATCAACAAACACCAAACATCTCAACGTAAAGTACGTGATATTAAGTCACCAAGTCCAGTAGTCACATTGTAATTTAGTCCATAGAATTAGGTCAGGAATAGATTTTTAGATAAAAATGAAATGGGTTATTACTCAGTGGTCAACAAATAATAAATTTCCAACAAGCCATGTTCCTAAGAAAAGAAAGTACATTTATAATATACAAAACTAAAAACGATATTAGGGAATGCTTAACTAAGTAATAATTTTACAGATATACCTTCACCTACTAAAAGAATAACATCAACAATTCATGAGCATCTATCCCTTCTACAACAATGTTCATAGACCAATGTTTCAGTAATCTTCAACAAAGGAGATACTTGATCAACCGTCTACATTTGGTATTTTAATCATGATTAGTGAAGTTAGTCTGAAATGTTCATTTCTTGCATTTCCTACAGATTATACATTGAGGTACAATCAATAGCATTACATGTTACTACGTTATCACCATCCATTGTAAATTTTCAACAATTGTTTTGCAAAAAAACATTATTTTTAACGATTCTACATTCCTATGTTGTTTTTGTTTAAACAGATACAACTAATCAATAATCTGTTGTAAAACGTTTATGTTAATTTTCTATAGAACATTTTTCTCAACAATTTGTCAGGTTTTGCTGAACAAATAGTACATTAGAATATACATTTTGTTTGTTCATTCAAATGCTAATTCGGTATAACATAACAACTAAACAGTAATAGAATGAAAAAATATTAGGAAAATAGTTAGAATGACATTCGTTAAAAAGATATTAAAAGTAAACATTGCTATATTAGCTTTTTTAAGTAATCATGTAAAAGACGGAAAAGAATTAAAGCATAATGATATTTGATTTAGGTATTTAATAATATACGAAGACATCACATTCATTTGAACAAGTAACTTTGGACACTTTATCCGGGAAGTTGAAATGGACCGATACAGAAGTCTTTCATTTTCCTGCTCTTTGTTAAGGAATGAATACGGTGATTCAATATTGAACGAGTACTACTGTATAGAATGATGAATTCTATAGTGGCTAATGCTATGGTATTTCGCGGACGTATTCAGGCTTTAAAACTTAACTATTCCAGGTAATATCACTGATCTAACGAAAAAGATTTCTTTTGTTTCCAGATGTTCATGTATACGATAATAATCAAATTAGAAAGTTTAAATTTTTTTGCTTGTAAAGGTTCAGTAGATGTCAGAGCTGTACGAGTCAGTACGTTGTAAACTCCCGTATTTTACATCCAGGTTAGTCTTAGTAAAGCCATAAATAATTGAACTTGATACATGTCATTACCACTTCCAAACTAGTTTTACAGTGACAGAATTTTTTCAGCAAGCTTGTTGTTTTGTTTCCTAAAGCCCAACAACTGTTTTTAGAAAGCTAAAATCATATGAAATGTATTGGACTGATCACTTTAGAGTACTGAGATTCACACTGATCCTCAAAAACGTTTTTCCATTCAATTAGTTGTAATCCAACATTCACAAAAATTTCACTTGAAATATCTTGTTCATTAGCTCGACAGATAAACACTTTTTATCGCTCTGTCCATTATTGTTGACGATTACAAATTGTCACTGAATGAACCAAAAACTCTATCTCTGGATAGTTTTTCTTCATCTTGGTGAATACGATTAAATCTGTTTCACAAGAACTCGAAAGCATTATTTTCCAACTCAACAAGTGATTATGAATATATGTTCTTTTAGTTCAAATATAAGCACTTGGAATTTTCCGAATGAAAGTGTGGAATTCAAGAATATGTCAGAGATCGCCCATCATTTTAATAGCTTTAACATGTCAGTGCTTTTCTACATTCCGTGAATGAAAACTCAACTTTGTAGGGGTTCACAGCATTGAAAACAACTAATTTTTTCAATACTGAACAGCCTACAACAGCATATTTGTTGATAACAAAATGTACACTACATATGATGCAATTGCACAACTTAAATTTTGCGTAAGATATATAGGAAAACTAATTATTTGACATAACAGTTGGTGTACAGTTTTTCTACTGACTTCAGGATCTAGTTTTTCTAGCTAGCTTAACACGTATCAGTCACATAAGTAGGAAAAATACATTATTTTTTGGATAAAGTATGAACATCAATTCAATACAAATATCAATGAAATTATCTACAAAATATTTTAACTTTGCAACTAGTCTGTTTAGTGTAGCTTGAAAGACTACAAAAGGGATATAATTCGATTTTTTGTCAAAACTTTAAAATTCTCAAATGGGTAATTCTATGGTCTATCTTTTAGAAGGAGCATAATTAAATAATAACTAATCCCAAGTGATTATATTCTGGTATACACCCAAACACTTACATTAATATGATGTTAAAAATAAAACTTTAATTCATTTTAGTAACTTTTGGCATATTGAGTAGTTTGCTTATATGGGAAACCAACATCATTTAACATGTCTACGATTAAAAAAAAAGATGTGATTACCATACACATCTTATATAATTCCTTTACGTAGATCATTTTTGTGTCAGTTTTCTTTTATGATATCAAATAGCTGCAAAATATATATAAGTATGATTTACGGTTCTTTATTTAATTAGTTTATTTCAAAATGTATGTAATAGATATTCTTGTGTTTCTATGGTATCTGATTTCCAATAATATTGTTTACTTTATTTACGCTTTATTCTCATGGGGGATAACAAACATTTTATGTCGAACAATTGATAAAAATGATTTGTATAAGTACTCAGTTAACCAATAGCATTACTTTAATTAAAAACAAAATATACCAATCAGAAAAACCTACCGTAAAATTATTTGGTAATATCAGTTAAGTTGAGAAATAAGTGAGAGTAGAAAGTTTTCTTATTTATGAAAAAGTGAATGAATAGACATAAAGTTCCGTTTTTAGAGTTCATAACAATTAATTAAAAGGTTTAAGTTTTTACAGACACCATACCTAAGAAAATAAAAGTTCCTTTAAATGGTGAGTATTAGATATTAAATAATACACTAGAAAAAATAGATGATTTACTATTTACATTTTGAAAATAATAATAATAATGAATACACTAGAAGTATAGAGTGACCTATTCCCTTCGTATTTAGTAAAAATCTTCATTACATTTGGCCTCCTTCGTAACCACAGTGTCTGTTATTTTTAACTGATATATTAACACAACTGGTTTCATATTTTTGTTGTGAAAAAAACGAAATTAAGTCAGAAATATTCAAGTTTGTTGATGAACATAAAGACTACACATGTTTATTGCCATGCTTTATTAATTTTCGATTATGAAATACACATAAAAAGATTTACACTTCATGCTGAAAAACATTGTATCCAGTTAAACTTAAATTAAGCTCAAAATAACGCAACAAGCGAGAAGATTCGAAAGCTAGTTCAACTTACGCTATGTACCACATTTCTCATAAACAGCAAAATGATGAAGAATTCACGGTGGTAAACGAAACGTTCATTTGCTCGAGATATGTTTATATCTGTTGTCATAAAAGAACTTATGTAGGTGCCTGAACAAAAGTTAAGAACTCAACGCAAACATCAGGGGTTTGAACTCTGATTTTTGGGTGAGGAATTCACTTAGAGGAGTGAGAAAGCACTAATGAGCATGAATTTCAGGATTGTGAAGGTATGGTGTGCATTGAAATAATTTGGCCGCTGTCTGCTACGGAGGTAATATATTCTGACATTGCCCCACTGTTTCATGAACCAAACTTTTCAGTCAGAAACAGAAAGGATGTATTCATAGAAAAGAACCGCTTAGTTAGGTTCTGGCATGCTAGTAGTTTAACTGATAGTTGCAGCGATAACGGTGAAAATAAAGGAAAGAAAAGTAAATAAAAAATTACAACGTCATTTCAAACACCAGTTTTATCTCTTTCTATTTAACGTGAAATAACAGTTATATACACACATATTTTGCTTCTATATCACAGTTAAAAATAAGGAAATAAGAATTACAAATGTAGTGTTGTTTTTTAAATAATCGTATTCATATATATTAATGGAATCTCATTAAGGACATTTAAACTATTGACAACTGTCAAAAAATCTTTAAACTCTATGAAATCTCAATTGGCAATATCAGATAAAAGCATTTTATATTCAGCAAACCGTTAGAGTGCAAGAGCTAAATGAACTCAGCAAGTGTGTTGCCTGTTTATATAATCGAATTGTTCCCAGAACAAGAGTAGTAGAGTCTATACTTTTGGGTCATTAAATAAATATTCCTATGACCAAAGTATTCCAGTATAGCTCAGAATCATCGGGTTTTAACGGACGAAGATTTAGGTATAACTACTAAAAACTAATATTTACTCTAAAAATTGAAATATCCTCCACTTGACATATATCAGAATTTGTACTTTAACTATTATGTTAAGGGCATTTATATCTCATCAAGCTGACATATCTTACTTCTAGGCTACTTTACTTCAATTATAATACTGTACTATCACACATGATCATTATTAAACCCATTGCAGCTTACTCCTATTTATATCATTCGTTTTCGGAGTAGTAATTCGGAACGTGAAATATGACATCCATGCAGTAAATATATTTAACTATGGCCGATTTTGATACTGTCCTACAATAGTAGGTTCATATGATGAGGTTAAGTACCTCTTTAGGTACACAAAATACAGGGATTTACACCAGTTATTTTGATCTCCTTGGATTTTAGGAGTTTTTAAGATTGTCACTCACAGTCAGTATTTGTGTTTACTGTGGCTGAGATGGCTCAAGACTGTAAGTGAAGATTTTATTGTGTACCAACCATTGGTTCACACCACTGGTCAAAAGAATAAAATTTGAAACAAAAGCTTAACTCCTAATTTTATATTTAATTACGTTAGAAGTGATTAACTCCGAAAATTTCAATTTATTAGAACTATTACATCACAAGTAACGAAATTTAAGACTTCAGTATAATTCAATGCAATAATGTAAACATTCAAACAACTGGTTTAACTAAAAACACCATCATCCTTAAACTTTTAATGAAAATTTTACCAATCAAAACTAATTTTATTGACTTTATGAGTAATCCAAGTAGATGCAATGACAATTTGAGTTTATTACTTATCAAAAGTAAATAATTAAAGGATTACATTAGAAAAGTAATTACTTACTGTCAACATAAATCATTTTTGTCATGTAATGCAATTATGGTAAAGTATGGATAAATAATTCTCTTAGAGAAAAATATATTCCTGTTTATCTACCTACTATATAAAAAATATTTTTCTGAATAATGAAGTCATTAATGAAATACATAAACTATTAATTCTAAGTATTTTATCACAAAAAGTAGAGATTTTCAGCATTTGGTTTTATAGTGAATACCGTAGAGTAACAAATGACCATTTGGTATTGTATTTACTTCGAAGCTAGAATAATCTTGTCATGTCTTTAGAAAGATGGCTGGGACATGTGTTACGTATGCCCAATCACCGACTGCCTGATGTGCGATGTTTTCTGTTGTAGGAATAGGTTGGAAGAAAGCTAGGGGCTGCCAAACCAAAACATAGCACAAATCCATGAATTCATTGACAAGTGAACTGAGCCGTGTTGGTAGGTGTAGACTATCTGGTTGCGGTCCGCGAGATGATAGCAACCGATGGTTATAGACCTTGAATGACATGGCTCAAAATCGTTTGCAATGGCGCAGGTGCATACACTCTTTGTGTTCTCCCAAATTCTAATGTTCTGAATTTTTCATGTCACTTTTTCCCTCTTTCCAATGAATAACATTTTCAAACCCTAATCTTACCAATCACTGCTTATACTCTTCCTACTTCTACTACTATGGGATTTGAATCGACAACTGGGTCTCTGTGCTAATGTGGTATGGCGACTCGAACTGATGTACGAACGTATGAAGTTCTACGTAGTGACTAACTGACTGGATATCTTTAGAAAAGTATGTCTTGTGTTTAAAATTCAGTTTGTTCATTTAAAATACTAATATTCATTCACTGAAAAAATTATAAAATAATTATAAGTTTTATCTAATCCTATACATACAACAAATGGAACTCGATTTGTTTTGTAAATCATTTTATCACTCCAAAAGTAACTATATTTAATCCTACTAAGTATTTCTCAATGATTTACCAACATATATATCTGTCTATTCAACGTGTATGAAATTATTAGTAAGAAATGACAAAGAAGAAGGAAACAAAAAGAACCAAACACCAGAAAAAGTCATTTTATGATCTCCTGTGGTGTTTGAATTTTCTTTTTTTAACTAATATACAGTTGAGCTGAATTCATTTAATACTGATTGAAAAAACTAGTATATTTGTGTTTTTTTCTTATTTTTGTATTTGTTTGAATCATTTACTAAAAGATGAAAATAATTCAGTGGAAAAAAATCAATAAATGTCTAGAAATTTATGGTAGTTAATTGATCAAAAAACGATCATTCAATTTCAATATCTATTCCCTTTGTATTGTGAAAAAGCTATTTCACATTAATTTCATATTACAAGTGGACATTTATTAGCTGATCATCTGATATAATTTATTGACTTTGGTAAAGAATGATGTGAAATAATTATAGTAAGTCAAACCCATAAGTAAGTATGAATAATCGAATGATGTGTTTTATTTAGACCAAAATAGGATTTTGTTATCGCTAAGTAACAAAATATCGTCAAAATCTAATGATTTTAATTGCTGAAATACCATACAAAAATGGTCTAGATATATGTCAGTCTGATTTATCAGATATATAACAAGAAAGAGTATTATTACAAATGAAATATATCGTACATTAGTGAAAAAGTATAAATTTCATATTTTCATAGAAGAATTAATGTTCTTCAAAATTCTGAGATCGAAAAGTAGGACAAAAGGCACTGTGTATTAGACTTTATTTTCTTAATAAAATGTCTCTGCAAACATATACAGTTTACATAAAGACGGTAATAATAAAATTAATAATAACGAAAGGAACCGACTATACCATCAAAGAAGAGTTAAAGACGATTCAGCGAGGGGGCTTTTCTCCATCTTATTATTTTTTTAACTCTACTATCGTTAAGCAACTCGCTTTTGACTCTTGAAGTTCATGGACACTTTATTATGTAATCCTTTTTCTGTTTATAAATAAACTACTTTTATTTGTCGACCCACTATAAATACAGTTGAACACCTCTAGTAAATGATTTGGTAGAAAAGAAAATATTCTTAGTTTAATTATCTTCAATTATCCTTCTAACCAATAAAGCTTGGAAACTATGATTATTTGGAGCCACGTAATCAATAATAATAATTAATGAAAATAAAAAGACATTTACCATGACTGAATAACTTTTGTCAGTTATCATTTAAAATTTGACCAAACTAGACTTGTGATCAGTGTTATGTTCATAAGTTTTTGCAGAATAAAGATGAAGATGCTTTGACTAATGTTTGTATAAATACAATTCAGAGCACTAATTTTCAGAAACAGTAAGTTTTCAATTATAAACAATGATTGTGTTGAAAAGGCGTATTTTATACATTTTTATCAGAACGGTTTCTTGAAATGATCTCTATCTACCACCTAATACTAATGGTTAAAAATATCGGAGAATTAAAGGAAACCTACCATAAACTTTAACTGTTCATAAATAAGATAGAACTCATTACAACTTTCACTAAAACAATCGGAAGCTCTAAACTTATAAAATGACGGAAAAAATTTATTGGAATCGTAGAAACAAGCTTCACAATAACATAGATCAATAATCTACACGTATTTTAGATTCATGTTGTCATTTTTTTGGTTAGCTCTTCAATTTGTAACGAAAGAATTGACTTATTTGGCTTACTAATTACAATTTCAATAGATTAACTGACTATATTTCCTTACTATTTAACTACCTGACGTTTGATGTCAGGTCGATAGATTAAAAAAAATTGTACAACCGATGTGTCTCTATCCATGTTACACACTCTCAATAGTCACATGACATCTTCAATTATTGGTCTTTTCATAAATTTGGTTTGTTAGGTTACAACGTGAAATAGTGTATGATATAATAAAACAGTGCATTTAACATATTGTTTGATTTCTGTTTAAAATATTACAAACTTATCTTTTGGGTTGGTCGTGTAAAAATCTGGAACAATTGATCGTACTTTAAATTTGTAAAAAGAAGTAGCTAACACTAAAGATTCGTGAACCCGCTGTCTTATAATGGGAACATTATCTCAATTTCAAAAATGAGGAAACAACTGTTTGCGATACAAAAATGCAAAATATTAACCACGTCATTTACGTACCAAATAAAAGAATTTATCCATGTTCTGTATTAAGACAAGCATTTGTTAGTTTGTAAACTTTCATAATACACAAATAAATAGTTTAACCCATATATGCCTCATATTCACTAATGGACATAATTCAACTATAAACCATCACCGATATTCGCGCCACTTTGAATTTGATTTAATCATAAACAGATACTCAATATTGCATTTTTCAAATGACGAAGATCTGTAAATTCTTGACATGTCCTACATAAAATCCACTTAAGAAATATGTATATAAATGAACCGAACACTAGCTGAACTGTACAAAATTTCCTATAGAACTATGATGTGGTTTAATTTTAATACATCACTTGCTAATGAATGGTTTATACAGCGATTATTCCTTTATAAGGGGCTTTTTCTAAGTAACACTTGTTTGGCTTTGTATATTAGTAAAATTCATTCTTTATCTCACATTATCGTCATTCTTTTTATAATTCATACAAAAGACAATGTGAACTAATTAAAATGAAATATTTTTAGCATTTTTAAGTTATCGCGACATTTCTAATAATTCTCGAGAAAAACAGTTCATTACCTTTTGATAAAGGATTAAAGAAACCATTCATCTAAAACGTAATGATTAGTTCTGTGTAAAAATAGGCGGAGAGTTAGTTGATTCAGAAAATAATGAATGGCTTGCTAGAACAGACTTACGTCTATACAGTATAACAAATAGGCATCGACATTATTACATAATCAAACAATTGTTTGAGAAATAAATGTACTTTTCTCAGAAGTAATCACATAAACGAAAAATGTTAACATATTAAATTATCCTTAGTAAAGCTGAAGTATTTATTTCAGTTTAAAACAATGTTGACAGTGGTGACCTCTATTTAAAACTTTTGACATCCGACACCACAGGAAAAGTAAACTCACATTGTTATTGAACTTGGTGTTGCTAAAGTCACTTTTGCTCAATATTTGTTTAGGTAATTGGTTGGCATCATATTCCATATAATCATTACAGTTAGGAGTGGATATGGGTTGAGAGAATGGTGAAGTAATCTTAGGTAAGACAGAGTCCGAGTAACTTGGAGTTCCACTTAAAGGTATACTTGAGGAACTTTTAACCAAACTCCTGTATGGATTTTGGGACGGTGTGTTATACGAATTTCTGATCCACAGGGTTTCTTTAGAAGAATGAGGTATCACTCTCTGTACAGAACTTGACCTTAGTGCGCCTGAATGATATGTTTTTGCTTGTGATGTAGGGCTAGAATGAAGTTCTGGCCTCGAAGGAGTTGGGTGAAATGAATTTGCAGATGATCCAATTGAACTGGAGTAGGATGGACTGGGTGATTTTATTCTTAGTCTTTCCGTTCTTGAGAAGTCAGAGGATATTTGCATGTGAAACAACTGGTTCGGTGAACTAAGAGCTGCCTAGAAACAGTTAAAATGAAATAAATGTACGTATTAGAGAAACAAATGAAAATTCCAATTTTTTCACCTAATGCAAAGCGTCATTAACGTTTTAAGTCGAACTATGGTTAAACTATTACTTGAACGAAACTCATCTCAAGTGTTCCTCCTTTAAAATTAATTTGCTCGATCGGACTCAGAAATCAGATCAACTATTTTCAATAGAACCATGTACATTTATTGCTTTGTCAAACATAAGTTTGCACATATCAAGTCAAGTTTGATCCCTTACAGACTATATTTTAACCAATTATATCTCGTATATGAAAATGCAATAACTAGGACATTTCATGTAATCAGTGTCATATATACATCGCAAGTAAAATGAAATGATCACAAACTATTTGATAAACAAAAACGCAACGTATGAGTTATCTAAGATTGAGTGATGCGGTGGTTTCATTCTCAATTTTGATCAGGTTAGCTAAATGACAGACATTATAGTACGTTATTTGACCTAATTATCATAAAAATGGACAAAGCATATATTCAAACATCTCAAGAAGTGCTCAATAATGACAAATTAGTGAATTTACTAAATTAAAAATACTTTTCGAAAATTGCGTTTTCATTACTGATCCAAAACCAGCACTTACTTCAGACTGTTTTCCCGTAACAATACCCTCTCCATTTAGTCTTTCATCCGCAACTATAACGTTAGGTTTATGAGGTCCTTTATAATATATTAAAAAACCAAACAAAAAAATGATATATGAAAGGTAAGTAGAATCTATTATTAAAATTAATACTGCGACAGTGCAACAGAACTGAATTTAATTTCTATACATTATTATCATTTATGATCATCAGGTTATCTGTAACGTGTGTCAAAGCCAAAAATTGTTTTTTACTTAGTACATATACATAGGTGAATCCTAACTTCCAGGTACATAATATTTAAATATCTGAACCCATTTAATTACCATGTCGTAAGAATCCCATTGATATGTTTGTTCAGCTCTGCGAGTTTTTGTATTTATCGACTGTTCTCAAATGTTGATAATGAAGATAAAGTTAAAAGACATGTAGTGTTAAATATTTATTTATTTTTCTACACACCAGATGTAAAGCTTATTGTGTTAAATGAATGAATTTTCTAACATACATGAATGTTTGCAACAGTAATTTATGAGTCTTGATATTCATTGGAATATATGTTAACCTTTTGACATACTCTTTGGCGCAATAAGTAAATGAACTTTAATGGCTAAAGAATAGTCTGTAAAATAAGAGTTAATCATTAACTTCAGGAAAACAAATATTCCTTGCAATGAAGTAACATTGAAAATATTCATTAGTCAGTCTGAATTATTATCGCAAATATGAAGACATTTGGAAGGATGAAATAAGGATGTGATCGTAGTGAATTACAATTAGTGTTTCAGGACTTCATCTTTTAAGTTACAAATTTTTAATTTTTTTCTAACTACTTTTAAAAATGCACCTGCCCTCTAAAACTGTAAAGTTTTTTTCCAGACACCTCCTGTAGGCTAGTTGGTTTCATGACAGGTCTTTCATTTTTAAGTTGGACTTCATTATCTTCATAAATTTTCAAAAAAATTGTGAAAGCATTTTTACATCTTTAAATGGTTACCACAGATTTATTTACGTGTATCTGGTGGTTATGTTAGTAATGACTAATGATGCATGCCTTAACTTCTGGTATTTTTATTCTCCACTCACCTCTTCAGTAAATGATGTGCTTCATTTGTTCTAAAATGCTTATTAACTGTAAGTTTTCTAAAGCGTACATAACATAAGCTTCATGGCCTAAATAGTAGTCAAATATTAACGGTTTAGATAACAGATTGTTTGATGATGATGTAAGCAGTTAAACAAACATACGATATCCAGTGAAAAAACATGTTAGCAAATTATAAACTTATCTAGAACACATAGGACACTCTATTCTATCTGAAACTTTGCTTGTGACCTACATTTTTATCAGTTGTAACATTTTTGAGGGTGGATAATAAAGGTTTGAAATCCTTCACCTCAAAAATCTTATGTTCGACCATGAGAAACAAATACAATAACAACAAAACCAAGAATTATTGCACTCACTTTCGAATTTCAGAATATCAGGTTGCGGTGACATCATGACAATTCTATCCAAGTGTTTTTGTGTCTCCGTTTTGCAATCTTTTGAATATTGATTGTTATCTAACGTTCTGGTAGATGAAAGTATAGGCACTGATTTGCCAGGATCTTTCTCAAGCTGATAACTGCAAATAATGTAAACACAATCATTAAAGCCCTTAAGTTATCATCAAACAGTAAAGAACTAGGGAAATTCAAAGAGAACCGTCTCTTGTTTTCCCAATTTTAAGAAATATCCACCATAAGAAACATCATACCATAATCATACATGGTTGACTACAAAATAACACTACAGAGTTAGATAAGAACCGTTTGGAACCTCAGGCGTTCACAATAAACCTCAATTGTACCCTATGGTTAAGCATAATATTCAATTGTTACGTGCTATGAAATTCTTCTGTGTTAACCGTTAACTTTATATAAAAAACCTTCTATTTCAAAAAGAAACCCAGTGATAAATTTGATTTCCCTCGAAACTTAAATTGAGGTATTCTCCTAACAAATGTACTTATAATACTAAATTCCGAATTCATACTAGGCTTAATAACAATTTCCATGTTTGAACAACCTAACATTCATTATCTTCGCATGTTTTGACTCTCATTTACGACTAATTACTTTAAGCAAACGCCAAAATTTCCACAATATCTGACATCTAAGTGAACAACGTAAAACGTTAAGTACTTTTAAGTGCTGAGAATTCTATATTGTACCAAAATATAATATTGAATAAAGCCATTAATAATAATAATAATTAATAATAATAACAAGTTTTTTAATACGAAGTTTTCTACAGCATCAAAATACAGTTTGTAATCAATATACAGATTAGACTGAGACAGTTTCTCATCTTCACCTCATTTACGCTCAATTTTTGAATATAATTACTTCCAGATACTTTTTATTCACACTTGATTACCTATAATTTTAAATTGTCTTAAGTATCAATGTACTCACATTTTAAGCACATACAATGTAATAATTTTTTTCCATTTTGTTATGACAGAGCTTTACTGATAAAACCGGGTCTTGTAACCAAAATATCTATTAGTATAATGGAAGTTATATCGGCCTACAAGATAGCAGAATGATCTTTATGATCTTTGAAAATATGTTAAGGTGGCTTAAGTCGTGCTCTTTGATTAGCATTTTGAAAATGTTTCTGTGTTTGGTTTTCTTAACCTTAATTAGCAAAATCAGATAAAAATTAGAAGACAGTAGCTTATTCATAATTCGCTTGTGTACCTGGTGATAAGGATAAAAGAACTCACTTACAGGTAACAAATGCCTAGATCCAAGATGTGATTTTTACCTGAGTAGGTAGGTTAATACTTGCCCTATTTATTTACAATAAATAATACACGGTAAATCTGCACGAAATAGATGTCCCATCGCCATATGAATCGCGGTAGCAAATTCACGTACGTCATTGTGGTTTAATTAATAAGTAATTGAACATTGTCGTTGCTAATAATATTTATCTTCAGTGATCATTAACACTGGTTATAAATGTAATTATGTCTAAAACAATGCCTATCGTCTGAGTAATTGGTTATACAAATCATTCTGCAAAGAAAGGCTTAAAAATCCGTCAAGTGTTGTCACTTATTTTCAGTTTTATGCAGCCTTCAGATAAATAAGTGGACGAGACTTTCGTGTAAACGCGCTTTCAGTTGTCTTCTCATGATTTTCACGTTCTGTGTACGTAAAAGGCGTTTGCTTTTTAATGCATTCTTAGTTTCTTAAGTCTGTCGAAAAAAACGACGCCAGATCTTTATAGAGTAATATTTCACAGGATGAAAAAGTAAAGGGCAAAGAATATCGATCGACACTAATGATCGACACAAAGGTCAAACAAAAATTGAACGACTAGGTGTTCAAAATTTCAATTTTAATAGTTCTCCCATTGATGTCGACCCTGCAAAAAAAATTCTGAAGTACCCATGTTTAAGGTAGAAGAGTCTAAGGATCGGACAGTTGTTTAAAGAAATGATTTTTAGACCACAATAGAGTTCAACAACTGATCTCGATCCAGTTTGCCAGCATTTTTGTGACTCCCCTAAGGATCAGTTGCTAATTTTATTTGTGCGTGAAGTCTATGAAACTTTATTCGAGACATATAATTCAGGTAGAATTAACTCATTTATATCATGAAGGGGTTAAGCAAAGGTGATCAAGATCGTGAAAATCTGAGTCACAAATTAAATCTCCGGTTTTTCTTGTGAAGACTTGAATCTCTGTTATCTTCAATCACTGCTTTGCATGAGACTACGGATTCGTGTAATTACGGTGCTTTGTATCATAAACTGTGACTTATTTGCCATTATACCGGTTCGTGTTTCTATTCTAAAACCGGTGAGACCAAGAGCTAATATGTTGGCGGACTAAGTATTTTCCAGATAAGCTTGGAGGTTTGTTTTCTGTATATACTTATAAACTATTAGAACACGATAATAAAGAATATGACATCCGAAATTATTTACACTTTTAACTCAGGACTGATCTTATACTGTCCTAATGACTAAAAAATGATTTTTTTTCTCTACACCAGTAAAAGCGTTTCAAAAGTGAACTGAAAAAATAAACCTTTAATCAATGACTTATGGATCATACAAAAATGTCTGATTATCAGTATAGTTATCAACTAATTAACTGGATTCACATCTTGATTACTATTTCGTCAACTAAGATCTTTTAAACTTTTGTTCAAGGTAATTCTCTCCATACTAAAATAGAGTCAGCTACTTAAACGTGATTATTGACTTAAGGTTAAAACAAACAGACGACTGAATTAACTTGTGTAAATATTAATAACATTAGTAAGCCTTTGGCTGTAGGCTGCTTTTAAAGTGGGCAACACTTAAGAGGAATTACTTATCTGATAATTTTTTTTGGAGATCAAAAGACTAAAATACTTCAACCTGTATTTCTCTGATCGGAGGTCCGTGGTACTAAATGAAGTCTTACATGTCTTACTTTCTCATTATACTTACAAAGAGGCATGGTTTGAAACCGCTTACTATTTTTAAATGAGGATTGTAAGGGTATTTACAAATACTTCACAACAAAATCATAGCTGCGTACTGTTACAGGGTAAACGTTCTAGCAAAGACTTTTGGAAGAGAAACCTTGAGGTTCGTTAATAACATTTTACTGATAATAACTGCTTATCAATCCATTTGTGCGTGTCCGTTCATTTTTTTAACGAAATTTCAAGTTAACTTGCTCAAAGAACATCATTAGAAATCGTTACCAGCATAAAATAAGGTAAGTTAAGTTCGTATTTACACGGATATACTGAATAATCATTAATAGCATGTCATTTGTTGCTCATACTTTAAGATGCTACTTAACAAAGGCAATTTGATCAGAAATTTATCACGTTGTGTCCCGGATATTAACTTTATCCAAGAGAAAGCGACAGTCGTTGAAAGGTTTCAGATTAAAGTGAGAACTTACATACTCCTTAAAACGTTACATAACATTATTGCTTCGTTCATGACATCTAAAACGTTCTTGTTTACCGATAGGTGGCTGAAATAAATTCTCTGAGACTTTAGTAAAGTCTAAATAAAAAGGTTTATGAATCCTATCGTTTTATTGCTACATAAATATAGGTTTTCTTAATTTAGACACAAACTAGAAATAAATCGCCGAATAGTAAAAAACAAAATTAAGCCAAAAAATGACTTTATAAAGATTAAAACTTTGTTAAACTAAGTGCTCAACAAATAGAAAATGGTATAACCTACTGTTTTTCTGATTTCAATACAGCAGTCTGCAAACCGGACTCAAAATTCACTGGTGTTTGTTGACCGGAATCATCTGAATCTACGCTATTCTTGCTAAACCAGTTGTATTTACCAGCCTTAGTAGAGTAAGATTTTTCCAAAGAATTGCCTAGATTATCTGGCTGCTTTATGACCTTACAGACGCTACGTGCTGTGAAGTTTTTCTCTTTCATGAAAGCAACTGGTATGTCGATAACATGATCCAAAGAGCTAAAAAAACTCGATGAAGTTTTAGTTCGATCGCTTTGAGCAAGATCATATGACGTTTGATGCACATGGCTTACTCCCAACATAGAAGAAGGTCTTTGGCGACTGACCGTATTATCAGAATTCTGATTATCTCTCTGTATTGCACATTTGTGTTTATCATTACTGTCTAACACAGGTGAATGTATCGGCGAGGTGGAAGTATCTCTCAAGGTTGTTGATTGTTTTTCTCTCATCATAGAGGAAAAGTCCTTCAGGTTTTTGACGTACTCTTTCAAGAGCCTTATTGCCATTTCTCGTGTAAGGGATAGGTGTTCTTCACAGCACTTGCCTTCAATCACGCTAGAGCTCATTAAGTCAGAAGAAGAAGATGATGAAAGAGAATTGCTGCTGCCTTCATCGGACAGTCCAAATTGAACTTCATTAGCAGTAGTATGATTTTTTGTCCAAAATGTATTCGTATTATCTAATCTACCAGTAGCGCCTAACCTGTTGAAGGACAAACCGGAATCACTTGATGAAACTTGATTGCTCGAGTTTGGTGGATTATCGCAGTCTCTCAAGGCCATCTCTGGAGTTACTTTATAGCCAACGGGCTTGTAAAATTTTGAAATACTCTTATTAATGGACATTCGTAGTATCTCGAAAGTTGAGAGAAAACAATCTTATTTAGTTGTAAATCGGACAAAAAAATAAATGGATTAGAAATAGAATTGATCAAGGGTATGTTTTAATGACGAAATGAGGAATTCAGTTATTCTATGTATTTTCTAACTTGTTTGTTACTGAAGAACTTCATACGTCAGTAAAGTCATAAAGTTAGAAATAGATTCCCATTTTTCGAATAATCTGTGAGACACAAATGAGCCGTTTCTTTTCGAAATATTGCACATATCAAAATTAGAAGGGTAGCGCAAACACATGATCCAATATATCAGATGAAAAATGACCGCTTCAAACCCTGATGCAACATGTGATGCGTATAAACAAACTATGTCAGTTGTTCTTACTTCTTATGTTGCTTGTGGTTGTCAAACACCACTACACCTAACCGTTATGCAATCATTTTAACGGATTTTAAACTACTGAGTCTATATAACAAGATTATGTATATAACCCAATAGTGGAAACAGCGGCTTAATGAATTATATTTCTCAAGAAAAGCTTATGGGCAGACCAATTTTGGAAACCTTCAGAAATACTTATTTTGAGATATACTTCTTCAAACGTAGCACACGTATGTTCAGGCAAGCCCAGTGTACTAGTTGTGGTTATAATAAAACAAGAACGCCGTAAATCTTAAAGCATGAAATTAAATCATCGAAAACAATACTTCTTTCACTTATTGAATGGAACAACTTTTCAATACGTAAAAAATTTGTTTGGTCGGTGGGATATAATTGATGAGATAATTTACTACAAACTTAGTTTCAACCGAATTTGGAAAGTGTTAGTTCAATGCCATCTGAGCTTGAGTTGTAGGTGATAGCTTCTTGATATAAGTATGTGAGGCAGTTGATCAATTTTTTTAGGGTTCTGAAGCGGTTAAACTACAAAAAATTCGGACGAAACAGAGAAAGATCATGGTAAAATAAGAGAAACGGAAAACATTACAATGACGACAAATACAGATGGTATTAGTGGTCAGGAAGAAAGTATGCTTAAAAGTATACAAACGTAGTAGTAAGTCTGTTTAAGTGAGTATCTCCAAGGTTAAGAATAGTTTCATTTCAAAATTGGGATGAAACACTTGAAATCCTTAACCATTCTCCTTAGTCTAGTGTTGTTGACTAAAACTGACAAAGTAAGCAACGGTGCCAAATTTTTGTAAAGCTAGCTGTTTTGGAGTTCTAATCACATCTACTACATGGCAACGGCATAATCACAAGGCTTTGTCAGTCATGCGTTAAAACCTGATTAACTCATATTTAATGAACCGTCTCTTGGTGCTATATAGTTAATCATATTATTACTGGAGTCATATAATGAATAAGGAATTAATGAATGTCGTTACTGTGTTCCCTCCATTGCTATCCCCTGTTATTTAAGGATGTGTTTTGCCATGTGAATCATCAAAATAGTCATCAGATAACACATTTTTGTTGTAGAGCAAGTGCGAAAGTTCAACACTTGAGACTGATTAGCGGATTATCATCCATATTCCTATTTCGTAATTACATGTCATTATTGTTGTGCACGTTTATTCTGTCGCTTGTCAGCCTCCAGTCAACCTGTTAACCACTTTAAATGATTAATTATTTGTTTAAAGATCCCATCATAACAAAAGACTGATATATGAAAGGAGAATACTAATCTTGCTAAATTCACTTCACGTTCCACAACCATATGTTCAGTTTAATAATACGAAAAACGGACAGATTTAGGGTGAAGTGCATCGCTTAAAAAAGAGGCATGCGAATTGAGGATCGTCAAATAAATTAGAATAAAATGGGTGATGTTGATATGATTCATATAGAATGTTAATTTGAATCAGCTTATGTGTTAGGTGAAAATTTAAGATCCATAATCAAAATAAATATGGATCAGATAATGTGAGACAAATAATAGTGCAATTTCAATTCAATCAAATGTTTAGTGTAAAAAAATTATTAGCAAGACAAAATAAGGTGGAGTAAATGAAAAATAAATGAATTATGTATTGGGGAGATTAATAATAATGTTTAATCAATAGTAACAGCAATAATATCAATAATAATAACAATAGTACAAAGATTTGTAAATAAAGATAACAGAAACGATTACACCTGACTACGAAAGACCTTAAGTACAGTAATCAAAATAAGTCATTCAATAACTATGATTACTATTGATTAATTAGCATTGAGTTCGGCCGGGGGAGGAGAAGCGGTTCAAAATATTTCTTTTGTACGCATAGCTCAGGTTTCTTCATCCGGATGACCACAGTTTCAGACATTTGGAGGACTTTAAGTCTGACAAGCTGTGACAAAAAATGACTGACCCGATAAATAATCGAAAATGATTGGTTTATGCTAATGCCATGACCAGTTTGCACTAAATGGACCAATATCGAGCTGTTCGTTTTATGCAGCAGACCCTTTTGCAGACAGGCTGGAGGTGTTCGAGAGCATGAAAATATAAATTTCTAGAAATTCGACCGATAGAACTTGCCTCACAGCAGCTGTCGAAACGGTAAATTGGTTATTTATTCATTGTTGTTTGTTAGTTATGTGCAGTCAGCCTTATTCTGCGTTATTGGTGGAATGACTGCATGCAAAGTATTGTACCATCTCGGAATACCTTACGGTCTCTTTAAACATGGGCGTAATGGTTGTTTGTGATTGATATACTGGATGCCTTTCATACGTCATAAAATGTTAGTTTGTATCTTAGGTCATATGCCGTCAAAGCTTGGGATAAATGGATACGACGAAACGGTAGTTCATGTTAAGTGCGATTTTGACGTTAGACGGTTAGTTAAAACATTTCAGTCTAAATGGAGTAGGACTCGTACCATTCGACACATATCATCTAAGTTAGTGATCCCCAATCCCACTCGGTCAACTGAGAAGTCAGAAATGAAAGGGTTCGGAGATATATGAAGAAGGCTATCAGTGTGTCGTGGAGCATTTGATCTAAGCTGGCTACCACTTGCTAAGGATGCGTTGCACGGAAAACCTACTCGTGATTTTTCGCGCATTTGCGGCCAAGGGCGTTCAGCGGGGATGTGTCCAGTAAGACTAATAAGGTCAGCATCAGTGTCGAAAACATATAGAACTATTACTTTTGGGGATTTGTTTTAACGCTATACACGGGTTTTACAGATCACAAGAAAAAATCGGTGAATCGTAGATCCAGTAATTTTATAAGCGGTGTAAATTCGTGTTTTTATTGAAATACATTGTCTTTGAACATTAACTGCAAATGGTTGACATCTAGTGGTCGCTGGCAATCAAATGTTCGATGATGATTTCCACCTTTTAGTGGGTATAATGCACAATTTAGAGGTAAAATTATAAATTTTGCCGATAGTTGCTCTTTTTTGACGTTTCTTATTTCTTCGGTGATATTGTATTTTATTCCGAACTTCAGAACACTTCAAAGTCCTTCGTTAGCAGTGTCGGTGGACTGCGTGACGAATCACGACGAATATGATGTGATTAGAATTCAAATTCAGTCAGAAATGAATTATCCGTGACACATATCCCTACTAATCTTATTTAGGAAAGTCGTGTCTTAAACTGCAGTTAAAAAATCTCCATTACATGAGTGATAATATATATGATGTCGTTGCTGAATAAACCTATTTCGTGTCATTATTTATTCGTTTACTCTACTTTGGAAGTTGATAGCAGTTCATCACATTATATTGCATTCTCAACAGAGGCGTGACTTTGTAGTGGTATTGGTCCTTAAACACGTGATTAACGAAGCTGGAGATATAATTACTGAGATATTCATACAACATGTAACACTTGTAGGTCAGGAATGGTTAACACAGGAAGAATAATGAAAAATGGCACAGCTTGACCTTACATGTGTGGTCATTTTGTATAACTTATTACTGTTCATATTAAATGTATCATTTTACCCCAAGTCCAAACGTCTTCTTCAAAAGTGCTAAGCATCATATTGTTAATTTAAACGATACGATAAGTCATAAGAGACAATGATGTGAATATCGTTCAAAATCTCATAGATTGGATGATCACATCACGACAAATCTATCATTTCGTGATTAGGTCTACTATTATGGTTGCAGAGATAAACGTAGTAATATCATATTAGACCATAGTTCCGCTAATTCTCCAGCCGCAACATCAATACTGTGTGTCTATCATCTGATGCTTAATACTTCTCCGACTCATGACCTAAGCCCATTTTTGGCTTCTCTGATCTACCAGCACAACTGACCACATTAAAATTCATATTATTGTGATAATGAAAAGGTTGGTACTTCCGATTAATGAAAAATGACAAACGAAAAAGTCTCTAATACGTAGTTGTTTGGGAGCCTAAACATTTTACGTTCTACCGTTTTTTCATTGACATTAACAAGCATCTGTCTCTCAACACACTTCCAACTTTCATTATTTCAGACCTGTTACTGTTTATTACCGTACACCGAATGCCATACCTAGTTTCTGTAATTTATTAGTAGTTTCTTTAGTGATAAGTTAGTATCATGATAGTGTTTAGTTTGAGCTATGCTTACTTGTGACAGCAATGAAACTAAGAAATAAAACAGTCAATAACCCGATTAATTACTCTTTACACAAATATTGTTGTTTTCTGACAGTTACCTTTGTGCAAACACTGACTAGGAGTTCAGACCATTACCATAGAGATGGGTTAGGATATAGCGACTCACGTGCAAATGGGTTTATTCTCATTTAACTCAGTTAAGCCCTTTTGTAAACTTATTTAGCGGACAAAGTCATCCGCACTATAACAATTTATTGTACCCTTATTACTTTGTGTTTGTATGAATTTGTATGCTTGAATATTGTTTACTGCCTACGCATTTATTCACTCTGCTAGTTTTACTACTAACCGCTTATTCGATTCGATTACTCATTCATTTCACATGGTATATATATGTCCATGTTATTCATATTCAACACTTACTCACTCGCTCACTCGCTCTCGTCACGCTCTTGCTCTCGCTCTCGCTCGCTTTCTTGCCTTTCGGCGCAACTCTTCTATGCTTGGTTAACGCATCTGTACATTTGGATATATGTGTGTGGTCTCGCAATAAACGTAATCAACACTTCGTATTTTGCCTTCTGATTATTATACCGTTGGGGCGTTATACAGAACGGTTAGCAAGACGAATTGTATACGAAGTTAAGGATTATATCGAATACCGACCACCACAAGGAGTTATACTCCCCTCGGATAGAAACTATGCTCTCATGGCTTGCACCAACTTTATCAATGTACGAATAATTAGTAAACTAAAGATACCGTATAGTATATTACCTATAACACAGCTATATTAGCTATATTGATTCCACTCATTTTATAAGCGACCCGTTAGGTAACCGGAACATCGAGTTTACGACATAAATCTCACGACAACACTCATGTTAAATTAATTATTGTCATGGGTCTATAAAACATTTTGGTACTTACCACTAGTATTGTAACCCAGTTATTTTCACTCATCTATGTCAATTGTTTTCACTATATCTCAATGTAAAAATTCTATCACAATTTGGGTTTGTAAGCAGCTGACGAGAAACCTCGAAATTATATAAATTCATACTACTCTGCACCATTATTTGTTCTTGCTTTATTTAAATTCATAAAGGGAACCAATTGCATGAAATTATGTAAAAAAAACCCGTATTTTATATACATGAGTCATTTTTATCTTGTTTGTCATATAACTGAAACCTACCACACATGTGGCTTTTCTATTTGATTATTATTAATATACACAGAAAACACTTGTACTGGTCATGCTTTAAGCAGCTAATATGTGTTCTAATGTGACTTGTTAGGGCACTTGGTGGTACTAACCCGTTTTTATTGTTATTTTTCCGCATGTTTGAGCAACGTTCAATCAGCGAGCATCGTATACAAGTGAGTTTTGCAAACAAAAACACCATCTTCATACGCACTCAAACTTCTGCCCTCCTGAATGCTAGACAACACACTTAGCCAATAAACCACAACGGCCTACAACGGAAATGACTATAGTATTTCCTTACATTGATTAATTACTCATAATACTCCTGACTGATAAGGTTTACCACTTGTAAGATGCAGATCAACTCGTTACATAGGTGACTTGAGGAAATGTAGCTTCAATATATCATGCATACCTACATCAAGCCATCAAATGATGGCTGACACGGATGTATTCGATCCTCATACTCCTTATAATCTTCTTTTCCTCCTTAACCGTATATTCTACTTTTCCAGGCTGGGGGATTACCCTTTTGAGCCCTCGGTTACGTAGGGGTTGTAAGGGTGGTCGTCATAGACTCAAGGTCATATATTTTATCGGGTTTGATGGGGGTCCAACTTGACGCAAATTCACACATTTGCATACATGTATTCTAGAAGAGTATTTTTTTTGTTTTCATATATTTTTATGCACAGAATGTCGACACTATATCTGTTTCCTCCCAGATTATTAATCTATTCTGGAAGCCGAACGCTTACGTGAAACTGAACAATTATCAATTATATTTGTGTATTTTCTATTTGTACCTTAGTATATTTATGCAGGCAGTGGGGCAGTTCTTCAGGTTTGATTGGTTTTCATCATTGCCTTTGAAGTAGATTCTTCTTCACTTTTTTACTTGAGGACGACTCAAGAGGCAGGTGAATAAACACCTGATAGCTGGATAGAGCATGGAAAAATCGTACCTCATCAACATGGTGTTGGGTAGCCCGATCGCGGCATTTCCTGAGATATTCCTGTTTCATTTTTTCACCCTTTTCTTTTGCAAGCACATGATACAAAATAAGATCACAAGCTAGTAAATGAAGAGACATCCATGGACTACCATGGATTGCTGACGGAGTTAGTCGTCATTCATTGGAAGTCAAACGATGAGCGAGTTGATAATTCCCCCTTCGGCCGCGGAAGTAGAACTTAGGTGTCTTTGATGGGTAGGATGATTTTGATGATGCATAATCGAATCGACGTTCCTACAGAAGTCCATTCTAGGGGGAAGCTTGTGTAACAGCCTAGGTTGATTGGTTAAGAGTTGACGTCTAACAACTAAGTATGTATCAAAACAATAGAGCTTAATTGTTCTTTCACTTCCCTATTTTGCATAGGCATCATATTTTCTATTACCTTATATTAAATATTGAAAAGCTTTGTTTATCTGAAGAGGAAATCCCACGCTCCACTGTGAATGTGCGAAGATCTAAATAAAGACTTATTCACTATCAGTCTGGCTTCTTCTATCGATAACACAAGGGTTATCTACAGGCACGAAATACTCAGTGAACAAATCTAAAAGTTTCCGTTTCCAACAAATACTGTTATTATAGTCCAGTAAACACGTTTCTGGCAAGTAAATTGCTCTGTACTAATTTTTGAGGTTTGCAGTTTTTTTGCGAAATAATAAGTATCTTGTCTCATTCTCTATTCACTGGTTTTCTCCCGCAGTAAACCTTAACTACTCCCAATTTTTTAATTTTGAGAAGACACTCAGACGACAGTGACGAAACTATCTGAATAGCTTAGTTGGATGTGCAGTTTAAAATGCATACTTGTGCGGTGTTTAGTATATCTAGTATTTATTCGTTTTGTTTCAGACACACCGAATAGTTGTGACTTAGTGTAATTTGTGGGCGGTTGTTTATCGTTGATAACAGAAAAGTACAACGGTTCGAGTTCCTGTTCACTAAACCGTAAGGTTATTTTTATAGATTCTACCAAGTTACTGACGTTGCCGGCTACTTATTTCTTCAAAATATTTCCTTTAAGTAGTAGATTAGGAGTAGTGATGATGTCTTGACGTACTTGTCGTGCCAACCAACACTAAAACAGAAAATCTCATGAGCGCTTAGTGGAGTTTAAGCCAAACCTCGAACATTTTCTAACTCAAAGAAACGAGCTAAAAGATTAATTTTTCTTTCCTTCTGGGGCGTTTTAGACGTCAATCTTTCTCTTGGTTTGATGTCACGGAATCCTTCGTACATTCTTGTCAAACAGATAACTCTTCTGATGGACTGATCAGTGGAATTTGAGTGTGCTGTGTTATAGAGTTCATAACATTGAATAACCGTGAAGATGGACTAATAGCTCATGACAAGTAACTGACATGGTTGTGGTAGTTCATCAACAAACATTAACAGGAAATCTGTTTATTGCAAGTAAATATTAAAATGAGGGAATTATAAATATTACCACTATCAGTATGAGCTTTTACGAAGCCAACAATAATCCAAGTAAAAATAGAATAATTTTCGACAGACTGGTTAACAAACAAGACAAATATCTCAAAAGTTATGACGAATGTCCAAAGATGCCTTAAATAAAGCCGTGAAGTGTGTTTTGGGTCTACGTTCAAGAAAGTAGAAAGATGGGGCTATGATTATCCTTTACAAGTTAATTCCAAGTGTCTTAGACCCACGGATCGTTCTTCTTTACATTGGCGATTGTTCGTTTGCGAACAAGTTATAAGTGGTATGTAATTAGACTTAGTTTATTATTAGAACGTAATATCAGTCTGTTAGTATAAAGTTGCTATGAGTTATAGACACGGTTACATTGTGGAATTATGGTATACTATGATATTAGTACTGCTCTAATAATAAACTTAATCCTAAAATTGGTTTGTTGTGACACAACTACCTAATCTGTGGGATCTCACGTGGATGTCCCATCATTGTCCACACTAACTCATCAACCCGTAACAGTTAACAATATATGAGGGAGAACAAACTCAGGCTAGAGATAGAACAATATATTTAATATAAATAAATGATTATGTTACAACACTTAAGAATGACCACGCCTGCAAGGCCAAGCCATGCCGTTCGATCGATTCAAATTCACCCTATTCATTCTTCCCACCTTCTCCATTGTTGGGCTTTTCTTTGCATTAAATATAGAACATCTATTTTTCCAGTTGTCTCGTGTTCAGCTTTGAGTATTGTGAGGTTAGGGCTCAATGCCACTACAACATTTCTGCTCTACACTCCAATATTATATAGGTTAAAATTATGATGCCTACTAATGGCGGGGTAGAGCTTTATTCTTAGGTGCAAGTAAGTTTTTGAGCGTGCCTCACTAAATACTTTTCATTAGAGCGATATGAATGTTTGAGTTCGTAGACATGATGAATGAGTTGACATATAGTAGTTAACTAAAAGTCGTAGTCCATTGGGGTTATCTAGAATGATATAACTACCTTGAAACAAAGACTGAAACTGTTGCTAGAGAAAAACAACCTATCAAAGCATTTTTTCAAAAAGTAGACTTTCTGAAGAAAATAATCTAAAAGCCAATTCGGACACAAAACGAGGCTACTTAAAGCGGTTTCGAATCCTTAACACAATTGTCATAAGCTTGTCTAAACAACAGCCAGGACTACATGTTCTTATGAAATCGAATGATTGCCGTAACAGAAACGTGACCACCATAATTGGTACGTGATAGTTAAGTGAAGTTGAAAACCTTCTGATAGTATGGTTCGGGAGAAAAACAGACTGTTGGGAAAGAACGCTAATCATAAAATTAGCAGTCTATTTCAGTGTTCTTAAGGAATATTACACCTAGTTCTAAGCCGACTCGAAGAACTATTCAAATTTATGGCCTACTGGGATTGAAGATGCCACGGATATTTGTAATTTGACAACACTTTAACCAATAACACTTTCTATAATTGAATCGTGCCCACCCAGTGAAATCAAAAGTCAGAAGTGGGGAGGTTCGAAGATATACTTGATAGGTTATCAATATATTGAGAAATGACTGATCTAACCTGGCTAGCAGTTGCAGGAGAAATTGAACACGACGTTCCTACTCATGATCTAGTGCGGATCCATGGCCAAGCGCCTTCAGTTAGGTGAGTCCATTAAAACTAATGCGGTCAGCGTCAAGTGTCGAACGCTTCCAGAGCTATTGATTTTGGGAATATATTTACCGCTACAGGATAATACTTAGTTAGAAATAAAACGTCCGAGCTAAGTCTGATGGTGCAAGAATTATGTCACGATATAATTGTTGTTACAGAAACTTGGTTCACCGTTGATATAGACTGTCCTCCTTTCATTGCTGGTTATATCTGTATCAGAAGTGATAGAGTTTCAAGTCGCAAAGGGGGAGGTGTAATATTATACGTTAGGGATCACTTTAGTATACAATCAACCATATCAGAGGCTCATATCAGTGGCACATGTGAGGTTGCATGTTGTAAGAATAAATCTAGAAATGGGTTAGTGACTATAGGGGGAATATACCGTAGTCCGTCTTGTCTTGCTGACGACTTTATCCTAAGACACATCTGTTCTTGGAGTATGGCAGAATGTTGTCTCATCATTGGGGACTTCAACGCACCGCATATCAACTGGATAGAGCTTACAGCTCCAGGTAGTGGTTTTGATAGCGACCTTTTATCTACTGTTATTCAGTGTGCACTTGTACAATGTATCACAAAACCGACACATATTGATTCGCAACATGTTCCGTCACTGCTGGAACTCGCCCTCACCCACCACTTTGAGGATGTCCTTGATATCCAGCACCTTCCTCCACTAGTGAACAGTGATCACGTTGTAATTCACTTTAAGTTTAGGCCTCATGGTATACAATTCGTATCTGCTCCACCCCGTCCCAATATCTGGCGAGCTAATATTCCGGAAATCAGAAACTGTGCTATCTCGACTGATTGGTCGGTCGACGCGGATGGATTGATCGAAGATGAATGGAATAAGTTTAAGGCTACATTTGAGTCCGTAACGTCGCCGTTTATCCCATGGTCAGCACGTAAGCTATCACATTGCCCTCCATGGATTAATAAGGAAACCCGAAAGCTGTTAAAGCGTAGGAAAGATTTTTGGGACTTATTCTTGTTGACAGGTCATGCACCATTTAAGCGTGAGTACCAAAAATTCCGTAATATCTGTAAGAAAACCATAGCCAAACCTCGTACCACTTACGAACGACAGTTAGTATATGATAGCCGTACTTGTCCGAAACGA
The DNA here is from genome assembly GCA_944470205.2 of Schistosoma margrebowiei. NCBI lineage: Eukaryota > Metazoa > Platyhelminthes > Trematoda > Strigeidida > Schistosomatidae > Schistosoma > Schistosoma margrebowiei. The sequence goes on along the minus strand of OX104028.1, from coordinate 71,608,288 downwards.
TTGTTTTCGTATGTTAAACGGCAAATGAAACGTAGTGATAGTATTCCCCCGTTACTGTTACACGACAATTCAGAATTACTAGCTGAATCAGATCGAGCAAAAGCTGAGACTTTTTCAGACTACTTTAGCGAAGTCTTCTCTACGTTTATTGTAACATATACTTGTCTCACTCACACCGAGATACCAACCATTGAATCTGTACAGGTGACTGAGGAAACTGTCCTTCCGTCATCGTCTCTCGGTGTTTCGAAATGGCACGAACGAAACAGACTGCTCGCAAGTCAACCGGAGGTAAGGCTCCTCGAAAGCAGCTAGCCACCAAGGCTGCGCGCAAAAGTGCCCCAGCTACAGGGGGCGTAAAGAAGCCACATAGGTACAGACCTGGGACTGTCGCACTCCGAGAAATCCGTCGTTACCAGAAGAGTACCGAGCTTCTGATTCGCAAACTGTCCTTCCTCAAACCTGGTAAGATACCGGGCCCTGACGGGTTACATCCACGTTTGCTGTCATCTCTTGCGGACATTATTTCAAAACCTCTTGCGACACTCTTCAACATGTCCCTCTCACTCGCTCAACTCTTTAGAGATTGGAAGGACGCTATAGTTAGTCCTACATTTAAGGACGGTCAGCAACAGATAGTATCTAACTACCGGCCTGTCAGTCTAACTAGCATAGTCGTTAAGTTACTCGAAATGATAATTCGGGTTAGGTTGCTAAGCCACATAGATTTACACAATCTGTTAGCTCCTGAGCAACACGGATTTCGTAACAAGCGTTCATGCTTGACTAACTTGCTTATTGCGAGGGAGGATTGGACAGCAGCCCTAGATAACGGTCTGTCTGTCGACGTGATATTCATAGATTTTAGCAAAGCATTTGACAAGGTTTCACACGTAGGTCTTATGCAGAAGCTCACGAGCTTCGGAATGATAGGTACTGTACGGGAGTGGATAGGAAATTTCTTATGTGACCGCAGACAAAGAGTGAGGGTCAATGGAACGCTATCCGATTGGAAGCCGGTCAAAAGTGGTGTACCCCAAGGCACCATCTTAGGCCCGCTGCTCTTCCTTCTCTACGTTAATGATTTACCGTTGTTACTTAGGTCGCTGACATTATTGTTTGCGGATGATGTAAAAATCTGGAGAACAATAAAAAGTGCGGCTGGTCATGTGGATCTTCAAGCTGACTTAGACGATTTAGTTAGATGGGCTCGAGAGTGGGGCTTAGAAATCAATGCTAGGAAGAGTGTACTAATGCACATCGGTCACGGTAATAGTTACCGTTACACTATTGAGGGTAAACCTCTTCCATGCGTTCAAGAGCATAAAGACTTAGGAGTAATATTAAGTCATGATTTAAAAACAACTAAGCATTGCAAAGCAGCCGCTGTCAAAGGTTTTCGTGCGTTATGGTCACTTTGCCGAGCGTTCAAATCTTTTGACGAGGAAATGTTTAAAATTTTATATCCCATATATGTTAGATCACATTTAGAGTACTGTATCCAAGCAGCTAGCCCGTGTCTGGTAAAGGATACTAACTCCCTTGAGCGTGTCCAGCGTGTGGGAACGAAATTAGTGAAGGGTCTTTCTAGACTCCCTTACGATGAGTGTTTAAAACGCCTAAATCTTTTCCCCTTGTCGTATCGTAGGACACGAGGTGACCTTATACTGGCATTTCGTATCTTTAATTATGATTTGGGTGTTAATATGTCTTATCTTTTTGCTCCCTCCAGCACTAATAATCTCCGAGGTCATAGCAAGAAGGTTCATAAACCACGATCTAATAAACTTAAAGTCGGATCCCGTTTTTCTCATCGAGTAGTCAATGATTGGAACGCCTTACCCGAACAAGTGGTATCAGCCCCATCAGTGAATACTTTCAGGGAAAAGCTGGACCTTCACTGGAAAGCAATGTGTCAGGATTAACACAGGTTCATCAACCTACTATCCTTATTACTGAAGACTGAAGATGTACTGAGTAAGAACTATCAAGAGCCATGATGCGATTTCTAACATTCTTTACTTATTAAAACAACCGTATTTTGAATTTTTGAAAAAATTCTGCCATATTGATGACTAAGAGTCAGCTTATTATAAAGCCGAGTGAGTATTCACTACGACAGTGTTTAAGAGCTTCCGGTTAGTTCGGCCGGCGGAATCAAATGGCAGCTGATGGATGGCCTTGACACCTGATTTCTGTATTTGCTTGTAGTGATTCCCAACTATGACATCTAATAATATGTACAGAGTTGGGGGTATGTTGATTGGTATTTTATTGATACACTTTATTCCTATTGTTCATTAATGACTTGTTAACACTCACTTGTCTTAGAAGTATGCTGTCCTATAGTTTTAGGATTGTAGATAGAAGGAAACTTTCTGGTTTGTAAACATATTTGGTTTAGTTGTTAATTCGTTTAGAGATCCATCCCACATCCGTGTATTTAGAGAGATGTAGTTCGAAGCCTTGATAACAGGCGCTAAGTTACTCAAAATGAAATATTCATCATTACTATTTCTAAGTTAATTGCTTTATGCCTAATATCTTATTTAAGCCCAATTAGTATGGGTATAAGTGACCAATGTTTTTATCAGCGGTTTCGGATGTTAAATTAAGTATAAATATATCAGCTTCCCAACTTTGTATCCGCTGATAATGTTTTTACTTGAAATTTTATGAGGGGTTGTATTGTAAGCTCAATTGTACAGACTACTAATTAACAACCTCAACTTAAGGTCTGATTGACCCTCCTACATTCGATTTGGTTTCTGTAATTTTTTAAACTTGGAGTATTTTAAACCCACTAATATGTTTGGACACATATTTGATAGAGGTTTACACCCATGTCTTATCAACTTAAGGTTCGAAAGTTATGGTGCTCAAATCAAAGCTATTTTAAATATCATAACTGGTTTAGTGGTTTTGTTCAAATCAGTTTCTAGGACCCACGTCAAAAACCCGCTCCACTTAGGTTTTGAACAACTAGGTAGTATCATTGACCCTCTCACTTCAAGTGTGGCTCATACGCGTGTGAAAAATGAGTTAATTAAAGTTTAAACATCCCTCACTTTTTAATCAGTAGTATTGAAACCCTTAAAAATTCGGTTTTTTGAAATCCCTTATCACCTGACCATAGGATAGAGGTAGTTCAGTCTTGAGTAATAAGGATAGGTCTATCGACCTATATTAATCCTTGCAGTTTGTAATACTGTGGAGGTCCAATCTCGTTTTGAATGTATCAACAGAAGGTGCTGATATTACGTGTTCCGGTAGAGAATTCCAATAATTCACTACTCGGTGCTAGAAACGAAACTCCAGACGTAAACGATTTGATCTCGGTTTTTGAACTTTCTTCCAATGTCCTCTCAAATGATCAGTCATAGACGGAAATAAAAGATAAGACATGTTAATATCAAGGTCATCGTTCAGTATACGATAAGCCAATATTAGATCATCCCGTATTCTATGGTAAGATAACGGAAATAAGTTAACTTGTGTCAGTGTGTCTTCATAAGATAGGTCAGATAGACCTTTGACCATCTTAGTACCTCGCTGTTGGACTCTTTCCAACATATCTGCTTCATACTTGAAACAATGACTCGCTGCTTGAATCCCATATTCTAAATGTGGTCGCACATAAATCGGGTATAATAGTTTAAATATTTCATCATCTAATTACTGGAAAGACCTACGAATAGACCATGATACCCTGTAGCCTTTTGCAGCAGCAGCCTTACAGTGACTAGTGGTTTTGAGATCATTGCTTAATATGACTCCTGAATCTTTATAGTTTCTTACTTTGGGTAGCACGAATCCACCTATTGTGTAGTGATATGATTCATCAGTTATTTATTTGCATCACCACACTTATTAGGATTTACTTCTAGTGACCATCTGTCTAACCATACCACCAATGAGCCAAGATCATTCTGTAATACTATCCTATCCGACATACTGTGTATGGGTCTCCAAATCTTTGTCATCAGCGAAGAGTAGAACGAATGATTTCGCTATAGTTGGTAATTCATTTACATAAGTAAAAAGAGAAGAGGACCGAGGGTTGTACCTTAGGGAACTCCATTTTTTACAGGTACCCGCGAGATGAGAGCCCCATTAACCCTTACCCTTTGTCTCCTGTCATGAAGAAAGTTACTTATCCAATCGACGACTGTATAATGGATTCCAGAACGTTCCAGTTTTAATTTAAGACCAGAGTGGGAGACTTTGTCGAAGGCCTTATTTAGATCTATGAAGATCACATCCACAGGAATATTCTGATTTTTTGCAGCAGCCCAGTTAATTTTTTTTTGAATGCGTCATACCTTGTAATTTGGTCATGAATTAAGTTTTTGTAATATGTGTTCTTTAGCGTCCTGAAACTTGTTTTTACGATGGCTCTTAAATCTAATCATTTACATAGTAATGTGACAATAATGCATCTTGACTTTGAGTTTAGCTGTGTGAATTAGTTGTGATGTTTTACCTCCAACAACGTTATTGCTACCCAGAAATCAGTATCAATTTTTCTGGGTTTCTGTAAATGAGGAAGATCATTTAGGACCATAGTTTTGGGTACAGCAAAATGATTTGTGTGAGGGCTGAACTACTGCCTAGGAGCCCATACCGAAGCAAGTGGTTTTCCTACGAAGCCACTCCAGCCTTTGACCTGAGGATTTAATCCATAAGACAGTGGATCAATGTTAGGAGATTCAGTCCCATGGTAGTCGGTGACCCATAGGTCCACATGCTATTTGTTACTTTAGTATACCGGAGCTTATGTGCACCATTAGTTTGGAATCAGGGTTTTCTAACTCCCCTGGATGGATCCTCCCCATCCATCAGCCTGGTTAAAGCGCTCGACTTCCGCTTTTCATCCTCTCAATTCCGTAAACAACACCCCTGCCTCGAGAAGGCAGTGAGTAGAAATTTCCTGTCAGCGGTTGTTAATGCATGGTCATGTGGAAGCATTTCGAGGGGAGAAGCGTAAGTCCCCACCCTGGCATTTTAGGGCGTAAGGACTATACGTAGATACAAAGTTGATAATGAAGTCTTGGGTGCGTTTCCTATTTGAGACTCATCAGGGTAGCATGCTAGTATGAATGTTTTTTTAGTACTCGCCATAACAGCTTTGGATGTGAAAATGTCCATTTTGGAATTGAACGTGAATTTGTAGAGTAAGAATGACTTCCATATATACAGCGGACGATTACTAAATAGAATGAAATACGTTCTGGATTCAATGCAGGTTACCACTGCTTTTATACCATTACCCAGGTTTCACTATTATGTCTAATAGTGTGATCTCTGGGTATACAGCCTGGACTTGGTTTGTGTTGTTTCTAGTGAACTACTGATTCCCATAATATTGACTACTAATATCAAGGCAATGAATAAAATTTATCTCTACTATCGCGATAATCGACGCTGACCTTACCTCTGTTAATTGAAATATCCTGTGTCTTTTGTTTGTTGAGTTGTGAAGCACACCTTATCACAAAAGCTTGCTAAAAATGGTTTCGGTAATAGCTATCTGAGTTCTCTACGCAGATCAGTGTTTATGAGTAACGTTAATTGCGTCCATTTTTGTTCACATTTGTTATGGATCTCTTACGTACTTTGGTAAACATTTAATATAATGTTATTTTGAGTGTAGACTTGTTTTCCGCCATTCTGTTCGTACACCAACCCGCCTCTGAAGAAGTAATGTCATGATCAGGGCGAGGTTAAATAATGGATAAGGCTGTGGAGATGTTTTGACGTAATGTTTGGTGTATGATTTGCATTCCGGGTAAACATTCATGACGTTGGTCGTACTACTTTGAACATATCAGCACCCAAGCACTTCATATTCTCCATTGTAGTGATTCATGTTTTGATTTTATCTTTGCGTCGTTTCGAGGTTTCTCAATTTCCTATTTAATCATGTCCTATAATACTCGATCTAAAACGCTAGCTGCTTTTTACTAGACACGTGACCTAATTGCTCACTTCATAGAGCGGTTGCATGTCAATTACTGTCACTAATTGTCATGAAAAACCGATGGATCTTCCTTTGATTAATATTTTGTAACGAAAGTATTATCTATTTTTGAGTTTTAATGTTTTTCCATTTCGTTTCTACGGTAAAAAGTTGGTTTTAATTCTTGCCGGATAAATATTAAAAACCATTACTTTTGTTTTTAGATTTTGTCTACTTCGAAGTTGCTGCAGCATCACCATATCACATCAGGAAAATCGAAGAATTGAATAAGGTTTGTTTTTTATTTTGAATCGAATAAGTTAGACTCCCACTGGCGCAGTAGAGGCCAAAGTAGTATGTTTCTATAGGCGACGAGACTTATCACCGAACTTGATACAGCTGGCCGACAAACATCAAAGTAAGTTGTAGTCTAATGTGACATAATATCACAGAAGAGTTAGGAACTTGCGGTGATGATACGCAACCGGATATACTGCACCAGGTAATGGTCTTTTTCTTTTACTTATTCAGAAGATACATCATCGTGAATTGTTCCTTTCCCGACATCTGGAAACACTTCCAGCAACACATATTCGTGGAAAATGCACAGTTACTCTACATACCGAAACAGAACCTTATCATATCTACCTGACGAAAGATGACACTTTTTTCTTTCAATTAGTGTATGATCCGTTGCAAAAAACTCTCCAAGCTGACCAAGGATCTATTCGGGAAGGTCCTCAATATCAAGCAGAGATTGAGCCTTACCATCCTTTCTTAGAATGTAAGCCTTCGTTATGATATCTTCAATGTTCTTGTTAACTAATAAACCCTTCCTTGACAAGGGGAACTTCGTTTGGAATATCTGATGAGTTCCTACCAATACGTTAGTGACAAACCTAACAACTAAAATAAGTTCCCAATATTACAGTTTGATTAGGGTAGATAGTGGATTGTAAAAATAACTAATTTTATACTGTAGCTCTTACTTAGTGTGCTATTTTTGATTTATTGTCTTTTATATTAATTTTAGATTCCACCGACGAATCTACACATGAACAGCTGCTCTGGCGACCAGACAACAATTTAACTCCTTCAGATCTAGACTCATATCTCCTCTTAATTAGATCTCTTGCTACATTGGGCAGATCTTTTTATCCACCACATATTCTCCGTCAGCCAAACCTTACAATGTCTGCAGCTGCAGCGGCCAGAGATACCACACACCAGTTTGCTTTAGATACTTTACATTCTGCTAATTATAATATCTCGCAAGCACTTCAAATGTTAGCTCCTCATGGACAGCCGATCTTAAAGTTGGATGAAATGGAGCAGTGGTCAGCAAGCGAAGGCAATCTTTTTGAAGAAGCGTTAGAAAAATATGGGAAGTGTTTTTATGAAATACAAAATGACTTCCTTCCTTGGAAGTACCCAAAAGTAATTTGGTTGATGTTTCATACTAATATTATATTTAATTAGTCACCTCTTTTCTTCGTATACTATAATGACCAGACGTACCATTCGTTTTTCCGTATATCTGATATAGAATCAAGAAGTTCAAGTATCTGGAAGCTTTGTTTTCAGTATTTTACTTTTTACTGACATTGTCCCTAAAAAGATATACACCTGCCTAGTGTATGCTAACAGCTTGTATTTTGCATTTTTTTCGAGTTTCGATCCATCCTGATATAGTTTACTCTTGTTAATGCAGTAGCGTCCCAACGAAAATACACCGGTAATTTTTGCAATTTTTTCCCCGAATAATTGGATTATTACCATACTTGTTAGTTTTGCATACTGGTAAACTTTCTTAAACGAAATCAACCAGTAAAACAGAAATCAAGGTCAACTGAATTGCTGAAATCTTACTTTTTACTTCATACTATGTAAGTCGATCTTAGAATATGTTAGAAATAGTGAATCTGTACCCTACATTTCTGTAGGTTCGATGTTTATTTCAAACATTGAATTAAGTTTATAACTCCAGTCTTCAGTTTGCGGTTATCCTTCAAACTACATATTTCCAAATGTTTATCTGTAGTTGTGTTTTTGTGTAACGTATTTAGTTTGTATTATTGATTTTTTATACTTTTAGAGCCTTGTGGAATTCTACTACATGTGGAAAACTACAGATCATTATGTTCAGCAAAAACGTATGAAGGCTATTGAAGCAGAACATCATCTAAAGCAAGTATACATTCCAAATTACAACAAGCCGAACCCGGCTGTTCTTTATCCAGTTACATCTGACTCTAGTAGCTCAGCATCTGGATGCGAGGGTTGTCCTAATCTTACATCAACTCTGTGGTATGCTCTTGGTCCATCTCATTCTCCTTTAAAAGTTTGCGTTGATTGTTGGAATTACTGGAAGCGATATGGAGACTTAAAATCCACATCACTTTTGGGTGAGATTCATTAGCTTATTTCAGCACTTTTTAATACATGCATTATTTGAGTTCATTTATTTTGTGACACTAGCACAGGTTTATTTTGGTCCATGTTACAACACAAGAAGGAAGTAAATAAGTAATGGTAAAACGAATTAAGAAAAGTACTGATACTTGGAGTTGTGGTACACTAAAAATAAGGAAATTAGTCGAAAAAGCTTCTCATCTCACGGGAAATATGAACTACAGAATGTTACTGTGTTTAAGACTTGGGAAAAATAAGGAATAATTTTGTTTGTGATGATGGTACTTTTTATGCTATATTACTGGAATTCTACTTGTATGGTCGTGTATACAGTTCGTAAATAATTTTGTTTATCATTTAACTCCTATTTTTCAGTGGAGTAGCTTCTAGTATTAAAGAAGCTACAGGTTTATTTTAGGTTTTCTGCTCTTGTTGCATTTTCGTATCATTGAAATACTTAGAGTATGGTTCAAAACCAGGTACACGAATCTGTATCTAGTCAATTAGTCAGTAAATGAAATTCCCGAGACCACCTTTTGCTCTTAATAGTGTGATGGTTGTTTATAGATTTTTTATATCGTTATCACGAGTAATGTGGGACCTGGCACACATACACGTTGATTCAAGTTACCAAACTTTATTACAGATGAAGGAAATTGACCTTTCTTGGGACAACATTTTTGAAAGTCGTTTCTTCGACTCTAGTATCTGGTTGTAATATAGTGACCAGAATAGTAAATTTAGCTATTAGTTAAAAATATGTGTCTGAAGTATCAGTTTGTCAAACAATACTCCTAAATATGGATATTTATTCGATAATGTTGAAGTTTGACCACTACGTTGTTTAGCCAGTGCAATACAGTATGATTAATCAAATATTCATTAATTACCTGTTTTATTATACTGACGATCTACGTTTGTTGTATTTGTTTTCCAGATAAAGTTTCCGAACCAATTTCTTCCAATCCAACATGCGCTTCCAGCTCAGATTCCAAAACCATGAATGTCTCGAAAGCTAATATTTACATTACTGAACTCCAAACTCGTAAGAACTCATCCACTGTTTCGACTGACCACTCTACAAAGTCGAACGACTTAGGAGTTAATAATTCGAATGCATATGTGCTAGCATCTAAAGTTCGTACCAGCGTCAGCTTTCATTTTGTCGCTAGTGTCACTCTTCGAATCGCTCGTCGGTTGTGTGTGACTTCAAGTCCTCGACGCCGAGCTCGTCAACCATTCAAACGCCTCACATTTTTAACTGGTTTCCATAAAGACACTCTCCCGTTGTTAACTAAACTTACTCCAGCTGAATCTCATAAACTCACAAAGCGATTTCGAAATATATCTGCGGTAGGCAAATGCAAATCCCGTGGAGTTTCCTTACATTCTTTGGTCTCACGATTGCATAAAACAAAATGTAGTTCATCCAATGGAGTAGAAACAGTTTTGGCTGGTGAACCTTTATCTATGACTATAGAAAAGTAAGGAGAATGCATGTTAGGTTTGCTTTCATTCTGGGAATTTACATTGCAGTTGTGAATATTTCCTTTCAATTTTCATTATTTTCCCTCTTATTTTTGTGCTAGTGTATATCAGAGTTTTGTTTTTCCGAATACATTGTGGCAAACTCTGTAGTTTTGGTTCACTGGTCTTCAGAATTTGTTTTCATTTTTGTGGTGGGATTATCAACGTTTTAATTCGAAATCGTTTACTTAGTTATGTTGTATTTGTTCACACTACTCCACTGCCTTGTGGTTCGGACCTTTAGGTCGAAGGCTTCGGGTGTGGCCCCTAAGAAAACTACCTGCTTCGGTATGGACACCCAGGCAGTATCCCAGCCCTCACACAAATCGAATGATTTATTTGGCGCGTATCTATTTGGTGCCTCCTTGTATCAATACTTAAATAAATAAATAAAATAAAATGTTCACACTAACTAGAGATTTCATAACACTAAACATGGCTTATCTGGCTCAGTAGTTTATAAATGATCAGATCAATCCGGTTAAACTGAAGCTACAATTAAGTGATTCAACATGTGAATAAACTGTCATTCTGTTAAATTGCTTCCTTTCTGATCATATCCATATTAAGTGTATTTAATGGTAAGATGTGCATATATGCTTACTTTGCATCTATATAAAGACCTTGATTGTTTATGCTCTCACGAACAATTTAATTTCCCGACTAGCGGTTGTGTAGTTTGGACAGTTCGGCCCCCAAATGCCCTTTTACGACCGAGGGTGGGGAAAGTTAGTTCTCCCTCTCGAAATGCTCTCACATGGCCACGCGTATACAGCCACTGTCAGGGAAGTCCTACTCACTGCCTTCTCGTGGCGGGGGTGTTGTTTACGAAATTGAGAGGACTAAAAGCGAATGTCCGGCGCTTTAACCGGGTTGGTGGATATGGAGGATCCATCTAGGAGAGTTGGAAAACTCTGATTCCAAAACATCGGTGCACATGGGCTCTGTTATTCTGAAGGAACAAATAGAGCGTGAACCAATTGTTGGTCACCGGTTGCCATGTGAGTGCATCGCCTGACGTTTCTCCACTCTTGTGGACTAGACTTTTAGATCAAAGCCTGGAGTGACCCCCTAAGAAAACCACCTGCTCCGATCTGGGCAGTATCACAACCCACACACAAATCAAGTGACTTGTGTGGCGCATTTGTATTCGGTGCCCTTTTTTACCAAGAAAATCATATCGATACTTTCAAACTCATTTAATTTGGTTTGAGTAATTTAGTAGTCGAGTTATCCTCCAAGCATTTTGTATCTCACGCTAGCAAATAAACTTGTA